>CM033744.1:34825004-36230462 GCA_019671005.1 Hibiscus mutabilis
TCCTTGATAATACATCCCTGTGTGAATCAAGGGTGAACAACAATCAATCTTGCGCTCCTCTTAGTCGTTGAAATCCTTAACTTATTCCTAAGCCGGATTAATCTCCACCATCAATAGATTGAATAAAGATCATAATCATTCGTTTCTTGAATCTAAGTCTCCCGATATTAGATAAAGAGATGAAGTTACGAGATCCTCTCCCAATTCACTCGCAAATAATAATAAGAACCAAAAATGAGTAAACCTTGAATAGAAAATGCAAACTCTTATTACCTAAACAAAATCCAATTGTTTCTCACAACCACAAAACACAATAACCTTATCCAAATAGATTTAGTTCATGGCTAGGTTCCAAAAAGAAACACAAGATAAAGAATTACTAGCATAAACCTAATTGAACAAGAAAGAAAAAAAGATGAAGAATGGTTGAGCCTTGTCGATATCTCCCTTGCCCTTGATCTTGTCGAAAATTCTCTCCTCTCTCCTTTCTCCTCTCTCTCTTGGAGTTGACGGCTTGATCCTTAATTTATAGGGCTAGGTCAAAGTCTTTTTTGAGGAGGAAGTTAAGTTGGAATTAAATATCTTTAAAGAATATAATTTTTATTATATTTAAATTCCTTCTAGAACTTCTCATATCTTCTTGGGATTTAATTTCTCTTTAACCTCTTCATGGAAATCAAACTCCTTTGGGATTTAACTTTGCTCCATGTCATCTTGGGCTTATATAGTCATCAATTTCAGCTACCATATCATCTTATTCCTTGTCGAAAATTACCCTGGCAACTAGCTCGACATCTCCTTCATGTATTGCCCTGGCAACTAGCTCGGCATGTCCTTCATGCATTACCCTTGAAACTGGTTCCAGCCTTGCTTTGGCAAGTGATTCTGCACACACACACAAAACACATCAAGGCAGTATATTTTTCCACAAAATTAAGCAAAATATGAAATCAAGCTTGTCCACCAAGGAAACAATGCAAACATGCATGAATGGCTAATAATGCAACTAATATGAGCCTAAGTCTAACAATAATATGAGTAAAAAGAGTAATAAAAATAGTACTTTTGAACACTTATCAGATTCCAAGAAGAAGTCATCATCACAAAGAGCAAAAAATTTGAAAGAGCTCAAATTTGATGAGCTTGTGGGATTTTTGCTCACCCATAAGATGATGATATCCAAGGGGAAGAATAAGAAAGAAGTGCTAGCCATTGAAGACTTGAATGTTGTTGCTCTCAAATCCTTCTCAAGTATTCAAGAAGAATCAAATGAAGAGGAGAGTGGAGATAAAGAAGAAGAGATGGCAAACTCTTCAAGAAGTTCACCCGATTTATAAAGCAACACAAGGAAGAATCAAGACATGAATCGAGAATAAAGAGGAATGATCTCATTATATGCTTTGAATGCAAGAAGTTGGACACCAAGTATGATTACCTTCATTTCAATAAGAAGAGATCAAGCTATAAGAAGAAGGCATTTATTGCTACATGGAGTGATGAAGAGGACTCCACCGATAATGTGGTAGCTCACCTATGTCTCATGGCCATCCAAGATGAAGAGATAACTTCTAACTCATATAATTTAAATTCTTATACTTTTGATGAGTTACAAGAAGCCTATGACGATTTGGTTTTGGAATTCAAGGCTTCATTAAAAACAAAAAGATGCTTTCAAAATTGGAAATTAAAAATAAAAAAATGAATTACTTTCTAAAACCAATCTCGAACTTGAAGCAAAGTTTGAAGTTTTGAGAAAAGAATCTGGATTTACAAAACTTGCTTCTAAAAGTTCAAGAAGATCATCAAAGGGAAATTGATGATATCAAAAAATTTTTTTAGCAAAAACTTTCAAAAGTGTGAAAATTGAGAAAGCTCCAAAACAAATTTTGTTAAAGTAAATTTTTATCAAAGACAATCTAGTTCCCATATATTTTTAATGGTAAAGTTGTGAAGAATGTTTGGGGTCCCTAAGGGACTTGTTTCTTCAAACAAAAAGGAAGACATTGAAAAATGGATTTTTAAGGGGACTAAACTATTTGGGACTAATGGTATTGGATCCAAAGCAATTTGGATACCAAAAATCACTTGATTGTCTTTTGTAGGTGTTCTTGAGTAATGTTAATAAAAGTTGAAATTATGGAAGCTCATGACACATAAAAGAGGAAAGACACTTGGAGAATGAAAGCCTAACATCCTACCTTGGTTCAAATAGTAAAATTTATTTCATGAAATTGCTTGATCATGTTTTCCATGTCTAAATTTTCATAATGATCAAAGCATGTTTGTATGACTCCATGTTGTGCTTAATTGCATATAGTCAGGGGGTCTCAAATTGTATGAATTACATATTTTTGGCCTAGTATGCTAATATTTATGTTTTTGCCCTTAAACTTGTAATGTTTGATTGATTTTGGTAAAATCCATGCTTGATTTGTTCTAAATATGTTGTCTTGAGAAACATGTTGGTTAAAATGTAGCTTATATTCCTATCTAATCTTCTTAAAGCCTTTGGATGCTCTTAGGATATCATAAAAAGGCATTTAGAAGTGTTTTGTTTCATTTTTTGCCAAAATCATGCAGCCGGTATCGGTACTGCCCTTATCGTACCGGTACTACATTGGTTTTGTACCGGTACGAATGACTCCGTACCGGTACGCACAGTAAAAAAAGGGGTATTGTTTTGACCCTTTTTGCCATGCCTTGTATGCTTATATGAGTATCTTGTTATATGGCATGTTTAATTGCATTTCTTGGTTTATTTGTTTTATTTATTTGAAATTCAAATTTATTTTTCTTGAATTGTTGGACTAACAATTTACTTGATGCTTGAGTAAGGGGGAGTCATTTTCTAAAAATTCTTTCTTTTGTCAAAATTTTTTAGGGGGTCTAACTCTCTATTGTTATCTTGAACTTAAATGTGATTTCAAACCTTGTTTTGAAAATATTTTTGATATAACAAAAAGCGGAGAGATATGCTCGAAAAAATCAAATTCAAAAAGAAAAAGGAAAGCTTTAATATTTTCTAAAAATATTTCTCTTTTCTAAAATTATTTTTCTAAGGGAGAGTTTTCACACAAAAAATTTCAAGTGGTTTCTTTATATCAAAAAGGGGGAGATTGTTAAGATATTTGATTTTGATATACTTAAAGAAAAATGTTTTGGGACTTAAACTAATTTGCAAAAATATTTCAAAAGTCCATAAACTTGAAAAATATACTTGAAATGTTTCCAAAAGGTTTTTGACACGTCTTAAATGATTTTAAATAGTAAAAATGTAAAAAAAATAGACCATGAGTACCGGTACAGCTTGACCTGTACCGATACCCAGAGTTCTCGTACATGTACGGATTTCTGCATACCAATACGCCCCTTTTGTCCCCGAGTTTTGGCAAATTCCAGTAGCCAAATTGTGCACCGATACAGCCTCAGCCGTACCAATACCGTAGGGTTTGTACCTATGTCGTGTTTCGCGTACCGATACCCTTGAGTAATAAATACTCCAACGGCTATTTTTTTAAGGCAAGTATCGATACCAAACCTCGAGTACCGATACGCCCTGCTCTAAAATTGCATTTATGGCTAGAATTAAAGTTCCCAACGGCTCTTAACAACCCTCAACAGCTAGCAACAATCATGAAGCTATTAGAGGGTTTAAAAGACCTCTCCAAGAATCCATGAAACAACAAGAAACATATTGCCAACATTCATTTATTGAGAAATTATGTTTGAGCTTAAAATTGTCACATTTCTTGTAGAAAACACTAGTGAGCCAAATTGTCACATTTGCTCAAGTGTTTAAGATTTTGGGTGAGAGCCTAATTATGCAAATATACTTGCCTAGTGAGTTTTTTCATTGTTTGCTAATTTGTATTCTCTTTGTAAGAGAGGGTTTCTAGACTTTGGAGTATTAGTCTAGGTTTGTGAGGGTTATCTCCTTGATCCCGAAAAAGGAAAGATAAATTAGTGAATTTGTGGAAAATCCTTAGTTTTAGGGTTTAGAGACTCAGTTTAGGGCATAAGGTTTAGGGGTTTAGGTCTAGCAGTTTAGAATTTAGTGATTTGTGAATAAAACTTAAAGTTTAGGGTTAGAATCTAGGAGATTAAAACCTAAATCCTCAACATATTAACCTAAACCCTAAATCTTAACCCTAAACCCTAAATTATAACTATTACCCCTAAATTCTAAATCCCTTCACCTAAACCCTACACTCTAAACTAGGTCCTTAAACCCAAAAACTAAGGCATTTGTGGAAACTAAAAGTTTCCACCGCTAGTGTATTGGCTATAAATCCTTTGACCTTTAGCTAAATAAATATCACAAATGTAATACATTGATTTTAATTTATTGTCTTCTAGTTCCACTAGCTGAGTGTTTGCTTTTGTGTTCTCTTAAAAAAACTTTATGTTTCTTTCTATGGTTGTACATGCAAATGTATACTTGGCTTTGTTTTTTTTCGAACTTAAACAAATCAATGTCTTAATTTAGGTTTCTCTTTGTCGACCTGTCATTGTTGTTGGAAAAAATGTGATAAATTGGTAATTTTGAGCCATATTTTCTATGGATAAAGGTGGAGTTTGAATGATAAATTTATTGGTTCATATTCTACTCAATGAGACTTTTACAACGCTATCTCATATTCTCAAAATGATTGAGTGATGAATAAGAAATTGATGCTCAAATTAAGGTACTTGTGAATTGTATAAGGAAAATAGAAAACTCTTATCCCACATTGGTAGGATAACAAGTATGGGAAGCGTTTATATATACTAACCCACTTTATAGTTATTGAATGACTTGGATTTAGACTATGCCTTACGCACAAGTTTAAGAGGGTTGTGAATTGAAGCTTGTCAAACCCAAATTTAGGGGTGCACTCGTACAACGTGGACGACGCGAATGTTTGGGCCCTTCATGGTCTTACAAATTTTTTACCCAAATATTTTGAATTAAAAGGATAATTTATTGTTTCCTTAAATTCGAATATTAAAGAGGTAACAACTTGCAATTCACGGAAATATATCCGTTTAAAGATGGTATTAATTGATAATTTTTGAATTGAATCAGACACAGAATTAATGGCCATTAATTCGGAATATTTCATTACCATTATTTTTTCGGCTTGAATCCCCTATAAATATTGTGCCAATCTTCAAGGTTTGTGACACAACTTGAAAACCATTATTTTTGGTGATTGACAAAGTCAAGAGAATAGTTTGTAATCTCTACAGCCGTGTTACTGTAGCTGATCATCCTGTTGTTGTATCTTGATAGACAAACGACATGTAACACCCTCAACCTAGATGTCACATTTGGGCCTCAAGCCCGACCCAAAATCACAAAATTTCTCAACTTGGTTTAGCCCAAATAAAATGTTTTCCAAAAACATTTAAAGCCTACGATTCAAAATAAATATATAAACGATTAAAATGTTACAAAAGAGCTCTAATTAAATTAAAACATTTAAACATTTGAATTAATTAATATAAATTCAAAAATAAGGATTACAGACTCCAACACGTAAGGTTCCATGAATATACAACAAACTAAATGCAAGTATCATACTCAGACAACGCCGCTTGCTGAAATCACATACAAACAGTGCTATTCAGTCCCCCGATCAACCTACGCACGAAAATAAAGATTTCGAGTTACAAAGCTATAGTGATGCATCGTATGTTGGGCTTGGTTGTTTATAGTGATGCATCGTATGTTGGGCTTGGTTGTGTATTGATGCAGAAGGGTAAGGTAGTAGCGTATGCATCTAGGCAGTTGAAGGTGCATGAACGTAACTACCCTACCCATGATCTTGAGCTTGCAGCGGTTGTGTTTGCCTTGAAGATCTGGAGGCATTACCTCTATGGTGAGAAATGTGTGGTTTATACGGATCATAAGAGCTTGAAATATTTGATGTCGTAGAAGGAGCTAAATCTTAGGCAACGTAGATGGTTGGAGTTGCTTAAGGATTATGATTTGACCATTGAGTATCATTCGGGAAAAGCCAATGTTGGGCGGATGCTTTGAGTAGAAAAATGGTTGTAGAGTTGAGAGCTATGTTCACTCGGTTGAGCGTGACGAATGACGGGGGTTTGTTGGCTGAGTTGCAAGTGAAGCCGTCCTTTTCGCAGATGATCAAGGAAAAGCAACCGTACGGTGAGAGTTTGGTATCTCATGTGGAAGATATCAAGGACGGGAATCCTACGAATTTTTATTTCAACGATGATGGGGTGTTGTGTTTCAAAGGTCGAATAGTGGTGCCTGAAGATGAAGGGTTAAGGCGTACTGTTTTGACTGAGGCGCATACTAGTCCTTTTGCTATGCATCCCTAAATCACTAAGATGTATCGAAGGTTAAAAAAGAGTACTACTGGATTGGGCTGAAGAGAGATGTGGCTAATTTCGTGGCTCGGTGTATGGTTTGTCAGAGGTGAAGGCTGAGCATCAGTTTCCTTCTGGGTTGTTGCAACCGTTGAGGATACCAGAGTGTAAGTGGGAAAGAATCACCATGGATTTTGTGTTTGGGCTGCCTTTTACGCCGACCAAAAAGGGTTCCATTTGGGTGATTGTGGATCGGTTTACGAAGTGCGCACATTTCGTGCCAGTGCATACTACGTATACCTTGGATAGGTTGGCCGAGTTGTACATTTCTGAGATTTTGTGTTTGCGCGGAGTGCCCAAATCTATAGTTTCAGATAGGGATCCACGGTTCACTTCAAGGTTTTGGGTGAGTTTGCATCGTGCCCTGGGGACCCGGTTGAGTTTTAGTACCTCGTATCATCCTCAGACGGATGGCCAGTCGGAGAGCGTAATTCAGGTTCTTGAGGATATGCTAAGGTGTTGTGTTATCGAGTACCAGGGAACGTGGGAGAAGCAACTGTCGTTGGTGGAGTTTGCTTATAATAACAGCTATCATGCTATCATACAAATGACACCCTATGAGGCATTGTATGGCAAAAAAATGTCGTACGACCGTATGTTGGGCAGAAGCGGGGGAAAAGTTTGTGTCAATGCCCAATGTTCTGAAAGGCACCACCGAAAAAGGTTAAGTTGATATGTGAGCACTTGAAAGCAGCTGCTAATCGTCAGAAATCCTGTGCGAATTTGAAGCGTAGGGATATAGAGTACGTTATGGGTGATAATGTGTTTTTGAAGGTGTCGCATTGGAAGAAAGTGTTGCGTTTTGGATGAAAAGGGAAGCTTAGCCCGAGGTTCATTGGACCATACGAGGTTGTTGAACGTGTGGGTCCTGTTGCATATCGTTTGAAGTTACCTCCAGAGTTGGGGAAGATCCATGATATGTTCCATGTTTCGGTGTTGCGGAGGTATAGGTCAGATCCATCGCATGTCATGCCGGTGGAAGAGATTTAGGTGAGATCGGATCTCTCTTACGATGAGAAACCTATAGAGATTCATGATACCATCAGTAAGGTGCTCCATGGCAAAACGGTCGAGCTGGTTAAGGTATTGTGGAAGCACCGCGACGTTGGGGAGGCCGCATGAGAGCGCAAGTTAGATATGTTGAATCAGTTTCCGCACCTGTTTCCTCCAGGTAAATTTTGGGGATGAAATTTCTTAAGAGGTGGAGAGTTGTAATGCCCCGGTTTTAGGGCTTAGCAGTTTAGTGGGTTATTAGGCGGTTCGATGGACCAGAGTAGAGATTTGAGTCGGTTTCGGGATCATATATTTTCGGTGTGGGAAAAATTATGGAAAAATGGTTAAAAATCATGTTTTGATATATGATTAATTTTGGTGGAATCAATTTTGAAAAATGAGATTGGGAGGTGTGACGTTTTGGCTAGTGACCAAAATGCAACTTTTGAAAACTGTTTTTAAAGTGACTAAAATGAAAAGGGTAAATTCTTAGAATCCTTAAGGAGCTATTTTACCAAGTTTTTGCAAGTGATTTCTCTCTTCAATTAAATCATTTTAACATGTGTTTTAAAAGTTAATTAAAAGGGATTTTAGATATTAAAGTTAGTTATTTGGTTTTAATGAAAATTGACGTAACTTTTCTCTCAACTTTTTTCTCCACTTCTTTTCTGCCAAACACTCAGATTTCATCGAAAACCAGAGGTGAGATATCAATTTTACTCAGAATCTTGATCTACAATTGATTATTTAACTTTGATTTACAAAATCTTATTGAAATCTTGTGTTTTCCTAGTTTTAAACAAGCCAATTGAGGGAGAAATCACACAATAGGGGTAAGGTTCGTGATCTCCTCTATTGAATGGTTATTTATTAATATTCCCAAGTATTTGATCATTGATTTATGGATTATAATCTGATTTTGTGTTTTTTTTATATTGAATTAATTGATTTAATTGGGTAAGAGTGATGAAATAGTGAAAGATCCGAATTGGATCTATTTTCCAGTGATGTAGATTGATTTTGAACATATTATGGATGTATAATAATGTTGATAATTCGTTTTTGTTAATGGAATCCCGAAACTCTTGAATCTCTATTTGTTTAGGTTGTTAGACTTGTGTTTTGTGGAGTTGTTGTGGTTGTTGGAGGTGTTAGGTTGTTTTGATTCTGTTTTTAGATGTGTTTTGATGATAAAAGTGGTGCTAGGTTGATAGATGTTGGCTGGGTTATGAATCGAAGTGTTTTGGTTATGCTTTCGGTTGTTGTGGAGGGTTAATTGTGAGAGTTTTGTGGGAATCCGAGAAGGATTGTGGTGGCTGTTTTTAGAATGCATTATGATGCATTAATCCTATGTGGTTTTGTGGTAAAAGCAGGGGAGGTTGATCCGGAAGTAAGTGAAGAAGCGTAGGAGGCTTCAGATACACGTTTTTGCGTCGGTGAATCGAGGTTTCGCGTGACGGTGAATGGAAACGTGGATTATAACGTTGGAATGTTTTAAAGATGGTTTTTGGGAGTTTAGGTAGAGCTTGAAACGCTTACCTAAGCTCGAAAGTAAGTAAAGTGGTTTTACTCTCTCGGTCGTGCTAGTTTGAAATGGTTTTATGCACTTGTTTTGATTTACATTGTACCTACTGTTTAAGCATGATTTAAAGTATTTGATGTACTATTTTTAAGCATGTTTTGCTGAAGGATGCACATGGTAAGTGATCCTTGTAAGTATGGTTTATACTTGTGTTTTAAAGCATGGTTGTTGCTTTGGAAAGGGCATGGTTTAATGCTTGTTAAAAACAGTGAGGTAAATGTTGTTTGGTTAATTATATTGGCAAGTGATGTGGTTTTAAAATTGTTATCGGATATAGTTGCCTGGCCATAGGATTGAGTGTACTATAAAATAAGTCGCCTTGGATGTTGAGGGGTTTATATGGTGTACCGAATACTCCATCCAAGTACCCTAACAGTTGAGGGGTTAAACAGTACTGAATACTCCCGTTAGTGGGTTAAACATCTAACCAATGAGAGGGATTGGTATCCCTGTGGGTTGAGAGTGTACCCAGTTGGAATTGTACACGGTTGTTATTGTACCGCGATTTTGATTGTATCGTTATTCCGGTTGAGATGGCTTGAAGTGTTGGGTTAACACTTGTTGAATCCGTGTATCCGATGAACTCTTTTGTTAATGGACTTGTTAAAGATCACTTGAAAGCCAATATAATTGTTAATGTATCATTGAAATGGTTTATGTTGTATAATGTGATTTATACATGTTTTCTCCTTAAGCTTTGCATTTGGTAGTAATGCATGGGAAGGCTTAAGTAGAGGGTTAGCAATGTGACTTGCTGTTGGTTAATGATACATGTAGCATATGGTTTGATATGCTGGTTTTAATGATGTAAGTGCATGTTTTAAAAGAGGCATGATGTTTTAAAAGATGATGTTGAGAAATGGTTTTAAATGCATTGATGGTGTTTTGTTCAGAGCTTTCCTCACTAAGCCTTTTGTGCTTACGCTCTTTTTGTCCATCAATGCAGAGAATTAAAGTTCCGGAAGGCAGCAAGAAGCAAGGGGATCTTGGCAAGACTTGGTTCCAAAGTATGTTAGAGACTAGACTATAATGAATAAGGGCAATGGGGTACTTGTTATGATTTGGGAGATGTTTTGGGGAACTCCCTGTTTGAGCATGTTTCTTAGGTTGCTTTTGGTTTGTAAATGGCCTTTAAAGATTGATTTTGGTGCTGGTTTGTCTTTTGGTATATTGTATGGATGCAACTTTAGGAAGCATGCCTATAGATTTCCATTCGATGCATGAAGCCTTGTTGTGCTGTTAGATTTGTGTTGCTAGGTTGCTTATGGTATGTTTGGCATGTTGGTATGGTGTTATAAGCATGTTGGAATGGTTTGAGAATGTTTTTGGGTTGAAAAATCAGCAATTTGTGGCATTACAGGTCCAGGCATACCGATACGCGAGGAGCCGTATCGGTACAGATAGGCATTTTCAAGCCTGAGGTATCGGTACGCGTAAAGGAGTACCGGTACGCCTAGGTAATTTTGGCCTGGCATACCGATACGGGCAAAGAGTATTGGTACACGTTCTAGCCTCTGAAATCTCACTTTTTAAACCCAAACTCGTGTACCGATACCCACGTAAGCGTACCGGTACGAATGTTAAAAAAAATCAGAAGTTAGGTAAGTTGGTTATTGCGTATCGATACGGGCCGTGGTGTACCGATACAGTGCATCTTTATACGTATCGGTATGGTAACACCATTACCGATACTCAAGGTTGTTTTCTGTTGCATCGGCTCACAATTTTGCTTGCTTTGCATTTTAGTCCCTGAATCTTGCTAATGCATTAGTACATGGTTAAAATGATTGGCTTGAGTTGGAATATGAGACATACGCATAGAACCTGACTAATCTAAGGTTGGTAATTTAAAAGTGGGTTTTTGACTTGTAACTTCGTCAAATTACAATTTGGTCCTTAAGTGGTAAACGGAATCAATTGGATGTCAAAGTGATGCCCGATTGAGTTGGGATTACACATGTTATTTGTATGAACATGTAGGATTAATAATTGGCATCTAGATAAGATAAAAAGGAAAAAATAGACCGGGTTGGCTGAATCTCTTTGGTTTGCTACGGCAAACCTAATATGGCCATCTTGATTCGGTTGGGCATCTAGGCCGGGTCAAGGGGGTTACAAATCATACTTGGGATCTCGCCAGATCATCCGAGCAAAAATACACAAAGTTATACCATAAACCTGGAGTGACACCCGCGTCCACACAGTATCGGGATTGTAACTCTCGGGCAAGACCCACATCCACACAAATCATACCAACAACTATAAGTGAGACCTGGTGCCACACAGCTACAGGAACATACACTTTGAGTGAAGCCCGATGCCACACAGCTTTGGGAACGTACACTCTTTTCTCTCTCGGGGTGAGACCTGGTGACATACAGCTTCAAGAACATACACCCTTTGGGTGAGACCCAGTGCCACACAGCTTTAGGAACGTATATTTGCCATCTCTAACCATGGTGTTGCAACACTTTCTCATAGGGTATTCGAATTCCATCAACAAGGTAACTCAACCAATCAAGTATCCAAACAGTACACAGTATGGACACATTTACCACAAGGCATAAATCATTTATATGATTACCAATCTCTATAGTAGCTATCAATTATCAAGCTATCATTTAAGTTTACCAACTCGTTATTATATTATGAAGAAGTATACAATTAATCTTATTTATCGTCTCCACTGATCCTCATTATCTTATTTATTAAGGTATAATTCAATTATTAAAATATAGATCAATTTCCATGCTTAATTTGCATTTATTAATTATTTCATATATCGGGTATGAGTACTCAAACACGAGTATCGATACGGTACCCTCGAATATCGGTACTCACTCGCGTACTGATACTGAACTGCTCACTAAAAATCACATATTTCTATAAGTACTGATACGGTTAACCCATATCAGTACGGCTCCCAAATGCGTACTGGTACGACCAAAGCTCATACCGATACCCTAAACATAAGTTTGCACCATTTCTTTAAATTACGATTCCACAATGCTTACTCGATCCCTAAAGCTTATGAAAGTCATTATAATTGGTTTACTAATGCATTAAATCAATTAATATTAGTTATCGGCTTCATGATCATTTATTCGAATATTACCAATTATTAGTTCATTTAGTACAATTTCTATCAAATCTCATCAATCTACTCCATCAAGTATGCAAGCCATCACAATTATTTCAATCAGTCAAGCAATCATAAATAATTATTTGAGCATATCAAATGACTCTACACGGTCTCTAAAACCTTCACGAGTCATATCACATTCACGGCATCATCATGCACTTCATAATTATCAAATCTCATAAAACCTATCTCTACTCATGCTTATTTATCGTCTATCTATTTTGTGAATACTAACACGCAAAGCAACCACACTTATGATGCTCATAAAGCAATAGGAGTTCGAGATGTACTAACCTTAAGCTGACATCACTAAAATCCTTATCCGAGCTTCCTAAATATTCTACTTGATCCGATAACCGATCCCGAACAAACCTCATAAATATACGAATACCACAAATATTACTTAACCATATTCACTAACTAATCCACAAGGTCAAATGCATAAAAACATCTTACCGGGTTCGAATTTGGCAAAATGAACTATGTCAATAGATTCAAAATACCGAGAAACCCACGAGTAGGGTCCCCTAGAAAAAGTCAATGATCGATCAAAGATGGTCAACCCTTGGTGATCTGGTGCGGTGCAGGCGCTTGGTAGCTAATGTCCACCCACGGAATGTGATCCGCCGCAGCCAGAACCACGTGCACTCGGGTGCGGCATCCAGTGTGGCGCGGTGCACTGTAGCTGTGTACACCCGCCTGTTTCTGTGCACGCCCACTCTCGCTAGCGGCACTTGGGTGGCCCTCCGATGGCCTGACTGCGGCAGCGAGCTCTATCCCAATTGTTCTCTAGCCACTAGTTTTGATGGTGGCCTTTGCTTGCTCTACGACAACTGAAACGTGCTGAACCAGCTTCTTCAATTCTTATTTTTTTTCTCACTCCGACGAACGGAGGCTCAGACAGCGACACGACGACCATCGTTAGACTTATCTCAATAAGACCTTCCGAATGGTGTCGGCGATATCGTACACGGTGACTCTGACAATCATAGATCGGGGCTCAAAGTCTCCCCCACTTACATTTTCTCTCTTCCCCTCCTTTTTCTCTATCTCCCAAAACTCTCTTTTCTTTTCTCTCCCCTATCACATCACCCGCCACCTTTTATTTTTAAAACCCCCACATTTCTTTCCTTTTTAAAGTTCCTTCACTCGTATCATCTCTTTAAATTTATCACAAATCTCAAATCCAACTATCCTTGATTTGGGCTTACCAACAATAAGGCCCAAATAAATTGGGTCTGAGGCCTAACTTTGCAAAGCCCAAAATTCAGGTCGTTACACGACCAACGAACTCAAGCACTCTAGAGTGCTCGAAATCTGTCTTAAGGAAACTGCATAATTGTAGGCCTCAACACGTTTTCTACTGCTTTTTATCGAATCAAGAATTTATTTTTTCTTACTATTGTATTTCGAACATTTAATTATATCTTATTTTCCCTTTTAACCGTCTCAGATTGTTATATTTGTAACAATTGCAACTTTAGAATAATTATTAGCATTTTCCTTTCTCATGTATTTTTCTAACTCAAATCAGTAATTTTGTTTTTTCTTTTTAATTTTATAGATTTAATTTTATAATCTTTCAAAATTAGCAACATTGTCTCTCATTTTAATTATATGAATTGTGTTTTGACTGTCATTGATTAAAAGAGTCGTTAATTTTTGAACATGTGGTTGCTATATACTTCTACATCAGCTAATATCGTTGGTCATCTTGTCATGTCGCTGATGACATGTTAGTTTTGATGACACAATAGTACAAATTGAGGGTTTTAGATTTAATTAATTATTTTACAAAAATTCACACCAATTGTACTTTCATGTCATCAAATAGATTTGTCATCATCTTATTGGAGAACATTAATTTATTAAAAAATGACACATGCATACGCTAATTCATATGTTGTTAATTATTTAACGATGAGTGCCTGACATGGCAAAAGAAGACTTGCGATAATACATAATAGTTTTGTTAATTATTCAATTACTTTTTTAAGTCTTGAGTTTTTGTCCCGGTATGAGCAATTTTTCATTCCCCTTCCTTAGGTAGAACTTATTCAAAAATTTTAAAAAATAAATGCATTTGAAAAAAAAAAGCATCGGATGCAAGCCATGTAAGCACTGACACCAAAAAAAGTTATATGTTTGATACACCCAATCGAATCATTCTTTAATAAACAACTATATAACAGTGATATCAACAACCTTTTAAGTCCCTACGTTTTGACACTCTTCTCCTCGTGCATTCAATTAATTTACTTTACATGCCACTACTGCAAATCTTAACTGTTGTCGAAAAACTGAACTAGGTAAAAAGTTGAAGTTTTTTTTCTTACTTTCACCCACGTGAAAACCGTAAATAAATTACAAATAGTCAAAAAAGAACACCAAATTCTCCCAATAAATAAATAAAACTAATTTCTTTCTAACATTTGTTGGGCACGAATCCTACGCGGGAGTTACCGAGATCGAAATCGACACGTATCCCCTGCTTCCCAATGATTGACAAAGTCGAGGACGTTGGCGCAAACGCAAAACAGAAGGTTCCGACGGAATCAACCGGTATCACGTAATTTTTAGCCGGTAACTGTACAACTTTACCCTCGGGGAAGTGAAACAACAGCGTTGGGACATCCGCGCTGCTCGTGGAAGACAGGTTGTAACACGACGAACAATGCCACGCTGTCAGCTGACGGCAAGTTCTTTGTCCCTTTAACGAATGCGTCTCGAATATGTTAGAACCAGACCATAATAGATATGAAATCTAAATCAGAATTTATTATGTCAAATCATCAAAAATAATAAACTGAATGCGGAAGCATACCTGAATTAATCGATAGATGAAAACCTTAAATCCTTTGATGAAGATCGCCTAAAAGGTGGTTGTGAAATTTCAAAAAAATAAGCTAGCCCTTGCCGTAAAAACTCTCTAACAGAGACAAGAGTAATAAAAATTAATTTATTTCTTCGGGACCACCACTTCTTTATATAGTTAATTATTAAATCAACTACTAAATATTTATAACTCTGCCCCGTATTGAATTATAAATATATCTTACGGTATATACACTTTTATTTCTATGACACTCTAATATATATGACACGCCTAATATAATTGGTCACTTAATTTTGTGTCATACTTTATAATAACATCATACATTTTACATATTTGCCCACAATTGCAGATTTAGTCCCAACAATTTCCCACTTGGGCAACATATGTTTCTTGATAAATGTACAACCTTATGAGCTCAAAAATTTGCTATTATATAATAGATATTCTATAACAATCTCGTCCATCAACTATATCCATATAGGATCAAAGCAGCCTTTGCATATCAATCATGACTAGACCCATCAATGGTCACGTATACAAATATAGTCAAATGGCATAGATCAATCATGGATGCGTAGCATGGAAAATTACATGAAATATGAACCGAAGATGTCTATTTTCAACTGGTCCTCCTAAACCTTAGTGAGATCAAACTTTACTGATTCAGAATGTGCATAAACTAAAAGAACTTTATTTTTGCAAAAAATAATCTTAAAATAACTTTAAACTGAAGTAACTGAAATTGTGTCTAAACCAAATGAGCATTTTTCAAAATTACAAACTCCCACTAAAACTGAATATTTTAAATAATATTACACTCATAGGAGTAGTGTGCTCATGAAAGACCTAGGGTGATAGTTTCTTAATAAGCGCGCAACTATGGAGTTTGTACCAACATCTCTATAGACACATAACCACTCTGAATTTTCTTTAACAACTAGGAACTTAATATTTATGTGATGTTCGTATTGTTTATAGAATAAATTAATGCATATTTATTGTCATAGAATAACTGAAGTGGTTTTTCTACTCAATCTATAATTAGCAGCTCATGTGACAAAATTCTTTTGCAACAATATTCTATTAGAATCGAAGTCTATAAACCTGATTATCTCTAACTTACCAAAATTTCGATATGTGAGCATGTAATTTTTGTTCTCTAAAGATATCTCATAACCCTACTGGCTGCTATCTAATAGTCCATACTAGATTTTATTAAATATTTGTCTAACATTCCAACAATGTACGCAATATCCAAACACATACATGCTTGAACATAAATTAGATTCTCAATAGCTTATGCATATGGAATCATTTGTATTTTCTAAATTTCAATGTTACTTTTAGGTCATTGAGTAAGAAAATATTTGTCTTCTTTAGCAATATGAGTATCACTTAGTTTACTCCCACTGAACTTGTAGTACATACAATTGTCAACCAAATTTATCTCAAAACCAAATGAGATAATCAATATGAAATTTATAATTTCATTAATGAGAGTCCTACTTAAGCTCGTAGATGGATTTCTTTAATTTACATATCATTGATTTGTATCAAAATACACAACTCTATCATTGTACCATATAAATAGTTTCTTCAATATCGCCATTGGAAAAAACAAGCTTAACATCTATCTAATGTAGCTTAACACTAAAACGAGCAACAAGTGTAATAATTATCTTGAAAGAGTCTTTCAATGAAACTTGAGATAAAGTCTTTACAAAATTAATGTCTTCTTTTAGAGTATATCCTTTAGATACATGGCGTGCTTTATACTTATCCACATTACCATTTCCATGCCTATTAGTTTTAAATATCCATTTACAACCAATTGGTTTGCACCTTAAGGTAATGAGACAAGTTCCTAAACTTTATCTTCTTGCATAAAATTATACTCTTCTGGAATGACATCAATCCACTTTTGAGAGTTAAAACTTTTATGGTCTGATAAAAAATAATCGAGTCACTTTCTATCATTCCATTGTTATCCTTATTTTCTTGAGGAAATACAATATAATAATCTCGAATAGTATTTCTCTTTCCTCTCGTGGACCTCTTTAATGACACTTGTTTTTTTTCTTTTGAGGTTGTCGAGTTTGATCTTTTGAAATAATTATCTTATCTTGAATGAGAGTTGTTCAACATTGTTTTGCTGGGGTACTTGATTCACTTTTTGGTAATGATAGATGTGAAAACCTAAATATTGTCAAAAGTGATAGTAGGAATTAAATTATAATCCAATTCCTCCTCAATAGCAATGCATCTAACCTTATTTCTCCCTCCAAACTCAACATCCTAAAAAAGTTATAAATCTCTCATTAAAATAATCTTAATTGTGGGATCATAGAATTTACAGCCCATGGATCCTCAAAATAACCGAAGTAGTTGCTCACTTTTGAAGTTTAATTACTTTACATGTGTCCTAACTTGTTACAAAAGAAATCAACCATTTGTAACTTATTGTTATTTATTTTGAGTTGGACCTTAACAACTTTATTCTAATATTTTTTTATTGCCCTTATTCTTAAAGACACTAACTAAATAAGCACTGACCACATGATTATTTTACACTTATAATGCTTCAACCTTTATTCCTCTTGAATACAATGAGAAATGAGCCCAAATAGAGTTTATTTCTCTCTTTGACAATTGTAACTTGAATTGGTTAAACTGTATAGGAAGCGGCGCCAAAACAATAAGAACAAACAATCGTTAGAAAGTTCGATTTTATGCGCCTTAAATTTTGAAGCAATATTAAAAATTTTCATAATGTACTCCCTCACATTTCCTTGACCCTTATACTTCATAGACATCAAAGAAGGCATAAGTGATGTCATCTTAACCTTAATGTTTTGGGTAAAACATTTCTTAATTTCGTCAAGGAAACCCTTAATATGAGTAATATCTTTAGATTTTTTTACTCCTAAAGACTTATAGAATGTTATTCATTATAATCATTAGACTCGTGCGATTTGAACAATCTCACATCTCAAAATCCATTTTATAGGTGCTTACCGTGGTGAAAGGTGCAAGTTATTCTTCCCTTAGTGCAAAGTCTATGTTCACACAACCAAATACTATATGTAAGTGTCTTCTCTATTCCTTGAAACTAGTTTCACTAAACATGATTGTAGAATGTATTTAACAGATATTGTGTCAGCAAAGATAAATTACCTAAATATAGAACAAAAATAAGTAAATAAAATAAAAACAAGCTCACATAAATATTCATAAGTAAACAAATAAATTCAAAATAATGGCTAGTTCCCCTCAAGATACCAAGCACAACATTAATATCAAGTCTTTGGACAATAATATTAACTGTAAGTCGTATTCTTGTTGTAGCAATCAAAAATTGACAATAAACTATGTCAAACAATAGATTAATCTTTGGACTAACGTATTGCTTACATAAAATACCTTATAATTATCACACATTTATCGCCACAATTGTCGTTGTAATTTCGTCAAATATTAACTTTTCTTTGGGCCAATTAATAAACGCATGAATTAAAAAAACCCATAATTATCTTAATATTTTAAATGAGCTAATCTACACAAAAGCGATCACTTTGGTGACATAATGTTTTAATTAATCCATTAAAATATTAGACATTCGAAGCCAAAATATGAATTTAATTGTTTTAAAATATTTGTCTTAATTTTATCTTTCAATCAAATTAAAAAATAACCAAAATAATAATAAATTTGAATAGAGGTAAACATCATATCAAGATACCGGACACTCCATTAATATTTCATCTTTGGACAAAATATTAACTTGCAAGTGATATCTTGGTACAGTAATCAAACATTGATAATAAGAACATGTCAAACATAAATCTTCCTTTGGGCTGATTTATTGCTCATATATAAAACTGAATAATTATCACATGTTTATTACCACAGTTGCATATGTAATAATGTTAATTATTAACCTTCCTTTGGGCCGATTAATACTAACATAATACTACTTACATGCACAAAACCTTCTATATATTAAAATAAAATAATTTATACAATAGAGGTCACTTTGGTGAGTTAATGCTTCAATTAATTTATCTTGAAATATATAATATAAATATACCGATATTCAAATTTAAAATTTTGTAACAGTCAAAACTAAAATTTCTAATAACACTTAAGTTTTTGAAATAACCAGAAATAAGGTTGTCTACATGAGGCTATCAGGAATCGAAAAAATCGAAATCTTTGACTGTTTCTCAAAAAATTCCTTAAGCATGCATTTACCAAAATAAAACTTGAATTCAAAACAACCAATATTTAACTTAAATTAAATATTTATATATATATATATATCATATAATTTTTTTTGAAAAGAAAATAAAATCTATTATAGAAATGACCAAGGAAATTAAAAATTTCAATATGAGTTTAAAGGTTGTAATTCTTTGTCAGATAGAATAGAATATGAATTTCATAAGATTAATGACATGTTTTCCAAAACCAAATGTATATTCCGTAGATAACATTAATGGCATAATTAAGCATAGTGTGAAATAAATTTAAGCAAAATGTTTAGTACAAAACTAAACATGATTCAACAAAATTCAATCATAATTTACTAAACATAAACTGAATATAAAGCTCCGAGAGCTAACATGATTATAAAGTTTCCAAGTAAAGATAAATTTACCTTGACAAAGCATAAGTCAAACTTTGATAATTTCAATTGTCAAATAACAATTGACCACATCCTAAATAATCCATAATAATAATGACATGCGATAAAAAATCAAATACCAAAAGAATCAAAATAATGATTCAGGCGTTACTTTCGGATGTTTCGCTTGCATTATAAGCCGAGTTTGGTTGTGTTGTTTGAGACAAGGATCAGTGGCCCTATGGATGATAATGTGATTGCTCGGTTGGGTTTTGCGAATTCTATGAGGGTAGAGGCTCATGGTTTCAGTGGTGGTGTATGGTTGTTATAGGAGAACTCAATGACTATTGAGGTGTTCCATATTTTAAACCAGTTTATAAATAGGAAAGTTCGTGAAGATAGTAATACTGACTGGGTACAATTCACGGCTGTATACGCAAGTCCATGTTTCATGATTCGTAAGCATGTTTGGTTACAACTTGCGGGTCTAGCACCGAGGGGTGCTACTCCTTGGATTCTGGGAGGCGATTTCAATGCCATCCTTGCTGCTGATGAACTATCGGGAGGGGTGGTGAATAATGGTGGTGGTAGTCGAATCTTCTGCGATTTTATGTTTCAGTCAGGATAGATCGATTTGGGTTACCGTGGTAATCCTTACACTTGGAATCGTGGGAATCTTTATCAAAGGTTGGATAGATGTTTAGTGAATTTGAGCTGGTTTAATTATTTTCCTAATAGTCATGTGTTACATCTTGAGAGGCTTGGGTCTGACCATTATCCTTTGTTACTTCGGATGTCGAAAAACATTGAGGGGGAACGTGTTCGTCCCTTTCATTTCATTGTAGCTTGGCAGGACCATCATGAGTTTTAGGATTTCCTAAAGGCAGTATAGAAAGGTGATCTATCGGTGGTGGATAATGTAGAACAATTTCGATCGGCTGTGGGGACATAGAACATTAATGTGTTTGGGCATATCGGGTGTAAGAAGCATAGGTTGCTGGCACGACTTAAAGGAATTGATTTGGCTTTGGCAAGGCGTCACTCTAATTCTCTCGCCAGGCTTTCTAATAAATTACGAAAAGAGCTTGAGTTGGTGCTTGAACAAGAGAAAAGTCTTTAGAGACAAAAGGCTTGCTCACAATGGTATTAAGCAGGTGATCGTAACACTAAATTTTTTCATGCTTCGGTACAAGCTCGGTGTCAGGCTAATTATGTTTCTGGGTTAAAGTTGGATGATAGAAGTTGGTGCTTGGAGCAAGATAAACTTTCGGACTTGGCGTTAAATTATTACAAGGCATTATTCACAAGTACGGCTAGCCATGGGGTATGTATGCGATTCAAGGCTTGTTTCCTTGTGTGTCGCAGATGATTTTAGACCGGCTAGATAGGCCTTTGACAAATGATTAAGTGTATCGTGCAATCTTTGATATAAGAGTGTCTAAATCCCATGAAATTGATGGCATGAATGCCGAATTTTACAAGAAGAATTAGGGCATTGTCGGACCAACGATATGTAATTTTATTCATGAGATTTTTGCTTCAGGATTAGTCCCAGAGAATATTAATCAGACGCTGCTAGTCCTCTTGCCAAAAGTAAGGGACCCAGATTCTATTACTCAATTTCGGCCTATTAGCCTATCCAATATTGTTTATAAAGCTGTCACGAAGGTAATTGTCAATCGCTTAATCCTTACCTTCTGGAATGGGTTTCAAAAAATCAACGAGTTTTGTGCCTGGTAGGTCGATCACTGATAACATAATTATTGTTCAAGATGTGATTCACTCGATGAGACGAAAGAAAGGTTTAAAGGGACAGATGGCCTTGAAAATTGATCTAGAGAAAGCCTAAGATCGTCTTGAGTGGAGATTTATCGTGGATACTCTCACTGATATTAGTGTTCCAGATAGGCTGAACTCGCTAATCATGCAATGTGTGTCCATGGTGTCTATTCAGGTGTTATAGAATGGGTCAATGTCTGATTCTTTTCGTCCGTCGAGGGGTATACAACAAGGCAATCCTCTCCCGCCTTCTTTGTTTGTTCTTTGTATGGAAAGTTTAGCTCAGAGTATACAGTGTGAGATCAGGATGGGCGAACGGAAGCCATTTTGAACATCATGTGCTGGGCCTGCCATCTCCCATTTATTTTTGCTGACGACATGATCCTATTTGCAGAAGCTTTGATGGAGCAAATGCATGTTATTAGTCATGTTTTGGATGCGTTGTATGTGGCCTCAAGACACAAAGTTTGTAACACCCTCGACCCGGATGTCACATTTGGGCCTCAAGCCCAAACCCAAAACCATAAAATTTCTTTTCAAAAAAGATCAACCCATCAAGTAAGTCGCAAAAGCATTTAAAACAAACGATTAAAATAAATATATATAAGTAAATAAAATGTTACAAAAGAGCTCCAATTTAAATTCAAAACATTTAAAGGTACAATTTTAAATAATACAATTTCAAATAGTAAATACAGACTCCACAAGTAAGGTCCTATGAACACATAGCCCACTAGACTCAAATGCCGTACTCCGAAGATCCCCATGCTAGAATCCTGATCTGATAGTGCTCCACGATTCCCACGATCCAACGGTCAACCTACGCACGGAAACAACGATTTTGAGTGCTGGGCTTACAATGCTCAGTGGTACACATCTACTATACTATACTTCATGCTAATCATAAATGTAAGCATGCAAGCTAGTACCAGCAAAAAGAAGAGATAAATAAACATGTGGCACTACCATAATCGCCTAAACACATGTCAAGCATATAAACAACATTGCAATTACAGCAAACACATCAATAAAGCAAACCATGGGCGAGGCCTAATGTCACCCGACACTAGGAGACCCGCCCATACTCGAAATCTCATATCGAGCTACTCAGAATCTCATATCGAGGGATATACTCGAAATCTCGCATCGAGTCTTCGCTCAGAATCTCACATCGAGCGGGGCTCGAAATCTCACATCGAGCAAATATCATCACCTGGAATCTCACATCGGATGACCTTCATGTGTTGCGACACTCACTCACTGGGTATCCAGATCTCACCAAACAAAGACTCATAACCAAACAAATGCCCTACCTGGCATGTAACCATACACGATCCACCATAGATCCATACAAGTGCCCTACCTGGCACACAATTAATAACCATTTTATTAATCATATTCATCGATTTCCATCTCAAACCGACATTTACACCAATTAATGTTAATTATCGGTTTCATAAGCAATTTATCGAGTATTTTCTAGTATTAGTCCATTAAGCATGACAACATCAATATTAATTACGAGGCCCTATTCTACCCCTAAAGCTTATAAAAGTCATTATAGTTTGTTACTAGCGTATTTAAATCATTTACTATTAATTACCGATTTTTAAGCATTTAACCGAATATTTATCAGCACTGTCCCTTAACCAATATTCAATCGAACATATTAATTCAGTCCACTAGCACACAAGGCGTCACCACCTAGTAATCATAAATCATTTGCGCATACGAATATCTAGACAATCTTATACGGTTTCTAAAGCTCATAACAGTCTTAACATTCTCAATAATTACCAAGCATCGAATATCCACATCATCACATGCTTATTACTCATCTCCTAATTTGCAACCACTAACATGCAAGGCAATTACAATTATGATGCTCATGAAGTATTTCAGAGTTTGAGGTGTACTAACCTTATGCTGACATCGTTAAAATCCTCATCATAGCTTCCTGAATATTCCACTTGATCCGATAACTAACCCGATTAATCCTCGCATATCAATAATTACGAAAACACTTAAATTCCATAAACCTCCTAAGACAAACAAAGGGTCAAACACGTAAAAATATCTTATCAGGTTTGAACTTGGCAAAAAGAACTGCGCCATTGGATCCGAAACGTCGAGAAACCCCAAGGTAGGGTCCCCTAAAAAAAGTCAACGGTCAACGGCGGTGGTCAACGGTCAACAGTCAACGACGACGGTCAACAACGGTCGGCAATAGACAGTGGCGGTCGACTCAGCTCGGCTCGGCGCGGCTGGGCTTGGGCTGAGTTAGCTCAGCCTGAATCAGCCGATTTGGGTAGAGTCAACTTGGATGACTCGGTCCCCTAGAGCAGGGCCAATCCTACGCGCAGCGGCGGTGCGTGGGGGCGCGTGACGGCTGCTATGGCGGCTTCCAGCAACCAAACTTCATCAGCCGAATGTTCTCGAGCCGGTGAACTCGGTGGTGGCCTTCGTTTCTTGATTTGAGCCCTCTAACTCCCTTGAACGGCATAACCCAAAACTTTCTCTCTCTCACCTCCTTCGACGACAACTCTGACGGTAGTGATGCTGGTATCGGTGGACTCGTCTCGGCGAGATGAACACAATGACAGGGGATGTGTCACGATCAGACAACTAGATCTCCGTAGATCGAAGTTTAAAATTCTCTCTCCTCCATCATTCCTTTTCTCTCTTTTCAACCACCCACTCCCTATTTAAAATTCAAACAACCTTTTCCTTTTTATTTCTTTTCTTTTTATTTTCTTTTCCTCTTTTTACCCCTAAGCCCAATTACACATTTTTAATTGGGCCCTGAACCCAAGGCAATACTCGGTCCAAGACCCGATTCGTTAACCCGAAATTCGGGTTGTTACAAGGTTAGTCAAGCAAAAACGAATATTTTTTATTCTAACAAGGTTAGTCAAGCAAAAATATATATAGACATAATAATATGATATACACACATAATATAATACTTATATATTATGTAATGATAATAATAACAATAATAATTATTATTATAATGCACATATATTTATAATATACTAAGTATAAAGTTATACATATTGTAGTAAATATACATATATATAATATACTATATGTAATAATATATATATATATACATATATATAATAATAACAATAATACTAAAGATAATATGTTAGTATAATAATAATAAAGTGGAAAATATTCCCTTAACATGACCGAGTTTAGAAAAGATATATTCGAAATAAAATAAATAAAAATATATAGACATAATAATATGATATACACATATAATATAATACTTATATATTATGTAATGATAATAATAACAATAATTATTATTATTATAATGCACATATATTTATAATATACTAACAATAAAGTTATACATATTGTAGTAAATATATATATATTAATATACTATATGTAATAAAAAATATATATATATAATAACAATAATACTAAAGATAATATGTTAGTATAATAATAATAACAATATGTAAATAAAAAAATAGAAAATGACTAAAATAAAAAAATATAAACTTAAAATCTAAAAAGAGGGTGAAATCGCAAGACATTTGAAAGTTACAAGGACCAATGAGGGAATTTTACCAAGCGGCAAACCAATTCTGAAAATTCTTTTCGGGCGGAGGGACCAGATGGGTAATTTACCCTTTAAAATCAGATAGAATTAAAATAGGGTACCAAATTGTAAAATAATTAAAAATTCCAGGGACTGAAGGTGTAATTGTCCCATGCGGAGGGACCAAAAATGTAATTTCCCCTAAAAAATTCACGGGTCTCTTGGTCGGGTCGGGTCTGTACGCAGGTCGCGGGTTGGGCCTGATATTCGACTCCCAAAATGACATCATTTTGAGAAGGGCTTAAATACCCAATTTTAATCAAAACAAACCATTTGTTTTACAGTAAAAAAATTAAAAATTTTCTCTCAAAACCGCTCTCCCCTCTTCTACTGGTGCTGTGATCGCCGTCCGTGCTCTGTCGTGGACCGTCAGTCACTAGCGGCGAGCGCCGCCATCTAAGGTGGCTGGAGTCACCTAAAAGTCACTATCAGGTACAGTTTTTTTATCCCGGTCTTGATTTTGCTATTATTTTTTGCTGAATTCGAACGAAAATTTCTACATCTAAAAAAATACCCGAAAGAAACCCTTTTATATTTTCAAATATTTTTGTATGATTTGATTCGAACAATGAAGATACTGAAAGAAATCTTTCTCGTTTTTGTTTCAATTTCTCTATCATTTTTTATTATTCAAACCAAAAGCTTCCAAAAAAAAATCTCTTTCTATTTCGAAAATCCACCCTTTTTTACCGATCTCAAAACCCTTTTTTTATCCCCCTCTCTTACATGATTTCATGTTTGGGTTTTTATAACCCTTTGATACAAATATTTAAAATATAAAATGTTACAAGTTGCTTTATTTTGCAGGTTTTGGGCGGTGACCGGCTTGTCAGGTGACGTCAAGTGGTTGGTGGTGGCAGTGTGGATTGGGCGGCGGCCATCGGGCTTGGTGGCCACACGCAAAAGGTGAAGTGACTTGAGGGCGGCGGCTGGTAGAGCAAGTGGGATTAGGTTTTTTAGGGTTTAAGTTTTTAGGGGTATTTTCGGTATTTGGGTAATTCTAGGATATATTAGGGTTTTTATTTTTTAATTAGGTAATTTTTTATTTTTGGTTTGGGTATCAGATTTGGTCAAATAAGTTTGGGCTTTAGGTATGGATTTGTAATTGGGTTGGATCTGGGTATAGGGTATTTGTAATTTAATTTGGGCTTAGGCCCAGACAAAATTGGTTATGAGAGCTGGCCCTCTTTGCACATTGCTGTACAACAGGAATAGGGCAAAGACAAAAGAGTAACTATTTTTGTCCAGTCGGTCAGGGTCCCTTTCTCTGACCTTCGCTTCTTCTCGGGTTTCTCTTGATCTTCTTTGTCACTCTTCAAAATAGAGGATTCGTTGGGGAAGAAAAAATCTGAGGCAATCTGTTGGAGGAGACAAAACGAGCTCAGCTTGCTACGAGTCTGACAATGACGTAATGCCTGGAGAAAATTTGACCTAGCTGCAACACTGACGAAGAGACAAGGTCTGCAAAACTTGATCCAGCTACAATACTGACGAAGACACATGTTCGAAAGATGAAGGTTTGGTCCAGCTACAACACCGACGAGGAGGCAAAACCAAAAGTCATTAAATTCTGATGTAGAGCTTCTTTTGTATTTTTCCCAAATGCACAGGGATCAACGATTTTGAGTTGCCTTTACTTGTAGCCGTTTGCTCCGAGCTAGTTGTACCATTCCCCTATGTACAATCAGTTTATACCAATCATGACGTTGGATTTTTTAAAGAATTTATTTTCCTTCGACCATTCGTGAAAATGGATTTTTGATGGACATTTGAATTATCCCTTGTCTTAAACTTTACCGTGTTAGGATCCAGCTGTAACACTGAAGAAGAGACAGGATCGAAAGATGAAGGTTCTGATGTTTGATCCAGCTACAACTCTGACGAAGAGACAGGATCTGAAAGAGTAAATTTGGCCCAGCTACAACACCTGACAAAGAGGCAGAATCGAAGAATAATATGGTTCGACCAAGCTACAACACCTAACAAAGAGGCAGGGTCTGAAGTCAATGGGGTTGATCCAACTGCAACCTCGACGAAGAGGTAGGATCGGAAGTTAGTAAATTTGGTCTAGCTATAGCACCGACAAAGAGGCAAGACCTAAAGTCAGTAAAGTTTAACCCAGCTACAGCACTGACGAAGTGGCAAGGTCTGAAGTTAGTAGGGTTGATCTAGCTACAACACCGACGAAGAGGCAGGATTGAAAGTCAGTAAATTTGGTCCAGCTATAACACCTGACGAAGAGGCAAGACTAGGATTCGACCGAGCTACAATACCGACAAAGAGGCATGGTCTAAAGGTGAAAGTTTTGATCCAGCTGCAACACCGACGAAGAGGCAGGATCGAAAGAGTAGATTTGGTCTAGCTACAACACTAACGAAGAGGCAAGACCTAAAGGTGAAAGTTTTGATCCAACTGCAACACTGACAAAGAGGCAGGATCAGAGAATGGTTTTGATTTTTGATTTTCCCGTAATTTTGATTTTTCTTTTTTCTTTTTTTATTTTTTTACTACTCTTTTTTAGCTACAACTACAAGAAATATATAATATCCGAGGAAGAAGTTTGGTCTAGCAACAACACCGACGAAGAAGCAAGACCTGAATAAGGTTTGATCTGCTACACCACTGACGGAGAGACATGACCTAAACTAAGTTAGTTTACCACCACTGACGGAGGCATAACCCACAAAATGCTTGATCTGCTACGCCATCGACGAAGAGGCAAGATCTAAAAAGGATTTGATCTGTTACATCACTGAAGGATAGACAAGATCCGAAAATAATGGGATCCACTACACCACTGACGGAGAGATGAGATCCAGTGGAAAATTTTGATAAAAATGTTTGATCTGCCGCACCATCTACGGAGAAACAAGATCTTCAGAAATTTGATCTACCACACCACCGATGGAGAGGCAAAATTTGGGAAATATAAGATCCACTACACCACTGTCAGAGAGATAGGATCCGAAGGAAAATTTGATCTTGCAACACCACTGATGGAGATGCGAGATCGGGACAAAGTAGGATCTGCTACATCACTAGCGAAGAGTCGAGATCCAGAGAAAACTTTAATATGTTGCACCATCAACGGTAGCGCAAGATCTGAAAAATGAAGGAGAACATTCATTAGTAATTGTTCAAAATTTTGCTATTAAGCTTGATGTTTGAGCTTTTCTGCATATTCAGCCTTCTAGAGGTTGATCATCATGTTGTTTCCCCTGTGTTTGAGGTTCTTCGGTCTCCTTCCTAGACCTGTTTATATGCTCAAGCAAAAAATGAATGCCTGATGGATGAATGCAACTTTATATCTAATGTGCATGTTTAATGATAACTCGTATGAATGTAAGATGCATGCACTCAATGTCAAATGATCTTAATGGATGATTTTTCTTGCCCCTTAAAGGGATACCCCTGACTTTGTTTTCGATTTTTGTTTTGTGAAGATGCCCTCAATCTTCCTTGGCTCTGATTATCTTTTCGTGAAGTTATCCTTCTGGGTGCATGCCCTTTACATAAACGCTTTGTAGCAAATTCGAGCTTTGAAATTTATGATGTTTTATGTCATGTTCATACGTAGGTTATACATAGATTTTGATTCACATTACGCATGAGTACGATCAAATTAAGGTAAACAAAATGCTTTTTCCATTAAACCTTGTAGTTTTGGCCCTTGCAAAAAGATCTCACTGCCATTGGGCTTAGGCAAATGATATACAAAAAAGAACATCACTTTAAGAAAGATGAAAACTGCAAGGGGACCTACTATTGTCACAACATTGTAATATTTGGGTCGGTTAGGCATGAGCCATTGTCTTCTTCACAAAAAGGCATCATTGATATATTCAGACATTTTCATGCTTCGGTAGGGGATCCTTGCTTATGGCTGGCCCAACTATGTCCTCAAAACTTTTTACCCCGAGCTTGATAAATTTTTCTACCAGCTTTTTGAAACCTTGGCAGTTCTCGATCAAGTGGCCTACTTGCCCTACGTGATAGTCACATCTAGCATTGACATTATACCATCCTGGGAAAAGAGGTTGTACTGGAGCTTGGTGGAAAGGTGCTACCAAATGGTTGTCATACAATTGTTTGTATAGTTCTCTATAGGAAATTGGTAACGGAGTGAACTTCATCTTTTCAGCATTCTTTCTTTGTCCAAAATCATAACTTGAGGATCCTTGGAAATTCACAGCTTTGGGTTGTATCATCGTTATCGGCTTTGAATGACCAACATTATAAACTTCTAAAGAATTCGCTTCATTGTCTCTCTTACTATATGATGATTTCTTATGGGACGAGCTTCTACCGAAGTCGATTTTACCGTTCTTTACAGTGTTTTCAATGAGCTCACCAGATAGGACTAGGTCAGCGAAATTGGTAGTTGCATTTCCTATAAGGCGATCTAGAACAGGGCCTTCCAATGTTTGGACGAATATAACCATTGTTTCCTTTTCACCAAGTGGGGGTTGAACTTGGGCAACTACGTGTCGATATTGCTCTAGAAAAGCCTTGGTCAAGTCTTTCCACGATTATATCTGGTGACGACTCAGTTGATTATACCACCTGGTGGCAGATCCGGTTAGGCTGTCTTGAAAGCAATGGATTAACAACTTGTCATCTCTATCATATCTGGTCATCCTTCGGCAAAACATAGTAAGGTAGCACGGGGACAACTCTTCCCATCGTATTTTTTAAATTCTGGGGCCTTAAACTTAGAAGGCAACACCAAGTCAGGGATGAGGTTGAGTTTGTTAGCATCAAATCCAATGAAGGTGCCCACTACCTCCATGGCTTCTATCTTTTCCTCGAGTCGCTTGCAATGATCCTCGATCTCTTCTGAAGTATCTATTTTTGGTTTCTCAATATCAACCAACTGATCCATTTCTGAGATGAAATTTTCAACTGAATTTCCCCCGGGTTTAGCTCTTGACGCGGTAGGTATGTTCATAGGTGAAGAGGTACCAGCCTGATAGAGCGATGACTTCCCTCGAGAAAGCCTTATTTAAGGGTTAATTCGAACATCAGCACGTGAGAGAGTAAACCCCAGAGGATACATAGGGCCCTCATTTACGTTAGTAGGGTTTTCTATAGGATTTGCAACAAAGTCTCTTCTTGCCCCGGGGATTTATGCCCTAACATTTGCGCTATCTGGCCTAGAATGTCTTGCTGGTATTTCTTAATTTGCTCTGCCATATCATGTTGGGCCTTAGCTAACTGGTCCTCCAACTTCTTGGTTAAATCTGCTTGCATGTCCTTTTGAATTTGTTCAAGGCGATCCAATCTATCTTCGTTGGTCATTTTGGTCTTGAGCCGAGTTCTGTATGGGTGCTGAATCGGTTGACCTTTCACTTTATCCAGTATCACTTTCATGGGGAATCCCAAGGATTAGTCTTAAACCTTTATCAAAGAATGCATGTAAAAACAGCGTGCATGTCCTAAATGTGGAGGTACTGATTCAAAAATGCTTCATGCGGCTCAACTTCAGAATTTACAGGATTTATTCACAACTTTAAACATTGCATTTAATATCTAGGGTACTAGATTTTCTCCCAATAGTAATTTTTCAAATTAGGAACTAGTCGTTAATCAGTACTTTTCGTTGGTGAAATGCAAAAATTAAAATAATGGTGTCATGCAATTAATGTAAAAATAGTGAATTTAATATGATGCGATCAAAATAAGAAAATGAGGTGAGTTCAAAATAAAATAACCGAATGAATAAATTAAATGGTAAAAAAGATAAAAAAAATCTGCACATAAAAAACAAATAAAGGCACCAAAACCTAAAAAGGGTGACCGCTAAACGGGCAGAGTTTCGCATGGCTTTAAAAGGGTGGCTCCTACGTCTCACTATATGAGGTTCATATCTAAAGTAAAGGGTACCCGAACTATCGTGAGGACATCGATTCAGGGGAATACGACCATTATAACATACGGGGGTGAAAACCCCATGAAATATAAGGACCAGTACTCCAAGAGCACATTACAACACTATACGGGGGTGAAAACCCCATGAAGCGAAGTAATCTCTCCCACTTAAGGGTTGAGGAGCTCGGGTAGAAATCTCATGCATGAATGCGGGGGATTAAAAAATAGATCAAGTCAAAGTTTTGAATTTCTTACAAGACAGCACAAAATCAACATTGGCCTAATTCTCTTAAAAAAATGTCCCCAGCGGAGTCGCTAAGCTGTAACTAGGGCTTTTTTCCTTCTTCGAAAATATTATAAAAATGATTGGTTTTAAAAAATGTGTTTTTACGGAGTCAAAAGAGATATCACCCGAAGACTGGGATGACGCTCCCAGTAGAACACCATAAAATTAAAAAAACAAAAAATGGTGGAAATGGATAGTGGAGTCGCCACCGGCCACTTTGGTAGGTCGGGCACTGATAAGTGTTCAAAAGTACTAATTTTCTTACCCTTTTTACTCATATTATTGTTAGACTTAGGCTCATATTAGTTGCATAATTAGCTATTCATGCATTAATCCATGTTTCCTTCCATCGTTGAGCTTGATTACATAACTTGGTAGTTTATGTGGAAAAGATGCTGCTTTGGTGTGCTTTGTGTGTGTATGTGCAGGATCACTTGCCAAAGCAATGCCGAGCTAGTTGCCAGGGCAATGCATGAAGGAGACGCCGAGCCAGTTGCCATGGCAATTGTCGACAAAGAGAAAATGAAATAGGGATGTCGAAATTAATGACTTTACAAGCCCAAGATGACATGGAGCAAGGCCCAAGCCCAAAGGAATTTGATTGCCATGCAGAGATTAAAGAAGAATTAAATTCCAAGAAGATAGGAGAAGTTCTAATAGGAATAAAATTATAATAAAGAATTATATTCTTTAAAGATAATTTAATTCCAACTCAAACTCCTCCTCAAAGAAGGACTTTGGCCTAGCCCTATAAATAGCAAGGAGATTTCGACAACTTGGAATAGAGAGAGCATTAGGGAAATTTCGACAAGTCCAAGGGAGAAAGCAAGGGATTTTCGACAAGCTTCATCTTTTCTTCCTTGTTCGATTGGGTTCATGCTAGGGATTGTTTATCTTGTGTTTCTTTGGAACCTAGCCATGAACTAAACCTACTTGGCTATGGTTATTGTGTTTTGTGGTTGTGAGAAACTATTGGTTTTTGTTTAGGTAATAAGAGTTTGCACTTTTCTATTTCAAGGTTTATTCATTCTTGGTTCTTATTATTGTTTTGAGTGAATTGGGAGAGGATCTCGTGATTTCATCTATTTATCTAATATCGGGAGAGATAGATTCAAGAAAGCGAATGAATATGATCTTTATTCAATCTATTGATGGTGAAGATTAATCCGCTTAGGAATAAGTTAAGGATTTCAACGGCTAAGAGGAGCGCAAGATTGGTTGTTGTTCACCCTTGATTCACGCAGGATGTATTATCAAGGCATGCACAAGTAGCTAGAGTTTCGACTTAGGGATAAGAAGAAACCATTGAAGAACGCTCGCCGAACCTTGAAGGTTGCTGCCCCGACCCCCAAGTAGTTGCCTAAGGAGGTGCCCCAGGCAACCATCGATTAGTTGCCAAGGCAACCCCGTTGTGCAAGTTGCCACGGCAACCGAGTTGCCCGTGCACTCTTTTACCAAAATGATCCAATCAGCTATCACACCTCAACTCACGATAACCTGGCCTATCTCTCTCTCATTTGAATTCATCTTTTCTTTTACTTTATTACTTTCTAGATTAGTCATTAGTTAAACTCCTACAATCCTTTACTTGTGTTTTTACTTTTTTACGATTGCAAGAGACTAGATTCTTGAAGTAGCACCAATCCCGTGGAGGCGATATCTTTTATACTATAACTTGCGGCGTGTATACTTGCACATTTCGTAGCACTTTATTACGCAACAAGTTTTTTGGCGCCGTTGCGGGATTGGCAATAGCGACTTTGTTTTTACTTTCTTACACTTTCTTTTTATTTTTCTTGTTTAAAATTCAAAGGGCTAACAAACTTTGGTTTTGCATTGGTATATGACGTAGGCGAGACCGACTTCACAGAATATCCCTTTGATCCGTAAATCGAACGAACCTTACAAAGACTTAGAAGAAGGATAAGAGAAGCAATGGCAAATCAAGACGGCAATATGAATCAAGATGTTCGAAAGGAGGAGGAGGAGTGATTCTTGCGAAACAGAACTATTCGAGACTATCTTGAAGAAGATCTTGATGGACTTAACCGGGAGTTGTCGCACCTGAAATTGAAGCCGACCACTTTGAGTTGAAACCGTAATGTTTAATATGATCAACACAATAGGTCAATTTGGCGGCTCAAAGAATCGAAGATGCACGACAACATCTGAAATCTTTCCTCGAGATTTGCAACTCATTCAAGATACGAGTCACCCCGATGTATTACGATTAAGATTATTCCCTATTCACGAGGGATAGGGCGAAAGCATGGTTGAATAGCATTCTGCCGGATCCATAGCATCTTGGACTGATCTTTGTCGTGATTTCCTTGCTAGATTTAATCCTACAAATTTGACTTATAAGCCGTAACGACATTACTTCTTTTCGGCAGCGGATGATGAATCCATGTACGAGGCTTGGGAGCGATATAGAGAACTTCTACACAAATGCCCTTTACACGGATTCGGTGTGGACTCAAGTAACAATGTTTTACAACGCCGTGAATACACCAACAAGGATGATGCTAGATGCCTCGGCAAACGACATACTCTTAGATAAGTCGCCGGAGGAAGCGATGCAAATTTTAAACAGCTGGCCAAGAATGATTATCAATTCCCATCTACTAGAAGAGGAGGAGTTAGGCGCCAAGCCACAATACATGAACTAGGATCATCGGATTCAATTTCGCACAATTGGCCACTTTAACCAAGATGGTCCGAACATGCAAAAACCAAACAACACACATGAAGTCAAGGTAATGGATTCTTTTTGTGAGTTATGTGGTGATAACCATAATTCTTTTGAGCGTATGCGTAAGAACGGAATCCGGCTTCTATGTGGGGAATTACAATCGAGACAATAACGTGATGTCCAATACATTCAATCCAGCTTGGAAGAAGCACCCAAATTTTTCATGGAGTAATCCCAACAATGCTCTAAAACCGAACAATCAGAATGCACAAGCATCGGATTCCAGCGAGAATATGCCACGCAACAAAAGGTGCAAAGCAACAACCGACAACATCTAGTTCTTTGGAAAATTCTCTAAATGCTTTTATGATGAAAACTGAATCTTATATGGCTGAGAATAGTAATTTCATAAAAAGAACTGATGCTTTTATTAACAGGACCGAGATGACATTGCAAAACCAAGAGGCGGCAATCAAATCATTGGAAAATCAAGTCGGACAGTTTGCTCAAAATCTGAACACTAGACCACAAGGAGGTTTACCTAGCGATACTGAAGTCGCAAGAGGAACTGGCCATGAGCAATGTAAGGCAATCACCACCAGAAGTGGCCAACAACTTAGAGAGGTTCAAACCCGCTCGTCAAACAAAACTCCACAAAAAGATCAATACAAACCTAGCGGCAAAGCCTCAGATGCTGAACCAGGAATTGCTGCGGCAACCGACAATAAGCATGCCTCGGCAATCGACGATAAAGACGCCTCGACAACTTGCGATAAGCATGCCTCGGCAACCCCAGTTGATAACGCCTCGGCAACTCCAGATATCCCGGCAATGCCGTCAATCAGGTTTCAAACCAATGAAAGGATCGAAGATATCCGACTTCCACCACCATTCCCACAAAGGTTGAAGCGACAAAAGCAAGAATACCAATTCAAGAAGTTTCTTGATATCCTAAAGCAAGTCCACATCAACTTGCCACTGGTGGAAGCAATTGAACAAATGCCAAACTATGCCAAGTTTCTTAAAGACATTGTGTCCAAGAGAACAAGGCTAGGAGAGTTTGAAACAGTTGCCGCAACAGAGGGATGCATGGCAATGTTGCACAATCGTATGCCACCCAAGTTGAAAGATCCCGGAAGTTTCACAATACCCTGTTCTATTGGAAATCACTATGTCGGGAAAGCACTATGCGACCTTGGGGCTAGCATAAACTTGATGCCTAAATCGGTTTTCCAGAAACTAGGAATCGGGAAGGCAAGACCTACAACAGTTATGCTACAGCTAGCCGACAGATCCTATGTGCATCCAGAGGGAAAAATCGAGGACATACTGGTAAAAGTTGATAAATTTATTTTTCCCTCTGACTTTATTGTTTTGGGTTGTGAAGCGGATGAGCATGCACCTATCATTCTCGGGAGACCATTCCTAGCAACAGGGAGAACCTTCATCGACGTTGAAAAGGGAGAACTCACAATGAGGGTGAATGACCAGCAGGTCAAACTAAATGTGTTCCAAACACTAAGGCATGCCGATGATCCAGAAGAATGCCAACTACTTCATGCCATGGCAGAGTTTAACTTCGATGAGGAATTTAGTTGCCTCAGCAACTACATTGCCGATCAAGAGGAACCTGAGGAGTATGAAGAACCGGTCGATGAGGAACAACAAGAAGAGGCAAATTGGCTAGTCAACCGACTAGGTACATACTTTGAACCACTGGATTACTCAGGTAAGAAAGGTAAGCTCGAAAAACCCTCTATTGAACAACCACCGACTCTTGAGTTGAAACAATTGCCAGAGCAACTAAAATATGCATACTTAGGAACCGATAATACATTGCCTGTAATTATTTCTTCTAAGTTACAGCCTGAGCAGGAAAAGAAGCTAATCAAGATGTTGAAGCTACACAAAAAGGCAATAGGGTGGACAATTGCCGACTTGAAGGGAATTAGCCCGGCGGTGTGCATGCACAAGATCTTGTTGGAAGATGATCACAAACCTTCAATTGAGGCCCAGAGAAGACTGAATCATGCCATGAAAGGGGTTGTAATGAAAGAAATCATCAAGTGGCTTGGCGCCGGCATTATATACCCTATCTCCGATAGTACATGGGTAAGTCCGGTACAATGTGTACCGAAAAAGGGAGGTATAACAGTGGTAAGCAATGAAAATAATGAACTTATCCCAACCAGGACTGTGACCGGTTGGAGGGTTTGGATGGACTATCGAAAGCTAAACAAAGCCACTAGGAAAGATCACTTCCCATTACCCTTTATTGATCAAATGCTTGACCGTCTTGCAGGTAAACCCTTTTATTGTTTTCTTGATGGTTATTCAGGTTACAATCAGATTGCCATAGCACCAGAAGATCAAGAAAAGACAACCTTCACATGCCCATACGACACGTATGCCTTCCAAAGGATGTTGTTCAGATTGTGTAACGCCCCGGCAACCTTCCAAAGATGCATGATGGCACTCTTTTCAGACATGGTCGAAGACTTCCTTGAGATCTTCATGGATGATTTTTTGGTTTTTGGTAATGACTTCGACGGCTGTCTCGGAAATTTAAAGAGGGTGTTAGCAAGATGCGAAGAAACGGATTTAGTCCTCAATTGGGAGAAATGCCATTTTATGGTAGATGAAGGAATAGTGCTCAGCCACAAGATTTCAGCCAAGGGAATTGAAGTAGACAAAGCCAAGGTGGACGTGATCGAGAGATTACCCCCACCAAATTCGGTTAAAGGAATTCGAAGTTTTCTCGGACATGCAGGTTTTTAAAGGAGGTTCATTCATAATTTTTCTAAAATCACTAAACCCTTGTGTAATCTGCTTGAACAGGATAAAGTCTTTGATTTTGATGATTCTTGCACCCCAAGCATTCGAAACCCTAAAGAAAAATCTTGCCTCGGCACCCATTGTCGTTCCACCATATTGGACGCTACCTTTTGAGCTCATGTGTGATGCAAGTGATTTCGCGGTAGGAGCAGTCCTAGGCCAACGCACAGGTAAGACCTTCCATGTGATATACTACGCTAGTAAAACTCTTTATGGTGCTCAAGTGAATTACACAACAACGGAGAAAGAGTTACTAGCTGTAGTTTTCGCATTTGACAAGTTCCGATCCTATTTAATTGGTACAAAGGTAATTGTTCATACGGACCATTCGGCAATCAAATACTTATTTGCTAAAAAGGATGCTAAACCTCGTTTGATTTGTTGGATATTACTTTTACAAGAATTTGATATTGAAATTAAGGATAGGAAAGGAACAGAAAATCAAGTGGCCGATCACTTATCACGTTTGGAACGCAATAGGGAGGAGGACGCGGATCTAGAGATTTGCGATGCATTCCCGGATGAACAAATTCTAGTTGCCTCGGCAACCCTCAACGCCTCGGCAACCCTAGACGCCTCGGCAACCCTTGACGCCTCGGCAACCCTTGACGCCTCGGCAACCCTCGACGCCTCGACAACCATGGATGCACACGCTTCGGTAACTCTCAACGCCGCAGCAGTCTTTGACGCACACGCCTCGGCAATCTTGGGAGCAGTCGCCATGGCGGCACATGCCTCGGCAATACCCTGGTACACGGATTTAGTTAATTTCCTTGTTTGTGGTATTTTTCCTTATGGCATTACTCACCAAGGGAAGAAGCGGTTCCGCCATGATGCTAAGTATTACTTTTGGGACGAGCCTCTTTTGTTTAAACAATGTGCAGATCAGGTTATACTCCGATGTGTCCCTGAAGAAAAGCAACAGAATGTACTCCGGCAATGCCATTCTTCACCCTATGGAGGAAATTTTGGAGGAACTCGTACCGCGGCCAAAGTTTTGCAATCGGGTTTGTATTGGCCAACATTGTACAAAGATGCCCAAGACTTTTACAAGCAATGTGATCGTTGCCAGAGGACGGGCAATATCTCTAGACGACATGAGATGCCGCTCCAGAACATCATCGAGGTGGAATTGTTCGATGTATGGGGGATCGACTTTATGGGACCTTTCCCATCTTCATTCGGCAACCTCTACATCTTACTTGCCGTCGACTATGTGTCTAAATGGGTAGAGGCAGCTGCAGTTCCCAACAACGATTCCAAGACCGTGCAAAGATTCTTGCAGAAAAACATATTTACACGGTTTGGGATGCCGAGAGCAATTATCAGCGACGAAGGCAAGCATTTTGACAACAGACTAATTGCCAAGATGTTGCAACGCTTCGGCATATCACACAAGATCGCCACGGCATATCACCCACAAACCAACGGGCAAGCAGAAATTTCCAACCGGGAGTTGAAGGGGATACTCGAGAAAGTTCTAAATCCCTCCAGGAAGGATTGGTCATTAAGACTAGATGACGCACTTTGGGCATATCGCACTGCATTCAAAACACCCTTAGGTATGTCCCCCTTTCGACTTGTCTATGGCAAAACATGTCATCTACCGGTGGAAATCGAGCACAAGGCATATTGGGCAATCAAGACCGTGAATATGGATTGGGAAAGTGCCGTACAAAAGCGTTTGATGGATCTCAACGAGATAGAAGAATTTCGTGCACTCGCCTATAACAATGCACGAATCTACAAGGAGAAAACAAAACGATGGCACAACAAGAAACTATTGCCACGGCAATTCACGCCAGGGCAACTAGTTCTCCTATTCAATTCTCGGCTAAAACTTTTCCCGGGAAAGCTGAAATCAAGATGGTCGGGACCATTTGAAGTCGTCAAACCATTCTCCCATGGCGCCGTGAAAATCAAGTCCATCTCTGACAACCATGAATTCAAAGTTAATGGACAAAGATTGAAGCACTACAATGGTGCCCATGTGGAACGTAACAAGGAAGTGGTCAACTTAGGAGATGCATGAGCATGCTCTCCCTTTTGATATTTTTATTTTTATTTTTATTTATTTTTTTTGATTATTTAATTATTTTATTTTTTTCAATTTTTTTATTTTATTATTTTTCCGATTATTAGTAGTTTTAGGATAGATTTTTTTTATTCAAGTTTAAGAATTCCATTACACATCATTATTTATTTTCTTTATTAGTTTATCTTTAATTTTAATCCTTATTTGATTTGTCTTTGAATTGTAGGAAAAGAAGTTCAAGATAAAGAAGGAATTCTAAACCAAGTAGGAAAACATCTTCAACAAGGAAACTAATGGGCTGAATCTAAGGCTTATATAAAGCCTCCAATTCATCCTAACCAAAACCCCCTTGTCGACAACTCCTACAAAACCCTAACCCTTTTTTCATTTTTTTTCAATCCCACTCACCTATCTTTTCTATAAAACCCATCACCCTTAACCTATTCCTACTTTCTATCTTGCAACTTTTTAGTTTCTTTTCTTTTCTTTTCTTTGTTTTTACTCACAACCAAGATCATCCATGGCATCCAAGATTAAACTTTTAGTTCATCCAAGTTCATCCAAAGAACCAAGATACAAGAAGTTTGCTACACCGGTAGTTCAAGAAAGATTTCAATCCAAGTTTGAAAGCCGGAAGATTCATGAAGAACAAGGCTTTGAATACTCCAACTCTCATCAAGATTTCGGCCTTGAACCATTCATCTTCAAGAGGATTGCACATCAAAAGTGGCAAATCTTTTGCCATCAACCGAACGGGTAACATCTCATGGGTAAGAGAATTCTATGCTCACTCACCTAACCCGGATAATCCTTATGTTTTTGTTCGTGACAAGGCCATACTTATAAGCCCCGAAAGCATCAACACATTTTACGGACTTTACATTGAGAAGGACGAGCATCAAGCCTTCGTTGACCAAATCAATCCCAAGCAACTCGACAAGGTGCTTCAAGAACTCACTCAACCGGGAACTCATTGGAACGACGCTCAAAAGATAAGGGTTATCTTTTCTTCCCTTGCTTAATTTCTAATCTTTGCAAGAAGATGCATGTCCCGAGTGAGTCCACCGATGAAAAGGCCCTACCCAAGTCTGGTTGGAATCAAGCACTAATCCGAAAGCTAATGGGAGAGGCACCGGGAGATTCTTCAAGGCCTCCAATTGCCACGGCAACTCCTGCCGCCGCGGCAGTCCCTAATGCCCAAGCACCTAACGCCAGGGCAACTCGGCCATTAATCCTGGGACACTTTAAAGCACTTTTGCAACCATTGGCAAGCCGCCTAAGGCAAATTGAAGATCGACAACTAATGTTCATGCGGTACATGAAGGAGCACAACAATGCCATCACACAAGTCATCCTAGAAAAGTACACGGACAATCGCGTGCCATTCTCAATCTTTCCTGCCGAGATCCTTGCCCCGGTAACCAATGAAGTAGTCGCCACGGCAACCAAGGAAGCAGACGCCACGGCAACCAACCCTGAAGATGCCACGGCAACCAAAGCTAAAGACATCCCGGCAACCACTGCAAAAGCCAAAGGTAAAGCACCTATGCCCGAATCAACTCCTACGGAATCATTTTCTGATTTTTCAGATTCGGACGAGTCCTCCATTGAACCAATAAAGACCGCACCAATTGAATCCTCCAAGCGAAAAGCCATTGACATTGATGAAGAGGATGATGAGGACAACCCCATACGAGGATCGATTCCACCACCGGCAACAAGAAAACAACCATCGTGTTCAAGCAAGAGAATCAAGACACCGACTAGAAGGAAACTAATCATCTACGATGATGAACTCTCGGAGTAAGTCTTTGTATGCATTTTATTTTTTGTTATTTTTATGCATGCATTGAGGACAATGCCTCACTCGAGTTTGGGGGGGATTGTTATTAGTAGTTACCATGTTTAGTTTCATTCATCTAAAATATTACATTTAGGATACATAAATTGCTTGTCATGCCTTTAATTGGAACAAGAATTGCTTAGATTTGATGAATATCCAATGATGACATTGCCAATGCATTTAATTGATAGAATTTTTATTCTAGGATAACCATGGAAAAACTTAGAATTTTACTATGATGCTAAATTTGACGAAACACTGTTGTGGTTTGATTGATTTAAGGAATTCTAGTGAACTTAGGTTGATAATTATCAAATTGGGGGATTAGAATAAAAATTGGATGAATGTTAGAGGTGCCCGAAATTGGCTCTAGCATGTGCTAAAAATTGATCACTAGAGGTGCCCGAAACTGGCTCTAGGATGTGTTAAAAAAAATTTAACTAGAGGTGCCCGAAACCGGCTCTAGTCGATTAAATTAACTTAAGAAAACTAAAAACAAAACACTAGAGGTGCCCAAAACTGGCTCTAGTTAAAACATGTTAAAAAGAACCAATGAAGTAATTTGAAAACCTATTGTTTGCATTAGAATCCGAAAAATCAACTTGCACACAACTCCGCACACACTCACAAGCATTATAGTTTGATTCCGAGTAACTCCTAAGTGTTCCGAAAAATAAAAAGCCAATCATACTTTGTGCCCCGGTTCAGAGAATTGAAATCAAGTTCAAAGCTAAGTTTGTGAAAATTGAAGTCTTGGCAGGTAATTATGAGTTTGCATTGCTTGAGGACAAGCAATAGTTCGAGTTTGGGGGTGTGATAAGTGTTCAAAAGTACTAATTTTCTTACCCTTTTTACTCATATTATTGTTAGACTTAGGCTCATATTAGTTGCATAATTAGCTATTCATGCATTAATCCATGTTTCCTTCCATCGTTGAGCTTGATTACATAACTTGGTAGTTTTTGTGGAAAAGATGCTGCTTTGGTGTGCTTTGTGTGTGTATGTGCAAGATCACTTGCCAAAGCAATGCCGAGCTAGTTGCCAGGGCAATGCATGAAGGAGACGCCGAGCCAGTTGCCATGGCAATTGTCGACAAAGAGAAAATGCAATAGGAATGTCGAAATTAATGACTTTACAAGCCCAAGATGACATGGAGCAAGGCCCAAGCCCAAAGGAATTTGATTGCCATGCAGAGATTAAAGAAGAATTAAATTTCAAGAAGATAGGAGAAGTTCTAATAGGAATAAAATTATAATAAAGAATTATATTCTTTAAAGATAATTTAATTCCAACTCAAACTCCTCCTCAAAGAAGGACTTTGGCCTAGCCCTATAAATAGCAAGGAGATTTCGACAACTTGGAATAGAGAGAGCATTAGGGAAATTTCGACAAGTCCAAGGGAGAAAGCAAGGGATTTTCGACAAGCTTCATCTTTTCTTCCTTGTTCGATTGGGTTCATGCTAGGGATTGTTTATCTTGTGTTTCTTTGGAACCTAGCCATGAACTAAACCTACTTGGCTATGGTTATTGTGTTTTTTTTGGTTGTGAGAAACTATTGGTTTTTGTTTAGGTAATAAGAGTTTGCACTTTTCTATATCAAGGTTTATTCATTCTTGGTTCTTATTATTGTTTGCGAGTGAATTGGGAGAGGATCTCGTGATTTCATCTATTTATCTAATATCGGGAGAGTTAGATTCAAGAAACGAATGAATATGATCTTTATTCAATCTATTGATGGTGAAGATTAATCCGGCTTAGGAATAAGTTAAGGATTTCAACGGCTAAGAGGAACGCAAGATTGGTTGTTGTTCACCCTTGATTCACGCAGGGATGTATTATCAAGGCATGCACAAGTAGCTAGAGTTTCGACTTAGGGATAAGAAGAAACCATTGAAGAACGCTCTGCCGAACCTTGAAGGTTGCTGCCCAGACGCCCAAGTAGTTGCCCAACTAGTTGCCCAGGCAACCATCGATTAGTTGCCAAGGCAACCCCATTGTGCAAGTTGCCACGGCAACTGAGTTGCCCGTGCACTCTTTTACCAAAACGATCCAATCGGCTATCACACCTCAACTCACGATAACCTGGCCTATCTCTCTCTCATTTGAATTCATCTTTTCTTTTACTTTATTACTTTCTAGATTAGTCATTAGTTAAACTCATATAATCCTTTACTTGTGTTTTTACTTTTTACAGTGCAAGAGACTAGATTCTTGAAGTAGCACCAATCCCTGTGGAGACGATATCTTTTATACTATAACTTGCGACGTGTATACTTGCACATTTGCGTAGCACTTATTACGCGCAACAGGCACCATAAAGAAAACCAAAGATTAAAAATGTTTGGGTTCGGGAGTCGGTTACGCGTGGGGAAGGATTAGCACCCCCACAACGCCCAAAATTGGTATCGCGTTGATTTAGTGTTGTCTTTGCAAGAAAACAAAATTTTGAATTTTGATTTAAAATTTAATCCCCAAAAAGCGGTCTAAGGAGAACACTTCCTTATTTACAAAAATCGAGGAAGATGACACCTGAATAAGTTAGGATGTCACTTCCTAGCCAGATTCCAAAATAAAGTGGAAAATATTCCCTTAACTTGACCGAGTTTAGAAAAGATATATTCGAAATAAAATAAATAAAAATATATATAGACATAATAATATGATATACACATATAATATAATACTTATATACTATGTAATAATAATAATAATTATTATAATGCACATATATTTATAATATACTAAGTATAAAGTTATACATATTGTAGTAAATATACTAACATATTATACATTAATAAAAATAATTATAAAAATGCTAATAAAAATATTAATATATGTTACAAAATGTAAATAATAATAATATACATATGTATATAAATACAACATACATAATATAGAAATAAAAATATATACATATATATAATATACTATATGTAATAAAATATATATATATATATACATATATATAATAATAACAATAATAATAAAGATAATATGTTAGTATAATATAATAATAATAATAATAATAATAATAATAACAATATGTAAATAAAAAAGCGAAAAATGACTAAAATAAAAAAATAGAAACTTAAAAATTAAAAAGAGGGTGAAATCGCAAAACATTTGAAAGTTATATGGACCAAGGAGGGAATTTTACCAAGCGGCAAACCCATTTTGAAAATTGTTTTCGGGAGAAGGGACCAGATGGGTAATTTACCCTTTAAAATTGGATCGAATTAAAATAGGGGACCAAATTGTAAAACAATTAAAAATTCCAATGACTGAAGGTGTAATTGTCGCATATGGTGGGACCAAAAATGTAATTTCCCCCTAAAAAATTCTCGGGTCTCTTGGCCGAATCGGGTCTCTACGCGGGTCGCGGGTAAAACGACGTCATTTTGTGCCTGATATCCGACGCCCAAAACGACGTCGTTTTGAAAAGGGTTTAAAAACCCAATTTTAATCAAAACAAACCATTTGTTTTAGGGTCTGAAAAAAATAAATTTTTTCTATCAAAAACGCTCTCCCCTCTTCTACCGGTGCTGTGATCGTCGTCCGTGCTCTGTCGTGGACCGCCGAGCACCGCCACCTACGGCAGAGCGCCGCCACCCAAAAGTCACTCTCAGGTACGTTTTTTTTATCCCATTCTTGATTTTGCTATTATTTTTTGTTGAATCCGAACGAAAATTTCTAGATCTAAAAAAGAAATACCTGAAAAAACCCTTTTTTACCTTTTCAAATATTTTTTTTGTGATTTGATTCGAACAATGAAGCTACTAAAAGAAATCTTTCTCATTTTTTTTCGATTTCTCTATCCTTTTTTATTATTCGAACCAAAAGGTTCTAAAAAAATCTCTTTCTATTTCGAAAATCCACCCTTTTTTACCGATCTCAAAACCCTATTTTTTATCCCCCATTCCCTTACATTATTTCATGTTTGGGTTTTTATAACCCTTTGATACAAAAATTGAAAATATAAAATGTTACAAGTTGCTTCATTTTGCAGGTTTGGGCGGTGGCCGCTTGCCAGTCGGAGTCAAGTGGCCAATGGTGACAGTAAAGCCGGCACGTGTGGCCACTAGCGTCACGCGTGGTGGCCACGCGCGGAAGGTGAAGGGACATGAGGATGGCGACTGATAAAGCAAGTGGGATTAGGTTTTTTAGGGTTTAGGTTATTTAAGGGTATTTTGGGTATTTGGGTAATTCTAGGATATATTAGGGTTTTTATTTTTTAATTAAGTAATTTTTGATTTTTGGTTTGGGTATCAGATTGGGTCAAATAAGTTTGGGCTTTAGGTGTGGATTTGTAATTGGGTTGGATCTGGGTATAGGGTATTTGTAATTTAATTTGGGCTTAGGCCGGGACAAAATTGGTTATGACAGATGCAAATAGTTTTTCTTCCTCAAAGGACATGTTTGGAATTAGAGAAAATCATTCGCCGGTTTGTTTCGGGAATTACATCAAAAAAAAGGTGGGGTTCATTTAGTTAAGTGGGATGAGGTATGTCGCCCTTTGGAGCAAGGTGGCCTTGGGTTCCGAAAGATTCAAACTCAAAATGAGGTTTTTCTAATGAAACTTGCTTTCAACTTAGTCCCATGTCAAGAGGCGTTATGGGTGCGGTTCCTCCGCGCAAATATAAATGCATTGATAGGGTGCCTTTGGAGATTAAAAATCAGAATTGCTCACAGTTATTGAAAGGATTAAGCTTAGTTTGGGAAGATGTTCGGTAAAACATTAATTGGAGTCTCGACAATGGGGAGTCGGTGGATTTTTTGGTTTGACTCTTGGGTGGGTAACATTGGACCATTGTTAAATCACATATTGTCAGGGAATGGTCTCAATGTACCGTATGTTTCGACTATATCCATAGTGAGTGAATCCGCGGATTGGAACTGGCCTATGTTTCAGCATTTGCTATCGTTGCTTGTGTTGTTGCGCATTGCCGCAATCAAGCCTCCCATGGCGAATATGGGGAATGATAAAGCGGGGTGGAGCGTTGGTGTATTGAATCGGTTCTCGGTAAAATCGGCATATTATGTGAGTGCGGCTACCTATACGAGTGGTGTCGAGAATGTGCAGAAACTGATCCACAAACATCGGGGGTTGCAACGGATTCATATTTTCTTGTAGCTAGTTTGTTTGAATCGTATTATGACTAATGTCGAGCAAGGGCGTCGGCACTTAACCATGGATACTCTCTGTCCGAGATGTCGTAATATGATGGAGGATGTAGACCATGTCCTACAATATTGTGCATCTACAATAGCGGTTTGGTGTTCATTTGTTAGACATGACAAAGTTGATGAATTTTTTGGTTTGGACACACGGGAATGAATTATTGCAAGACTCACTAAGTAGGATTATTTTGTGAGTGATGAACCGAATTGGGATATTCTATTTGGTGCATTGGTTTGGTATTTTTGGAAGGTCCACAATGCGGTGGTTTTTACTAATCAGATGGAGGGAAGTGAGTCAGTGGTATAGCTTAGTCGGAGGATGCTTGCAGTGGCATTGGAAGTGAAAGACGCTCAACATAGGAAAAATACTACAGTGCCGTTGGTACAACAGGGGCTGGAAATTTGGCATCCACCAGAGCAAGGGTGGGTGAAATTGAACACGGATGGGGCTCGGCATACTGCTTCAGGAATTGCTTCGTGTGGAGGGGTCCTTCGTGATCATTCTGGGGAATGGATTTTTGGATTTTCTAAGTTTATAGGGATTTGCTCAGCTATTGATGCTGAGTTGTGGGGCGTGCTCATTGGTTCAGAGAGTACATGGTTGAGGGGGTATCGACGTGTTATACTTGAGATAGATAGTTTGGAAGCTTTGCGCATGCTGCGATGTGATTTAACGGCTCAGCAAGGGTCTTCACTTTTACTACATTTACAGAAGTTATGGGACCGAGGATGGACGGTTCAACTACAACATGTGTGTTGTACGGGGAACAAGGTTGTGGATGGCCTTGCTAAAGAAGTGAGTTCTAGTAGCTTTGATGTGTTTTATTATCCAGTACCTCCACCGATGATTGTAGGGGTTCTTTAAGAAGATAGTATTGGTTAGTTCTATGGGTTTGATTGTATTGACATTTATTATTCTTACATGCACTCTTTTTCCTCCATTTAGGTTTATGGAGTTTTTTAATGAGGCATGTAGAATAATCTCATTTTCACCTAAAAAAATAATGATTCAAACTTAAATAACTTATTGTTATTTCAATCTAACTTATTCTTTATTTTCAATAAAATTTATCATGTAAAATCAAATGTCATAAGATAAATTTAAAAGAAAATTAACATATTGTATAACATAAATAACTGAATATTAAATTCAAATTCATTTTCCAGTGGGAAACAATTGGGAACAGAACAAAGAATTCAAAAATTACTGTAATTAAAATATAAATTGCACAAAGACCTAATTTATTCAATTTATATTATCATAAAATTTGAATTCTTGAAAAGGAAAACAAACAAAATAAGCATAAATCCTTAACTGAATCTAGAGATCAAAGATATCAAAAACATAATACCACACGAATGAATCAATTAAAAAAATTGATTCTCAATGATTCAACATGACGAGGCTCTGATGCCACTTGTTAGAACCAAATCATATTAGATATGAAATCTAAACCCAGGATCTATCATGTCAAACCATCAAGAACAATAAACTGAATGCGGAAGCGTACCTGAATTAATCGATAGATGAAAACCTTGAATCATTTGATGAAGATCGCCTAAAAAGTGGTTGTGATCTTCCAAGAAGATATGTTAGCCCTTGTCGCAAAAACTCTCTGATGGGGACAAGAGTAATAAAAGTTAACTATTTCTTGGGGACCACTACCTCTTTGTATAGTTGATTATTAAACTAACTATTAAATATTTATAACTCCTGCCCCTCATTGAATTATAAATACTCTTACGGTATCTAAACTTTTATTTCCATGATACTTTAATACCTATGACACGCCTAACATAATTGGTAACTTGATTTTGTGTCATACTTTATAATAGCATCGTACATTTTACATATGTGCCCACAATTGTAGATTTTAATCCAACATGAGAACGTTATACGTATCGGTCTGCAACCGAGTCACAGCGGTCCCCGAGTCGATGATAATCCCACCGTTATCTAACTCGTCTATTTTGAAAGCTGACTCAGGAATCAAAAGCAACAAGCCACCCACACTGATACCGGTTAGACCGAGATAGTAAAACGTGTCTAGCTGGTGGTTACGGAGTAATGGAGCTGTAATGGCGTTAGGAGGGAGAGCCGAGTCGAACTCGAGAGTGGAAGCTGAGTCAGAGTCACGATCCATGATACAATAGGAGAAAGTAGTCGCATTAAGCTGTGAGGAACAGGAAAGCGGCCTGGCGCCGAGACCAAGCAAGCCACCTGCCCTGACAAACAAGCCTTCGTTGTTATGGCCACAACCAATGGGCAATGGCTACATAGTTGACAGAATCCGAACTGAGGGTGATGGTTTCTGTGACAAAGTCACCCACCGTGTAAGAGTTGTCGCTGGAGGAAACCTCGTAGACGCATGTGCGATCATTTTGACATTCAGAATCGTCGAGGTACTTGTATTGCTGCGTCTCGCAATTTAGCGACGAGTAAGAAGATGATAAAGATGACTCGAAAATTGTGTCAGATTATTGGTAAAATCGGCACAGGGTGAGCATTGCACCTGGTTGACGTCACTTCCCGTGTCCAGTATTATGTAAACTTGACTTGGTGGTTTCCCGATTCCAACTCGAGAGAAGTACTCACCGCTTCCTTGACTCGAACCCGACACGAAAAGACTTTCTACATCCTCTGCGCCAAATCCCGACCCCTTACCAAGTGGCTTGAGATCTGATATTGAAATGCCGCTGACAGAAAGATCCAAGCGAGTGGCGAGCGAGGTGACACGAGCTGAGTAAAGTCAATGATTTTTAATCAGGGTGGGGTGTTTTATGAACAGAAGCTCTGGGGTAAATTTGAAGGGAGAGGAAATACGTAGGCGAAAGTGAAGCGGAGAGGCTTTGGCCTATTGGGGTAAAAGAGAGGACATTTCTGGTCTTCTCAATAGCTTCAGCAAAGTCGAGAATGGCCGTCGGCTGGGGAATTTGCAGCAAGCTTCGAGAGCAGTCGACAAATAGAGGTGTAAAGAAGAAACAGGGGGCGAAGAAAACGTAGAAAATAATAGTATTTATCCAACCAATGCAAGAGCTTTGGATTTGTTTTCACAGTGGGAGCTAAGGGCGTGGATTTTTATCCAAATTCACCCGTTTTGTGAGCAGGATGTTGATGCTCCTATCTCCAAAAAGGGAATCCAATAATCGATCCAGTTTGCTCGCCAATGTCTGATCTGGAATCCATATTGGACCACAGTTTCAGGTCTACAGGTGATCAACCACAGTTTTTCGGCCACTCCTATGGTGCTCGTGTTCGTTGTTCATCTTTCTCCCAAGATACAACAACAGATGATCAACCACAGTTGCACTGCCGTGGAGATCACGAACTTACTCTTGCTTTCACCTACCACCGAAAACAACTTTTGAAAAACCCACAGAGTAAAACCATAGAAAAGTTTTGTGGTTTTCGTTGTGTTGAAATCAAAGGAATGACATGCTATTTATAGGGGAGTGAGCTAGGTTAAATGTGGAAATTATAATATTCTGAATTAATGGTTATTAACCATTTAACCGAATTAAATCTGTAACAATATTTTAATACCATATTAAAATAGAATAATCCTGCGAATTGCACTTATTACCTTTTAATATTTGAATTTAAAGGAAACCATAAATTATCCTTTTAAATTTGAAATATTCAAAAAGATATGCTAATAATAAGGAAAAAAATTATTCGAAGTGGGTAAATATCTGCAGGTCCACGTAGGGCCCGACTGGTCCTGATATTCGCGTCGCCTACGTCGTGTGGGTGCGCCCCAACCCAAATGGGTTCGACGAGCTTCGATCGACACCCCCTACGCCTGCACGTGAGGCACAGTTTCCATTCAAGTCATTCATTGACCACCAAGTGGGTAAGTGTATAAAAACACTTCTCATTCAATTTATCCCATCAATGTGGGATATGGGGTTTTCACTTCCTTATTCAATTCACAACTACCGTACTTTGAGCATCAATTTCTCATTCATCACTCAACTGTTTTGAGTATATGAGATATCGTTGTAAAGATCTCATGGAGTAGAATAAGATCCAATAAAATCATTATTCGAATCTCCACCTTTACCCATTCGAAATATGGCTCAAAGTTACCATTTTTCTCACATTTTTCCAACAATCCCCCACATGAATAAATTGATGATTTTATCAAAAACATTTTGACTCGATGTGGTGATGGGTTCTACGCTCGATAGCTGCATAGGATAGGAAGGTTTCCTCCTTTGAACCTTCTCTCGTAAAAGTATATTTACTTTACTAGCTAACTAGTGAACGTAATGTCTTTCAATTGTTCAGCCGTTTTGGTAAATGTTAAGTGTTCAAAAGTACTATTTTTATTACCCTTTTTACTCATATTATTGTTAGATTTAAGCTCATCTTAGTTTCATAATTAGGCATTCATGCATAATTTCATAGTTTATTTCATCGACATGCTTGATCGCATAAATTGGTTAATTTTCGTAGAAAAAGGTGCTTCTAGTGTGTGTTTTATGTGTGCAGGATCAAATTGCCCAAGTGAGTAGGAAATTGCCGAAGCAATTTCCGTGAAAATTAAGGACAAGAAGATATGGCTACCGATTTATGGGAATAAATCCTAGAAGAATTGAAATTCCATGAAGAAATCAAAATGAGATTAATTCCCAAAAGTTCAAGAGGAATATTTGGAAAGTAAATAAATAAAAAAGATGTATCTCTTTTACATTCAATGCCAACCTATACTCATACATTCCAAAAATAAGAAGAATTTGACCTAGCCATCCCATATATAAAGGAAGCAAGCCGTCACAAGTAAGAGGAAAGAGGAAGTCGAATTGAGAGATTGAGGGCTACTCTTTTTCTTGTTCTTTATTCTAGTCATGTTGGGTAGATTTTATTGTACATTCTTTTCACACCCAGCCATGAACTAAACTTGTTTGGCTTGGGTTATTGTGTTTTTGTGGTTGTAAATTGTTTGGATTTTGTTTAGGTTTTTGAGTTGCAATTCAATTTTCAAAGTTTGTTCATTCTTGGTTCTTAACATTGGCTGCGAGTAAATTGGGAGAGGATCTTGGAATTCAATTATCTATTTATCTAATATCGTGAGAGTTAGATTCAAGAAACGAATGAGCATGGTTTTCATACAACGCAAGTTGGTGAAGACTAATTCGGCTTAGGGATAAGGTACAAATTTCAACGGCTAAGAGAAGCGCAAGATTGGTTGTTGTTCACCCTTGTTTCACACAGGGATGTATTATCAAGACGTGTACAATTAACCGTATTTCACGTTAGGGATAATGATGAATCATTGAAGAACGCTTTGTCGAACTTTGGAAGTTGATGCCCAATTGCCCAGGCAATCAACCCATTCTTCATTGCCCAGGCAATCGTGGGAGCATTGCCTAGGCAATCTGATCAGGCAATCGCGGGGGAATTGCCCTGGCAACTGACTAGGCAATCGCAACAGAATTGCTCTGGCAATCGCAACAGAATTGCCCTGGCAATCCGGCTACTACTCAATCACCACAACGGTCCATTCGATCATCACTCCACAACTCACGATAATTCAGCCTAACCTCTCATCCTATCTTTATTTCTTTTATTTAATTGTTATTTTATTTTAATTGTTAATTCATCATTATTATTTAATTCTTGAAACATTTGTAGTAACTTAAGCAAAGTGGCCCAAACCAATCCCTGTGGAGACGATACTCGATACTTATCATTTATTACTTGTGACGTGTATACTTGCACCATTTGCGTTGCACTCAAAACACGCAACAAGTTTTTGGCGCCGTTGTTGGGGATTGGCAATTTATGTTAGTTGTTTATGTTATTGTTTTTTATTTTTACTAACTTTTCTTTTTTTTGTTTTATCAAAAAAAAATTAGGTACGCTACAAAGTTAAGGGACATCAACATATGGGGAAATAAAAGTTGATCTATTCGAGAGTTGATGATGGAAGATAGGAATCAATCAAATCAAGGGTTTCTTACACTCATTGATGATTACTTATACTAACCGAGAAAAACCTATACTGTGGAAAACTCATGCGCTTGTTGTGGAGAACATCACGAGTTTGAATATTGCCCTCAAAATTTTGGTTCATATGGCTACATGAAGGACCCTGGATGGAATCAACAACAAAATCCTTCATGGTATGATCAAAATGCTCAAATTTTTTTTACCATACCAATTTAGCTATTGTTGTAGATATGCCATCACAATACAATCCTTGTCAAGAGCTGTCAAATTCCATGGATGCAAGAATAGCCAGGATGGATGTACTCTTGAGAGAAGCGGAAGATCGATAGAAAAGATTAACATATGTCTTGGATAACATGCACAAACAATTCATTCCTAGGGATACTGAAATCCCAAGGCAAGAAGACAAGGAAAAATTCAAAGAAAGCTCGTTAATGTGTGAGGAACAATTGGAACAACCGAATCAAAAGCATGCCAATGAGAAAGACTATCCAACATTTGATGAGCCTAAGCAACCAATTGCCACGGCAATGGATGATGAACCTAAACAGAGCGATGCCGCAACAACAGTCAGTATGGCTAAAAAGAGTGATGCCATTACAAATTCTGAGGAGTCTAATTCCCAAAATATCACAACAACGCTGATGTTGAAGTAGGAATCTATGGATTGCTCTTATCCATCGTTGCCACGGCAATTGCCTGACCATATTCAAGACCAATAAGATGGTGATTCTCTACTAATGAAATATGAGCAGGTGATGATTGGACCTTTTAAATTATTTAAACAATCATCTCATCCATTGCAGGTATGTCTTGAGGAACCAAAGCTTTTAGATGTGAAGCCATCAAGAGTAGCATGTGATCGTTTGGGAGACGACACTCTTAGTAATGCACCGATATCTCCACTAATGGAGATGTTTGAAAAGAGTAAAGGAAACATTGGATGGATGAAGAGAGATTTTCAAAAAATTAGCCCTTCCCTTGACTTACACCGAATTATGGAAGAAGATTGCCACGATAATTGGTGGACGCAGCAATTGCCACAACAACGAAGGCTACATTCAACCATGATGGAAGTCAGAGATAATGAGGTAATTAAATGGTTGGATGTTGATATAATTTTTTCTATTAATATATTCATGCCTTCATGAATAGTACCAAGGTGGAAAGTATGCATGGACTGCAAGAGAACAAGAAAAAAAGACGCCTCCACCAAGGTAGCGCAAGGAGTGGTTGCGATCATAATGGCCCAATTATTTTTGGGTAATATTGTCACTCGATGGAGGGTGCGGATGGACTATAGGAAGTATCAGAAACGACCATCGACAAGTTTTCTTTAAGGCAACCATATTCCTTTCAATTTTTATTTTATGTTATTTTGCTTTTATGATTTTGTTTTGTTTTCCAGTTTAATAAGATCATGATGTTAAAATCCCAAACAATCAGAATTGTCATGACCAAGGAACAAGCTACGGTAATTTTCCAGGAAAATCTAATTGCCCCGGCAATTCCCGATGGCAAGGCAGTTTCAATTGTCTCGGCAATTCCTAATGTCCGGGCAATTAACTATAAAGACTGAAATTAGAGAAGAAAGAAGAGGAGATTCGTATTCCACCTCTATTCCCACAAAGGTTGAAACAACAGAAGCAAGAATATCAATTCAAGAAATTCCTTAACATCTTCAAGCAAGTTTACATCAATTTGTCGTTAGTACAAGAAATAGAGCAAATGTTGAACTATGCTAAGTTCCTTAAAGACATTGTCTCTAAGAGAACAAGGCTAGGTGAGTTTGAAACAATGGTAGTGACATAAAGATGCATGGCAATGTTACACAACCGCATGCCATCTAAACTTAAGGATCTCGACAGTTTCACCATACCATGTGCTATCGGAAATCACTATGTCGGGAAGTCCTTGTGTGATCTTAGAGCAAGCATAAATCTCATGCCAAAATCTGTTGGGAATATGGAAAGTGAGGCCAACAACAGTGATGCTTCAACTTGTAGACAGATCATATGTGCATCAAGAGGGAAAAATTGAGGATATTTTGGTAAGAGTTGATAAATTTATTTTTCCCGCTGATTTTATTATTTTGGATTGTGAAGCAGATGAGTCCGCGCCCATCATTCTTGGGAGACCATTCTTAGCAACGGGAAGAACCTTGATCGATGTAGAGAAAGGAGAGCTCACCATGAAGGTAAATGACCAGCAAGTCAAACTCAATGTCTTCCAAACCCTTAAGCATGCTGATGAACCGGAAGAATGCCAAGCCATTCATGCCACCACCAAATTCAACTTTGACATAAAAGAGAATTGCCTCGGCAATTGCAGTGTTGAAACCGAAAATCCTGAGGAACCGATCGAGGAAGAGCATGATGAAGCAAACTGGATAGTGAGTCGACCAGGTAAGTATTTCAAACCTTTGGATTACTCAGGTAAGGAAAGTAAACTCAAAAAACCTTCTATTGAGCAACCACCAACACTTGAATTAAAACCATTGCTAGGGCAATTAAAATATACTTATGTGGGAAACAATAACACTTTGCCCGTGATAATCTCTTCTAAGTTGCAACCTGAACATGAAAAGAGATTGATCGATATGTTGAAGCTGCACAAAAAGGCAATCGAATGGACAATTAGCTCAGCGGTATGCATGCACAAAATCCTTTTAGAGGATGATCATAAACCTTGCAATTGAAGCACAAAGGAGACTTAATCCTGCTATGAAGGAAGTCGTGGGGAAGGAAATCATCAAGTGGCTTGATGCCGGTATCATATATCCTATCTCTGACAGTACATGGGGAAATCTTTTTATTGTTTTCTTGATGGTTACTCAGGTTATAACCAAATTGACATAGCACTGGATGATCAGGAAAAGACAACTTTTACATGTCCATATGGTACTTATGCATTTCGAAGGATGCCATTCAGATTATGAAATGCCCCAGCAACATTTCAAAGATGCATGATGGCAATTTTCTCCGACATGGTGGAAGACTTCCTCGAAATATTCATGGACGATTTTTTAGTATTTGGGGATAGCTTTCACAATTTCCTCGGCAATTGGGAGAATGTGTTGTCACAATGTGAAGAATCCGATCTAGTGCTCAATTAGGAGAGTGCAGGGCAAAAGCAATTACTGGACCTCAATGAGATTGAAGAAATTCGTGCCATAGCCTACGACAACACAAGAATTTACAAGGAGAAAATAAAGTGTTGGCATAACAAGAAGCTATTGCCGCAGCAATTTTTGCTCGGGCAATTAGTTCTTCTCTTCAATTCTTGGCTAAAACTCTTTTCGGGAAAACTAAAATCAAGATGTTCTAGGCCATTCGAAGTAGTAAAACCATTCTCCTATGGTGCCATAATAATCAAGTCCACCATTGACGGACATGAATTCAAAGTTAACGGACAAAAATTGAGGCACTATGTCGGTACCCATGTTGAGCGAGACAAAGAAGTGGTTACTTTAGGAGATGCATAATCATGCTCTCCTTTAGTATTTTTTACTTTTTACTTTTGTTTTTATTTTTGGACTTATTTTTTTTATTTTTGGTTTTTTTTATTTCGTCCTTTAAATTTTAAATCTTATCTTTCCATATTTGTTTTAGGATGTTTAATTTTAATTTTCCATATTTATCTTTTTAATTAATGCTTATCTTTTTATTTGTGCTTGATTTTTTAGGAAAATAGTTCAAGACAAGGAGGAGTTGGATTAAAAAAATGAAGTTTGCATTTAAAGAGAGAATAATGGGTTGATTTTAAGGGATTACAAAGGCCTATGTGAGTAGTAATTTTTACCCTAATTTTCAGCCATTCTATTACCCTAGCCACATAACCCTCTATAACCACCCAATACCCTTTGTCGCACACCCCAACCAATCCCCTCTTCATCTTTTAATTTCATCATTCTTTCCTACTTTCTTTTCTTTCCTACCATTAGCCGAAACTCACCATTCCCATATCCAACTTCACATTCAAACTTTCAACTTCATCAACTCTCTCTTCTACTCTTTGAACTCTTAAGTTTTCTTTTATTTTCTTTGTTTTCTTCCAACCGCAACCACCATGGCCAAAAATCTCAAGTTTATGGATCACCCAAGTTCATCCAAGGAACCACCATTCTGCCGCTTTGCAACAGCACAAATTGAAGAGAAATATCGAGCAAAGTTTGCAAATAGCAAGGTATGGGAGGAACAAAGATTCACTTACACCTTTTCCGAAAAGAATCTCAGCCTCAAGGAGTTCATCTTCAAAGTTACCGAGCATCACAAGTGGCAAATCCCTTGTCATCAACCAAAGGGCGGCAATGTATCATGGGCAAGAGAATTTTATGCTCATTCTCCTAACCCAAACAATCCCTATGTCTATGTTCGTGGCAGGGTTGTCCCTATTGATGCCGACACTATCAACACCTTCTACGGGATATACATAGAGAAAGATGAACATAAAGCTTTTGTAGATAACATCACAGCCGAATAAGTCAAAAATGTGTTCCAAGACCTCACATTGAAGGAGCCGAATGGAACAAAAGAACTTTAAAAGGGACGGTAATCGCCTTATGTTAAAACCAAAGCTAAACTGTGGAATAAGTTTGTTAAATCTTGCTTAATGCCCATCACACACAACACCACAATTTCTTATTCTCGCCTTTTATTGATTCATTCTATTTTGAACAAGCGAATTATTAATGTTGGACAAATTATATGTGATGAGATATTTGCTTGTAGTCAAAAAGATATAGGTTCTCTTTTCTTTCCGTGCTTATTCTCTCAACTATACGCCAAAAAGAAGGTGCCAAGTAATTCGACGGACGAGAAGTTGCCCTCCAAAACTGGGTTGAACCGAGCTCAATACTTGAAGATTATGGGTGAGGGAACGAAGAAAGAACATGAAGAGCCAAAGACAACCTCAGCAGCAAAGATTGCCCGGGCAACCAAAGTTGCCTAGTAATTTCAGATGCCTCGGCAATTTCAGCTAAACACGCCTCGGCAATACTGGCAGACCATGCCTCGACAATTCTAGATGCCCGAGTAAGTGCATCCGCATCGGCAAGCATGGATCGAATACTGGAGATGCTCCGCCCAATATCTGACCGATTGGAGCGAATAAAGGCCTGTCAATTACAATTTATGCGGTACATGAGAAACCATAATGTAGCTATCACACGAGTGATCCTTGAGAAATACCTCGACAATACCGTACCTTTTTCAGTGTTTTCTACCAACCTAGTTACCCCGGCAACTGATGATGCCACGGCAACTGTTGCACAAGATAAAGATTCAGACAAGAACATACCTAAACCAATGAAGTCGCCAATGGTCTAGCCATCAAAGTCGAAGCGCAAAGCTTCTATCATTGAAGAGACTGACAAATAGGATGAACAAAGCGTTAAGTTTCAGAAGTAAAGAATCAAGCCGCCAGACGCACTCAACCACCTAGAACCGCAAAACGAATCAAGCATACGGTCCGAAAGAAACTCATCATCCAAGGTAACGAACTTTCCAACTAACTCATTTGCATTTTAATTTTATTTTGTTCGTACTTGCACGCATTGAGGACAATGCTTCTCTTGAGTTTGGGGGTATTTGTTTCTAATTAGTTTCATGCTTAGTTGCATTCATCTTTAGTAATTACATATAGGTTGCATATGTCACTTTCCATGCCTTTGATTGGATTTAATTGCTTCAGACTTGTTGAATATCCAATAATGAATTTTAGCCACTGCACTGAATTGAAAGAACCTTTAGTTTTAGGATTTGCATGGAAAGAACTTAGAATTTCACTATGATGTTGAATATAAATTGACACAGTTGTGTCTTGTTGATTAAGGGAGACTTAGTGAACTTAGGTTGCTTAAAAATTGGGTAAATTGAAATTAAAAATTTCTTGCTAGAGGTGCCCGAAACTGGCTCTAGTTAAAAATCACTAGAGGTGCCTGAAACCGACTCTAGTTGTTACACGTTAAAGAATCACTAGAGGTGCCCGAAATTGGCTCTAGTCGACAAAAACTAAAACAAGAAATTGCATGCTTTGCTAGAGGTGCCCGAAATTGGCTCTAGTAAAAATAAAAATTTAAATGCCCCGGTAATTAATTTGATAAAAACCTATTGTTCACATGAAATCCTGATAATCGACTTGTACACAACTCCACACACACATTGTCACGAGCATTATAGTTTGGTTCCGAGTAATTCTTGTGCTATCAAAAAATTTGAAGGGTAATCATACTTTGTGCCACGGTTCTGAGGATTGAAGTCAGGTATGAAGCAAATTCTTGATGGTCGAAGTCTTGGCGGGAAATTGTTAGTTTTGCATTGCTTGAGGATAAGCAATAGTTCGAGTTTGGGGGTGCGTTAAGTGTTCAAAAGTACTATTTTTATTGCCCTTTTTACTCATATTATTGTTAGATTTAAGCTCATCTTAGTTTCATATTTAGGCATTCATGCATAATTTCATAGTTTATTTCACCAACATGCTTGATCACGTAAATTGGTTAATTTTCATAGAAAAAGGTGTTGCTAGTGTGTTTTATGTGTGCATGATCAAATTGCCCAAGTGAGTAGGAAATTGCCAAAGCAATTGTCGCGGCAATTAAAGACAAGAAGATATGGCTGCCAATTTATGGGAATCAATCCTAGAATAATTGAAATTCCATGAAGAAATCAAAAGGAGATTAATTTCCGAAAGTTCAAGAGGAATATTTGGAAAGTAAATAAATAAAAGAGATGTATCTCTTTTACATTCAATGTCAACCTATACTCATACTTTCCAAAAATAAGAAGAATTTGACCTAGCCATCCCCTATATAAAGGAAGCAAGCTGTCACAAGTAAGATGAGAAAGGAAGTCGAATTGAGAGATTGAGGGCTGCTCTTTTTCTTGTTCTTTATTCTAGTCATGTTGGGTAGATTTTATTGTATATTCTTTTCACACCCAGCCATGAACTAAACTTGTTTGGCTTGGGTTATTGTGTTTTGTCGTTGTGAATTGTTTGGATTTTGTTTAGGTTTTTGAGTTACAATTCAATTTTCAAAGTTTGTTCATTCTTGGTTCTTAACATTGGTTGCAAGTGAATTAGGAGAGGATCTCGGAATTCAATCATCTATTTATCTAATATCAGGAGAGTTAGATTCAAGAAATGAATGAGCATGGTTTTCATACAACAGAAGTTGGTGAAGACTAATTCGGCTTAGGGATAAGTTGCGAATTTCAACGGCTAAGAGAAGCGCAAGATTGGTTGTTGTTCACCCTTGGTTCATACATGGATGTATTATCAAGACGTGTACAATTAACAGTATTTCACGTTAGGGATAATGGGGAATCGTTGAAGAACGCTTCACCGAACTTTGGAGTTGATGCCCAATTGCCCAAGCAATCGCGGGAGCATTGCCAAGGCAATCCAATCAGGAAATCACGGGGAAATTGCCCTGGCAACTGACTAGGCAATCGCAATAGAATTGCCCTGGCAATCGACCAGGCAATCGCAATAGAATTGCCCTGGCAATCCAGCTGCTACTCAATCACCACAACGGTCCATTCAATCATCACTCCACAACTCACGATAATTCAGCCTAACCTCTCATCCTATCTTTATTTCTTTTATTTAATTGTTATTTTATTTTAATTGTTAATTTATCATTATTATTTAATTCTTGAAACATTTGCAGTGACTTAAGCAAAGTGGCCCAAACCAATCCCTATGGAGGCAATACTTGATACTTATCATTTATTACTTGCGACGTGTATACTTGCACCGTTTGCGTTGCACTCAAAACACGCAACAGTAAACGATGATATACTTCACACAACTATCTCTCTAACAAGAGTTTTATTTCTCATGGTTATGTCTATATAACTGTAGACATCGCCTGGTTTTGTAAGAGTTTAAGAGAACTATGCCTAGTAGTCTCTTTAAAGCGGCCCCACTTCACTCTTACATAAGTGACTTATGTTGCTTGGCTCACCGAAGCACACAATGGTCATTAAAAGCTTTGCTTAGCCTATACCACTTTCGACCACTATTTTATATTATAGGAACGAACTTGGGGATAGGTACCCCCACGGTGACCGAACAAGTCTATGCAATTATGTCGTCTCTTTAAACCTAGATCTTGGGATCTCCAGTCAACTAGGTAGGGTTTTCCTTTAAATAGTGCCTTAAATTTTCTTGGGCTTTAGTCCCATTCCTTTTGATGTTTCCTCAACTTGATCTCGATTTAACCCTTTGGTTAGCAGATCCGCAACTCTTTGATAAATCTATTTGAGATCATTTGTTTAACGGTAATATGTCGACATCGCATATGTCTCAACTTACCGTAGTACATAAAGCTTTGTGATCTACCAATTTTTGGTTTGGCACATGCTTTAGCCATTCAGGAATATCCTCCAAGACATTTTAAAGTCATTTAACTTTTTTTCTAGACTTGTCTAGAGCTAAAACTCAAATTCCATTATGAATCTGGTTGTAATCATTTGTCTTGATAAATCCCATGACATAGCTCCTATCTTCGATGTAAAACATATTCACTTGTTCCTTTGATATCTGGCATTGAAGAATTCTTATGGAATAATGCAATTCATAATCTTGAGTATATCTGAGATATTTCAATACCTTCACAATTATTTTCCAGTGGTTTTCACCTGGATTGTTTGTGAATCTTACTTAAACTGCTTACAGTAAACGCAATATTTGGTCTAGTGCAGCTCATGGGGTATATTAGACTGCATATGACCCTTGCATATTCCACTTTGAAAAAAATTTGGCTCGTATTTATTGGAGTTATGGATATGCCGGGAACATCCTTGCCAAACTTCTTTTGTCCATGAAGTGTGATTGTGTCAATATGAGACCTTCAAGTGACTGTTTGATTTGGATGCTCAGAATCAAATCTGTCAATCTCATATTTTCCATGTCAATCTTGAATTTGACAAGTCTTTGGTATATTTATCATTTCATTGTATGTCATCAACATAGGATCATATATCCTAGTTTTGACATACACACATTTGTCACACTTTTATGAAAATATCTTATTTTTAACCTTTTATTGAACGTAGTGTGATTGAGTCAATATGAGATCAGACAGTCATTAGATTTGGATATCCAAAATCAAATATGTCATTTTCATATTTTTCATGCATTTGGTACGTTTATCATTTCATTGTTACTTATAACAACGAGTATGTCCTTAACATAGGATCATGTATCCTAATGTTGACATACAATCATTTGTCACACTTACTTGTCATCATGACAATATCTTGGTTTCAACCTTTTGTTGAACGCATGGACTATTTTCATTGATAGTCTTCAAAGTTCGTTTTATTGAACTTGAATCAACTTCCCTAATTATATAGGAAATATATTTTCAAAGAATGAGTCATTCTTTGTTTCCATTATCGCATTCTTGTGAGTCATTTACTTTGGTAATGAGAACATTACCTTTGCAAGACACCCCTACATTTTTATGTAGTTGTAGGAAGGTTTTATTTCCTTCCATAACTCATATGGTATCTTGTCTCTTTTACCTTATTAAAAGTAATTAGTTGATAGAACAACTTCCCCCACATGTTAGGCACATTTTGATGTTTCAATTCTTATCTTCAAAATCATTGTACCCTTGGATGTTGTAACGTTACTCACATAGAGTTTCACACAAATTAATCAATTTATTAAGTTTGAGTTTCAACATCTTGCTTATAGAGAATAATTTCTCCATAGCATCTTTGCTTTTAAGCAAATGCACATAACATTAGTTTGTGCTATCATCAATAAAGGTAATAAATTTTCCTTCAAACAATTGTTTGCCATATCAATTTGTTATGACAAAATATTGTCATACCATTGATCTTGTTTCGAATTTTTTGGTCCAAAGACTTGTTCCCCATCTTATGGAAATAGAAACATTTCTCATGAAATTTTTGTTTCTTGGACACACCGCCTAATTTATGGTTTGAAGTCATTTTTGACTTCCATTATGTTTGCCCTAGCAAGGAATGTTTGCCTTAGCAATATTTGAAGATGGTAACAATATTTACCTTATCCTCTCGAATAATAGGAAGAATCTTCCTTTTCAGATATTTTGACCAAGTTTATCATGGTCAAATATGCAACATATTTTGAAATTCTTTCAAATGAATTTCACTGGTTTTTCTATTGTGTCACATAGTCACAAACCAGAAACAGAATATTATGAATCTGTTTATTGTCAGGAATTTAGCCATAACCTAAATCTAGAAATAGAGACACAATTTCTAACTTTTATTAGACGTTAGGAATTTAGTAAACTAAAACCTGAAACAAAAGTTTTCACGGTTTAATAGAAAGAACAATAATGACCAGTGCACCAGGTAGGTAACTTATGAAAAGAAAGGTGGTGCACTAGGCACGCTTAAATACCAAGTCTTTCAAAGAACCAATCCTAGACACGCACTTTCATATTATCTTTGAATCATTCGTTTATGATGCCATTCTTTTATGCTTGAAGTCATTCCAAGCATGAGTGATCAATTAAAATCGCTGCCTTTGATTCACAACAATTTGGAATCAACCAATAAGAATTTGGTAACTAAGAATTTCTGCACCGACATCTTCCATTTATAGTCCAATGACCCTTAGAATTCTTTAGCTATTTTTATAAACTGTGCACTTCATAACATGCATCAGACTAGGCTTTAAGAATTTAATTTTGACATAGAGAACAAAGTTCTTCTATCAGCGCTTTGAATTCGGTAATTAATGTTACTTTTAGAAATAAATTCACCGACTCATTTCCAATATTGAATCATTCTAGGTTCCCACAAGAATAAATCCAACGATTTATTTCCCTTAACAAGCTATAATCAATGCATGATTCTAGCATAGAAATAAATTTAATGATTTATTTCCTTTGTTATATCTTCTGTTAAACATTGAGATTAGTATACTAAAGCCCAAAACAGAGATATCAAGGCAATAAAAAATCAAAAGGAATTAATCCTTTAATTTGGTTGATTTTTGTTTTGGAAAAAATCACGTAAATCCATTAAAACGGAATGAATTAAATTCCCGAAATAAATTATTTACGAGATCTTTATTTTCAAACAATTCACGATTTCGCCCGAGTATCTTGTTCGTCACTATAAAATCTCAAAAAAAATTATTAGTAGAAATAATAATTCATAGTGTTTCCAAAACACAAATAATAATAATTGTTGAGATTATTATACAAGATACGTGATATTTTATTTCATGCCATAATTAATATTTGATATTAAAGGCAAAAAAAAATAAGTATTATATAAGGATTACCTTTAATAATACCATTGCATGGTTTTAATAGTACCGTGAATTAAGGCAGCTCACATTCCTTGTTTCTTGTCTTTTATTTCCCTTTGTGCCAGCTGGCTCTTCACGTCATATTTTTGTGCCGCTATAGCAATATCCAATAATATTCATGATATTGTGATGGCGTGCACGAGAGTGTTCTAAGCCAGGACAAAAAAATCCTTAGTTGTCTTGTTCGTCTCAGATTAAATTTAAAATCTGTCTTAAGATTATTAGAAAAATAGTGTTATTTTAAGATGGAAATAAACAATGAAATATAAATGTTATATTGAAATATTGAATTGAACAGAATAAATACAATTTATTTAAACCAAACCGATTTAGAACGAAAACTGAAAGAAAACGTGTTGAGGCCTGCAGGAACGCAGTTTCCGTAAGACATTTTCGGCCACTCCTATGGTGCTCGAGTTCGTTGGTCGTCTGTCTCTCAAGATATAACAACAGATGATCAGCCACAGTTGCACTGCCGTGGAGATCACGAACATACTCTTACCTTCGCCTACCACCGAAAATAACTTTTGAAAAACCCACAGAGTAAAACCATAGAAAAGTTATGTGGTTTTCGTTGTGTTAAAATTAAAGGAATGGCTTGCTATTTATAGGGGAGTGAGCTAGGTTAAATGTGGAAATTATAATATTATGAATTAATGGTTATTAACCATTTAACCGAATTAATCGGTAACAATCTTTTATACCATATTAAAATAAAATATTCCCGTGAATTGCATTTATTACCTTTTAATATCTGAATTTAAAGGAAACTATAAATTATCCTTTTAAATTTGAAATATTCAAAAAAATATGTCAATAATAAGGAAAAAATTATTCGAAGTGGGTAAAATATCAACAGGTTCACATAGGGCCCAACCGATCCGGACATTTGCGTTGCCCACGTCGTGCGGGTGCGCCATAACCCGAATGGGTTCAATAAGCTTCAATCCGCACCTACTCTGCGCCTGTGCGTAAGACACAATTTTCATTCAAGTCATTCCTTAATCACCAAGTGGGTAAGTGTATATAAACACTTCTCATTCAATTTATCCAATGTGGGACAGGGGTTTTCACTTCCTTATTCAATTCACAACTACTGTACTTTAAGCATCAATTTCTTATTCATAACTCAACCGTTTTGAGCATATGAGATACCGTTGTAAAGGTCTCATGGAGTAGAATAAGATCCAATAAAATTAATATTCGAATCTCCACCTTTATCTATTCGAAATATGGCTCAAAGTTACCATTTTTCTCACATTTTTCCAATACACATAACAATATTCTTCAACCTATACATTAAACATTATACTTAAACATAAAATGTAAACAGCAAATTATAACCTTAAACGTATTCAAACAACTAATTTTCAGAATTACTAAATTGTTCTCACAAATATTCAATTAATGCATTCCTAAGTTCAAGATGTGCCTGTTTATCTTTTATTTTCCTATGTCAAGCAAGGAAATCTTCAAATCTGGTGGTGGTAGGAGGAAGTGGGTCTAGTATTCCTGAGTATTAAGTTGAAGTGATTTATTATGCTGATAAATTGTTAACGATATCTATTGTATGAAATTTATTAGACATTTAAAAATTAACCTATGATGCAATGTGTTTTATTAAAAAAATTGGGTAAAACTTTGATACACAGGTTGCGTAAAATTAATTTTATACAAGCATGTGTATTTACACTATAAAAGCCCAAATCCTAAATTCCTAACCCTAACCTTAACCTTAAAAAACTAAACCCTATACACTAAATTCTAAACACTAACATTAAATTCTAAACACTACCCCTGAACCTTAAACCCTAAACTAAAACCCTAACCCCTAAAACTAAAAAGCACATGTAAACTAAAGTTTACACGGCCTATGTATCAATTTTTTTTCTAAAAAATTTATATTCTACTTAAGTTTTTAATCTATGAATAATACGTAATTATTTTTATTGATTATTTTATATTGTGAAAGGTCAAATTTTCACTCAAAATAATATTTAATTTATCAAATTAATTAATTAAAAAATAAAAAAGATGGGAAGGGAAAAAATGATATGGTATGGCTTTTTTTTAAATAAAAAAAGAAAATAATTTGGTGTTATTACGGTTTCGCACCAAATATGGTGTGACACTGTAGACAACACCAAAATGGTGGCATAGGGATTTGAAATATGGTGTTGGGTTGGAGAATGAATAGTGACTAAAATATACCATTTTAATGAAATGGTGTGAAAAAATGAGCAAGATTAGAGATGCCCTTAGAGTTACATCCAAATTTTATTTTGGATCGGTCTGAATATTAATAATGAAACAATGACAAAAGTGGGGGTTTGTTCAAGCCGATAAAAGTATACAAATTTGTGTGAAACTCTACTTCTCTCCTTGGACATGCATTGAAGAGTTGGAAACTCAGTTTGAGTATAATTTCTTTCTATGCAAGTTTATTTTGTAACAAATTAACTTATTCCTATAAATAAATGTTAAGGATTAAGGGTTTATCATTGGTTGTAATTTGTTTTACGATATAGTGAAATTTTTCCTTATTTGCCTGTGATTTTTCTTTCTTTTTCTAATTTTCCACGTAAATTTTAGTGTTTGTTTTAGGATGAGTCTACCACGCTCGATGAGCACCACTGAACACCACTAACGATGAACGCTGAATACCATTAAATTAATTATTAAAGATTAAAAATTTAAAGGACTCAACATATAATTATAAATTATTTAAACATATAATCATAAATTATTTAAAAATATTAATTAAATTATTTTTCATATATATAATATTTTTAATTTTTTTAAATAATTGGATCAAATACCAACCTTAGCCAATTTAAAAAATAAAAACTCTAAACCATACACCATAAACATAAAACCCTAGACCATAAACATAAAACCCCAAACACTAAACCATAAATCCTAAATCTTAAACCATAAACCTTAAATTTGAATATTGGGTTTAGGCTTTAGGGTTTATTGTTTAGTGTTTAGGGTTTATAGTTTAGTGTTTAGGGTTTATAGTTTATGGTTTAGAGCTTAGTGTTTATGGTTTAGAGTTTAGGGTTTAGTGGTTGGTATTTGATCCAATTATTTAAAAAAAATAAACAAAAATTATATATATGGAAAATAATTTAATTAATGTTTTATTTTAAATAATTTATAATTATATGTTTAAATAATTTATAATTATATATTTAGTCTTTGAGATTTTTAATCTTTATTAATTAATTTAATGTTATTCAGTGGTGTTCATTGTTAGTGGTATTCAGCGATACTCGTCGAGCGTTGTAGAATTTTTCATTTGTTTTATTTTCTTCGTTTACGATTGTTATTTCACAATAACTATAACATGGATCTTAATCATTTTCTTAACATTATATAATGTTAATAATATGTAAAATTGTGATCATTTTCTCCTGCATTCCATGTTAATGATTATTGTACGTAGCATCATTTGGTCCAAGTAACTTTTATCTTTTTTGCTATGAAACTTTTGTTAAAAGAGGACCTACCCATGGACCGCCCTCGTTGGCTCCCTTCCGAACAGTTAAATTTGCAGGTATTGAGCATGTTTATTCATATACAACATATTCATTACATAACATGTAATGTAAATATAACACTGCTATAGCATTGCTAAAGTACAACTTTCATTCGAAAATTTTTACACTCATCATCTCTATATTACTTGAAGTCGATTTGTTTTTTTATCTAGACTTGTGTTTCTTTATCTGTTGACACCCCAATTGTGAGTGTGGCTCCGCCCATGGTCACATGTTGCTTCGTCGACCTTAATATCTTTGTCGGCCTTAATATCTTTGTTAATTAGAAAACCTTGCTAATCCTTTTTATAAGAGATTGAAAGCTTTTATTTACAAACATAAAATATTAATATTAAGAATATATTATTTATTTTATAAATATTGTAGAATAGATTAATATTAATATTTTATAACATAAATATTATACTTATAAAATAAATAATATTACTATATTAATATAAGAATGGATTAATTATAAAATGGCATATCAAGAAGAAATAAAGAAGCATTGATCCTAGTACTGTAACATCTTTTTCCCGTATTTATCACCAAATACGAGTCAGTGATGTTACTAACAAAGATTAAACCCTTATATTTTCTTAATATAGAAAATTGGCAGCCTGCACTGCCTTTACTTAAAAATTTATAGACATCGAAAATTCGTTATGAAATTTTTTAATTAAACTAGATTCATAAGCTTTCTAACCATGTAAATTATTAGCCTAAATTCATTACACAAAAATTCAAATAAATCCTTAGATTCACGTCACAGCCCAAAATTTCAAAAAGTCTGCTACCCTGTTTTCTGACCTTCCGTCGAATAAAAATTCATAACTTTTTACATACAACTCGAAATCAGTCACCGTTAATTTTGTAAGAAACTAGACAAAATTTTTAGTTCATACATATAAGATTTACCATCTAAGTCTAATTGTAGAATTTATGCTGATTTTTCAAACTCACTGCTTTTACATACACAATTGGACAGATTTTTAATCTTTGTACCTTAAGACCCAAATTTAATAAAACTTAGTCCATTATCATTTATAGATATAATATAACTTACTAGGTTCATTATCTATATTATCACAACTATTAAACAACCATATTTGGTAATAAGTTTTTACAACCCATTGATTATACATGTCATCTAGTACATTTCTAAAAGAAAGGATGGATGTCATTACATTACTATGAGTATGGAGATATACCTCCCAAAATATGAAAGTGATGTCGGCTACTCTTCTCTTGAAGCTCCTTTAAAAACTACGCATGAAATTCATCATACGCTAAGAATATACATAGTGAGGCAACTACATTTCATTCGAACATAGATATCAATATAATAAAATAACAATGCATATGATCACCTACCATTTTATGCATATTAGCATATATGATATGATATATGTATAATAAAATATTACATGGTAATAATCTTGATTCTTACCAATACCGTTGCCATATTCATCATCGAGCTTTCAAGCCTTTTTATCCAGTTTTTCAATTCATTTAGCCCAAGTATTGAATTAAGGAAATTTTTGTACGCGAGCCATCCCCTATACTTACTTGAGTATAGTATATTATGTACACTTTACTGTAAATGCTTAGCACCGAAGTGCTTTTGTATACTTACCAGAGTATACAGTTATTAATTATTTTGCACTTTACCTGAAGTGCTTATAATAAATTGCACTCTACCGGGAGTGCTAAAATGTTTATACAGCTATTTATGACTCTATGGATATCCAACTATACTTTTAATTTTCTATCTCATACTTTGGGCTTTATGTCAATCATAATCTCATACATGGCAACATATATACATATTAAGCCATTTCTACACAAAATAACATTCCATGAACAAGTAGTGATCTATGCATGTATTTTCAATTCTTGACATATTTTTAACATGTCAATTATATGATGAATGACATAAAGATCATGCATTGCACTCACCTTGACACTTTCAAAAGTAAACTTTATACTAGCCTCACTAAGCTTGGTTGCACTTTTATCTTCTTTCTTCACTCGTTTGATCTCGAACTAGCTTGTTATCTGTATGTACATTAAATACATGACACAAGCAACCTTAAGTACACGTCCAAACCTTACTAATACATGTACATACCAATATGGAAAAAATTAATATTTTCAACCAAGTACTTCTTTGTAACCACCATGCTCCCAATACTTTAATCTCATCTCAAATTACACATTACAACCAACAATTTGATAATTTCCCTTTAAACCCTAAATTCTTTCTCCTAGGGTTTATAAACTAAAATTTGGAAACTTCCACATTTCATCTCCATTTTCAAAAATATTAATACCAAAATGATCATTGTATCATAGCAAACAACATACCCATGCTTCTTGAATATTTTCCAATTTTTCACTTATTTCACCCAATTTACACAATTCACAAATTGGTCTTAAAATGATGTTTTCTTCAATCCAACAACATAATTCAACTTAGAAAACATCATTCTAATCAAATCCATCATCAAAATAATTTTTACAAAATTTCCCCTAATATTATTCATTTTGCCGAAATGGTCCCTATAGGTTTATCAAGAAGTTTTCATCATTTCAAGCATCTAAACAACACTACAACACCATTTCCAACTTGATTAAGCCTTAAAACATGAAATCTTAACATGCTCTTCAACCACCCTAATCATCAAACTCAACTTAGAGACATGGAAACTAAGCAAAACTTATGTCAAAAGATAGAGAATTCAAAGAAGATCAATTTCTTATTTCATGTCTCTAACAAAAAACCAAGTAAATCAAGCCAAAAATTGAATTGAAATTTTTGCTCTTACCTTGCTAGGGGTCTCGGCTACTTGGGAAAAAAATGAGCAAATTTCTAGTCTTTTCTATCTTTAATTTTAATGCCAAATGTCTTCTAATTTGGCTATATAATAATAAAAATCTCTAAAATAGTCAAATGACTATTTCACCCCTTAGTTATAACCAATCACAAGCCAACACCTATATTTTATCCTCTTTCATAATAAATTTTCATTAAAAAGTATAGGTGAAATGTCTAAAATGCCATTAATGAAATAATTTATTTTCAAAAATGCCATTCCATCACCTATACAAAATACTGAATAGAATCAAATCTAAACTGATTTAAAAATGATTCCAAAACTTCGATGCTATGCTCTTCGGGTCTTTTTAAGACTTCCTTCAAATTTTCATAAAATTCTGAGCTCATACGATTACCCGAATTACACTTAAACTTTAACCATAATTTCCCAATAATAGAAACATCAGATCAAACCATAGTTTTTATATTCGATCCATACCCTTAGATGATCTATCTATTTATGGAATAAAAATAATTATTGGGAAAATTACTATGTTGGTCCTTGAACTTTTCTCAACTTTTCACTTTTGTCACCAAACTTTAAAACTTTACGTTTTAGTCACTGAAATAAAACCACTAACTTTTGATTCTTTACGTTTTGGTCACTAATCAAATAATGGGATATTACAATTCTCCCCCCTAAAAAGTTCGTCCTCAAATTTTTAGAACGTACCTGGATTAAACAACTGCGGATATTGTTCTTTCATCTGTTCTTCAGTTTCCCATGTGCCTTCTTCCACTTTGTGGTTTTTCCAGAGCACCTTAACCAATGGAATCCATTTGTTCCTCAATTTCTTCACCCCATGAGCTAAAATCTTTACTGGTTCTTCTTCAAATGTCAAATCAGGTTGCATCTCAACTTCCGTAGGTGAAATAACATGAAAAGGATCCGACCTATATTTGCGAAGCATCGATACATGAAAAACATCATGAATCTTGCTCATTTCTTTTGGTAAAGCCACTTGATACGCCACCGGTCCAACTCTTTTCAAGATTTCATACGGACCAATGAATCTGGGACTAAGCTTCCATTTTCTTCTGAATCTCATCATTTTCTTCCATGGTGAAACTTTCAAAAATACCTTGTCTCCTACCTGATACTCAATATCTTTTCTTTTTAAATCTGAATAAGCCTTTTGTCTATCGGAAGCAGCCCTTAGATTTTCTCGAATTATCTTTATTTTTTCTTCAGCTTCTTGAATCAAGTCAGGCCCAATAATCTTACGGTCTTCCAACTCAAACCAATTTAACGGTGTCCGGCATTTTCTTCCATATAAAGCTTCACACGGTGCCATTTTGATGCTTGACTGATAACTGTTGTTATACGCAAATTCGGCCAATGGTAAGTACTTTTCCCACGAACTTGCAAACTCAATGACACACGCTCTAAGCATATCTTCCAAAATCTGAATTGTTCTCTCTGATTGTCCATCAGTTTGAGGGTGGAAGGCAGTACTAAATTGCAATCGGGTACCCAACGCTTCCTGTAGTGCTTTCTAGAATCTAGAGGTAAACCTGGGGTCTCTGTCAGACACAATGGAAATAGGAACTCCATGTAGTCTAACAATCTCCCGAATATACAACTATGCATATTTACTCAAAGAGAAATCGGTTCTGACTGGCAAGAAATGTGCTGATTTGGTTAATCAATCCACGATCACCCAAATTGAGTTTTTCCTACTTGGTGTCAATGGTAATCTAGTTACAAAGTCCATAGTCACTTTTTCCCATTTCCATTCTGGAATAACGATTGGTTGAAGTAACCCTGATGGCACTTGATGTTCTGTTTTAACTTGCTGACAAGTTAAGCATTTAGACACGAATTCTGTTATAGTTCTTTTCATTCCTGGCCACCAAAAACGGCTTTTCAAATCCTGATACATTTTATTTCCTCCTGGGTGCATCGTTAAAGGACTATAATGTGCTTCTGTAGGGATTTCCTTTTTCAATTCTTCATCTTCAGGAATATAAGAACGTCCTTTATAATATAAACATCCATTGGACTTCACCTCGAAGTTTGAAGATTTTCCCCTTTCAATTTCTTTTTTCTTTTCTAAACAATTTTCATCTTTTTCTTGTGATTCTTTGATTTTGTCTATCAAAGTATACCTGATATTCAGCTCAACAAGTAAAGCACCATCATCCAATATTGATAATTGAGTGTTTGATATCCGTAGAGCTGAAAACATCTTTCGGCTAAGTGCATCTGCCACTACATTAGCCTTTCCCGGTTGATAATCAATAATTGCATCATAATCCTTAATTAGCTCGATCCATTGCCTTTGTCTTAGATTCAACTCCTTCTGCGTTAAAAGATATTTCAGGCTTTTATGGTCCGTGTATATATAACATTTTTCACCATATAAGTAGTGGTGCCAAATTTTTAAAGCAAAGACAACCGCAGCTAATTCCAATTCGTGAGTAGGATAGTTCCTCTCATGAGTTTTAAGCTGCCTAGAAGCATAAGTACACAGCCCAAACCATTGTGTGATGCATCACTATACACCACAAAATTCTTACCCGATTCAGGTTGAACTAACACCGGAACTTCTGTTAAGGCTTTATGTCAATCATAATCTCATACATGGCAACATATATACATATTGATCCATTTCTACACAAAATAACATTCCATGAACAAGTAGTGATCTATGCATGTATTTTCAATTCTTGACATATTTTTAACATGTCAATCATATGATGAATGACATAAAGATCATGCATTGCACTCACCTTGACACTTTCAAAAGTAAACTTTATACTAGCCTCACTAAGCTTAGTTGCACTTTTATCTTCTTTCTTCACTCGTTTGATCTCGAACTATCTTGTTATCTGTATGTACATTAAATACATGACACAAGCAACCTTAAGTACATGTCCAAACCTTACTAATACATGTACATACCAATATGGAAAAATTAATATTTTCAACCAAGTACTTCTTTGTAACCACCATGCTCCCAATACTTTAATCTCATCTCAAATTACACACTACAACCAATAATTTGATAATTTCCCTTTAAACCCTAAATTCTTTCTCTTAGGGTTTATAAACTAAAATTTGGAAACTTCCACATTTCATCTCCATTTTCAAAAATATTAATACCAAAATGATCATTGTATCATAGCAAACAACATACCCATGCTTCTTGAATATTTTCCAATTTTCACTTATTTCACCCAATTTACACAATTCACAAATTGGTCCTAAAATGATGTTTTCTTCAATCCAACAACATAATTCAACTTAGAAAACATCATCCTAATCAAATCCATCACCAAAATAATTTTTACAAAATTTCCCCTAATATTATTCATTTTGCCGAAATGGTCCCTATAGGTTTATCAAGAAGTTTTCATCATTTCAAGCATCTAAACAACACTACAACACCATTTCCAACTTGATTAAGCCTTAAAACATGAAATCTCAACATGCTCTTCAACCATCCTAATCATGAAACTCAACTTAAAGACATGGAAACTAAGCAAAACTTATGTCAAAAGATAGAGAATTTAAAGGAGATCAATTTCTTATTTCATGTCTCTAACCAAAACCAAGTAAATCAAACCAAAAATTGAATTGAAATTTTTGCTCTTACCTTGCTAGGGGTCTCGGCTACTTGGGAGAAAGATGAGCAAATTTCTAGTCTTTTTTATCTTTAATTTTAATGTCAAATGTCTTCTAATTTGGCTATATAATAATAAAAATCTCTAAAATAGTCAAATGACTATTTCACCCCTTAGTTATAACTAATCACAAGCCAACACCTATATTTTATCCTCTTTCATAATAAATTTTCATTAAAAAGTATAGGTGAAATGTCTAAAATGCCATTAATGAAATAATTTATTTTCAAAAATGCCATTCCATCACTTATACAAAATACTGAATAGAATCAAATCTAAACTGATTTAAAAACGATTCCAAAACTTCGATGCTATGCTCTCCGGGTCTTTTTAAGACTTCCTTCAAATTTTTATAAAATTTCGAGCTCATACGATTACCCGAATTACACTTAAACTTTAACCATAATTTCCCAATAATAGAAACATCAGATCAAACCATAGTTTTTATATTCGATCCACACCCTTAGATGATCTATCTATTTATGGAATAAAAATCATTATTGGGGAAATTACTATGTTGGTCCTTGAACTTTTCTCAACTTTTCACTTTTGTCACCAAACTTTAAAACTTTACGTTTTAGTCACTGAACTAAAACCACTAACTTTTGATTCTTTACGTTTTGGTCACTAATCAAATAATGGGATATTACAAGTACATTTGGCCGGTTGGCCAAGTTACTCATCTTTGTTCCCTCATTTTCCTTAGGTCATGGGTTTTAGACCCACTAGGAGCCACCCCTTTCCTTCCCCTGGAGTCTCCCCTTCCCCTCCCCTCTAGGTAGAAATTTAGACCTAGCAAACTTGACCCGAGAATCGAACCGAGACCTGAAATTGACTCGAACACGATGATCCGAATTTGATCCAAACCCGAAATAAACCAAACCAAACCGAATTTCAGTTGAATCGAAAATGGACTCGAACCGATTTTCAACCGAACCGAAAGTAACCCGAACCGAAGGCAGCCCAAAATAAAGAAAATATATTAAAACAAATAAATAAATAAAAGATGTGAATTGTCACAACTCACCAAAAAGCCAAATATACATGCTATATAAAGTCATATATAGGGTGGAAAAACCTAACTTGGCTTGAAAACCTGACTAAAACCAATCGATCTCCTATTAACCCGATATTGACCCAACCCGAAATCAACCGACCCTAAAATACCTGAACCGAAAGTTAACCGAACCGAAGTCCCAAACCAATACCCGAACTGAAATCACCATAGACACGAACTAAAACGGAATTAGATCCAAACCGAATCGAATTTAAACCGAATATAGTAAGATTCGAAATGAACCGAACCGAAATTGAACCAAATGACTCGTTTACCTCCTTTAGGTAGGATTAGGATTAGAATTAAACTTTTTCAAAAAAGCCTTGATCCTACTTTACGAATGACATAAAGTTTTATCATCCATCATAATATAAATTATAAAATATATTAATACAAGAACATTTTTGCGAACATATTAATATGTTATTAGTTTAACTTAATGGTTAAGTAATGAATTTTTCATATTGAAGACTCAAGTTCAAGTTCTGTTGTTTGCATCTTTTAATTTTTTATATTTCCATCGATGAGATGATGACTTGAATGAAATCAATTTAATAAAATAAAATGTTTTTTTGCTTACATGGCATGTGCCACATCGTCAAGTTCTATCTGGACCCAACTCTCTCAACACTCACTAGGCCCAAATGTTTTGTAACAGTTCTGTATGGTGGTTGAGTATCAAGGCTCATTTATCAACAACTTGGGTTCAAGTTCTTTTAAAATCAAATTTAATTTGTTCAATTTAAATTAATAAGATAATGTCGTGACGACACATGTTATTGTCTTATAACACGAGAATAATTTAATAAAATAATTACATGAAATTAATTATAAAAATATTGTTTTGTTTGCATTAGCATTTCAAGTTATGTTAATTTTTTATGTCACTTTCACGCATTGACCGCTATTTAATTAATTACTTTTATTTATAGATCGACTATTTTTGAAAATATAAAATGTTAAAAACTAAAAATTCTTAAAAAGTATGAACTAAAATAACTATTGAATAAATCGTTATAAACATATTTTGACTCTATCTCTCTCTTTTTATATAAAATATTTTCTTCACTTTAAACCTGATAAAATGTAGTATTAGATAATCAATGAGGGTTGGTCCAAGTGATAAGTAATTTAGTATCGCTTAAGTAGGTCTCAAGTTTAATGACTTGTGTGTGCAGAATTTTTTTTGGGAGACTCTCTAAGACAAGGTGTGCGACTCAGATCAATCCCTTCGATATTAATCAGAGTAAAGCCCCAGGTAACCAGAACGGTAACTAAAAAAAATAGTATTAGATAATTTTTTTCTTTGGTATATTTTACCAAATTTTTTCTTGATAATTCAATGACAACATAATGAAGTTGAAAGGTAAATAAAGTATGGAAAATTCTACAACGTGCGTCAAACACCGTTGAACACTATTAAAGCTGAACATCGCTGAACACTATTAAATTAATTAATGAAGATTAAAAATCTCAATGACTCAACATACAATTAATAATTATTTAAAATAAAATTTCAATTAAATTATTTTTCATATATATTATATTTTTAATTTTTATTTTCAAATAATTAGATCAAATATCAACCCCTAAATTAAAAAAATTCTAAAGCTATGTGTTTTGGTTGTGCCAAACTAGCTTTTCCACCCAAAAAATTCCAAAAGCAATGGAAATACTCAAAAATTTGGTCTCCAAACCTTGGTTTGTCAACCATTTTAGCCCCTCAAACCTTGATTTAACTACAACTGAATTTTTTAACTTTTGCAAACCAGCTTTTGCGAATATTGGTTTGCCCTAAACTTTGGTTTGCTCACAATAACCAAAAACGGGACCTCTTTTTCTTTTATCATTTCAGCTGGCACCTCCTAGCCACCGTCCGCCTAAAGTTTTAAAACTGAGCTGCTTCTTCAGCATCCTTTATAAAACCCAGATTTTGCAGCGAGAAAAAACAGAACACCCTGCAAAAGGAAATAAAATGAATGGAAGTTTTGACTTTTGAGTTCCTTTTAGCCACTTTGCAACCAGATGGATTCAGACATGGTATGTTGCCATCACAGCAAAAGAGGTGAGATATTGTAGTTACCTAATTTTATCCGATCCTATTTTATTTTTATTATTTTCATGTGTATATATATTATTATTAAACCAATAAGCAAAAAATATATATAAAGAATCCACTAAAAAATTTTAAAGGAGGGTCTATGTACATAAATAAAATAAATGCCCATCCAGCCTATTTTTTATATATATTATTTTTTTTAATTATATCATTATTAATGTATTTCTGCAGATCACACAAGATACTAATCACATCAGATATGAGAAGATTACAAGAGATCTTGTCCAACAAGTATGGAAAGTCAAGTAATCATGTCCAACAAGTATGACTCTTATTCTAGATTGGTCCTCAAACTCTGTGGATTTTTGCATTAATCTCTGCATACACGCATTCGAGTTATAAGAAAAATATTAGTGATCAAGTAAGTGTCGTTTTATGAGCGTTGTGGGGGTGCTAATCCTTCCACACACGTAATCGTGCCCCCCAACTCTCAATCTGATTTGTTTTTAGGTTTCGGTCCGCCTAATATAATAAAAAGGACCGATGGCGATTTCGTTATCACACGTATAACTATCTGTATAAAAGTACAATTTTATCGAATTTTAATAAATTGTACATATAACCATCTCAGTTTATAAAGGGTATTGAAGAAGCAGCTCAGTTTTAAAACTTCCAGCGGACGATGGCTAACAACGACTGAAATGACAAAGAAAAAAGATTTAAAGTTTTTTAATAATGTTAATGTTTGATTTAATTATTTAAAAATAAAGATTAAAAATATAATATATATGAAAATAATTTAATTAAAATTTTTATTTTAAATAATTATTAATTATATGTCGAGTTATAGAGATTTTTAATTTTTATTAATTAATTTAATAATATTTAGCGATATTTAGCGTTAGTAGTATTAAACAATGTTCGACGCAATAGACTCTATATCAATTTTAAATTAAAATATTAATTAAGGTCATCCTTCGATATTAATCCCCGTTATAAATTCGATTAAACTAAACCACGTGACCCAACGCCATTGAAGTTTGCTGCCAATCCCAATCCAAATCCAAATCCAAATCCAAATCCAAATCCAAATCCAAATCCAAATCCAAATCCAATTGATTCTTTTCAACCACCCCTCCGTTTCAGGGAGTGAACAACACGCGCAAACAAACACACGCACTCTTTTTAACTTTTCACGAAACTCCCTTTTTCTGTTTAATTATTTATTAGATCTGTAGTCGTCGTCGCCGCTGGGTACCTATTACTGATTTGGAACTCCCAACGACGCAGCCCGAGTTACTAACTCAGTGCTCGGACTCACCCACACAGAGAAGAAAGTCAATTTTCTAACTCCATAAAGGAGGAAAGAAAATATCTTTATTTTTCCGCGAAAGTTTGGAGATCCCTGCAGCAGCAATCATGAGCACACTTGTGCAAGTAATTTTTTTTACAACTCCAATTAAAGCCTTTCAAATTCTTTTTTTTTGGTTCTGATTTAGTTTTTTTTTCGTTAATTAATCATCGATTTTGTTGTTTTGATTTTGAAAAGGGATTTTCCAAGTCTTTAGCCATGACTGTGCTATCGGAGATTGGTGACAAGACGTTCTTCGCTGCTGCGGTTAGTCAAAGCTTAAATTTTAAGATTTCTTTTTCTCCTTTTTGGTTGGTTTCTAGTTCTATTTAAATTGTTTATTGCCTTGCGATTTCGTTGATTTTGATAAAGACTTGAAAGTTGAATTGTAGATGGCGTGAATAGTGAATAATGACCCTAGTTTTTAAATCCATTGAGCTTCTTTAAGCATTCAATTTCTCAGCCCATCCTTCAGAAAAGCATTTCATATTAAATTTCATTGGCTAGTATACTTGAAAATGTTAAATACGGGGAGAAATGCCTTTCTCTGCCAGTGCTCAATTTATGGATCCTAGTAATCTAGTGGTGTTACGGGAATTAACTTATGGACAAATTTCTCAGAAGACAATAATACCATTATATGTCATTCACGAGGTTAAAATCTTTAATGTTTGAACATTTACTTTCTTTGTTGTGATAAGTCGTGTATTTATTATGATAACTCGGAGGTAAATTTTGGAGACGAATATGTAGCTTGAATGTTAGAAACATCCATCGCTTTGTAGCTTTACTTCAATGATGTTTCCATTCTTCATTTTTAGGATATACTGGTTTTCATATTTTTACTTGTATATTATTTCAAATCCCTTGATTCTCTGCTTATCTGAACAACACCACTTTGGTTGCATCTTTTCCAGCAATAGCTTGAACACTGATGTTTTTTAAAATCTTGTACTTGTTTCAAGATCTTGGCAATGCGTCATCCGAGGAGACTTGTCTTGTCAGGATGCCTTGCAGCTTTAATTGTAGGTGTTTTTCCTTATGCCCCCCCCCCCCCTTACTGCACATCCTTTTCGTTCAAGTTAACGTTGTAAACTTCTTTGTTTTCTCAAAAATCATAGTTATTTGAAATAATTCGTCTGTAGGTGATGACTATTCTTTCTGCTGTTGTTGGCTGGGCTGCTCCAAATCTTGTAAGTGGTCCGATTGCTGTTTGAGAAAAGCTCTTCTGCATTTGGATAGGTTCTAATTTCTTTTCAAAGGACCTGAACAATCACACCAAAGCTTGTTTTGGTGGAATTTCTAGCAATATCTAGTGAACTACGTTATTCTTGGTCATCTTCGCCTGGAAAAAATGCCAAATTGGATGAAAGGAGGGAAGCTATGTGTTAGGAATAGTGTATTGAATTCAAGTTGATTGATCCCTATTCTGTCAAGTTACAGGTTATGAAATGCACTGGAGATACTTTTGTGTGGCTATAACTTTGCCCACTTTTAGCTATGTAAAATGCCTTAATACTTTTTTTGCTGCTATCTGTGCTGTTGTTTGCGCGCTTAGCATCCCTACTTCTAGAAACGTCAGTTATCCAAAGAATAAATAAATAAATAAGGCAACATCTTTTAGCATTTACTATTGAGGTTTAGGTTGCTGGCAGTTTAAATCCTTAGTTTAGGGAGATGTTTTTTAGCGATATATAGATGGCGTCCTTTGTTCTTAACTAGGACTGCTGTGATAGTTCTCTCTCTAATGGAGAACATTTTCATGGCTAAATGCAGTTGAATTACAATGCTTCAATTATTAGATTTTAAGCTTATATCTGATATTTTGGTTTTGTTAAATAATTATGATATTAGTTGCTAGGAGGCTTTGGTGTTAGTCACATGGATTTTCCATAAGATTCTGATTATTCAGATTTTGGATAATTTTGATTGGATTTTCAGCTTCTTGCTTGAGTGTTGCATATGAAAATTTTGATTCCAAGTCTGTCATATCTATCAAATATATGAAAATTTAGAACTACTGTGGTTGTTGAGAATGACTGCTTTACCTGTTACATTTCGTCGTGTACTTTAGCCTATGCTTTTATCTGTAACTGTTATTTTTCTGAACTCTAGAGTCAGTGTGATGACCTTTGTTCTGAACATACATCAAAGCACGGTCTGCTTGGATAATTAACTTTAAACTTGTATGAAAAGTACTCTCATTCTCTTCTTGTATGATTTCTATTTTGCAGCTCTCTAGGAAATGGACTCATCACATAACAACAGTGCTGTTTTTTGGATTTGGTCTGTGGTCTTTATGGGATGCATTTATGGAGAGTGGGTAATACCTTTTTTTTTATCTCTTTAGTCCTTTCCATTGTTCTTTATCATTTTCATGGGCGTGATTCTAATTTGTCATGCTTAGGTAGAGTAAACTTATGTTTAATTATAAATTGGTTGTGTTGTGATCCAACTTTGTTTCCACAATAGGGATGATGAAGAATTAGCTGAAGTTGAAGCACAACTGGTATTTTTTTACTAATAAATTTCCCGGTGTTTAAGTGGACGTTTTCTTTTCAATGAAAAAATAGACATTGTTTATGTTACTCTATTGTTGAGACCAGGATGCTGACTGGAAGGACAACACAAAAACAGTCAAGGAGGGAAGTAAGGTACAAAAACAACAATCATACCAAAGCACATTTGATTGGACATAAATTTTTGTTACTAAATTCCTTGCAAATGTATCAACAGAAACCTAGGTGATTCTAAGTTCAGTCGACTTGAGTTGACCCTGATTCAAACTTGACACAGCCCAGTAACTTGAACTAAGGAAAAAAATATTATTTTCTTTTAGAAGTGCAGTTTAATTATTTTCTAATTTTAGAAATGGCTTAAATTCAACTTAGGTGGAATTTATTTGTAATAGTCAATGACCTGAACGAATCTATTTTGAAACTCGAAGTGATTGGAACCCAAAATTTCACGAACATAAAATACTTAATCCAGTTGGCTTGATTTCCACATCTACATTCAACATTAATTTTTTCCCTTTGTTTCTTTAATGAACAAGCTATTGCTTTTTCCTAGATGCAAAACAATTCAACCTACACATTTGAGGAAAATGTTGATTGTTCTATGAAATTCCATACTACTTTTTTCTTTCTTTTTTTTCCTATTAAATTCTTGTTAATTATCTGAAACAAATTTCTTCTTTTGACGAGATTCAATTATATGTTCACAGGATGATGATGAATTGAAAAAGAAGAGCCGGCCATTTCTCACACAGTTCTTCTCTCCCATACTTCTAAAGGTTAAAACTTACATCACCTATTAGTTTGAATTTTGATAAGCCTGCATGTACTCAAACAATGTCCGTGCCTATTTTGCAGGCATTTTCCATCACATTTTTTGGTGAATGGGGTGACAAGAGCCAGGTAAACTTCAGCAAATGAACTGCATATTTATGTGTCTTCTATAGCAAGTTACTATTGCATCTTTATTATTTTACTCTTTTCAGCTTGCTACCATTGGTCTGGCTGCTGATGAGGACCCATTTGGTGTGGTTCTTGGTGGCATTGTGTAAGTTTTACCTTGTGATATCTCTGTGTATTTACATAAGCAATGTTATTTCCTTCCTATTTTAACCACTCTGTATTTGCCTTCTTCATATTAGGTTTCTTTTGTATATGCCGATTTGTAATGTTACTTTCTTTCTTTCCTTGTTCTCTAGAGGACAAGCCTTGTGCACCACTGCTGCTGTCCTTGGAGGAAAGAGCTTGGCATCTCAGATATCTGAGAAATTTGTAATACAGATCCACACTTTTCCTTTTACATTCATGCCACAGTTGTGTTCTGCTGATTAATTTCTTGAGCAACTCCTAAAACCAAGTTTTATCGCTTTGATGCAGGTTGCTCTCTCAGGCGGATTTCTTTTCATTGTTTTCGGTATCCAATCATTCCTCTCCCATGTGGAGTCCTGATGACGTACTACTGGTTAGTGCAGATTTTGATGTGTTGAGAACTGTTCATTAGAGTTGGAGGGGTGGGTGGGGTTCATTTTGGCACTCATGAAATCTAAATTCATCTGCTGTTACGGCATTTAGATAGATGATAGCTTTATACCTCTTATCTTCTCATTCCAAGAATAGTGCTCTCTCTTATACACACTTGCACGCACAGAGAAACCATAATATGCATCAGTATATGCTTCAATTATACGTCACCCCCCCCTCCTCACCCCTCTATAAATGCACCAATGTTGTTGACAAGAGTCTGGGAGCCGATTAAGAATGAATAGTGTTGTATTGGAACAAGTGTGTTTTGTGCTTACTGCATGCTCACACACTGCATATGCTGTTCTGAATTCTCCGATATGTTTGTAACAGTTGCTTCGCTTTGTGCAATCACAGATAACCAAAGTTTACATGTTATTTTCCAAGTCATGGAGAATGATAGAGCACAAGAGCTATTTGATACCGATATCATCTTTGGAAATGCCAAGGTCTCTATGTTCTATTTCGACTCTCAGTGACACTATTCTTTTTCAATTTTTTGTTTTCACAATATATAAGACATACAGAAATGGAAAGCAACAAAAACAACGATAAGTAATTTGGTTATTGTCACCAACTGTGTGGGCTTTCATGCCATTCTCCCTATTGCTAGTTTTTTTTTCCTTGTTTAGTTTGTGGGATTTCTTGTTTACTTTTAACTTTCATGGTCAGATTTTGTTATTTTTTCTTGATTTTTTAACTGTCTACTCATTCAAAATTCATAAGGGTGCGTTTGGTTATGTAAGATTACTCCTGGGAATAAGATTCTCAGAATGTAATATTACTTGACACGTTACTGAGAATATTGCATTACCCTGTTTGGTTTATTTTGCAGGAATGTGAGATTGTAATATTTGCTTGAGAGAATATAAGATTACCTTAAAGCAAATTTTACTAAATTGTCCTTGTAATATATTTTCCTTTTAAGAATTTAAACTTTCTATATTAAATTAAAAATATTTGCCTGAAAATTCATAGAATTTTTTTACACTATTTGAGTTTTACAAAAACTTTTATAATATAATGTAATTAATATATTAAACAATGTTTAAAAAATTATATAGATATCTTGCATTTACTTTTACCATCGTATATAATAGATTTTAAATTGATGTTTTAGTGATTAAAATTAATTGTTTAATTTATTCAAAAGAATATTTTAGAGTTGACTTCATTGTCATGAGCTTGAAAGCCAAATTCTCGTGTAAAAAATAAAACTCAAATTTGAATCAATTTTATATTATTTAAATCAAATATTTTTAATCAAAATACATTAAATATTTGATAAAAATACATTAAATATTAAAATATGTAAAATTTATATTTGATTTTGATATAACAAGAATTACTAGGATCATTTTATAAAAGGAAAAAAATTTTAAATATTCAAAAGGCTCACAAAAGTGACAAGTATTCAAATTTAAAATAATTTTTAAGTCAAAACCTTAAACCTTAAATATTTTTTAAGTATTTTGGTACTCAAAATAGTCAAATTGGCCCAAGAGTATGGATATGCCTTTAGACGTATCGATACGGTCTTTAGCTACTAGAATTTTGTTTTATACTTGTTGGCTATAGAGTAACGATACGCCTATAGCTGTATCGGTACGCCATTCAACCTGGAAACCAATTTAAGCTTTGAGTATCGGTACGACTTTATGCGTACCCATATAGGGTGTTAAGATTTTCCAAATCTTTTGTAATAAATATTCGACCATTGCCTTGTTAGTTTATTGGAACCATATCTTTGAAAGTCAGTTAACACGTACCGATACCTTATGGGCGTATCAATACGATTTTATTTACACAACTTATCAGGATTCCAGTGAGCAAGACAAGTACCGATACGGTACAGACCGTACCGGTACACCTTTGTAAAATTCACACTCTGTATCGATACGACTTCCCGCGTATCGATACTCTTTTATGCAACGACTTTTTCTTCTTATAGCAGGTACCGATACCCGTCCCTGAGTATCGATACTCAATATTGGTAGACTGTATTTATTGCGGGAATAATGATCTCAGTTACCCAAACAGTTGGAAATCAATGAGAATGTATAAAAGCAAGTCTCCAAAGCTTCGTCAACAACTATTCATCAAGTCTAAAGCATTCAAGAACATATCCAACAATCTTTGAGCCTATTAGAGTCATATCTTGTAACTCACTTGAGAGAGCTAAATTGTAATCATTTTTATTCAAGTTTGGGGTTTGAGTAAAATTTGTATTGCGCAAACATTCTACCTTTGAAAGGATTTTCAGTTTGCTTTATTTGTATTCACTTTGTGAGGATTTCTTAAGACTTTGGGGTATAAGTCTTAAGGTTATCTCATTTAGCCTCAAAAGGAAAACAAATCTAGTGGATTTGAGAAAATCCTTAGTGTGGATAGCTAAGGTAGTGGATGTAAACCTTGTTAGAAGGTTGAACCACTATAAATCGTGTGTTCTAATTCTTTTTACTTTCCTAGTTGCTTCCACCAATTTTTTAATTTGCCAATTCACCCCCTCTTGGCCTTCCACCATTGATTGATCATCTCAACAATTGGTATCAGAGCTACTCATTGGAAGGATTAACACCATCTTGAGTCGATCCTAAGGTGATTTAATTAATTTACAATCAAGCTATGGCCTCTACTTCCGGCAAAAACCTCTACTTCCAACAACAACCTCTACGAGTCTCAATCTATCACCAAACCGCCTTATTTCGATAGGGATAACTATCCCTATTGGAAGAATAGAATGAGGCTCTTCATCAAGTCAAAAAATTTCCTTCTTTGGGATGTTGTAGAGGATGAATCGGCTATCCCAATGAAGAGAGAAGGAGACCGGCTAGTTCCAAAGGTTAAAGAAGAGATGACCGATAAAGATCAGAGAAAATTGCAAATAAACGACAAAGCAATGCACATTCTCTTTTGTGCTCTTACACCGGACGAGTACGCTAAGATGTCTTCTTGCACGAGTGCAAAGGAGATATGGGACAAGCTTGAATTTATACACGAGGGCACGGATGAAGTAAAAGAGACCAAGATTAGACTCCTCAACTTGAGTTATGAGAACTTCAAGATGGAACCGGATGAAGACATCACCAAGATGTTCGATAGATTCTTCGTCATTGTTAATGGGATTAAAGAGATTATTCTGGAAAAAAAACTTATTTGAAATCTAATCTATTCTCTTCACGAGTCATGAGACTTAAAGAAGACCGCCATCATCGAAGCTAAAGATCTCAAGAGCTTGAAGCTTGGTGCTCTCATGAGGTCTCTTTTTACTCATGAGATAATGAAGAAAGAAAGAGAAGAGGAAAAGAAGAAGATGAAGATGAAGAAGAAGGAAGAAGAGAAGAAGAATGTGGAAATTGCTCTCAAAGCTTCACAAGAGGAGAACGATTCGAATAAAGAAGAAGATGAAGAAATGACTATGTTATCCAAGAGGTTCACTAGGTTCATGAAATCCAATTGGGAAAGAAAGTTCCATCAGAGAGAGGGTTTCAAGAAAAAGAACAAGAAAGAAGAAAAAGATCAAATAGTATTTTATGAGTGCAAGAAGCCGGGACACATCAAGTTCGATTATCCCCAACTCAAAAAGAAAAGTTTTGGGAAGAAAAAGAAGCTCAAGGCTCATGTTGCTACTTGGAGCGATGAGGAAGAGCAATAAGTAACCAACCTATGTCTCGTGGCACTAGAAGGTTATCCTATGGTAACCTCAAACTCATCCAACTTTGATTTTACATTTGACAAGCTTCAAGAAGCTTATGATGAGTTGCAAGAGGTATATGATGAGTTGGTTGAAAAGTATAAGGAATTGATTTTGAAAAACAAGAAAACGATTTCTGATTTGAAAAACCAAAAAAAAATTCTCTATCTAAAACCAACTTGGAACTTGAGAATAAGGTTTGGATTTGCAAGCAAAACAAAATGATTTTGAAAAGAAAAATAAAATTTAAACAACCTTCTCTCTAAAGTTCATGATGACCACCAAAGGAAGTGGGTGATCTCAAAGCTTCTTTGAACAAGGTTGAGAAATCTAGTTTTGAAAAATGAACATTTTCAAAACCCAACTATGTGAAAAGAAACTTTGGTGGCTACAAACAAAGAGGCTTCTAAAGGCACTCTCATGGTAAGAAGATTAGAAGTGTTTGGGTTCCTAAGGAACTTGTCACTTCTAATGATGTTAGTGATATTGCTTCTTAGATTCCCAAGGAAACCAAGATTTTGGGAGCTAATACTCATGGACCCAAAAAGATTTGGGTATCAAAAATCAAGATTTGATTCTTTGTTTGTAGGGTGAGCATTGCTACAAGGCCAAAACTTCAAATGCAAACTCGTGGTACCTTGATAGTGGATACTCGAGACACATGACCGGTGACAAGAGTCAATTCTTGGAGCTAAAACCAAAGAGTGGAGGAGTAGTAACCTTTGGTGACAAATCCAAAGGTCACTTTGAAAGAATTGTTTCCATTGGTAATCACTCTTCTATACTTATTGATAATGTTTTGTATGTAAACGGCCTTAAGTATAATCTTTTGAGCATAAGCCAACATTGTGATAAAGGTTTCAATGTTGTTTTTGATTTAAATGGTTGCAAAATTATCAACATTGAAACTAACAAAATTGTGCTTATTGGTCATTACATAGGAAATATTTACATGGTGCATTCAAATGACATTCATATTTCAAATGCATGTTTTGTTGCAAAAGATGAGCATGATTCATGGTTATGGCATAGAAAACTAGGACATGCAAGCATGAGTGTTTTGGAAAAATTGATTTCAAATGATCTTGTAAGAGGTCTACCAAAAATAAAGTTTTCATATGACAAAATTTGTGATGGTTGTGCAAAAGGCAAACATAAAAGAGTTTCTTTTAAACCTATTAATGATGTTTCTACAAATAGAGTTTTACAATTGATCCACATGGATCTTTTTGGCCCCATTAGAACAATGAGTTTGGGTGGAAAATCATATGCATTTGTTTTAGTTGATGACTACTCTAGATTTACTTGGGTTCTATTTTTAAGTACCAAAGATGAGGCTTTAGAAAAATTCATCACATTTTCAAAAGTAAATCAAAACAATGTTGGTTACTCCATTTCAAATGTTAAGAGTGACCATGGAACCGAATTTCAAAATCTTGGTTTTGAAGAGTTTTCTAACTCAAATGGTATTAGCCACAATTTTTACCTCCTTGCATGCCTCGACAAAATAGGGTTGTTGAGAGGAAAAATCAAACTTTAGAAGAAATGTCTAGAACCATGCTTTGTGAAAATAATTTTCCTAAGTATTTTAGGTGGAAGCCACTAATACGGCTTGTTATATTGTCAACTGTGTAATGATTATGCCTATTTTAAAGAAAACACCTTATGAGCTTTTCAAAAATAAAAGCCTAACATTAGCTATTTTCATCCTTTTGGATGCAAATGCTTTGTTTTAAACAATAGAAAAGACAATTTAGGCAAATTTGATGCAAAAAGTGATGGAGCTATTTTTCTAGGTTATTCTTTAAACTTTAAAGCCTATCGGGTATTTAACAAAAGAACTTTGGTAGTTGAAGAGTTTATACATGTGGTTTTTTATGATTACCTCCTTCCGAGGAAGGATACTTGTGATGATGATGATGTAGGAATTTTTTATGCCTATGATGGTGGAGCACAATCATCAAAGGTGTAACACCCCTTTCCCGGTCTAGAAGGAAACCGGGTCGAGATGCTATCGGTGAACGATAACGATAATCAGTACAGTAATTTCGATGATTCAATGAAAATTCGATGATACAATGCAATGATTCAATATTACTATACAATAAAACAATGATCTTAAATTGGTTCGATACAATATTTATCTTTTTAGGGACCAAACTATAATTGATATAAATTAGAGGTCCTTTTCAGAAATTAAACTTACCAATATGAAATTCAATTTATAAACAGTGAGCAAGTAAATTTTCATCCCATTCGGAGGTCATTTACCTAGTCAATTAAGCCATTTAATAAACAATAACCATTTCGTGATTTACCAGACTCATTTCCATAGCTTTTAACTGATTTACCTGTATCGGTATCGATACTCGAAGAGGTCGTACCGATACGCCTGTGCCATGGTGAATATTACTATTACAAAGAAGGGTCTATACTGGTACGGAAACAAGCCGTATCGGTACGTTATACATAACTCACTTAACAGTAAATTCTAGTAGCATTTTGCTGTACCAAAACAGCCCAAGCCATATTAGTACCAAAGAACGATGCAATGAAAGGATCAGTACGATCTAATTTAGTACCGGTACACTAACCCTAATTCCCAAATTGATTAAACAGTAGTACCGATACGGTCCCACACATACCGATAAGATGCCACAGTAAACTTCCAATGTTGAATTTCCGTACCGATACAACCAAGGTAGTATCGATACGCCATGTTGACCAGCGTTGGCCATGTCCCAAAATGCATACTCGTACTGGTACGCCTACACCCATATTGGTATGACAGGGTCTATAATGATAAATTATAACCGATTTCATCCATTTTAGCCTATCAAAACATGTCCAAATTTCATGAAACTTTACCAGCATCCTTGTTTAGCCCAAATCTACTAATATGTAAAATTTCAAGGCTGAGTAAATTTGTTTACCATGTTTTCACCTTTTAGAGCCAAATAAGCATATTTTACTAACTTTCCACATACTCATAGGTCCATTTTATCTTAAACTTAAGCAAACACATAATCATCATATATACATATCAAAATGGGTCATTTATGTATACTTATACTCTATGTCACCGTTCTAGGAGTTTATAGACGAGAGGAACATTACATAGTCTTGTGGAGTGACTTGCAAAACTTGATTATTTCCCGATCCTTGAAGTTTATATCTTTTAACCTGAAAGGCGTGGGAAATGAGATGCATTAGGCTTATTTAGCCTAGTGAGGTAGTCAACAACAATGCTATGAGCAATACAATGGATGCCAATAATATCAATGATAGTATTTCAATGCATATAACACCTCAAATCATGCTTAACAATGATTTCAACAACTTTAACCATTGGATTGATATGAGATAATGGATATGCGAATTCCCAACCAACATCGCCAAATCAATGAGTGGTCAAATCCCTCCAACATCGCAAATGGACCAATATCTCATACATCCCGCCAACATTGCCAAATAGAGCCTTAGCTCAAGGACCGTAGTCCACTTCGTACCAATGAGCTCACGAATTCTATGGCATGCCAATTGTATCCAATTTCCATTCAAATCCAAGGTATGATAATTAGGTCAATAACAATGACAATATTCAATATCGGTTCAATGTTCAATATCAATAACAACGATCAATGCTTGCATTGTTCAATGATGACCATACAAGTCCTTGTCAATACAATGATTTTATCAATACGATGATCTTACCAATGCAATATTCTTATCAATACAATGATCTTGTCAATACTATGATCAATAATCAATATGCATGTCCATGAATCGTATATCAATAAGGTCAATGGCAATATCAATGATCAATATGTATTTCAATGGTGACAATATCAATACTATGACTCAATAATCAATGTTTCGATGCAATAAGCTTACCAAAGCTTACCCATATAGCTTTCCATAAGGTTTTGATATAACCATACCTTGTAGGGATGATGACAATGCAATAATCAATGAACAATGAAATCGGGAAGGCATCTAGCAATTTCTGAGACTCTGACTACACTCACTGATACTTCTGAAGCTTTCAAAGTTCTTGGATGACTATTCCCTTGTTCTGTTGCTTGTCAGATTCTAACGAACTAGGAGACTCTTCACCGTAAACCTTTTGAGCGGTTTAAAACGATATGGAACAAGGGTTACAATGATTTCTATGATTTCAATGGCAATAATTATATCCATAGAAATTTCTAGCTATGAAAAAAATAGGATTTTAAGCTTGGATTCCATGGTTAGTCAATAAGGTTTGGATGATCTTGTAACTTGGATTTCACCACGAATTAGTCATGAAAATCAATAATCAATAAAGGGGTTTACCTTGTTAGATCGATAGGAATGATATGGAATCAAAAAATCAAAGAAATCTTAAGCTTGGTATGATCAACAATGGAGGTGCTTGCTTGGTAGGGGAAGGGGAGGTGTTTGCTTAGGTGAAAGATGAAGATGGCTTATATTTTAGTAACTGGGAGCTTTCCTTCATTCATCTTTTCTTAACTTCAAAATTTCAATTTGGCATTTCCTTCATTTGAAGGAATACATTGTCCTTGTCCCACGTAGGTGGTGACAAGGCTTGGAGAGGGGCTAAACGCAGGGTTAGTCCCTCAACTTTCCATACTTTACACCCAATAGTCTTAGTTTGCATAATTTTGTCACTATGCTATGTTTCAATGTTTTCAATATGGCCGTTAATCAATAACATTGCTTAGTTAGGGTTTAATACTTGAACAATTAACCACTTGTTCAAATGTCAACGTAATGGTTTGACTTTTTGATGTAGGGTTTTTGATCGCCGGAACCCAATTCTGACTATGCCCAATTTTAAGATGTTACAATTTTCCCCTGTTTAAGAAAAATTCATCCTCGAATTTTACTTGAATCGAAGAGATGTGGGTATTGATTCTTCATGGTCTCTTCTGGTTCCCATGTAGCTTCTTCAACCTTGTGACTCCTCCAAGGTACCTTGACTAAAGGAATATTCTTGTTACGAAGTCTTTTGACTTTCTTTGCCAATATATGTACCATTTCTTCCTCATAGGTCAGATTTGGTTAAATCTCAACAGTTTCTAGTTCAATGATGTGCGATGGATCATAATGATGTTTATGAAGCATCGATACATGAAAGACATCGTAGATCTTGCTTAATTCTTAAGGCAATGCTAGTCGGTAGGCTACGAGATCTACTCCTTCAACAACGTCGAAGGGTTTAATGAATCGAGGCTCAACTTCCCCTTTTTGCCAAAATAAAGAAATTTCTTTCATGGGGAAACTTTCAGAAAAATTTTCTCTCCCACAAAATACTGTATGTCCCATCTCTTGAGATTAGCATAGGCATTCTGTCGGTTAAAGGCGGTCTTAAGATGGTCATGGATGATGGTAACTCGTACTTCAGTTTCCCGAAGTAAGTCAGGGCCCAACATCTTGCCTTCACCAAGTTTATACCAACATAATGGTGTTCTACATTTCCTACCATACAATGCTTTATACGGTGTTATTTGATGGATTCTTGGTAACTATTATTGTAGGAAAATTCAATGAAGGGTAGGAAATTCTCCCAGGTTCTTTCAAAATAAATGATACATGCTCAAAGTATGTCTTTTAAAATCTAAATTACCCTTTCTGACTGACCGTCAAGCTGAGGGTGAAAGGCAGTACTGAGATTAAATCTAGTGTCTAGAGTTCCTTGTAATGATCTCCAGAATCGAGAAGCAAACTAGGGGTCTCGATCTGAGATGATAGACTTGGATACTCCGTAAAGCCTGATAACTTTCTTGATGTACAAGTCAGCTAGTTTAGGGAGATCGTAGTCCACTCTAAAGGGTAAAAATTAAGCTGACTTGGTGAAATGATCAACAATGACCCAAATAACATTATGCTTGGCTGGTAACGAAGTCTATAGTGACTCTTTTCCATTTTTATTGAGGTAGTTGAATAGGTTGCAATAATCTAGTGGGGACACGATGCTCAACCTTGACTCACTAGCATGTAAGACAGACACATATTTCGTAATAGTTTGCTTCATGCCTGGCCACCAGTAAAGTTCCCAAAGATCTTTGTACATCTTCACAGATCCCAGATGAACATAGAAAGGGCTATAGTGAATCTCCTTAAGGATGTCACCCTGAAGTGACTTGTCATTAGGTACACAAATTCGATCACGAAAGCCTAGAAGTCTTTTTGTATTGACCTTGAACTCAGAATCAAGACTGCTCTGGAGTTTAGAAATAATAACTTGTAATTCAAGATCTTGATCTTGTAATGACTTAATCCTTGATACAATAGTAGACTGAATCTGTAGTTCAACTACTAAAGGTCAATGCTTTATGAGCTTGAAATGAGCATTAATAGCTCGAGGCGCAGGCACAGGCCAAATAGAGCCTTAGCTCAAGGACCGTAGTCCACTCCGTACTAATAAGCTCATGAATTCTATGGCATGCCAATTGTATCCAATGTCTATTCGAATCTAAGGTCTGGTAATTAGGCCAATAACAATGACAATATTCAGTATCAGTTCAATATGAATAACAATAATCAATGCTTGCCTTGTTCAATGATGACCATACAGGTCCTCGTCAATACAACGATTTTATCAATACGATGATCTTACCAATGCAATATTTTTATTAATACAATGATCTTGTCAATGCTATGGTCAATAATCAATATGCATGTTCATGAATCTCAATAGTATATCAATGAGGTCAATGGCAATATCAATGATCAATATGTATTTCAATGGTGACAATATCAGTACTATGACTCAATAATCAATGTTTCGATGCAATAAGCTTACCAAAGCTTAACCATATAGCTTTTCATAAGGTTTCGATGTAACCATACCTTGTAGGGATGATGACAATGCAATAATCAATGAACAATAAAACTGGGAAGGCACCTTGTAACACCCCAAAATTTTCCCCAAATCAGAAACTCTAATTTTGGAAATCCTTAAATTAAAACCCTAAGATTTTGGGATTTTTGTTTGGAAATCCTAATTAATTTGAGGGCTAAATTTAACTTTAAAAACAGTTTATATGACCCTTGTGATTAAATTTGAAAGTTTGGGATCATTATAAAATGAGGGTAAAATCTTAAACCTTTATCTTGTGATTTAACCATTCGGGTATGGTTTATAATCACTTTTTTAACCATAGTAGCCGATTGATATTTCCAATCGCACTTCACCTTCAGCCTCCACTTTCATCATCTCTCTCGCATATCCATCCCCTCCCTCTCTCTCTCCGAAAACAAAATACAAAGGGAAGAAGACATAAACATAATGTTATGTTTCAGATCAAACCCTTATGCACCGTTTCTTCTCTTCTTTTTCTCTTTGTTTCTTTTACGACATAAAATAGTTTCTAATGCCTCAGGTGTCCAGACTCTGCATATTCCAGGGGATAACAGGAGTTTTGTGTTTTGGGGGAGAGAGCACAGTGAAGTGTTGCCATGGCGGAAGATGAAAAAGAGGAATCTTGCAGAGGGAAGTGAAGGAGACAACTCTTCATTGATTTTGGCACAAAAGAGCACTTATAGGAGAAACCTCTTATTGATATCAACAAGTACACTGGTGGCTGGAACATCAGCAATCAACACTATTGGGCTTCTGTTGGCTTTACGGCGGCTCCTTTATTTATCGTTGCCGAGGTCTGGTTTGTGATATTTGCACTATGTTTGTTCGTCATATGTATCCGTCATTGCTGTTGTCAATTAAATTCTTATGGCTACTCTCGGACAACTTATGCGCTATCCCTTATTTTCCTCATACTCTTTACCATTGCTGCAATTGTCGGGTGTGTTGTGCTGTACATTGGTCAGGGAAAATTTCATGGCAGTACAATAGACATTGGGTTATGCTGTTAGTAAGACAAACCTTATTGCCGAGAACCTCAGGAATGCGTCAGATTACCTTTCTGCAGCTAAGAAAATTAGTTTGAATGCAACTATTTTGCCAGCAGATGTCCAAAGAAGCATCGATGATATCCAAAAGAAGAAAACTCTTTGGCTTCAACTCTTTCCGTCAAACAGCCGATAATAAAAAAAATTCAACATGGCTTAGACAGAATGAGGTTGGCTCTTATCATTCTTGCTGCTGTGATGCTCTTTCTGGTATATCTTGGATTCCGTATCAACTTTGAGGCTGTTGAGTTATCACCCCTACCTGTTCGGATTGACCGTGTATATCCTTCGAGGTTCGCGCGTCATGAATCAGTTAGACCAAGTTATAGGTCTGAACACGAGGCGCTCTTCTCAGCGATAGAGCTATTGAACGAATAAGGTGTGTCTCTTCCTATGTTATTAACTTATGTGTTTCTTTCAGTGTTTTAAATAAATGTTTCTATACATTTTGTGTGCATATTTTGTTGTGATTGGGTGAACGTTTTTGGACATCATGCATAAAATGTCATATTGTGATTTACTAGAAAAATCAAATTTACCGAAATTACGAAATATCAGATTATTGAGTTGTGAAACATCAGATTTATAAGATTGTGCAACTTGAATTTTAACAATTCAAGTTTCGAATGAGATTCAGATTTTAACATCAGCATCATAACATTGAGGTATATGGATTGAGATTGTTCGGGGAAATTCAACGGTTTCACCCTTCGGGCTGAATTTCATTTCAGTGGTTCCACCCTTCGGGCTAAGCTTCACTTCGGATGGTGACGATAGAGAGAGTAGGTTCTGGGGAACCTTACTCTTGGGTCGGTGTATCGGAGATTGGTACTGAGATTTTATGTGCATCAGATATCATTTCATTAAGATCACATTTATTGTGATTTAATGTGTTTTCAAAAGACTTTATCAGAAAATTGAAAAATGTTTTGATTTTTTGTTTGTTTGCACTTTAGAGACATACTAAGCTCTTTAGCTTACACCCCTTAGTTTCTCTTTCAGATACTCAGACTCTCTTAGGCGACTTGATACTTGGAGCATCTCGTGTTTATTCGGATATTTAATCATCAGTATGAACCATTTTATTTAGAATTTCAGATTATTATTTTATGATTTGGGACATTTATGTAATCAGACTTTTGGACATTATATTTTGGGATTACGTTTTTGCATGCATCTTCAAATTTTAATTAGATGTTTTATTAAATATTTAGAATATGTTTTAATGATTGAGTTTCATAAATCTTTGAGATATATTACGGTTATTATTATTATCATCTATTAATTATATTGTTTTATAAGTAAGTAAATCTAAAATGTGTTACTTGAGGGGAAGTTTTTCGAACTTGACTTCCAAGATTCAACTTAAGAAATTAGGTTGAATTTAGGAGGTTACACACCTAGCCATTCTCGAGACTCCGATTACACTCACCGATACTTCTGAAGCTTTTAAGGCTCTCGGATGATTATTCCCTTGTTTCGTTGCTTGTCAAATTCTAACGAATTAGACGACTCTTCACCGTGAACCTTTTGAGCTGTCTAAAACAATATAGAACAAGGGTTACAATGAGTTCTATGACTTCAATAGCAATAATTATATCTGATAAGTGTTCAAAAGTACTATTTTTATTACCCTTTTTACTCATATTATTGTTAGACTTATGCTCATATTAGTTGCATAATTAGTCATTCATGCATTAATTCATGTTTCTTTCCACCGTTGAGCTTGATTACATAACTTGGTGATTTTTGTGGAAAAAGATGCTGCTTTGGTGTGTTTTTGTGTGTGTGTGCATAAATACTTGCCAAAGCAAGGCTGGAACCAGTTGCCAGGGCAATGCATGAAGGAGATGCCGAGCTAGTTGCCAGGGCAATGCATGAAGGAGATACCGAGCTAGTTGCCAAGGCAATTTTTGACAAAGAATGAGATGATATGGTAGTCGAAATTGATGACTAGATAAGCCCAAGATGACGTGGAGCAAAGTTAAATCCCAAAGGAGTTTGATTTCCATGAAGAGGTTAAAGAGAAATTAAATCCCAAGAAAATAGGAGAAGTTCTAGAAGGAATTTAAATATAATAAAGAATTATATTCTTTAAAGATAATTTAGTTCCAACTTAACTTCCTCCTCAAAAAAGACTTTGACCTAGCCCTATAAATTAAAGACCATGACGTCAACTCCAAGGGGGGAGAGAGGAAGAATTTTCGACAAGATCAAAAGGGGGAGTGTAATCACTCATTTTTGTCCGGGTTTTTAATATTTTTAGTATTGTTGTAATAATATTATTATTAATATAAAAAATATTTAAAAAAATAAAAAAAAAATAATTAAAGTGTAAAAAAAAGTAAGGGTGGGGGAAGCTCTACGTCAACCCCCAACCACCCCAATTGCCTATATAAAGGCATGGGGGTGGGGGAAGCAATGCAAGAATGAAATCGGCAGGGGCTGGCCAAATAAGAAAGCTTAGGCTCCCGGCTAGCCCAGGACCGGGGCAGTGTCCTCGGTCCTAACCGGTTCGATCGGGGTCCTATTTTGGATCCGATCTAGTTAATTTTTTGGAGAGGTCGTGGTAGATCTCGATGGGGTTCAGTCAGGGTTCGTCATTCGAACTCCTAGTTAGGTATATTTTCTTTCCTTTTTTATTTATGTTGTAATTTTTATGATTTAATGAAGTAATAGTTAATTTAAAATTGTGTTTTTAGTTTGTGTGTTTATTTATGTTTTAGATTAGTATTTATTATCTTTTAAATTTATGTTTTATATTAATATTTTATTTATGTTAGATTTATTTTTATTTATTTGTTAAATTAATAGTTATGTATGTATGTTTTAGATTAGTATTTTATTTATGTTATATTAGTATTTTATTATGTTAGTATTTATTTATATTTTTATCGCAATGTATTTATTTATATTTGCCTTGTTTTTTTTTTAAAGTTTGCATGACAGACATATATTTTGTCAATGCGGTGCCCTTTTATTCGAGCGTAAACGGGGCTAGTATCAGGCGTAGTGATAGTGGTTGGGCGTTTACTTTCGGATAACGGGGCCTTTAAAATTTACTCGCACATATAACCAAATTTTAATTTAATCGTCACTTTAATCCAGAAAGTCTAATATTAATAAAACGGTAATTATTAAAGTACCAATTTTTGGGCGGTGTGGGGGTGCTAATCCTTCCCCATCCGTAATCGACTCCCGAACCCATCCATTTTAAATCTCTGGTTTACGGTGCCCGCCTACCTAAGTGGCCGGTGGCGACTCCATTTTTAAATAAAACACGGGTTTTATAAAACTCCCCGCGAAAGACATTATTTTCAAAATACAAAAAAAAACCACAACCTTTTTTTAGCGAGAGGGACATCGCTACAGGGAGATATCGACAAAGAGGCTTCAACCATTCTTCATCTTTTTCTTTCTTGTTCCATTAGGTTTATGCTAGGAATTCTTTGTTTTGTGTTTCTTTGGAACCTAGCCATGAACTAAATCTATTTGGCTAAGGTTATTGTGTTTTGTGGTTGTGAGAAACAATTAGATTTTGTTTAGGTAATAAGAGTTTGCACTTTCAATTCAAGGTTTACTCATTCTTGGTTCTTATTCTTGTTTGCGAGTGAATTGAGAGAGAATCTCGTAACTTCATCTATTTATCTAATATCGGGAGAGTTAGATTCAAGAAATGAATGAGTATGGTCTTTATTCAATCTATTGATGGTGAAGATTAATCCGGCCTAGGGATAAGTTAAGGATTTCAACTGCTAAGAAGAGCGCAAGATTAGTTGTTGTTCACCCTTGATTCATGCAGGGATGTATTATCAAGGCATGCACAAATAGCTAGAGTTTCGACTTAGGGATAAGAAGAAACCATTGAAGAACGCTCCGCCGAACCTTGAAGTTGCTGCCCAGCCGCCCGAGTAGTTGCCCAGGCAACCATCGATTAGTTGCCAAGGCAATCCCGCTGTGCAATGCCACGACAACTGAGTTGTACTTGCACTCTTTTACCAAGACGATCCAATCGGGTATCACACGTCAACTCACAATAACCTGGCCTATTTTCTCTCATTTGATTTCATCTTCTTTTACTTTATTGCTTTCTAGTTTAGTTGTTAGTTAAACTCTTAAAATCTTCTACTTGTGTTCTTTTACTTTTTACAGTGCAAGAGATTAGATTCTTGAAGTGGCATCAATCCTTGTGGAGACGATATCTTTTATACTATAACTTGCGACGTGTACACTTGCACAATTGCGGAGAACTTATTACGCGCAACAAGTTTTTGGCACCGTTGCCAGGGATTGGAAATAGCAACTTTGTTTTTATTTTCTTGCACTTTTTTATTTTTCTTGTTTAAGATTCAAAGGGCTAATAAACTTTGTTTTGCATTGGTATATGACCAGGGCAAGACCGATTACACCAGAATATCCCTTTGATCCAGAAATCGAACGGACCTTGCAAAGACTCAGACAAAGGTTAAGAGTAGCAATGGCTAATCAAGACGGCAATATGAATCAAGATGTTCCAGCAGGAGGAGGAGTGATTCTTGCACGAAACAGAACTATTCGAGACTATCTTGAAGAAGATCTTGATGGACTTAATCCAGGAGTTGTCACGCCTGAAATTGAAGCCGACCACTTTGAGTTGAAACCGGCGATGTTTAATATGATCAACACAATTGGTCAATTTGGCGGCTCGGCAACTAAAGATGCATGACAACATCTTAAATCTTTCGTCGAGATTTGCAATTCATTCAAAATACAAGGAGTCACCCCGATGTTTTACGACTAAGATTATTCCCCTATTCACCGAGGGATAGGGCAAAAACATGGTTGAATAGTATTCTTGTCGGATCAATAGGATCTTGGACCGATCTTTGTCGTGATTTCCTTACTCGATTTAATCCTACAAATTTGACTGATAAGCTTCGTAACGAAATTACTTCTTTTCGGCAGGCAGATGATGAATCCATGTACGAGGCTTGGGAGCGATATAGAGAACTTCTACACAAATACCCCCTACACGGATTCCCAGTGTGGACACAAGTAACAATGTTTTACAACGCTGTGAATACACCAACAAGGATGATGCTAGATGCCTCGGCAAATGGCATACTCTTAGATAAGTCGCCGGATGAAGCAATGCAAATTCTAAACAGGCTTGCCAAGAATGATTATCAATTCCCATCTGCTAGAAGATGATGAGTTAGACGCCAAACCACAATACATGAACTGGGATCATCAGACTCAATTTTGGCACAATTGGCCACTCTAACCAAGATGGTCCAAAACATGCAAAAACCAAACAACACACATGAGGTCAAGGTAATGGATTCCTTTTGTGAGTTATGTGGTGGTAACCATGATTCTTCTGAATATATGCAGAATACGGAATCCAGCTTTTATGTGGGAAATTACAACCGAAACAACAATGTGATGTCCAATACATACAATCCAGCTTGGAAGAAGCACCCAAATTTTTCATGGAGTAATCTCAATAATGCTCTAAACCAGAACAATCAGAACACACAAGCATCAGGATTCTAGCAGAATATGCCACGGCAACAATTGCCGCAGCAACAACCGACAACATCTAGTTCTTTGGAAAATTCTCTCAATGCTTTTATGTTGAAAACTAAATCTTATATGGCTGAGAATAGTAACTTCATAAAAAGAACTTATGCTTTTATTAACAGGACCGAGATGAGATTGCAAAACCAAGAGGCGGCAATCAAATCATTGGAAAATCAAGTCGGGCAATTTGCTCAAAACCTGAATACTAGACAGCAAGGAGGTTTACCTAGCGATATTGAAGTCGCAAGAGGAACTGACCATGAGCAATATAAGGCGATCACCACTAGAAGTGGCCAACAACTTAAAGAGGCTCAAGCTCGCTCATCAAACAAAACTCCACAAAAAGAACTAGACGAACTCAGCAGCAAAGCCTCAGATGCTAAACCAGGAATTGCCTCGGCAACCAGCGATAAGCATGCCTCGGCAACCAACGATAGGCACACCATGGTAACCCCAGTTGACAATGCCTCGGCAACTCTAGTTACCTTGGTAATGTCGTCAATCAGGTTCCAGACCAATGAAAGGATCGAAGATATTCGACTTCCACCACCATTCCCACAAAGGTTAAATCGACAAAAGCAAGAATATCAATTCAAGAAGTTTCTTGATATCCTCAAGCAAGTCCACATCAACTTGTCATTGGTTGAAGCAATTGAACAAATGTCGAACTATGCCAAGTTTCTTAAAGACATTGTGTCCAAGAGAACAAGGCTAGGAGAGTTTGAAATAGTTGTCGTAACAGAGGGATGCATGGCCATGTTGCACAATTGCATGCCACCCAAGTTGAAGGATCCCGGAAGTTTCACAATACCTTGTTCCATTGGAAACCACTATGTCGGGAAAGCATTATGTGACCTTGGAGCAAGCATAAACTTGATGCCTAAATCAGTTTTTCAGAAACTAGGAATTGGGAAGGCAAGACCTACAACGGTTATGCTACAGTTAGCTGACAGATCCTATGTGCATCCAGAGGGAAAAATTACATACTGGTAAAAGTTGATAAATTTATTTTTCTCGCTGACTTTATTGTTTTGGATTGTGAAGCAGATGAACATGCACCTATCATTCTCGGGAGACCTTTCCTAGCAACAGAGAGAACCTTAATCGATGTTGAAAAGGGAGAACTCACAATGAGTGTGAATGACCAGCAAGTTAAACTAAATGTGTTCCAAACACTAAGGCATGCCAATGATCCGGAAGAATGCCAACTTCTCCATGCCACGACAGAGTTTAACTTCGACGAGGAATTTAGTTGCCTCGGCAACTACATTGCCGATCAAGAGGAACCTGAGGAGTATGAAAAACCGATCGATGAGGAACAACAAGAAGAGGCAAATTGGTTAGTCAATCGACCAGGTACATACTTTGAACCACTGGATTACTCAGGTAAGGAAGGTAAACTCGAAAAGCCCTCCATTGAACAGCCAGTGATTCTTGAGTTGAAACAGTTGCCAGGGCAACTAAAATATGCTTACTTGGGAACCGATAATATATTTCCTGTAATTATTTCCTCTAAGTTACAGCCTGAGCAGGAAAAGAAGCTGATCAAAATGTTGATGCTACACAAGAATGCAATAGGGTGAACAATTGCCGACTTAAAGGGAACTAGCCCAGTAGTGTGCATGCACAAGATTTTGTTGGAAGATGATCACAAACCTTCGATTGAGCCCCAGAGGAGACTGAATCATGCCATGAAAGGGGTTGTAATAAAAGAAATCATCAAGTGGCTTGACGTCGGTATTATATACCCTATCTTGGATAGTACATGGGTAAGTCTGGTACAATGTGTACCGAAAAAGGGAGGTATAATGGTGGTAAGTAATGAAAACAATGAACTCATTCCAACCAGGACTGTGACCGGTTGGAGGGTTTGTATGGATTATTGAAAGCTAAACAAAGCCACTAAGAAAGACCACTTCTCATTACCCTTTATTGATCAAATACTTGACCGTCTTGCAGGTAAACCCTTTTATTGTTTTCTTGATGGTTATTCAGGTTACAATCAAATTGCCATAGCACCAGAAGATCAAGAAAAGACAACCTTCACATGCCCATATGGTACTTATGCTTTTCGAAGGATACCGTTCGGATTGTGTAACGCCCCGGCAACCTTCCAAAGATGCATGATGACACTCTTTTCAGACGGTCGAAGACTTCCTTGAGATCTTCATGGATGATTTTTCCATTTTTGGTAATGACTTCGACAGTTGCCTAGGCAATTTAGAGAAGGTGTTGGCAAGATGTGAAGAAACCGATTTAGTCCTTAATTGGGAGGAGTTCCATTTTATGGTAGATGAAGGAATAGTGCTCGACCACAAGATTTCATCCAAGGGGATTGAAGTAGACAAAGCCAAGGTGGATGTGATCGAGAGATTACCCCCACCAAGTTCGATTAAAAGAATCTGAAGCTTTCTTGGACATGCAGGTTTTTACAGGAGGTTCATTCATAATTTTTCTAAGATTACTAAACCCTTGTGCAATTTGCTTGAACAGGATAAAGTCTTCAATTTTGATGATTCTTGCGCCCAAGCATTCGAAACCCTAAAGGAAAAGCTTGCCTCGGCACCCATTGTCGTTCCACCAGATTGGACGCTGCCTTTTGAGCTCATGTGTGATGCAAGTGATTTCGATGTAGGAGCAGTCCTAGGACAACGCACAGGTAAGACCTTTCATGTGATATACTACGCTAGTAAAACTCTTAATAGTGCTCAAGTGAATTACACAACAACGGAGAAAGAGTTACTAGCAGTAGTTTTCGTATTTGACAAGTTCTGATTCTATTTGGTTGGTATAAAGGTAATTGTTCATACGGACCATTCGGCAATTAAGTATCTATTTGCTAAAAAGGATGCCAAACCTCGTTTGATTCGTTGGATATTGCTTTTACAAGAGTTTGACATTGAAATTAAGGACAAGAAAGAAACAGAAAATCAAGTGGCCGATCACTTATCACGCTTAGAACACAACATGGATGAGGACGCGGATTTAGAGATATGCGATGCATTCCCAGATGAGCAACTGTTAGTTGCCTCGGCAACCATGGATGCGCATGCCTCGGTAACCCTCGATGCTTCAGCAACTCTTGACGTGCACGCCTCGGCAACCATGGATGCGCATGCATCGGCAACTCTAGACGCACACGCCTCGGCAATCTTGGAAGCAGTCGCCACGGCAATACATGCCTCGGTAATACCCTGGTACGTTGATTTAGTTAATTTCCTTGTTTGTGGTATTTTACCTTATGGCCTTACTCACCAAGGGAAGAAGCGATTCCGCCATGATGCTAAGCATTACTTTTGGGACGAGCCTCTTTTGTTTAAACAATATGCAGATCAGGTTATACGCTGATGTGTCCCTGAAGAGGAGCAGCAAAATGTACTCCGGCAATGCCATTCTTCACCCTATGGAGGACATTTTGGAGGAACATGTACCGCAGCCAAAGTTTTGCAATCCAGTTTGTATTGGCCAACACTGTACAAAGATGCCCAAGAGTTTTACAAGCAATATGATCGATGCCAGAGGACGGGCAATATCTCTAGACTACATGAGATGCCGCTCCAAAACATCATCGAGGTGGAATTGTTTGATGTATGGGGGATTGATTTTATAGGACCTTTCCCATCTTCATTCGGCAACCTCTACATTCCACTTGTCGCTGACTACGTGTCTAAATGGGTTGAGGCAGCTGCAGTTCCCACCAACGATTCCAAAACCGTGCAAAGATTCTTGTAGAAAAATATATTTACACAGTTTGGGATGCCGTGAGCAATTATCAGTGATGAAGGCAAGTACTTCGACAACAAACTCATCGCCAAGATGTTACAATGCTTTGGTGTATCTCACAAGATTGCCATGGCATATCACCCACAAACCAATGGGCAATCAGAAATTTCCAACCGGAAATTGAAGGGTATACTCGAGAAAGTTGTAAATACCTCTAGGAAGGATTGGTCAGTAAGACTAGATGACGTACTTTGGGCATATTGCACTGCATTCAAAACACCCTTAGGTATGTCCCCCTTTCGACTTGTCTATGGCAAAACATGCATCTACTGGTGGAAATCGAACACAAGGCATATTGGGCAATCAAGACCGTGAATATGGATTGGGAAAGTGCCGGACAAAAGAGTTTGTTGGACCTCAACAAGATAGAAGAATTCTGTGCACTCGCCTATAACAATGCACGAATCTACAAGGAGAAAAAAAAAGCAATGGCATGACAAGAGACTATTGCCGCGGTAATTCATGCCAGGGCAACTAGTTCTCTTATTCAATTCTCGGCTAAAACTTTTCCCGGTAAAACTGAAATCAAGATGGTCGGGACCATTCGAAGTTGTCAAACCATTCTCACATGGTGCCGTGATAATCAAGTCCATCATTGACGAACATGAATTCAAAGTTAACGGACAAAGATTGAAACACTACAGCGGTGCCCATGTGGAACGTAACAAAGAAGTGGTCACCTTAGGAGATGCATGAGCATGCTCTCCTTTTAATATTTTCTTTTTCTTTTCATTTTTATTTTTAGAAAATATTTTATTTTATTTTTCTTCATTATCTTTAGTTTCCAAGTTTTCTTTGTTTTCTTTTCTTTTCCACAACAAGACTCACAACCACCATGCTAAGGAAATTCACTGTCGACTACTTGCCACAGCAACCGCAAAGAGGATGCCCCGGCAAATACCTCAGTAGTTGCCACGGCAACAGAAACTGGTGATGTCCAGGCAATAACAATGGCTTCGACAACTACTGATGCCCAGACAAGTGAACCTCCATCGACAAACATGGATCAAATCAAAGCAATGCTATTCACGCAGTACCAGCCACAAGCATTCAACCACCGACTGGAATATGAATCAAGCAAATGGCACGAAGAAAACTTATCACTCGAGGTGACGACCTCTCCGACTAACTAGTTTCATTTAGTTTCTTTTAAATTTTGTTTCACTTTTACATGCACTGAGGACAATGCTTCTCTCGAGTTTGGGGGGTGTTGGTTTCTAGTTAGTTTCATGTTTAGATGCATTCATCTTTAGCAATCACATATAGGTTGCATATGTTACTTGCCATGCCATTAATTGGATTTAATTGCTTAAGACTTGTTGAATATCCAATGATGAATTTTTGCCACAACACTTAATTGAAAGAACCTTTAATTTTAGGATTGCATGAAAAGAACTTAGAATTTTACTATGATGCTGATTTTTTTTACACGGTTGTGGCTTGTTGATTGAAAGAAACTTAGTGAACTTAGGTTGCTTAAATCTGGGTAAATTTAAAATTGAAAATTAAAAGTTAAATTCTTGCTAGAGGTGCCCGAAACTGGCTCTAGTAGTTAATGCACATTAAAGAATCACTAGAGGTGCCCGAAATTGGCTCTAGTCGACTAAAATAAAATGAGAAATTGCTTACTTTGCTAGAGGTGCCCGAAATTGGCTCTAGTGAAAATAAAAATAAATGTATTGGTAATTAAATTGATAAAAGCCTATTGTTCACATAGAATCTTGAAAATCTACTTGTACACAACTACGCACACACATTGTCACGAGCATTATAGTTTGATTCCGGGTAATTTTTGTGCTATCCGAAAAATTAAAAGGTGGTCATACTTTGTGCCACGGTTCCGAGGTTTGAATTCAAGTTTGAAGTATGTCTTTGATGATTAAAGTCTTGGCAGGTAATTGTTAGTTTGCATTGCTTGAGGACAAGCAATAGTTCGAGTTTGGGGGTGTGATAAGTGTTCAAAAGTACTATTTTTATTACCCTTTTTACTCATATTATTGTTAGACTTAGGCTCATATTAGTTGCATAATTAGTCATTCAAGCATTAATTCATGTTTCTTTCCACCGTTGAGCTTGATTACATAACTTGGTGATTTTTGTGGAAAAAGATGCTGCTTTGGTGTGTTTTTGTGTGTGTGTGTGTAGAATCACTTGCTAAAGCAACGCTGGAACCAGTTGCCAGGGCAATGCATGAAGGAGATGCCGAGCTAGTTGCCAGGGCAATGCATGAAGGAGATGTCGAGCTAGTTGCCAAGGCAATTTTCGACAAAGAATAAGATGATATGGTAGTCGAAATTGATGACTAGATAAGCCCAAGATGACATGGAGCAAAGTTAAATCCCAAAGGAGTTTGATTTCCATGAAGAGGTTAAAGAGAAATTAAATCCCAAGAAGATAGGAGAAGTTCTAGAAGGAATTTAAATATAATAAAGAATTATATTCTTTAAAGATAATTTAAATTCCAACTTAACTTCCTCCTCAAAAAAGACTTTGACCTAGCCCTATAAATTAAAGACCATGCCGTCAACTCCAAGGAGTGAGAGAGGAGAGAATTTTCGACAAGATCAAAAGGAGGAGATATCGACAAAGAGCCTTCAACCATTCTTCATCTTTTTCTTTCTTGTTCCATTAGGTTTATGCTAGGAATTCTTTGTTTTGTGTTTCTTTGGAACCTAGCCATGAACTAAATCTATTTGGCTAAGGTTATTGTGTTTTGTGGTTGTGAGAAACAATTGGATTTTGTTTAGGTAATAAGAGTTTGCACTTTTAATTCAAGGTTTACTCATTCTTGGTTCTTATTCTTGTTTGCGAGTGAATTGGGCGAGGATCTCGTAACTTCATCTATTTATCTAATATTGAGAGAGTTAGATTCAAGAAACGAATGAGTATGGTCTTTATTCAATCTATTGATGGTGAAGATTAATCCGGCTTAGGGATAAGTTAAGGATTTCAACGGCTAAGAAGAGCGCAAGATTGGTTGTTGTTCACCCTTGATTCACGCAGGGATGTATTATCAAGGCATGCACAAATAGCTAGAGTTTTGACTTAGGGATAAGAAGAAACCATTGAAGAACGCTCTGTCGAACCTTGAAGTTGCTGCCTAGCCGCCCGAGTAGTTGCCCAGCTAGTCGCCCAGGCAACCATCGATTAGTTGCCAAGGCAACCCCGCTGTGCAAGATGCCACGACAACTGAGTTGCCCTTGCACTCTTTTACCAAGACGATCCAATCGGCTATCACACCTCAACTCACGATAACCTGGCCTATTCTTTCTCATTTGATTTCATCTTCTTTTACTTTATTGCTTTGTAGTTTAGTTGTTAGTTAAACTCTTGCAATCTTCTACTTGTGTTCTTTTACTTTTTACAGTGCAAGAGATTAGATTCTTGAAGTGGCATCAATCCCTGTGGAGACGATATCTTTTATACTATAACTTGCGACGTGTACACTTGCACAATTGCGGAGCACTTATTACGCGCAACAATATCCATAGCAATTTCTAGCTATAAAAACAATAGGATTTTAAACTTGGATTCCATGGTTAGTCAATAAGGTTTGGATAATCTTGTAACTTAGATTTCACCACGAATTAGTCGTAGAAACCAATAATCAATAAAGGGATTTACCTTGTTAGATCGATAGGAACGATATGAAATCAAAAAATCAAAGAAATCTTAAGCTTGGTATGATCAACAATAGAGGTGCTTGATTGGTAGGGGAAGAGGAAGTGTTTTCTTGGGTAAAAGATGAAGATATCTTATATTTTAGTAACCGGGAGCTTTCCTTCATTCATCTTTTCTTAGCTTCAAATTTTCAATTTGGCCTTTCCTTCACTTGAAGGAATCTCTTGTCCTTGTCCCTGTCCCATGTAGGTGGTGATAAGGCTTAGAGAGGGGCTAATCGCAGGGTTAGTCCCTCAACTTTCTATACTTTACACTTTTGTCCCAATAGTCTCATTTTTCACAATTTGGTCACTACACTATGTTTCAATGTTTTCAATATGATTCTTGATAAATAACAATGCTTAATTAGGGTTCAATACTTGAACAATTGACCACTTGGTCAAAGGTCAATGTAATGGTTTGACTTTCTGATGTAGGGTTTTTGATTGCCGAAATCCAATTTTGACTGGGCCCAGTTTTAGGGTGTTACAAAAGGTGAATGAAGTTCCAACAAAAGACGAACCATAAGATCCACCTCTAGAAGCCTTGAAGGATATAACTCTAGAGGAAAAAGAGGTCACTTACCCAAGGGAGTTCAAGTATGTCAAAGGTGGTGAGATTTTAGGTTATCCATCCAAAGGGGTAACCACTAGATCCTCTCTTAGAAATACATGTAACTTTGTTGCATTTATCTCATGCACAGAGCCTAAAATATCAAATAAGCATTAAGTGATGATTATTGGATATTGGCTATGCAAGAAGAGTTAAATCAATTTGAGAGGAGTAAAGTATGGACATCAGTTGATAGGCCTAGTGTAGCGACCCTTTTTTCAAAAATCACTAAAAAAGAAATATAGAATTTGCATTTTTTGTTTTTGTTGAAATTTTTTTCTTTTTGAAATATTTTTGTTTTTTTTGAAAAATAATAAAGACTGGAGTCCCCACCGATCATTTTTAAAGGTAGACCGAAAACAAAAAATGAAACTAGAGATTCTTTAAAAATGGGTTCAGGAGTCATTACGATTGGGGAAGGATTAGCACCCCCACACCGCCCAAAAATTGGTACCTGGTCAAATACAATTTGCCTTTAATTGGAAATTTGTGAATTCAAATTTTAATTTAATTTAAGGTCCATTTAAAAATGTGAGTAAATTTTAAAAGCTCCGTTATTCGATAATAAATGAAAAGACCACCACCACTACGACTGGTACTGGCCCTATTTACTATGGAATAAAATGGCACCACATTAACAGTTAATATACGTTGAACGCAAGAAAATAAAGCAAAGCAAATATATACACGAAATAAATACATAAATAAAGGCATAAATAAATAAATAAAATCTGAAAAAGGACCAGATTGAACATAAAAAGGAAAACGTAAAATAAAGACGAGAAAAATAAATGGGATAAAATAAATGCGGGAAAATTGTGAGAAAATTAAATGCGGAAAGTAAATACGAGAAAGTAAGGTGCAAAAATTAAATTGCGGGAATTAAAATGTGATAAATAAATTTACACTAAACGAGCTATAAATAATACGGGTCATTCCCCGTTGCGGGTCACCGTAAGGACAATTCGAACAAGTTTAAATAGACAATAAAAATATACATATAATAAATATCATACTATGATATAATATACATAATACTATATTATATAATTCGTGACATATAAATATATATATATATAAGATAAAGTACCATATAATATAAATATAATATATACTATATATAATATAAGATATAAATATGATACATATATATATATATATAATACGTATAGTAGAAGATTATATAATATATATATAACATAATAATATATATAAACATAATATAAGAATTAAGGATCAAAATAAAGAGAAATAAAACTGTGGGTCGAAAATAAAAAAACAAATTTAAAAAGGCCGAAATTGGTTTTGAATTAAAGAGAAAGGGCTAAAAGGGAATTAACTCGTGACAAGTTTAAAAGCGGGAAAATACTTGAGGGACCAGTTGGATGATTAACCCAAAAACCAAAACGCGCGGATCCTTTCTCTGGGTCAGGTCACCGCGCGGATCTTCACTGGCCAAAACGGTGTCGTATGGCAAATTATAGATATATATATAATGAGGCCAAAAAAATCCTGATTATCCTCATCTTGCTTTGGAATCAAAACAAAAAAGAGAGGAAACCCTAAACTCTCTGAGAAATATAAACCCTAGCCACCTACTTTTGGATTTTATGTGCTGATCCTCGGCGGTGTTGCCTCACCGACAGCTCCCAACGTGAGTAGGCATAGAAGGATAATGGCCTATTCTTAGACAACCAGGTAACCTCGAAAACCTTCACCCTTCCTTTGTTTTTTTAAAGATTTCTGATATGAAAACACACTTAGTTTTTTGTTTTTAAAACTAAAAATCCCTTTTAAAATTGGTTTTGATTTTTAGAAGAAAAAAAAACATTGCCTTTGACCTTTGTTTCTTCGAAACTGTAACGGTTTCTAATACCCTTTTTTTAGTTTTTTTGTGTTGCATTCGAATAAAAAACGAAAAGGAATACCTTTTTGAATATTTTGTGTATTTGCTCTCTTGAAAATCCTATCTGGGTTTACACACATTTAGTTAGGGCTTTTATAACCGATTTACAAAGAAAAAAAATAAAAACTAGTTGTTGCCTATCATTATTGTTTGTTTACTAATTTTGTGACTGTTGTTTATTGCAGGTGCGGTACGGGAGGAGACCAGTCTTGGCGTGCTTGCTGGTGTGGCTCAGCGGATGGCGTAGCTCCAACGTGGCCAGGAGCGAGGGAGTTGAAGGGGTGGCTTCTGGATTGTTGGCGACGGCTTGAGGCTAGGGTTAGGGATGTTAGGAAACTAGGGTTATTTTAGGGATATCTGAGTCAGCTGGCATGACGGGTCGGGTTGGCAGATGGGTAGGGGTTGGGTCAATTGGGTAGCCAAGCTTAGGATATTGGGCTTTGGGTAATCTAGACATGTAAAAAAATAGACTGTTAATTTTTTATTTTTTGGACTTTTGATTTTTTGGATTTAATTAATCTGATATTTTTGGATTTTGGAATTTTTAATCTAATAGCTTCTTTACCCGGACTGAAAATGGCTATTACAATTGCCCCTATTTGCTCATTGTTATGAAACAGCAATAGAGCAAAGACTAAAAGATAGCAATTTTTATTCGGTCGAGTTGGAGCACCCTTCATGACATGTTCTTTCCTTAGAACTCTAACCGGTCTATCTTCCAACTTCTAGAGAAATAGAATTCATCTGTTGGTCTGTTACACCACCGATGGAGAGTCACGATCTAGTCGACTCATCTACTTCAACCTTTTTTCATAAAGCTAGAGCCTGCAAGCGTAAAGGAAAATTGTTTCAGATTAAGTATCCATATGTATTTAAAACTGTAAAATAAAAGGTTTAAGAAAAAAGATGTTTGGATTTGGGTAATCCCCTACGCCATCGACGATGAGACAAGATCGGAGGATTAGATTGGATTGGATTAAGCTACGACTCTGATGAAGAGGCATGACTCGATGGTTAGATTGCGATCAAGCTACAACTCTGACGAAGAGACATGATCTGAAAAGTTAGTGGCAATCAAGCTACGACTTTGACGAAGAGGCATGATCTGAAGAGTTGGTGGCGATCAAGCTAAGACTCTGACGAAGAGGCATGATCTGAAGAGTTAGTGGCGATCAAGCTACGACTCTAACGAAGAGCCATGATCTGAAAAGTTAGTTACGACGATCAAGCTACGGCTCTGACGAAGAGGCGTGATCTAAAGAGTTAGTAGCGATCAAGCTACGACTCTGATGAAGAGACATGATCTGAGAGTTAGTGGCAATCATGCTACGACTCCGACGAAGAGGCATGATCTGAAGATTGGTTGATTTGCTACACCACTGATGATGAGTCAAGATCTGAAGAAAAATGTTTGATCAAGCTACAACTCTAACGAAGAGGCATGATCTGAAAGGTTAGTTGATCCGCTACACCACTAACGATGAGTCAAGATCTGAAGAAAAATATTTGATCAAGCTACAACTCTAACGAAGAGGCATGATCTGAAAGATTAATTGATCCGCTACACCACTAACGATGAGGACAGATCTGAAGAGAAAGGTTTGATCAAGCTACAACTCTGATGAAAAGGCATGATCTAAAAGATTGGTTGATCCGCTGCACCATTGATGATGAGACCAGATCTGAAGAGAAAAGTTTGATCAACCTACAATTCTGACGATGAGGCATGATCTGAAAGATTGGTTGATCCACTACACCACTGAAGATGAGGCCATATCTGAAGAGAAATGTTTGATCAAGCTACAACTCTGACGAAGAGGCATGATCTGAAAGATTGGTTGATTCGCTACACCACTGATGATGAGGCAAGATTTGAAGAGAAAGGTTTGATCTGCTATACCATTGACGGTGAGTAATAATATGAGAATAAATGTGATAGATCCGCTATACCACTGACGATGGGGCAAGACCTGAAAATAGAAGTAAACAATGGTTAGCAATTGTTCAATTGGAGTTTAAGTTTAGGTTTGGCTTGCTTTGCTGTGAGGATTCGCCATTTTGTGGTGGGTGTTGTTATCCTCTATCTTTAAGGTTTCAACTTCTTTATTGGTTCGGCTCCCTTTCGTGGCCGATGGCTTTCCAATTTGTTATTATCCTCCATGACTGAGGCTTCTCATCTTGAACCTATTTTTATGTATGAGTGAAGTAAATGTACTTAGCATGAATGCATCTAACTTGATGTGTAATGTAAGCATTTATTGTGAATGCATGATGAGTTGAATGACATGATGTTGATATGAATGGCATGCAATGCAATTGGCCATGATGTGACTTTCAAAGGGGATGCCCCATGACTTCCTGGTCATATTAATGGCTCAGTCTTGGTCTTGCCCATGTTCTGTCTTGTAGACTGGATGGACAACTTTTGTCTGGTGCGCGCTGATGCCTCAACCTCTTACAGGTTGACCATCTTCCTCTAAAACATTACCTTTCTAGGCGAAGGTCAACTTGTGAGTGTTTTCTTTAGTCAAAGCAGTGATCTGATGGCACATTTGCTACTGGTCCCTATACTTTTAAACTTATTTGCAAGTAATGCGGAGAAATTTTTTTGTTTCAAATCCTAGACCACATGTTCTAATTTTAATGTGAGATGCTTATTAAGAAAACTGAGTTTTTCATTTCGAATCGTAGATATATCAAGCAATATAGAATGCCCCGAATATCAAGTGCACGAGTGACACTAACATGGCGTACCGAAGATTTCCCCAAACAAATCTTGTATCTAGGAGACCTCAAAAGCCGAATTGATGTCTGAAGATGTGAAGTGCATTTTAAGCTACTTTGGTGCTCGACCATCTTACCTTCGGCAGGTTCATTCTTTCATTTTTATTTGGGGAATTCAATTCATCACATTCTTTTGGCTCGAAATAAATGATGGAGCAAACAATAAATTCTCGAGCTACTCGTCATTGTCATGATTTTGAAAATATTACCATCACTCATAAAACGAATAGTTTCAATTAGAATGGGCTTTAGCAGAGTACCCAAAAATTCCACATTCTTATCTGAAAATGCCTATTACCAGGTTTTGAACATTGAAGTGCTTTTTAATTAATTTTGAAAGAAAATGCCTATTACCAGGCTTTGGAGTGCTTTTTGAAAAAATGCTTATTACCAGGTTTTGAAATGCTTTTTGAAAAAGACCTATTACCGGGCTTTGAACATTAAATTGCATTGATTTGTTATTATTTGTGGTCCTTAATGTGAAATGCGAGTCACATATTCGTAATCTCAACAACTTAGGATTTCAATTAGACACTGGCTACTCGGACTCAACCTTCGAGTCAAAATTAATGTCCCTTGTGCAATTGATATACGGGGACTCAATAGATAAATATATACACAAAATGAAGAGAGAGTAAAAAAAACAAAATGCATTATTTCATTAAAAATTAAACCAAGTATTCTTAGGCCCCTACAAAAGACTGACACCGCTTTCGGGTTGAAACAAGTGGATTTGATTTACATGCATTACCTAAAAGAAGTTGAAATCAACATGGAACCTATTAAAGTTCATTAGCTTAGATAAGGGAGTAAGACGAGTTTATTCCCTAAAGAATCAACTTCTTTGCGGTTCATCAGACTTTGAACTGCGTCTTTAAATTCCTGGTAGTCTTGAATAGCGTGCCCATCCTTGGCGTGGAACTTACAGTACAGACTGTTATGCCCCTCGGGTACTATCATTCTTTGGTCGATCTGACCCGCATCAAGTAGCTTCTTCCAAACCCAACTGAATGATGATTTGATTTTCGATACCTCATACTTAAATGTTTGGTTATTTTCTTCCAAGATTGCATTCACTTCACTGGTATAGTTCGGTAGGGGTTGGCGGTTGTAGCTGGCCCACTGAATTTGTCAAAACTTATGACCCTGAGATTGATCAATTTTTCTACGGCCATCTTGAAGCTGATACAAGTCTCAATCGAGTGTCTCACTTGATCACCATGGTATATACACTTTGCACTAGGATCATACTATTTCAGGAAAGGAGGCTACAACAGTGCTTGATAGATGGGTGCCACCACATAGACGTCAAACAATTGCTTGTACAGTTTACCTTACGAGATGGGTAATGGGGTGAACTCTATCTTCTCAGGGTTTTTCTTTGACCGAGGTCTTGGCTCGAAAAACTCTGGGCGCTTGGCGCAGCCTTGGGTTGTACAACTATGATAGGCTTCGAATAACTGGCATTATAAACTCCCGAAGAGTTCACTTCATGGTCTTTCTTTGTATGTGAGGTCTTCTTGTGGGATGAATTACCTCCATCATCAATTTTGCCACTCTTAACAGCATTTTCGATAAGCTCATCAGATAACACAAGGTTGGCAAAGTTGGTAGTCGCGTTGCCTATCAAGTGACCCAAGACCGGACCCTCTAAAGTCTAGATAAACATGACCACCGTCTCTCTTTCGCTGAGCGGAGGTTGAACTTGAGCTGCCACGTCTCTCCAACGTTGGGCATCTTACCTAAAGCCTTCATTTGACTTTTGTTTCATGTGTTGTAAGGTCCAACGGTCTGGCACCATGTCGCTGACATGTCGATACTATTCTAGGAAAACTTTGGCCAAGTTCTTCCATGACTTTATCTGATGTCGGTTCAATTGATTATACCATCTCGTAGCATATCCTGAGAAACTGTCTTAGAAACAATGGATCAATAGCTTGTCATCTCTCACGTATCTCGTCATCCTTCGATAGAACATGGTGAGATGTGCACGAGGACAGCTCGTTCCATCGTACTTCTTGAATTTTGGAACCTTGAACTTAGAAGGTAAAACTAGATCCGGGATAAGCCTGAGTTATGGGCCTCAAATCCAATAAAGGCGTCAGTTACCTCCATGAATTCTGTCTTTTCCTCGAGTTACTTGCATCGATCCTCGATCTCTTTAGAGGTTTTAATTCCGGGCTTCTCTATTTCAATCAATTGGTCCATATCTAAAAAAAATTTGGCTTGATTCACCCGGGCTTGACTTTAGAAGCGGAGGGTAGATTTATAGGGAAAGAGGTGCCGGCCTGATGAAGTGGGGCTTTCCCACGAGAAAGTATTACTTGAGGATCTGGTTTACCCTTAGCATGAGGAGGAGTAACACCTGGCGGATATGTGGGACACTCATTCCCATCAATGGGATTGAGATTTGCCGTAGGATTTACAACAAAAGTCTCTCCTTGTCCGGGAAGCTTAAATCCAACCATTTAGGCTATTTAGCCTAGCGTGTCTTGTTGAGACTTTTTGAACTGTCCCACCATGCCTTGTATGGCCTTAGCTAACTGTTCTTCCATCTTTCTGGCCAAATCTGCTTGCATGTCCCTTTGGGTTTGCTCAATTCAGTCCAATCGGTCTTCATTCACCATTTTGGCTTTGTGTCGGGTTCTATAGGGGTGCTAAATCGATTGAATTTTCCTTTGACCCAGAATCACGGCCACGGGGCATCCAAAAAATTAGTCTCGATGTTTTTAAAATTAATGCATGTAAATGAAAAATAACTGTCCTAAATGCAAAGGTATTGATTTAGGCATGGTTTCCCAGGAACAACACCCACGAATATATGAGAGAAATTTGCAACCTTGAATATTGCATTTAATTATCATCTAGGTTACTAGATTTTCTCTCGATTTATGAACGATCTCCACTGTGTCCACCATTCTCGGGTCAATACCTCATGACAGTGTAATGCAGATGAATGAATGATGATGTTATGCAATATAATGCGAATGAATATTATATGCGGGTGTGATGACAAAAGAAACACTGGTTAATATGAATTAAATATTTACAGATGAAAGACAAAATATACCCAATGTGTTTTAGCACAAAATAAACCATATTTTCATGATATTCTGATTTCTAGGGTTACCGCGTGGCTCTAAAGGGGTGGGCTTCTTAGGTTCTACATGCAGTTTTGGTGGTAAAAGGTACTCGAATTATCCTCGTTGTCCCCTTTTAAAGGGTAGCAGGCCCCCGATCATCACCCATTATAGACTTCTTTCAATCGGGTTCAATTCAAGGGGACTCATTCGCTATGTCCATACGGTGAAACAATATTCCCACGAAAACATAGGGTACTCGAGCCCCAAAGGTACTTACTAGGCCCATACGAAGGAACAATATCCTCACGAAAGCACTAGCATTTCCCTCCACTTACACGAATGAGTTTATATGTCAAATTTTAAAATGCGTTAAAATGAACTTGCATTTCTCAAAAGATGTTAAATTAATTTAAAAATAAACTCACAATTTTCAATCGAGACAAAAGATATTCGACTCGTGGCTTAACTCTCTTTTTGTAAAAACAAAAATTGTCCGCAGCGGAGTCGCCAACTCTAGCGACCCTTTTTCGAAAATCGCTAAAAGAGAAAAATAGAATTTGTATTTTTGTTTTTGTTGAAATTTTTCATTTTGAAATATTTTTGGTTTTTTTGAAAAATAATAAAGACTGGAGTCGCCACCGATCATTTTTAAAGGTAGACTAGACACCAAAAATGAAACCAGAGATTCTTTAAAAATGGGTTTGGGAGTCGGTTACGGATGGGAAACGATTAGCACCCCCACACCGCTTAAAAATTGGTACCTAGTCGAATACAATTTGCCTTTAATTGGAAATTTGCGAGTTCAAATTTTAATTTAATTTAAGTTCCATTTAAAAATGCGAGTAAATTTTTAAAGCCCCATTATTCGATAATAAACGAAAAGACCACCACCACTACGATTGATATTGGCCCTATTTACTATCGAATAAAAGGGAACCGTATTAACAATTAATATAGGTCGAATGCAAGAAAATAAAGCAAAGCAAATATATATACGAAATAAATACATAAATAAAGGCAGAAATAATTAAATAAACAAAATCCAAAAAAAGGATCGGATCGAACATAAAAAGAAAAGCGTAAAATAAAGACGAGAAAAATAAATACGGGAAAATTGCGAGAAAATTAAATGTAGAAAGTAAATACAAGAAAGTAAAGTGCGAAAAATAAATTTCGGAATTGAAATACGATAAATAAATCTACACTAAACTGGCTATAAATAATATGGGTCATTCCCCGTTGCGGGTCACCGTAAGGCCAATTCGAAGAAGTTTAAATAGACAATAAAAATATACAAACAATAAATATCATACTATGATACAATATACGTAATACTATATTATATAATTCGTAACATATAAATATATATATATATAAGATAAAGTACCATATAATATAAATATACTATATACTATATATAATATAAGATATAAATAGGATAACATATATATAATACGTATAGTAGAAGATGATAATATATATATATATATATAACATAATAATATATATAAACATAATATAAGAATTCAGGATCAAAATAAAGAGAAATAAAAATGGGGTCGAAATTAAAACAAAAAACTGAATTTAAAAAGGCCGGAATTGGTTTTGAAATAAAGAGAAAGGACTAAAAGGGAATTAACCCATGACAAGTTTAAAAGCGGGAAAATACTTGAGGGACCAATTGGGTGATTAACCCAAAAAACCAAAACACGCTGATCCTTCCTCGAGTCGGATCACCGCGCAGATCTTCACTGGCCAAAACGGCATCGTATGGCAAATTATATATATATATATTGAGTCCAAAAAACCCTGATTATCCTCATTTTGCTTCGGAATCAAAACAAAAAGGGGAGGAAACCCTAAAATCTCTAAAAATATATAAACACTAGATGTCTGCTTTTGGGTTTCATACCCCGATCCTCGGCGGCGCTGCCTCGCCGACGGCTCCCAACGCGCGTAGGCGCCGGAGGACGACGGACTATTCTCAAACGGCCAGGTAACCTCGAAAACCCTCGCCCTTCCTTTGTTTTTTTTAAAGATTTCTTATCTAAAAAAACTTAGTTTTTTGTTTTAAAAACTAAAAATCTTTTTTAAAATCGGTTTTGATTTTCAGGAAAAAAAAAACAATGCCCTTGAACTTTGTTTCTTTGAAACTGTTTCGGTTTCTAATACCCATTTTTTGGGTTTTTTTGTGTTGCATTCGTATAAAAAAACAAAAAGGAATACCTTTTTTAAAAATCTTGTGTATTTGCTCTCTTGAAAATCTCGTCTGGGTTTACACGCATTTAGTCAGGGCTTTTATAGCCGATTTATAGAGATAAAAACAAATAAAACTTGTCGCTGCCTGTCGTTGTTGTTTGCTTTTTTATTTTTGTGCTTGTTGTTTGTTGCAGGTGCTGTACGGGAGGGGACCAGTCTTGGCGTGCTTGCTGTTGTGGCTCGGCGGTTGGCGTGGCTCCAACGTGGCCAGGAGCGGGGGAGCTAAAGGAGTGGCTTCTAGAGGCTTCTGGATTGTGGGCGGCGGCTTGAGGCTAGGGTTAAGGATGTTAGGAAACTAGGGTTTTTGTGGGATATTCGGATCAGCTGGCATGGCGGGTTGGGTTAAAAGACAGGTAAGGGTTGGGTCAATTGGGTAGCCGGGTTTAGGATATTGGGTTTTGGGTAATCTAGACATGTAAAATATGGACTGTTAATTTTTATTTTTGGACTTTTGAGATTTTAGATTTAATTAATATGATATTTTTAGATTTTGGAATTTTTAATCTAATGGCTTATATACCCGAACTGAAAATGACTATTACACCTAGTAATAAATATACCATAGGAACTAAATGGGTTTTTAGAAACAAACTAGACGAGAGTGGTAACATAGTGAGAAACAAGGCTAGACTTGTTGATCAAGGTTACACTCAAGAAGAAGGAATCGATTTTGATGAAACCTATGCACTCGTAGCTAGAATGAAAGCTATTAGGATGTTGCTTGCATTTGCATGTTATCATGAATTCAAGCTTTTTCAAATGTATGTTAAAAGTGCTTTTTTAAATGGTTTTATAAATGAAGAAGTGTATGTAGAACAACCACCTGGTCTTGAAGATCCAAAATGCCCAAACCATGTTTTTAAACTTTCAAAAGCTTTATATGGTTTGAAACAAGCTCCTAGAGCTTGGTATGAAAGTTTGTCAAATTTTTTAATTGAAAAAGGTTTTAACAAAGGAAAGATGGATATTACACTTTCCATAAAAAGAAAAGGCAAATACATCTTAGTAGTTCAAATTTTATTATTTTTGGTTCTACTAATGAGTTGCTTTGCAAAGAATTTGCTAAGTTGATGCACAGTGAATTTGAAATGAGCATGATGTGAGAGATCTCATTCTTTTTAGGGCTCTAAATCAAACAAAGGAATGATGACATCTTCATCAATCAAGCAAAGTACATCAAGGATATGCTCAAGAAGTTTGGCTTGGAGAATATGAAACCTCAAGCCCAAGCCACACCAATAAGCTCATCTATGAAGCTTGACAAAGATGAAAGAGGTAAGTGTGTTGATATTAAGCTTTATAGATCAATGATAAGATCTTCGCTTTATCTTACCACAAGTAGGCCATATATCATGTTTAGTGTTTGCTTGTGTGCTAGATTTTAAACTAGTCTTAGATAATCACACCTTATAGCCGTTAAGAGAATATTTAGATGCCTTAAAGACACACTTTGTTTAGGTCTTTGGCATCTTAGAGACTCTTCCTTTAGTTTGCATGCTTATTCGGTGCAGATTATGGAGGTTATAAGATAGATAGAAAGAGTACCTCTGATACTTGTCAATTTATAGGTAGTATGCTTATCTTGTAGTTTCCAGTGAAGCAAAATAGTGTAGCGTTATCTACCACCGAGGTGGAATATATTTCGACCGATAGTTGTTGTGCTCAAGTCCTTTGGATGAAGCAACAACTCTTAGATTATGAAATTGATGTAGGTACCATCCCTCTAAAGTGTGACAATACTACTACTATTTGTCTTACTAAGAATCCCATCCAACATTCTAGAACCAAGCACATAGAGATAAGACATCATTTCATTCGAGATCTTGAAAAATGATGTAGTTCTAGAGTATGTAGACACCTTGAACCAATTAGCGGATATCTTTACCAAGCCTTTAGACAAAGAGCATTTTTGGTTTCTTAGAAGAGAATTAGGGCTTACTAGTCTTTCTTGAACCTTAGAGCATTGTTTTGTGTTTAAAATTTGCTTGAATTTGGTTGATTTAGACGTTTATGTATTTTTGATCCTATATGCATCTATTCATGTTGTTTGGGGGAGTATTCATATGTTTTTGCCCATTCATGATGTTCTCATATCATATACATGCATATCAATTCGATTAAAATCGAATTTTTGGGTCACTCGCTGCCAAAAATGTCTTTTTTGGTCCAGGGGTATCAATACGGGTCATAGCATATCGATACGAGTATTAGGGGCAATGGATCGGTACAGGTAATCCTATATCGGTACGTGGCTTCTACACACGTTTTTGCGTATCGGTACGTGTAGCCCCTGGAGCCTTAAATGAGTCATTAAATGGGGTTTTCCTAATTTAAACCAAATTCTACCTTTATACCCTAAAAACCCTAGTCGGCATCTTCTATTTAAACCCTTCAAATCTCTTGGTTTTTCATCAAAAATCATCAAATCGTTTGGGGGCTTTTATTTTCAACATCAAACCCAAGTTATCATCATCAAGCTTTGTGCAAATCATCCATTCATTCATTCATAATCCATATTTAAGGTATAAAGTCTATTTTCTTTAAATTTTGATTTCTTTCATGTATACATTGTTTATAATTCAAATTTATATATTTTATATGTATATAACATAGTTTTCAAATTTTTACAAAATTCTTTTCAAAATTGAAAATTTTTTATTCGAATATAAAATTATACTCGTATATTTTTCTTTACTTTTTTTTAGTTTTATTTTTACCAAAAAACTTCTTTATACTTGTATATGATTTTAAACTATACAATATAGATTTTTACTCTACCTTGATCATTGGATTGATTTATTGGATTTAATGTGATTTTTATGCATACATGTATTTTTGTGGTTTGAATTTTTCAGGTTTTTAACCATGCCTTCTAAGAAGATATCTAGAAAAGAGATGGCATCTAGCTCTAACGTTCCCAATCCAAATCTCGAAAACAATGGTACAAGACCAAACCTTAACCAACTCTTTATGCAATGTTTTAATGAATTGGAAAATCCAAATTCCATGGAACGTTTTAAGCATTTTCAACCTTACAGAATCTGTTGTGAGCGTGTTGTTTCCATGACCTTTATGTGCTCCGATGAATTTAACTTTCTCTATCTTGATTTAATGAGGCGTTGGAAATTTATGACTTTTTTAAGCATATCCAGGGTTATTTACAAAAAACTTGTTCTTATTTTCTATTCAAATGCCTGGTGTATTTTCAATAAAGAGAAAACTGAAGTCACTACTTTAGAGTCTTATCTTATGGGTAAAAGACTTCGTCTTGATTTTTCTATAATTGTCGATCTTTTGGGTATGGATAATGAAGGTATAAATGATGAAAATTATGTTGGTCAAACCTATGGTGGCTCCGTAACCGTACTTGATGCCCATGAACATTTTCTTTATTTTCTTATCACTTGGTGGTTTCAACCATCCGGTGGTAAATGGTCTACCATTCATCAAGTAGATGATTTTTGGCTACACTATTTTCGTGAGGAAAAATGTCCAAACCTAGCCCAAATTATGTTTGTCGAGCTAGTATTCCTTGTTCAAAACTTCTACACCTCTCTCGTGACTTCCTTCACTTATGGGGTTACTTTGAGCTACATGTTCCACAAGCTTGAAATAGACTGTTCGCTTGACCTTGGAGTGCCTCTTATCGAACCCATTAATAATAGATCTCTTCATAAGGCGAAGTTTACTTTCTATAATGGTCAATGGATTAAAAATGCTAATCTTCCCGATGGTGCTCAACCTGATCCAGTAGAAGATCCTTCGGCTGCTCCAGTTGCTCTGGTTGCTCCATCTTCCCTTGATGTTATTATGGCCTATCTTAATGGGAAGTTCTCTACTTTGGATGCAAGGTTGGATTCTATCTTTGCCGCTTTGGTTACTCCTTTGACTTCATTGGATGCTAGAGTTACCACCATAGAGAACCGTCAAGCCTCAATGAACATGACCCTCACCATGTTTCATATCGAATGGCGTGGTCATGTTCTTGGTAATGATCATGTAGAAGATGAAGACGAGGATGATGAAAACGAGCTCGCTCCTTAGGCTTTTGCATCTCATTCATATCATTCTATCATATTAGGAATGAGTTTTATGCACCTTTGTTCCTTTTGAATTCTTATGTCTTTATGTTTTTTTTCTTTGGATTATATCTTTAAGTTGTAAGTTGGATATTTTAATGTTGCTTTGAACAATGCTTTGAATTTATGATATCTATGTTGTTTAAGTATTTTTTTAGAGTTATATTGCTTTATATTTATGCCCTATTGATTTTGATCTAACAAAAAGGAGAGAAGTGTATGGGATATAAATTTCAATTTTTTAAAATATTTTCAAAACAAACTAGCCTTAAAGAAGGGGGATTGTAAAACCTATATTTGAGTTTGATATAACAAGGAACTACAAAGGCCATTTTGTAAAAGGGATAAATATTTAAATATTTAAAAGACTCACAAAATTGACAAGAATTCGAACTTAAAATAATTTCTAAGTCAAAACATTAAACCCCAAATATTTTCTAAGTATTTTGGTACTCAAAATAGCCAAATTGGCCTAGGAGTATCGATACGCCTTTGGTTGTATCGATACGGTCTTTAGCTACTGGAATTTTGTTTTATACTTGTTGGCTATAGGGTACCGATACGCCTATAGTCGTACCGGTACGCCATTCAACTTGGAAACCAATTTAAGCTTTGAGTATTGGTAAGGCTTTATGCGTACCAGTACGGGATGCTAAGATTTTTCAAGTCTTTTGTAATAAATATTTGAACGTTGCCTTGTCAGTTTATTGGAACCATATCTTTGAAAATCATTTAACACGTACCAATACCTTATAGGAGTATCGATACTATTTTATTTACACAACTTATCAAGATTCTAGTGAGCAAGACTAGTACCGATACGGTACGGGCCGTACCGGTACACCTTTGTAAAATTCATACTCTGTATCGATACGGCTTCCCGCGTATCGATACCCCTTTGTACAACGACTATTTCTTCTTATAGCAAGTATCGATACCCGTCCCTTAGTACCGAAACCCAATGTTGGTAGACTGCATTTATTGCGGGAAAAATAAAGCCCAACGGCTATAATAATGATCTCAACTACCCAAACGGTTGGAAATCAATGAGAAGGTATAAAAACAAGTCTTCAAAGCTTCATCAACAACTATTCATCAAGTCTAAAGCATTCAAGCACACAAGCACACATCCAACAATCTTTGAGCCTATTAGAGTCATATCTTGTAACCTACTTGAGAGAGCTAAATTGTAATCTTTTTTATTCAAGTTTGGGTTTTGAGTGAACTTTGTATTGGGCAAACATGTTACCTTAGAGGATTTTCAGTTTGCTTTATTTGTATTTACTTTGTGAGGATTTCTTAAGACTCTGGGTATAATTCTTAATAGAGTGTAGGGTTATCTCCTTTAGCCTCAAAAGGAAAGCAAATCTAGTGAATTTGAGAAAATTCTTAGTGTGGATAGCTAAGGTAGTGGATGTAAACCTTGTTAGAAGGTTGAACTACTATAAATCATGTGTCCCAATTCTTTTTACTTTTCTACTTGCTTCCACCAATTTTTTAATTTGTCTATTCACCCCCCTTTTGGCCTTCCACCATTGATTGATCATCTCAACAAAATATTATTTAAATCAATTTTATGTTATGATATAGATATGTAGATAATATATTTTTAAAATAATACTAGAGACATCATAAACATAATATAATAAAAATTATTAAATATTAAAATATTATTTAAATATGTATAACATCATTTAAATATTAAACTAATATAAAATAAAATATTTAAGAAAGTTACACTCAAGTAACAAAAAAACTCATTATTTCAAGGGCATTTAAGTCTAAAGTGGTGAAAATTAACAAATATGAAATACCTAAGAAATGGATGGGTATGACATTCCCACCATTTTGCCAAAAAAATGCTACTGTTGGGAGTAATCTTTTCTTGCCTAGTGGGAATAAGGGTACCCAACATAGAAATAACATTCCGGCAAAGATTATTACTCCTGATAATAATCTTTTTTTTGTGAACCAATCGCTCCCTAAGAGTATGCAAAGCCACATATAAAGAAAATAGTATATTGGACCAATCCTTATTCAAAAACAGTGCCATAATCTTGTCTTGAATTTTTTACCATAGGGGATGTATTGTTTACGGATCATACAATAAGAGCACAACTGAAATATACACCATCTAAACCTCTCTAAAAAGGGTATAATAGTGATATAACCAAATGATCGGCTTGGTTGTCTCCGACTCTTTAGCAACCGCCACTTGCTGGCTCGATCGAACTTAAAAGCCCATTACCTCGAAGCTGCATGCAGTGTTCCTCAGCATCAGCCTGAGCACAAATAATCACCACTGCCAAGCCATTGTAGTGTGCTTCTTGCATGATGTTAACAGCATTGTCAACTGTCATTCCAGGAATAACTTTCATCAGTACTTGCACGACATATTCTCGTTTATTGAAGTTGTCGTTGTGCAGTATGACTCGATAAGGCGGAGCGATTTTTCTTGATTTCCTAAGCAATTCACAACCATTAAAATGTTAAAAGAAATACCAGACACAGACATTGCAAGTGCTAATTGTGCCAATGCATTTCGAAATCCCCTTGCTTTGCAATGAATAGAAACATTCAAAAGTCAGGATGGTCGCTTTAGTTTTGTATGACCAGCAAGCTGATCACACACAACCAACTAAAATAATCGTGTGTGTGGTACATGCTGTGCAAAAATGGCATAAGAATGGGATATGTGCCAGCAAATTTATGAGAAGAATTCTCATAACACAATTTAATACTCAATATTTCACATCAACAATAAGAACTTTGAATTTGAGCACTCACTTGAGATCAAACTCAGATTCACGAGCGGGGGTGGTCCGCTCAATAACCGGCTTGTCCAGAATTCCTGCTCCTTTACCTGATCCTGTGATCGAAATAGCCATGAGAATGCCACGGTTGGTGCATGGCCTCCTGCAACGTGACTGTTTCTCTCCTGTTTACATAGTTTTGATTAAAACCATTATTGCAGAACATGAAGCCATCAATATAAGCACTCTACTGATAAACCAACAATAAATGGAAGACAGTTTCCAGAAAAGAAACCGAATAGAAGAGACCATCACGACAGTAGCTCTGGCTCTGTCAGATTCTAATATAATTATTTGTATGAGCAGCTGAGAGGCAACAAGGTTCATCAAATCCAGTCAATAAAACAATTAAAAGAACTCAATCCTTTAGGGAAATAAATCAGATTAACAAACAACATAATGTTACCGTCACAAATGTCCACTTTTCTGATTATCAATGACGAAAAGCTTTATTTCATACCTTCAATTTAACTCGAAACAACAACTAAATTCAAGAAGCCATTCAGATTTATTCAGAGACGGAGTATTCATTAGGTTGAACATAGCAAGTTCCTACCTCTGGCTATGAATCAATGAGCTAATGCCTCACTAGACATAAATATTCCTATTTTTCACCAACAACAAAAACCGTATTCGTATTGCGCTACTGTTACCCTTTCCAAGACCATATATATACTCAGTAACTTAAACAAAGGCGACTAGGCGAGTTATTTTATAATGATTTCCATCCATGTCCACTCTAAAGCACCAAATTTTTTGCTTTTAGTTTGCCTGCAAAAGTTTAAATTTCCATCCTCCAAATGTTGCAAGGTCAAAGCTCAAAGCTTTTCAGATAATACCAAGCTCCCAGCTGAGAAGCTTCTAATCGAAAAAGCTAAGTAATCTCCCAATTCATAAGCATTATTCATAAAAAAGCAACGAATATAAATACAATAGATTTCAAAAATACCCACATCAGCAAATGAATCCACAGAAAGCTACCAATTCAATCCTTTAAAATCCGAACTTTGTGTGTGTACAACTAGGATTGTTTGACGAATTGTTGGAGAAATTAAGCAGAATAGATACGAAAATCGTCAACTAAGCGAAGTTGAAACGAAACCCAGATGATGGTATCATCAGAGAATTCATACACAATCAAGTAAAGTTGCAAACTTGATAATTAAAAACCAAGAAATTAAAAAATAGAAAGAAGAACCTGGTTTGGGATTAAAGAGAGTGTTGGGTGAGAGAGTTAACCTCCCACGTATCGCAGTCTCCATTACTCTCTATCAACACACAACGCCTCCCTTGTGTTCTGTGAAAATTGTTCTCAACCACTGTTTTTTTTTTAATTTAAAATATTTGGGGAAATGATATTTTTCTTCTTTTGGTTTTTTTTTTATATAGAAGTGTTTAAATTATATATATATTTTAAATAAGTATTTAACGTTTATTTTTTTTGATAAAATATATATTTAAAATTTTATTTTATTATTATTTTAAGATAATTCCGTTAAAATTATCACATAATTAGAATTCGACATGTGTCTTTATTTTTTATTTTTATTGTTTAAAAATAAAAACTAAAAAGAGAAAAATATATAAAAAAATTAAAAAATTTCAAAATTACCAAAAAAATCTCAAATTCCTAAAACTCAATCTCCAAAAGCCCAAAATTGACGTCACTACCATCGTAGATAGTCTCGTAAGACCCCACCACCGCCGTCATCGAAAGCCTCCACTTATTTTCCCCAACCACTCATAGCAAGTAATCGGCTAGAAGTGTGTCAATCGGACATCGAACGACTGAGGCCTTTTACGTTCATCATTCGACGTCTAATTGACTTTTGTGATTTTTGGAAATTTTGAGATATTGTTTAATTTATTTTATTTTTAATTTTTTTGAAAAAAAAATAAATATAAACAAAAAACAAAAGTCACACGACAAGTTATTATTGGGTGATAAACTTTTTTTTGACAGATTGTCTTTAAAATAAATCAAAATAAAATATTAAATACTTATTTTAATAAAAAAATATTAAACACTTATTTCAAAAAATATATAATTTAAACACTTATTTTTCATACAAGCCATTAAAATAAATAACATGGTGGTTTCTTTATGCCGTGTAGTTGTATATAAAGTATATGTCTGAATATATTTTGATTTTAATTTGATTTAGTTTTAATTTTAATTTTAATTATTTATAATTATACGTATAAGTGTAAAGGTTGATTCAGATCACGACACGCTTGATCGAAACCCTAGTCGCATGACATAGTTTTCTTTCGTTGCCTTCTTCCTTTATTTATATTATTCTTTATTTATCGGCGGTGATATTTATTTTAGTGTTGGTTGTCGATCGTCGGAATTTATCGTTTTTTTTATTCTTTTATTACCCATAATTTGTCTTATTTTTCTTGTATTTTTTAGTTTGAATGAATAACTATGCCCTTATGACACGCTTTACTCTATATTTTGGTACGTTGTCTCTGTCTTTTGGCACACTTTTTTTCTGTATCGGTTGTTTGACCATTCTTTCATTTAATTTTTTTATTAGAATTGGATTTGACATCGCCATAACTGGTTAAGATGGCGCTCTTTTGGTTATTCTGCTGATCTTCTTGTTTTGGACCTTTGAAGTGGATTTGGATACACACTCCAATTACCGTTTCTTGTTCGCGATTGAGTTGTGGTAATGACCGTATTGTCAACGTGTCTTATTGTAATATGTATTTTTATGTTGTTTGTTGATGGTTTTACCTTTTATCGTCGATCTTGGGTAATGTTTCTATCTATCTTTTGTTTCGAGTCTTTGAGTTTAATTTTTACCTTTTTCTTGTATGACCCTCTTATGATTTTGAGAAGCTATTTTTTGGTTTTAATAGTTATAGGAATATATTCATAATAAATGTTTTTGTTCACTATAATAGAAACTTTCATTATAATTTCGGATATATCATCGTTTAATAAAACTAACGGAATTCAATTAAAAAAAAGTGTAAACGTCTTCAAAGAACCAGTTAAGCTAAAAAAATACTATTTATATGCACGTAATAAAGCCGACTATTAAGAAGTTGACTATTCTCTCCTAAATGTCAAGAAAATTGATGGAAGATATTACCTTCTTCCGTTAATATTTCACCCTTCTAAACTCAAGAATGCCACAACAATACATATGAATTTCACATTTATGAATATCTACGAATTCATCTTTTCTATTTGCCCATCAAGAAATGGCAATATTCCAGAAGCGTAGCAGATTTACAGCGAGCGTTTTTTTTTTTCCTGGCAATTTAACGAATACGTGAAGCGCATAATATCTTTTGCACAAGTAGAAGCAAGACAGATGAATCTAGATTATGTAAGTACCAAACAACTATTATTAGCTCTCATCAGAAAGGGAAACGAGATTTTCGACAGCAACACTATTTTGGTAAGTCTTCGAGATGTTCGAAAAGTAGAGAGTATAACTCCAAGAGGCAATGGGTCAAAGTATTTTAACAAAATGATTCCCTATATCGGTCAAACAAATCGGATATTACAACTCTCTCTAACTGAAGCACGTACGATTGGAGGTAGATGATTCTTGAAGGGCATCCTCCGTCTATTTTAAGCCTACGATTCCCGGATCTCTCAGTTGGATCAAGAAGGCCGAAAGCCAGGCTCCGAAGGGGCGTTGTCTACTTCTTGTCTGTCAGTGAGTGATTCCTTGTATGTGTAAAGGCGGGTAGACAGTCTCATCTCTTTCCCAAAAGTGGTGGATCGAACTTCGATCGTGTCATGAGAGTGGATTCAGTTGGTTCCATCGGTCATTCTGTGAACCTAACAGTTATCACTTACTGGTCAATGAAAGTGGGTTCAGTTTCACTCTTCTTTGGAGCTTGAAAGTCAAAGAGTCGCATGCACTTGCTTATGGAACTCTTGCTTCAAAGAATTATCCTCAACAATTACAACATTTGTTTCTTGCTCTATAGGCTTGAAGGTGGTATGAAAGAAATAGATCTTAGTGCCTTATACGACCTAGAAAGAGGATTGCTTCTCTCACCCGTAGGTGCAAGGGTTCTTTCTCAAAAGTCTCAAAAGGTGCTAAGTTGGAATCCCATTCTAACTAAGGATTTTTGTGGTTCCATAAGATCCAGCTATATGAGAACCAAGAACGGAGGGCTTTCCCCCCTTCGACTCTTTGGTCTTAAGAATGTTGGTTTTAAGAATGAGTAATTGCCCTTCTCCAACCCTTACTACCCAACCTGAGAGCGGACAACTAATGCATTTCACTTATTGTCGGTGAAAATAGATGGATTTCTTTACCACTTGTTTAGTATTTTTCTATTTTCCTTTCTATTGGGATGAACAATCAATGCAAGACGGCCAAGAGGGCGTAAATTGGCAATTTAAAAATTGGTGGAAGCAAAAAGATAAAGACACAAGAAATTTAGAGTGGTTCAACCTTGTCAATAAGGTTTACATCCACTACCTTATCTATCCACACTAAGGATTTCTCATATCCACTAGATTTGATTTCCTTTTAAGGCTCAAGGATAACCTTACAACTCCCTTAATGTTTATACCCAAAACCTTAAACTCTCACAAAGAGAAATACAAATGATAGCAAACTGAAAATCTCTCACAAGGTAAAATGTTTGCACAATTCTAGGCTCACTAAAACCCCAACACTTTGACTAAAATGAATACAATTAAACTCACTCAAGTGGGTTTACAAGATTTGACACTAAAAGCTCAAAGATTGTTGGATGTGTGCTTGAATGCTTTAGACTTGTTGAATAGTTGTTGTTGAAGCTTTGGAGACTTGATTTTATACCCCTCATTGATTTCTAGCCGTTTAGGTAGTTGTGATATTGATTATAGCCATTGGTTGTATTTTTCTCGCAATAAATGTTGTCCGCCAACACTATGTATCGATACTCGAACACTCATATCGGTACCTACCATAACAAGAAATAGCCATTGCAGCAAAAAGGTATCAATACGCGTGAAGTCATATCGATACGGAGTGTGAATTTTACAAAGGGTATCGGTACGGTCCGTACCGTATCGATACCGATTTTGCTCATAGGAATCCTTGAAAGTTTTGCGCAAAAAGTCGTATTGATACTCGTTATAGCGTATCAGTACGAGTAATCATTTTTCAAACTTATAGTTCTAATAAACTAACAAGGCAACGGTAAAAAATTAAATGCAAAAATTTGGAAAATCTTTAACCCAGTACCGGTACGCTATAAGGCGTACCGATACTCGTAGGCAATTTGGTTATCAGGTTTTAAGAGGCGTACTGATATTGACACACGCGTATCGGTACCCTATAGCCATTAAGCAAAAGTTAGATTTTCAGTAGCGAAAAACCGTACCGATGCAACCTTAGGCGTATCGGTACTCCTGTACCAAATTAACTGTTTTGAGTACCAAAACACTTAGAAAATATTTTAGGTTCAAGGTTTTGACTTAGAAGTTGTTTTAAGTTCGAATGTCTGCCATTTTAGTGAGTAAAACAAGTACTTAAAAATTTATTCCATTTTACAAAGTAGTCTTTGTTATATCAAAATCAAATATAGATTTAACACTTTCAAAAGGACTATTTATCTTATAAAAAAAGAATACATGTATTTGAAGTGAAGTAGTAAGCCAACTAAGAAGTTATGTTTTTATTCCGTTAGTGATAGTATGAATGCCATTCAACCAGTAGGAAGTCATTAGGTCTTACAAGCGAAGGAGTAGCAATTCGGTTCAAAGCCAGTAGTACGCTTGTTAACACGTATGGGATATAAAATCTTTTTCCTAGTAGGACGGTCTCAGTTTGTTGCCTTTCGCCTCTAAAAGCGTCATTCCATCTCAATACCCGAGCATCCATTCAAAGCATTCTTTTTTATCTTGTACCCACAGTGCGGTACACTGAACACTCACCCAATCTTTATTTAAGTGCATTTGAATGAATAACATGCATACCTCTCATCTAGCCAGCAATCCTTTCTCACTTATCTTAGGAGATTGATAGTTTTTGAGAGATTACTCCTAAATGTGAGCCTTCTCTTATATACCATAACATAAACCTAAAGGCAAGCCATTTCTTTTGCCCTTTCTTGTTAGTGTTGGGCATCTCCTTCTCGTCCTATTGTGATAAATTTACCATAAAGTCTTGGAAGTTAAGGTTTTGCAATAATTTCAATCCCTCTAGTCTTGTTTGCATTTTTGTTTCTCGAATGATTATAATTGTACCGTTAACAGCCTTTTTCTAAAATATTTTAGAATACAATTGTATCATACCAGAACACATTTTGGTGTGAGAAGAATGGTTGTTGCCTTAGTATTTGAGAATTTAGGGATTGATATAAGTAGAATCCATTCATAAGTACATTAATATTATTTCAAATGATTGCTTTAATCTTTTTAATAAAAAAATACTAATAATTGGTTATCTACATGTTTGTTTGATTAGTTTATTAGCAAGATTAAAAAATAAAATATTGGCTTTTATTTTTATCTGATAATTTGTAAGCGCATTGCATTTATTAAGCAAATTACCTCCTTGATGGAAGATGTCATAGACTTACTATTTCTCTGCCCGTGCAGCACTTAGATATTTTATTTCCAGTGACTAAGTCAACCTAAATTCATTAAAAAATATTAAGCGCAAACTAAGCGTAATAGCAAAATAATACGGCAATTATATTTCAGAAAGAAAAAAAGAGAACTCAAGTATTGAATACCTAAAAAGAGAGTTTTATCAGTTTGGAGAATGCTTTACAAAGTGTTTGAATTTTTAGATTTCATGATTACCTTGTCAAATGATCAAAGTCAACTATTTATAGCCTTTTACCTCTTCAATTGACGATGGAGATCATTCTAATCTAACAGTCAATATTTAACTTCCGGATAAATCATACAAGCCTAAATTTATCTTACAACTCCTAGAACTTTCTAGACAACCCTATAATGGACTAACCTTGGAGAATTCTCCATAAGCTTCTAGAACATTCTACAATATTCTATCGTATTTCATAACCTTCTAAAATGTTTCAGAGCCTTTCCCGATATTCTAGAACCTTTTGGAATATTTCAAATCCTTCTAGAATGTTCTAGAGCCTTCCACAACATTCTAGATCATTCTAGAATCATCTAGAGTCTTCCATGATATTGTAGAACCTTCTAAAGCCTTCCATGATATTTTAAAACACTCCAAAGAGTTCTAGATATCCTTGTAGAATTCCAAAACTTTCTTTATTGTTCTAGAATTTTCCACCAATCTCAACATTCTTCCAAAACAAAGTCTAAGATTTAAGTGGTAAAATTTTTGTTATGTGACATTTTCTCCTACTGACTTGGGCTACATCCTCGTCGCTTTTCCTCAATATGACCGTATCTTGTCTTCATAACTTCATAAGGATAACTCATGTTTTCAAATTGACTCGGCCTTAGATAATAAAATGATTTTGAATATATTAAAGTGTAATTAAAATGTGGTTATCTATCCTTATAATAACATTAGATTTATTTTGATAAAAAAAAAGAACATTAGATTTATACTATCAAAATATTTATAATGATTATCATTAAAATCTAATAAAAAACCTGTAGAGTAAATATTAAATATTTGAATTAACTATCAATTGGTCTAACGAGATGAGATATTAGATCTATTAAATAAGGTCGTAAGTTTAAATTTGGAAGTGGATAATAGAGCAAATTGAATATCAAATAAATAACATATTACAATGTTATTTAAAATAATATCTATTAAAATTTGAATATTATTTTAATAATATTAATGATAATTATACTTTTGAATAACAAATTATAATTACTCCCTCTGTCCCACAAATAATGTCTCTTATTGACTTTTTGAAAGTCAAATTTTGTAAACTTTGACTATAATTATATTAAATATTTTAAATAATTAAATTTTATAAAATATATATTTAAAATCTACTTGATTAAAAGTTTTTAAAATATATTTTTTATATTTTTATCAATAATAAATTTTAAATAATCACGAGTCAAAATTAAAAAAATTAACCAAAAAAGTCAATATATATATATTACAAGCTGCTACTTGTTAGTATTAAGTCCACGGCCTGCATGAACTCCCCTGGACACTGGGCTTGTTCATATATCATTTACTATCTGTTACGTATTTAGGTATTTTATAATAGAGAAATAGATCCAAATCTTGTATAGAGCAAATGAATGACCTGTTTGTGGAACTATGGGCTGTACAAAGGAAATTGATATGGCCTGAACCCAAATTGGAAATAACTTATCCAGGACTATAATACCATTTTTTGAAGTTACAAGTAGAGTTATAATTAGAGACGGAAGCATGATTTCATGTTAGGGGATAAATTTATAAAATTTTAGAGAAGTTAAAAATATATTATTAATAGAAAATATATAAAAAAATTATATTATAGGAAGATTTTAAATTTCTAGGGTCCCCTTGGGTCCATCCCTATTCTTACACTGTCTGGTATAGATTCATTTCCTGCATGCTGCTTAAAACCCCTTGCCTTGATCCATCTCACTTTGGTTGTAGATGACTTGAACTCTTGATCAAATAAAGAATTTCTTGAAAGCAGAAAAATCCATATAACGAACTCAAACAAGTGTTCATCAACTACTGGTATGAATCAATGTTGCAAATCTCCCCAAATCATAGCAACTCCAAATTCCAAGCCTTTGCTGGATCCTCTTTTCAGAAATGTGGGTTAAATTGTTTAGTTCGGTTTTCTAGGCATCTGTTACTGTTTGCATATCACTGCATTTTTGTGGTTTCATTCATGCAACATACCATCATCAATGGATGCTAGTGGTAAACGGGGGGAAATTTTGTTATATTTAATTAAGCTATTTTGTTGTAGAAAACTAATTTTCAACCTCATCTGCTACTGTTTAAGCTATTATGATATGATCTTGTCTACAATTCACAAATGATATGTGTTATCTCATGTTGATTATAACTCATAAACCCGGAAAACGTATTTGAATCTCTTGCATGCCGGCGTATTGACAAACAGTGTGGAAATTGATCTATAACTCTGGAATGAGTCTGGTTTGTGGTGTTCATCTGCATGACTTTGTTGAACTGATCTACCATTTTTTTTCTTTATCACTCGGATAAATATTGACCGTCGCTTATGTAATACGGGTTTAATCATGTTTCTATAGTTTATTAATGAAATATTAAATTAATTGTTCAAAGTAATGGAACAAATTTTCATTCTATATGTGTCTATTTTTGAGTTTTCGTTCAGGGCTCCGAAAATAACTGAGACAGCTAACAAGATGTACAATTTTCTAGTGTTAAGTCTGCAGCCTGCATGAACTCCCCTAGCCACGATCATATATCATTTACGAGTAGAAATCATCTGCCTCTATTTATGCCTTTATAGTTAGGGTTTAGGATTAAGGTTTAGAGTATTGTGTGTATGATGTATTTTTAGGGTTTAGAATTTTAGATTAGGATTTTTTTTGACTATGACAACTGAATTTTATTTAAAAAACTATGGAAGACATTACAAATACAATGAATCCATAAGGGAGAATAATGGGGATTAGCCCACCAAAATCTCATACAAAAACCTAAAAGTGCAAAGAAAAGTAAATATATCCATAGTGATTTGCACACCGTCAAAATCTATAAGCCTTCCTAAATCTCCTTGTAGACGCATTACGGGATAAAAAAAGGAGTGGTGAGTGAGCCAAACAATCATGCAGATTGTTCTGCTACCCAGAACTGATTACATCGACAAACAACTACCAATCAAGTGGGGATCTATCTTTCTATGACCATCGACAAAATCATAATAAAAAAAATAGCATCGTGAAGATCTCTGTGCGTGCACCAAACGACTACTAAGGTATGTTAAAATCATACTAAAATGATAGATGAAAAGAAACCACAAAAACAAAGAAAATGTGCCACAAAGGCAGAGTTGAAGCGTGCCTCAAGAGTAGAGATTATTATTAAAATAAAAGAAAATTAAAAACATAACAAATAAAAGTAAGAGAAATAACGAATACCGGTAACTGACAATCAACATCTAGATGATTGCGGATCGCCGGCTAACCCAAAAATAAAAAGGGATAGCATGCAGCGGCTATTTTGAAAGAAAACTAGGGTTTTTAATTATAGATTAAAATTTAAAATTTATTTTTTTATTATTAGGACATGAAAAAAAAACCAAAAAGAATTTAAGATTTTTGTTCATCATTTACCCTATCTGTTGCGTATTTAGGTATTATATAATAGAGAAATAGATCTAAATTTTTAAAAGAAAATTAAATTAAATTTAATAACTTCTTCATATTTTTTATAGTATTTTTAATTGATATATTAAAATTAAATATCTTAAAAAAATTAATATAAAAAATTTTAAATTTAATTTTTTTATTTTTCAAATATCTCAAAATCTCTTTAATATCAAAAACACTAAATTTAATCCCTTTATTTTCATTGTCACTACTACCGTTAACCATTTTTTAACTAATTTTTCAACGGCGAGATTTTTTTGACTTTTGTTCTTTTGTTATTAAGCGATTATTAAAGGAGTATATTTTCTAAATTTGCCATTTTCTAAATGACTATTTTTAAATTAAAAGTTACATGAACTAAAAATATTTATATTTTGTCTAGAAATTTACAAGTAGTAGAAGAAAAAATATAAAAGAAACACAGCTGTCATCCATGGTGAGAATACAACAACGGCGGTGAGAATACCATCTCCATCTCGATTAAATGCTGATAACCCACAACGGCCTTGATAAGACCTTTCGTTACTAAAAGTCACAAATCGGTAACAACATCATAAACAGCATATTTCGTTACTAAAAGTCACTATCCTAAAAATTAATTATATTTTGTTTGATATATTATTATTACTATTTGATTCATCATTAAGTGGCCATATTTTTTTATATGTTATTATTAATGTATTAAATATAAATCACTTGTTATTTTTTTAGTATATATTATTAACATTCAATATAGATAGATAGATAGATAGAGAAAAGAAATAAAGTGATTGAGTTTAGGAATTTTGAAAAATTTAATTTTAATATATTAATTAAAAATACTATAACGCAAATATTAACCAAACTTTGGTAAAATATAAAAAGTTTATTAAATTTAGTTTTTTCCAAATTAATTTTTTAACCGCATTTAAAAATGTGATATGACACTTAAAATATTTTGTATAATAACACATTTAGTCATCCACGTTTACACATTCAAACAATTTAGTCCTAACACAAAAAATAATAAAATTAACCCTTATTGTTTGCACATTATTTCAATTCTGCCCTATTTTTAATTAAATATAATCTAACCCTAAAATTTAAATATATACAAGTTCCGTCGGCATACATACATTTACTTGGCATAAAAATCATTTTTTAAAAAAATTGGGACATATAAACCTTTAATTACAAACAAAAGGTAAAAAAATTCTTAGACATGAAAAATTCAATCTAATAATATTTCATGTTCAAAAAATTGCTAAAGCAACCTTGTGTTGTTTTTTGAGATTTACTTACCCATCAGCAAACCTTTGTTTGCTGTCAAACATCTCGGATGAGCTTCCAGCGGAAAGGGAAGCCCTTCGTCGAGTTGACTCACGTATAAAGGCAGTAGATTCAAGTGGCAATAGGTTCGAGTCACAAATCTACGATTTATGTAACTTGTATATTTTAAGGGTTTAGGGTTAAATTATTTTAATTTAAAATAGGAAAAATTGAAATAATGTGCAAATAATGAGGGTTAAATTTATTATTTTTTTGAATTAAGTCTAAATTGTTTGAATGTGCAAACGTGGAGGACTAAATGTGTTATTATACAAAATATTTTAATTATCACGTTACCTTTTTAACGGATGTTAACGGGTCAGTGACCATTTTAGAGTAAAATTAAAAGTTTAATGGTAACATTGAAGTAATTAAAAATTTGGTTACCAAATTTTCTAAAAAGTACTTTACCGAAAAGAAAAAAAACATAAAAAGTAATATAAAAATTGTTTTTTAGTTATTTTCTAAAAAGGAATAACAATGCTTTCAGTCCTTATGATTTTAAAAGTAATTAAAAATATATAATTACTAAGAAAGGTTGACATAACCGATAAGCATGTCTTAAATAAACCCTATTCTTGGAACAACCAAGTTTGGTCACTCGAATATTCTCAAATTTTGGACCATCATTATATTATATGATATGATATTATCAAACCATAAACCAAGAAATGACTTTTGCGTAATGTTGTGTACTCTTCTTCGCGCTTTCTTTCTTTTCTATTTATTATTATTATATTACAAATTTTTTTTTGTTATATAAAGATGTGAAGAGTCATTTGACCTTTAAATTCACTCAAGGAACGCTTTTTCCTTCACCAGCCAAAAAAAAAAACAACCCAAAATCATAAGTACATAAATAAATAAATAAAATCAAACAAATAATCCCCTACTCCATGGATCCATGTCCCCCCCCCCCCCCAGCTACAATCTCCCATACATTTCTCAAACAAATATGATGAATGTTTAAAAAAAAAGAACATGGATAAATTTTTATTTGTTTTGATTTTTAAAATTTTAAATGCAAATTATAATAATTAAATCATCAATAAACCTTCAAACCAGACTTGAGTACACTTAAATATCAACTTACGATCTCTTATATGTTAAAATAACAACAGTATCAACTGACATAATATTCAATTATTTTTTTGTTAATTAAGTCAGGATAAATTTTGTTGTTACTCTAACATCTACACAAACTATTTGTACTCGAAAGTCTAAATCTATAACTCCATAATCTTAAACTCTTAAACTCTAAACACTAACAGCTAAATTCATAACCCAAAATAGACAAACTTTTAGCTTACACAATATGCATATCTAATATTTCTTCCTATATTATATATAAAACTCTTGATTGAATTTATGTTATGAATCAACTCGACATCAACTCACTTGAGAAAAGATTAAATTAACCCTTTTTATCAATGCTGATTGATACCAATATAAGAATATTTGTTGTTTTTACATACTTTTATACAAATATTAAAATAAAAATTAATATTTAAAAATCAAACACAAAACTAATAAATTCATGTATAAATCTCTTTCACCCATTTATAATTAAATTTAAAATGTTTTTTACATAAAATATTTCCAACGCTGAATTTATAGGTAACAACATATAATAATAAAAAAGACTTTCTTTTTTTTAAAAAAAAAGAGATAGAGAGGATTTTTCTCAATCGGGCAGGGGGCCGGTTTGTTTGGGTTGAATTGAAAGTGCCACATGCACCGAATACCTACTGATATTGATTTTAATTAAATTAAAAACGTGAAGTTGATACGGGGAATCTTGGATAATGTAAGATTCTTTAATTTCTTAGTATCTGAAGGGGGAAATTGTTAAATTAATTGAAATGCCCTTTCCTAGCTTCATAGGAGGGCTGTAACAAAATGGAAAGATAAGATAAACAAATAGAGAATATACTTTGGACAATTAGATGATAACATTTCCTATTGGATTCAAAATCTCAACAAATATTAAAAATATGAACTGGGGTTGGCAATCGTAAATAGAATTAATAATAGGGAAATTGGGGCACTGCCCACTGCAACAATCCAAACGTGGATTTGAGTAATAATATAGTTTTGAGCGTTGGAGCCAATGAGCATCGTTGGAGTTGGATTCTTCGCACAAAGGCTCACCTTCTATAAATTAATAGGACTATATTAGTGGTGTAAATGAACCGAACTTGAACGAACAATATTATATTCATGTTTATTTGTTTATTTTTAAAGGTGTTTTATGTTCGGTTCGTGTTTGTTTAAATTTTTAATATTGTGTTTGTGTTCGTTTATTTATTTTTGAAAGTGTTCGTGTTCATTTTTTTAGTGTTCACGAACGTGTTCTTTTAAGTGTTCGCAAAAGTATTCGTTTAAGTGCTCGCGAACATGTTGATTTAAATGTTCACGGACGTGTTTATTTAAGTGTTCGCGAACGTATTCGTTTAAGTGTTCACAAACGTGTTCATTTAAGTGTTCGCGAACGTGTTTATTTATTCGTTCGCGATCATGCTCGTTTATATGTTCCGAAATGTTAACTAAATTAACAATAAATAAATAAAACAAAAACAACAAAATAAAACTTATATTTCGACATGAAGTTATATAACATCCTTAGCAACAACAAAAAGTAGTATTTAGATACATCAACTAGCATTTTCATCCTATAAACGAGCTTATAAACGAGCCTATAAACAAGCTTATAAATGAACTCATAAATGAGCCTATAAACGTGCTCATAAACGAGCTTGTTCATGAACATAAACTAACTGAACACATCTTTGTTCGTGACATCTTTGTTCGTGTTCGTTCGTTTATTAAACGAACATAAAAATTTTGTTCATACTTGTTTATTTAACTTAATAAACGAACGTTATACGAACGATTCGTCGAACACTTTGTTCATTTACACCCTTAGACCAGATAATTCATCCGCACCGCCATACAAAAGCATCGAAAAGCTTGTTGAGTATGTGTTTGTGTTGTTGCTTTTAGTGCTATAAATGAGACGAAACAGATCGCGAGCTATTTAAGCTCGATTCGATCAAAGTTTGGTTAACACTCAACTCGAGCTTAACATATTCAAACTCAAATTTAATTTAAAATTTTACGAGTCGAGTCAAGCTCAACACTACTTGAACTCGATACTACTTGAACTCGACTTGTTTACCCACATGATTGCTTCTATGGATCAATGAAAAAGTAGCGTGTAGTAATAGATAAGATTCTCATCATATATCTTCCTTACCAAGTTAAGATGGTGCCCACAACATACTGTTTTCCAGCTACAAATTGACCTTCCTTTTTCCTACTTACCAAACACGGCTTGTCCGGATAAGATTTCTCCGCTGGAACCATCTGGAATCTGGATTCACCAGAAAAACCCTTGTGTGCGTTCATTGTATCAGAAGCTTTAAAATCATAGATTCGAGCATAAGTTCCTTTTGATTCCGAATTTATTCGTTTAACAACAAGCTTGGCTTTATTCAAGGCTGACTGTCGGTCACTATCCATGTTTACACTAAAAAAACAACAGGAGATTGAAGTAGCAAAAGAATCAAGGAAACAAGAAGAAAGAACCCATGACTGTTGTCTCTATATATCATATATATAGAACTGTCTACCGAGATTTTTCTTACAAAATTGTACACCATGTTCTCAATGTCATGAGACCTATAACGCGGGTGAATCCGTGGTGGTGTGCGTAGAGGAAGACGTCGACGGTGAATTCGAATGAACTCTCCCTTCACTGTGGCTACCCCTTTCTTCCGAATGTGACGGTCGCGGTCTTTGCACCATTGTGCCTGATGGTTGAGCGAGTGTGGGCAATGGAGTGGCCACGGGGGTGTAGATTCCGCTGGTTGGCGTCACGGTAGCTGTGGTCGTTGATGTCGTTGTAGCAGTCATTGTGGCATATTCCGGTGGAGGTGGTACCCAAATGCCTCCGACCACCACAAATTGAGGTGTTTGCGGATTGGCGTTGTGTTGGACGGATGGACTCGGTCTCCTTGTGTGCAATCTATATTTCTGAAACAGACAAAACACACGAAAAATAAAGATTTAGGCTATGCAAAAACTTAAAATGTATAAACCTGCAGATAGTCAGATAGATTAGAGATTATTCAATTTCATACCGAATTACAGTAATTTCTGAAAAAGCAGATCAATTTGCCAAAACAGAAATCCTATTGATTCAAGAAAAGATGAAATAATCACCTGTAAATGGCTCTTAACTTCATCATTTGTAAGTCCATCGACCTTCATCAGCTCCCTAATTTGCTTCGGGGTGGCAACTGCAAAACATAATCCATTTAGAATCGTCGCCTCAACATAATCCAAATGAATTACTAAATTACAACTGCAAAACTCACCGTGTGAACCGCCCAGTTGCTGGAGGGCATGCAAGAAGCGGCGATGCAACTCCGGCGACCAACACCGCCTTTGCTTTCGCGAAGGTTGACCATCCTTTTCATCTTTTTTACTAGAGTTTCCATTATTGGCTTCTCCACCTCTACTCCCACTTTCTGTTGTGGAAGTACTTGTAGGTGAGGCATTGATTTTTGCTACTGAAGATGATTGAACGCTTTTTTCTGCAGTTTTTTCTCTCCGGAATGGATGGAATGCTCCACCGTTTCTCTTCACTTCCACCGCAGTTCCATTATTACCAGCATCCTAGAAAATGAGAAAAAAATCCGACCAATTGTTAATCTTTTTGTTTTCTTTGTTTGGAGATTTATTAAAGTGACAAAAGGGTACCTCATTCAAGGGTAGATCTGGGGATTGATCGTTGTTGTTCCACAGCTGAACGGATCTAAGCCAATCGGATTTTCTACTCTGATCAACAGCAGCAGGGACATTCATCTCTTTTGATTTATGCGATTCATGTTCATCGTCTTCCTCGGAGCAATCAGAGCCTTTCTTTATCGGAATAAATTCTTCCAAAACCGGAACATCACTAGTCGTCTGCTCTGAACAATCCGATTGCCCTTGCATGTAATCCGTCGTGGTCGAACTACCAGATATCTCTTTCTTGCATGCCTCAATGGCTATTAAAATTTAAAAAAACAAAACAAAATTCAGCACCCAAAACAACAAAAAAACACAACTGAAATGGAGAACAAAACAAACAAAAAAACGCAAACCTTGGGTAACAAGCTCCAAACACAAAGGAAGTTCGCGTTGAAAGACTTGGATTTTACGTCGTTCTTCTTCTAAAGCTTCGACATATTCATTGCATCTGCGCATTTTCTGAGCGAAATCCATCTCTATCATTACCCCTTTTTAAAAACAAAGTTTCTCTTTTTTTAACTAAAACTTTTTTTCTTTTCCCTCGTTTTTCAACACCCAGATTACAGAAACAGTGGGGGAGGAGGAATTTATGGGGGGAAGGGTTGGCTTTCAGACCAAATAGCATAGATAGATCCGAAGAAGATGAGAGAGGCAAAGATGAGCATGAAAAGTATAAATAAATAAATAAAAAGAAAGAGAGGATCTAAACAGGATCTGGAGGAGAATAAACTTGGGTACCAAGAAAGAAAAAATACATAAAAATCAAAAGCCTAAATTTATGGATCGGGACTGGAAAGGAAATTGAGCGAGAAACTGGAAGACAACAAAGGGAAAATAAAAACAAAGTCGGGGCGTCGCGTTCGTAACAAAAAACGAACCTTTTGATTTTTTTTTTTTGTGTGGTTAGAGAGAGAGAGAGATTGTAGTTAGTATATATAGGGGGGGGGAAGAGAGAGAAAAGAGGGAAAGAGAGAGAGATTTGAATATTCCAGTTGGTGATTCGGTTTTCGTCGTTTCTGGATGGGGTGGCGATGACGTCACCTCTATCTTCCCCCAGACTTTACCCCCTCTTCCTTTTAGATCAGATCAATGACTTGGTCTTTTTTCTTTGGGGTGAAACACTCTTGAGCCCCTGGATTTGTAATTCTTTTTAATTTTATCCATAAACTTCTTTAAACTTGGAATTTGTTTTCTTAACTTTAGTCCTTTTGGATACCAGAGATGATACAAGTCTAAGATTGTTTGATTGTATACCACTATTAATAGACACCACACTAAACGATATTCATTATGCCAGAGATGTCTCTTCCAATAAAATCCCACATAAAATGAACAATCGGTCTTACATGTAAAAAAATCACGTATTCGTACTACAAAATTTTCGTATCAACTTATATGAAAATACGTTTTGGAAGGTCAACAGGAAAAAAATGTTACTAATTTCCCGAAATGAAAAGCGAATTTCAAAATGAAACATTAAAAAATATTAAGAGTTCAAGTTTCCAGGACCATTATGAATAAAGATGTTTAAAAGCCAAATTGAAAATGATTATCATTCATGTTTAAGGACTATTTTTTTGTAAGGGATAGGGTATGACCGTTTCTAGAGGGTTTAGTGTGGTATACGAATGGAATGGTTGCAACGCAGGCCAAGTAGTATGTGGTGTGTTTGTTTAGTTGGTTGTCCTACTTGGACGATGGAATATCCGGTCGGCTTTTCGGTTTCGGACAAGAGAAAAATATTTATTTTGGGGGGAATATCCTTGGAATAAGAATAACAATGAAAATTGTGTTTGTTTTAGATATATAGAGAGAGAGAGAGAGTTGGTGCAGATTGGGTGTTAGTATTTATGCAATGGTGACTGTCAGTTTTGTTTTTATTTATTAAAAGAAAATTGTAACTCTATTAATTGGTTTTTTAGAAAATGCATAAGCATATGCCAGAATCATATTCTTTTACATTTTAAAATGATAAAATTTTAATATTCGTATTGTGTAAAATTAATTTTATATAAATTTATATTTTTACATTATAAAATTAAAATTTTAAATTATTAAATTTAACCTTAAAAAATTAAACCCTAAACCTTAAACTCTATGTCATAAATTCTAAAAACTAACCTTAAATTATAAATCACACAACCTAAACCTTAAACTTTAAACCATAAACTAAAATCTTAACCCCTAAAACCTGTATATCAAAGTTTTTTCCTTTTAACAAATCCCCTAAATTATCAATAAGAACAACATATTATATACATATTTGAAGTTTATGACTATAATCGATATATTAATATGACGACAAATGTTATCAGTGGAAAATAGATGATGTTCATTTTAGGAGATTTGGGTTCAATCACTTTATTTGTAAGGTGTGTACATTGTTAATGGGTCAAGAATATGTATAAACAATGTCTTGTAATCACCTTTAAACTATTTAAAAATATATACATTAATACAATTATAAGCAAAATCGATTAGAATATATATTTAAATAAAAAAATAGACCAATAAATTATACATCATATTATATATAAAATGAGTAAGCTCATTTGGACGATTGGTCAAACTGCTTATGTTTGCTTTTACATATTCCCTTAAGTCATGTGTTTTAGACTCACTAGAAGCATCATTTTCCTTCCTATAGAGTCTCTTTTCCCCTACTCTCTAGCTTTATTTAGGATTACTATTAGGATTGCTCAAAAAAATAATTTAGTGGGATGAGATATTATATCTATTATATAAGATTAAAGCTTTGAATCATCGTTTTATGAACTAAATTAATTAAATTAGAAGGGTTACCCTTATAATAAATCTAAATAATACTTAATTCGAATTAATTTGTGAATAGATTAATATATATGGTTATAAAAATATACAGAGGGTATAACTTGAGATATTTTCATTGTTTTTTTTTTGGATTGGGGATAAATCTAAACTAGTATGTGGGAATTGGGATTGTAGGGGCCTTTCAGTGTAGCCAAGGGCCATTTTTGTGGTTTGATTGATTTGTTTCTCTCTTTAATTATATCAACAGACCTTGCTGGCAGTAGGGGGCCCCGCGGCTTGTGTTGTTTTCGAACTCGGTACTTTGACGGACAGCTATGCAACTGGTAATAACTATTGGATGCCCTCCGGATTCTATTATACACATGTTTCAAAACTTTAACTCGAGTAGTTTGAATCTTATGGCCGGTTTTCTATTATTGTTTTAAAAATATTTTTTTTAAATTATGAAAAATGTGATTTATCAACTTGAAGTGTTTGATATTATAACCAGAAAGTATCGTAAAAAAATTAAAATGATAATTGAGCTCAATAATAGAAAATAAAAAATAATTAAATGATATATATTTTTGAATGGTTAAATGATATATTTTTAACATTGTCTTTATTGTCTTTTAATATGAAATTTGTTTTCGATTTCAAAAGCTTGATTAAAAAGTAATAGAAAACTGACCTTAAATTCAGTTATTACTATTACCTTTGTCCCATTAATTTTGTCTTTTATTAATTTTTTAGTCAATTTTTTTGACTTTAACTCACTATTATTTAAAATCTATTATTATTAAAATATAAAAAATATATTTTAAAAATTTTCAATCAAGTAGTTTTAAAATATATAATTTATAAATTTTAATTATTTAAAATATTTAATATAATTATTGTCAAAGTTAAAAAAAATTATTTTTAAAAAGTTAATAATGGACATATTTAGTGTGACGGAGGGAGTATCTTTTTATAATCACAAATTCGAATGTGTTCAAGTGTAATTGTTTGCGCTTTAAGAGTTTAAGGATTATATATTGTACTATATTTTGATGATTGAATGTTGTTTCATGTTGGTTGGTACATCCTGTTTCATGAATATATTTATTCATATGTTTAATTTTGTTCGTAGTACCTATACTCTATTCTTAATATTTGTAAAAAAAATTGAAAAGTTTCTACCTAGGAGAGGATTGGAAAATTTGTTCTTAATGAGTATCGAGACTAGAGATAAAGAGAGAATGTCAAACAAGAGCTTTTAACCACCATCTTTAAAGATTATTGACTAAGATTTATAAATTCCAATCCTCTATATGTAGACATAATTTTAAAATCAGATTTCTAAACATTAAAACGTCACATATTTAAATTTAAGGAGAATTCATTTTGATGTTATTAGTGCCTACAAATATCTATCGTTACGTGTTAAAGCCACACAACTCGCGGCAAACAAACGAGATTGCGAACATCATCGCACAAAGGATGTCCAGAGATCACATGACAACGCATGTGATCGCTGCGTACGTCAGCGTGTGCCCTCTAGCAAATACATAACAACGCATGCAACCATCCACGATCTATCTAGCATCCTTCGTAGCACATGACGAACAAGTAAGACCGCAAACAACACTGCGCCCAGCGATCGTGCAACGACGCACGAGAATGTTGCGGATAACAATGTAAACCTATGACGTCACATCATAGCCAGTCTAATTAACACGAAATGATTACATGATCATGACACATGTTCTAGCAGTATAAAATGACATGCTATAAGAGAAGCGGGGGATCTACGACCATAAACGCCATTGTCCACAAAACAGGAGCAATATACGAACATCGACTCGAAACAACCATCCTGACCACCGTTAGGTCACCGTCTTCGACTCTTGTTCACTTTGGCAATCAACAATTTATGCGGCGAACGTGGACCGAACGCGCGACATTCAGATTTATTGGTAAACCTAAAAATCCTTGAGGATGGGAGGAGATAACCAAAAGCACTGGGAGAAAAAATAGCAAAAGAAGACACCTTAGTAGCTCTATCGGTGACAGTGACCAGCGAGAATGATGTTTCGATGGAGCAACCGACGACAGCTGCCATGCAACAACTACGACAACTCTAGTAGAGTTTTCGACAACAGTTTTGGGATCAGCCTTTCCCGTAGTTTACAGTAGGGCTGGGTACACAACAAATAAAAGGGGTATTTCCGTCGAAAGACAGCAACCAGTAATTTTTAAAAATGCAAAAAAAGATAAAGAGCATGAAAGAAACCTTATTGCTATCAAAACAACAACTTGAGCAACAATAAAAGTTTATTCAATAGCTGACTGAACAACACATAATCACAAAAGAGAAGAATGAGAGACTAATCAGGCAATTATCTAGAAAGACTAGAGGTAAAAAGACTCAAGAGTAGCAGACTTCTCCCCAATAGGACGCTGATGGAGAACAACCTCGAGAGTTAGAAGAGGACGACTATAAGATTCAAAGGATATGGACTATAGTCTCACAGAGAATGAGGAGCAACAAGCATTAAAGGCAAAGATGGACCAACTAAAGAATAATTTTCAAAACATCTAGAGCCTTTGATAGATGATCCTTCTCGGAACCCCCGAAGGTACAAAAACGAGCCATTATCTTAAGACATCCTATAGCATTATATATCTATGTTTTTCAAGGTCCCAAAGCTAATGTACAACGGAAGAGGCGACCCTCAGGATCATCTGTTACACTTTTTAAACTATATGGATTTATTTGGTGCTTTCGACCAAGTTAAATGTCGAACATTCTCAATGACCCTTAAGGACTCAGCTCAAGCCTGGTATCTCCAGATCTCGGCGAACTTAATTTCCAGTTTTGATCAACTGAAAGAGTTGTTTATGAGCTACTTTTTAGCGAACAAGGTATTAAAAAGGTCATCGGCGTACCTTATGTCAGTCATCCAAAAGCCAAGTGAATCTTAGCGTGAATTTGTCCAATGATTTCACGCCGTAACCATACAGACCAAAGAAACATCCAATGAGTTTGGTATTTTCACATTTATCAACTACACCTCTCGTCAGTATCTAAAATATATTTTTGTTGGACTGACCATCAGTAATGTTATCAAAGTTATATGAGAAGGTTCAATCGTACACTGAAAATGAGAAGGCGGACAACATGAGGGCCATGACACACAATTCACAGTATGAGAGCTAGAGGCAAGACGATCATGACCCTAAACGTGACAGACTCCCTCTTCATCAGGGAATTGGTAGAGGAGGACAACAGTTCCACCGTAGACCACATTATGTTTAGAACAGTGGTTAATTATAGCGCATACGCAGGAAGGCCAACAGCGTAAAGACGACCCAAAAAAGGTTGCCCGCGTACAAAACCTATCATGAGTCAACAGAGTCACCTTCATAAATATTGCACCAGATTGAACACACGAGAATCTTAAGATCACCGTTGATGATGAGAAAAAACCAGTATAGGAAGTGTTCTGGATGAAGATACGAGTTTTACAAAGCTCAGAGTTACTCTACGGATGATTGCGTACACTTGAAGAACGTGATTGAATCCGCAGTAAGAAGTGGGCAATTGAAGAGATTTTTAGTTTCCCGCTATAGACAAGTTAAAGATAACGGAGAAGCTCGTCATCCTGGACCACGGGACAATAGAAGAAACAACCAGAATAATAGGGGTACCATATATATGATAATCAAAATAGATGAAAAATAGAACCAATCAAGCTCCAAGCGTAAGGCAAATATGTAGGAAATAATGTCAGTTTCAGCAAAAATGATAAAAAAAAACAAAATACGGAGATTCGTGGTAGGTTTTATTCTCATATAAAAAAGAGAACAATATTCTCGATGAAGAAGGCAATGACTCCACCGTCATTACAACGAGGATAACATGATTTACTGTGAAGAGAATTCTAGTGGATACAGGTAGTGTTGTAGAAGTATTGAGCTAGAATACATTCAGCCAAATGGAAATTTCAAATTCAGAATTAAGCCGGCCAGTCTAGTGTATAAGTTTAACAACTAACCGATTGAAGTAAAGGGCTCCATTTGACTCCCCGTAACTATGGGAGATGGTGATAATAAATTCACGCAGATGGCCAATTTTCTAGTCATCGACAACCTGTCTGTGTTCAACGCTATTTTAGGGAGACTATTGATGAGAAAAACTAGAATGATAGCAGCCCATTTCTGCCTACAAGTCAAGTTCCTCACACCTTTAAGGGAAGGCTTTATGTAGACTGATCAAAAGACAGCAAGGCAACGACATATACTTTCACTTCAGTTAGCATATAAGTAGAGGGATCACGATAATGCTAGTGAAGAGGCCTCATCGCCTTAAGCAAAACCGTGATAACCCTTATTAGCTTAAACTTCAAAGAGTGACTGAACAACCAAAATAGAAGAGCATAAACAAGTTGATGTAAGACAATAGAGCAAGTAAAAAACCTTGAGGATGAGAGGATTCTTGGATCTCGCGATACCTGCCGCTTCCCTCAATGTCCATTTCTCTACATCTTACTTTTGTCTTCACTTTTGTTTTTCATAGTCTCACACGTTTTTTACATAGCAAACTCAAGAAAAACATATTTGTAACGAGTTTATCATCTATAAAGAACTACCATCGTAAGTCCTTTATCACTACCATTGTTTTGTATATTTCCCCTTATATGACAACAGTTTACGGGCTCTCTAGGTAGTTAATTACTTTCTGACACGACAATTGAGAAATTGTCTTTCCTATTAAAATACTCAGTATGATTGATTGAGTTACCCTATTCCTAAGCAGGTAAGCAAAAACAAATAAAGGATCGTCTGAGCATCAGCCACTTCCAAGAAGTACACATAAAAGAATCAGCTCAACGACCGCCGCTTACTAAGCAAGCGAGTAGAAACAAATAAAGTATTGTCTGAGCGTCTGTCACTTCCAAGAAGTGCGCATAAAGGAATCAGTTCAATGATCGTCGCTTCCTAAGCAAGCGAGTAGAAATAAACAAGGGATCGTCTGAGCTTTCGCCACTTTCAAGAAGTGTGCACAAAAGAATTAGCTCAACGATCGCCGCTTCCTAAGCAAGTGAGTAAAAATAAACAAAAGATCGTCTGAGCATCCGTCACTTTTAGGAAGTGTGCACAAAAGAATTAGCTTAACGGTTGTCGCTTTCAAAGCAAGCGAGCATACAATAAGAAGTAGTTCGTTGCTTATGTATAGCACAAGTTCGCAATATTGGAAGCATGAGCACACTACAAAATTCCTTATATCACCATTCAAGTGGGTCTATCAGAAACCTAATTGTGAGTATATTTAAAATAGATACCAAAATAATCAAGTCTCTCCACATACGTTGCTTATTAAAAAATGAAAACCTTAAAATAAATGATCCGTGAAAAAAAACCAACGATAAAAACGTCTTATCGTGTAAAAAGCGAAATGCAATTATAAACCTTATACAAAGAATCGCAACAAAAATAAAAAAAGAGACAACATACGTCCGTTTGATTATCTGAACTAGGTTGTTGGGATCGCAATCGCATTCATGGACATGATGCACAATGTTTATGCCTATATAACTAATACTTTTGTCAAATATTCATATTATGTTTTGGATTAGACAAAGGTATGTCAAATAACATTTTATAGAAAATTTAAGGCATCAACCAAGTCTACCGCTTACAAGGCATAACTATTTCGATCCCTTGAACATACAAATTATTGTGTTAAAGAAATAGAGAAAGGAAGCTGCCGAAAGTAAGACTGTAAAAAATGTTGACGATGAAACTAAACCAAGTGAGACATGAGTTGTGCACGCCATTTTAACACCTCTTTGAGCGGCTATTTCCATTTATCGCTCTCGATGTTAGAAGATAACCTAAATTTTTATTTTTGGATTGTAGAATTTAAATAACTATTAAATGATTAGTATGACTTTACTATATATTCGATAAAAATGAAAACTCTCCTACGACTTCAAGTAGCGACGTTAGGTAAATACTCCAAGTAGCGATCACAAACCTATACTGCTCTGAGTAGCGACGTAAGACAAATGCTCTAACTAGCAATCAAAGGCTTATTAAAATCTATTTTGCTAAAATGTTAGCACGAGAATTAAAAAACATGCAGCAAAAATGGTAGTACGCGAATAAAAAAGAATGCCACATGAATAATGAAAAATCCGCTATAAAGGGTATAATGCTACAAGGTCATGTAAGCGCCTGCTACTTTAAACAAGTACGCAAAAAGAAATCACCTTAAAGATCGCTACTCCCCAGCCAATGTGCCAAAAATTACAACGAATGATTACCTTACCTGGGGGCAAGGATTCACATATCTAAAAGAGGATATACAAGCATGCAGAAAAACATAGTTCCCTACCTATCTATTTCATAAGTTTGTGATATCAGAAAGCTATCGTTATATTTCAACACTTTCAAAGAAAAAACATTTTAAGAGTTCGCACAAAGTTAAATAATGAGAAACAAAATAGTCATTTATATTAGAAAAGATAAGGATCGCTAGCCACTTCCAAAAAAGTGTGCAAACATCTATCGCTCCCAAATAAAAAAACATCTCATTACAATACAATGGATAAAACCATTCCATATATTTATATAGACGATCTCTCTTATTCGCTCCAAACCAATGATATGAAAAATACATATTTTCTTACCAAAGTTTCATCTCCAAACTCATGAATCTAAAATTTACAAAACAATCAACAACATGGGGGCAAGCATATATGTAATCTACTTTGAGAGAATGATGACGTTTGTAAATATGAATATGCAAACACACAAGAAAATAAGGAACAAATTAGCGAATAAATTAACGAACGAGCTAGCGAATGAATTAGCAACACCGCTACAAGTTAGCGAATAAATATACAGATTTGTTGCCAATCCCATTTCCAAAGTAAACGCGCGAATTGAAAAATGAATATTACCAATCTCACTTCAAAATAAGCGCGCGAATCAAAGATAAAGGTTCGCTAGCCACTTACATAGTAAGTGCGCATAGTAAAGCAACCGGAAAAGAATAGGTTCTCAAGCCACTTCCAAGTGCGTGATAAAAATATGCGAGCAATTCCATAAAAATCAAAATTATATCACCCGAGGGGCAAAAATCCTTTTAGCTTAAGATAACTACATAATCCGCTCTGAAAGAGATATGTCATTCCATGAGAAATGATATAAAAACATTAATGTAAATCTTACCGATTATAACCTATCCCAAAAGCAAGAATAACTATGTTCGCTCACAGGAAGTAAAAGTTCACTCAAACGAAATCAAGGAATACACATACAAATTAATATAAACCAAGCGCCATAACACTCAAAACACTTATAAAACAAACTTTCTTGCATGAACAAAAACAAAAATACTACAATCATCAATTATACAAGGGAAATAGACAAATACTTGAGAATCCTCATAACAAACTCAATCTGGAAAGGCTCATCAAACTCTCAAAGGTGAAAATGGGTTTTTTAATGTAGCAGACAGAGTACATAGAGATGACAAATGCCTCTCTCATTTTTGACTCTAAAAACTTTTGCTCTGCATCAAGAGAAAAAAAGGTCAAATTCTAACGTGAATCATCCGCCTCGGCAATCTGCCTATTCTTCGCCCGCCTTCTCATAATGTAGCAACAAACACTAATAGAAACACCAACAGACAATAGTATTTGGAGAACCTTGCACCCAAGATTTTCCGAATACATTGTCTATTGGCACTCCTTACTATAGATGGTTAATTATAACCTTTCGAATACTATTGTTTGGCGATGTAGATAACCCAAACAACAAAACTAGCACTAATCTAGGATCTATAAAACGCAGTTTCTGCATACCATTCTTCTCCACAAACATATTTTCCTTTTCTTCTCTCGAAATAGAACAAGCAAAACTGTAAAAAGAAAAGCCGCGTAAAAGGAGAGTAAACCACTCGTAAATTAGGTCATGAAGATATATGCGCATATGACCCTCATTTATAGCAACCAAAGAGAATACCAAGCAACGACATTTCACACTCCTATCTGGAGGGCCACTGATACGAAAATTTAATTCCTAGACCCTAAAATCTCGAGTAAATAACTAAAATCAAGAAACTTTCAAACTTTCAATCAATAACTGCACGGATAGGCGCATGCACCTATCACCGCCAGTTAAAAGCTTTCTCTTTCATCACGATCTACCTTGAATTGTCTAAATCACAGCAAAGAGCCAACAGATACCAAGCATGAAAAACTAAACCAATAAGGAATAAGCAAAGAAACAACACAAAATATTTTGCTTTTTAATTTGTCTTATCTAACAAAATTTTTCACAACACCAATTTCTCAGACCTATATCAAAGCTTCCCATATAGGCCATTATCTAAAAGAGCACGCGAATGGATAAGAGAGCTTTATTTTGATTGATCTAAAGGTATTATTATTAAACATAATATTATGGGGATGCTACTAGCCGCGTCGAGGTTTCCTAAGCGGCACAAACTACTTTGTTGCGTCAACACAACCAATGATAAAAAAAACATTACAAGCTACGAAGAAATTAAAAGCACAAACAATTTCAAACTCTCTGAACGATCCTAGTCCCTCTTATGATTCAAATCTTAACAAGAAATTTATTTGACAGAAGAAAATTAGGCATGGTGTTAATTAAACAGGATGTTTTCCAAAAAGAGAAACACACAAGCAATTACAGCATAAGAAAGCAACACCTCCACCACCTAACAAACGCGCCTTAATTGAGTTTAACAATTAAGAGTAAAAGAGGAAAACTTTTATATTTTTTCAAAGCAAAGTCAGATAAGAGATTAGATTTCATAAAGAAATAAAAGTACTTCGTGACAACATCAAAATGCATTTTAAACTAGGCAAAAAATAGTAAAATAACCGAAACAACCCTCAAAATAAAGTTTTTCTTCCAATATGGGAAAATAGAGAAATAAATAGTAATATCATCTAGTCTATCTACAGCACCACTACGGTCATTCAGGGAAGATAACGCATCTGGACCTAAGGTAGAAGAGGCCACGATATCATTATATTTCGTAAAAAAAAATTCAGAAAGGCTTAGAAGGATTCCTTCTGTCGAAATCCGTGGCAACCTCGCAAATAGCGTCAAAATCCATACCCTTAACATCAAAAGGACCACACGCTAACTGAAAACTAAGAACAACAGCATCGCGGGATTTCTCCATCTCTTCAATCATAAAAGTGGAGGTTGTATCCTCAGCTGCCTTAACGTTACCCACTATATCGATATCATAAGTAGCCTCTAGCACCATAATTTCATTCTTATGTGATTCTTTAAGCTCAGCTAACCTCCTTGTGAAATTCGCAAAACTTTCATCTGTTGCATTCTTAACCTGCTCTAATTCATTCTTGAGACTTCGAATTTCAATCTTGAAACTCTGCTCTATAGTTGCGAGTAACTTATTTTTAATCCTTAGAGAGCGATCAACCTCAATCTCATTCTTAGAGATTTTCTCTGTATACTTTCTGTGCAATTCCTCTACCTGCACATAGATGTTTACCTCGTGTTTTTCTTGCAGCTCCTTTAAATAAGCAGCATAACCTTTCACTTGCGAATGTAGCTGTTCATTTTCCTCAAGAAGACCAATGTAGCTTTTCACTCGTGAACTCAGCCTCGAATTTTCTTTAAGAAGAGCCTTCACATTTTTCTCCGTATTAAACTGAACGTAACCAATTTCTTGAATAAAACCCCAACCACCCTCAACGATCCTCCTAATAATACTGCAGGGATTCGAGGAACCAAGGCTATCCAAATACAATTTGAACAACCTCCTAAAAGTAGATTTGGGATGAAACCAATTCTCTATCTTCGGACATCCCCTCCAAGGATAGAATGTACTACATAGAGCCAAAGGTTTATAGCTTTCACCAAGAGAGACTTTAGCGCATAACGGCATCGAGTGGCTCATCCCAGCACCTAAAAATGACACACTTCTAGCAGGCACAACCGCAGGGGATCTATCTTCAGCAGAACAATGAACAAGAATAAAATCTGTAGCACTTACACCTACAAAAGGCCAATAAAACTAAAACTTTATCGTAAATTAAGTAGAAAAATTATCAAACTAAAGGTAATAACACATCACCAAAAACACCTGAGGGTACACAAAAAGTAGGCGGGATATCAGCCAAGCTAGTGGAAACAATGGTCCCAATAGCACCAATCGTAACCACATCAGAAGGATTACCAAGCTCGAACAAATCAAGTGGAACAACACAGCTCAACCCAGGTAAACCTCCGGTAACTCCAGCATCAAACACTGGCCTCTTCCCCAACATCTTCTCTTCAGTACCCAAAAGGCGCATTCTTGAGCTATAAGCCCTCATTTGTTTTGCTACACATTCTCGTACGGCCTCTAACATCTACTGAGACTCATTCGGAGACATATTAAGTACTAGGCAAAATCTCCAGAGGGGGAATAACGGGAACTACACCTATCGAAGATAATGCTATAGTGGTTAAAGCTAACACACAGGGCACACTTATTTTTCCTCTGCTAAAAGCCTCTGAGGGTGCAATTTTTATCAGCCCTTGCGAACCTGATGGATCGCTACTAGACACAGTAAGCAATATCTCTGACACTCTAACCCGATCTTCCAATTCGTCACTTGTAATTCGTAAAGGAGAAGTCACCACCCCTGCGAAGTATATAGTAGTAATAATAAACGAAATTACGCATAAAGATAAAAAGTTTATCCTTCTCAAAGGCTATAACAAACTAATACTTGTATCCATCCACCTCTTTACCTATTTTCCAAACCTTCTGAGCCAGACATGATAGGCAAACTAGAGATTACACATTTTTGCCCCTTCACCGCGACCATAACTGGGTGAGCCAACATTAATACCACTCTACAGGGCAACAGGAACAGTTTTCCCACTAACCTCTCATAGGGAGACATCATCTTTACGATATCTTCAGGGGCGCGAACGAACACCAATATACTAAAAAAAATTCTCTGGTTTGTCTTTATCACCCAGATGCATCCTCGCTACTCGCTAATTATCCCCTTCACCAAAGGGCCAAGCTTCCGCACAAATAGGCACGTTTGCCAAAGAGCCCTCTAGAAACATATTAAAATTTGTTTCGTCCCAACCATTAGGGTTTTTCTCCTCTAGACAATGCACCCAAATATTTCTAAGGGTGTATACTTCTTCAAAGCGAGATGGTTGATCACTTTCTAACCTTTTGAGAAGCCTCATCTCAGCAACCGACATTTTCTCCACATCAGACAGCGTAACCTTATCCTTGGCCGACCGATGCCATACAATGGGGAACAGAAAATTCCCAACAGTATACTCCACTTTCATATACTTTATCCTATCTAGGCAAAGATTATTAGTACGATTGCTCATCACTGACCCTTTTCCTCTATGATGGTCAATAGTTATAAAACCTTTGGCACTTTTGTCATGAACAACCATCACATTATAAAAATAACAGAACACATCGATAGAAGGTTCGTCCCCATAAATTTTGCAATTCAAGAAATACGTCACCAAACTCCACCAACTACTTCCACTCAGCTGACCTAGTGCAACATCAAACCAATTTAACCAATTTATAAAAAAAGGGATGTAGTGATAAATAAAATCTGACCACAAAAGCAAAAAGAGGAATCAAACACTACAACTTCCCCTCATCGAAACATGCGCTCAGGCGAAAGACCCCCTTCAGCAGACTGAACCGATAACAAAAATAATTGACGGTAAGAATATCCCGACACTCTACTATTTTGAACAACTCATATGGCTTAGTAGTACAATGAAACCCATCACTCACTGCCACAAACGAATCAACCATCACAACAAAAATGATTGTAATTTTCTTCCCAAAACTTTCCATTTCCTTTTATCTTTTGTTTTTCATGAAAACTCCAAAGAAACCAGTAAAATAAGCAAAATAAAGCCTGAATATACCAACAAAGCATATTTATATCAGGAACTGTGTCTTCTTCAACACGCTTCATCAACAAAGAGGTTTGTTATATGACGTTTCACATGTAGCGGTTAGTCTTTAAAGAAAATCGAAATGTTTATTAACGAGACCCATTGCATGACGTTTCATATAGCCTTTACAACTTGTATGCATTGATTTGTTCTAAAAAATAATAATAATGAATTCAAAACCGTTACCACAAAGCTCCCACCCAAACGAGACCTCTACAGATTTCTCAAGTTTGCCAAGGTCACTTTATAACCTTCCCTCACCTGGGGGCAATTGTTAGTGCCTACAAATGCTTATTGCCACGTGTGAAAGCCACACATCCCACGACAAACAAACGAGGTTGCGAACAACATCGCACAAAGGATGTCCAACGATCACATGACAACGCATGTGATCGCTGCGTACGTTAGTGCGTGCCCTCTAGCAAATACATAACAATGCATGCGACCATTCACAATCTATCTAGCATCTTTTGTAGAACATGGCGAACAAGTAAGACCTTAAACAACACTGCGCCCAGCGATCGTGCAACTATGCTATAAAGGACACGCAACAAGAGAAGCAAGGGATCTACGACCAGAGACGCCATTGTGCACAAAACATGAGCAATATACGAACTCCGACTCATAACAACCATCTTGACTACCGTTGGGTCACCGTCTCCGACTCTTGTTCTCTTTGGCAATCAACAAATGTTATTATAGATTGAGTTTTAACTTTTAAATCGGATAAGTAACAAGATTGTAATTAAAAATAGAAACTAAATGAAAAGTTTGGAGAACACAGAGAGTGGGTGCAGAATTAAATCATACATGTTTTACATTTTAATACTCCATAATAAAAGAGGGATCAGAATGTACGGAGGACTGAATTAAAGCTACCCCATTGTCCTTATCATGATTTGGGGATTATGGATAGACCTATCCTCTTGTGGATAAGTTTTCTTACCATATTTGACTTTCACAATTGTAAAAACGTGTAGAGACCCGATGAATAGAAATTTTCTGTCATTTTTTATATCTATATTTATGTTTTATACTAAAAATTATTTTTAAGGTTTAAAATTAAGATTTAGAGTTGAGCAAGCACATTTGGTCGGTTGGTTAAATTGCTCATATTTGTTCTCTCAGTTCCCTTAGGTCATGGGTTCTGGACCCATTAGGAGCACCTCCTTCCTTCTCCTATAGTCCTCATTCCCCTTTTCTCTAGGTAGGATTAGGATTAGATATGATTTATAAAAAAATTAAGATTTAGAGTTATGGTGTATGGAATTGAAGATATGGTATACTTTTTTAGGGTTAAAGGCTTATGATTTAGGATTTAAAATTATGGTTAGAAATTTTAATTTATTTTTTTATGTTGGGACATAAAAAGGGGCACCGAAAATGGACAGAGAATTTTTGTTCAGACATAATAAGAGTTTAATATTTTTTTCTTTCGAAGGTTGAAAAATGATTACCAATAATAAACACATGTTAGCAAAATTCACTGAAATGACAACTTATTACTATTAGTAGTGATCTTATACCAATTACCTTAGAAAGAGGGAGAAGAAATTCATCAATCTCTTTTTCCTTTCTCAGTTATTTCCTCATTTGGAATCTCTTCCCTCCTTTGATCGGTTCTCTCTTTTTTTCCGTTACTCTCAAAACATATATTATGTTCGAGTCTCAAATCATTATCATTCTTTACTTCTCGCTCAAATCAAAAGGGATAAACCGACTAAAACTACTCTAAATTATTATCCTTGTTATTGTACATCAACAATATATATATATTTCCTTTAAGGAAATCTTTGCACACCTATTACCAAAAAGAAACATATTGGGCAAATTGGCTATTCTGTAAAAAGGGATTGGACTTTATCCTTTTGGTTTCTACTTTGGAATTGTTGTATTGAATCACATGAAGAAGGTGTTGGGTCTCTTCTTGTGGAATTGTTGCTTTGTTTTGGTGGAAAAAAGTGTTTCATTTCTCGGGTGATTGGGTTTTGGTTTGTAAGTTCAAGAGTATTGGGCCTAATTAACATTGATAAGTTTCCTTGGGCCTTCTTGATGAAAGCAAGCTCTAAGTTAAGCTTACTAAATTATTAACCCATGAATTTAAAACAGAATTATGTACTTTTCTAAAGATTAGGCCGTTTTCTTGTATTTTCTTTCTTTTTTTCTCAGAAAAATAATTTTATTGAATAATTATTAATGCCAATTACTTACTTGTGAGCCTCGTTAAAAATCTCTTAACCTATTTAGAGAAAAAAGTACTACACAAGTAGGTTGGAAATAGAACGCACCGAATCACCCTTCACTAAATTGGGTTCAACCATATGAAACTCGCACCGACCTGATTATACTAAGCTTTTAAAATATGACACTAAAAAATAACAAATTCTCCCACAGAACTGCCTTCTAGAACAATTTGAAAATTTATCACCAAACTTTAAACAATTGCTGCCTACTTAGTCCTGCTTTCGTCAAGTGATCTGCCATACCATTTCGAGCTCTTGAAACATACATGAATTCACCGCGTCAATCAAAAGCACTAAACGATCAATGTCATCAAAAATGGTCCACAAATCTCAGCTAAATCAGCCCCTCCACCCTGCACAGGACCTGAAAACATAGCTCTCACTAGCCCCTTCTCAGTCCTTAGAATTCCCCCGCACCCTGAAACCCCTTCTTTTGCAGCTCCATCAACATTAGATTTTACAAAGCCTTCTTTAGGGGGCAGCCATTCTAGTTGGATTTTAGCATTCATCGTAGCAGCACAGAGAACTGGATCATCCCACCATTTTTGGTTTTAACCTATATGAACGCACGCATCTTAGAATAAAATAGCAGGTCCTTCATCGGAGTGATTTTATCCTTAAACACCTTTTTGTTCTGAGCTAACCATAGACTCCAGCAAGCTACACCCGCCGAGATAATCCACAAAGATCTCACCAAACCTGTTCTAGAGGGGTTAAGACAAAAATTACTTAATTCTTTAATATTATTAGGGCTGCTCCAAACAGTTTTCCACCATTTACATATGTTTTTTTAGAAGCACACCACAAATCTCTAATCTGCTCATCTCTCTTTTCAATAAGGTTCTCGAAAACAACAACTCATACTCAGATTGTTTGAAGCCAAAATTGGTCGTAACTTCCCTAACAAGAATTCCTTATCTTATTGTTAGCCTATATAATCGAGGAAAGGCAGTGCATAAGGGTATTTCACCACTCCACAGGTCTTCAAATTCATAAATTTCCTTGAGAACAATAGAAACAAAGTTTTGTAATAGAAACATCCATGTCTTATTGCTTATTAATACATTCTTTTCCGTGTTTAATATGATAAACTCCCATATTTGACTAGTTTTTCGATATGTAGGGATAAGAAATTCAAAACGAAATGTCAAAGTTGGAAAAAAGAATAACATATCAAATTGTCAAAAGCATACATATTTGATCAGATTAAAGCAATTTTCTCTCAAATAATTTATTTATTTCGAATTGACCTGAAAGTGAAATACAAGGTTTTTACCCAAATATTTCGCTTTTAATATTATTTAAGGATCGCACGTCTAAAAAATAATAAATTTTGATTCAACACCCATTTCTGGAACTTGTCTGACTAGTACGACAAGTTCTCATAATTATTTTATGGAACTAGTATGATGGTATGACTAGTTTTATAAAATATTATTTTTAATGTTTTATGGATGTCATAATTGAATGAGTTCCATAAAAACCATTAAAAATAAAAAAATCCTTAAAACTCGTCATACAAACTAGATGAATTCTAAAAATGAATGCTAAATTGGATGTCAGATCCGTAAATAATATTAAAAAATATTTAAGTAAAAATGCAGAAATACATACACATGGTTTATTCTATTGAATATCCCATCAACATCTGCAGCTGTGAATAGTAGTTTATGGCTTATCTAACAACCACTTGATTTAATGGGATGAGTCAATAGATATCTTAAGCAAGCACTACACCAAGCTTGGTATATAGCTACGTTCTTTGCGGTGTTTTTGGAGTAAACGCTGTTAAATTTGTACTTATTGCGTCGTTTATTTAACAAACGCCATAAAAAGACACCTATTGCGGCGTTTTTTTTCAAACGGCGCTATAGAATATGAAATGGTGGCATTTTTTGATAAAACGCTGAAACAAGCAAAGAACTTTAGTGGCGTTTATCCACAAACGCCACAATAACTCGTATTTTAGTGGTGTTTTTTACAAACGCCGCAATAGTTGATATTGTTAGTGGCGTTTACTCATAAACACTGCAAGAGTTGTTGTTTTGGTGGCGTTTTGTTAATAAACGCCGCAAAGTGCTATATCTGATATTACTAAAGCACAAAAATTCTTACCGTTTTGACTAACCCTCACTCAAATTTCTATATAGTGGCGTTTGTAAAAACAAATGCCGCAATAGGTGATATCTCTAGTGGCGCTTTCTTACAAACGTCGCAGAAAGTATACTTTTAGTAGCGTTTGTTTTTACAAACGCCACAGCAATAGGGGATATCTTTAGTGGCGCTTACTCACAAACCCTGCAAAAAGTTGTTGTCTTGGTGGCTTTTTTTAAAGAAATGCCCCAAAAGTGCTATATCTAATATTACTAAAACAATCAGCCAGATCCCCAAATCCCTAATTCCCCTCTTTGATCGCATCTCTTGATCTCACAGCCTCACTGGTCAAGCGGAGTTATCATCGCCTTGTCAGCCAACGTCGTCGCTAGCAACACTATTGAGTCGTGGAACCAGCAGCTCCAGTCGTGGAAACAGGTCTTTCTTTATATTAGCTTGAATTTTTTTTTTTTTGCTCCATACTAAAAGCTATACCTTTTGTTATGTGATGTTGATGAAATTGATTAAAAATGATGCAAGCTTCTGCAAAATTTATAGAAAAATTTGTTCTTTTTTTTTATCATTTTTAGAACAGCTTTATCCTTTAGCAGTGATGATAGATTCTTAAATGTGTTGACACATTAGCTTAAGTGTTTTCTTTGATGTTTGAGCAATTTTATTAGCTATTCATTTTCAGTCATTTTGGTGTTCGTTGGAGTTTGTTTGCAGATCTGTATGGTTTGTGAGTTGTGGCTCACGCTTTTTGAGCAGATTTGAGAATATCTTTGTTTGGTTTCGCGGAAAATGGGGGAAGGAAAAGAAAATGTTCAAGTATTAGATTCACTCAATCATGGATTTTTCTGGTTGTCTTGTGAATATTGAGAGATGTTTGTTGCATATAAGGGATTGAATTTGAGTCTGATTGAATATTAAAATGTTCAAGTTTCTATATGTTTGTTGCATATAAGCAATTTTATTAGCTATTCATTTTCAATCATGTTTGTTGCCTTGGAGTCAGTTCCACTAATTAAGAAATTTAGGATATCAAGCGATAAACTTTATTGGTTTAGAAGCTGGACAAACATGCCATTACATAAACAAATCACTCTTTATCTTAGAAAAGTAAATGTTATGTTTTCTTGTCGAAGTAATTAAAGTAGTTAATTTCTGTCTATGGAGTATTAATGCACTTTCCCCGTTTGTTCAGCATTGTACTTGTAATAACCCATTTTGGTTCGGGCTAGACTCAACCAATTTATTATACCCAAACCCAAATACAAAACCCAACTAGCCCATTAACCCTACAATACCCATTTAATTAAAACACCCTAAATTACAAATATACCCCTAGCCCTCCAAACTTGCTCAGCCGCCGCCCCTATTGTCCCTTCACCTCCGCCCGTGGCCACCACGCGCGACGCTAATGGCCACGCGCGCCACCACCTGCCGCACTAACACCGTCCATCCCACTTGCTTCTGCCTCGCCGCCTAACACGTCGGCCACCGCCCATCTGCAAAAGAAGAAAACATCATTTCGAATCTGAAAAAATCGACCCAATATGCAGCTTGTATATATTTCATTTTTGGGTATAAAAACTCAGACATATCGAATGTAAAAGGGGGTTTTTCGGAAATAAAAAAAATAGTTCAAACAAGAAATATTCAAGCCAAGTTTCATACTCTGTTCGAAAATCAAAGGTAAAAAGTTACATTTTTATTATTTTTTAAGATAATAATAAAACCTAAAAAACCTTTCGGTTTTGGCTTAGATCTAGGAGGTTAGAAGGGTTTTTAGAAAAATCTAACCACAAATATGCAATTAAAATAAAAAAATCACCTCCGGGGGGAGATTTGGGCTCTCCGACCGCCAACGACTGCGGCGCTCCGCCGCCAGACCGCCACGGTTCGCGGCAGGCGGCCACCCGGAATCCTGGCCGGCCAAGTCTGATTTCAGAGCATTTTGGGGTGTTGATTTCATAAAGCTGAGTAAAAATGAATTTTTGGGATAAAAACGAACTTAAATAGGGACGTTAAACGACGCCGTTTTGGGGCGTCTGAGTTCGGCCCAAAACGACGTCGTTTTGGTTGTTATTCGGACTCAACCTGACCCAGGTGGGGGGATTCGCACACAAAAAAATAAAAGGGGGAATTACCCTTTTAGCCCTTCCTAATGGGAAAGTCACCCAATAAGTCCCTGTAAGTTCAAACCGCTTCGCAATCTAGTCCCCTGGTTTAATTAAACCAGACCTAAAATGGTAAATCAAACTTTTAGTCCCTCGACATAAAAATAATTGCAGAATGTGATTGCCGCATGGTAAAATTACTCTTTAATCCCTATTAGTTTTAAAAGCTTCGCAATAAGTCCTAAAATCAGTTTTTATCATTTGTAATGGGATAATTTCGCATCTGGTCCCTCATTTTTTGTATTTTTTTATTTTAGTCCTGCATTTTATCTTATTACCTTTTTGCACTATTTTTATTTTTTATTTCAGCCCCATTTTTTACCTATATATTCGATTCATTTCTTTATTTGTGTATTTATTATATGCATGATGTATAGTACATTACCGTGCATAATGTATATATATATATGTAATATGTGTAATTTATATTATACTTATAATATGTATATAGTATAATATTTATTTTATAATATTTGTACATGTATATATATATGTATAAAATATTATTTATGTATTTATGTTACATGTATATATTAATAGGTTATATAGTATTTTATTTGTCAACATTTTATTACTGTATACCAATTTTGTGCTATTTATTATTTTACATAAATATTGTATATAGTTTTTGCCCCATTATTCCGATATTTCTATTAGGAGTGTCATCCCGGCCTCCGGGTGGCATCTCCTCTGAATGTTGTGGATACCAAAGCCAATTTTGGAATTATCATATTTAATTATTTTTATTTGCTTTCTTCTACTTTTTCTAATAATTAGTATATATAGTATCAAGCCTCATTATTCCGATATTTCTGCTGGGAGTGTCATCCCGGTCTCCAGGTGGTGTCTCATTTGAATGTTGTGAATACCAACGCATTTTTAAACTATTGTTCATTTTGGAAATTAATTATTAAATTAAATCAAATTTTTATTTTCCTTAAATAAGTATAATGTGAACTTTTAGGTACCAATTTTGGGCTTAGTGGGGGTGCTAACCCTTCCCCACTCGTAACCAACTCTCGAATCCATCTCTGGTTATCCTTTCGGTGTCCGGCTTACCAAAAGTGGCCGGTGGCGACTCTACCTTTTGTTTTTAAAAATTTAACGGTACTCTATTGGGAGTGTCATCCCGGTCTCCGGGTGTCATCTCCTTTGGTGCCGCAAAGCATTTCAGTCTTTACATTCAAAAAGAAAAAGGGTCGCAACAGCATGGCGACTCCGCTGGGGACAAATTTTTGTTTTCAAAAAACAAAAAGAGGAGTTAGGCCTTAGTCAAGGTTCACATTGTAATTATTAAGGAAAATTTAATTTAATTTAATTTAATTTCAATTTTTAATTTTTAATTTTTGTTTGATATAAATTGTCATTATATGTTAGCTTTAGAACCCTTAAGTGGGAGAGATTACTTCGCTTTGTGGGGTTTTCACCTCCGTATAGTGTTGTAATGTGCTCTTGGAATCCGGTCCTTATATTCCGTAGGGTTTTCACCTTCGTATGGTATAAGGGTCGTATTCCCCCGAATCGATGTCCCAGCAACAGTTCGGGTACCCTTACTTTAGATCTCAAACCGCATATAATAAATCGTAGTATCCACCCTTTAACCACGTCGTTACTCTACCCATGTAGGATTGACATTTTTTTTAGATTTTGCTTTGTTTGTTTATATTTCTTGTATATTTTAACAGCTTATTTTCTTCATTATTCATCATTTAATTCCTTTCATTTTTTGATTATTCTATTGCACTGACTCATTTGCTTCGTTGTTTTTATTTTATTTTGTTTTCTGCATCCGCATTGCATGTCATATATAGGTGTTGATTTGAGGGGAGCCCATTTTAGAAGGCGTTCAGGTATGGAAGGGAAGTTCTATAATGTCAAAAGCGATAATGCTACGGTATGGGGATGGTCCGAGCGTATACAGATAGAGAAAGGAGATAGCCTGAAAGTAGGATATGTATCAGGAATTAATGGGCCCATGTTGATAGTTTCCCAGCAAAATGACATTCAGGAACTAAGAGAGATATGGCAAAGTTGGGACTCAGGTATGAAGCAGGCCTTTCAAGGGGAGTTCGACGATATCGTCTTTCTGTTGGACGTTCAGACTGATATATACATGTTTAGAGCCTTAACGCAGTTCTGGAATCCAGGCTACAATTATTTTACTTTTGGAAAAATAGATATGACCCCAACTATCGAAGAGTATACTGCTCTACTTCGTTGTCCGGGAATCAAGGAGGGAAAAGTATATATCAAGCCCAAAGATCCACCATCTTTCCTGGAGAGTTTGATTAATCTCACCAGAATGAGCAAAGAGTGGCTCCATGGAAAAATCTCGAGGAAAGGAAAGACTGATTGCATAGCTTGGGCACACATTCGAGACTTAATCCATCGGCATCTAGATCCATCAAAGACGAGGTGCTTGTTTGCTTTTAGTATTTATGGGATGGTTATCTTTCCAAAAGCCTTGGGATATATAGATTACGCCACAATGGATCTCTTTAATAAACTTAAAAAGGGGATCAATCCAGCACTAGCTATTTTAGTAGAGACATTTCGATCGCTGAATGCATGTAGGAAAATAGAAAAAGGCAAATTCTTGGGATACGTGCCACTATTGGAGATCTGGATTCGAAGTTATTTGTGGGATCTAAAATATTCTCACCGAATGTGCCTCGCTACCTTCTCTCCTATAAAAACCTTTTTGGAAGAATACCAAGCTGAGACTATGACCGAAGACCAATGGAAGTCAGGTTTCTAAGATCTTCGAGATGACACTGTCAAATGGAAGATACCATGGCTAATTGTGAGTAATTTCATCTACCGCTGTGGAGAGTATGATTGGGTACCCTTGCCTGGAATATGGGGAATAATTGGGTATTTTCCTTTACTTGTGGATGGTTTGATACAATTTATTCCTGCCACTCGCCGTTTGAGTACATCCAGTTATGAGCATAAGGACGATGGCTACAAAACGAAGGTCCAAAATATGAACCGTTCTTAGAAGCGCATATACATGGCAGAGGTTTATAATTCACCTATCACTCTGGATAAAAATAGTGGAGACTCGTCCGGATCAATGATGCCATTCTTTCTGCGAACCCAGGAGTTCTCCGAACCTTGGAAGAACATATGGAAGTGCTTCTTCAGACTTGGAAAAGGCTAAGAGAGCCTATCAGAAAGAAGTACGAGCCTTGAAAAAGTGCATCACTGACCTGGAAGCAGCGAATTACTTGGCCTCTGTAGATGTGGAAAAGTATGAGCGGCAGGAGAAAGACATCCTAAAACAGAAAAAATCCTCGAAGCTGATATGAAGATTTGAGGAAAGAGTGGCTAGAGCTGAAACAGAACCTGCGGAGAAATGGTTTAGGCACCACCGCCAAAGAATTAACCACTAAACTGCTAAAAGAAAGAAAAAAGGCAGATAGCTATGCTCGGAGATATGAAGCTGGTCAGAAATAGGTAGACAAAAAGGTGAAGAAGCTGAAAACTGTTACTCAAGAATTGGTCGCCAGTTAGGCTCAAAACCAGGAACTAAAAGCTCAAAACGAGGAATTTGAAGCCCAAATTCTACAGTTGGAAGGACTTCTACAAGAGTATCACAACCAAGATAACGTTGTTGCCCTAAGCCTTGCGCGAGAAGAGAATGAGTTTTTAAAGGTTAAAGTGACTGAACTCGAGGGTGCTCTCCGTGATTGTAAAGAGAGGCTTGTGTCTTTTGAAGGTGACTTGCAGGAGGATAATCGTCAAATATTATATGGGCTGCAACAAGTCGGTCAGCTAATCCGATATCAGCATAGAGCAATGACAGACGTTATGGTGCAAGCACATGAGGTAGCCTGATCCATCCAAGGCTTGGACCGAGAAGCACATGAGCTAGGGGCACGCGTCAGTTTGGAATCAGAGTTAGAATCTCGGGTGTATGCTCTGCTTCAAGAAGTAGAAGACTTAGGGATGGAAGCTAGTCACTATCTGTAAACGCGTTATCTTTGCTTTTTGTAATCATACTTCTTCATCTAATGAAAGTCTTTTTAAGCACTACTTATGAATCAACACCTATATATGCATTCATTCTTGCATAATAGCATCATTGATTTTTGTTTTCTAATAAAGCTTTCATTTTAGCATTGTTTAGACCTTCTATTTTGTAAATTCATACATTGCATTAAGCACATTGCTAATGGAGAGAAGTTATTCATCTCAGAGCGAGGTAGCAGAAAAGACAAGAAAATAATCCCACCAGTACAACTTCTAAATCATGGACAACTTAGTGGCTAGAGTAGAGAAGCTTGAGGAACTTCAAGGACATCTGATCGGGATTCAGAGATAAACGATGACACGTATGAAAGAATCTCAAGAGGAATTTAGAGAGAAACTGAATGAGCTGAAGAGTATGATGACTAATGCAATCAAAGGAAAATGTTTAGCAGAAAATCATTCAACAGAGATGGAAATTGAAAATACCAGTGAGAATTGGGGCTTTTACTTTGTGGAAAAAGGAATTGTACCTGAAAAAGAACAAATTGTTATCAACCAGTTTGAGTTAGCTCGCACAATCTCGGAATACCCCACTGATCTTATGTTGGATAAAATCCATGATTCTGTCATGAAAATCTTATCCCAGCCGATAAAGAAAGATTCAGATGAGATAAAATTGCAGAGTGGAGAAGATTCAGAAAACAATAATGAGGCAAGGATGTTGGCTACCCCAATGATTGAATTAGCGTCTTCTCTAACCCAAAGTCAACCTTTGGTGCCCACCTCTTCAGAACCTCTTCAGTTGTCGGCTAATCATGCTTCCAGTTCTCAAAATAAAGAACATAAACTGAAGGACCCTCAATACAGCCTTATCCTTCTTACCTACCAGGAGTTGTTTTCAAAGTTGCTAGAAGCCCGATTAGTCAATCCTGGTTTTGATAGGCCCTGGTTGCCTCCATGTCCGAGAAGGTTTAAGGAGAATGATCGTTGCGACTTCCATACCGGTAATCAAGGCCATTCCATTAAAAATTGTAACAGTTTCAAACGAAATGTGCAACGTCTTTTAGATTCAGGGGTATTAGAGTTTGAGCCCATAAATCAAGGTCTAAAGAATAACTTGCCAAACACGACCAGCCACACAAAAAATGATAAATGAAGCAGACCTGCATGTGATGGATGAAACTAGAAATGTAAGTAATTGTCAAGATTATAATTCTTCTGTAGATAATGTTGTTTCGGACCCACTTGAAAAATCTAGAACGGTTATAGAATATCCCAAACAAGTAGTGGCGCATGGAAACAATGATGTTTTCTAGAGGGGTAAATTTTGGGAAAGAGGATTAAGGAATGCCGAAATGCATGATGAGGACACCGAAAAGAGTAGCAAGAGGATAAAGACGTTAATCCCGATGTCATATTCTGATATATTAACCCTGTTAGTTCAAAACAAACTCTTAAGGCTACCTTCCCTAAGACGATATTCTAATATGCATGGTGTTAGGGTTTCATGTGAATATCATCGCGGTGACTTTAGTCATGCAATAGAAGATTGTGTGTTTCTCAAAGGCAAGATCTATGAACTTCTTGAGGAAGACATGCTCGCTTTCGAAGATGGAAGACCTAAGTTCAAAGGATCAACATACGCTAGAGAGTCAAAATCTTTGGTAACCAATGAGAATCAAAACTAGGTCTCTCAGAGTATATCCCTAGATCTGAATATGTTACATCTATCCAATTCACATGCCAATGATCCGATCAGAGTCAGAAGTCATAAAGATGTTAAAGGCAAAAAGAAAGAAGATACGGTCGAAAGAGAATGTTTCAGATCACGTTGGCCAAAGGGAAATATCCAAAGATGAAAGGGAAGAGACCTCTTAGGGTTTTTAATACACCCATTTTGGTTTTACTCCCCTATTTGATACAAGAGAAATACCTCATTCACATACCAATGGAGGATACGTTAGATTTATCTCTTTTTCACGATCCAAGTAGTACTTGTGATTTTTATATGGGGGCACCATACCAACGGATGCTGGATTTTGAAGCAGAAAATAGTGAAGTTAACTTACGAGGGGAAACTGACGAGCGATATGGTAAAGCAGTGGAAGTAGGAAAAGAGAGAGAAAGAAATATTGAAGGGACAACAGTAAATAAATTTCTACTTAGGACAGGCTACAGTTTTGCTTTTTGTCTTATCCATATTTTGACTACGGCTTGTTATGGCATCTCTACAGTTAGGGTTTGATTTTGAAGTAATGCATCGAATCAACTTTGCTATCATTGGCCCGAGTGTAGCAAAGATCTTTTTTTAAAGGTCATATGTCATGTTTGGTAATTTTCATTCCAATAAAGAATGTATTTTGCTTTACATACAATAACCTTGAAAGCATGTATATGTATATCTCTTCTTGCCTTTGTAGGGCCCTAGATATCAATTGCAAAACGCGACATTGAGATCAATTGAATATTGTGATAATGATAAGGTCTAATATCTCCTCTAATAGACGGCAAAGCAAGATTACTACTCCTTTGATGAAGTTCGATGATGAAAAAGCTCCAAAGTTAACCATGCAGAGTTGCTTGAAATTAAAATTCTAAGCTTAGTCTTCTATGCACTAATGGATCAAAATATAAGGAAATAATAAAATATTAAAAGAAAAAATCACTCATTTGCTCGAAAGCCTAATAATAGGCATAATTAAAGCCTGGTAATAGGCATAATTAAAAGCCTGGTAACAGGCATGTTCGAAGCCTGGTAATAGGCGTGTTCATAGAGAAGATACATGAAGCACATATATGCACCTAAAATTCTATTCTTAGAATGATATTTTTGCACTCTAATGGTTAAACAAGTCCATTTTCTTGGATGGAGCAAAAGTGAGAATTGGGAAGGAATAGTCTTCTATAGCAACGCGGTAATCATGAGGATGAACCGAGTCATTAAAGGGAATTTTGAGACTTAGAATCGCCATGATATTCAAAGTCTTCACAAACACAAGCAATGCTTGGAATGATCACCGAAAGGTTAAATCTGGGACGCTTTTGCACTTGATATTCAGAGCTCCTATTCTTTATATATTTTAATTTTGGTTTCAAGGTCCTATATGCTAATCCATTAGAGCACCCTTCATTGGAATGACAATCAGTAAAATTGACATTTTAAGCAGAAAGATTTCCTTGTATTATTTCAGAAGTAAGCTTCAGGATACAAGGTTGTGAATACAAATGATCGACCTAACACAGAGAAATAATGTGTCAATGATTACAGCGAGAGTGGTGACAAAAGTACATATGCCAGACAGTTCGGAGATTTAAAACAAGTTTTTCCCATTTAGAGAAATGAAGAATGAACCATTGACAGGAACAACATGTCCGAACATAAGAAAAGTTTATGAATCCGAGGCATTCGTTCACCAGAAAGGTAAAAGATGGAAGAAGACTCTACGTGATGGGTCAGTGTTGACGAATCAATTGTGCCCAAGACTAAATAGGGAGAAGTACCAAAGAGGTAATGAGAGTGCATGACAAGAAAATAGTTGAGCCCAAGATCGAATAGGGCAATGATGAGCAAAAGAATGGTACGAGTCCCTATAATAGTACATGGACTAAAGGAGAATGTTCGCAAAAATGAGAAACTACTCTGGATTAAAAGTATGTTGTGGGACATTTGAGATGAATACCCAACTGATAAGGAGAAGATTGAAGAGCATGCAACAAAGGAATGAAGCGAAGAAGAAATCCGAGAATGACCTTTCGAGGACTAGGAGTTTCAAAAAAAATGAAAATGTTTTGTATCATATAGATAGGAATCCCTAAGATTAAGAGCATGCTAACTCGCATTAGTCAAGTTTCTTGTCTGTTTTCTTGATAGATGTTAAAGAATTAGAGGAAGATCAGATTTTTATGCTTCGTAGCAAAAGAAGCAAATCTCAACAAAGATTCAAGAATTTTTTTACTCAAACGTTTGTGATTTGATGCCTATGATGGTCAGAAACTGGGGCATGCTTCAAGGTTTTTTAGTCTTCATCTTTCATGGAAGCGGCGTAAACTTTTCGGTAATCTTCTGACGAGATACCCTTTCATGCCTATGACGATCAAAAATCAGGGTATGAACTTTCAGTCTTCGGCTTTTATGGAAGCAGTGAAATCATATGGTAGTTTCGAAGCAAGTTACACTTTGATGTCAAGACGATCAGAACCCAGGTCATCCTTTCAATTTTCCAGTCTTTAACTTTCACGGGAGAAGCGAAAATTTTCTAATAGTCTTACAGCGAGATGTCATTTTGATGTCAAGACGGTCAGAACCCGGGGCATCCTTTTGATTTTCCAGTCTTTGGCTTTCAGGGAAACGGGGAAAATCATGTGGCAATCTCAAAGTGAGTTACTCTTTTGTGCCTATGACGGTTAGAAACTGGGGCACACCATTTAGGGATTTTGCAAACTTTAGCTTTCGGGGAAGTAGCAAAAATCTTCTAGTCGTCTTGCAACAAGATACCATTTCATGCCTATGACGATCAGAAATTGGGGGTATAATCTTTCAATTTTCTTGTCTTTATCTTTCATGGAAGCAGTGAAAACCTTCCAGTAATCTTGTAGCGAGATATATTTTTCATGCTTAGGACGATTAGAAATCGGGGCATGATCTTGTAATTTTCTAGTCTTCATCATATTGGAAAATAGTAAAATCTTCTGGCTGCAAGGTATCATACCTATGACGATCAAAACACTGGGTATGATCTCTAAATTTTTCAGTCTTCAGCCTCTTGCGAAGAAGCGAAGACTCATGCCACTAGAAAGTCTCCCAACTCTAAGATTTTGTCTTCTCAGCAGAGCATTCCGGTTTGAAGAATTCAAGAGGGTAGTTGATGAAGATCAACTAAAGATCAAGATAGCGGGCGGTGTCAGAAAAGAACCCTCAACCTACCCCGGACCAAAATGGTCACTATTTGGTCCTTGCTCTATCATTGTTACACAACAATGAGCAAAGAGGGACAGCTGTAATAACTCATTTTGGTCCGGGCCAGACCCAACCAATTTATTATATCCAAGCCCAAATACAAAACCCAACTAGCCTATCAACCTTACAATACCCATTAAAGACCCAATACCCATTTAATTAAAATAACCCAAAATACTCTAAATTACAAATATACCCCTAGCCTTAAATTACAAAACCCTAGCCCTCCAAACTTGCTCAGCCGCAGCCCCTATTGTCCCTTCACCTCCGCGCGTGGCCACCACGTGGGCCACCGTCTGCCGCACTGACACCGTCCATCCCATTTGCTTCTGCCTCTCCGCTTGACAGGCTGACCACCGCCCATCTGCAAAAGAATAAAACATCATTTCGAATCTGAAAAAATCGACCAAATATGCAGGTTGTATATATTTCATTTTTGGGTATAAAAACCCAGACATATCGAATGTAAATTAGGGTTTTTTGGAGGGATTTTCGGAAATAAAAAAATAGTTCAAACAAGAAATATTCAAGCCAAGTTTCATACTCCGTTCGGAAACCAAAGGTAAAAAGTTACATTTTTATTATGTTTTAAGATAATAATAAAAACCTAAAAAAACCTTTCGGTTTTAGCTTAGATCTATGAGGTTAGAAGGGTATTTAGAAAAATCTAACCACAAATACGCGATTAAAATAAAAAAAATCACCTCGGGGGGGTTATGGGTCCTCCTCATAAAAAATAATTGCAGAATGTGATCGCCGCATGGTAAAATTACTCTTTAAATCCCTGTTAGTTTTAAAAGCTTCGCAATAAGTCCTAAAATCAATTTTTATCATTTGTAATGGGATAATTTTGCATCTGGTCCCTCATTTTTTTGTATTTTTATTTTAATCCCGCATTTTATCTTATTACCTTTTTGCACTATTTTTATTTTTTTTATTTTAGCCCCCTTTTTTACCTATATATTCGATTCATTTCTTTATTTGTGTATTTATTATATGCATGATGTATAGTACATTACCGTGCATAATGTATATATATATTTATGTAATATGTGTAATTTATATTATACTTATAATATGTATATAGTATAATATTTATTTTGTAATATTTGTACATGTATATATATGTATAAAATATTATTTATGTATTTAGGTTACATGTATATATTAATAGGTTATATAGTATTTTATTTGTCATTATCTTATTATTGTATACCAATTTTGTGCTATTTGTTATTTTACATAAATATTGTATATAGTTTTTGCCCCATTATTCTGATATTTCTATTATGAGTGTCATCCCGGCCTCCGGGTGGCTTCTCCTCTGAATGTCGTGGATACCAAGGCCAATTTTGGAATTATCATATTTAATTATTTATATTTGTTTTTTTTTCTACTTTTTAATAATTATTATATATAGTATCAGACCTTATTATTCTGATATTTCTGTTGGGAGTGTCATCTCAGTCTCCGGTGGTGTCTCCTTTGAATGTTGTGAATACCAAGGCAGTTTTAAACTATTGTTCATTTTGGAAATTAATTATTAAATTAAATCGAATTTTTGTTTTCCTTAAATAAATATAATGCGAACTTTTAGGTACCAATTTTGGGCGTAGTGGGGGTGCTAACCCTTCCCTACTCGTAACCAACTCCTGAATCCATCTCTGGTTATCCTTTCGGTGGCCGGCCTACCAAAAGTGGCTGGTGGCGACTCCACCTTTCGTTTTTAAAAATTTAACAGTACTCTATTAGGAGTGCCATCCCAGTCTCCGGGTGTCATCTCTTTTGGTGCCGCAAAGCATTTCAGCCTTTACCTTCAAAAAGAAAAAGGGTCGCAACAGTACTCGAATGTGTTTGAGAGAAACTAAGCATGCGGTCCCTCATCTGCTCTTGTTTTTTCTTTTCTGCAGATTCTAGCATCTGGTGTTATTTGTGAAGCTTGTTGGATTCCAGCTCACAGACCAAACTTTATTATTTAGGTACTTAAAGTATTTAGGTGTTTTATTATCTGCTCTTGTTTTTTCTTTTCAATATATGAATCTTATATTGGTCTAGAGTTTTAGTATGATATTTGGAATGGATTTGCATAAGAGGTTAGTTGCAATGCACCGAGTTTGTAGAAGCTTTGGACACTTTATTATTTAGGTACTTAATGTGTTTTCTGTTCAAAAATAAGTACATAAAGTATACTTTTTGATTAAATTAAATACCTAAAGTATACTTGCTTTATTGTTATGTTGAATAGGTTGGGAGGGATCCCGCATCTCTGCATCGAGCTGCAAAATTGTTGATAAATTCTCAGTGTCAAACGGTGGTTTTCCCTAACAGGTAACTTTCTCTTGAATTTTCATGTTTGTTTAATTTTATTTATATAGGTCAAGTGGATTAAGTATGACTAATAGGTACTTTATATATTTAACTTGGCTTTTACTTTGGTAATATAATAGTTACATCTCTCTTCATCCTTCAAATATACACCATGTTAATTTCAACTTTGCAGACTTTTATTTTTTATCTACAATTATCAATTTAAAAGAATAAATTTGAATATATAGTATTAGCAATTAACATTTGAAATGGATATTACAGAAATACAAAATGGATAGGAGTTGGATGAATTTGCCAAAGGTAAACGCCGACTATCAAAATAGAGTAGAAACTTTCTAAATTTAGCTTTTGCGAATGCAAGTCAAGAGAATATGATTCTTTGCCCTTGTAAGAAGTGTGCTGACATTAATTGGCACATTCATGAAGTTGTACACGAACATCTAATTGTTTGTGATTTTGTTCCGGGCTATAAAAAATGGGTATTTCATGGAGAGTTGACACCTCGTAGAGCTTCTTCCACAAGTAATTCGGCTTATCCTCCAATTCTCATCGTCAATCTTTTAGAGAAGATAACATAGAAGGTATGTTTCTAGATGCATTTAATATGCACGATTATCATCAATCTGTTAGAGAAGATTGTGATATTGGTGTTATTGATTTCACTGAGATGAGAAGAAGTGGTTGTGATGAAAAGCCAAATGGAGAAGCGGCAAAGTTTTACAATTTGCTTAATGAAATGAATAAACACCTTTATTAGGGATCAAAATATTCAAAACTCTCTTTTTGCATTCGTCTTTTCCACTTAAAATGCTTGGGAGGGTGGACCGATAACTCTTTTACACAGTTATTAGAGTTTTTAAGAGAAATATTTCATTTTGCAAAAATTCCTCAATTCGACAAAGATATGAAGAAAATGATAAAAGATTTTGGCCTGGTTATAAGAAAATCCATAGTTGTCTGAATGATTGCATGTTATATTGGGGTGATAAAAAAACTAGGAGTCATGTCATGTATGCGGTAAATCTCGCTGGATGAATGGGGACACAGAAAATGTGAGTGAGGATGAAGATGAAGCACGATCAAGAAAAAAGCTAGTAAAGATTTTGTGATATTTTCCTCTAATACCTAGGGTTCAAAGACTTTTTATGTCTTCAAAGACTGCTGAGTCTATGAGGTGGCATCATGATGGACGAACCGATGATGGATTATTAAGGCATCATGTGGATTGTTTAGCTTGTAAGTCATTTGACCAAAAATTTCTAAGTTTTGTAGGAGATCCTCGAAATGTTAGACTCGGTCTTGCATCTGATGGGTTTAATCCTTTTAAAATTATGAGTACTTCGTACTGTATTTGGTCTGTTCTGCTTGTTCCCTGCAATTTGCCCCCATAAATTTGCATGAAACAGTCATCCTTTATCTTATCCATGATAATCCTCGGTGAGAAAGGTCCCGATATTGACATCTATATGCAGCCTCTTATTGAAGAGTTGAAACAATTATGGTTGGGTGTCGAAACATATGATGTGTTGAAGAAGAAGAACTTTAATTTGCGTACAACTTTATTGTGGACTGTTAATGATTTCCATGCTTATGCAAATTTATCTGGGTGGAGTACCAAATGTCGTTATGCTTGTCCTTGTTGTGCTGCACAAACACGTTCGAAATGGTTGTATAATGGAAAGAAGTTCACTTATATAGGACATTATCGATGGTTAGATGAAAATCATAGATTTAGATATCAAAAGAATATGTTTGATGGTACTGAAGAGTTCAGAAAAGCTCTTGAGCAAACAATCGGGTCTGATATCTTGTCGATGTTGAAACATATCAAGTTCACTTATAGAAAGATGAGTCAACCACCGAACCCACGATAAAAGAAAAAGACAAAAGAGGTGTATGACTGTGAGGTTAATGATGATGAGTCTGATGAAGAGGATGATCTAAATAAGGCGGAGTTGTGGAAAAAGAGAAGTATTTTCTTCGAGTTGCCTTATTAGAAGTATAACATTTTGAGACATAAACTTGATGTCATGCACATTGAGAAGAAAGTTTGTGAGAATATTATCGGGACTATTCTTAATGTCGATAGAAAATCTAAAGACAATTTAAAGAGTCATCTTGACTTAGTTGACATCGAAATTCGGCGTGATCTTTATCCTCATATACTTCCTAATGGAAAATCTTCGTTACCGCCTTCTATTTTTGCGATGTCGAAGTAAGAAAAAGAAGTGTTTTGCACGGTGTTGAAGAATATAAAGGTCCTAGATGGGTATGCATCAAATATATCTCGATGTGTTAGTTTTAAAGAACAAAGACTTTATTCTCTAAAGTCACATGAATATCACATATTGATGCAAGATTTAATGCCAGTTGCAGTACGTGGTTGCATGTCAAATGAGGTGACATCTTGTATAATTGAACTTTCCAATATAATGAAAGCTATTTGTGAGAAAGTTCTGATGATTGAAGAACTTGAGAAACTGTAGGAACGGGTCGCCTTGACTTTATGCAACTTGGAGAAGATATGTCCACCTCCATTCTTTACAATTATGGTGCACTTGTTGGTTCATCTCCCTTACAAAGTTAAAGTTGGTGGACCAGTTTTCTATCAGTGAATGTATCCTATAGAGAGATACAAATTGCTTAATATGTATTCAATCACTATTGAATAATTATTTTAATTACAACTATTTATATAATGTTGTGTCATGTGCAAGTTGAAGTCTTACTGTCGTAATAAGTGTTATCTGAAAGGATCAATTTTTGAAAGAAAGAGGAGTATCTGACTTTCTTCTCTAGATATTTGGAAGATGTTGATACGAGGTTTAATAGATCAAATAGAAATAAAGTGTGCAGTACTAATAACTTAGTTGAGACTTATTTGTTTAGAAGTTATGGTGAACCACTCGGCAAAGTTAAAATTGCACAGTTAGATGACATGTATTGGATACAAGCACATCGATATGTTCTTTTCTATCATGACTCAATAGAGCCCTTACGCACGTAAGTTTTACAATATAAATCATAATGTATTCACTTCATCTTTATATTTCCTACTCTTTAACCACGTAACCTACTTTATATTGAGTTTAAAGAAGAGTTGCAATCTCGTGTACGCTATCAAAGATTACATCAACGAGAGATTCATAAGTTGTTCATAGAAACTTTCCATGAATGGTTAGGGAATATGGTAAGCAACTAAATCTTTGTACGACATGTACCTAATGTATAACTTTTCTTGTTTTAATATATCAATATAAATGCTAACTAATTCACCTTTTACGTGTAATTGGTTTGGGGTGGGAGAGAAGTTAGTGAAGATGTTAAATGACTTTCTCAAGGTCTAAATATAATTGTTAAAAGATATAATGCCTTTCTCATTAACGGATTTAGGTTTCACATGAAATCTCGGGAAAAATTAAGGATGACACAAAATTGTAGAGTAGTTGTTACTTCTTCAACTACAAGTTATGTTAGTGCTAGGGACAATCATCCCGTGGAGGAAGATGTAGAATATTATGAAATTCTTACAAACATTATTGAGTTTGATTATTATGGCAAATGAAAGGTTGTGTTATTTCGCTGTGACTAGGCTGATGTAAATACTACTCGAGGCAGCAAAAGAGATCAATTTATTTTTACAATGATGAACTTTTCTCGATTAATTCACACAGGTCAATAATTGATGGACGGGCCATATGTATTTTCTTCTCAAGTCAAACATGTTTTTTATTGCCATGATCCAATGAATGAGGGTTGGCATGTTGTACTTTGTAACACCCCTATAGACTTGATAAACATCGGGAATGGAAGTAGAGATGACGTTGAAACAAGATCATAAACTTTGCCTTTTGCAGCACAAAATTTAGATGAACAATCACTAGTTTTAGATCACAACTCTAATGGGTTCGGAAGGACATGGATGAAGATTTTAATGAAAACTAACCAAATAACAATGTAGTAAGATTTAGGCTTAAACTGAAAAACAGCCCTCAAACTATGCATTTTTTCTGCTTTTGATCCTTAAACTATGATTTGGGCAAAATAGGCCCATAAACTATCATTTTTGGTCACTTTAAGTCCTTAAACTATGATTTGGGCAAAATAAGCCTTAAACTCTCATTTTTGGTCACTTTAAGTCCATGGTTACAAAAATATCATTTTATAGGTTTTTCTAACATATATAAATATTTATGTTCTTTTTAATTTTTAAAATATCATATATCAAAATAAGCTCTTAAACTATTATTTTTGGTCATTTTAAGTTTGATAGTTATTTAAGTCAAAAGAAAATTATTTCGACTAATAAGATATTGACACATCACAAAGATTTTTTGACCAATAGATAGTTTTGGGGGCTAAAAGAAGAAAAATGACATAGTTTAGGTACTTATTTTTACCAAAAAAATAGTTTAGGGACTTAAAGTGACCAAAAATGATAGTTTAAGGGCCAAAAACAGAAAAAGGCATAGTTTGAGGGATGTTTTTTGTTTAAGCCTAAGATTTATATCTTAACTTATTAATTTATAATATTATAATTCTAACCTTTTGTCGAATACATAGATTAATAGTATTGTTGTCAGTAGTTACTAAAATAGTTGTTTGTTTATTGCAGATATTATGTCTAGGAGGAAATTAAGTGATCTGCGGATTGTTCAAGTTCCTCGAGCGGAGGAAGTAACAAATAATAAGGATTTGTCTGATGTTGGATCTTCACAAGTTTCGAAAATAGTTGAAAATGTAGAAATTGAAGGTAACGTTCAAGACTTTATTTAAATGCTAACTGTTTTTAATTATTGACTTGATTTTAAAAATTGTACTGAATTTTTTATATATAACTAAAAATGGTCGAAGGCGCAAGACTAGAAGGTGCACGAAATTGATGGAATTATATGAACTTCCTATTGGGGAATGCGTGAAGGTTCAAGAAATGATGTCGGCCAACCTATTGGGGCAGAAGCAGGTGTTCTGGCCAGTTACTTAGGCATTGTTGCACATAATGCTACGCTTTTTGTAACATCCTGAAAAACGGGCTAGAAGATTCGGGTGGTATCAGAATTCAGGTGGAGTTTTGGGGTAAGGCTTTAGCTAATTAATTAATTTTGGAAAATAAATTGGATTAATTAAATTGGTTTCTGATAAATTTATCGTGGCTGATATTTTTGGAAATATATTTAATGAGTTTGTTAAAGGATAAAATTAAGTTTTGAGTAAATTTTAAATGAGTTGATTTAATATTAAATTAAATAGTGATTGTTTCGCAGAAATTGTAAAATATTAATAATAACAATATTGTAAAAAGGAGTTAAGGTGGCATTTTAATGGAATTATTAAATCAAATAAAGAAATATATTTTTTCTCTTGCTTTTAACAAAAATAAGTTGACGGTTATAATTTTTAAAAGATGAGAAAGACATTTCTAAGTTTCTCTCATTTTCTTTCAAACAAAACTTAAAGATTTATTGATTCCTTAATTATTTCTACTTCAATTTCTTCTCCATTTATTTCTAAACAATTGTGGATTAAGGATTTTGATTTCTACATCATCTTCACTATTTTTCATGTTGAAAATTAAGAGGAGAGTTCATCTTCAAGTTGGCTTTTCATCAAGCAAGGTGAGAAAATGTTCTTTAATGATTTTCTACATGATTTTGATTCTTAATCTATATTTTCTCATGCTTTGGGATAATTAAAACGAATCTCTAATGGAATTATTGGATTTTAATGAATTTTCTCATAAATCTTGATTAGATTATAGTAATCTAATGATTTCTAAGGAGTTCTAATGTTTTGTGCATGGGTAATAATAATCTAAAGTTGATTTTGTAATTTAATTCCTGAAATTAATTGAATTGGTTGGGTTTAGATTTAGATTCTTGAGTGAGGGGCTTGGTAGAGCCCTTGATTGAATTATTGGATTTTATATTAGTGTGCACCTCATATATTTGATGAAATATTTGTAATGAGTTAAGGGGAATATGTTCGGCGAAAATAGAGGATGGTGGCACATTGCTTTTTACGAACTAGCAGGGGTTGTATTGCTGCCATTCCATTTCATATATATAACATGCAAAAAAAAGAGGGAAAATGAATGAAGCGCGTGGATATGCAGGGGTAATTTAGAGAAAGTGGGAAATGGTTTCATGCGTGAATTGGCTACTGCCTTTTCTTTCTTTGCGTGAATCGCAAATTGGAAAAAAATAGAAAACTTTGTTGTTTTTCCGCAAGGGTAATGGTTATTCGAAAGCAAGTTGTGTCAAGGGGTATTTTAATAGAGCGGTTATTTTAGTGTGGTCCAACTTATATTGACCTTTTCATTTTCTTGTGAAAGATGGCAAGTGTTCGGACAATTTTCGGTTAGACGTCGAGGCGTTGACATCGAGACGGTAGCGTGTTGGTGAGTGCAAATGTATTTTGGTACTATAAAAAGGTTTGAATTATGGCTTTGGGGGTTTAGTTAAAGCCTAGCAAGCTTAGCTAAATTCGAAAGTAAGTTTTCTCTATTTTCGCCTTTGTATATCGGTTTGATATGAGCTTTTGATTTACATGTATTGGTTTAAAGCAAGATTTGATTGCAATGCAAGATTTGTTACCTACTATTTATATGCATGATTTTCATATGAAATGCAATGGAAATGCACATGAATTCTTATGAGTTTCGATAAATGGTTTCCGAAAGAAATGTGTAAGTTGTTTTTAAACATGGTTTATTGCATTTGAAAATGGGTTATGTGTTGCATATGGAAAAACAGTGGGATAACATGCTTAAGAATTATATATTGACTAAGTGACAATGAAATAAATGTTATCGGATATAATTGGCATGTCATAGGGTTTAAAGTACACTATAACAAGTCGCCTCATGCTTGTCGAGGGGTTGTGATTGTACCGTTTTCTTCGACCATTGAGAACCCCAGTTGTTGAGGGATTGTGGTTGTACCGTTTACTCTAGCTGATGGATATAAATTGGGTCAAAGGAACCATAGGGAAATCTGTGTATCTGATGTGTTTTTATAAAAATGCTATGGAATTGTTTTGGTCACTCTAATGCCAATATATGAACTAATGTATCAAGATGATTTAAAAAAGATTTGCATATAGTGTTATATGCATGTATTGCTCTTTAAGCTTTGCAAATGGAATAAGTATGCATGTGAAGGCCTAAATTGAGGTTTTAGCATATGTGATTATGCGTATGGTCTTGATACATGGTATTTGAAAGCTATGTTTGCATATGGTAATTATGCATATTTCAAATGAAGCTTTTGTACATATGGTTTAGTATGCATGACATATTTTACAAACTTATTGGAAAATTGCTTTGGCTTAATTAAGCATGCTTTATTTAAATGCTTTGGAATGGTAATTTTGACTTGCTTTAATACAGGTTTCTAATAAGGTTTGATTTCAAAGATGCATTGACGTTTTATCCGTTTTGAGCGCACTCACTAGACATTATATGCTTACACTCTCTTTTCTTCCGTCAATGCGGTAAATTAAGCAAGTGCGGGGTTACGGTTCGAGGCAAGGAGTGATTCCAAGACAAACGTATTAAAGAGTATATTTATGGTATTTTTAATATTTGTAGTAAGATAATGTGGGTTAATCATTGGGATGCTATTTTTGTACAATGTATTATTATTTGGTTAGATATTATATTATGTTGGATGATGGCGTTAATTGATGTGTATGATGATTATGTTTTAGTGCCAAGTACATTTGATTGTTATGATTTAATGTTTTAAAATGGTTTAATAATATTGATTGGGTGGACCGCTTGTATTCTAAGTGTATTTTTGGTCATGTGATTTTATTTCTTAAGGGTAAACTACATAAATGGTCACCGAACTTTTAGGGCAGATTCATTTTGGTCATTGTACTTTTAAAAAATTCGATAAGGTCACCCAACTTTTAGTTCGATTTCAATATAGTCACCGAACTTTTAGGGCGGATTCATTTTGGTCACTGTACTTTTAAAATATTCAATAAGGTCACCAAACTTTTAGTTCAATTTCAATATAGTCACTGAACTTTTAGTTCACTTTCAATATGGCCCCTCTCGTTACCTTCCGTCAAAATATGATGTTAATTTTCGTTTTCCCTAATAAAAAAATGGGTAAACTATACCAATCATCACTCAACACTCTTCTCACTCCTATTTTGGCCACTAAAGTTAAAAAAATTTCAATTTAATAACTTAACTTTCGAATTGTTCAGGTTTTGGCCACTCTCAAATGACATGTTTATACAAATAGAAAAAATCGATTATTCCTTAAAAGATTTATTTTGGTTAATTGGTAAATTTAGATTATTCAATTCTCGATCTTATATTGTATTAATTAAATTAGATAATCGATTAACTAGTTAACTGAAATATTTGATTTTGGAAATGATTTTTTACTTTGTTTATTAAAATATCAAATATGATAATATGGTAAATTTAATAAATTTTCAGTTGTTATAAAAGTGTAAAAACAACTAGAAAGTCAAAAATTGAAAGTTCACACCTACTAATTCTACCTAGAGCCAAAACTTTAAAAAAATTAGAAGGGTATCAAAATCATTAGACTATAAGATATTGTAATGCATAAAATTTAGAAATATTATATATACTAGATCAGATCAATTAATCAATTTTACTTAAAACTATGAACCGTAATTAAATCGAAATAATTTATTTTAAAATTTTGTACCAAAATCGGGTTCAATTAATCCTTAAAAATTATTTTGGTTAATTGCTAAATTCAAATTATTTAATTCTCAATTTTATATTGTACCAATTAAATCGGATAATCAATTAACTGATTAATTAGAATATTTGATTCGAGTAATAGTTATTTTACTTTGCTTATTAAAATATCAAATATGGTAATATGGCAAAATTTAATAAGCAAAGTAAAAAATCATTACCCGATTTTTTTAAGGATTAATCAATTTTTTCTATTTTTATAACCATGTCATTTGAGAGTGATCAAAATATGAACGATTCAAAAGTTAAGCTATTAAATTAAATTTTTTAACTTTAATGACCAAAATAGGAGTGAGAAGAATGTTGAGTGATGATTGTATAGTTTACCCATTTTTTATTAAGGAAAAACAAAAACTAACGTCAGCTTTTAACGGAAGGTAACATGAGGGACCACATATAAAGCGAACTAAAAGTTTGGTGACTATATTGAAATTGAACTAAAAGTTGGATGACCTTATCAAATATTTTAAAAGTATGGTGACCAAAATGAATCCGCCCTAAAAGTTCAGTGACTATATTGAAATCAAACAAAAGTTGGGTGACCTTATCAAATATTTTAAAAGTACGGTGATTAAAATGAATCTGCCCTAAAAGTTCGGTGACCATTTATGTAGTTTACCCATTTCTTAATTGATCTATAGTCTATGTTTGAGATATTAACCTTTTGGTGTATATTGGACAATGTTTTATATTTTTAGGAAGCATGCTTCTAGATTACTTGTATGAATATGAATTGTATTGGTCCATGGTATGGAATTAATTGGGCATTTATGTTTTATGATGGTATAATTTTTTTAGGAGCATGTCTATGTTGTTCTTATGTAATTTGGATATGCTCGGGTTAGGAGTTGAATCCCTAAGATTTATTTTAGTATAGCATGTATCGGTAAGGATGATAGTTTATTTAGTTAATGGGCTTTACCAAGTTCAAATTCATTGCATTTTGGTCATTGTATGTTGTAGCATCAATCAAATGGGTAAATGTTGTCCGTTTAACCTGAGATTATGCAAGCAATCTTTTAATGTATTTAATTATTGTAAGAAGCTTTTGTAAACGTGTTAGTCCCTATATTTGGTAGTTTTACGATTTAGTTCTTGATTTTGCATTTTTCCAAATTGGATGCTTATTTGTTATCCGTTGGAGCTGAAATTTGACACGCTAGCATGAAATATGATTTATTAAGTAGTCAAAACTTGGAACTTGTATAAGTCCCTATAATTATCCAAATTTGTATTTTGGTCCCTAGAATGCTTGTATTTACAATTGGGTGTCTTATCGATGTTCGCATCAAATGAAAATTAAACTACTGCTTGTATGAACATCATAGGTCTTAACAATGCAGCTAGATAAGTAACAAGAAAAAATGGACCATAATTCAAGTAAGTCACTCCGGGTTTGCTTCGGCAAACCCAATGTGATCATCTTGGGCCAGGTCTAACGACTAGGCCGGGTCAAAGAGGTTACATTTTTCCGATCAATTATGAGTCATGGCGTCAGATGTCGAATAGTAACAAAAACCAGGCTCTAGATCTTGTTAAAGTAATAATGTCATTGTAATATATAATCCATTACAGTTCAATAGTAATTTATATTTACTTTAATTGTGTAATTTGTAGGATAAATTTTCTTTAGAGGTCTCAAAAAATTATGTGAAGCATGCGTTAGGAAATAAATTGAGAGACGAAAAGAGCTTATGGAAAAAGACATATCAAGAATAATCTTAGCATTCAAGAGAACTGCAAAATGTCCCACCAGGAATGCTCTGGTATCAATGGGAAAATGCAGTCAGGTTTTGGAGTTTATCGAAATGAGAGGTATGATCGATGCACTTTAAAAAATAATACTATGTTGTTATAATATTGGCTTTATACGTAATGTAAATTTTAAATTGTAGGATTGAAAACGTATTGGAGTTGCAAGTAGACAACAAAAAAGTTTACTCACACAGTCAGGTCGAAGAGTTTTGCTCGTATAGCTAATGATGAGGTAATATTTTTTAATTATTGATTTTTTTAATGTATTACTTTTTCGTAAGTACTAATTTCTATTCTACGTTGTAGTAAGTTACGATCGAAACTAGCGTTGGACGGATAAGCTCTTTGACATTACACATACAAAAAATGATGGCTTTCCTATGACTCCTGAAGCTGTAGAAATTATGGTATATTTATTGGACAAAAAATCTGGATTATGTTATATTTATGTCAATAATATAGCATTTTTATTTTAAATAATATTTGAATTCGTTAAAAATTCTTAATTGATTATCAGGCAAAATTGAGGGAGAAAAGACAGAGTATGAAGCTACGACTTCAACTAATGGTTATGGTAATGTGGATGAGATCGAAAATCAAGTTATTGCTGAAATTTTGGGTCCTGAAAGATATGGTCGGGTTCGCTGCCAAGGATCATTCGTTACCCTAACAAAATATTTTGGATCTAACTCGTCTCAGTACATGCCACACAGAGCCAGTCTTCTCAGGTAGAAGTTAATCGTTAAAACAACAGTTAATTTAAAGTTGAAGTAAAGAGAGAAAAGCTGATAGAGAAGCAAAGAGAAAGCAACATATCAGAATTTCCAAAATCAATTTCAAGAAATGATGGCGATGTTACAGCAGAACCAACCAAAGAATTCGCCATCTTAGTTGATTTTAGGTTTGTTCATGTTGTGTGAATTCTAATGAACAATGTTGAACTACATTTCACTTTAATGTTGAACTAAATTTTACTTTAATGTTCTAGACTTGGATTTATTATTGTTCTTAAGTATTTCTACTTAATTTTTGTAATTATTTTTCAAATTTTTTGTTATTGGATAATGTTACAGGTTAAATTTGGGTAGTACATATTTAAAAATGATGCTTGGCAAAGGCAGTAAGCTAACGCCACTAAAATCACATCGCACAACGGCGTTTATCCATAAAAATGCCACTATATATAACGACATATTGCGGCGTTTGATATACAAATACCGCTAGAGATAAGGTATTAGCGGTGTTTAGATAATAAAACGCCGCAATAAAACACGATCTGTTGCGGCGTTTTCTCTTTAGAAAAACGCCACTAAAAGTTGCGACATTTTGCTGTGTTTTTACTACAAACGCCACTAAAGATAAGGCATTGTCGACATTTGAAATATCAAACGCCGCTATAGAACATGATCTTTTGCGACATTTTCAAACACAAATGCCGCTAACATTTGAGGCGCTAGTTTCAGCAGCACTTTTCGCGGTATTTTTTTAGCGTCGCGAGGTTTTTTGGCGACACTAAAAAACGCTGGTAAAAAACTATTTTGTTGTAGCGGTTAGAGACTCAGAGATTCAAATCCTAACGTTGTAAATGAAAAAAAAAATATTACTAGAAGGTAGCCCCTATAAATGCCCTCTATAAAATCCGATCGGATTAGTGTCAATATTATCAATGTCGGTGGTTTAAAAAATAGTTTGTGGCCTTAAACGATTCAATTAAAGCAGTCAGACTAGGTGGGTATAAATCGTATTGAATAGTCAATAAAGATATTCCATCACACGTGTATTCATTCGAATCGGCTACCAAAACAATTTAGGGTAAACAACATTATTAGTCACTAAACTATTCCCACTTTTTATTTTCATCATCAAACTATTATTTTTTTGTCAAAATCATCACTAACGTTATGTTTTTTTCTATTTTAATCACTCGCCGTTAAAAAACTCAAGGAAAAAACAATAGTTTGATGATCAGAACAGGAAAGAAGTAATAAATTGGTGACCAAAACAGGGGAAAAAGTAACACTAGTGACCAAAATAAGAAAAAGAAAATAGCGTTAGTGAAGGTTTTGCTCAAAATAATAGTTTGGTGAGAAAATCAGGAAAACAAGATTAGTTCAGTGACCAATGATGTTAGTTACGCCATAATTTACTACTATAATATATCAAGTCTTTCTAAATATACGACTGTTGAAACATTAAACTAATAGTGTTGGGTGTTGTAAGATACGGTGTGCCTTCAAAGTAATGTTGTGGAGGGACAAACATAAAAAAATTGTAATCACAACACAACTTAGATCTAAATCACACACTTCAACAATAATGCTCTGGAAAACTGGTAAATCTCCCTTATAGTAATGAAAATGAACCAAGGCAATCTCTTACATTGGAGAAGAAAGATTACATTCAAGGATTCTAATTCTAAGTGCAGACTGCATAATAATGGTAGAACTAGTGAGCTTTAATGACCCAAGATAGTGAAGTTCCCATCTTTATGATCACTTGGTAAAATTAGGGATAGTAGCATGAGGCTCGGCCGCTTTAGCAGCCGGAGAGGGCTCGACGGCGGGCGACGGTGGCACCGGATTCCCTAGAAGCTCAGCCGGCAAATCGGGTATGCCTTTCAAGTAGAAAGTATAAAAGAGCTTCATGGGGAAAATGATCTGATGTAACTTGACTTGGCCGTAGGCTCCCTCAAAAATCCCAGATCCTCCTGTCACAGCCAAGTAGGTATCCTCATACGTTAAATAGGGTCCCTGGACGGCTAAATGGCCGTAGTCACCGAAGTAGAAGCTGTAAATGGCTTCATATCGATCGCCTTTCTTCTCCGGAATGTGCTGCATCAGGAGACAGATTCCAGCAGTGATGCCGATCCTTTTCTGCAAGTCTCCGGAGTAGAGCTTGTTGGTGAAAGGAACGAGATCACCCAGTGAGTTGACAGGTTTTTGGCTCAGTTTCAAAACTGCAGGGCTGCTTCTGTCTCTCTCGTTGAGTTCATAAACGTGTAGCTCTTGAACTTTGGCTGAAAACCCAAACATCAAAATCAATCAAAACTTTGAAAATTACTCCATAAAAAAAGGAATGATTAAGAAAGGAATTGTAGTTACTGGGTTTGGGAGTAACCGGGTCGGCCTGCTTGCTCTTGTTGAAGAAGAAGGCTGTGGTGGTGAAGGGCTTAGAGGATCTTGACGAGATATTGAAGCCATGGAACTGGAAAGGCTTTGAATATGAGAATTGGAACCTAAAACTCTGTAAGATTGTGCCATGTTCGGACAAGTTGATGGAGGAAATTGGTTTGAGAGAGGTGGACAGTGCCATCGACTGTGTTGGAAAAGTTGGAGAAGACAAATTAGACAAAGAAGATGATCGAATCCTAAGACTAGGAAGATGTTTTCTGAGCTGCTTTCTGATCACTAAATTAATCACAACTTTGATAAAAATATTAGGAAAGGATCTGGAATTTATGGAGTATTTTATATATACCAATCTACGTGTGAATCGTGTAAAGTATTTGGTCTTTAAATATTATCTTTAGTACATTTTGAAAACATATTATTCTGTCACGTTCCTCATCAGTTTCAAGTTTAACTTTTTACTTTTACATCACATTTAATTTTGTTTGAAAAGATAAATATTTTGTTCAACCGAATGATACCGACAATTATAGAAATCGAGATTAAATCCAAACCAGCAGGTCTATTTCGTACGTCTGAATTTACTGCCCTCTACAAATACCATAACAAATATCAGAGATACCATCCACACCGACTTGAGAGAAACCATTAGGAAGCTTCATTAGCATCTAAAATATCACAATCCGAAAAATATTTAGCTTTGAAACACTTAAAAAAGAGAATGCATGTCCATTTATGATTTTCGTTGCAATAAAATTTTCCTATTTACGTTTTGTAAGAGAAAAAATTTTAGAAATTGATATGAAGTTTTGTTTGCTTCCGTTTGGATTTTCTTTTTAGTGTGGATGTGTATATCTATACTCGTTATAGAGGACCGAATGAGTTGGTGTCAATAGTCAACTCGATACTAGATCAGTTGTGAAAATATTAAATATTTCTTTTAAATAATAATTAATATTACTATAAGAGTGTTTGTCTTTTTTATATTTTATTTAAATATAAATAAAATAATTAAAATTTATTTTGGTGTATTATATGATAGTAGTTGTTTTTTACTCTTACCCTTTGTAAACGCACACATATTGTGTAAACAAGTCTTCCTTTTCCACTAATACCACTCAATGAGTTTAATAATTTAACTTTTTATTAATAAATATCTATTACTGAAAATAATTATGTTTTAAAATTTTAATTAAATCATTTGTATAATATAATTATTTTTAATAATTTATATTGAATTGTTTTGGTTTGATGCGAATCTTACTAAAAGAATTGGAAATGTTTAATTTGAATTGACTTATTATTTTAAAGAATTTCTATAAAACTTTTATAAAATAAAATCAGTTCATTTCTAATTTATGTAAATATATAAAAACAATACTAAAACTTAAATATAATTATCTTAAACTAATAAAATTGAATAAACAATAATTTTTAAAGTTTAAAAAACTAAATATATGAAATCATTGAGTGGTCTAAGTGATAAATGATGTTATTGTTACTCCTAAATGACCCGAGTTTGAGTACTATAGTTTGCGCACACTAGAATATTTTTTAAAAAAGGCATAATACCAAAAAAATGTCCCTAACGTTTCATTGAATAGTCATTTATGTCTTAATTTATTTATTTTTGATCCACTTTGACCCTAATGTTTTATTTTGGGTGAAAATGACATCGGGATAGAAGCCGTCAGTTGACTAACGGTCAACGCGACACGCTAACGTGACACTTTGCCACATCAATATTTTTTAAAATATTTTTAATTTTTTAAAAATAATTAATAGTTAATAACATTTTTTATTTTTAATAAATAATAATCTACTTAATTTATTTTTTTAAATAAAAATTTTAACTTTTAAAAACAATAAATCAAATAAATTATTATTTATTATTTTTTACAAAAATAAAAATAATTAATTATTATTAATTATGAATTATTTTTGGAAAAATTTAAAAAGAATATTAAAAAATTGTTGACATGGCAAAGTGTCACGTCAGTGTTCTGTGCCACGTCAGTGTTCTGCATTGACTGTTAGAAAAATAATAATTTCCATTCACGAGAGGTCATTTTAACCTAAAATGAAATGTTAAGGGTAAGAGTGAATAAAAAATAAAAACCAAAATATAATTATTCAGTAAAACATTAGAGGTAATTTTTTGACATAATGTCAAAAATAAATATATTAACTAAAATAATCAAAACCAAAACCAAAACCGATCACATTCATTAGGTCGAACAAGTGTTGGTTGTTAAAGAGTAAATAAGGAACGGAAAGGGCAGCTTAGAAGTCTAAATGGGATATTTTACGTCATTATTAACTAAAATAATGTTATTTTATGTCAACAGGTGGTTTTATGCATGTGAGCGTGAACCCACTGGCAAAGCAACCACACGGGCCAAAAAATACATTCAAATACAAATATAACAAAAATAGTAATGAGTGATATATAAGTTTACAATTTTTTAATAATCTAAAGGTTATTTAAAATATAGTATCTGTTCATACATATTTACGAACCGTATCAAGTAATAATAGCCAAGTTTCACATGCTGTCACCAAAGGAAGTATCCAATGTAAAATGGGTGATAGTTAATGCTGAGGAAACAATAGTTGTTTGTTTTAATAGCCAATTTCTCTTGCATATGAATTGCTTTAAGCTAAAACACCCCATTTCAATTCCATCAACCTTACAATATTATCTAATTTCACCTTTTGCTTATATGTGCATAACGATGAAAAAGCATTTGCCAAATATATAATCAATCAAAGATTCGAGTCTCCACATTTACTCAGAATTTCGAAGCGGGGCTGCCATCCGAAGTCAAAGTTGTCCAGTTGTCGTGCCATGTGGTACGCTCGATGCTTCCCAGTGTAAGAAAATTGAAGCTATGGCATTGTCAACTTTCATGTCACTTTATCCAAAGCATAAGGCAAGAAGCGTGCCTAACTCCCTAAGCTATATCAGATAAGCAGGAAAGTTGGACAAGAAAAAAATTATTTTGGTGTTAAAAAACGGATAAAAAAGCAATGTAATTTCTCACCCTAAGTAATGTCCCTGCATAGTTTAAGACGCGAGCAGTAAGCTCTCATTCGAGCAATGCCTTGAGCATCGTGAATCCGATATTCGCTAGAAATTTCGCCTTATAAACTTTGTCGTACTCGTACCTTCAAGTTCACGCTCTCTACATAAGATTGAACAATCTCTTAGACAAATGACCAAGAAAAATGTACTCTTTCAAAATTTATATACCGGGGAGTAAGAATTATGCTAGAATCAAGCAATTTAAGTTTCCCACAACAAAGAAACCATTTGAATTATTACCGTATTGCAGAAAAATAATTCCCTTTTGACCTTACTCTTAACTAGACAATGAAAAAGGGGGCAAAGGGAGACAAATTTCTGGCTCTAACCTTACTGCACTGAAACAATAAACTTTAATACACTTTGGTGACATATAGGATGGACATCTCAGGTCCCTACAATTTTATGCTACATTGCTACTTGCTTTTGGTTTTTGTTTGACATTTTTTGCCTTGAAACAATCTCTGGACGAGTCTAACGTACAACAAGTTTAGGGTGCAGTTAAAAGATGACAATTTTTTATACTTGTTCAAAGTTTTAAAATGTTAGACTTTTTAATAATATTTTAAGTTATTTTTCCGTATTTTTTACAAGTATCGAACTTATTTTGTAAGTATCGATACTTGTTCAAAAACTTAAAATATTATAAAAAAAACTAAATATAGAAACTTTTTTTGTAAGTATCGAAACATGTAAAAAACACACAAAAAGTTCAACATAAAATATTGTCAAAAACTCTAATATTTTAACTTCTTAGACAAATTTCAAAATTTATCATCTTTTAACTGCACTTTAAACATACCGCACACCGGCATCAATCTCTTCTTCTCTTTTGTTACCTTCTATGGATATTAATCTGTCTGTCTTATCTTGAACGTGACAGCCATTGGTTTTCTTTAAACCTTGGACCTCATTAAACTGAGCTGTACTCAGTAATTACATCCTTTCCCAATGGTGAAAGAGCATGGGAATCAGCTAACAGTTGATAAGGCAGCGATATCAAAGCCTTGGGACCTCTTTGTACCCATTAGTTGATAAATATTAGCCGTCGGATAAAAAAGACAAAACTAGTTAAGAAAATTAAAAGGGTAAAGTTGTAAACTATTAATTAAAGAGTTAATTTTTGTCTTTGGATGAAGAAAAGTGACATGTGGCGTAAGTTAGAGTTTGGACTCAAGGGTAAAATAGTCAATTTAACTATTAAGAAGATATCTTTTATATTTGTGGATATATTTTTTTTGAACAATTGTTTTCTTTTTATGTGGGTATAAAAGATGCCAAATGTCATAGTAGAAGGAAAGAAAGAAAAATTAGGGAAATCAGCATCTCTTCAAGTTCACGGCAGCAAGGGGAAAAAGAAGGAAGGAAAATAGGTAAGCTTTATGATTTTGATTTTTAGCCCCCTAAATATTTAGATTTACGGTTTACTCATGAATGTTTTACATTGAATTATTTTTCATTTGGTACCCTTAATTCATAGTTTTGCACGAGCTATGTTCTTGAATTTAAAGAAAGAAAGTATAGAGGGTAAGGATCCAAAAATATATTGGGGTTTGCCGTGAAGGAAAAAACTACATGTTCTAATATGTTATTTGAATACCGAATCTAATTTTTATTGGAGAGGGACCAATTCAAAAGTTAAGGAAAAATAAGGAGAAATTATAGAAAAATTTATTTTAAGTGTATAAGTTGGTCTCCATTATTCAAGCTTTCATTTGATGGTGAAATTATTGAAATTTAAGATGATATGTGAAAACCTTTAAATTGATTATTGAAACTTTAGGAGGGGGAAATTAGAGTTTTGATTGAATAATGCAATTGAAGGCGTTGAAATGACTAATGGATGTCAAAGATTAAGTTTGGTAAAATTTACCCAAAATTTTCATGTCCGCAATGAGTTCGGAAATTCATTAAAAATTCAAGAAAAATAATTAGAAAGGGAGACATATACCGTTGTATCCGTGAGTCAATCTAGTTTCGTTCAGAACAAACGAGGATTGATTTTGAATTTGTATATTAAAAGATATGAATTTTTAAGTGATGGAATATCAGAAAACATAGTGGTAGTTTGTTTCGAAAAGCAACGCAGAAAGTGAATAAGAAAAACTGTCATAAAACCGTTCAAATTGAGTTTGGACTATTAGTTTACATAGTTGAAAAAACTTATCAAATCTAGTTTCTTTTAGAAGAAACGAAATCGAATTCTAAGTTATAGAATATTTTATAAAAATATTTCTTTGAAAGTAGCTCAGACTGACAAACTATAAAAATGAGTGTCTTATTGGTATTATCAATTGTGCATAAGAGAATGAATGCAGAGCACTCAAATAAGCACAAGAATTTAGTAATTCAGAAGAAAAAGTCAAGATCTGAAGTTCTCTTAATTTATATAATTTAGTTCGAGATAAAAAGTGTCACGGTGAGTGTATTATATGCATTTTTACATTTATATAAGATTAGAAATGCTTGTCATAAGCCAACTTTAAATGTTGGTTGTATAACATTGTATTGGTAAGTATATGTTAACATATTTTTTGCATGTCTAATGTTAAGTGGTAAATATATTATTATCATATTCACCGATAGTTGTAAGCATCTAGTGACATGTTTTCTACATGTTCACCAAGAGGAGATATGAACATTATTTACATGTTAATCACATAGCTATTGATAATTGGCGAGTATTATTAGCATGTTCATGACATGTTCATGCTATGATATAATATGATGTTTAGGGTATAAACTGTCCAAATAATGTTTTATTTATGAAATAATTATTATATTTTTATTGACGATAATTGAAATATGAGTGGATATTTATATTGTCTAAATATGTTTATTGAGAGTTATAGGTGTAGTTGGCATGTCATGACTCTATCATTGGTTATTGGTGCTATTAGTATTGGTAGTATTATGAGGCGCTACTTTCTGATAGTAATATTATTAGTGCTGCTATCTATTAGTATTATTAGTGTTAGCATTCGATAGTACTTTGATACTTATTTATATATATATGCATATATTTGTTAGTATGCACAAACACTACTATTTGATAATATCTTAGTGTTCACTCGCATACGTTATTCTCTCTTTGTTATACTTTGGACTATCATAAATAGAAATGACTAAAGTGCAGATAGTTAAGTATAGGCTTAATATATTGTTGTTAAAATGGCAACAAATGATAATAAGTCGAGCTTGAAAGCTTAACAATAATAGTAAGTATTAATATGGTGTTAAATGAATTGAACAAGTTTATATATTAACTTGCATCATGTTATACTTATGCATACACTGATATTTATTAGTCGTATTATGATAAATAGATAAGCATATAAGCTTAATAGCATCGGCATAAAATAACACAATACTAATGTAACGTAAAAGGTTATATATTGTTATGCGTCATGTTATATATTCATGTCGTCATGATGTAGAATAAACATATAATACTTCATTAAGTTCGTACTTAGTGTGTGATTATTTTTTTGAACGTAAATATTTGAAGTATCAGAGTTAAGAAGAGCATTGCATCAACAACATCAGTTGAAATGTTAATAAACTATTACAGTAATATCATCCTATCCAATTTAGTTTGATTAATTTAGAGACATGTATAAATAAATTAAATATGTCTATTTTGTTATAAAGTCTGTTATTTAAATGGATGATGTTTATTTTATAACACAGGTGTTCAATCGCTCTGCAAGGTATACTTGTATTTTCAACGGGTTATAATATTTTTTTCAGTAAAAGTCATTGTCTATATAGTATCTGTCTTGAGACATTTCTGACTCGACTCCGATGATGGGAGTCGGGTGAGGGGGTGTCTCTTTCTCTCTCTGTTTCTACTCTTTCAGCGAGCATCCCATTCCTAAATCAGCATGCCTTTCTCTGTAGGCATATGGCCACGGTTGCAACCGGTGGAGTTACCATCGGCATTATCAACAACCCTTGCAGCTCTCAGAAACTAATAAAACACTCAACTCCATCTCCATTTCTCGGCAAGAAGTTAAAACTCAAGCTCTCTTCCAAATCCAACTTCTCAGTTCCTAAAACCACCGAGTTTTTGTCCTTGAAAGCTGAATTGATCGACGTTGTCCGTGAACTCTTTGTGGGAGTTGGGGTGGGGTTGCCATGCACTGTCATGGAGTGTGGCGATATCATATACAGAAGCACTTTGCCCAAGCCCGATGGGCTAACCCTAACCGTGCCTGGTGCTATGCTAGCTTTGGGTGCTCTGTCTTATCTCTGGGCGACTCCGGGTGTGGCTCCTGGGTTTTTCGACATGTTTGTTCTTGCTTTTCTTGAGAGGCTGTTTAGACCAACTTTCAAGAAGGTGAGTTGAAGTTTTGGGGGTTGGAATTTTCTCAATGGGGATTTGTTTTGTGGTTTAAAGGCGTTGTTTCTGGTCTTGCAGGATGATTTTGTTTTGGGGAAGAAGCTAGGCGAGGGTGCTTTTGGTGTCGTCTATAAAGTTTCATTGGCTGATAAGAAGCCTAATTCAAAGGTAAGGCTGCGTGTTTGAGGAATCCTATGTGTAAAATACTGTATTCCTTTCGAAATTTCTTTATCTTTACTTGCATTTGGTGTAATAAGTGACCATCAATTTATCAACTTGCTATCTGAATTGGGATATGAATTTGATTTGCTTTTATTAGTAACTAGTTCCAGATACAGTTGAATTTGGTCATATGTTTATTTATGCATGACTACTACTCTTGATGGGTGATTGAGTAGGCTCTTTGTATGTTTGAAATGTGGATTTCAATATGGGATGTGTCGACTGTTAACAAATTAAAGGGTTTTCTTCATGGTCAGAAAGAGGGTGAGTTGGTCTTGAAAAAGGCTACTGAATATGGTGCTGTGGAAATCTGGATGAATGAGCGTGTGCGACGAGCTTGCGCCAACAGTTGTGCTGATTTTGTATATGGTTTTCTTGAGGTCATGTTTTTAATTGCCTACTCTCAATTATAAGTTTTAGTTCGATTTTTGAGACTAAGATTCTGAAATTGCCATCATTAAACATCTTCTAGGGTTCCTCAAAGAAAGGAGGAGAATATTGGCTTGTATGGCGATTTGAGGGCGAGGCCACACTTTCAGATTTGATGCAGAGCAAAGAGTTTCCTTACAATGTAGCTGCTTTCTCTTATCAACTTTTTTTTCTTCTCTGGAATCTTATTAACAATTCTCTGCCTTTGGGGATATAAAGTTGTAGATGGATGGTTCGATTATTGGGCCACATTGAAATAACCATGGAGTGTTAACTGCTTTTCTCTTTAAAGACTGGCTTACGAATTAGCACTTTATTGTACCTCACTTTTAGCCTTTTAATTGCCGACTTAATTTGTTTAATATCAGGTAGAAACAATGATACTTGGGGAGGTTCAGAACTTGCCCAAAGGCTTGGCAAGGGAAAATCAAATCATCCAAACTATCATGAGACAGATCTTATTTGCCTTGGATGGTCTTCATTCAACAGGAATTGTGCACAGGGATATTAAGCCTCAGAATATTATTTTCTCCGAAGGTAATGGAAGTAAGCTTTTACTTAATCGGCAAACATTTTTCAGTTCAAGAATTCTTAAATTAATACTTTGCTGTTTTGAAACTTGAGCAGGGTCTCGCACATTTAAAATCATTGATCTTGGAGCTGCAGCAGATTTGAGAGTGGGCATCAATTACATTCCAAAGGAATTTCTTTTGGATCCAAGGTAATTTCTTATCTATAAGAAACATAGATATCTAGTTGTGGACTGATGTTTAACTGTGACAGGTATTATTCAAAATGGTTGTCATTGTAATCCATGGCTGTTAGGACTTTAATGTGAGAATATGCTTTGATCAATGACATGCATTCTGTTACCTTGCTATCACTTCATGAAGATGTGCTAAAACTGTAGAATATGAACTTATGAAGTTCATCTTCATCCTTTATAAGCTTCCCGCCCTATCACACAACTTTTAGATCTCATGCTTTAACCCTGTTTTCATAAACTATACAGGCTATGGGTTATTCAACAATACAAAAAAAAAAGCTCAAGAACTTCATCCTTTTAAAGCATAATGTTTTAGGCTCAGAAACCAAAAGACTTCAAACAGATAAAGTAAAACTAACAAATAACAATTTAATCATATACACAAACCCTCCATAGTTCTCCTATACTTTGTTTTCGTTTAGCTGTATAGCACTACAGTAAAGCATTCATTTATCTTCATATAATTTCATATCAAGTCATTGTACTTGTGTCCAGTAAATCAACACCCACATGATATGCGGATACATATCAAACAATATGATATTGCAGTACTGGCAGATCATGGACCTTAAGGAAATAAATCATCAATTTTAACAGTGCAAGAACTATAGTAGGTTCACTCAAGTATCAACAAATTTTAAGCACAAAAGTTAACAGAATTACTCCAATATTTAGCATTTGGATAGAAACATCGATCAACACTGACGACAATTTCTCCTAGTTACACTTTCTCAGTAATAATTATCCATATTACTTGGTTCTAAAGCAGTGGTTGGTCAACACAGAAGCAGAAGTTAACGACAGAGTAGGTTTAATAAGGGTGGTGGGGCAAAGGGTTCATTTGTGGTTTGCATTTGGAATGAGTGAACTACAACAAATATCTGTTGGAGTATTGCATTACTCTACAAGTCACTCTTTAAATAGACATCTAATTGATACTTAAGAAAATAGCATCTAACTCTATGATTTCTTCTTTAGGGATTTCATTTTTCTGTTTTCCTTAGATATGCTGCACCGGAGCAATATATCATGAGTACGCAAACTCCTTCTGCGCCCTCTGCTCCAGTGGCAACTGCACTTTCCCCTGTTCTGTGGCAGGTTTGTCCCCTAGGAGATTCTTCCAAATTTATTATTACCTTTTGCTTTCATCGACACAGCATTTTGTTGTTACTTCCTAACAGCTGAATCTGCCCGATCGATTTGATATCTACAGTGCTGGTCTCATTTTCCTTCAAATGGTGAGTGGAAGATAATGTTTTGAGTCATCTTTACTATTTTATTTTATTTTATTTTCTTGAAGACCTTTTAATGTTGATGCTAAACTGATGCTGAAAGCAGATAGAGGTTAATATTATCCAAATTATCATCATTTTTTAGATTATATGTTAAAGTGATAAATCAAGTTACAATGTAAGACATACACTGCAAAAGCAGCGTCAGTGGATTTGAGAAATAAACTTCAAGAAATGAATGGATTGTTCCAAGTCAACTTCTGTACTACTGTTATAGTCTTGTTTTAAGTTGATTTCTGCTGTATCAATGGTAAACATGATCAAAATTAAAAAGGAAATATCAAAATCGCACAGTGAATGAAAATGACTTAAAAAGATGTGAGAAGATTCACGATGATATGCTCAAAATTTGAAAATCATGGATAGAAAGTAGTTAAGCATTGTTGACATCCTAAAGATTCCAATGTTTTATTTAGCTGTAAGATATTTGGTTTAGTAGACTTTAAAGTAGCAGAATTATGATGCATGGTATTTTTGTCAGTGCATATTTTCTAGTTGGGATATTTGTGAATACTGAATAATAACACCGTTGTTTTATAGGATGTCTGGTTGCAATCAAAATGCAGAGTTGAAGTAGTATCTCTATTAGTATCATTAACTGTTTCCTTCTAACAGGCATTTCCATCGTTAAGAACAGATAGTGCATTGATTCAATTCAACCGTCAGCTAAAGAGGTGTGATTATGACTTGATTGCATGGAGGAATACTGTAGAGCCTCGCGCAAGCCCTGACCTCCGGAAGGGCTTTGAGCTGCTGGATTTGGATAATGGGATAGGTTGGGAACTTCTGACATCAATGGTTCGTTACAAAGCAAGACAAAGAATTAGTGCAAAAGCGGCATTGGCTCACCCTTACTTCGACAGTGAAGGACTACTAGCTTTGTCCTTTGTGCAGAATCTGAAGCTGCAAGTCCTTAGGGCTACACAACAAGATTATGGGGAAGCTGCCAGGTGGATAATCAATTTAATGGCGAAATCTGGAACAGAGAAAGAGGGAGGTTTCACAGAAGCACAACTTCAGGAGCTTAGAGTCTGTTTCGAGCTATAGTTGATTATTAATGCTTTTTTTTGGCAATCATCATTAACTAGATAACCTAATTGAGTTCTCTCTTCATTGTGCAGGATATAAAACCTACAAAGAAGGCGAGTCCACAAAGAAATGTTCTTGCTTCAGCTCTTAAACTTCAGAGGAAGATTGTTAGAACATTGAATGAGAGTATGGATGAGCTTAGCAAACGCAGTAAAAGCCTATGGTGGAGCAGGTGGATCCCTAAAGAGGAATAGAGTATGTATATGTATATGTATATGTATATGTATATGTATATGTATATGTACATATCTGCATATTTTTTTCAGTTCAAACAAAGTAATGATGATCAGAAATTTAGGTGGAATACTGTAGGAATCTTTTGCATTCACGTTTAAGGGCATTTGTGAATGATAAAATTAATTTGAAGTATATATATAGTTCTGGATTAACTGAAACTGCTATGAAGCTTGCTGTGTCCTTTGCATAATATTCTGAAGATTATAAGATTCTTTAATTTCTTGGGATCGGAAGGGGAGATTTGTTAAATTAATTTAATGGTCATTTTTCAAGTTTCCTAGGAGGCTGTAACAATGGAAAGATACTAGAGAATATACTTTGGACAATTAGATTATGACATTTTCTATTGGATTCAAAATCTCAACAAATATTAAAAAATGAATGGGGTTGGCAGTCAGTCGTAAATAGAATTAATAATAGGGAAGTGGGGGCACTGCCCACTGCAACAATCCAAACGTGGATTTGTGTATTAATATTGTTTTGGGAGTTGAAGCCAATGAGCAACGTTGGAGTTATATTCTTCACACAAAGGCTCACCTTCTATATATTAGTAAGACAATCAATCAGACCAGATATTGTAATTTTTATTATATGTTTATTTGCTTTTACTCCGTAGCGTATTGAGTAGTCTCAGTAAAAAATGTATTATTTTTAAATAATTAGTAAGACAATCAATCAGAGCAGATATTGTAATTTTTATTATCCATATGTTTATTTGCTTTTACTCGGTATTGAGTAGTCTCGGTAAAAAAATATTATTATTTTTAAATAATTTACTATTACAATGTGTATATTATTAAATAATTAGGATTAATAAACATACATTATCGTATAATCACACTACATGATTAAAAAAAAACTTTAAAATAGATTGAGTCCTTAGTCAATTTTTATTGTTGTTATATTTTGAAAAGTATGTTTGAAAAGTGTTTTTTAAATCTTAAGAAAAATATGGTCTATTAATTTAAAGTGTTTGATATTATTTAATCTTGTTGGGCTCGATATGATCAATCGAAAACCGTTAAGAGGGGTGAATTGGCCTTTGATTGAAGCAATAGAAATTAAAAATTGTGCACAATGATTAATAGTTGTTCGACTTTTAAACCAAGTCTACATCCACTACGTTATCTCCCCACGAAGGATTTTTCACAAATTCACTAATTTGTGAATCTTTTTCAAGGATCAAGGGTAACCTTTACAACACTCTCAAAGCTTATACCAAAAAGCTTTGAGATACACTTGCCCAAGAGAAAATACAAATAAGCAAACTAATGAAAAATCTCACAAGGCTAATTTGTTTGCAATCTTAAGCTCTTACCCAAAACCTAAACACTTGAGCAATATTAACAATTTGGCTCAACAAGTGTTGTCTATTGAAAAATAAGACTTTTAAGCACAAATACAATTTTCTCTATACATGAATGTTGGTAATATGTTTTTTAGCTTTCCATGGATGCTTGAAGGTGTATTTTAAATTCTCTAAGGAGTTTGTAGCCGTTTATGACCGATGGGGTTGGTTTAGAGCCGTTTGGGGTGTTTTTCTAGCCATAAATGCATTTCTGTCGGTACTAGGAAAAAGCCGTTGGAAAAAGACCGTGGGTATCGGTACTCAAGGTATTGATATTCGAAAGTGGGTATCGATACCTGCACTAAATTCAAACAAAAACTAGCCGTTGAAGGCTTTGCGTACCGGTACTCAAGGATTGAGTATCGATACAAGGCTTTGGGTACAGGTACTCGAAGGAGCGTACCAGTGCCAAAACTCCATACTGAAATTTTGAAAAAAAAAGCACTACGTATCGGTACTCGACAAGGTCGTACTGGTACGGGTTATTGGGTATCGATACCGAAGTTAGGGTATAGGTACTCAAGGCATATTTTTAACTCAAAACACTTTGAAAATATTTGGTTATCTCAAAAATACTTTGTAAAACCTATTAAACATATATTTTTTAAGTTGAATGAACTTTAATTTATTTTTATAAAATTACGAACAAGTCTAAAAATATTTTTCACAAATTATATATCAAAATCAACATCTAAATAAATCTTAAGCAAAGTGTTAAGAAAAACAGATGAATGATATTTAAATAATATTTTTTTAGTAGCAAAAGTGTTTTCGATTTCAAAAGCTTGTTTGAAAAGTAATGAAAAACTGACCATAAATTCAGTTAATATTTTTTGAAATCACAAATTCGAATATGTTTAGGTGTAATTGTTTTTGATTTAGGAGTTCACGATTGTATTTTTGACAAATCTTAATACTAATAATAATCATAGTTCTACTTAGAGGGACGAGGAAGGAGAACTCTAGGAAAAAGAAGGGGAGGTGCTCTTAGTGGGTTTAAAACTCATAATCTAAGATAATATGAAAGAACAAAAATGAGTAACTTCACAACTGACCAAATATGCTTGCTCAGGAGTTTATGGTTGTATTATACTTTGATGAATGTATGTTATTATGTCTTTAATTATTTCATGTTGGTCGGTCCATGTTTCATAAATATATTTATACGTACGTTTAATTTTTTTCCATAAGACATACTCTTAAGATTTCTAAAATCTAATCCCTCTAGTTTTAAACCGAATTCAAATATTAAATCGAAATTCTAAATATTAAAACGTCGCATGTTTAAATTTAACGAGAATTCATTTGATGTTTTGAATTTTAATTTACTAAATATGAAACGTTTGAAGAAAATAGGGACTGGGGAATAAATAAATTATAAATATTTTACATTTTAATATAATAAAGGAGGGATCAGATTGCACGGTGGGACTGAATTGGAGCTACCCCACTGTTCCTTAACATGATTTGGGGATTATGGATATACCCCTCCTTCTCGTGTGGGTAAGTTTTCTCACCATAATTGACTTCCACAATTGTAAAATCGTGTAGAGAGTCGATAAGGGACTGACTGAACTGATTTTGGTATAACAAGTTAAAAGGTTAATTTAATATTTTTAAATATTTAGAAGTCTAAATTAATTTTTTTAAAATTGAAACTTAATAAGAAATTTTAAAATGGGACTTAATTGAAAATATTTAAATAAATAAATACCTAATAATAAAATGATAATTTTAAAATTTTTGAGGGATCAAATTAATTTTTTCCAAACTCTAAAAGGTCAAATGTAAATTGTCTAAAACTCGAATCCTAAACCGTTATCATCTATAACTCTTCGTTCAAATTAAAATGAATAAACCGCCTAACATCACTATAAGTTATAGGACAATTATTCTATATACAAGTGGTGTAAAAGTTTTTTTTATATAAGTATGTCTAATTTAAGGTTAAAATTAAAAAAATGCCATAAGCCCCTAAATGCTGAACCTTAAACTCTAAACATTAAACCTTAAAGTCCAACCATAAACTTTAAATTATATACTCTATAATCTAAACCTTAAACTAAAATTATAAATCCTTAAACTAATCTGTTTAAAATTTTCACTATCGTGTATGGAATAATAATCTTACGTTATATTCCTATTGTTGTACACCAACGATAAATACATTTTTTTAAGATTTTTTTCACACCTATTATTGTTAAAGAATAAAGAGAGACATTTTGGGAGTATCAGCTAATTAAAAAGCAAATTGGCTATTATGTGAAAAGGGATTGGAATTCTTTTAGGTGCGTTTGAATTGCAGAAAAGAAAATTACCTGGAAAAAAAAGCTTTTTCGAAAGTTTTATACCCACGTTTGGTTGGAAGAATTTCTAATATGAGTAATATTTCATTCCCAATAGTAGCGTTTTTTAGGTTAATACCGGAAATCCTATTCCCTTCATTTTTTTTTAGGTATTTGACAATTTCTTGCATTTAGGACAAAAGTGCCATTGATAAAATATAAACATTTCAATCATGTCCTTTCTTTTTTGAGTTAATTTGCTGCTTTAAATTATTAAATAAGACATAATTACATAGAAAATAAATAAATATTAAAAAAAATAAGACACGAAGTTAAAACATATGACAATAAATAAATATATAGATATTGCCAAAAATATATAAATACACATATTCTTTTATAAAATAAATTATATATTTTGAAAATATATAATTATATTTATATAAAATCATAAAAACACTTTGAACATCCTTTGCTGATTTTACCTTTTAAGGATTATTATCCTAAATTCATAGTAAAAAATTTCAATTACGGAGATCTACTAATTGGCCTAGTGGCTAAGGATTCTCATCTTGCTCAATCTTATATGGGTTCGAATCCCACTATGTGAGTGGATTACTTCTCTATTTAATCAAAAAAATCCAATTACAACAACCGAAAAATATAAATTTATCGCATGTTCTCATAATATAAAAGAGATTGAATAATATTATTAATCTCATCTCACAATGAAATGTGAATTTAAATCTTACTTTGGATGATTTTTAAATAATTGTCATAAGTATATTTTTACTATATTTTAATAAAATTTTACTTTAAACCTATATTTTTTCATATGATGTTATATCTCATATATAAATAAATTTAATACTTATGACAATTATTTAAAAATATAGGTTTAATGTACTAGTTATATAAAAGCGTAAAATACACAAATGGTCACTAAACTATCTCTAAAAATACAAAATGGTCGTTAAACTTTCAAATGTTACATAATGGGCATTAAACTTTAGTTTTTGTTACAAAATGGTCTCTGAGCCATTAATTATTGTTAATTAGGTGATGTGACAGTTACAGAAATTTGAATAACATAACACTTAATCCTCCATATTGACACATTTAACCAATTTATTCCTAATTTAACCCTCATTATTGATGTTTAAATCTATTGAATGTGTAAATATTGAGGATTAAATGTTATTATACAAATTTTCGTAACTGTCACGTATCCTAGAACGGCCAAGCGACCATTTTGCAATAAAAACTAAAGTTTAATGCCATTATGTAATGTTTGAAAGTTTGATGATCATTTTATATTTTTAGGGATAGCTTAGTGACCATTTGTGTACTTTACCCTATATAAAATTTTGTTACATATTTTTTTTTCTAAAATTTACATAGTGCAACCAAAGTAGTTATATGTATTTTCATGTAAATATTTTCAATTATATATGGAAATTTTAACTTGTCTAAAGGCAAATATAGTAAGGACAGTTTGGTCAAATTTGCTTTCAGACAACCTTATATTCCCTTAACCAAACATTGTCATCTCATATTTCTGTCAATTAAACTAAACAAGATAATGTAACATTCTTAATAAATGTCAGGTAATGCTAAATTTTAGGAATTATATTCTCACAAATAATCTTATATTTCGTGATCCAAACTCACCCTTAGGTTTCAAATTGTTGCATCGAACCACATGAAGGTGTTGGGTCTCTTCTTGTGGAATTGTTGTTCTGTTTGGTGGAAAGTCTTTCATTTCGTGTGGAGTATTGGGCCTAATTAACATTGATGGATTTCCATGGCCCTTCTTGATGAAAGCAAGGCCCAAGTTATGCTTACTAATTTTTCTAAACACTAACTTGTCTTCTTTTATTTTTGTCTTCAAATTCATAATTCTCATAAATCAATAAAAACAAAGATTGTGATTAAGAAAACTAATCAGTCTTATTGGCTATTTATACGCTCTTTTCCGTCTTTAATATGATAAACTTCTGTATTTAATTAGTTTTTCTATACGTCGGGGATAAGAAATGTCAAAGATGGAAAAAGGAATAGCACATTAAATTGTCAAAAACGTACGTTTTCGATAGGATTAAAGCAGTTTTCTCTCCGGTAATTTAGTATTCTTTACTAACAATCAGTTGGTCTATTAAAATAAAACATTAAATCTCTTAAAAAATGTTAAAAATTTAAATTATGATGTTATAAATAAAATAAATTAGATTAAGAGTATCACCCTCGTAATAAACTTCTACCATACCTAGTCAACTAATAAATTAGATATCATTAAAAAAAAATGGCATTTCTTTTGAACGGACCCGAAAGGGAAATATTAGTGGTAAAACGATTCAATTAAAGCAGTCAAACTATGCAGGTATGAATCGTATTGAAGAGTCAATAAAGGTATTCCATTACACGTGTATTCATTCGTATTGGCTGCCAGAACATTGTAGTACTACTACTATATGTTATAACGCAACACAACATTGACATTGACTATAACATATAACAAGTCTTTCTAAATAATAAAAATACAGTCTGTTCAAACATTAACCTAAACAATGTTGGGTCATGGGTGTTGTAACATACGATGTATCTTTAAAGTAATGTCGTTGAGGGACAAACCTAAACTATTCAAATTGCAACACGACTTAGATCTAAATCACAAGCTTCAACAATCATGCTCTGGAAAACTGGCAAATCTCACTTTTAGTGATGAAAATGAACAAAGGCATTGTCTTATATAGGAGAAGAAAGATTACATTCAAGGGGAAATAAACAAAAAAGGATCTAATTCTAAGTGCAGACTGCATAATAATGGGAAAACTAGTGAGCTTAATGACCCAAGATAGTGAAGTTCCTATCTTTATGATTACTTGGTAAAATTAGGGATAGTAGCATGAGGCTCGCCCGCTTTAGCAGCCGGTGATGGCTCGACGGCGGGAGACGGTGGCACCGGATTCCCTAGAAGCTCAGCCGGCAAATCGGGTATGCCTTTCAAGTAGAAAGTATAAAAGAGCTTCATGGGGAAAATGATCTGATGTAACTTGACTTGACCGTAAGCTCCCTCAAAAATCCCAGATCCTCCCGTCACGGCCAAGTAGGTATCCTCATACGTTAAATAGGGTCCCTGGACGGCTAAATGACCGTAGTCACCAAAGTAGAAGCTGTAAATGGCTTCATATCGATCGCCTTTCTTCTCCGGAACGTGCTGGATCAGGAGACAGAGTCCAGCAGTGATGCCGATCCTTTTCTGCAAGTCTCCGGAGTAGAGCTTGTTGGTGAAAGGAACGAGATCACCCAGTGAGTTGACAGGTTTTTGGCTCAGTTTCAAAACTGCAGGGCTGCTTCTGTCTCTCTCGTTGAGTTCATAAACGTGTAGCTCTTGAACTTTGGCTGAAAACCCAAACATCAAAATCAATCAAAACTTTGAAAATTACTCCATAAAAAAAGGAATGATTAAGAAAGGAATTGTAGTTACTGGGTTTGGGAGTAACCGGGTCGGCCTGCTTGCTCTTGTTGAAGAAGAAGGCTGTGGTGGTGAAGGGCTTAGAGGATCTTGACGAGATATTGTAGCCATGGAACTGGAAAGGCTTTGAATATGAGAAATTGGAACCTAAAACTCTGTGAGATTGTGGAGCTGATCTACCATGTTCGGACAAGTTGATGGAGGAAATTGGTTTGAGAGAGGTGGACAGTGCCATCGACTGTGTTGGAAAAGTTGGAGAAGACAAATTAGACAAAGAAGATGATAGAATCCTAAGACTAGGAAGATGTTTTCTGAGCTACTTTCTGATCACTAACTTAATTAATCACAACTTTGATAAAATAAATAAACAAATATATAAGTGTGGAAAGATCTGGAATTTATATTTTATTCCAATATACGTGTGAATCATGTAGAGTATTTGGTCATTAATTATTCTGTAGTAAATTTAAAAAATATTTTATTCTACCAACGAGTTGGTTCAAGTGAGGATAGAATCGTCTGTCTCAAATTATACTCTTTTTAGTGTTCCACTTTAAGATAGTGAGTTTAAGGTTAGAATTTATTATTAACGTTTAGAGAATTAGGGGTAGAGTATATTTTTTAGGGTGTAAGGTTTAAGATGAAGAATTTAGAGTTACGACTTAAAATTTATTTTTTAATATTTTTTATTGTGGAGCATAAAAAGAGATATAATTAAAGGGAAGATGATTTTTATATGCAACTTAATATCTTTTAAGCAAATTTTGAGTGCATTGTATATGTAAAAAAATTCTCGTTGAGAGCTTCATCCACTAACATTATTGTACAATACATATCAATTTAAATTAATCAAAACAAAATTTTAAAAAATTATTCTGTCACGTTTCCCATCAGTTTCGGTTTTATCTTTTTGCTCAACGGAATGATAATGACATAGAAATCAACGACTATAAGATTGTCACAAGAATATGAATCTTTGATCATTCTAAACTCTAGTGGTTCTTTTCTTCTTTTTTATCACCGTTTTTTTAGGAATTTTTGTGTTGTGTTTCAGAGATTTTCGGGGTCCTGAGCGAAAATTAAAATTTGACCTTTATATAAAGAAAATACATCTCATTACGAATAGAAATTTTTTACCCATATTTAGGCCCTAACAGTAAAAAATTAAGTTTAGAGTTTAGGATTACAGTTTAAAATTATAATTTAGGATTGAAGTTTAAGGTATTGAGTGCATAGTTTAGGATTTAGTATTTAAAAGTTAAGGTTAATGCTTAGAATTTAATTTTTAATGTTAAGCATAGAAATGGGCACAGAAAAGGGACAATTTTTTTTATTCATCTCATTACTTTGAACAATTAATTTAATATTTCAAACACATTACTTTCATTGTTAGATTAATTTATTTATTTATTTAGAAAAGAAAATTAAATTTTTACCATTAAATTAATGTATTTATTTGATAAAATAAAAAATTAAAAAATATGAATAATAAAATTTTAGGAGCCCTAAACTAATTGAGGGCTCTAGGCTGGGGTGCTCCTCTTATAGCCGGCCGTGGTAAGTAAATTTATCGATCTTTATAATGGTTGTTGATGATTTTTTTTATTTTGGATTTTTTTGTATGTCTTATTTTGTTTGTTTTTATAGCATGAATTTTTGTCTTGTGATACAGTTTTCGTCTATCTCATTTGTGTTAGTTTTGCGTTCATGTAGCTATCGCCATGATGCATGATCTTGATCTTGATCAGAGAATGTCGACAGTTTAGCATGATTAGATCCTCTTTTGTGGTAGTTTGTCGACATAATAAGAACTATTAGTTGAGCTGCAAGATTGTTTATGTCCATCATCTCTTCTACATCATTACATAAGCAACTAGTTGGATAGAGACAAAAAAATTGATGATGGATGTTGAATTTTTGAGGATATTAAAGGTTATATTTCAAAGAAAGTCTTGTTTTTCTACACTTTTAAATTTTAATGTTTTATTTTTTTATGTATAAATCAACAACTATAAGAGCAAGATTAAATCTAAACCAACAGGTTTATTTCGTACATCTGAATTTAGTGCCCTCTATACCGTAACAAATATCAGAAATATTGACACCGACATAAGTGAAACTATTAGGGTGTTTCTCTCACTCCACGAGATATGTATATAATAAAACTACACGTTCTGAAACATGAGCTGTTTTATTAATTTTCTGATGAGTCCATTCAAAAGATAAACATGAAATTGAAACACTAGCTAAATACAGACAAAGCACGCCAAATTGTGACACAATCGGACTCCAAAATTATTCCATCAACATTTGATGCTTTTAACTAGGACAAAGCCTCCTGCACAGACAGTGCTTCTGCCATATGTGGTTCTTTCTGTCCCTCGACATGACCAGAAAAGCATTTCACCACTCGACCATGATGGCCACCAGAAAGAGCAATAGATTTTTAGTAGCGACGCCGACTATACTTCTCCGAGCATGAGAAGGGTTCGAGCCTTCATTAGCATCTAAAATATATTATAAGTGGTGTAAAGGTGGATGAATATGCTTGTTATCATTCTTGTGAAATATATTTATAATTATTTAGAAGAATTTGGAATGATTAATGGAGATAAAAACCAAGTTTATAAAATCTATCAAGGATTTTATGCATAGATAGTGAGTTCAAAAAACCAGCAAAAATTCTATATAAATAGCTGGGAAGTGATTCATACATTGTTGTAACCGTGAGTAAGTCTAGTTTCGTTTAAAATAAGCGGAGATCGATTTCAATATGTATTTGAAAGGATACAAATTTTTAAGTGATCGAAGGTCAGAAAAACAGAGCAGCAGACTCTCCTAATACTAGTTCGGCGATGACTTTAAAAATTCTTCATAAATTGTACAAGTCAAATTAGAAGTACCCCTTATATGGTTAGAAAGAAATTTGAGTCTAGTTTCTTTTGGAGCAAACATAATGAAGTTCAAAGTTGTATATAATGAGATAAGTCAATTTCTTTGAAGGTAGTACAATAACATGCGGATACAAACTAGGTGGTAAGTACCCAGTTAGGTAGTGGGTGCGATGGTGGATGAGTATGTACCAGTGTGAGAGAGTATGAATTTGAAAATTACACTCGTGGGTGTTAGGTAGGTGATGGATATAAAAATTTTAGGCGAATATAATTATAAGGGAAGGAGTATCCACAACGGTCTGCCCCGTTTGTCATTCCTAGTCGTCTTCAATTGATGACGTCTTTGTCACGGGGCCATCTCTTAGGCTGACATCTTCAATAGGTGGTGTACGAGTCGCAGGCAACTTTGAGTCGATTTTTGGACTAAAATAAAATTAGAGAAACTAAAATGAAAATTTTTAGAAATCGATAGTAATTTACTGTAATTAAGTAATTATAATGCATTCTGAAAATATGTAATCTTATGACATTAAAAATTGTTTCATTTTGATACACGTGGTAGAATTATAGGGACCCCGTTGAAAGAAAATTTATCTCAAACAGATTTTTAAATTTATAAAATTATTTTTATAATATATTGTTGGTGATTATTATTGATGGGTTTAATTGAAAAGAAGTATCTAAATTATATTTTTGTTTGAAGTATTTAAATTAATTTTTCGTCAAAATAAGTGCTTAATTATTATTTTTAATCACTTTAACTCCATTTTCTATCTCGATTAAAAAACTCTTTTAGTTAAAACGTTTATACGTCACAAAAATCTAAATACATGTATTGAAAGAAAATAATTTAGGTACTTAAAAGACGGAAAAAAAAAGAGAGTATAATTTTGTTTATTTTTCATCAAAAAATAGTTTAGATACTTTAGATAATTATGATAAAAAAATATATATTTTTTAATAAACTAAATTATACATTTTTAACTCAAATACTTAAATTATTTTTTGATAAAAATAGTTTATTTTTTAATAAAATAATTTACGTATTTTTTAATTAAGTATTTGAGTAATGGCAACTGAATTTTATTAAAAAAATAAGGGAATGTATCATAAATACAAAACACCCAAAAAAGAGAAAAATGAGGACAATGTCCACTAAAAAACTCATACAAAATAAAACATTAAATCCAAAAGTGCACCAAAAAACAAATCCTTCCCTTAAGATTGACGTACACCGTCAAAGAACCTAGGAACCTTCATGAATTTGATTGTCTCTATCTAAACGATACGCTTTACTAGGTGAAAAAAAGAGTGGTAAGCGAACCAAACTATCAAATAGATTGTTCCGATATACAATTTTGATTACATCGACAAACAACCACCAAAGGGATCAAACTTTCTATGAGTACCGCTAATTCCAAATCAGAAAACAAGCGACACAATGATTTTTGTACGAGCACCAACAATCGCTAAGGTATACAAAAGCTGTATCAAACGGAAGAGAAAATGTACCACAAAAGCAAAGGAAAATGTGCTACAAAGTAGGAAAAGGCCGACATTAAGCATTTTTTGAGCTTTCTACTTTAATTATAAGGTAGTATCTTAGTATGGTTTCAAAATTAAATAAACTCAGACACATATGTACACTATGTTGCTCATATTCAAGTCACCTAAAATGAACACCACCATATTACCATTATGACTTCTCAATGGATTCAACTTAAGTATTATCTATAAAAAAATACAAGATAAAGATTTTTTTTAATGGGCTGAGGGCCAACATAGAATGGGAAGAAAGGCCTTTATCATTTAAAGACCGATGGGCTCCCTCCAGCACGGTAGATGGTGGGCACAAGGTTTCAATGGAAAACTAAGTTCAATATGACAACACGCTTTTTTTTCTTTAATGTTAATTTTATAATTTATGTTTGGGGTAATTATTCTATGCACAAGTACTTTGGGGAAATTTATGTTTGGGGTAATTATTTCATACACAAACGCTTGGAGAAACTTTTTACAAGTACCTTTGTTTTAGGATTTAAGAATTTCGTTTAGAGTCTAGTGTTTAGGGGTTTTAGTGGACGAGTTTTAAACTTAGAGGGCATGGTTAGAATTTAAGGTTTATAGTTAAAATTTAGGGTTTATTATTTAAAACTTAAATATCTAACTATATTACCCTAAAAACTAAACCCTAACCTCTAAACCTTAAATTCTACCTTTAACCTTAAATTCTAATAGTAAACCCTAAATTCCAAACCCATACACTTAAACCCCTAAACCTTAAATTGGGTCCTTAAACCCTACAACTAAGACGTTTGTGGAAACTTTTCGTTTTCATCACCAGTGCATGGCATATTTTCCCTTATGTTTGTTTCTTTAAGTAATATTATAGAGGTATATTATGGTGCAACTCTTCCTACTAAGTTTGTCTCATTCACAACCTCAATATTCAATTTTTTAACATCTTTTCTTGTTAAACCAAGTAATAGTTGGTACAATATACTTTAGGGTAATCTATATAAATAGTCTCTCGACTATAGAACACTTTTTTATTGAATTTTTTGACTATGAAAAGTTAGTAAATGGTTACCGACTTAAAAAAAGTTACAAGTTAATATGTTGCCGTTAAAAAATTAACGTAGTACAATGTGACAGTTAATTAAAATCCGTATAATAACAAATTTAGTTCTTAACATTTACGCATTACTATAATTTGGTACCAAATCTAAAAAATTACTCCTTAACATCACCCCTCCCGTTGTGTCCCTACTGTCCAACCTCAAATGTGTTGCATTGAAACAATCCGCTAACAACAAGTTTTACTAAACTGCAGCTAAACCCAATTAACAACTAACATAAAACCATGAAAGTTAGCTAATACACTATGCTCTAGTTGGCTGTTTTCCTCTTTCATAATTCTTTTCCTGGCGTTTTGTCCCCTTCTCCCTCATCTCCGATTAGGTAATACATTATACACAACAAGCTTTACTAAAATGCAGCTTCAGGACATACGTACATATGTATGTGCGTCTGTGTGTGCAAATTATGTTAACAGCTCGACGCCCAATGGATTCGATACAATAATCCTAACATCGACCATGACAATGTTGAGAAAGAAAAATACATGAAAAAAACTGAAGAGAGAGCTATAGCTAGCTAATGTGTGGTTGGCTAAAATAAATATATAATTAACTTTAAAAGTATTTGTCTCTTACACACGCGCACACATTGTTGCTGCTGCTGCTACACTACGGTGCAAGCAATCAAGCATGTAGACACCAGGTGTGGTCATGTTTTTCAAAAGGAATTTACGTAAGGATTCTCACTTATTGTATTAGAAATACCGTTAAATGATTCATCTATCAGACTATAGAACATAGCCTAAATATGGACTTTATTTGTGTGTATAGAGATCTTATATAGCTTACTTTATTTTTACTTTCCCCCTCTCAGTTCTAGTTTTAATTTCCTAGGGTATCCAAATTAATACCAGAAGCTCCTTACCCTAAAAAATTGCTTACTACAAACTATATTGTAATTATTAGTATTTGAAAGAAGTAAAAAATAAATATACATGAGGGGGAGAAGGGGACAAAACGCCAGCAAAAGATTATGAAAGAGGAAAGCAGCCAACTGGAGCATAGTGTATTAGCTAATTTTCATGGTTTTATGTTTGTTGTTAATTGAGTTCAGCTGCAATTTAGTAAAGCTTGTTGTTAGCCGATTGTTTCAGCAAAGAGATTGCAGCAGATTTGGGGCTGGACAGCAGGGACACAATGGGAGAGGTGAGATGAAAGATTAAATTGGTGTAAATTTAATTGTTGAGGGTTAATTTTTTAGAATTGGGACCATATTATACTAATGTGTAAAACTAGATTTGTTATTATACTAATTTTAAATAACTGTCATATCCTACATAGTTAACTTTGAACGACAACGGACTAACTTGTTACTTTTTTAGGTGAGATGACCATTTTGTAACTTTCTATAGTCATGAGGCTCAACAAAAAAATGTTCTATAGTCAATGGACTATTTATGTAGTTTATCTTATATTTTATTTACATAATATCAAAATTCGTCATTATGTTTGATAAAATAGTCATTTTTACTTTTATTCTTTTTCTAAACAATTCAGCATTCAATATTTTTTTTACCATAATAATATTTTTATAATAACTATTAGTAGATTAATAGTCAACGTTTGTTGCTGACGTGACACATTTATATATGTTACGACTTACGATATTAAGGTGTCATTTCCAAATATGTTTAATTCTTGACGTAGTATATGCGACATATGCTTAAGTATTCGTATGTCATGTCAAAAAATTATTTTTATTTTATTAAATTAATGTCTTCTAATTTTTTTACTAAATCATTTAGAAAATTAAAGATATTATAAACCGTAAGTCGAGGGATTGAATTTGGAAATCCTAAAGGAGAGATCCAATGTCTAACTGCTTAACCAAGTTTAAAACGTGTTACATTATAGACAAGAATTATATTTTTATTAAGTAGAGAATTTTTTTTTTGCCTTTAAATGACAAATATTAAGATTCGAATTTACACGCAAGATAAAATAACGTGAGCATCCTTGACTACATGGTCATTTAATGAATCTCTTGCCAAGAACTATATTTAGTATATCTAGTTTAGTCTTTAGTCAAAATTAATTATATTTATATTTGTAAAGTATATAAATTATAAAATATTATAAAAATATAGTTATAACATAATTATAACTATAAATAAAATTCGCTTATTTCATAAAAAATATTGAAGACATTTATATTTATGAAAATATTTTATTATAAAATAAATATTAATATATTAATATTATTTATTTTTGTATTTAATATTAATTATTCATGCAATTGATATTAAAATATCCTAGTATAATTTTAAATTTAATTAATCAATCAAGTTGTTGAATTGTAACATAAAATAAAATAATTAATGTTCATAAAATGAATCATAAAATATATTAATATTTATGTTATAATTAATTAATTTTTATAAATATAAATGTTAATTAATTCCAACTACAGTTTAATTTTTTAATAGTATAAAGATGATTACAATGTAGTATATGTTCATAAATATTCTTAACCCTTTAACAATGCGTATACACCTTGTAGACAAAGCAATACCATAGTTTAAGTTAAATATAATTTTTTTGTCAACAAGTAATAAATTTTTTATTTAATCTAGTGGTTATTGGTTAGGCATTTGATGCAATTCATAATTTTTTTCTCTTTCCCTACTAATAAGATAGTGACACATCATCGTCGTAATAGATGTGGGGATGTTACGTCAACAACAAACACTCATGTTAATCGATTAATGATTTATATCTTGAAAAAATTTATTTTAATAAAAGGGCAAACTACATAAATGGTCATCAAATTTTTAGGGCAGAATCATTTTGGTCATCGTACTTTTAAAATATTCGATATGGTCACCCAACTTTAGTTCGATTTCAATATAGTCAACTGAGCTTTTAGTTTGCTTTCAATATGGTCCCTCATGTTACCTTACGTTAGAAGCTGACGTTAGTTTTCGTTTTTCCTTAATAAAAAATGGGTAAACTACACCAATCATCAATCAACTTTCTTCTCACTCCTATTTTGGTCACTAGAGTTTAAAATTTTTTAATTTAATAACTTAACTATCGAATTGTTCATATTTTGGCCACTCTCAAATGACATGTTTATACAAATAGAAAAATTCGATTAATCCTTAAAAAATATTTTGGTTAATTGGTAAATTCAGATTATTCAATTCTCGATCTTATATTGTACCAATTAAATCAAATGATCGATTAAATAGTTAACTTAAATATTTGATTCTGCAAATATTTTTACTTTATTTATTAAAATATAAAATATGATAATATGGTAAATTCAATAATTGTTCGATTGTGATAAAAGTGTAAAAACAACTAGAAAGACAAAAATTGAAAGTTCATACCTATTAATCCTACACAGAGCCAAAACTTTTTTTAAAAAAATCAGAAGGGTATTAAAATCACTAGACTATAAGATATTGTAATGCATAAAATTTAGAAATATTTTATATAATAGATCAGATCGGTCCATCAATTTTGCTTAAAACTGTGAACCGTAACCTAAATAATTTATTTTAAAATTTTGTACCGAAATCGGGTTCAATTAATCCTTAAAAACTTATTTTTAGTTAATTGTTATATTCATATTATTCAATTCTTGATCTTATATTGTACCAATTAAATCGGATAATCGATTGACCGGTTAATTGGAATATTTGATTCGAGTAATATTTCTTTTTACTTTGCTTATTAAAATATCAAATATGGTAATTTAATAAGCAAAGTAAAAAAATCATTACACGAATTTTTTTAAGGATTAATCGAATTGTTCTATTTGTATAACCATGTCATTTGAGAGTGGCCAAAATATCAACAATTCAAAAGTTAAGTTATTAAATTGAAATTTGTTAAACTCTAGTGACCAAATAAGTGTGAGAAGAAAGTTGAGTGATGATTGGTGTAGTTTACCCATTTTTTATTAAGGGAAAAAGAAAACTAACGTCAACTTCTAATGGAAGGTAATGGGAGGGAACGTATCAAAATCGAACTAAAAGTTAGGTGACCTTATCGAATATTTTAAAAGTACGGTGATCAAAATGAATCTGCCCTAAAAGTTCAGTGACCATTTATGTAGTTTATCTAATAAAAATAAAACTTTAAAAATTGAAATAATGATGTTCATTGTAACACCCGTATTTTGTCCGGGGTCTATACCATATTATATAAATAAGGCCAAAATAAATAATAAATAAATAAATAAATAAAAATCACCAATTATATAACTAAATGTCCATTCAAATAAAATGTCCATTTACACAATATTCAAATACAAAGCCCATTTTAAAAATAAAGCCCAATTCCCTTACGGCTCATTATATCTGATTACAAGCCAAACAAGCACAATTTAACCCCAAACTTAATTTTCTCGCTCAAATTTGATATACCAAAAGAGACGTGGCAGTCTCTGGTTGGTTCGTTTCCCCTTCACCCAGATTGTGTTTTCTCATTCTAATCTAACATCCAGTTGATGTCACTTCTGACAGCCTATAAATAATGAGGGAGATAAATTTTCAGGAAATTAATTACGAATGATGAGCCATTAATGACAGATATTAAATAATAAAATAAAAGAGGAGAGAGAAGAAACTCACCTCGGGGAAGTCAAACTGTTGGGAACGGAGGAGTCACTGGAGTTTGAGTGTTGTCGGAGTAGAGTGGTCGCCGCTGGAGCCATGAACGTTTGTCGAAGAGCAAAATTGAACTATCAATTTCATCATTAAAGGTATATTCACCACTTTCTTTTTGATTTTCCTGCAAAACAAATAAAAAATGTTAGTGGAAATTGAAACAAAAAGCAAAAATAAACATAAATCAGAAAGGACAGCGATGGCCGAAGTTATCTTGCGGTGGTCAAAGAGGCTTAGGTGGCCAGAGTCGAAGAGGTACGATTCGGGTAGATAGGTTTTAGGGACGCAGAAGGGTGGTTCTATTGAACCGGGCTTAGATCTAAGTTTAGGGTTAAAAAATAGAGATTTTTGTGAGTTTTAGGGTTTTGGACGGCGGCGGATGGTGATCGGAATTTGCACCATGATGGCCGAAGGTTTCTGGTAGTGGCCGACGAACATTCGGAGCCTGATCAGAGTTGGGTGTGAAGGATTTGGCGACAGGGTGTACGGTGGTTTAGCACCGGAGTTCTTCGTGTTCATCGAATAACATGAAGAACACCCCTCAAAAGTTGGTGTTTTGATCGAAATGGGTTTAGGTTTCTGGGAAGTTTGGTGTTATGGTTGAGAGAGTTTAGAGAGAGAAAGACAGGTAGAGAGATAGAGAAATCTAAAAATTGAGAAAAAAGAAAAATGGTTGTTTGAGATAGCCTTTAAATAGGCGATGGGGTTCGGGCCCCGCGCCCTACTTCTCGATTTTTAGAGTTTTGGCCTGAAATTTTGTAATTCTTCCAATTCAGTCATTTTAATGAATAAAATTAAGTTTCCAGCTTTCAATTTGTTCAATTAAGTCCTAAATTTAATTGCTTAATTTAATTTTTGTGCTTTGATTTATTTGTATGATGCGTTTTTAAAAACTGTGCATATAGTTTTAATGATTAGACAATTTAATCACCTATTTTAATTAATTGTTCGAGCTTTAGATTTTAGGTTCCTTAATTAAAATTAAATAATAAAATTAAGAAGAATCATTGTAGAAATTAAATGTATATTAAATAGAAACTTTGGGGCCCAAATTTGGATGGTGTTTCATTGCTTGCAATGGGGTGTTATCTCAACATTGGTCTTAAAGAGGTATAATATACATTTCCATTTACAATTAAATAATGACTTAGTTAGTTTAACTAGAGCCTTAATTAGGTTAGCACTTTAATTAACTAGAATGACAAATTAATTAGGAATATTATTAATTTAAGGGCTTTAATATATGGACGGTGCTCAATCAATTGGCATTTTCTCATGAAAGTCCTTAAGTTAAATAATATTCATAGTTTAAGTAACTTTTAATTAATTAAAGCCACTTTAGGTTTGTACTTAAAATGAATAAGACAATAACAAATCATGCATCAAACCTTTTATGTTGGAAATTCATTTTTTGAATATGAATAGGGGTGCCACTTAACGGGGTGTTTTTAATCTCATATTCGGATAAAAATGAATTTCCTTATAAAAGGATATCTTTATTTAGAATTTAAATTCATTTAATAATTAAGGGTCAAATTAAATTCAAATAATTATTCCAAATGCCACGTAAAGTTAAGGTATCGATAACGGGCGTTCGTGGGGTTGCTAATCATTCCCCACACGTAACCGACTCCCGAACCCAATTTTCAAGAAATAAATCCCTAGTTTGTTTGACAATGTCTGGTCTACCTCAAAGTGATCGGTGGCGACACCAATTGTTTTTCAAAATGAAATAAAAGGTAAGTTTAATTAGAAATGGATTAATTGATTTTCCAAAATTAAAATGAAAATGATTTAGTAGGATTATTTTAAAACCTAATTTTCATGATTAATTAAAGGAAATTCAATTTAATATGAAACCCTAAGTTTTCAAAATCAAAATGAATTAAGAAGGGTCAAACCCTAATTTTACAAAAATCAAACGTTAGGATATTTTTACACCAGATTTCAAAAATGGTCGCGACAGCTTGGCAACTCCGCTGGGGATTTTTTTAAAAAAAATATGAGTCAGGCCTAATTAATTTTACGTAGCATTTTGGTATTTTAGGATGGTAATTTGAATTTAATTTTTTTTTCAATAGTTCTTAGATGGATTTTTTAGAAAGAATAGAGATAGCTTTTTCATGTGTGATATAAACTGTCATTCATGCATAAGCCTTCTACCTGGGCTTTTCACCCTTATGTGGGAGTAAGACACGATCCTACGTGAGTTATCCAGCTCCATGATCGGAATTTCGTCCTCCTTTCGGTATACCAACCTTATATACCGTGAGGTTACGCCTCCGCTATAAGAGGCTGTATACTCTCGAATCGATGTCTTGCTGTCGCAGTAGACGGTAATGACAGTTCAGATACCCAAAGTCTAGAATAAAAATCACATGTTGTAATCTTGAAACTCACCCTACTAGAGCCATACAGGGACATAGGGTAAGGCGAGGTGCTGTCGGAATGCCGCCAATTTAAATACATTTCTCTTGCTATTTTTGTTTATAATATAAATTGTTCTCTGTTTATTTTTACGTAATATAAATTTTTTTAAAAAGAATTATTTTTCTTTACAATGTTAATTCGCCATATTGACACAATTTTTGTTTTTTTGTGTGGGTGTGTTTTGTTTGATGAATGTTGCATCATATTGCATTCATGATAGGTATTGATTCGAGGATCAGTCAAATAGGCAATGGTCATAAGAACTGAAAGGTCTGATAGACAAGTGGAGAACAATATGTTACTGTAGACCTGATTCGAGAAAACTCAATACAAGAACGAAGACAATATCCATAGAGGCCAGGTGTCATTAATGCAAGGTTGTACCAGAAATTCCTGAGCATAATGAAGGTTTGTCAGAACCAAGTTTAATTTAAGGACCATAAGATGAGGATATGAAGAGTCGTTTCCAATAAGATTTCTGGATTATAGCATTGCTGTTAGACAGTCAAATGGATCAAGAGTTGTTTAGGGCCATGACCCGTTTATGAAGCCCGGTATAATTGTTCGCTTGTCGGAAGAATGAATGGCACACCAACAATAGAGAAATACGAGGCTTTGTTACACTGCTCTAGGGGTCAAAAAGGACAAGGTTTATACAACGCTCAACAACAGTTCAAGTTTCAAGATAGAGTTAGTGGCAGTTATAGAGATAAACAAGATGTAGTATCTGAAAAGACGGTGATAACCAGAGGAAGGATTGAGGACGAATAAATTGAAGGGGTATTCAAGTACTGTTTCTAAACCTAAAGAAGAATAGAAAGATTTGAACTCAGAGGCGATATCCAAGTTTCCTAAATGATGAAATTTACCAAAAGATACCATAATTAAGGAAAAGATTGATCTCTAATAAAAATGAGGAGTTGAGGAAAGTGGCAGAATCAGAAAACGTAGTACAACATTTAAAAGACCAGCTCAGAGGTTTCAAAGAGGTACCATAAATGAAAAGCAAGACACTGAAAGTCAAGCCGAGGCAGTCACCTAGATTATCAAAAGGTGGAATCACAAAATGATTACCTTCAAAAACCAGGTATAAGAAACACCCGATATGTGCAGATTATGTTCGATAAAGCCATGAACTTGTCAATACATTGTCATCGACATCAAGCTAAGAAAAAATGTTGATTCCAATGTTGACAGATCAACCAAAGAGATGTAGTTAATCAACAAATTGGCTTCTTCTTGTATTCGACCTTTTGGTTAAATGGGTGTTGCTCTAATGACTAGTCCTTAAAGTCGATACCTCATGCATTCATGCATTGCATCATTTAAACATTGTATTTTTATAAAAAAATAAAATAAAAGTTGCAATTTGTTTAAAATGTTGTAGTTTTTAAAAAGTAACATTGCATTTTGAGAAGCATGTGCAACAAATCTGTTAAGGTTGAACAGTCTCAAAGGTTGTTGAGGGCCACTTGGGTCGCATGGAGCAAAAGATCGATCAGTCCGAAAACAAGACAGAAACATGAGCTACCACATTTCTTGGAATCATATAGGTCGAGAAAGAAAATATTCCAGACAAAATAGTAATATGGATGATCAAGATGGAAACTTATCTCACATAAGGGTTCAGTCTGAAAGGATTTTTCTTGCAAAAAAATATAAGAAGAGAGAAAAGACAAAAACAAAGGGAAAAAAAAGAGAAAGGAAAAAAGAAGTCAAACAGAAGAGGAAGAAAAAAAAGAAAAAGAAGAGCAAGTATAGATGGGGTCATTTGCAAGAAATCCAGAAGATTATGAAGACAATAATGAAATGCGTGGCTTTGAAGCACTGGTAAATTGTAAAGATGTTGGGATGAAGGTAGCCCAGTGGACAGATATGAAAAGACTAAATAAAGTCGAATTCTAAATTTTTTGACAGAAATTCCGCTGAGTAGTAGTTTAGTGGCAGTCAGAAGACATGATGATATGAGTAGAGTCAAGGGAAGATAGAATTTTTCTCTAAATTGATGAAAGCTGGGGATTCAGTGCAGGGTTGACATTTTCTCATACAGGACTTGATTACAAAAAGAGTAGAAGACTGTCGCAACCATTTTGGAAATCGAGATGTGTGAAAATAGCCTGACTATCGGTCTTTTGGAAAATTAGGATTTTCTGACCATTTTTAATTTAATTTTGAAAATTTAGGGTTTTTCATATTAAATCGGATTTTCCTTTATTTATCTTTGAAAAAACATTTGGAGCCGCTGCCGATCACTTCGAGGTAGACCAGACACCGGAAAAACAAACCAGAGATTCTGTCTTAAAAATTGGGTTCTGTAGTCGGTTACGTGTAGGGAAGGATAGCACCCCCTACGAACGCCCGTTATCGGTACCTTTAATTTTACGTGGCATTTTGACATTTCGAATAATAATTTGAATTTAATTTATCTCATAATTATTAATTGAATTTAAATTCTGAATGCATATATCCTTTTATAAGGAAATTCATTTTGTTCGAATACGAGATTAAAAAAACCTCGTTAAGTGGCACCCCTATTCATATTTAAAAATGAATTTCCAACATAAAAGGTTTTTAATGAATGATATTTTATTGTCTTGTCAGTTTTAAGTACTAATCCTAAAAAAGTTCTAATTAATTAGTTATTTAAAACTATGAATATTAATTAATTTAATGGCTTTCATGTAAAAATGCCAATTTCTTGAACACCTTCCATATATTTAAAGCCCTTAAATTAATCATATTCATATTTAATTAATTCTTCTAATTAATTAAAGTTCTAGTCCTAATTAGGGCTCTAACAATTTATTATTTAATTATAAGTGAAAATGTATATCGAATATACATCATTATGACCAAGGCTGAGATAACACCCAATTGTAAACAATGGAACACTATCTAGATTTGAACCTCAAAGATTCTATTCGATATACATGTAATTAACTACAATGTAACTTAATTAATTGTTTAATTTTTACTAAATAACTAAATTTATATTCAATTTTAAATGGAATACATATATTAAATATAATTTATTGAAATCCGTATTGTGATAACACCCCATTGTAAACATTTTAGTGTCATCATGGGCTCCGCAAGTTTCCATACTCGGCCATTCTTCCACGGCTGGGTTCCTATCTCACTGCGGGTGGAACTCGGCGTTGGAAAGCATGATTCACGGCGTGCCGATGATTGCATGGCCTCTTTACGCCGAGCAAAGGATGAACGCGACGTGGCTAACGGAGGATATTGGAGTATTCGTGAAGCCAAAAATGGAGGCAGGGGAGAGGGTTATCGGACGAGAGGAGATCGAGAGAGTGGTGAGGATGGTGATGGAGGGTGAAGAAGGGAAGGTTATGAGGAGTAGGGCTAAGGAACTGAAAGAAGGTGCTGCCAAAGCACTGGATTCTGATGGATCCTCTTATGGTTCGCTTTCTTGTGTTGTCAACGATTGGAAAACAGACAAAACTAGTCAATGAAGCAATTACAATAGAAAGGTTTATTGCAGGTTGCTCGTATATACGGCTGGAGCGACATATTACTATGTTTATGTAATATATTATGGTTTTGATGAGAACTGGTACATTAGTGCTGGTATTCACTCAAAACATACTATTATTTTTTTAATAAAGTTCACAATTTAAGTTCGCTTTTCGTATTTAATAAAATCATTTTTGCCGAGAAGAAGAACAATATATAATCTTTTTATTCAAGTTTGTTGCTTTGTATTCTTTTATATTCTTGGGCATTAATGTGCAAAATGAGCCAAAATAGTAATTTAGGTATCGGAAATAAAGAAAAGAAAACAGAGGAGACATGGGAATACTTCCATGGCAATGGACAAAGCACCTAAATGTCACACGAACAGAGTATTCTTCCACCAAGTTTCAACCTTTGGAGGATGATCCCCAATTCCCCAAGTCAGTTTTTATACAAAAAAAAGTTGAAAAATTACTGCGTTTGCCGGGAGTCGAACCCGGGTCTATTGCTTGAAAGGCAATTATCCTAACCGTTGGACTACAAACGCTAGACGACTGCATGCTTTAAATTTTCTTATAAATTCATTAGAAATGAAATAGCATAAGTTCTGCAATAAGCGCAATTACCAAAACGTTGTAGTACTTGTAATGTTATATTGTGGTTCTGTTGCTATTTGATTTGTTTTTTTTTTTCCTTCAAAACTTGAAAAGCAGAAAACAGTTTACGATTACGATGGAAGTGAAGCGTTATAGGAATTTGGGGAGACTCGATAGCAAAAATGTTAAATTATTTTTTTTGGTATAGTAAAAATTTAACAGTAATTTGTTATTTTATGATAGAATATAGTTATATTTGAATTGATAGTATCGTAAAAATTTATTATATTGATAGACTTTTTAAATATGAAAAGTAAAATATATTGAATTATTTTTAATTAGGACCAAACTTATAAGTTTTTTTATTTGTTGGACAAATCAAGAAATAGCAACCAATTAGGTTGTTCATTTGCATACCAAATTTGCTTGCTTCCTATATCCTTATCCCCCCCCCCCCTTTTTCAAATGAAGCAACCCACATTTGAGATATTTTGGGGGAAAGCAACAGCACCACATATGTGTTAAGGTCCAAAGAGCCAAATATGGAATCGAACACATGTACAACTTAAACAGAACAAATTGACAGTGATTTCGTTACAAACAATTGGTAGAGGAATATATATAAATTTCCTCTGAAAAATCTTAGTTTTCTCATTATAGTTGCCACAAGCTTTTCTTATTTTCTTTTTGCTTAACCGGCGGAGGCAATTGGTCTTAGTACTAGTTGTCAATTACTTGTGTTCATTATTTTTCTTGCTCTTTCATATTTTGTTTTCTCATTTTTAATAAAAAAATCTCTGCTCTTGTGGTATATGTTTCTTCTGGCTTTGTGGCACGCTTTTTATTGACTTTTTTGGTTCGTTTCATCTGTCGTTTGGCATGATTCCAACTTACCTTAGCGGTCATTTCGTATAGAGATCATCACGTCGCTAGTTTTCTGATTTGATTCTATCGGTGGTCATAGAAAAGATTGATCCCGACTCGTTTGATGGTTTGTTAGCTAATGTAATAAGAACTGTGTAGCGGAGCAATCTGCCTAATAGTTTGGCTCGCTCACCACTCCTTTTTCATCCCGTAAAGTGTCTCATTTCGCTAGAGACAAAGAGATTCATGAAGGTTTTCTGGGTTTTGATAGTATGCTAATTTCCATTGAAGGGTTTGCTTTTTTTTGTACCTTTGTATGAGATTTTTAGTGCACTAGTCTCTTTTTTCCCCTTTTTGATGGATTATATTTGTAATATTTTTCATGGTCCTTAATAAAATTCAGATGTCATTGTTCAATATATATATCGGATTAGAAGAATAAGTAATAAATGACTCAATTATTTTCTTATTTTTTTCCAAGTGATAATCTCCCTCCCTCCCCTTCTCTCTCTATATAAAAGTTGGGAAAATATAAAATTAAGTTGAAGTTATTTGAAGAATGTGATGTTTATATCTTTGGATGAGAATACGATTGGTCCCTACGAGAATGCATATAGCATATCGGATTAGAAGAGTAAGTTATAAGTTTAGTTAATAATTTATGTTTTATTTTAAATATAGACAATAAAATAGAAATGAATCTTAATATAAAAATATTTTTAAAAATATTAATTAAAAAACATTTAGTCGGAGTAAATTAATGATGTATCAATTCATATATAACACTTAATCGGAGTAAATTAATGGCATACACCACAAATGAGGACAAAAAACCATGTGCGAAGTGAACGTAAATACATAATTAATTATAGGCTTAAGGGATAATTTTATCCCTTAGTAATCATAAAAACAACAATGTTGTCCCTTCTTTTTAATTTTATCAATTTAGCCCTCGAATTCCTAAATTTCATCAATCTCGTCATTTTCTTTAATAAGTTACCAGTGTTCGAGTTAGTATACCCATATGTCATTTTCTTTAATAAATTAATTTTCTTCAATAAGATGATGACAAGTCAATTTTGATGACGTGGAAATACATTTGACGTAGAATTTTTTTAAAAATGTAATTTTAAAATAAATAATTTTAAAAATCTTTATTTGTACTATCACATCATCAAAACTGACTCGTCATTGACATGGCAAGAAAGTTAGCGATAATGACTGGTGTGGATGTAGATAGCGTATGCATGTATAAAATTTAACGGTTCTGTCAATCAACGATAGTCAAAGGCAAAATTGATGAAGTTCAAGAGTTCGAGAGCTAAATTAATGAAATTAAAAAAAAAGTAACAACATTACTGATTTGAGATTACTACAGCGGCAAAAATACTCCTTAAACCTTAATTATATATAAGACCTCTTTTAAATATATATGAAAGATGTAAACATTATGAGATTTTAAGTTATGTATCCGAAATACAAATCGAACAAACTTAAACTAAAACAATTATACATAGAATTATCACATGTTGAGATTTATATCAAAATAAATCAATAAAACTCATATATGATTTACACACTATGAATCTCAACCTTAAGCCTCTTCTATACAAAAATGTGATTTTTTTTAATTTACTGATACACTATTAATAGGGAATAGTCAATTCGTATGAGTAATTAATGAGATTTTAATATCGTTTAGGTCAACAATCTCTAGAGCAAGTGGTTAAAGTTCTCAGTTGACACCCTCTTCACATAAATTGTGGGTTCTAAACCTATTAAGAACAAATTCCCTCTTCCCCTTCCTCTAGGTAAAAACTAGAAATTGTTCAAAAAAAATAATATCGTTTAGACTTAAGATTTGAGCCGAATTGGTAAGTTGAATTAATTACTGAACTCATTATTCAGCTGAATGTTACTAATAAAAAGAAGCCCTACGAAATCTGAACCTGATTCGTATGATTGAGAGATACTTTATTATGATTCTTACCATTTCACTTTCTAAAACAAAAGATAGCTGAATGGCATTTAGAAAGACAGCAACCACTTGAAACTATTCATATAAATATATAATACAAACAAATCTACTTTATAGAGGAATTTAATATTATTTATTAAAACAATAATTTATAATGGTCATGTTTGGTAATTAGCAGATATCGGATTAAATTGGCTAATAGTTGATAATGGTTTACATTAGCTAATCTAACTAGCGGTTTATATTAGCTGATTGTGTAAAAGTATTTGAAAATTAACTTATAGCCGGTATATGTTTGATTATTTGAACAAACAAAATGATATATAAGGATATGATTATATTCAATACTCGTTGAATAATTTATTGGTTATCAATATTTTGTATCTATTAATATTAATTAGATTATGAAAATTAATTTTTAATATATCATTACTAAACATATTTGAAGGAAGTATACATTAATTTCTTGTTTATGAAATTACCTTTTTAATATAATTTTATTAATTATTAAATTTAGATGTATATATTAATTTTTATTTATAAAATTATGTTTCAATATAGTTTTATTAATTATTAAATTTAGATGTATATATTACTTTATATATTAATTTCTTATTTATGAATTATTTTTTAATTTTATTACATATTTAAATTTAGGTTATTTAGAGAATTTTTTTGTAATTGTCAAAACCAAAGAATCTTTATAATTCTTATATTCAATCCTTAGCCTCAAAAACTCCTAAAAAGAGTTTTTTCAATTTGATAGGTGTCACCCCATCCGTTGTTATAATTCTCTATTTATCAAACATTCAAATTAGCGGATTTCACTGATCAAACTTCTAAAAATTATTCAAACTCTTAATTTTGGTTCAAAAACTATTTACCAAACAAGACAAATGTCTAAATAGCAATAATTTATATATGTTTAAGGTATTAATAAAAACTTTTATCATTACATGATTTAATTTTTTTTCTAATTTTAAAAACTTTAAAGGGTCATGACTCTATCGGTTCTTCTTGAGTTTTGCCGGTGGAGTACATAATAAAAAAAAATTGTCTTTTTCAGCGCCCTATTTATTTCTTACACTAAAAAAAAATTAAGGTTTAGGGTAAGAGTTATAGTTTAGTGTTAGGGTTTATGATTAAAGTTTAAAAAATTTAGGGTATGGTGTATTTTTTTCATAGTTTAAGGTTTAAGATTTAGAATTTAAAATTTAATTTATTTTAAATTTTTGGTATAGATAGAGATACCGAAGTAATTTTTGTTCGTGGAGTACATATATTAATATGTCTTGCTTATGTTTCAAAAATTATCACACTATTCCCCTATATATAATGCCATTTGCCGGTTGACATGTTTATCCCAATTCGCCAAGGACTGCATCTTCCATCTATCAACTGGTGCACGTATTTTGCAGTCATTGAGGTCGCTAAACCCCACGTCGCGGTCCTCCCAAATATGGGCCTCGGCCATCTCATCCCTCACTTGGAGTTCGCTAAACGCCTGGTGGTCCGCCATGGTCTCCACGTGAGCTTCCTCGTCATCACCACGAATGAACCCTCGGCCGCGCAAGACCAACTCCTTTGCTCGCCTCACCTCCCTCCCGACCTCCACATCATCCGTCTTCCTCTCGTTGATGTCGATAAAATGATCCTCGACTACCATGACGTTCAAGTCCTAACCCGGCTCTGTGCCATTACAGGCGAGAGCCTTCGGTCCCTGAAGTCAGTCCTCATTGACTTAGGCAAACCAAAGGCTCTAGTAACGGACTTATTCGCTACACAAGCCTTTGATGTGTGCAAAGAGTTGTCAAATCCTGCTTACTTGTAGTCTCCTACATCTGCTGCTTTCAATGCATTCATGCTATATCTGCCAAGATAGTGATGTTAAGTGTGAATTCGTCGATCTTCCGGAACCGATCATTCAGGTTCTGGGTTGTAGTCCGATACGGACGTCAGATCTGTTAGACCAAGTTTGGAACCGGAAGATCGATGAGTACAGATGGTTTTTGCATCATGTTAGTCGGTTGCCATTAGCCTCTGGTATATTTATCAATTCATGGGAGGATCTTGAACCTATGTCAATCAAAAGTATAAAAGAGAACCCTTTGTTCAAACAGATACCAACACCTCATGTTTACCCTATTGGACCCCTTATCAGACAAGAAGAAACACTAAGCAATACAACAGATTTGGAATGTCTGGAGTGGCTGGATAAGCAACCACCTGATTCGGTTCTCTTTCTAATATTTGGCAGCGGTGGGACTCTGTCGTTTGAGCAGCAAACTGAGTTGGCTATGGGTTTAGAACTGAGTCAACAAAGGTTCATATGGGCAGTAAGGAAGCCAACGGATACCACCGGTGCAGGTGCATTTTTCCACGCAGGAGAAGTGAAAGAGAATGATCCCAAAGTTTATTTGCCTCAGGGGTTCTTGAACAGGACTCAAGGTGTGGGGTTAGTGCTGTCATCATGGGCTCCGCAGGTTTCCTTACTAGGTCATCCTTGTACGGGCAGGTTCCTGTCTCACTGCGGGTGGAACTCGGCGTTGGAAAGCATAGTTCACGGTGTGCCGATGATCGCATGGCCTCTTTACGCCAATCAAAGGATGAACGCGACGTGGCTAACGGAGGATATTGGAGTGGCCGTGAAGCCAAAAATGGAGGCAGGGGAGACGGTTATCGGTCGAGAAGAGATAGAGAGAGTGGTGAGGATGGTGATGGAGGGTGAAGAAGGGAAGGTTATGAGGAGTAGGGTTAAGGAACTGAAAGGATCCTGATGGATGCTCTTACGGTTCGCCTTCTTGTGTTGTCAACCATTGGAAAACTGACCTCAACTAGTCAATGAAGCCATTACAATAAAAAGGTTTACTGCAGGTTGATGTTGTTACATCAGCCGCCTGTAATATTAAAATAAATAAAATAAATTATAATTTAAAATTTAACAAAAATAAATAAAAAAATAGTGTAAGAGTAGATCACAGAGTCTGGCTCTTCCAGACCCTTATGTGGCTTTGCCCATGCGGATATAAATGGCTGGATCAACATATATAATTATATATTACCATGTTAATGAAATAAATGATCGTTTTATTCACGTCCTTTGCTTTGTATTCTTTGATATTCTTGGGCATTAACGTGCAAATGAGCCCGGCAATGTAAATTAGTAATATTAAGCAATTGTGATGGCTTCCAAAATGGGTCAGTCCCCGCCCAATCCATAATTTCGAAAAAGCTTAAATATGCCTTTCGCGCTTAGACATCCTATCTTAAGTTGTTACGGTGGCATTGGTAAGGGAGTAGCATGAGAGAATTCAAGGGCTTCACTTTTTAAGTTCATAACTTCACATGTTTTTTTTAAGTGACAACATAGTTTGTCATTTTTTTAACTGTATTTAGAGTTTAGGGTTTATTTTCTTAAGGTTTAAATTTAATTTTAATTTATAGTATAAATAAGTATGCCTGTGTAAAATTTACACAGTCTGCGTATCAAATTTAAACCCATTTAGAGAAAAACTTCAATACACAGACTGTGTGTAAACTAAAGTTTACACAATCCTTTTAGTTTTAGGGGTTAAAGTTTTAGTTTAAGGCTTAGAGTTTAGGGGTTTGGATTGTAGGGTTTAGAATTTAAGGTTAGGTTTTAGAATGTAGGGTTTAGGGTTTAAAGCTTGGGATTTAGTTTTTTAGGGTTTAAGTTTAATTTTGATTTATAGTATTAATAAGCATGCTTGTGTAAAGTTTATTTTACACAGTCTTTGTATCAAATTTAAGCCCCTGTATTTATAGTGTTTTATTAATAAAACAATAAAAATAACGTGTTTGATAAATTTTAATCATGTTTCTATTGTTTATTAATGAAATATTAAATTAATTACTCAAAGTAATGAAATATATTTTCGTTTTATAGAACTCACTTTTGAGTTTTCGCTCGGGTCCTGAAAATAAATTAATTTTAATCATTTTTGACTTGTTATTTAAAATAAATTTACTTTCAAATTGATATATGAATTGTACACTTTGTCTCAAGTTGCTACCTAAAGAATCTTTACTCTCAAGTTGGTACATGAACTAGGTACATTCTCCCAAATTACTACCAAAATTTATAAGTACATTTTATCAATTAGATCCTAATTCAAAAGAATTCAATATGATAAACTAAAGAACTCAACTTTCCGATAAAACATTACACAACATCAAATATATTGAGTTAATAGTTAGATAATGGTCTTATTTTACAATTAGCAGGTAGTTGATAGTGAATAACATATAACACTAGCTAAAAACATTAGTTGATTTAACTAACAAATTGCATTAGATGATTATATCACTACAACAATATAGATTTTTAGTGACAAGTTGACAGTGGTTAGGAGTAATTTTGTCACAAATATTAAACTTTTGTGACCATTTTTTTGTGCAACACTATTAGTATAAATAATTGTGACGTGTTCTTATTTTTTTCACTATTATAGTAGTAATTGTGACAATTATATTTTTCACAATTAAATTCTCACTATAAGTTTATAATTGTGACACAAATTTTATTGTCACTAAAACTTTGACACATGATAGTGACGATATATAAATTAGTCACTGTTATTTGATATTTGTTGTGACAATAAAATTGCTTGTTACTTAAAAATTTACTTTCTGTTGTGATAATTTTTATCACCAATAAAAAATAAAATTAATGAAAAATTAGATATTGTCACAATAATAAATTTATTTTTATAATAATTGTAATCATAACAATTATAAAAAATTGAAGTTACCATAAACTAGTTTCTCAAAAGGTAAAATATTTATATTAGTCTTTATACTATGTGTAAATTGTTGTTTTAGTTATTCTATTTTGATCAACTTTAGTCCCTATATTTTTTAAATTTTCATTTTTTTAATCCTAATCTAAACGGGACAACGCCAATATGACTAATTGCAATGACTAAAAATGATCAAATTAAAGAACAAAAAATAAATATGCAAATTATGTATAACAAATGGGCTAAAAACAAAATTGTGCTTAACATGTTTAAAGACTACCATTCCTGTCAAGATCAAAATTTCAATTTTTTTTTTAAAAGCACCTAACTTAAAAGTGACCAAATTAAAATACAAATACTAATACATAATATTGACATAATATATGATAGCAAAATTTTATTTTGTGAAAAAATTAAAATAAATATTTTCATTATAATTAGTTTTTTCTTCAAAAATTAAATAATTTTATATTTAATTTATGATCTTTATTGAGATGCATGTGAATTTTGCAAACATCAGTCAATTATTAATACTTTTATTTATTTATTTGAATATTAGAACTTCCTACCATAAAGGATTAATACATTGTCAAATATTTTTATTATATTAAATATAATTTAAAGACACTTGATATTTCTTTTAACTCTGCTTTTGGAGTTAAAATTTACATTGTCAGTATACTAAATAATTATCATATAAAAGATTATTCTATGAATAATTTGAATTAATTAGATTAATTTATGCAAATAATTAAAATATAATATTTAATACTTCATGTTTAAATCTTAATATTTATATTTTTATATTTTAAAACCTTTTCAATTATTTTTATGTATTTTATTCAACAAACGTATTTCGTATAAGAAACTATAGAAAATTAATTAAATTATTACTATAATAATTAGTGTTATAATTAATATATTTTTAAATAAATAAAATTAATTTTAATTATAATTTAACCTAAAGACTATTTTTTTTTAAAATAATATTATATTTCTTGCCTAGCCTAGCGGATATGCATTGCACTCTCCCTAAAAGGTTTCAGGTTCTATCCTCTTTGAAGCCATGCATTATATTAAATTTATTAAAAATTGTCATATGAAGGTGCCACATCATGTATAATTAAAGTTTAGTGACATTATGAAATGTTAAAAGTTTGTTGACTACAATACCAGCAAAAGCCCCATTAAAATTCAAGGACAATTAGTGATTAGTTTAAATCCTAAACAAGATAGTTACAACTAAAAATGTTATTATTAAATAATTATTTTTTATTGTTGAAAGTGACAACATATTTAGACACTATCTCAATATATATTTGTGATAAAATGTTATTTAGAGAAATTTTTATAATTGTTAAGGACAAAAAAGTCTTTACACCTCTTTATTTACCAAATTAAGAGGTTTTACCTAAATCCGATATTACAATTTTTTATTTAACAAACATCCAAATTAACGAATTTGACTAGTTAGACACAATAAATAACAACAAACTCACATAGAGAATAAAAATCATCTACCTTTTTAGTGTCCCTATTCATGTCTCACACTAAAAATTAAGTTAAGGGTTTGATGCGAGACGAACTCGGATTTATTGCTTGAAAGGCAATTTTCTAACCGTTAGACTACAAACGCTAGTTGATTAATTGCTTTAAATTGTCATATAAATTCATAATAAAAGTAATAGCACATGTTACCAAAAGGTTGCTAACTCTTTTATTGTTATATTGTGGTTCTATGTATGAGTGTTCATGGTTGACTGTTTATAGTATTTTGGTTAATTATAATAAGATAAATATATTATTATTTAATTATATTAAAAATAAACTTACAAATTAATTGTTGATGTATAATGGTTAACTATGAATACCTTTAATAATGTATTTGTTTTTTTTTCCTTGCCTTGAAAACTTGAAAGCAGAAAATACTTTACAATTACTATGGAAGTGAAGCGCGAGAGGAATTTGTGGAGATTGAATAGTAAAAATGTTATATTATTTTTTTGGTATAATAAAAGTTTAATAGTAATTTGTTATTTTATGATAGAATTTAGTTATTCAAGTGTTGTTTTTTGATTCGATAAATTTTTTTGTTTTCATAGTATCGCGAAAAATGACAACATTAATGGACTTTTTAAATACGAAATGTTAAATTTGTTGAATTCTTTTTAGGCTTAATACTAAAATAAGTGCCCAAAATATCCCGTTTTTTTCCTTTAGGTGCCTAAACTATCTCTTTTTTTCCCTTTTAGGTACCTAAACCTTCTTTTTTGTTTTCCCCTTTTAAGTGTCCAAACTATTATTTTTGGGTCAAAGTAGGTGCCCAAATTATCATTTTTTGGTATAGGAGCCTCAGTTTGACCTTAAAGTGGGCAAAAAATATAGTTTGGGCACCTAAAAGGGGCAAAAAATAGTTTAGGCACCTAAAAGGGAAAATGAGATAGTTTAGGCACATAAAAGGGGCAAAAAATAGTTTAGGCACTTAAAAGGAAAAAATATGATAGTTTGGGCACCTATTTTGACATTAAACCTTGTTTTTAATTAAGACTAAATTTATTGAATGTATAAGTTTTTGTGATTAAAATTGTTAACAAAAATATTAAAATAATGGATGAAATTAAATTTTGGATACTAACTTGGAATAAAAAAAATCTTTAGGTATTAATTTAAAAATGTCTAATTTAAATAAAAAATTGCATATTTAAGCCTTTTTGAAAGAAAAAAATATCAATCAGGGAGGTCGGACTAGACTTAAAAAACTTGATCTGAACCCAATTATCCAAATTGATTTACTCGACCCAAAATTTAATATGAACCCAAAAATGACGATTCAAATTTGATCTGAACCCGAAACAAAACAAACTGAATCAAAATCGATTTGGATTTAAGTTGAATTGAAAGCAATACGTACTTAAATCCGAACCGAACATCAATCCGATTTTAACAAGAACTGGAAGCAATCTAAACCAAAAATTAACCCGAACCGAAAGCAATCCAAATAAAAAATAACCCAAATCGAAAGCAATTCGTATTTAGTTTGCTCAAATCCAAACCGAACATCAATCCGATTTTAACTTCATAATTTAGTCGAAGTGGATGAATAATTTATTTTTATTATTACCTATTTTTTAACAATATGATAAGTAGTAAAATAATATATATTTTATTCTCCATTTGTATTATACTATTAATTAACCACCACCTTTAATAATAGTTTAGTGATTTAATATTAAAAAATACTTTGAATATAAAAATTAAAGATATTAAAAATGAGAAAATTATATTTTCTAGAGCTCAAAATTGTACATTGAACAAAAAAAAAGCATCAGTGGGCTACTGGGCTTGTTCTATACTTATAAATACTTCATATGAATATATATGATATCCGGGTATCAAGAAATGCAACGAGTCGTCCAAATTGGGCCTATTGATTTTTCCAAGGCTTTTTATAATAAACTATTCTATATGTTATACGTCAAATTCTTCTTCTCACATCTTAGGGTTTAATCTATATACTCCAATTGGTAAATTTTTTGTTGCACTCCGGGTTTTCAAGGTTTTGCCTTACTAATCTAGACCGACCTGTGTCACACACCTAACTTTAGTAGGTGAGTTTTTTAGTAAGGATTTTCTACACGCAAGGCCTCGAATTTGAAACCTGCTTAAGCGATACTAAGCTGCTTATCACATGAACCAACCCTCGGTTCAAATTGATAGTTTTTATTTTTTATATTTATTTAATTTTGAAATTTTATTCCTGAATCTAACGGTAGTTATTTATTCTGTTAAGTCAAAATTTATCCTTAGTTATTATAATGTACATAAGTTGTAAATTGATTTTTAGTCTTCAATTTAATCATTTTAAGTTATTCTAATTTAGTTGTATTCTTCTTCTTTTTTATCATAGGATCGTAATCGTAATTGAAATATCAAAAATTCATAAAGTATAAGACTAAAATTGACAAAATCAGAGTTTAAGGACTAAATGCACAACTTTTGCATTTTACCTATATTATAAAATATAATACATACCTCCATTATATACATAATTATACATTAAATCCATAAAAAATGTTGTTCTCAGAGCTTTGGTCCTTGGAATATGATAACAATATAAAATACAGTCAAATACGTAGAAATGTTTGAGCTTCATGACTTTTAAATACAGAAGAATCCAAGAATCATGTGCTGCAATTTCTGTGGAACTTAGAGGAACATTCATGGAAAATTCTTACTCATACGGACCAAATCATGAATAAAAGAACAAGTCATGGAATCAAATCTTTGTATGCTTTTAAAAATATTATTACAGATTTCCACGTAGACAAGGCTAAAAAATGTCAATGGTCTCATGTGGATTTGCGAGTGATTAGGGGATTTAAGTAATGTTATTAGGAAGTAATTCAATTGAAATTTTGCCAGCTTTTACTGCAATTATGTCGACATGAATGCCATGTTGCCTTGTTAGTGTACGATATAATATGGCATGCTTGCATTATTCTACAGCAAAATGAGCCATTGTTTTTCTTTTAAAAGAAGCTGCTTCTAAAAGTATATCGCCATATAAAAAACGGGTTGGTTCAAATGGTAAGCAGTTTCATATTAGTTAAGTATATCTCAAGTTTGAGGTATTGTGTATATAAAAAATTTCCTTCAGGAGACTCGCTCACAAAAATTAAGTGTGAGATAAGGGTCGGTTCAAATTTATCAGGACAAAACCCTGAAAAATCAAAAAGAGAAACATATATATATATATATATTGCCTAATCAAAGATGACATTAATTACCAAACCCTTGAATAATGCCCTAAATTGGATGTATTATTTTAAGGTTATATTGGCATGTTTTTAAAGTTGTTAGTCAAGATTTATGACCTGCCCTCTGCACCAGATCAGAAGCATGTGCCCATTACAATATTCTTGGATACATTCATCGTTTTTGAACTCTCTTTCGTGATGAAAGACATTACATCATCTCCACAACCAGGCTAGCAGCTGGCTGGATGTTCTTGTCCCCTCATTATATATGGGTAAATTACACCATAGGTCACTTAGCTATAAGTTTAGTAACAAACAAGTCACTCTTCTTCTAAAAAGTAATAATTTAGTCACTTCAATTATAGGTTTAAGAACAAACCTGTCTCTTTTCTTTTAAAAGCAACTATTCAGTCACTCAATTATAGGTTTAGAAATAAACATGTCGCTCAATTAAATTTTGTGACAAACAAATCACTTTTGTCATGATAATTGAAACAATGACTTGGTATAATAACAATTTTAGTCTCTAAAACTTATACATTTTATTAATTTGGTCTTAATTCAGAATAATTAAGTAAACTTAACCTATTGTATTTAAAAATTCCATTAGTGAAGTGATTGTGTATACTACAAAGCGGCGTCATAATGAGTTTTTTTCATTAGTTTATCAAATGTCCGATAGTGAAGTGACTATATCTCTCAAGCTATCACATCTGCTGATTATCAGACTGGTGGACAATAGAATGGAGTGTGGTAAGGGTCGGAGGGTGTGTTAGGATACTGCAGTGTTGAATTTTTTAAATATGAAGTGTTAAGTTTATTGAATTATTTCGAATTGTGACCAAATTAATAGAATGCATAAGTTTTAATGACAAGATGATTTGTTTGTCACAAAATTTTAATTGAGGGCCTTGTTTGCTCCTAAACCTATATTTGAGTGACTGGAATGTTACTTCTAAAAAAAAGAGTGATATATTTGTTACTAAACTTATAAATAAATGACATGTGTTTTAATTTACCATATATATATATAGTTTTCCCGTTTCCAAGTTGGTTGCGCCCATGGCAAGAGAAAAAAGAAACCTAAACCTTTATAAATTTAGTGGGAAAACAAAAAGGAGATTTGAAAAAGAGATTTGCCTCTATATCTTGATGGTTCAATACCTAATTGTTTTGTTTGCAGCAGGTAAGTCTTTGAAGACTTGGTTTCAAACCTTAGACATTGATACTTGTTAAGATGGTAATGAATCTTAACTAACTAAATCGATTTGTGTTTGTAAAACCTGTGTTTTTTAAGGTAACTAGAAGAAAAGGTGTGTAAGAAGATGTTATGAAAGTGACAAACTACATCTTTTGTATTCGTTGGACAAATCAAGAAATAGTAACCAATTAGGTTGTTCATTTGCATACCTAATTTGCCTGCTTCCTACATCCTTATCCCCCCTGCTCAAATGAAGCACTCCATTTGAGATATTTTGGGGAAAGCAACAACCACATAAAAAGGCTGTTATGGTCCAAAGAGCTAAACATGGAATCAAACACATGTACAACTAAAACAGAACAAATTGACAGTTATTTCCATAATTATTTTTTTCTTGCAAGAAATGTATTACACCTAATTTTTCAGCTTTCTTCAGCCTTTTTGTCTTGTAATATACAATTCAACTTTTACAACTTGCAAACTACAGCCCCCCCTCGGCCCTCTTTGCCTTTTTCTTCCTACCCCCACTTGATCACAAACTTCCAAAAACAACCAAAAATAGATGAAGGAAATTAATTAGGTAAATGTTACAAAACATCAATCACCCTTTGTTTCTTGCTACACTCTAATTCTAAAAGCTCCATTTCCCTGGTCCTTTTCCCATTACAACCACCTGCACCAACCGTCTCACCGCCGGGTATTTTAAATATGTTGACCCCGAACAGCCGGACCATTTGAACCGGCACGAGTGACTGCTCCGGACCCGACCCGGTCCTTGCTTTCCAGTCAATGTACAGCTGCTTCTCCGTCCCTGTTGATCTCTGGAAGCTAACAATGTCACCGGCTTTCAGGTTCTTTTCCTTAACGAACCGGCTCCACCCTTTTGTTAAAACATAACTCTGGCTGCTGTTCCAGTACGAATACCTGAACCTCCATACTTTTCCGGTCACGTCCTCGAAGTTCAGAAGAACTCCCTTGGAAGAAGCGGTTACGCTTTGCAAAGGGAAGTATTTTTCTGCATGTTGTTTAGGTATGACGAGGCGGTTCAACTTTCCCACATCGCTCGGGGTCACGGCTTTCTCGAAGAGCTGTTCACGCGCTTTGAGCTCGAACCCCGAGGAACCGAAACCATTGTCTTTTTTAATTATACGTTTCCCATTCCCGTCGAAGCCGTAGCTTCTCCGACTCTGCTCCAGCTCATCGCTGTACGTGTGTTTACGCAGCATGTCGACGATTTCAGCCTTGGAATGCGAATTGAGGAAGGCAATTTGGATGTCGTCTTCCTCGGTTTCATGGAGGTGTTTGAAGTTGGTGACGGCGTCGCGTCCCCTAAACCTCTGAGCCGCTATGTCATAAGCTTTAGCGGCCTCGTCTTCTTCATTGAAAGTTCCAAGCCAAACGCGTTGGTGTTTCTCGTATATCTGAGCACCCCATCGGCCGTTGGGTTGAGGAACGACGCCTTTGTATTTCGAGGAGGGAAGCTTCCTCGACTCGGCTTCGCCCCCAGACTCGGAATCCACAATCACGCTGGTCCCACTCCTGAGTCGGTGGAGGGAATCGGGGGATTTGGTCAGCTGAGGTAACGGTGAAACATTCGACGGCGAAACGGATACGGAACCACTCGTTGTGCTTTCATCTATGCAGCTTCCGTCCATTTTTTAAGCTTTGGAGTTTGTACAAGAAACAAAGATGATGGTGTAGTAGTTGCAGTAGTAGTGGTAGAACAGGGTTTGTTAAATTGTTGTTTTGACTGGGAAAACAGAAATCAGAGATGTGAGTTTGTATGAAGGTTGATGGTGTGATATGTTGTGTATATATAGGGGATAGGTAAGTGTTGTAAATCAAAATTATTAAATTACTTGTATTTGTTTTAAAATACACTAATTTGATATATTATTGGGTTTGGGTTTTTATGGTAAGAGAGTAATGAGATGTGGGGTTTGTGCTGGGTCAACCCGATGGAAGGGATATGGTAAGGAACTAGGAAGATTCATTTCATGGAGCGTGGGGACAGAAAAGGAAAAAATATAGATTTTTTTTAGAGAAAAAGAAATACTTGTGGGAGTATTGGGAGGGAAAGATAACAGTATCCGGATGCGGATGTTGTGGGCTGTGTATGGTGGTGTGGGTCCCCACACTGAGCAAGTTGATGGGGTTCACATGACTGTGGACCGTGTATTAGTTTAAGTTCATCCCCCTTGAGCTTTTGGGTGCACCCGGATCAGCATGGCATTTCTCCCTTCCTCATTCCGTACACATTTCATTAGCTGTTTATATGAATCTTATGTGAGGTCTTAATTATGTTTCCAGTCCCTGCAAGGGATTAAATTTGGAGAGTTTGAAGAGTACAAGGAGTGAATGGAGAATTAGACCTTTATGTAGACAATCTTATTTGATCCTCCCGCGTTTTTCATAAAACTTGTGTTTGTATGATTTGGCTTCTTATTACAGACCAATGGAAAAGAAGATAAACATGGAGTTTAGGAGAGTTCCACTAGGATGGGGTGTGGGCCATGGGAAGGATAGACATGGGAGAACATTGAAGACAAAGGCTCATCCAACAACAAAATTCTCATAAAACCATTACATTTTGTCAGAGGGACATAAAATTTTATATTAAGAACAAATATATAGATTTTTAACAGGGTAAATTTATAAAATTATAAAAGATAAAATAAAATTTTAATAAAAAATATAAAAATTAAATTATATAAAAATTTAAAATTTTCAAAAGGACAACCAACCTTCCAACTTCTCTTTCAGTACATCTCTGCATTTGGGTTTTTCGACCAATAACTTTGGTTTGTCTTTATTGACTAGATTCTTCACCTCATAATATCTTTCCGAAAAAAAAAAACCATCTCCATCTCATCTCCTTCACTTCCCAGCTCCCCCCTCATTATTATTATCATCAAATCACCTCCCCCCCCCCCCCAATTATTTCCCAACCAATCCCTAGTGGGTTTCCCCTTGTCTCTTTACTCCTTTCCTTTCCTTTCCTCGTTCATGCACTTCAATAATGCAAAAACCAAAACAGATTCGCAGATCTAAACAGCTTGTTGATTTGATCATTTCCGGTGTTATTATGATTAATGGTTTTTGGTGGTGTAAGAAGATGGGATTTGTTTGTGTTTCCAGTGGTATTAATCCGACTAAAAATGTGTAGTAATTAGGGCAGATGCGGTTTGTGTTAGAAAAATGAGGATGGTACTTTGGTGTTGTACGGAGCAGTCCTCATCCTGAGAGGGGGGAAGAGCTTACAACCACACAAAAAAAACCCAGCTGCGGTTGGAAACGGTGGGCGGGTCTCTTCTTTGATTTTGGCTTTAACGTCAAGTACAGGGGTCCTACTCCTGCCCATCATGATCTCCAAAATTTATGAAAAAAATTTATCGTGTCAAATCGGGTATCGAGTTAAATAATTTTATCATCCCTAAATATATTATGATATTAATAATGTGAGAATTTCACTTTTACTTATACATAAATAATATATTATATATAGTTGATATCGAAAAAAATTAATACAAAATGAATACGAGTTAAAATTATTTAATTGCAGCTTTTTTTATTCAAGTTAACTGACTAACTTGAATTATTTAATTTCAAATTTAAAAATCGAGAGTTTTTTTTTCTTTTCAATTATGTATGATGTTATTTGCCCCTAATCCTAAACCATTAAATTACAACAGAACTAATCGAAATTCTATATTTTATATTTAAATCTAAATTACAATTGCATGATTTTATTTTAGGGTACAAATTTTTTCTTTTGATTAAGTTTTTATTTAGTGGGTACGATTGTTTCGATAATATTCAAGTATGGGTTAGAAGATGTTTATGCATATATTATACTTTAATTCAAGGATTATAGATTTAGGTAGTTTAGATATTACATAAAAATGGAGCTCAACAAGTAGTCCTAATAGAATAGAGGATAATATTCGTATAAGGAAATTTATGTTCGAGCAACTTTATATGCAAGCAGTGGCGGAAGTAGTGAGGACTTGTGGGGGCCATGGCCCCATTAAATTTTGAAAAAATAGAATTTAATTCCTTAAAAATTTTAAAATATTTAATTTGACTCCTTAAGGATTTTTAAAAGTTTATATTAAGCTTTCAAAATTTTGAATATTTTTAATTAACTTCATTCTCATAATTTTTAAAAGTTTTTATTAAGATTCTTAATGTTTCAGAGATTTTAATTAGACCTCAGTTTTTTTTAAAAATGTACTAAACCTTATTTTTTTTAATTTTTTATTTTACATCTCTATTTAAAAAATAAATTGACCCCACAAACTATTCCATCAAGTTCTGTCACTATATGCAAGGTGTGTGTGCTATAAAATGATTAAGAAAAAGTATGACCTTATACTATTTTATAATCACCTTAAGACTATTAAAAAGATATATTACATAAAAATATACATATATTTAATATTTTTACTTTAGCATCAATTAAATTAATCATTTGACTTAATAACATAGAATTCAATTAATCACTCTATTAATTGCATTAAAATATATTAATTCTATTGAATTTATAATTTTAAAAATTATTTATTAATACATTAATAAATTATATTTATTAATTGTTATGTTATATGCTACCTCAGCTAGGTAGATGACCCACTAGACAGATGTAGCATTGCCCCCTTTATATTTCAAATTTTATCCCATTCATGAGTCTCCATGTACAAACAATTCTCCTTTTGCTTAATTTAAGTAATTAAATTATATAAGATCCATTAATTGATTTAGTGGCTAATGATGCTCATCTTGTCTCATCTTGTATGAGTTCGAATCCGGACATGGGAATGTAATACCTTACTACTTAATCTAAAAAAGTAATTAAATTATATGCCACAAACATTTTACTTACTTACCTAAACCTAATAATTATTGTGGTTCTTAAGGATTAATATATATATATATATATATATGTATGTATGTATATATATGGTTCCACTAAACCATCACTTAACTGGTTTAATTAATTCCTAATTATTTACTTCATTATATAAAGTTCATCAACAAGCTATTGGTTTGGATTTCCTTATTTTAATCATCATCTGCAGCTTATTCATCTCCATACATATCCTTGCCCATGCCTATCCTTTAATGATTTTTTTTCACATGAATAATTATAATATCCTTTCTCAAGTTCAGATAAACCCTTATTCATATTGCAATTAAGATTTAGGATGAGTCTATTACGCTCGACGAACACCGTTGAATACCACTAACGTTAAACACCGTTGAACACCATTAAATTAATTTATAAATATTAAAAATTTAAAGGACTCAACGTATAATTGTAAATTATTTAAAATAAAATTTTAATTAAATTATTTTTCATATATATATTATATTTTTTATTTTTTTAAATAATTGAATTAAATATCAACTTTAGTCAATTTAAAAAATAATTAAAAAACCCTAAATCCTACACCTTAAACTATAAACCATAAACCCTAAAATCAAAACCCTAAACCCAAAACTCTAAATCCTAAACCATAAATCCTAAACTCAAAACCATAAATCCTAAACCCAAAACTTTAAATCCTAAACCATAAACCCTAAATCATACACCTTAAACTCAAAACTCTAAATCATAAACATGGAACCATAAACCCTAAGCACAATGTTTGAATTTAGGGTTTATTGTTTATTGTTTATTGTTTAGGGTTTGTAGTTTTATGTTTAGGGTTTAGAGTTTTATATTTTTTAAATTGACTAAGGTTAATATTTGATCCAATTATTTAAAAATTAAAAAAATGTATATATATAATAATTTAATTGAAATTTTATTTTAAATAATTTATAATTATATGTTGAGTCCTTGAGATTTTTAATCTTTATAAATTAATTTAATGGTGTTCAGCGGTGTTCATCGTTAGTAGTGTTCAGCGGTATTCGTCGAGCGTTGTAGAATTTTCCTAAGATTTATCATCTTTACAAAATAATCATTATAGGGGTGTTCAAACGACCAAATAGAATTATTCGAAATATTTTTTTTAACCATTAACTAAATTAAAATTTGTTTGAAAAGTATTAATTGAACCGATCAAAAATTGTATTAATTGAAATATTTTTTTAGTTATATTATAATTTTTGATAATATTAGTTATATTATATTAATTTTGGTATTATTTTCAATCTGGGTTAAAAATTGGCTCGCTCTTGAAATCTTAATAAGTTTGGGTTTAAAAATAGTTGATTTTTTTGACATCTTAATGAATTTGAACTAATACATATATAATATTAAATTTTTAATATTTTTGATTAATATAGTTAAGTCAGTTAATTAACTAATTTTAAACCGAATTAGCCGATAATTAAATTTTAAATATATTTAATCATTAACCACCCGTTTAATTGAATTAAATTTTAGTTCGATTGATTAATTCAGTTTTAAAAATTGAACAATAAATACACCTATAAATTGAATAATAAAAATAATATATAGTTTGCTAATGAATAACAATTTTGAAATTCCCAATTCTATTTTATTCAAGTTAGAGCATATCAGTATTGATATTCAAAACCAAATCCATGTGCTAATCTACTTTTTAACTTTTGCATTAGAAAAACACCCTTGTGATTATCTCAAAACAAATAATAATATTTACATATATGTATATGTGTATGTTTCTACTATGATTCCACTTTCCCACCGAATAGACATATTCGGTTGTAGATGATGAGCCGAGGCGGCTGCGCCACGTAGGTCCACCGACGCTCAACTCGTGTCAGCCTTAAAAGTTTCAAGATTATTTTCTATCTGTGTCGTAGGAAATCATAGTTATGTAATTAAAGTGGAGGAATCTTTGAATTTAGGATAATTTTGGTTAAGCATGCTTTTCGGGTACCAAAGCTAACACCCAAGTTAGAATATGACAAATATAATCATACATTATACCAACCTAAAATAAAACAACTTGACTACGTATATATATATGCCTTTTTTAGTATTTTTTTGATGATCTCACGGCATTACAAAATTTGATGATACATGATAATTCAATTATGGTCATCGTTGAATGTATACATTGATATATGGTTTATTTTATTTAAAAGAATATAACAATTAAAAAAAAACACATTGTTTAGACTGATGGAGTGAGGTAATGTATTTCAGGGGAAAGACAGAGTCATGATTGAATTACGAAGGGTAAATTAATTAACTTTGAAATAAATAAGGTTTTAAAATGTAACTAAATTATAAAAAAATAAGAAAATTAAAGTTTAATTTCATTAATTTTAAAATGTAAGGTTTTAGAAAGTTATTAAACCGGAAAAATAGGGTCAAGGCTTAATTTAATTAATTCTAACTTAAAGGGCCTTAAAAAATAAAAACCAATTTTTTTAAGAGGGACAAGAATTTAATTATAAAAATTTTAAAACTATCAATGGCCTAAAAATAATTAAACTATTTAAAGTTGGAGGAATTACGGTAAATTTAACCTTTAAATATTCATTCATTTATTGAGTCTAAATCAATAGAAATTTATTATTTATTAATTTCGTGTATGGTTTAATAGGAGATTATTTGATTATTTGATAAATCGTTAAAAGATGGCTCGTTCTTTCTATTATCAAGGGAAGAAAGAGAAGGGCATATATATATATATGAGATAAGATCAAGTTATATAATGTAAAACTCATTTAGTTTTACACTAATCTATGGTCATTGGATAAATATAATGGATAAATGAGATTAAACATTTATATTTTTTCTCTCTTTAAAAATCTCATTGTTTTCAACTTTTAATCTCATTCATATATTATATTCATCCAACAGATCTGGATTAGTTTTACATTATGTAACTTGGTCCTAACCCATATATATATATATATATATATATATATATATATATATATATATAACTTTATTCTAAGAATTCGATTAAGCCCTTGCTTTTCTTCGGGAAATTAAAATAAAACTTTGAACTAGATATTTATTTTAATTCTAAAATAAATCATAATATTTTGATAATATGAAAATTATCAACGTGAATTTTTTTTAAAAATAAATTTATAGTTACATTATAAACACATAAAAATGTAGCGTGAATCAGTGGTCGATCTAAAATTTTTGTTAAGTGGGTTTAAGAAAGTCAAAATTAGACGAACTAAGTCAGGTTAAGTGAATTCAAAAATATTTAAAAAAAAATTTTACCCTTAATTATTTTTTACATTGATTCTCTAAAATCAAGTGGGGCACTAAGCTTCACTTGAATCCGCGCCTCGCGTGAACACAAATACACAATTCAAACATACAAATTTTCTATTCAAAACAGAGAGAGAAAAAACTGTCCAAATATTAGTTGAGTAACGAGTACATAAACATGATTCGGATATACAATTTATTCTATCAATTGAATTATTATGATAATCCATATAATTATGATATATCACAAAAAATAATATAATTACGTGGCACGTATAAATAAAGTCAAAATCTATATACAATAAATCAATATAAAAAATTAAATACTCTAATTAAAAATAATACATATAAATAGTGTTAAAAATACCTCTAACGTTTGACTGAATAGTTATTTTGGTCATTTTTTAAAGTATAAAATGCTTCAAGGTTTCATTTTAGGCCAAACTAATCTTTCTGTAGATGAAAATTGTTAGTCAACTAACGGTAAAAGACTTGAATTAATGTAAAAAACCTACATGACAGTGCATGCTGACATAATAGTGTCATATAGACAATGTACCAACTTAACAGAATGACACATAAATCAAAAACTGACTTTATAAAATTATATAAAATTATTTTTTACTGAAGTGTCATTTTGTCAAGTTATTTTAAATTGTTTATCATTAGTTAACTAATAGTTTTCAGCTATAGAGGGACCATTTTGACCTAAAACGAAACGTTGAGAGTTAAAGTGCTTCACAAAAAAGAATAAAGGTCAAAATGGTTATCAAATCGAACATTAAAGACATTTTTTAACTTTATTTCATAAATATATACAATGAATAACATTAACACAACACTAATATGCAAACATAATAAAATCAACATAAACTAATGTATAAAACTTAGGCTTAATCGTTAGAAAAATGCCCACACTATAGTATTTTTCCAGTTAAGTGCTTAAACTATTTTTCGAGCTAAATATGTGCCTAATGTTTCATTTCGTTATTTAAATAAAAATTTTCCATCAAGGCTGTTAAAAATTTTTCGTTATCCAATCAGAACATGACATGTGACATATTTATGTTATTTTCTTTAATTTTATAAAAAAACAAAAAATCTTTAAATTCATTAAAAGACCTCAAAACCCTAACCCCAAATCCTTATTTTCTTCCCATTCGACCACCGATTCAACACCATTGGCCACCCTTACCTTCATCAGACCCCAAGACTAAAAATCCTCATCATCTAGTCATCGAAAATCGACGAATGAACTGCAAGTTTCTCTGTACACTGACATCTAACAATGAAGAAAAAAAGATATCAAATGAGTTTTGACAGATGACTAGAGGGTGGAGGATGCCAAACGGCGAGATACACGACGCATGGGCAGTGGAAGGTGAACCACCAGCGTGTCTGACGAATGAACCATCGATTGTAATGTCGACGAACATCCAACAATGAAAAAATAGAGTTTGATTGGGCAGTGAACGGTGAACCACTGACATGTGGTGGACGTCAGATAGTGAGGGAGATGTGATTTTAGGGTTTGATTGAAAGAAATTAAAATCCTAGGATTTTTTAAGAAATTAAGAAATAATAATAATAACAGGCCACATGTAATGTTTTGATTGGATGACGAGTTTTTTAAAGGTTGTTGACAAAAACCCTTATTTGAATATGGAATAAAACGTTAGATGCATATTTGGCCTGAAAAATATTTTATGTATCTAACTAAAAAAGCCTATAATTTGAAATATTTATTTTACAGTTAAGCAAAAAACTTATATCAATAAACTTTTATATATTGTAATAATATCTTATTCTTTTTCCTTCAGAAAACACAAGTAAGCAATACACCGCTTAAATTTTTTCCTAAGTGATAAAAAATTGTTTAATATACGTGTTATTTAGTCTTTAGAATATACAATTTTTTTTAGGGTTTGAAGATTTAATTTAGGATTAAATGTTTTATTATGGAGGATTTATTATTAGAAGTTAAGTTTTAAAGTTAGGATTTAGAGATATAAGCTTTCATTTTTAAATAGTAAATACAGGTTCATGTAATTTTTTTACATAATATGTATATAAAAGAAATCACTTGTAAAAAACCCAACAAGTGTCTCAGTGGAAAATTGATGATGTTCATCTTAGGAGACGCGAGTTCAAATCACTTTGTCTACGAGGTGTATGTGCATTATAAAAGGGTTAAGAATATATATAAACGGATAATACCTCATAAACACTTTTAGACTATTAAAAAAATTACTCGTAAAAGAACTCGTGAGGTACTTAATTCAGCTTTACCAAAATTACCCCTAAAATTATATTCTGCCCCACTCAAAATGTCTTTTATTGACTTTTTAGAAGTCAACATTTTTAAATTTTGACCACAATTATTTAAATATTTAAAAAAATTAAATTTTATAAAATATATATTTTAAAACTATTTGATTGAAAGTTCTTAAAATATATTTTTGATGTTTTTTATTAATGATAAGTTTTAAATAATATAGAATTAAAATTAAAAAAAAATTAAACAAAAAAATTAATAAAAGACAATTTTTATGTGACGAAATAGTAATAAGTTGATTGATGATTTGGCGCCTTCTCTGACGTCTAATAATGCTTGGAGCCGGCGCTTTTATAGATATCAGGGGATACTGCCACGTCAATGTGATTAAAGTAACTCAATCCAAATTTTACTTTTTTTTTCAATTTTAATTTACTTCGTATCAACTAGCTGTAATTATTTATATTATCACAAAAGGTTGGTAAGTACCCTACAAAAATAAAAAAAATATTTTTTTATATTTTCAATCTCCTTGTCATCACATAACCTAAGCAACAAAAAGATAAAATTTAATTTTTTATTAATTAAATATCAATTGTGTTGACATGTTTTGAAATTATAAATTCAAATATACTTAAATGTAATCTATTCAAATTTAAGAATTTATGAGATAATGAAAGTCTAATATTATATAAAAAGAAACTTTTTCCTTTTATTAGAAAAATGAAAAATAGTGATTTGGGATTTGTGGAACTTTCTGCCTCGTCAACTACACGCATGATTCCATGCCACTTTTTGTTTGGTTCTTCTTATCCTTGTTCCAACTTTCACACTGTTCACACACGCAACCGGTTCTCGAAATTTTGGAATTGGAGTGTATTTTATTTATTTTTATTGTCTTTAATTTAATACAATTTAATAGAAAAAATGGTAAAAGTAATATAAGAAAAATAGAAAACCCGAGTGATGAATAATGAAACCATTGACTGTTGCTCGATCGTATACCGACGTGGACAACGACCCAACTTTTTGGGTCAACCCACGTGATAGTATCATTTCTACAACTAAGCCACACAATTAACTCTGTTTAATTATATTTAATGAAGTGGATTATCTCTGTTATTAGATAGTTCTGGTTACAAAATATCATAATCTTATTGAAAAATATCGTACCACTATTTAAATTATTGTCACTAATAGCAAGTAATGGATTTTTTTTAAGAATAGGTTTTTAGTAACAAATATTGAAAAAATAGGGTCTTTAATAACAAATATTAAAAAATAAATTTTAAGGCAATGATCATAATAACAAATATTGAAAAAAATTAGGGCCCTAATAACAAGTATTAAAAATGAATATTAAGAGTAGACCCCTAATAATAATTGCTGAAAAAAATTTAACCCCCTATTAACAAGTATTAAAAATCGACCTCTGATAATAAATATTAGAAAAATTAAATCTTTAATAATAAATATAATTTTAAAAAATACAAATATTTAGTTTTCCTAAACGGTAGGCCCTAGACGGGTGCCCTTATTGCTCTTGCCTAAGGTTGGGCCTGTATAGTAGTTAGTTTTATTTAATAACGATAAAATATAATAAAATTAGAAGAGTCTACATAACTATAGTCTAACTTAGATTAATCACAATAACCTGTGATTTCCCTTAGAAGCATTGAAATGCAGAAAATAGCTACTAAATTATAAAATATCATATTATATAAGTGTTTAAAATCTAATTAAACAACTCAAAAAAAGTAGACAGATAAACAAATACTGGTGAATGATAAACACCATCAATATTAATATAAAAATACATATAACAGTGATAGCACGTTGACAAAACTGTCTTTACCATAACTCATCTTATGAAGTTTTAAATAAAGTAATCAATGAAAAGATAAATAAGAGTAGCATTTTGAATTCCTAATTCGAATCTTGTCACTCGTTAAAGGAGAGAAACCAAGATTTATACATAGTGAAATCTAAACTAAATTTAAAAAGAGAAAATAGAGGAGACTTTGCAATTATTAAGAATTGAGAATCATTGCACGATGAAATTCGAACTTGAATTTTAATAACACGGTATATTATTATTATTATTATTCATAATAACTCGGTACATAATACATTAACCTTTATTAATAATACTAAAATTTCGAAATCCACTAATTGACTTGGTGACTAAAAATATTTATATTATCTTATTTTATATGTATTCGAATAAGTGCATCAGAATACAATGCCTCTATTTGATAAAAAAAAACAATACCGAAACGTCAATAACAAGTTATAATTCAATTTGGAATGGAACATGTAAGGAAAATGTAAGGCGGGTTAGTAAGTAACCAAGCTTGGGTTGGGGTGGGACTGGAACCGAACCAAGTGTTGCCTAACTTTAGTTGGAAGCGTCCAACATGAAATCTTGGTCAAAAATCAGCTATTCACAGCATATATAATTGTCAACTATACTAATACACTATTGTAATAAAAAATAACAAGTTGAGTCGAAACCAGAGACAGAGAGGCAACCATTAAAGGCCAACATAGTTGTTAGTATTTTTGCACAAAAGGTAGTCGTAAAGATTGGGTTTTTAGGCAGCTAGGTTGTAAAACACTAAAACTAGGCTGCTGTTTCATGTACAATTCAAGTTGCTTTTGTTGACTATTTCGGAACGAATCACAGAGGGTTCGGACTGGGGGCCCCACCAAACAAAGCTTTTTCCTAGGCTGTATGCATTTTGTTATGCCAGAGAAACCAATCTCATTGGCTCACAAGTTAAGACTTAAGAGCAGAGATAAGGAATAGTACACTTGTCTTTTGTCTTTGTCGTCTCTGTTTTGTTCTGTTTTTTTCGTAACCTAATTGGAATCTGATGATCAACATCATGATTGATTGATGCATAAGAGTTAGTGTTGGCAGAATTGGACTAAAAATAGCTGTATTTGTATAATAACCAATATACAGATTCTAGAAATTACTGTGGGTGTTCTAGAATTTACTTGAATGACTTTGTGGTTGGGTTCACTTCAAGTTTTATCAATGGAGTCTTGTTCACATTGACCTAATAAACAAATAAACAACGGGTCAAGCAACAACAAAATTAGCTGCCCCTAATTTATTTCTTCCACATATTTTTTTCTTCAAAAGGACTCCAGACTTGGGTCCATTTGATTTTATGCTAACATTTTTTATTAATAATTTAAATATTTTAGTTAATAATTTTTAGAGTAAATAGTTAAAGTTTTCAATTAATACACTCTCCTTTTTTAGGTTATGGGTTCAAATTTATTAAGAACAATTTTTTTCAGATAAATTTTGTTAAAAAATAATTCGAATGTTTTACTAACTGATCAGATAATTATTGGCAAATGGAATATATTTGGTGGCAAGAGGAAAAAAATCAAAATTAAGTCACATGCTTGATTTGGTATTGTGAAAAGGCACATGGAAATTAAATAATTAATTAAAGTGGTTGGAGAAAAAATGAAGCAGCCTGCGTGAGGCTAAATGAAATTATGTTGCCGACATGGCATTGCATAAACTGAAATGGTTTTAGTTAAAGTCAAATAAAAGGAAAGGACGGTCCGGGTGGGGACAGCATGGATGGCATTCGCAAGTTGGTGTTTTTGGTTATTCAGTTTTTGTGTATATATTAATTTCTGTTGCAGATAAGCACTCAATCGTCATCTTCCCCCCTCTCAACTTGCTACACTGCTTAGCTAGTACTCCCCATTTTTAATTATATTATATTATCATATGAAACAAAAAAAACTCAGGTTATCAACAATCAATTGCTCTAGTAAAATGAGATGTTAGTTCCCTTAAGTAAAGTTAAGTGTTAAAATTGTAACGTTGTAAATGAAGAAAATTGAGTTAAAAGGATCATCTCTATATTTTATCGACCAATAAATCAAATGCTAATAATTAAAAAAAAACTATGGTCATATAATTTGGTTGATTTCATTAATACAATAATAATAACCATATTTAGGTGGATAGAAATCGTTTACCCTCAAATTATGTCCCTTTTGGTGCCTTCACTTTAAAATAATGGGTTTAGGTTTAAAGTTAGAGGTTGTGGTTAGGGTTTAAAAAATTAGGGGTATGGTGTATTTTTTAAGGTGTAAGGTTTAAGATATAAAATATAGGGTTGAAATTTAAATTTAAATTTTTTAATATTTTTAATATGAGACATAAAAAAAATACATGCTTAGGGGCAGAAATTTTTTGTTCTATTTAGGTGGCCATATTCAATATTTTTAAAATAATGAATTTGTTTCGTTTACGTTTTCGTCCTCAACTTGCATATTAATTACAAGAAGAGTTGATGCAAAAATCGAGGTCAACCAAGTAAACTGCAAATAATATTGAATTTTCGGAAACTTGTTTTGTATTTTGTACGAAAGAGGATGATCAAATTACTCTATCTGGCTTGCGGATGTTAAATTATTAGCAATTTTATTATTAGAGGGGTGTATTAAGATTATTTAGTGGTTCAATTCGAAATTAATCTTAATTGAGAATTTAAAACAAGTCTTTTGTTACTTTGCCCGTATGCTTAAAATGCATGTAAACAATGGATGCGGTGGTAGAAGGGAAAGAAATAGATGAAAGTTGCAATGGATAAACAAGTGGGATGGACCACTCCTATTCATCATCCAACGTGGACAATGAGACCACCCATGCTTTTCATGCTTACCTTTGCTTTTATTTTATATAAATATTCATGTTATCTTATTATATAATACACATCAATATTTACATAATAATTACTAATATTTTTGAATGGTTTTATTAACAAGGTACGACCTGTGGAATTAGCATGTATTGTTAGTTTGGGTGACGTTCAAAAGTTTATGAGCCAATTTAAAGTAAAAGTCATAATTTGAGGATGGAATTGAAATGTTCAAAAGTTTGAGAGAACAATTTACAAATAAGAGTAATAGTTTGAGAATGAAATTTAACCTTAAAAATTTTGAGATTAATTTACAATGAGAATAATAATTTAGGGATATATAATACAATTAACTCTTACAAAAATTCGTAAAAAATAAACTTTTTCTTATTATTATAATGAGGGGTGGAGCGCCCTTAAGGTCCCGGAGGCATGGGCCCATTTTATAAATATTCCATTTTTGATAACTTTTGGTTAAATGGTAATTTAGTCATTGTAGAAATAAGCATTTAAACTAAAAATACAAGAGCTAATTAAATGTTTAATCAAATAGACTGTAGTAAAAAAAAAATATGCCCTTCAAATATTTTTCGTCTAATAATAATTTAGGTTCCTATAAATTTAAATACTAAACAAATTAAATTTTATCTTCAAAATTTTAAGTTTAAATATTTAATAAACTCTTATATTTTTAAAATTTAATATTTTGTCTTCTCCTCCAAATATTCGACCCTGACTCTGTCCTTGATTATAATGGCATGTGACATGAGATAAGGATTGAATCTAATACAAAGTATTAGTCAGAATTTAATTAAAAAAGTCAATTATTACTTCACCACAATGTATAAAAGTTCAATGACTACTATTCTTTTCTTTGAATAAATCTAAAATTTACCGTAAAACGAATACGAATAATATAAAAAATAAGAAAAATAATTATATTGGTCGGTTAAAAGCTATTAAAAGTTCATATACTATATAAAAAAATAATTTTAATTCATCTATTATAAAATGAAATATTATATTTTTAATATACCTAAAAATTAATTTTAGTCAATCTACTATAAAAAGTGAATATTTTAGTCTTTGTATTATACTTAAAAGTTTTTTTTAGCCTCTACTATAAAAATATTATAGTCATTGTAGGTTGAAAAGTTAACATTTTGGTCCAAAATACTAAAACTATTGTTAGTTATCTAAAAGTTTTTGGTTTAAACACTCATGGGTCCCTCCTATTTTTTCCAATTTCAAACTTGAGCAAATTAATCTCCCTGAAACCATTTTTTTTGTATTTTTTACATAAAATTTTTAAGTACTCATGTGATCTAAATTTAAAATTAATTCATATTTTAACTCCAAACTTCATTGTCTATGCTTATAATAATTACAATTACAAGGGAAAACCTAAAAAAATGTTTAACCGAAAAAATGCACATCGAGTTTTTCTTATAATTTTCATATTTGGAGTGTGAGTAAGGATTTAATTGAAAACATGATGCCAAAATTATAAAAAATATATTTAAAACTTTATTAAAATTTTCAAAAGTATGAAATATTATAAATATTTAAATTTTATTTTATTTTAAAAATTATCCGATCACAATTGAACATATATCATGTTCCGGCATAAAAGATCAATACCGTTATAAATCATTTTTATTTACTCACTTTTAAAATGTACATTGAGCCAATTGAGTATAGTTTAATTGACATTGTCATTGATACAATACACATGAAGACATAAAATCGAACAAACTTAAACGCTTAATAATTTATGCATTTACATATTTAATCCATCCATTTGGTTGGGAGCATTGCATTTAATTACAGACCCAAAGTCAAAGTTTTAAATAATTATTTCAAATATAAGCAAATTTAAAATTATAGTTTGAATGGACTCTAATATCATTAACAAGATGTTAATCAACAATATTCCAATTTCTTAATTATACAGCTGACCATTTATATTTGTTGTCATTTAAACTCACTTCACGTGTTCATGCAATGATAATTGTTTTAATTATTATCACCAGTCTACTATTAACTAACAATCAAATTATAGGTGGAATAACAAACAACTTTAATCTTAGTTTACACCGCTTTTTAATCATCATTGGGTTTATCCTTTGTATCACATAAATAAATGGGCATATTTATTCTTTAAAATTAAAATTAAAATCTAAATTTATAATTTTAAATTATAGATTATAAATTATTCAAATTAAACTTTTAATCCTTGATCCCTAAAACTAAAAAGAGCTATAGACTACACAACATGTGTATTGATTTTTTTTGTCATCTTTTACACATTTTCTAAAGGAGTGATTTTTTGATTAGACAGAGACTAATTACATTCTTAAGACAAATGTCATGATTCGAACCTATACAAGATAAGGCAATATGAACATCTTTGGCCACTAACGAGTAATTTTTTTGATACACATGATGGGTTTATGAATTTTCGAGTCGAGTCAAGACAAGTTGAGTTTTCTCGCATCGAGTCTAGTTTTGCTCAACTCTACTTACATCTCAATACACAATCAAGTTGTCGACATAACACCGACAAATAAAAATTATGATCATCAAGTGTCACATGACACAACATGATTGGTCATTGAAATAACACATCAATACTATTTACTAGTTTGATTTTTTTGAAGTTTCGATATTAATTTGAGATAAAAAAATCATATCCCAATCTAAAAAAAATCAAGTTCAAATTCCAATTTGTATAATAATCCAATAAATTTTTAGTAAAAGACAAAAAAAGAGAAAGTGTTGAGTGGTGTTGGGGTTGTGCATTCATTGGGGTGAGCCACTTGTATGTACAAATTGATGATTTTATAAGAAAAGATTGAAACCTAAATAATTTTAGTATTTTATTGGCTCAAAATGTCCTGTTATTGAGGACAGCTCCCCTCAGCAGAAAAGTCAGTCGTCTAAAACCTGTATTAATTGGTCAAATAACTCCAAAATTAATTTGGAAAAACATGTGCTCTGTTGGCAACCCCTTTTCTTTGCAGAAACCAACAAATAATCTTAAAGTTTTCAATTACTTGCAACAGTAATAATAATATTATCATACATCAACTATGAAGTTAATCGGTTTCCAGAGATTAACAGATTAATATTCCTTTCCGGACAACTACGTGGCTGTGTTTCTTCCATGTAAATTTACCTTAAATAAACAAAATCAATCAGTTCCCATGAGATCAACATGCAAGACTTTATTTTGTTTTTTCCTGGAAAGAGGGACTGAATTCAGAGAATTGTAAGTGAAGATAATTGCATGGCAAGCTGAAATCTAAGACCGGAAACAAGACAGAAAAATAATTCATCTCTATAATTACTTTGAGAAAAGTCCAACTTATATTTAATTATTCCATCTGTTTTTTAGGTAAAAGAAAAATTAAATCGAAATAAATAAAAGAAAGAAAAAAAATCTGGGTTTTGCAATAAAAAGGTTCGTCAACTTGAGGTAGAGAGAGTTAATGGTTATGGTGAAGTCAATGCCTTCATTTTGTATTCGACATCAACTCCTTAAATGGTCGGAAAGAGAGGAGACTAAGTCAATAAACGACGACCATGTTGGCTCATGGATCATATATACAACCATTACATATATATATAACAGCTATAATATTCAAAGTCGTTGCTTGCTTTTGGTTCTTGTTTGACATTTTTGGCCCAGAATCAATCACATGATTCCCTCTTCTGTTACCTTCCCTGGATATTAATCTATCTTGATTCTTGAACGTGACAGGACAGCCATTGGTTTTCTTTAAACCTTGGACCTCATTAAACCCAGCTGTACTCGGTAATTTCATGTCTTTCCAATGGTGAAAGAGCATGGGAATCGGCTAAAAGTTGACAAGGCAGCGATATCAAAACCTGGGACCTCATGGTACATATTAGTGGTGTCATTTAACATGATTTGTAAGAGTGGATTTTTATGGTCTTATCCGTTTGTTAATCAATGACAATAAAAAAGGAGAGATACATTGCATTTGAACGCACAGGTCGACTTCCTGTAAGACCCCATTTGGTTCTGATTGTTGAAAAGAGGCCAAATGGTTGGGGAAACTCTGTTTAGGATGCAGTAGAGCAATTGATTAGCTTTCATGGTGGTGGTGCTCTATGATTGCATTCATGGTCCCCTCTCTGCCCCTCTTGGTGGTTAGTGGACAACTATCGAAATCGAAACCGATTTAACTTCGTATATGCGGAAACGGTTACAGGGTGAACATAGCTGTCAACTGCATGTTTGGTGCAAAATGCTGATGAATTTACATGGCAGTACTGGTCAAGGCTTCTACTATATTATACAGGGAACCTCTAATGCATGGACTTCAAATTCTGCAACAAAAGGTCACTTCTCAATAACAGATGCAGGCCCCTTCCCTGCTACAAACTATAACATATAGGATGTCTTATAGTAGATACCCATGTTTATGGTAAATGAGCTCCATTATGTTCACAAAGCATTAGCCCATACTTTGAAATTTTATTTTGGCCCATTACTTAAGTTCACAAGGAGGGAGGGCCTGATGGGTAGAAAAGCCCCTGTTGCAGCCCATCGCAGGGGATAATATCCGGTAATATAATAATAAAAAGGTAAATATGTATTTTGATACTTGAACTTGATTTCAACATTTAATTTGATATTTTATTGTCTAAATAGGGATGAAAATTCAAATTGTATATTTGATCCATTTTTTTGGATTCAGATAATTTGTGAATTTGAATATTAAAATTATTTTCTACTACAAATTCGAAGCCGATACAGATAAACACCACCAGACGTTCATATCTAAATATGCATTAATTATGTAGATTCAAATGTTTAAATCTAGTTGTGGATTACAAATTAGATAATATATTTGTTTATGAGGGAAAATCAAACATTGGTTATCCAACTTTTAGCAAGTTCAAATATTTGATATGATTTAAAATTATGAATTTGGATTTTTCTTTGTTGATTCGAATGTCTAAAGAATACTAATAATTAATTTAGATTTGAATTTTAAACATATTTGCTGATTTAATTTTAGATAATTAAAAATTACATATATTTGATCTGATATAATTTCTAGTTCCAATTAGGACTTGTTTCCTGATTTCATTTGATATTTATACTTCGTTTTCTAGTTAATTATTACATTTGAAATAAAATTATTTATATTCCATAAAATGATTTTTTTTGAATTTGTCTACATTTGTAAAATTTGAATGGATTTAAATCTAAAATACTTCAATTTGAATATTTTTAATGGAAATCGGGCGGCCCGAAAAATTTCCCTCATAACCCAAGTAGGGGAACCCGACCCATGATAACAGAAGGAGAAAAGAGTATCCAATATATTATTAACAAAGAGTGAACATTACACAGTTCAGTACATACAGTATGCCTTACAATATAAACACTTTATTACGATAGAAAGCAAAACCAACAAGGCCATATCGGGCAGAAAAAAACCAACGAACCGCAGCAGGATCTTTTTTTTTTTGAAGACCGGTAAATTCTGGCATACAAATATCAAATTAAGTATTCATGTCAAGTTCAAATATTGTTTACCCAATAATAACTGGATATGGATAATTGGTAATGCCTTATTTCTGTCATGTGGTGCACGGGACTCCCTCTCTTATTTGCCTTGGATGGTCTTCATTCAACAGGAATTGTGCATAATGATACCATGTGAGAAAGGAGACATGTACCCAAGGGGGACAGAATATACAACCTACAAAGAAACCCCAACTGTAAGGGCACATGATCAGATAAAAGAAACCCCATCCGTACATGATTAGTTGATTACTAAATGAACTCTCATATGCAAGCTTCTTCATAATTAAGTAAAGTTAGTCATAATTTATTTACTAATCATGTGTAAGCGAATACATCTCCAACTGTAGCTGATAGGGCATGGAAACCATTAGCCATTTGATTTGAATGATTGGAATCGAAGGGAGATCGGGGAAGGAGATGGTGGGATCCCTGCATGTACCAAGGAAAGTTGCATGACACTAAAGAAGCAGGTCCTGATGGGAGTGGATGAACTACTTGACGGTTGCTTCATTTTCATTCTAGGGATGAAAAAAACAATCGAATCGAAAATTAAACCGAAATATTTACACTGTTTATGAAATATAAGTTTTAAAATTATGGATATTCGCATGGACGAATCAATTCATACAAGGGGTTGGGCAGGCTTCCTCCAAATTTTTAGTACAATAGTAATTTAGGTATTTTTTACTTTAAATATTATGTTAAAATCAAAGCATATCCAAAACATAACTGGTATAAAAACTAACCCATGATCTATCATGTCAAATCATCAAGAACAATAAACTAAATAAATTAATTGCGGAAGCGTACCTGGATTAATCGATAGACTGAAAACCTTGAATCTTGATGTTGAAATCCCAAATCTTTGATATTGATCTTCCAAGAAGAAATGTTTTCTCTTGATGTAAAACTCTCTAACGGGGAAGGATAGAAAAACAAGTTAACATATTTCTTGGGGATTACTACCTCTTTATATAGTTGATTATTAAATCAACTATTAAATATTTATAACTCTGCGCCTCATTGAATTATAAATATATCTTACGGTATCTACAATTTTATTTCCATGACACTTTAATAACTATGACACGCCTAACATAATTGGTCATTTGATTTTGTGTCATACTTTATAATAGCATCATACATTTTACATATGTGCTCACCATTGCGGATTTTAATCCAACAATCTCCCACTTGGGCAACATATGTTTCCTGATAAATGTACAACTTTATGAGCTAAAAATTTGCTATTATATAATAGGTATTCTATAACAATCTTGTTCATCAACTATATCCATATAGGATCAAAGCAGCCTTTGCCATATCAATCATGACTAGACCCATCAATGGCAGCGTATACAAATATAGTCAAATGACATAGATCAATCATGGATGCATAGCATGGAAAATTATATGAATGTGAACCGAACATGTCTATTTTCAACTGGTCCTCCTAAACCTTAGTGAGATCAAACTTTACTGAATTCAGAGTGTGCATAAACTAAAAGAACTTTATTTCTGCAAAAAATAATCTTAAAATAACTTTAAACATAAGTAACCGAAATTGTGTCTAAACCAAATGAGCATTTTTCAAAATTACAGACTCCCACTAAAACTGAATATCTTTAAATAATATTACACCCACATGAGTAGTGTTCTCATGAAAGACCCAGGGTGATAGTTTCTTAATAAGCGTGCAACTATGGAGTTTGTACCAACATGCTCTATAGACACACAACCACTCTGAATTTTCTTTAACAATTAGGAACTTAATATTTATGAGATGTTCCTATTGTTTATTAGAATAAATTAATGCATATTTATTGTCACAGAATAACTGAAGTGGTTTTTCTATTAAATTTATAATTAGCAGCTCATGTGACAAAATTCTTTTGCATCAATATTCTATTAGAATCGAAGTCTGTAAACCTGATGATCTCTACCTTACCAGACCTCTGCTATGTGAGCATGTAATTTTTGTTCTCTAAAGATATCCCATAACCCTACTGGATACTATCCAATAGTCTATACTAGATTTTTTTTAAATATTTGTCTAACATTCCAGCAATGTACGCAATATCCAAACACATACATGCTTGAACATAAACTAGATTCTCAATAGCTTATGCATATGGAATCATTTGTATTTTCTAAATTTCAAGGTTACTTTTAGGGCATTGAGTAAGACAATATTTGTCTTCTTTAGCAATATGAGTATCACTTGGTTTACTCCTACTAAACTTGTAGTACATACAATTGTCAACCAAATTTATCTCAAAACCAAATAAGATAATCAATATGAAATTTATAATTTCATTAATGAGAGTCCTACTTAAGCTCATAGAAGGATTTCTTTAATTTACATATCATTGTTATGGTATTATAAGACACAACTCTATGATTGTACCATATAAATAGTTTCTTCAATGTCACCACTGGAAAAAACAAACTTAACATCTATCTAATGTAGCTTAAGACTAAAACGAACAACAAGTGTAATAATTATCTTGAAAGAGTCTTTCAATGAAATTTGAGATAAAGTCTTTACAAAATCAATGTCTCATTTTAGTGTATATCCTTTAGATACATGACGTGCTTTATACTTATCCACATTACCATTTCTATCCTTATTGGTTTTAAATATCCATTTATAACCAATTGGTTTGCACCTTAAGGTAATGAGACAAGTTCCTAAACTTTATTGTCTTGCATAAATTATACTTTTCTTGAATGCCATCAATCCACTTTTGAGAGTTAGAACTTTTATAGTCTGATAAAAAATAATTGAGTCACTTTCTATCGTTCCATTGTTATCCTTATTTTCTTGAAGAAATATAATATAATAATCTCGAATAGTATTTCTCCTTCCTCTCGTGGACCTCTTTAATGACACTTGTTTTTTTATTTATAACTTTTTGAGGTTGTTGAGTTTGTTCTTTTGAAACAATTATCTTATCTTGAATGAGAGTTGTTCAATATTGTTTTGCTGAGGTACTTGATTCACTTCTTGATAATGATACGTGTGAAAACCTAAACATTGTTAAAAGTGATAGTAGGAATTAAATTATAATTAAATTCTTCCTTAATAGCAATGCATCTAACCTTATTTCTCCCTCCAAACTCAACATCCTAAAAAGTTATAAATCTCTCCTTAAAATAATCTTAATAGTGGGATCATAAAATTTACAGCCCTTGGATCACTCAAAATAACCGAAGTAGTTGCTCACTTTTGAAGTTTAATTACTTCACATGTGTCCTAACTTGTTACAAAAGAAATCAACCATTTGTAACTTATTGTTATTTCTTTTGAGTTGGACCTTAGCAACTTTATTCTAATATTTTTTGTTGCCCTTATTCTTAAAGACACTAACTAAATAAGCACTGACCAAATGATTATTTTACACTTATAATGCTTCAACCTTTCTTCATCTTGAATACAATGAGAAATGAGCCCAAATAGAGTTTATTTCTCCTTTTGGCAATTGTAACTTGAATTGGTTAAACGGTATAGGAAGCGGTGCCAAAACCATAAGAACAAACAATTGTTAGAAAGTTTGATCTTATGTGCCTTAAATTTTGAAGCAATATTAAACATTTTCATAATGTACTCCCTCACATTCCGTGACCCTTATACTTTATAGACATCAAAGAAGGCATAAGTGATGTCATCTTAACCTTAATGTTTTGGGTAAAACATTTTTTAATTTCGTCAAGGAAACCCTTAATATGAGTAATCTCTTTAGATTTTTTACACTCCTAAAGACTTATAGAATGTTATTCACAATAACCATTAGACTCGTGCGATTTGAACAATCTCATCTCTTAAAATTCCTTTTATGGGTGCTCACCGCGGTAAGAGGTGCAAGTTATTCTTCCTTTAGTGCACAGTCTATGTTCATACAACCAAATACTATATGTGTCTTTTCTATTCTTTGAAACTAGTTTCACTAAACATGAGTGTAGAATGTATTTAACAGATATTGTGACATCAAAGATAAATTATCTAAATATAGAACAAAAATAAGTAAATAAAATAAAAACAACCTCACATAAATATTCATAAGTAAACAAATAAATTCAAAATAATGGCTAGTTCCCCTCAAGATACCAAGCACAACATTAATATCAAGTCTTTGGACAGTAATATTAATTGTAAGCGGTACTCTTGTTGTAGCAATCAAACATTGACAATAAACTGTGTCAAACAATAGATTAATCTTTGGACTAACATATTGCTTACATAAAATTCCTTATAATTGTCACACATTTATCGCCACAGTTGTCGTTGTAATTCTGCCAAATATTAACTTTCCTTTGGACCAATTAATAAACGCATGAATTACAAAAAACCATAATTATCTTAATATTTTAAATATTAGACACCCGAAGCCAAAATATGAATTTAATTGTTCAAAATATTTGTCTTAATTTTAACTTTCAATCAAATTAAATGATAACCAAAATAATAATAAATTTGAATAAAGGTAAACCTCATTCAAGATACCAGACACTCCCTTAATATTTCATATTTGGACAAAACATTAACTTGCAAGTGATATTTTGGTACAATAATCAAACATTGATAATAAGAACATATCAAACATAAATCTTCCTTTGGGCCGATTTATTACTTACATGTAAATATGAATAATTATCACATGTTTCTTACCACAGTTGCACATGTAATAATATTAATTATTAACCTTCCTTTGGGCCGATTAATACTAACATAATCCGACTTACATGCACAAAACCTTCTATATATTAAAATAAAATAATTTCTACAATAGAGGTCACTTTGGTGACTTAATGCTTCAATTAATTTATCTTAAAATATATAATATAAATATACCGATATTCAAATTTAAAATTTTGTAACAGTCAAAACTGAAATTTCTAATAACGCTTAAGTTTCTGAAATAACCCGAAATAAGGTTGTCTACATTGGGTTATTAGAAATCGAAAAAATCGAAATCTTTGACTGTTTCACAAGAATTCCTTTAACATGCATTTACAAGATTTTCACTATAAACTTGAAGGTAAAATATATAATTTAAACTAAATGCATTTCTGTAATGACCCGTAACCAAACCAAACTAAATCCAAACCCAAACCAAACCCGGTTCAAACCCATGACTCGACCCGAGCCCAAACCCGGATCCGACCCGGTAATCAAAAACCCAAAAAACCTAACCCTAAAATAAACCCGCCGCCACCACCACCCTCCACTGCCGCCATCATTCTCCTCCACTACCGCCGCCACTATCTCCGGCAATCTAATCCTGGAACCCTAAATCTAACCCTAAACACAAAAATAACCAAAAAAATCAACCCTAAAATAACCTAACCTAATCTGACAACTTAAACCATACCCTCACCCATGCTTCTGCCACCACCATACCACTCGGCCATACCCTAACACCCCAAGAATCCATTTTTCATATCACCATATCTGCATCAACAGATTATAGAAAAGGGGTTGTTATTTTGGTTTATAAAAAAAATTGACAGCAAATGAAAAGGGGAGGGATTCGAAAAAACAGAAAGAACTTAGGGGATTTTTCGGAGAGAAAAATAGAGAGTTTTAGGGGGTCTCTTGAGATCTGAAAAATAGGGAACAAGAGGATTTTCAGATAAAAAAAAATTGTAAGTTTTTGGATGAAATAAAAATTCCAAAGCCAAAATCTTGCTCTTTTACCCACTTGAAAAAAATAATAATAAAAACCAACGTTTTTTTAGCGCGAAAAGGATATCGCTACAGATGGCGACTCCACTGGGGACATTTTTGTTTTTCAAAAACAAATGAGAGTCGAGTTTTTTCAAATAATTATCGCTTTATTAATATCAGAAATTCCGGATTAAAGTGACTATTAAACTAGCATTCGGTTATAATTGCGCGTTTATTTTAACGCATTTAAAATATGGCATATAAACCCGTTTTTTAAGTGGGGGAAAATGCTAATGCTTTCGTGGAGATATCGTTCTCCGTGTAGGCCTAGCAAGTACCTTCGGGGCTCGAGTACCTTATGCTTTCGTAAGGATATCGTTCCTTCGTGCAGGCATAAGCGAATGGGTCCCCTTAAATTGAACCTGGTTGAAAGGAGCCTATAATGGGTGATGACCGGGGGCCTTGCTACTCTTAGTAGAGAATAACAAGGACAATTCGGGTACCTCTTAGCACCAAAACTGCATATAGTAAGCCGTAGGAGCCAACCCTTTAGAGCCATGTGAAACTCTGCCCGATTAGTGGTCACCCTATTTAGGCTCTGGTGCCTTATTTCTTGTTTATGTACAGTTTTTATTACTCTATTTTTGTTATATTTATCATTTTATTTGGTACTAACTCGTTTCATTTTATTCTCATCGCATTAATTTCACCTGCATCATTGCACAACGTCATCACAATCTTGATTTTGCATTGCATCAATTTAGGACACATTTTGCATGCATATACATTCATTTTCAAAATAAGAAAACTGACTCTAGGGGTGCCCTATGACAGTGATACTGGATAAAGTAGAAGATCAGTCAGCTCAGCATCCATACGGAACCAGGTACAAAACAAAGATGGCGAACAATGAAAGATTGAAAAAAATCGAGCAAGATCAGAAAGAATTGCAAGCGAACATAGCCAAGCAGGTTGAGGAATAGTTGGCGAGAGTCCAACAGGATATGAGGGAACAACTTGCAAAGTCACAACAAGACATGCTGGGCCAAATGGCACAAATGTTGGGATTGATGCTTCCCGAGCCTGGATAGGCCTCTGTTGTAAATCCCACTGCAAATCCTAGACCCACTGCTGGTGACGAGGATCTTATGTATCCTCCAGGGTTCACACCCGTTCAAACCAGGATACAACCAGAAACTCAACCCCAGGTGATCATTTCTCGGGGAAAGTCTCATCTACACCAGGCCGGTACTTCGATCCCTATAAATCATCCATATGCATCAGAAGTTAAGATCGGGGGCAATCAAGCTGAAAATTTTATTTCAGAAATTGATCATCTATTTGAGACCGAGGGGCCGAAGGTAGAAGCTTCAAAGGAAATCGAAGATCGATGTAAGAGACTCGATGAGAAGCTAGAGGCTATGGGAGTAGAGGATACCTTCAGTGGATTCGATGCCAGTGAACTCAGTCTTATCCCAGATTTGGTTTTACCTCCTAAATTCAAGGTCCCAGAGTTTGAGAAGTACGACGGAACAAGCTATCTTCGCGTTCATCTTACTATGTTCTGTCGAAGGATGTCAGGATACGGCCGAGACGACAAGTTGTTAATTCACTACTTTCAGGACAGTTTATCAGGATCTGCTGCCCGATGGTATAATCAGTGGAGCCGTCATCAAATTAAGTCGTGGAGAGACTTGGCCAAAGCTTTTCTGGAGCAGTACTGACACGTCCATGATATGATGCCAGACCGGTGGACATTGCAACAGATGAAACAAAAGCATAATGAAAGCTTCAGGCAGTACGCTCAGTGCTGGAGGGATATAGCAGTTCAGGTCCAACCCCCGCTCAGTGAGAGGGAGATCGTGGTCACATTTGTACAAACTTTGGAGGGTCCGATCTTGGGCCGCTTGATAGGCAACGCGACTACCAATTTTGCCGACCTCGTGTTATCCAGTGAGCTCATCGAGAATGCTTTCAAGACTGGCAAAATTGACGATGAGGGAGGTTCGTCCCACAAGAAGTCTTACCATGGAAGGAAAGACTAGGAAGTGAACTCTTCGGGAGTTTACAATGCAAATTATTCCAAGCCCAGCACAGTTGTGCAATCTAAGGCCGTGCCAAGGGCTCACGTTGCCTCAAGCCAAGGTTTTGGTCAAAGGAAGAACACTGAGAAGATAGAGTTCACTCCCCTGCCGATGTCGTACGGAGATCTATATAAGGAACTGCTAAAAGCCCATATAGTGGTACCTTTCCACCAGGCTCCGATGCAACCCCCATTCCCTAAGTAGTATGATCCTAACGCGAGTTGTGAATATCACGCTGGACAGGTGGGCCACACGATTGAAAATTATTGGGCTTTAAGAGGCTGATAGAAAGGTACCTCAAGCTTGGTGTTATAAGTATTGAAAACCCTACCAGTCCAGCCACAAGTGGGAACCCTTTAACGAAGCATGAAGATGCCAACTGAGGGTGTGTTAAAGGTTTTTGAACTGGACCATGTTAAGTATTGCACTGTCCTGACCATAGCAGGCCCATTGTAGTTTTTATCACTTTCAGAGTAATACTTTTTGTAAACCAACCTCACCAACTTAAGTACAATAGTGGTGAGAGTATTTTGTAAGAGATCAAAACTACAAATAGCAATGCAAACATCTTTTGTTCATATATGAGTCTTGAATATCCAAAATACATCACCCTAAAGTTTCAAAAATATTGCGAGAACAGTGTCAGATGATGTCATATAATGAACAAAATTTTGGGGCATACACTCAGATGAAAGCTGATAGAACTTAGGACAAAGCCGGGGCACCACCGCATGAAAAAACCAAGATCCTAACGAGACCAGTGAGGCGTCAGGGGCATCCATTTGAGGGCCAGAAAAATCATATCACATTCATACATTTAGTTGCATTCATCATTTTTGTATACGTCATACATCTATGTTCAATGCATACACCGAAGTCACCATGCATTTAGGCATAAAATTCATGCATTTTTTCTTACAAAAAGGTTCAAAAAGAGACCGAACATCCTCAGCCGTGGGGGCAACAACACGACAGCCAACCTTAGTCTTAGAGGAGGCCAAACACAAAGAGGATGCTGAAACATCAATAAAAGGTAACAGTGACAAATTTTGTGAACATTTACTGATTAATGTTTTTTTTTCATTTTCAGGTCATACCTCTCCGCCAGTAGAGCAGTAGAAATAACATTTTTTCAGATCGTGCCTACGTCATTGTTGATAGGCCAACAATTTCCATATTCTGCTTTACCGCTGATGGTGCAACAATATGGACATCCTGAAGATCTCATTTCTCCATTGATGGTGCAATAGATTCGAACCTTTCCCCAAGCAGATCAAATTTCTATTTAGGTCTTATTTCTCCGTTGACGGTGCAGCCAGACCTAATTTTCTCGAGTTTACTTCTTTGCACAATTCAAGAAAAAAGAAGAATAAAAAAAGAATCGAAAAAATTATCAGAAAATTGAAAAATTGAAAAAATTATCAAAAAAAAAAGAATTCAAAGAAAAATTGAAGAAAAATTGAAAAAATCAAAAAAGGAAAAAAAAGAAAAATCAAAAAATGAAAAAATAGAAAATTCAAAAAATTTATCAATTGTCATCACTCGATCAAGTCTCTCCGCTGATGGAGTGGCTGGGTCCAAGCTGCCGTCGTCCTCAGATCCTGCTCTTCACTGATGGTGTAGTCGGTTCTAGGTCTTCATTATCCAATCCAGTCCTCCGCTGATGGAGTGGCCGGGTCCAAGCTCCCGTCGTCCTCTGATCCTGCTCTCCGCTGATGGTGTAGCCGGTTCCAGGCCGTCATTATCAAATCTTGCTCTCCGCTGATGGAGTGGCTGGGTCCAAGCTCCCATCGTCCTCAGATCATGCTCTCCGTTGATGGTGCAGCCGGTTCCAGGTCGTCATTATCCAAGCTAGTCCTCCGCTGATGGAGTGGTCGGGTCCAAGCTCCCGTCGTCCTCAGATCCTGCTCTCCGCTGATGGTGTAGCCGGTTTCAGGTCATCATTATCCGAACCAGTCCTCCGCTGATGGAGTGGCCGGGTCCAAGCTCCCGTCACCCTCAGATCCTGCTCTCCGCTGATGGTGTAGCCGGTTCCAGGTCATTGTTATCCAATCTAATCCTCCGCTGATGGAGTGGCTAGGTCCAAGCTGCAGTCGTCCTCTAATCTTGCTCTCCGCTGATGGTGTAGCCGATTATTGGTCGTCATTATCCGATCCACTCCTCCGCTGATGGAGTGGCTAGGTCCCAGTTGCTGCTGTCCTACTTATCCGCTGATGGTGTAGTAGGGTTCCAGTTAGTGTTCTGCTTCTCCGTTGATAAATCCAACTTTACTGATTTTCAAGTCCTTTTTATTAATGAAAAAGAAAAATAAAAAAGAAGAAAAAGAGAAAAAAGAAGAAAAAATAAAAAAATAAAAAAAGGAAAAAGAAAAAAAGAAAAAAAAGAGAAAAAAGAAAAAAAAGAGAAAAAAGGAAAAAAAGAAAAAGAGAAAGAAAAAATGAAAAGAAAAATGAAGAATTCAAAAAAAAATTATCAACTTTCATCGCCCGATCTAGTCCTCCGCTGATGGAGTGGCTAGGTCCAAGTTGCAATCGTCATCTGATCCTGCTTTCCGCTGATGGTGTAGCCGGTCCCAGGTTGCCATTATCCGATCCAGCCCCTCCGCTGATGGGGTGGTTGAATCCATGTTACCAACGTTCTCTGATTTTACTTCTCTGTTGATGGAGTAGTGGGGTCTAACATCTATCTTTCGACCCGGTCTCATCGTCAGTGTTGTAGCCAGAGTTGCAGCTGGGTCAAATTTTCTTTAGGAACTAGCTTGTCATCAATAATGTAGCAAACCGTACTCATTTTGCTTCCCCAACAAACAAACCCCCCATTTTGAAGGTTTTGCTTCCCCAAAAGTGACAAAGTGGATCAACCAAGACAAGAAAGAAGACCTGCATTAAGGAGAAAGAAGATTTACTGAAGAAAGAAGACATACGTCAAGGGAAGATAACCAGCTAGACCGGATGAAACATGTCATTTTTAGTCTTTGCTTCGTTGCCGTTACACAACAACAAGCAAAGAGAGGCAACTGTAATGACCCGTAACCAAACCAAACTAAACCCAAACCCAAACCAAACACGGTTCAATCCCATGACTCGACCCGAGCCCGAACCCGAATCCAACTCGGTAATCAAAAACCCAAAAAACCTAACCCTAAAATGAACCTGCTGCCACCACCACCCTCCACTGCTATCGTCATTCTCCTCCACTACCGCCGCTACCATCTCCGGCAATCCAATCCCAAAACCCTAAATCTAACCCTAAACACAAACATAACCAAAAAAATTAACCCTAAAATAACCTAACCTAATCTGACAACTTAAACCATACCCTCACCATGCTTCTGCCACCACCATACCGCTCGGCCATACCCTGACACCCCAAGAATCCATCTCTCATATCACCATATCTGCATCAACAGATTATAGAAAGGGGGTTATTATTTTGGTTTATAAAAAAAAAACCTAAAGCAAATGAAAAGTGGAGGGATTCGAAAAAACAAAGAGAACTTAGGGGATTTTTCAGAGAGAAAAATAGAGAGTTTTAGGGGGTCTCTTGAGATCTGAAAAATAGGGAACGAGATGATTTTCAGATCAGAAAAAATTGTAAGTTTTTGGATGAAATAAAAATTCCAAAGCCAAAATCTTGTTCTTTTACCCACTTGAAATCGAAGTTTTTTTATTAAACTTAACACTTTTGCTCAATCTAACACCCTCAAATCAACCTTTAATCATCATGTAACTTCATACACATCAAATCCTCTAGCATAGCAACACAGTAAGAGATTATACTAAGCATGACATAAGCAAACAATCTCCTATGAACATGGTTTCTACCCGAGCATGCGTTTTGTTTCCCAAACCCATCAAGTCGAGTATAAAGCATCGTATAAGTCCAAAACATTAATCGTAACTTATACAAACATGGAGTAACCCAAATATATCTCCCAAAACAACCCGGTCACATTGCCTTCTTATTACTGCTTAGTACTTATGAAACCATACTTTGAAATATAACAATCCTTGGATCATTCCTTGCTCATGTGCTGTCCGAGAAGTCTATTTTTCTGCATTGATGAGGAAAAGAGAGCGTAAGCTATAAGCTTGGTGAAGAAATCACAAAAACACTCATCAATGCATTTAAAATCATTTAATGCAAATCACATGTATTTGTCTCATGGCAAAATATCTCATGCTTCTCAAAACATCTCAATTATGCACATTTAATTCATTTTCAACACATGTATCATGGATTCAATCTCTACCTCAATTTAAGCTGCATGTCTCAACATCTCTATAACAAGCTTAAAGAGTACCACATGTATAAATCACATTATACAAACATAATCCATTTCTCATGATACATTATCTTATATATTGGCTTCCAAATGACTCAAAACCAACAACCTTTCTTTTCATAAAACACATCTGATACACAGATTTTTCAAGTGGTTTCTACAACCACTTCACATACATACCACAACCGAAGCAACGACACACTTGCCCACCTCAGCGGTTCAATCTGGAGTAACGAAACATTTACCCACCTCTACGGTTTGGATGTATAAATCCACTAGCGGGAGAAAACGGAATATTTACCCACCTCAACCGCTGCAGTTCTCATGGTGGAGATTACGGTACACTCACAACCCATCGACGCACATGAGGCGAATTTTTATAGTGCACTTTAAACCCTATGGCTAGCCTACTATATCCGATAACATTTTAAACACAGCCACTTGCTAATATATTCAATAAACCAACATTACCTCACTATTTTACATATGCATTAAATCAATCCAACTCAAATACATTAAACCATGCATTTTAGTATTCTCAAAAATACTTTCATAAATCATATGCCAATCTTAAAAGTTATCATACATGATCATTTTCATCAACTTTCATTTCTAAAACATGCATAATATAGTGAGTAATCAAAACCATAAACATGTGTATGAGATTTCATTTTGGAAAATCGAAATCGAGAGAAAGCTCAACCGATACTTACTTCTGAGCTTAGATAAGTGTTTCAAACTTTATCTAAACTCCCACAACCATTTTCAAACCTTTTAATAGCAGTAAAACACTTTTCCACTCACCAACAATCCAACACTTGATTGCCGTTGCTCGAATCAAGCTTCTGAAGCTTCTGCGCCTTATCCAAAAGGTAAAAGATTCAACTCCCCTGCTTTACCCAATAAAAAACAGAGGATTAAAACACATCTTTGTATCACAAACCTCCAGGAACCAACAAACACAACTCCACCTCACAAGAATCCATCCAACACCTCTCTAAAACTATCAAGAACATCACCAAACCTTATCCAAACAAATCCCAGCCAAAACCTAAAGATTTTAACACCTCAACAACATCAATAAACATCCAAAAACACTTCAAACACGTCCTTATACCTCCAACATCACTACAACATCATGATCACACCAAAAACTATCTATAAACAACCTAGAAAACTAGCAATCCATATAGTTTTGGGATTTCATTGATTAAACACTTCTTTCCACATCATTATACATCTAAATAAAGATCTAAATCAGTTAGATTCTCCACCAAAATATATCCAAAATAATTTCCAACAATTTTCCAAATAAAACTTAATTTAATCAACAAATCCATATTAAAATCATAATTCCTTAACATAAATCAATAAAAAAGGATCAAGAACTTGAGAATTTTATTAAAAAACCTTTAATTAGAGGAGTGAAACGAATATCACTTCTAATTGTTGATTTCTCGCTTAATTGGCAAAGCATGATTGAAATCCAAAGAGATTTTGCAATAAGATTTGAAGAAATCATATAGAAAACAAAAAAGAAATCAATAGGAATTGATTCCTGTAAATATTAGAATGGTTGCTGAGAAAGTTGAGAGAAAAAGGTTGGAAGAAAAGTAGTTACGTAAGAAAGTAATTTTGCAAATTAAAAATCCTTTTAATAAATCATATTTTATTTAATTATAAAATCATTTAAAAAAACCTAAAAAAATCCTAAATTAAGAGAGAAATCTGATGAAAAATATTGGTCAGGTAGCTCCTTAAAGATTCTAAATTTTGACCCTTTTACGATTTAGTCACCAAAACAGTTTTGAAAACTTTCATTTTAGTCACTAGACCAAAATGTCACAAAATCATATTTAATTTCCTCAAATTGAATTTACCAAATTACTTAAAATATTAATTAAGTAATTTCTAGCAGTTTTCCATATTTTATTTTGACCAAAATCAATTTTATAAAATTAAATTTCCCAAAAATATTAGAATTGCCTAAACCGGTTCTTCCAAACCACCTACCCGAACCGGTCCACACCTAGGCCCAATTTCAGGGCATTACAACTCTCCCACTCTTAAGAAATTTCATCCTCGAAATTTACCTGGCGGAAACAGATGAGGGAACTGCTTCAACATGTCCTCCTTGCTTCCCCAAGTGGTTTTCTTAACACAATGATGCCTCCACAACACCTTTACCAACTCTATGGTCTTTCGTGCAGAACTTTCCTACTCGAATCCAGAATTCTCACCGGTTTCTCATCATAGGTCAAATTCAGATTCAACTCAATCTTCTCAACAGGCATCACATGCGAAAGATCTCATCTATACCTCCGAAGCATCAACACCTAGAAAACATCATGTATCTTTTCTAACTCTGCCAGCAACCTCAACTTGTACGCAACTGGACCAACATGCTCCAACACCTCATATGGCCCAATAAATCTAGGACTCAACTTGCCATTCCGTCCAAACTTCATCACCTTCCTCCAAGGAAAAACCTTCAGAAACACACGATCACCAATTGCATACTCAATCTTCCTTCGCTTTAGGTCAGCATATGAATTTTGCCAATCCGATGCCACTTTCAAATGATCACTAATAAGCTTTACTTTCTCATTAGTATCCTTCAGCACATCTGGCAAAGAAATATACTTCTCTCCTGCCTCCGCCCAACAAAGTGGCGTACAACATCTTCTACCATACAAAGCCTCGTACGGTGCCATCTGGATACTAGCTTGATAACTATTATTATAAGCGAACTCCACCAACGACAACTGCTTCTCCAATGATCCTTGGAAATCAATGATACAACACCGTAACATATCCTCTAACACTTGGATAACACGCTCCGACTGACCATCTGTTTGTAGATGATATGAAGTACTGACGTTCAATAGTGTACCGAAGACCTTATGCAAACATTCCCAAAACCTTGCGGTAAGACGAAGATCTCTATCCTATACAATAGACTTTGGCACACCGTGCAACCTCACAACCTCATACGTTGTATAAAAATGTGTACACTTCGTAAACTATCCACAATCACCCAAACATAATTTTTCTTTGATGGTGTCAAAGGCAGCCCAAAAATAAAATCTATGGTGATCATCTCCCATTTCTATTCAAGGATTCCTAACGGTTACAACAACCCCGAAAAAAATTGATGTTCCGCCTTAACACGTTAGCAAACTATACAACGAGCTAAGAAATTCACGACATCCTTCTTCAAACCATCCCAAAAATACTCTTTCTTCACGTCTTGATACATCTTATTACTCACTGGATGCATAGCAAAAGGACTCGAATGTGCCTCAATCAAGATAATGTGCCTCAACTCTTCATCACTCGGCACCACCACCCGACTTTTGTAACACAAAACTCCATCTTCTCTAAGACCACAATCTGTTTGATTTTCATCTAAGATATACTTAACATGTGGCACCAAAGCATCATCATAAGGTTGTTTCTCCTTAATCAGCTGCAACATCGAAGGCTTCACTTGCAACTCAGCCAACAACCCGCCATCATGCGTTACACTCAGCCGCGCAAACATCGCCCTTAACTCTATTGTGACCTTTCTATTTAAAGCATCCGCTACCACATTAGCTTTCCCCGGATGATACTCTTTTTTGTTAGATCATAATCTTTAAGCAACTCTAACCATCTTTGTTGCCTAAGATTTAACTCTTTTTGAGACATCAGGTATTTCAAACTTTTGTGATCTATATACATCATACACTTCTCACCATAGAGATAGTGTCGTCAAATCTTAAAAGCAAACACCACTGCCGCAAGTTCAATATCGTGCGTAGGGTAATTACGTTCGTGCACCTTTAACTACCTAGATACATAGGCGACAACCCTTCCTTCTTGTATCAACACGCATCCCAAACCCATGTAGGACGCATCATTGTGCACAACAAACTCCTTCCCTGACTCAGGTCGAATCAAGATTAGAGCGTGCTTCAAAGCTTCCTTCAGCTTATCGAATGCTTGCTGTCTACCTTCTGTCCACTCAAAACTCACATCTTTCTACAACAATTTCGTCAAAAGTGCAGCAATCCTTGAGAAACCATCAACAAAGCATTGATAATATCCTGCCAACCCCAAAAACTCACATCTTCCAACTTACCACAACCTCAATTTTTTGTGGATCCAAACGAATACCCTCAGTTGAAGCAACATGACAAAGGAAAACCACCACCTTGATCCAAAACTCACATTTACTTAGCTTGGTAGATAGCTTGTTTTCCAACAGGACTTGTAACACAATTCCTAGATGTCGATCGTGATCTTCGTCAGTACGAGAGTACACAAGAATGTCATCAACAAACACTACCACAAATCGATCCAAGAATTCATGAAACACTCGATTCATCATATCCATGAAATTTGCTGGTGCATTGGTCAAACCAAACGGCACCACCAAGAATGCATAATACCCATAGCGTGTGCGAAAAGCTATCTTCGGCATATCTTTATCCTTCATCTTCAGCTGATAGTACCCAGACTACAGATCAATTTTAGAAAACACTGTAGCACCCCGAAACTGATAAAACAAATCATCAATCTTCGACAAATGATACTTGTTCCTAATCATCAACTTGTTCAGTTTCTGATAATCAATGCACATTCTCATCGTGCCGTCTTTCTTTTTCACAACAACACTAGTGCTCCCTACGGTGACACACTTGGCCGAATAAACCCATGATCTAAAAACTCTTGCAACTACGTCTTCAACTCCTCTAACTCTTTCGGTGCCATACGATATGGAGCAATCGACACTGAAGTCGTAACCACGTACATTTTTATACAAAGCTCTACCTCTTTATCTGGCGACAAACTAGGCAACTCTTCTGAAAACACTTCTGAAAAATCGCAAACTATGCGAATATCCTGGGCACATGCTTTCTTCATATTTGGGTTCATCATATAGGCTATGTATGCTTGACCCCTACACTCTAGCAACTTTCGCGCTTCTAGTGCTAAAACCATATTTGACACGAACTTGACATTCTCGCCCACAACCACAACTTCGCAATCCTTGGCAAGTTTCAACGAAACTCGCTTGGCCTCAAAATTAACTACAACACTATGCTGAGATAACCAATCCATTCCCAGAATCCCATCGAAATTATGAAATTGTAACTCCATTAGGTCAGCCTCAAACACGTACCCTTAAACTATCAAGGGATAACTCTTATACAGCTTTCTAGCTAAAATCGTCTTACCAAAGAAATTGGTGACCTGTATACCAACATCTAACAACTCTACAGGTAAATCCAACAAACATGCATACTCGTACAGAATGTAGAAATGCATAGAACCAGAATCAATCAAGGATAAAAAAGTATGGACTGCAAGGTAAAGGTACCTGCGATCATGTTGGTATCATTTCTCTCTACACTGTGAGCAAAGACCCTCGTCAGTCCACTTTTCTCTGGCTAAACCACTACAGTATATACTACTATTCTCTGTCTATCATCCCTGCGCTAGAAATGTCCACAGACGTGCCCACGACCTCTTTGCTTTACATCAACATATACATGAGCCTGTCCCTCTCTGGCTAACTACGAACAATCCCTCTTAAGATGATCCCTTGATCCACAGCTCCAACAAGTTCCTATAGTACCCTAGCATTCCCCCGAATACCGCATGCCACACCTTCTTAACACAAGAACTCCAGCATATGTATTCTGACCCTGAAAACCATGCCCAGCACCATTTCTTCTACGCCTCTGATCCGGTCGGTTCCTTCTGTTTCTTTACCTCTTATAACGATCTTTGCCAACATCAGACTCCATACTTATCTTTCTGACCGAAGAACTCTCAGAACGAGCAGAAAAACCCAAATTATATTTTATGTTCTTAGCTCAAGAAACCAGGACATCGAACTCTATATAGTTTGTAGCCATCATGTATGTCTTCACCCCTTGATCAACCCATAACGGAATCGATCACACCTCTGCCGCTCATTCAGAACCAATTAGGAGTATACTTACTCAACTGATTAAACTGGATCTTATACTAAAAAATAGACATGTTTCCTTGCTCCAAAGCCATGAAATCCCTCTTCTTCTCTTCCTTATATCGAGTTTCCAAATACTTCTTCTTGAAAGCCTCACAAAAGAATTTCTACGTAACATTAGCAGGTTTCACTCTTGCGATCACGGTTGTCCACCAACTATAAGCATCACCCTGGTGCAACGACACAATACACCCTAACTTGCGTACATCTGCATACTCCGTCTGGCCAAGGATCCTTTATGTACTAGCAAACCACTCATGGCTGCTTCATGAGCCAATCCTTTGAACTCAAGCCATCCATACTACGTAAACGCTCCAAGGGTAACCCAGTATTAACAGTTTCATGTGTCGGTGTAGGTACTTGTACTCCAGTTATGGCCGCCTGGAAAGCTCTCATTATCGCTTGGACTAACGGTGTCATATCACCGAAAATAGGTCCTTGTGGTGCCTAAGGCGCACCACCCTCTACTCCAACACCAGCATAAGGAATTGGTGGTGGAAGAGGCAACTTATCATCATATGTATCTACCATACTCCCCATGTGAGCTCTAGTCTCCCGTCTCGGTCCCATACGCGAAAATATGAGTCTAAACATGATAATGCAACAAAAAAAAATAATTAGGCCAGCTCACAGCAAGAATCCAAGTCACTCTTGCTTAAAAACAAAATCATCTAACTCAAGTAGTAATAAGGCAATGTGTCTCAAGGTTTAACACCCAAACATACCATACATCGAACACAATTTCACAGATTCAATCACCGTACATGTCAAATAACATATTCACGCAATATCAATCAACCAAACAACCATAACCCATCTCCCAACAATCAAAACATGGCTTTGATACCACCAAATGTAACCCTCTTGACCCGGTCTAGTCACAAGACCGAACCGAGCGAGCTACATTAGAATTTGCCGAGATAAACCCTAAAGAATTACAATCAAAACAATCTATTTTTTCTTTTATCTTATACAAAGGCATATTTAAGTCCTAGGGTGATCATACAAATTATAGTTAAAGTTACAACTCATTCAGGCGTCAATTCGACATCCAATTACTCGAATTTGTGTTATAGAGACTAAAATGTAATTTCCAAAATTTACAAGTACTGTCACAAAATTAAAGTTACCAATCCTTAATTAGTCATATTTCATTCCTTCATGTCAAATCTCAACTCAAAATAACCATCCAAACTCATTTAATTGCATACTTAGGAAACATGGACCAAAACGCAAAGATTACAATCATCAGAAAGCATCTCAACCAAATTAACGACTAGCTTACCGGTACAGTTAATTACTATATCACAACGGAGCTAAAAGACAAATGTATACCAATACGGTCCTCAAGCGTATCGGTACGGGCTTGAGTGTTTTGAAAATTCGAATTCTAGTAGCTAAAGTTTATACCGGTACGACAACCTGTGTACCGAAGCCCACCTTCAATTTCATCTATGCGTACCAATATAGTTACCATGCGTATCGGTACGCCTAGGCAGTTTTAAATAATCTGAGCCGAAATAGGTCACCGCGTATCGATCCCTGAGGACTCGTACTGGTACGGACAGACCTGTAATGACCTCTAGTTCCAACATAAGACACTTTGGCTCAATCTAACACCCTCAAATCAACCTTTAATCGTCATGTAACTTCATACACATCAAATCCTCTAGTATAGCAACATAGTAAGAGATTATTCTAAGCATGTTATTAGCAAACAATCTCCTATGAGCATGGTTTCTACTCGAGCATGCATTTTGTTTCCTAAACCCCTCAAGTCAAGTATAAAGCATCATATAAGTCCAAAACATTAATCGAAACTTATACAAACAGGGAGTAACCAAAATCTATCTCCCAAAACAACCCGGTCACATTACCTTCTTATTACTACTTAGTACTTATGAAACCATACTTTGAAATATAACAATCCTTGGATCCTTCTTTGCTCACGTGCTGCCCGAGAAGTCTATTTCTCTGTATTGATGAGGAAAAGAGAGCGTAAGCTATAAGCTTACTGAGGAAATCGCAAAAACATTCATCAATGCATTTAAAATCATTTAATTCAAATCAAATGTATTTGTCTCATGGCAAAATATCTCATGATTCTCAAATCATCTCAATTTAGCACATTTAATTCATTTTCAACACATGTATCATGGATTCAATCTCTACCTCAATTTAAGATTATGTCTCAACATCTTTATAACAAGCTTAAAGAGTACTACATGTATAAATCACATTATAAAAACATAATCCATTTATCATAATACATTATATCATATATTGCTTTCAAGTGACTCAAAACCAGCAACCTTTCATTTCATAAAACACATCGGATACATGGATTTATCAAGTGGTTCCTACGACCACTTCACATACATAGCTCAACCGAAGCAACGACACAGTTGCCCACCTCAACGGTTCAAACCGGAGTAACGAAACATTTACCTACCTCTATGGTTTGGATGTATAAATCCACCAGCAGCAGAAAATGAAACATTTACCCACCTCAGCCGCTACGGTTCTTATGGTGGAGATTACGGTACACTCACAACCCCTCGACACACATGAGATGAATTTTTATAGTGCACTTTAAACCCTATGGCTAGCCAACTATATCCAATAACATTTTAAACACAGCCACTTACCAATATATTCAATAAACCAACATTACCTCACTGTTTTACATATGCATCAAATCAATCTAACTCAAATACATTAAATCATGCATTTTAGTATTCTCAAAAATACTTTCATAAACCGTATGCCTATCTCAAAAGTCATCATACATGATCATTTGCATCAACTTTCATTTCTAAAACATGCATAATACAGTGAGTAATCAAAACCATAAACATGTGCATGAGATTTCATTTTGCAAAACCGAAATCGAGAGAAAACTCAATCGATGCTTTCTTCGAGCTTAGATAAGTGTTTCAAACTTTATCTAAACTCTCACAACCATTTTCAAACCTTTTAATAGCAGTAAAACACTTTTGCACTCACCAACAATCCAACGCTTGCTTGTCGATGCGCGAATCAAGCTTTTGAAGCTTCCATGCCTTCTCCAAAAGGTAAAGGATTCAACTCCCCTACTTTACCCAACCAAAAATAGAGGATTAAAACACATCTCTGTATCACAAACCTCCAGCAACCAACAAACACAACTTCACCACACAAGAATCCATCCAACACCTCTTTAAAATTATCAAGAACATCACCAAACCTTATCCAAACAAAGCCCAGCCAAAACCTAAAGATTCTAACACCTTAACAACATCAATAAACATCCAAAAACACTTCAATTACGTCCTTATACCTCCAACATCACTATAATAACAAGATCACACCAAAAACTATCTATAAACAACCTAGAAAACTAGCAATCCATATAGTTTCAGGATTTCATTGATTAAACACCTATTTCCACATCATTATACATCTAAATAAAGATCTAAATCAATTAGATTCATCGCCAAAACAGATCCAAAACAATTTCCAACAATTTTCCAAATAAAACTCAATTTAATCAACAAATCCATATTAAAATCATAATTCCTTAACATAAATCAACAACAATGGATCAAGAATTTGGGAATTTCATTAAAGAAACTTTAATTAGAGGAGAGAAATGAAAATCACATCTAATTGCTGATTTCTCCCTTAATTGGAAAAGCTTGATTGAAATCCAAAGAGATTTTGCAACAAGATTTGAAGAAATCAATTAGAAAACAAAAAGGAAATCAATAGAAATTGATTCTTGGAAATTTTAGAGTGGAAATATTAGTTTGGTTTCTGAGAAAGTTTAGAGAAAAAGATTGGAAGAAAAGTAGTTACGTAAGAAAGTGATTTTGCAAATTAAAAATCCTTTTAATAAATCCCATTTTATTTAATTGTCACAAAATCAAATTAAAAATCCTAAATTAAGAGAGAAATCTGATGAAAAATATTGGTCAAATAGCTCCTTAAAGATTTTAAGTTTTGAACCTTTTATGATTTAGTCACCAAAATAGTTTTGAAAACTTTCATTTTAGTCACTAGACCAAAATTTCACAAAATCAAATGTAATTTATTGAAATTGAATTTACCAAATTACTTAAAATATTATTTAAGCAATTTCCAACATTTTCCATATTTTATTTTGACCAAAATCAATTTTATAAAATTAAATTTCCTAAAACTATTAGAATTGGCTAAACCGGTTCTTCCGAACCACCTACCCGATCCGGTCCACACCTAGGCCCAATTTCAGGGCGTTACAACATTCATATTTCAAATGCATGTTCTATTGCAAAAGATGAGCATTATTCATGGTTATGGCATAGAAAACTAGGACATGCAAGCATGAATATTTTGGAAAAATTGATTTTAAACGATCTAGTAAGAGGTTTGCAAAAATCAAGTTTTCTCTTGACAAAATTTGTGATGCATGTGCAAAAGCCAAACATAAAAGAGTTTCTTTCAAATTCATTAATGATGTTTTTACTAGTAAAGTTTTACAATGATCCATATAGATCTTTTTTGCCCTATTAGAACGATGAGTTTGGGTGGAAAACAACATGCATTTGTTTTAGTTGATGATTACTCTAGATTTACTTGAGTTCTATTTTTAAGTACTGAAGATGATGCTTTAGAAAAAAATCACCATGTTTTCAAAAGCAAATCAAAATCATGTTGGTTACTCTATTTCTCATGTTAGGAGTGACCTTGGAACCAAATTTCAAAATCTAGGTTTTGAAGAGTTTTGTAACTCTATTGGGATTAGCCATAATTTTTTAGCTCCTCGCACACCTCAACAAAATGGGGTTGTTGAGAGGAAAAACAAAACTTTAAAAGAAATGGCTAGAACCATGCTTTGTGAAAACAGTTTGCCTAAATATTTTTGGGCGGAAGCCATTAATATGACTTGCTATATTGTCAACTGAGTAATGACTAAGCCAAATTTGAAGAAAACATCTTATGAGATTTCCAAAAATAAAAAGCCTAACATTAGCTATTTTCATCATTTTTGGATGTAAATATTTTGTTTTAAACAATGAAAAAGACAATTTAGGCAAATTTGATGCAAAAAGTGATTAAGCTATTTTTTCTACGTTATTCTTTAAACTCTAAAGCCTATCGTGTATTTAACAAAATAACTTTAGAGGTTAAAGAGTCAATTCATGTGTTTTCGATGATAACCTCATTCTGAGGAAAGATACTTGTGATGATAATGATGTAGGAATTTTGGATGCCAATGATGGTGAAGGACAATCATCAAAGGTAGAAGAAGTTTCACCTAAGGAAGAACCACAAGATCCACCTCTAGAAACCTTGAAGGACATGTCTCTAGAGGAAATGGAGGTTACCTACCCTAGAGAGTTCAAAGGGGTAACCAGTAGATTCTCTCTTAGAAATAAATATAATTTTGTTGCATTTATCTCATGCATAGAGCCTAAAAATATCAAAGAAGCATTATTGGATATTGGCTACATAAGAAGAGTTAAATCAATTTAAGAGGAGTAAAGTTTGGACATTGTTGATAGGCCTAGTAATAAATCTACTATAGGTACTAAATGGGTTTTTAGAAACAAACCAGATGAGAGTGGTAATATAGTAAGGAACAAGGCTAAACTTGTTGCTCAAGGTTACATTAAAGAAGAAGTAATTTATTTTGATGAAACTTATGCACCTGTAGCTAGAATGGAATCTATTAGGATTTTGCTTGCATTTGCATGTTATCATCAATTCAAGCCTTTTCAAATGGATGTTAAAAGTGCTTTTCTAAATTGTTTTATAAATGAAGAAGTGTATGTAGAACAACGACCCAGTTTTGAAGATCCAAAATATCCAAACTATTTTTAAAACTTTTAAAAGCTTTATATGATTTGAAACAAGCTCCTAGAGCTTGGTATGAAAGATTGTCAAATTTTCTAATTGAAAAAGTTTTTGACAAAGGAAAGGTTGATACTAGACTTTTTATAAAAAGAAAAGGCAAGAACATTTTAGCAGTTAAAATTTATGTTGATGATATTATTTTTGGTTCTAATAATGAATCTCTTTGCCAAGATTTTGCTAAGCTAATGCAAGGTGAATTTGAAATGAGCATGATGAGTGAGCTCTCATTCTTTTTAGGACCCCAAATCAAACAAAGGAAGGATAACATCTTCATCAACCAAGCAAAGTACATCAAAGATATGCTCAAGAAATTTGGCTTGAAGAATGTGAAGCCCCAAGCTACTCCAATGTGCTCATCTACAAAGCTTGACAAAGATGAAGGATGTAAATGTGTTGATCTTAAGCTTTATACATCCATGATAAGATCTTTGCTTTATCTTACTGCAAGTAGACCGAATATCATGTTAGTGTTTGCTTGTGTGCTAGATTTCAAGCTAGTCTTAGAGAATAACATCTACAAGCCATTAAGAGAATCTTTAGATACCTTAGAGACACCTCTTGTTTAGGTCTTTGGTATCGTAGAGACTCATCCTTTATTTTTCATGCTTATTCGGATGCGGATTATAGAGGTTGTAAGATAGATAGAAAGAGTACCTTCGGTACTTGTCAATTCCTAGGTAACATGCTTGTCTTATGGTTTTCTAAGAAGCAAAATAGCGTAGCGTTATCTACCACCGAGGCATAATATATTTCAGTCAATGGGTGTTGTGCTTAAGTCCTTTGGATGGAGCAACAACTATTAGATTATGAAATTGATATAGGTACCATTCCCTTAAAGTGTGATAATACTAGTTATATTTGCCTCACTAAGAATCCCATCCAACATTCTAGAACCAAGCACATAGAGATAAGACATCATTTTATTAGAGATCATGACTTGAAAAATGATGTTGTTCTAGAGAATGTAGTCACCTTGAACCAATTAGCGGATATCTTTACCAAACCTTTAGATAAGGAGTAGTTTTGGTCTCTTATGAGAGATTTAGGGCTTACTAGCCTTTGTTGAACCTTAGAGATAAGACATTATTTTATTAGAGATCATGTCTTGAAAAATGATGTTGTTCTAGAGAATGTAGTCACCTTGAACCAATTAGCGGATATCTTTACCAAACCTTTAGATAAGGAGTAGTTTTGGTCTCTTATGAGAGAGTTAGGGCTTACTAGCCTTTGTTGAACCTTAGAGTCTTGTTTTTGATCTTAAATCTTGCTTGAATTTGGTTGATATTCATGTTTGTGTGATTTTACTCCTATATGCATCTATTCATGTTGTTAGGGGGAGTATGTATCTATTTTTCCTCATTCATGACGATCTCATATTATAAGCATGCATATCGATTCGAGTAAAATCGAATTTTTGGATCTTTTGTAGTAAAAATGTTATTTTTAGTCAAAGGGTATCGATACGGGGTAAGTCGTATCGATACGGGGTATTAGGGGCATCATTTTGGTATAGCTTGGTTTGTGTAAGTACGAGACGAGGATCGATATGGGTAAACTCGTACCTATACACATTTTCGGTATGCACTTTGTGTGTATCGGTACACGTGAGCTGGATCCATTAAATAAGGGTTTTCTTATTCAAATTAAATACCAACTTTTTCTCTTAAAAATCCTAGCCAAAAAATCTATTTTAACCCTTCAAATCTCTTAAGTTTTCATAAAAAATTATCAAATCTCTTTGGGGGCTTTTGATTTCAACTTCAAACCCAAGCTATTCTCATCAATCTTTGTGCAAATCATCCCCTCATTCATCCATACTCAAGGTAAAAACTTTATTTTCTTAATTTTTTGATTTTTTATATTTTTATAGGTTTTAGGTTTAAATTTATATATTTAAGATGTATATATCCATGTTTTCAAAAATTTTACAATTTTTTTGAAAACTAATTTTTTTATTTGAATATACTATTATACTCGTATATTTTATTTTAATATTTTCAAGTTTTAATTATACCAATTTTTTTATACTTGAATATGATTTTAAATTATACAATATAGATTTTTATACTACCTTGATCATTGAATTGAATTTGATGTATATGCATACATGTATTTTGGTGGTTTGAATTTTGCAAGTTTTTAACCATGCCTCCTAAGAAAAGATCTAGAAAAGATTTGAGTGCTAGTTTTCCAATCCCAATCCCAAAAACAATGGTACAAAACCCAATCTCAACCAACTTTTTATACATTGTTTTAATGAGCCGAAATATCCCAATGCTATGGAGTATATTAAACAATTTCAAACTTTTAAAATCCATCATGAGCGAGTTGTTGATGATACTTTTATGTGCTCTGATGCTTTAACTTCTGTTATCTTGATTTAATGAGGCAATGAAAATTCATGACTTTTTTAAACATACCCGACATTATTTACAAAAATCTTGTCTGTATTTTCTACTCAAATGCTCGATGTATTTTAAATCAAGAGAAAACCGAAGTCATAGCTATTGAGTCTTATCTCATGGGAAAGAAATTTCTTCTTAAAATTGCCAATCTTTTGGGGGTGGAAGATGCAGGTATTGATGATGAAAATTCTTTTGGTCAAATCTATAGTGGCTCAATAACCGTGCTTGATGCCCATGAACGTTTTCTTCACTTTCTCACCACTTAGTGGTTTCGATCATCCGGTGGTAAGTGGTCTACCATTCTCTTGGTAGATGGCTTTTGGCTCCATTGCTTTCTTGAGGAAAAACATCCTAACCTTGCCCAAATCATGTTTTCCGAGTTAGTCCACCTTATCCAAAACTGTCATACCACCATCGTGACTTCTTTCACCTATGGCATCGCTTTTAGCTTCATGTTTCACAAGCGTGGGATAGATTGTTCCCTTGATCTTAGAGTGCCTCTCACATACCTCATCGATGACAAGTCTCTCCGGCGAGCCAAGTTCACCTTCTACAATAAAAAATAGATTCATAATATGGATCTTCCCGGTGGTGCTCAAGTCGATCCAGTGGAGAATGTCCCCATTGCTCTAGTTGCTCTACCTTCTATTGATGCTCTCATGGCTTACCTTGATGGGAAGTTTGCTACAAGGGATACTCTCTTTGATGCTATTGATACTCGTTTGGCTTGCATGGATGCTAGAGTGACATCAGTTGAGCATCGTGTGGCCTCGATGGATATGAATCTCACTACTTTCCATACCGAATGGCTTGGTCATGCTCTTGGTGATTAAGACGAGGAAGACAAAGACAAGGATGAAGATGAAAATAACGAATCTTAGGCTTTGCATCTCATCCATATCATATTGCCTATTAGGATTTGAGTTTTTGCATCTTTGTTTCTTTTGTTTTTGTAACGCTCCGATTTTGGGTCTAGATGGTTTGAGGTTCGTTCTAATCCTTTAATGAAAGGTTCTTTAATAAAATTCCCAAGTCGTTGGTCCTTTACAATTGTTTTCTAATGTGTTTTGATAGTTTAATTAAGGAAAATTGGTTTAATTGTGTTTTGATTCGTAAAATTCGTAGATTTCTGAATTGGATCTGTTTTGCTGGGTTTTTGATCAGGTTAAATCATGATTTTGATGTTTAATAATGTTAAAAGCTTGGATTTAACATTGTAATCCCGAAACTAATTGAATCTCTAATGTTAATGGTTGTTAGTTAAGGGTTTTTGTGATGTTATTGGAGTTTAATCATTGCTGGGAGTAAAAGGATGTTATAGAAGGGTTTTTAGATGTTAATTGATGAAGTTTGATGTATCGAATCGTTATATTGTGGCTGGGTTAAGATTGAGAAGTGTTTGTGGTTGTTTTTTATAAGTTTCAGATGGTTTTTGAGTAGGCAACTTGTAAGTTGCGGGATTTTGCTTTGAGGCAGAGGTTTGGATGCATTTTAATGCATGTTTCCTATGGTTTTGTGTGGCCAAAATAGGGGATAATCAAGGCGAAGCATCTTGAGGTAGATTGTTGCTTGCCAGAAGCTCGCTTTGCATTGGCGAGCAAGGCGAGGTGTAATTGGTGAGTGAAAACTGGTTTTAAATGATTCCTAGAGGTTTGCAAATGATGTTGAGAGTTTAGGTTAAGCGTGAAACGCTTACCTAAGCTCAGAAGTAAGTTTCCTCTATTTTGCTCTTGAATATCGGTTTGGATATGAGCATGTTGTTTCATGTTTTAGTTTTAAACGTGGTTTGATTTACTACTGTAAATACATGGATTTGTAAACATATGCAATGGTTTAAAGGGACATGAAATGCTAGTGAGCATTGGTTTTTATTCCAGTTGGAAATGGGTTATTGCTTGGGCAATGTGGTTTGCATATGTAGCTTTTGTTTAATGCATTGTAAAACAGTGAGTAAATGGTTTTGCAAATGATATATTGGCTATGTGACAAGGTAAGAAACATTCGGATATAGTTGGCATTCCATAAGATTAAAGTGCACTATAATATATACTAAAAATCGATTGTGGCCATAAATCCTTGAGGTATGGCAGTTTAACTAGGCCACTCGGACTATGGGGACATCACTTCGGGTATGCGGTTTAACTAGGCAACCCAAGATGATGGTGACATTGCGGTTTAACTGGGCAATGTCGATAAAACTCGCGGTTTAACTAGACAAGGTTTGACTAGGCATGGTACTAGAATCCGTGTATCCGATATGTATATGGATAGGGGTGACTATCCAAGGTAAGGGTTGTGGGGTCACTATAAATGCCAATATATGAAAGTTCATATGTTGAACCTATTTTATAATGCTTTGGTTTTAAGCATCGTAATATGATTTTATGCTTTGGGATTTAAGCATGGTAATATGATCTTATGCTTTGGTTTTAAGCATGTTAATATGATTTTAATGCTTTAGGATTTAAGCATGGTAATATGATTTAATGTTTTGGGATTTAAGCATGTGATTGTAAATGGTTTTGCATTGGTTGATATGCATGTTTTGTTTTGGAGTCAATGAAAAATGCTTCGTTTGTTATGCATGGGATTTATATATGATGTTGCATAAGAATCGTTATGCAAGTTTCGGTTGGAAACAATGAAAATGCTTTGGTTGTTATGCATGTTTTGAAAGCATGTAGTTTTTGGTTTTCAAATGGTTTTAAATGCATCATTGTTTTTATGAGCATCCTCACTAAGCATTTGTGCTTACGCTCTATTTTCTAAATGACGCAGAGCACTAGAGTTTGGGGCAACATTGGCAAGGTAAAATGTGATCCAAGACCTACACTATCTTTGAGTACGGAACTCGGTGTTACTTTCGGTTAATAAGGTAATGTGTTTGCCATTTTGGGGGATTTGTAATGATGTATTACCATGGTTTTTGTTGTGGTTTACATGTTTTTTATGATCATTTGATGTATGAAAAGCATGTTGGTTGTGCCATGCTAGTATGTGACGTTGCTAGGAGATACCTTGGATTGCATCTAGCTTGTGTTGGATTATTTCAATGCTTTTATGATACTAGCATGTTTTGATCGATGCTAGAGAGGTATTTGTTTGTTGACCATGTGGTTAATTGCCTTATGTTTAGGTTTTGGTATATGAGTTGTTCGATTTTAGGGAGCATGCCTCTAGACTTGAGATTCGGGTAGATTGCCATGATATGTTGATGAATCTGTGAGGTTATGATTGGGATTGATCCTTGGTAATGTTGTATGAATGTTAGAAGCATGTTTAAGTGTTTTGGAACCCATAAATGTATGTTAAACCTGTAAATTTGAACTTTACAAGACAGGGCGTATTGATATGGGTCAGTGTTTTCAGGCATAGCATATCACTACGCGTAAGACCGTATCGATATGGGTCAGTGTTTTTAGGTATAATGTATCGATACACGTGAGACCGTATCGATACGGGTTAGTGTTTTTAGGCATAGTGTATTGATACTCGAGGAAGTGTATAGATACGGGTTTAAACTATTGGAATTTGGAATTTTGAAAATGCACAGGTGTACCGATACACTTGCCTGTGTATCGATACGAGTAGCTGTTAATTCAGTTAAAGTGTGTTTTAAAGGTTCTATTTTCTTACGTTTTAGTTCCTAAATGTTATACATGCAATTAAATGGGTTTGAATGATCTTTTTAAGTTGAAATTTGACATGTATGCATGTAACCTGACTAATTGAGGATTGGTAAATCAAATTTTAGGTAAGCCCTTATAGTTTTATAGATTTATATTTTGGTCCATAAAATACATATTTGTGTAATCGGTTGCCTTTCTGATGTTCGTTTCTTTTGTATCTTCACCCGCTGCAAACATGACTACTTAGGATGAATAATATGTATCTAGACAAGATAAAAGAAAAAATAGACCAATTTTCGTAATCTTTCTCCGGTTTACTTCTGTAAACCTAACGTAGCTCGCTCGATTTGGTCGGGCGTCTAGGATGGGTCGAGGGGGTTAGATTTGTTGGTATCAGAGCCATGTTACAAAAGGTTAGGATGTTGTTGTTTGATTGATTGCTATTGTCCGAAACGCACGGTGATTGTGAACATGTACAATGATTGCTTATTGTCATGTTGGGGTATAAATTGGGAACACATTGCCTATTACCGAGGTTTTAAAATGTTTTATAAGGTTGTCTTGGATCCTTTGCCTAATGCTAGCCTAAATTTAATACATTTTGATGCTTTTGTTAGTATGGCTCGACGTTAGACTCATTCGACGGCTGGTAATGCTTGGTATGGGTAGAATAATGATGACGTGGAGGTATAGAGTTTAGGGGTTTGAGCCCTGAAGTAGCCGAAGAATGGCTAGAGAGTACGATTTATATTCTGAATAAGATAGATTGTTCTGATACGCGGAAGCTGGGTTGTACTGAGTCCCTTGTAGGGTGATGCTTACCTCTGGTAGGTAACCATGATTGCTGGTGTTCTGAAGGCGGTTGTGACTTAGGAGTTCTTTAGGAAAGCTTTCAAGAGGAGTTATTTCGGCCCTCAGTATCTAGATGCGAGAAAGTACGAGTTTATGTCATTATCGTAGGGTGGCATGTTAGTTGCCGAGTTTGAGGTGAGTTATCCGCCTGAGAGTCTTTTTTTGGGCTCTAGCGTGGTTAGCGCTAGTTGGGTTTAAGACCGTTGGTTGATATGACTATTTATGGAAGCGTCGATTCTGCTAGTGATATTCGAGAAGATCCCGTGTTGGGTATTCTCTAAATACCTAGTTTGGGTAGTGGCTGGAGTTGTGGTGTTCTCGTGTACTGTGGTACCGAGAAAGAGTTTTGATCAATTTTTGAGGGTTGCTAGAGTGTTTTCGACGTGTTGGAGGGAATATTGGTACCGAGAATGTTATAAGTAAGTGTGGATGTTGCTCATGCACAGTGTAAAAACACTTATATGTATATATTTAAATATGTCAGTGCATGCATACATCTTTGAGCATGACATTATAGGTTTTGCATCTATATGCATAGACATCTAGGATGACATATAAGGAATCATACATACATGTGTCCACACTTGCGGATAATTTCTCGGAGGCTGATGAAGTGTTAGTAACTAGTTCTTTTGATGAGACGGTTACTACTAGAATGTTGTATATGAGGTGTCCTTTGATTGTTCAAGGTTATGAGTTTGCTGCGAATTTAATGGAATTATCGATCCATAATTTTGATGTCATCCTGGGTATGAATTGGTTATGTGAGCACAAGACGGTTGTGGATTGTGAATCCAAAAGGATTTTCTTTGAGTTTAGCCGATGATTATAAAGTTGTGGTGGTTGGCGAGAATGTGAAATTTTTGTCCAATGTTGTTTTGACTATACAAGTGGGAAAAGTTAATGCAAGGAGGTTATCAAGCTTACTGAGCTATAGTGATAATTCCAAAAGTTAAGAGTATTCGGGTGCGGGACATTCGGGATGTTTATAATTATAGAGAAGTTTTTCCTGAAGAGTTGTCGAGTTTACCTTTGGATAGAGAGGTGGAGTTTGGTATTGAGACGTACGCGGGTATGATACCTTTGTCCATTGCTCCCTATAGGATAGCATCGAAGGAAGTGAGAGAGTTAAAGACATAGTTTTAAGAGTTGTTGGATCGTGGGTTCGTTCAACTGAGTGTTTCATCTTAGGGGTGCTCTAGTTCTTTTTGTGAAAAAGAAGAACGAGTCGATGCGTATGTGCATTGATTATCGTAAATTGAATAGGTTGACGGTGAAAAACAAGTACACATTACCGTAAATTGATAACTTGTTCAATTAGTTTCACGGGGTAACAGTGTTTTTGAAGATTGATTTAAGATTGGGGTATTATCAGTTGAAGATTAAAGATGCGGATGTACATAAGACTGTGTTTCGTACGAGGTACGAACACTATCAGTTCTTGGGGATGCCGTTTGGTTTGACGAATGCCCCAGCTACTTTCATGGATATGATGAATAAGGTGTTCTATGAATATCTTGATCAGTTCGTGGTGGTGTTTATGGATGATATTCTTGAGTATTCTCGTACCGAGGAAGAATATGATCGGCTTTTGCAGATTGTATTGTAAGTTTTTCAGATGTATGCTAAGTTGAGCAAGTGTGAGTTTTGGCTGTAAGAAGTGATGTTCCTTTGTCATGTGGTTTCTGCGGAGGGTATTCGTGTTGATTCATAGAAAATTGAGGATATTCTTAATTGAAAGCAACCTAAGTCAGTGTTCGAGGTTTGTAGTTTTCTTGGGTTGGCTAGTTATTATAGGCGTTTCATGGACAGGTTTTCTAGTATTGCGGCTCTATTGAAGAAGTTGTTGTAAAAGAATATTCCTTATGCATGGTCGGAGAAGCAACAACATAGTTTTGGAGAAGTTGAAGAAAGTTTTGACTCATGCTCCTGTGTTGGTTCAGCCCGAGTCTGGGAAGGAGTATGTGGTTTATAGTGATACGTCTTATATTGGTTTGGGTTGTGTACTGATGCAAGATGGTAAGGTTGTGGCCTATGTGTTGAGACAACTGGAAGTTCATGAGCGGAACTATCCGACTCATGATTTAGAACTTGCGGTTGTGGTGTTTGCCTTGAAGGTTTGGAGACATTATCTTTATGGAGAGAAATGTGTTGTTTTTATGGATCATAAAAGTTGAAATATTTGATGTCTCAAAGGGATCTGAATCTTAGGCAATGTAGATGGTTGGATTTGCTTAAGGATTATAACTTGATGATCGAGTATTATCCTGGAAAGGCTAATGTGGTTGCGGATGCGTTGAGTCGTAAGGTTGCGGTTGAGCTTACGACGATGTTGCAAGGTTGAGTGTGACATGAGAATGTGGTTTGCTGGATGAGTTGCAAGTTAAGCCTACATTGTCACAAATGATTAAAGCTAACCAACTGTATGATGATTCTTTGGTTCCTTATGTTAGAGACATAGCGGATGGTAATCCGACAAAATTTTCTTTTTGATGATGAGGTTTTGTGCTTTAAGGATCGAATAGTGGTGCCAAAAGATTCGGAGTTGAGGTACACTATTTTGACGGAAGCATATTCTAGTTATTTTGCTATGCATCCTGGTGGTACCAAGATGTATCCTTATTTAAAGGTGGTGTACTATTAGGTTGGGTTGAAAAAGGGTACGGCGGAGTTTGTTTCTAAGTGCATGGTGTGTCAGCGGGTTAAGGCTGAACATCAGTTTCAATCCTAGTTGTTACAACTATTGAGAATTTTAGAATGGAAATGGGAGAGAATCACTATAGATTTTGTGTCAGGGTTGCCGTTGACATTGGATAAAAAGAATTCTATTTGGGTGATTCTTGATCGGTTTATGAAGTGTGCATATTTTCTGCCAGTGCATACGATGTATACCTTGAACAAGTTGGTGGACTTGTATGTTGCTGAGATTGTGTGTTTGCACGGGGTAGCTAAGTCCATTGTTTTGGATAGAGATTCGAGGTTTACAACGAGGTTTTGGGAGTGTTTACATCCGGCTTTGGGTACGAGATTGAATTTTAGTACTGTGTATCATCCTCAGATGAATGAGTAGCCAGAGCGTGTTATTTGGGTCTTGGAGGATATTATGAGATGCTGTCTTATTGAGTTCCAAGGAACCTAGGAGAAGCATTTACCTTTGGTAGAGGTTGCTTATAATAATAGCTACCAAGCGAGTATCCAGATGGCACCGTATGAGGCATTATATGGCCGGAGGTGTCGCACACCTTTGTGTTGGACTGAGCTAGGGGAAAAGCATGTTTTCTTACTGAATGTGTTGAAAGACACGGGTGAAAAGGTAAAGCTTGTGTGTGATCGCTTGAAAGAGGCTACAGATCGTCAGAAATCTTACGTGAATTTGAAGCGTAGAGAGGTTGAGTATGCGGTGGGTGATCGTGTGTTCTTGAAAGTGTCACCATGGAAAAAGGTGATGCGGTTCAGACATAAGGGTAAGCTTAGTCTAAGGTTTATTGGACCGTATAAGGTTGTGGAACGTGTTGGTCCTGTGGCTTATCGGTTGAGGTTGCCTCCCGAGCTAGAGAAAATACATGATGTGTTTCACTTATCTATGTTGCAAAGGTATCATTCGGATCCCTTGCATGTTATGCTGGTGGAGCATATTGAGTTGAGGCCAAATTTATCTTATGATGAGGAGTCGTTGGAAATCTTCGAATCTAGCAGCAAAGTTCTTCGTGGCAAGATGATTGAACTTGTTAGGGTTTTGTGGTGACATCGTGGTGTCGAGGAAGCCTATTGGGAAGGCAAGACGGATATGTTGGAGCAATTTTCGCATTTATTTCCACTTGGTAAATTTTGAGGACAAAATTTCTTAAGAGGGGATATTGTATCGCCCTAGTTTTGGGTCTAGATGTTTTGAGGTTCGTTCTTCTCCTTTAGCAAAAGGTTCTTTACTGAAATTCCCAAGTTGTTGATCCTTTACATTTGTTTTCTAATGTGTTTTGATAGTTTAATTAAAGGAAAATTGGTTTAATTGTGTTTTGATTAGTAAAATTGGTAGATTTCTGAATTGGATCTGTTTTTCTAGGTTTTTTTCACGTTAGATCATGATTTTGATGTATAATAATGTTAAAGCTTGGATTTAACATTGTAATCCTGAAACTAGTAGAATCTCTAATGTTAATTGTTGTTAGTTAAGGGTTTTTGTGATGTTATTGGAGTTTAATCATTGCTGGAAGTAAAAGGATGTTGTAGAAGGGTTTTTAGATGTTAATTGATGAATTTTGATGTATCGAATCGTTATATTGTGGTTGGGTTAAGATTGAGAAGTGTTTGTGGTTGATTTCGATAAGTTTCGGATGGTTTTTGAGTGGGCAACTTGTTAGTTGCGGGATTTTGCTTTAAGGTAGAGGTTTGGATGCATTTTAATGCATGTTTCCTCTGGTTTTGTGTGGCCAAAGTAGAGGATAATCAAGGCGAAGCATCTTGAGGTGGATTGTTGCTTGCCTAGAGCTTGTTTTGTATTGGCGAGCAAGGCGAGGTGTAATCGGTGAGTGGAAACTGGTTTTAAATGATTCCTAGAGGTTTGCAAATGATGTTGGGAGTTTAGGTTAAGCGTGAAACGCTTACCTAAGCTCGGAAGTAAGTTTCCCCTATTTTGCTCTTGAATATCGGTTTGGATATGATCATGTTATTTCATGTTTTGGTTTTAAACATGGTTTGATTTACTACTGTAAATGCATGGATTTGTAAACATATGCAATGTTTTAAAGGGACATGAAATGCTAGTGAACATTGGTTTTCATTCCGGTTGGGAATGGGTTATTACTTGGGCAATGTGGTTTGCATATGTGGCTTTTGTTTAATACATTGTAAAACAGTGAGTAAATGATTTTGTAAATAATATATTGGTTATGTGACAAGGTAAGAAACATTCGGATATAGTTGGCATGCCATATGATTAAAGTACACTATAATATATACTAAAAATTGATTGTGGCCATAAGTCCTTGAGGTATGGCGGTTTAACTAGGCCACTCAGACTATGGGGACATCACTTGGGGTATGCGGTTTAACTAGGCAACCCAAGATGATGGTGACATTGCGGTTTAACTAGGCAATGTCGGTAAAACTCGCGGTTTAACTAGGCGAGGTTGTCAAATCTCGCAGTTTAACTAGGCAAGGTTTAGGGTATTATGCGGTTTAACTAGGCATGGTACGAGAATCCGTGTATTTGATATGTATATGGATAGGGGTGACTATCCAAGGTAAGGGTTGTGTACCCTGGGTCACTATAATTGCCAATATATGAAAGTTCATGTGTTGAACCTATTTTATAATGCTTTGGTTTTACGCATGGTAATATGATTTTATGCTTTGTGATTTAAGCTTGGTAATATGATCTTATGCTTTGGTTTTAGGCATGGTAATATGATATTATGCCTTGGTTTATGTTTTTAAGTTTAAGTTGGATTCTATGTTGCTTTGAATATTATGCTTTGAATTTATAATATTTATGTTGTTTGATTATCTTTAGAATCTTATTTGCCCTATTGATTTTGATCTAACAAAAAGGGGAAAAGTATAGGATATATATTTTCAAAGGTTTTTCAAAAATAAACTATCTTTTAGCCTTAAAGAAATGATGAGTGAACTAAAAATTTATTTTGGTTTTGTTATATCAAAAAGGGGAGATTGTTAAACCTATATTTGATTTTGATATAACAAGGACTATTTTGTAAAAGGAATAAATTTTTAAGTACTTGTTTTACTTACAAAATTGACAGGCATTCGAACTTAAAATAATTTCTAAGTCAAAGTCTTAAACTGCAAATATTTTCTAAGTGTTTGGTACTCAAAAGAGCTAATTTGGTACAGAAGTATCGATACACCTTAGGCTGTATAGGTACCGATTTTTATTACTGGATAAATGTTTTACACTTAATGGCTATAGGGTACTGATATGGCTGGTCGCGTATCTTTACGCCCTTTTAAACCTGAAAACCAAATTTTCTTATGAGTACCGGTACGACTTATAGCGTACCAGTATGGGGGTTAAAGATTTTCTAATTTTTTGTATTTAATTTTTGACCATTGCCTTGTCAGTTTATTGGAACCATAAGTTTTGAAAAACGGTTACTCGTATCTATACCTCTTAAGCGTATCGATACGACTTTTTGAACAAAACTTCCAAGGATTCCAGTGAGCAAAATTGGTATCGATACGATATAGAACGTACCGATACCTTTTGTAAAATTCACACTTTGTATCGATATGGCTTCTCGCGTATCGATACCTCTTTGTTGCAATGACTGTTTCTTCTTATGCCAGGTATCGATACGAGTGTTTGAGTACAGATACCCAATGTTGGCAGATAGCATTTATTGCGAGAAAAATGCAGCCCAACAGCTATAAACAATATCCCAACTACCCAAACGGCTAGAAATGAATGAGGGGTATAAAATCAAGTCTCCAAAGCTTCTTCAACAACAATTCAACAAGTCTAAAGCATTCAAGCACACATCCAACAATCTTAGAGCATTTATTGTCAAATCTTGTAAACCCACTTGAGTGATCTCAATTGTATTCTTTTTATTCAAGTGTTGGGGTTTTAGTGAGCCTAGAATTGTGCAAACATTCTACCTTGTGAGAGTTTTTCTTTGTTTGTTACATTTGTATTTCTCTTTGTGAGAGTTCTTAAGGTTTTGGGGTATAAACCTTAAGGGAGTTGTAAGGTTATCTCCTTGAGCCTCAAAAGGAAAGCAAATCTAGTGGATTTGAGAAATCTTTAGTGTGGATAGCTAAGGTAGTGGATGTAAACCTTGTTGAGAAGGTTGAACCACTATAAATCTGTCTCAATTTTTATTGCCTTTCTATTTGCCTCCACCAAAATTTTTAATTGCCAATTCACCCCCCTTGGCCATTTGCATTGATTGTTCATGCCAACAAAAATGGAACATTCAATATTTTGGGGACCAATTTAGAATGATAGTCATAGTTTAGGGATAGAATTGGAACACTTCAAAGTCTAAAGACTAATTTAAAATGAGTGTTATAATTTGAAGATATGTGGTGCAATTAACTCATATAGTAAATTAACAGAACAATTGTATTTTTTTTCACTATAAAAAATTATTATTATTAATATTAAAACCAACAAAAGTGGTATAAAACATAGAAACCGAACAGGTCTAAATCAAGATAGAAAAAAGGCCAAAAGCCCAAAACACATTAGGTGACTCTCATACAATTATATAATTTTTTTTGACAAAACAATTATATAATTTTAAAATTATTAAATGATTGGCAACATAATAGTATGTTTCATAATTATAATGCAAAATTTACATCATTTATAGAAAATAAAATAACTTATATATATATATATATATGGCATAATATGATAATTATACTTTTTAAGTTTTAAAATTATTTCAACTTATATATTAATTCACGATCACATGTTAGATAATTATAAGTCAAAAGATTTAAATTAGTAAAAACTTTAGTAAATTATTAATATTTAATAAATAATTAAAAATGCATTGACATATTAATAATATTGTAGTAAGATGTTAAATTTTGTAATTTCTGATTGTATAAGCTGTTAATAAGTATTTGTAAACATGATGATTCAATGATATAAGAAATTGTGTGCAATTTATTAAAAATGAGACCTTTAAATTTAAAAAGATAAATGTTTATTGACTTGTTGTATATGTGGTAGACTGACTTTTGAATGAGTCTAACATGAATTAAAATTCACGAAGTACATCACCATTTTGCTTTCTCCTGTGCTTTATCATCAATCCATAGTTAATCTTTTATTTTTTCTTGCAAGTATTTAACTTAACTAATTTTGGCTCCTCCTTTTCTTAGAGGCATATACGGTTGCTCCTATTGCACATGTCTAAAATCACTCATGTTTATACATTTACAAATTTTATCATCATTTTATATCACATTAAATTTAAAATTATACCAAATTTACAAATTAACTAACAAAATTTAGATCATTAGATTGCACGTTTCTACAATTTCAAACATTTTTAGAATAAAATATTAGTTCAATTCTTCTTGAATTAACAATTAATAGAAACTATAATAGCAAATATGGTAGTGAATTTTGTAGTTATACACGTGCCAACATCTGTCCAAGAATAAAGGTCAAAACTTTGATCAAGTGAAATATGCAAGGGTCATAGGTAGTCTAATGCACCTCATGAGCTACACTAGACTAGATATTGCTTTTACTGTGAGCAATTTAAGCAGATTCACACGCAATTTAGGTGAAAATCACTGGAAAGCAATTGTGAGGGTACTGAGATATCTTAGATATACTCGAGATTATGGATTGCATTATAGAAGATCCTGCTATTTTAGAAGGATACTCTAGTGCCAGTTGTATATATGATATTCAAGATACCAAAGACACAAGTAGATATGTTTTCACTTTGGGAGGATGAGCTATGTGATGGAAATCATCAAGATAAACTGTTATAACTAGATCCACAATAGAATCTGAGTTTGTAGCAATGGACAAGTATGGAAAAGAAGCTGAATGACTTTTGAATTTCTTGGAGAATATTATTGAATGACTAAAGCTTGTGCCCACAATATGCACGTATTATGATAACCATGAAATAATTGGTAGAGCACAAATCTTATGTATAATGGTAAGTCAAGATATATGCGTCGTCAACAAAATATCATTAGACAACTGATCTCAAATAGAGTTATCTCTATTGATTTTGTAAAATCAAATGATAACGTTGCAGATTCGCTAACCAAACGGTTAAATCGATATCAAGTTGAGTAAACATCGAAAGGAATGAGACTAAAGCCTAGGAAAATTTAAGGCGCTATGTGAAGGAAAACCCTACCCTGTTGACTGGAGATCCCAAGATCTAGGCTCAAGGGACAACCTAATTACATAGAACTTGTGCGGTCACTGTGGGGGTTCTTCTCCCAAGTCAGTTCCTATGATATAAACAATAATCAAAAGTGGAATAGGCTAAACAATATTTTTAATGACCATTGTGTGTTTCGGTGAGCCGAACAACATAAGTCACCTATGTAAGAGTGAAGCGGGGCCGCTTCAAGAAGAATATTGGGGTATAGTTCTTTCAAACTATTGCAGAACTAGGGAGATGTTCACGGTCATACAAACATAATCATGATAACTAAAAACCTCGCCAGGGAGGAAGTTGTGTGAGGTATATCATCGTTTACACAAACAATAGAACAGTTCAAGGACATCACGTTTACTGGTCAGCTAGTAAAGTAAATATACGTTCACAAGAGAATATTCAAGGGTGGACACCTACCTATCCTATGCAGCTATCGGTCGTAGAATCTATCACCACATCGAGTCAAAATGTTTTTGATAAAATGATCAATTTCATTCATGTGGGAAATTGTTGGAAAAACATGATAAATAGAAAACTTTGAGCCATATTTTCTATGGGTAAAGATAGAGATTCAAATGATGAATTTATTGATTCATATTCTACTCCATGAGACCTTTACAACGGCATCTCATATGCTCAAAATGGTTGAGTGATGAATGAGAAATTGATGCTCAAAGTAGGGTACTTGTAAATTGTGTAAGGAAAATGAAAAACTAATATCCCACGTTCGTTAGATAATAAGTATGAAAAATGTTTATGTACACCAACCTACTTACTAGTTATTGAATGACTTGGGTTGAGACTGTGCCTCGCGCATAAGCGCATGGGTGCAAATCGAAGCTCGTCGAACCTATTGGGGTTGGGGCGCACCCACACAACATGATCGATGTGAATTTTTGTACGGTCGGGACACATGGTAATATCTTGTAGTTCACGAATCTGTCTTAAGTTATGGAAACTGTGATTTCACAAGCCTTAACAAATAAATTGTTCGATTAAAGTAATAAATTCAATATTTATTTTACGGATTACTTTTATTTCTTGGATTAATGTCACTTTTCTAACATCAATCGGGTGGATTTAAGAAAAAAAAATTGATGACTAATCAGGAATTTCAAGCGCACTCTATCATCTCATCCATATTGCCCTTTATGTGCCACATCTGAAGAATCAGTCCTATAGCTACCCAGTAGCCTAATAAGTTTATAATGCAAGTTAAAAAGTAGAATGAATGATGAAACATAATAAATATAATAGTGATATTAGACTTATTGAACCTTTATGTACCCATCGAATCGATTTTGAACACCCTTAGTATTGAGGGACTGCCCTGGAACACGAGAAGCATGGATGCAGATTATTCCTCCCGCTTTAACTTCCACGTCTCCATGACTATCTTTGATGCCCTCCTAGTGAGATTCATGTATTTCTAGATAGGGATAAGCTTCCTTGTCTGCCTAGTTATGCTTAGGCTCTATCATTACAATTAAAAAATAGCTAAAAATTAGTATACTAAATTTTTATGTTCATTTAATAAACGAACCAACACGAATAGAGGAGTGCTCGGTTCGTTTATGTTTACGAACAAGATTCTTTGAAAGTTTGTTTACTGGATCTCTTATCGACTAGTTTATTGGCTCGTTTATCCGGTTCTCATTTTCTATTATTCTTTTATATTTTAAATATTGGTGAAGGTAGAGACTAAATTGAACACATAGTGAAACTTTTAAGTTCAAATTGTGAAGTCTAAGGTTCTTAAGGACTAGTGATGTAATTTCACCATTTTGGTGAACACATAAACGAACATGTTTGCTAACGTTAAACGAACATGTTTGTGAACATTAAACGAACATGTTCACGAACGCTCAACAAACGAACAATAACACCTTTAAAAATAAATAAAAACATGATATTAAAATTTTAAATACATGAACCAAACAAAAACACTTTCAAAAATAAACAAACGAACACGACCAAAGCCTTGTTCATTTAATCTCGATTCATTTACACCCTTATGTACTACTATTTAGAGGCGGATGTATACAAGAGCCTTGGCGCCCCAATGTTTGGGAAATTTTGAATTACACCCTTTAAATTTTTTAACTAGATCTCCTCAAATTTATTAAAAATTCTCATAAAATCTTATTTTTTTAATTTTTTTTAATTAAACCCTTTAAAAATTGTTAAAATTTTTCATAAGTCTTCTATTTGTTTTGAAAATTTTAATTAGAACCTCACCTTTTAAAAAAAAAAGATCTCATTACGTCCCTTAATTTTTTTTTAAAAAATTATTAGACCTCCATAAAATTTAAAACTTTTTATTAGACCCTCAAATTATCACACCAACATCTACCCTACTACTATTCCTCATTACACCAACTCTAAACTATCAAATAAGGAACCATGGGTCAACAATCTCTAGAGCAAGTGGTTAAAACTCTCAGCTGATATCCTCTCCTTTTTCTTAGGTTGTGGATCCTAAACTTATTAGGAGCAAATTCTCTCTTCCTTTTCCCTTGGTAAAAATTATTTAAAAAAAAAGAACCGTGTCGAGGCGACTAGTAGTGGGTTTGACCTCAAAAATAGAAAATTTATGCTAAATTATAAAATTATAAACTAATTTTTATCCGATAAAATTACGGATTGATTCCTCTAAAAAAATTTAATTCAATTTTTACCCTTCAGAAACGATAATTTCGTCCCTCCGACAAACAAAATTTTCAAGTGCATACTGTAACTTTTTTTGAGATAAACAATAGATCCTTTTGGTCATCCAATAATGGTCGTATAGCAACTGGAAATTAGAAATGTGCTGTGGATTCAAACATCTAACACCTACGCAGACAACCCAACATTAATTATTGGTACTCGTTGCTTTGTTTACTTACCTTCTGGTCCTACTAAGTACCATCGCCACACGTCGACTCCATCCCTTTCGTCCCGCCCTTTAGGTTCACCTCAACTGCCTCCATCCTTTTCACCTTACAAATGTTATCCTTTTCACCTTACAAATGTTATGGAGACCGGATGTGTTAGGTAAAGAATTAACCACTCATCGACATCTTTTTTTCGATATTTACAGTATTTTTTTACTCCACAGTGATTAAGAATTTATTCCACTCCTATGTCTTAACATGTATATCAAAATTATCGTTTAGTGGTTAAATTTATTCCACTCCTTTTCACCTTACATGCTTTTCTCTCAAGAGGTTGTAGGTACTGTTTAAAAAAATATTGTTTAGTCGACAAAGGGTTTAAGATAGAGTATAAAATATTTAAATCTTATCGACAATTAGTTGGTCTAATGTCTAGTGATAATAGGCTTTAGATCCTTTCAACAACTAAGATTTGCATGCCGTTGTGAATGAAATAAATTAATTTTTAAATGTCATCCATAAAATAGACATTTACAGTACATGATTCAAGTTAATCGATTAATAAGTCAAACAATGATGATTATACTAAAAACTAGTATATATTTTTAAAACCAGAATAAGATTCTACACTCTAATTAAATTAGGATGTTCGAAAAAAATATTTGAATGTTAAGAATATGTTGTTTGCACCATTTGAAAACATGCATATAACTCGAATTAATATATATAGGAACCAGATTATGAACGTACATGCTTTTCCCATAAGATAAAAATAGTTAATGATGGATAATTAATGCATTAGTTAAAATACTTGAGTGGAAAAAGAAATAATCAATATGAAATATGCAATAATTTAAAATTATTAATGATACTCACTCCCTGGAACCCTAACAGATTACTGGGTTTGAAATTTTCTTTGTATGCATTACATTTGCAAATTACAAATAATTATGGGTAAAATTTTGATATACATGTTAATTTTATACAAGCCTGCATATTTAAACTATAAAATTTAAATCTTAAATTCATAACCCTATCCCTAAAAAACTAAACTCTAAACCATAAATCCTATATCCTAAATTCTAAACACTAACCTTAAATTCTAAACTCTATAACCTAAACTCCTAAACTTTAATCCCTAAACTAAAACTTTAACCCATAAAACAAAAATATACATGTAAACTAAAGTTTATACGGCCTGTGTATCAATTTTTTATTCAATAATTATCCGATGTGGGTAATTATGAATATTATTGCGTTGCTTAGTCAACATTACAATAATTGGGGCGGGTTTAACTGGAAAGTTGGAAACTCTTTTTATCCTCCTTTCCTTCTCTACACTCTAAGTAGTATTATATGGAAAAATGAGGTGGATTAGGGTTTTGTATGATCAATACTTTCCAATTTTCCATTTGCAGCAGCACATTACTAGATTGATATATGTTTAACCATCACATGAGTGACATTTTCCTGCATAGGTGTGTAAAGTTTTTCGGCCTAAGTAGGTGTCTAACAATTTATTCTGTAACTATTTACATTTTTTCTGTCAACATCCGTTAAAAATTTTTCGTCATCCAATTAAAACGCGACACATGACCTATTTCTTAATTTTCATTTATTTTTTGCTTAAAGAAGCAGAAAATCTTTAATTTTTAGAAAAACCACAAACTTTAATATTTTTCAAAACAACCCCAAATCTCTAAATCTCTATTTTACTGGCATTGCAACAATGAGGTTTCCTCCTCATTTATGGTGAACACGCATGACCTATTTCTTAAAATGATTTAACCATATTTAAACCACAAACTTTAATATATTTTAACTATTTAAGGTGGATGGGTGAACGATGAACTGGGCCTTAATTTGCTACTATTTTTTAATATATTTTAACCATATTTAAATAGGTTTAATCATTTTATGACACGTTGAAGTTGACGGAGAAAATAACATGGTGCACTTTCTGTTTGGGATGGTTGGCGGTATGCCACGCTTATATAATGATTATAATGATTTAAAGAAGTCCTAATGCAGTTGAAACTGACGACAAAACTTTGTACAAGATTGTTGGAGTCTTCTGGTAAAGAAAGCATTTCATCTCCTGTTATATTTTGGAGGCAATTCTGTTATCTGAGCTCTTTACAATAAGCACTCTAAGTTTTAAGTCATGGTACTGAATTTTATGAATGTTGATGAAGATATAACCGAAAGAGATTGTATTTTCTGTTTAGGATTTCATGCCCATTGAGATTCTCATTGTTTTTTTTTTGTAGTTTTCTTGGTTATGATTCCAATATTACCTATTTATTAGGGTATGCATTTTACTGTCTCTTTCTTATCTTTTTAATAAAATAGTAGTGCTGGAACGATAATCTTGATAATTTCGAATGGATCGTTTCCTTGTATAAAATATAGAGGTGAATTACATAAAGCATCACTGAACTTTTTTCTCACTTCTATTTCGATTATTTAAATTTTAAAATTTTTAATTTACTCATTGAACTTTACACATTAAACTTTTTTGATCGCTTACTTGTTAACTTTATGACACTATTATGACGTGGCTTATTTTAACTTTTTTTTGCTACCGAATTCCTACGTGACTAAAAGAATATTAAAATAAGTCACGTCATAACGGCATCACAAAGTTAATAGGGGAGTGACAAAAAAAGTTCAATGTGTAAAGCTTAGTAAGTGAATTGAAAATTTTAAAACTTTAATGACCAAAATAGGAGCGAGAAGAAAATTCAATGATAATTTATGTAATTCACCCAAATATAGTTTTCATTATATATGTTTTAATTGTTTATTTAAATATAATTAATGAAATATAATAGTAAATCAAAAGTATTTGTAGAGAAAAACACATGGATATTGTAACACCCCCTTCCCTGTCTAGTAATAATCTGGGTCGAAAAGCGTTACGATGAACAATACAGTGAATGGTTGACTAAATTCAATGACTTGGACTATAAGCAGTGAGTTAATAACTTAATTCGATGCAATGTTTGGCTATTGTCTATGCAAACACAACCAAATTATAAATCAAGGACCATTTAATAACTTTTACAAGTTTTAGGACTAATTTGTAATTCTTGCAAATTATAAGGTCTTATTACGAATTAGAATCATCAAAGTGGAATTTCATGCTTGATTAACTTGCATATAAAATTTTAGAGGATTTGGAAACCATCTACACACCCAATTAGACCATATCTGAATCAGTGACCAATTTATAACCTTTAAAATCTGGTAACCAACTTAACTAACTCACCTGTATCGGTACTAGTACTCGTAAAGGCCATTCTGGTACGCCCTCTAAATTAATTTCTTTTGAACCTGAATCCAGTATCGGTACGCAACTTACCGTACCGGTATGAGGATTCGATGCTCTGCGTATCGGTACGGGTCTAACACTGTACCGGTACGCTAACCCTAAATTCCCAAATCTATTCGTTAATGAGTATTGGTACGATACTAGCCGTACCAGTACTGATGCTACAGTAAAATTCCAATGTTAATTTGGCGTATCATTAACCTTGTATCAGCATCGGTACGCCTTAATGCCTTATACCAATTTTGCATTCCCGTACCAGTACGACATCACCCGTACTGGTACGCTCGAATTAAAATTGCTCTAAAACTGCCTATCAGTACCGGTACGACACCACCTATATCGGTACGCCTGTGTTTGTAATGTCATATCTTATCTAGTTTTTATCCAAATTAAAGGCCTTAACCATGTCCAAAGTTTACCAAACTTTACCAGCAAGCTTATAAACATTATTTCTATATGCATGTCAGATTTCATGACAATAAAAATCCATTTACTATGTTTTCCCTTATTGATGCATCTTAAGCTATTTTCCCAATTTTATCAAAACACTAATATGCCATTTTAGCCATCTCAGCATGGAAAGCAATACATACACACACAATACATAATTCTAAACTTATTCCTTATCTTATAACACATATTTAGCATCATATCATCAAAATGGTCTTTTTATGACTTAACTACTTAATCTTCATGTTTCCTTTACCCATCAATGCATACAGTACTTCAACAATTATGCTTAGCTACATTTTACATGTCTCATTCTACTAAGTCATGATTATGCACTATGTAGACTCATTTTAATTGCTTCTTACAACTCCACAACGTAAACCTCATATTTACACATACGTATATATATACAAGCAATATGCCACCTTTTTAGGAGTTATAAGGGACAAAGGTACATTACTCAATGATCTTGGAGAGTGACTTGTAACCTCGAACCACGATCACGTCCTCGAAAACCTTAAACCTGAAATGATGCATAACAATGAATGCATTAGGCATATTTTGCCTAGTGAGGTAGTAAACCCAATAATATCATAATAATAATAACATTAGAAGTTATGAGAACCGATGCACATAATAAATGTGGTGACCTCAATGAATGCATATCCATACATAAACAATGCTCAATGTCATAAATCCATTTCCATGTTTTATTCTTATCTATTTATATCACAATCTTATCAATAATTTGCTTGTCTTTTAACATTGTTTGCCTTGTGACACATTTGGACATAGGTAGCATTGGTCCATATTTAAGTAAGATCAAGGCTCAAAGCAATGGCTTGTATCAATGTAATAACAATAATACTTCCTCCATCATCATTCATCATCTCCCCCTAACCTCTAACATCGCCAATATAGGGTCATTACCCTTGAGCCGTAGCTCATGAACCGTAGTCCAAATATACCATGTACCATACCAAAGTGTCCAAGGGCTTCCATTGCAAGGCAACTTACATGCTTTATGATTTAACAATAGAAAGTTATTATTATTCGATAGTTGAGCCTTAGCTCCAATAATTCTTGTTGGTACAATAATTTCATCAATACAGTAACCTTGCCAATGCGATATCTTTGTCAATACGGTAATCTTATCATTTCCATGTTTTCATTGATACAATGCTTTAGTCAATGCTATGAACTTGCAGGTGCAATGAGCTTACTAATGCAATAATTTTTTCAATGCAACATGATGCAAGACAACATGAAAAGACTTACCAATACTTTCTAATGTTGTAGATATTGTCACCAAATGCTCTATATGAACCAACATACTATAGAAGGGAAGACAACAAGGATGACACCTAGCCATCCGAACCATGAACTACAACTTTATGAAGCTATGGATGATCACCTATGTGGATTTCTTTATCCCTTGACTTGGACTTCTTTGAAAATATGGATAAGTTTCCACTTTTACCTTGTTTACAAGACAAAGACAATAACATGATTTCAATAAGGCTTAACTACAAAATAAGTACCCAAACTATGCCTCTTTTTTGCAATAGGTGCCTAAAGTATTTTTTGGCTGAAATAGGTGCCTAAAGTTTTATTTTTGGCTAAAATAGGTGCCTAAAGTATTTTTGGCTGAAATAGGTGCCTAAACTTTCATTTTTGGTTGAAATAGGTGCCCAAGAAACTGCCAAAATTGACTTTAAAACAAGTCAAAAATGAAAGTTTAGGCACCTATTTCAGCCAAAAAATAGTTTAGGCACCTATTTCAGCCAAAATAAAAGTTTAGGCACATATTTCAAACAAAAAAATACTTTAGGCACTTATTACAAAAAAAGAGACATAGTTTGGGCACTTATTTTATAGTTTAGCCTTTCATTAATTTTTTATATTTAATCATATGGAATCGATATAAGAATTTTTCTTATTTCTTAAAGACAAAGGTGAGCTTTTACTCTAAAGGCTTATCTTGAATAAGATTAGAGTGGAAAAAGAATAGGAAATCTATGAAAAATCTAAGCTTTCAAAGCTTTAACAATGGATGTGTGTGCTTACACATGGGGAGGTGCTTGCTTATTTAAAGCAAGAAAGAAGATGAAGATGGAATGGCAATTCAATTCTTTAGCTTATGCTTCCGGTGGGATATATTAAGGCTTTTCTCTAATTATCCAATTACAAAATATCCAAGACATCATCATTTACTTCTTTATCATCTTTTCTTACAATTATGCCACATGTGCACTCTTATGACAATGGGAGAATTAAGCTTTTAGTCATCCAAGAACCTTTTCTTCACATGAAGAAAGGTCATGGTCAAATTACACTTTAGGTCCTTGAAATTATTAACTATTATACTATGGCACCTTAACTTTAAACCTCTCCAATTTAGTCACTAATCATATTTTCATTCTTTTCAATTTAATTACATCCCTAGTCCTTGCTTTTAGCCATAACTTAAATTTATATCACTTTATGCTTCATCTCTAAATTTTAACCAATAACTACATGTTTCCCATTTTTTCGATTTAGGCCCAATACTTAATAATGAGCCAATAACTAACCACTTAATCCTCCCTCTTACTATTTCTTATACTTATATCCCAACACTTCAATTATTACCAAGAAAGTTTCAGTATTTGCATTAGGGTCCTTAACTATAACAATATTTTATTTTGGCTTAATATTTCAATAATTGACTCTTAGTCAAAGGTCAATTGCTAAAATTTGACCTTCCGGTGTTAAATTTCTGGTTGTCGGAATTCAATTCTGACTAGGCCCAATTTTGAGGTGTTATAGATATTATAATTTATGCTTGTGTGATATTTCAATTTTTTTTATAGAAGTAACTAGTTTTATTCAAAAGATAAAATATTCAAAATTAAAATGAGGATTTATAACAATAATCCTAAACTAAATATATAATTTAGACTTTTCCTATAATCATTGACATAATGAACTAGACATTTGAGATCATACAAAGACAATACGAGGAAAAGGTTAACAACCCAACCAAAAGACTCGAATAAAATATAGATACGAACAGATTTGACTACATCGACAAACGAAACAAAAAGTGGATCAAACTACTGAAAAAAATAAGCGCCATCTTGATCAGCATGTTAAAAAATAAGTGTCATCACGAAGTCAAATCCAATCCTGAAAAAAAAAACGAAAAGAACAACCAAACAACCGACAGAAAAGACCGTAACTGTGTCATAAAGGCATAGTTATTCTTATTTAAAATAAAATAAAAACAAATAATAAACAAATATAGAAGATAAGAAAACAAAGAAAAAATAAAAAATAACGGCGGTTAATAATCAACACTAAAACTAGTACCGTCGCCGACTAGAACAAAAATAAAGAAAAAGTTGAGAAAAGGCACTGGTGATACTTCAAGTTTTTTTTGAATAGTCTAAATGTAATTATAAGATAGTATCTGTTTATAGATATTCTTGACCCTTTGATAAAGCACACACACCTTGCGGACATTGCGATTGAACCCGGGGCCTTAGAATGAACATCATCCACTTTTCCACTGTGACCACTTATAAACAAACTACAACAACTCATGTATTCATTGATATCATGTAAAACTAAATAGGTATAATATATAGATATTTTTTACTTTAATTAGTGGTCAAAAATTTAATTTCGAATATAAAGTAGTTTTAAAAATTAGTGTAACTGTCTACTATTTACATAAACAAATAAAACGTGAATAATTAATTATTAGAGTCGCTCCAGTTGATTCGTTAGAAAAAATCTAGATATTATAAGTTTGTGTTGGTGATCTTCCGATCATGCGAACCAGCTCGCTTAATTAATTAGCTGGGCATATGAATGACCTATAATTAATATTTCATGTTACTGTTACTGTTTTTTGAAAAGTGTGTTTATTATCTATAGAGCAAAAACAGCTGCAATAATACAAGGTTCAAAACACAAGACAAAAACCTAGTAACCCAACCCTTTACAATAAAAAAACTATGTATCTAAATCCCATCCTATACAAATGTATCTATTTACTGCGCCATCTTTTCTATACACAGTATTCTTTAGCTTTAAACGACTCAACTCCTTAATTTGGCTAACCAAGTTATAGGCAAAGCATGCACTTCCAAATGTTACTGTTATTGATTTTATATTAAAAAAATATAAATTACCAACAACTAATTGGTCTAGCGAGATAAAACACTAGGCCCTTTAAGCAAAGTAATAAGTTCGAATCATGGCGTTGTGAATAAAAAAAATGGGTCGGGAGGATCGCCCTTATATTGAACCTATGTAAAACTCGATTTGGATTAATATCAAGTAAGAATTTAAAATTTTTAATTATTATAAATGTGCATGCTATAATAATAGATATAATGTAGAAAGTGGAATAATAAAGTTAGGTGAGCACCAACTGTGTCACATAACAATGATATGTTAGGTGAGGCAAACCTGGAATCAAATATATGTTACCTTAGCTTCCTCAATCTTAATGTCTACTTCATCAAGCACTCACTTTGTGAACAGATCATATGTCACTTTAATCTATGCAGCTTGTGATGAGTGATTTAAATAGTTATTATTTTGTTATTAATTACTCTTTGTTTGTCGGTTTATGTTGCTAATTTGGGCATTTTCTCTTATTTTCTGTGCAGGACATTAGATTTCAGAAACTGTGCTAAAAAAGTCGAAGTTCTGCAGTTTTATTTTCTGGAGTCAAGGCTGGGCTAGTGGGCATGAATCTGGGCATGAAAGGCCGACTGGATGCCACGTCAGCAATTCTAGAAGATGATGTCAGCAACGTCGGATAGCTTATCAAGCCGCATTTTGATAGCTTATCAGACAGATTTAAAAATTAAACTTGGGATTATCTTTTGTTTAGGATTAAAATTTGAATTTTATTTTGAGATTTATCTTTTATCTTTTAGGGTTTTTAGATACTATAAATACCCCCTATGGGGTAAGCTATCAATCATCTCTTGTTCTTGGCTTGTTTATGTTTTTAAAGCTTTATAAATTTCATTTCTCTTACGTTATTCTTTTAAGTTCTTTTTCTTTATTTTAATGCTAAGTATGATTTCTTCCATAGTCATGCTTAGCTAAATTTACCATTAGCCGATAGCTAAGCGTAACCCAATTTATTTCGTGAGAATTGCAAGAGTTCTTCATACCTTCAAACTTCTTTCTTGATTTTAGGCATTACTGGATTGACAATCGGCTTTTCCTTTAAACATCTCAACTCCTTCATTCCAAAAGCGCGTATTGGTTTGATCGACATTTTGATCTACCGTTGGGGACAAGAGTAGGCTTGTAGCAAATTCAACTCCCTAAGAACAAACTTAGCGACGGTCTGCTAAGGGAAATCAAGATCGGATACGATTCTCGTTAAGACAAAATTATCTGAGCACGGGCTTTTCCAGCACAGAATACAACATTGGCATTAGCATCGATTGCCTTCGTTAATCCAAAAAGTGCTAAATTCTAAGGATTGACCTTGGAAAATTAGTTCACCATAGAGAAGAGCAAGTTACAAGGGTTGGGCCTTGTAGATCAGAATCGCAAGAACTCAAAGTAAAATCTATTTCAATGATCGAAACGAGTTGAGGCGACGCAAAGCTGGAGGCTATATATTATCATAATTACTTTCAACTATTTACTTTCCTTTATTTATCATTTTCCTTTGCTTAGATTTATTCAACTCATTTCGCTAAGCCCTTTTTTTTACTTGCATGTTTCTTGGTTAAAGATCGATTCAGACCAATATTGGAAACTCCTTAGTCCCTGCGGATCGACCCTTCTTCTCTATACTTCATTTTTATTTATTTATTCTGAGATTAAGGAATATTTTATTTGAAAAATACGACGCTTGTCAAATTGGCGCCATTGTCGGGGACTTCGGCAAAATTACTAATATTGTTTGCTTTGATTTATGACTAGGAAGAATCTGGGCGAATTTGCAGATTTTGAACCGAAAATAGAAGCATTTGCCCAAAGGTTGCAGCACGCACACTTCGAGAAAGAAGACATCGACACCAAGGATTCCTACAAGAACTAGAATCATTCTTCACAGCCGAAACACACTTTGAGGACACCGACAATGAACAGATTCCAATGGCTGACGAAGATCAAACCATTCGCCAACTTGTCGCGGCACCACACAATCAACAACCATTGTGCATTACATTCCCGAATGGAGAAACACCATTCACACTTAAGAAGGGCTTGATACATCTTCTACCTACCTATCATGGTTTGCCGAGCGAAAATCTGCATAAACACCTAAAAGAATTTCATATGGTTTGTTTGAGTACAAAACCATAGGGAGTGTCTGAAGACCAAATAAAACTTCACACTTTTCCTTTTTCTTTACCTGATATTGCCAAGGATTGGTTATTCGACCTACCTTCCAATTCTGTTACGACTTAAACTAACATGGCGCTGCTTTTTCTTGACAGGTTTTTCCTTGCGGCTAAGGCAAGCGAATTGAGGCGGAGCATCTTGAGTATCCGGCAAAAAGATACTGAGTCATTATACGACTACTGGGAGAGATTCAAGAAGTTGTGTGCAAATTGCCCTCAACACGGGCTATCGAAGCAAATGTTTCTTTAGTATTTCTACGAAGGCCTATCTCCGATGGAAATGAAGATGATCGATGCGGCAAGTGGAGGGGCATTTGTGAACATGACCCCAACAGCGGCAAGAACTCTAATCTCTACAATGGCCGCTAACTCCCAGCAATTTCGCTCTTATAGTGAACCCTCTCGGCGGGTTCACGAGGTAAATAATGTTTCGTTAGAAAATAAAATTAATAAATTGGCTGAAATTGTTGAATCCCTTGTTGCAGATAAAAAAGTCGCGACTAGACTTTGCGGGATATGCACGAGTCCAGAACATCCAAAGGATTGCTGTCGATGATACAAGAGGAAGATGCTGCCCAATTAAATGCCATAGGCAATTTTCCCGAAGCTCCCTAGAGACAATATAATCCCAATGCTAATACTTACAAGTTAGGATGGAAAGATCATCCGAACTTTAATTATGCATAAAACCAAAGGCCAAATCAAGCATATCAGCAAAGTCAGCCTCAACCACAACAGTATCAACAATCTAAGACATCCTTAGAATCCATCGTTGAACGTTTAGCGCTATCCCAAGAAAAATTTCAAATAAAGACCGAAGCGCACTTTCAAGAAATTGACAAACAAATAAGTCAACTAACTTTAGTGGTGAGTCATTTAGAATCCGGATGGAAACTACCCTCACAAATTGAACCAAACCCAAGAGAAAACGTCAACGCCATCACACTCTGAAGTGGCACTGTCGTCGAACCGAAAGCCACAAAGGAGGACGGTCAAAAAAGGACAAGGAGAAAGCGCAGTCCCCCACCCAGCATGGTACATCAAGTTCGTCCTCTACTCTCCCTCCTTACGCCGTACCACCTCTTTCGCCCACCGAGGTTGGTAAAGCGAGACAAACAAGCTAAAGAAAATGAGATCTTGGATGTATTTCGGAAAGTAGAAATTAATATTCCACTTTTTGAGGTAATTCGAAAAGTACCAAGATACGCTAGATTCCTAAAATATTTATGCACAAATAAAAGAAGACTTATCGGAATTGAGAAGGTGAATTTGGGGGAACACGTCTCAGCCATTTTCCAATGAAAACTTCCACCAAAATTGAAGGACCAAGGTATGTTTGATATTCCCTGCAAAATCGGTAAGATTGGTATTAAACGTGCAATGTGTGATTTAGGTGCATCTATTAATATTATGCCTCTTTCTTTGTACAACTTACTTTCTACTGAGCCTTTGAAGGAAACGAAAGTAATGATATAGCTAGCTGACCGATCCGTTGGAGACTTGATTTTATACCCCCTTATTGGTTTCTAGCTGTTTGGGTAATTGGGATATTGATTATAGTAGTTGGGCTACATTTTTCCAGCAATAAATGTTGTCTATCAACATTGGGTATCTGTACTCAAGCACTCGTATCGATAGCTGCCATAAGAAGAAATAGTCATTGCAAAAAAGGGGTATCGATACTCGAGAAGTTGAATAGATACGAAGTGTGAATTTTACAAAGGGTTTCAGTATGTTTCGTACCGTATCGATACCTATTTTGCTCACTAGAATCCTTGGAAGTTTTGCTCAAAAAGTCGTATCGATACACCTAAGTGGGTATCGATATGCATAATCGTTTTTCAAAACTTATGGTTCTAATAAACTGACAAGGCAACGGTCGGATAATAAATCCAAAGATTTGGAAAATCTATAACCCTCGTACCGGTACGCTATAAGTTGTACTAATACTCATAAGAAAATTTGGTTTACATGTTTAAAAGGGTGTATCAATATGCAACCAGACGTATCAATACTCTATAGCCATTAAGTATAAAATAATTTTCAAGTAGCGAAAAATCGTACCGATACGCCATAGGTCGTATCGGTACTCCTGTACCAAATTAGCTATTTTGAGTACCAAAAACTTAGTAAAACTGTGTGGTTTAAGGTTTTGACTTAGAAAATAGTTAAGTTCGAATGCCTATCAATTTTTTGAGTCAATTGAATATTTAAAAATTTATCCCTTTTTACAAAATAATCCTTGTTATATCAAAATCAAATATAGGTTTAATAATCTCCCCCTTTTTGATATAACAAAACCAAAATAAATTTTTAGTTCACTCCCCACTTTCTTTAAGGCTAAGAGATAGTTTATTTTTGAAAAAAAAACTTTTAAAAAATTTATATCCCTACTTCCCCCCTTTTGTTAAATCAAAATCAATTAGGCCAAAATAAACACAAGTATAAAAGAATATAGCTCCAAAGATAATCAAACAACATAAATATTATAAAAAATTAAAGCATAATATTTAAAGCAACAAAATATCCAACTTAAACTTAAAAACATAAACCAAAGCGTAAAGCATAAAGTCATAATGTCATAGGAAATCAAAAGAAATAAGGTGCATAAACTCAAATCCTAATAGATAATATGATATAAGATTAATGAGATGCAAAGTCTAAGAGTCATCATCTTCATCCCCATCCTCGTCTTCGTCTTTCTCATTGTTGCCTCCAAGAGCATGGCCGCACCATTCATTGTGAAAAGCGGTAAGAGTCATATCCATGGATGCCACACGATGCTCAACGAAGGTAACTCTAGCATCCAAAGAAGTCAAGGGAGTATTAAGGGTGGTGAAGCTAGAATCTATCCTCGCATCCAATAAAGCAAACTTTCCATCAAGGTAAGGTACGAGAGCATCAAGGAAAGGTTGAGCAACCGGAGCAACTGGAACATTCTTAATAGGACCGACTTGAGCTCCATCGAGAAAATCCATATTGCGAACCCATTCTCCATTGTAAAATGTGAACTTAGCTTTTTGGAGAGATTTGTCATCGATGGTCGGTGAGAGGTACTCTAAGGTTAAAAGAACAATCGATCCCAAGCTTGTGGAACATGAAGCTAAGAGCGGTGCTATAGGTAAAAGAGGTGACGATGGTGGCATGACAGTTGTTGACTATATGGACCAACTCATCAAAGATGATTTGGGCAAGGTTTGGACATTTTTCCTCACGAAAGCAGTGAAGCCAAAAGTTATCCACTATAAGAAAGGTATACTACTTGCCACCGGATGGTCGAAACCACCAAGTGATGAGAAAATAGAAGAAATGCTCATGGGCATCGAGAACTGACACTGAGCCACCATAAATTTGACTAAAAGAATTTTCATCATCAATAACCACATCTTTCATCCCCAAAAGTTCGGCAATTTTCATAGAATCAAGATGACATTTTTTCCCATAAGATAAGATTCATTAGCTATGATTTTGGTTTTCTCTCAATTTAAAATACACCGGACATTTGAGCAGAAAATACGAATAAGATTTTTGTAAAGAATGTTGTTAAATCTGTAAAAATACTAATTTTTATGCTTATTTAGCAAAGCTTTTGCTTGTCTTTAAGTAGGTATGTTCACATTTAGTTGTTAAAATCCATGCATTTGCATAAGGAGTGGGAAGTTATTTTGTTTCCAGGATGAAGGGTTGTTTTGATGGTTTTAATGCATGATGTATGGAGGCAAGCATAACAGAAAGGCGCTGGAAAAGAACGCAGGAAAGAAAGCAAGAGAATTGCCGAGTAGCAGTTGGCATAGATGGATCAGGCACTGCCAAAGCTCGGCTGGCAAAGGATTGATATCCGTTGACCGGTCAAGGAAGCCGTTGGACCCTGTACACGTTAACCCTAGGATTCAAATCAGGATAAGAAGATACCGTATCTTATGCCTCACGCGTTCAAATTTTAAACTCAAGAAGCTTATCCTAGGGTTTCCACGGGAACCTATTTAAAAAAGCTCAAGTCACCACTTAAGGAATCGAATCGGAGGAGGCTGTACCATGGTGAACCAAAATGTGACGTGGACTGACCAGCTATAAACGATAATTTTATGTTTGGTTTTTAAAAATTCGCAATGCCTTGGCACTATTTTCTATCTGCTAGTACTTAATTTTCTCATATCCTTTACCATACGACAGTTGGCATGGTGTGCTTATTGCACCTTAATATCTTAACAGACTTAAGGGGCAATGATCAGTTGCCAAATACTACGGTGAGAAGCTTCGACAAAAGATGTTCAAGTAGATGAGCTTACTTCAGAAGTAAATCTAACCCTTAGGAGTAAAGGCTAACATTAAATCAAGTTAATTAGTGAAAAGCTTAGCTATAGACATATAAGGGTTTTACCATGGTTAACTTAGGGTATTGTCGTCGACAAAGGTAATACTACCTTTAATCTGCTCGACAATAAAACCAAGGCAGGACATTATTAAAGCTGGCAAGTAGCGTGAAATTTAGGCACCCCTTTCCAACACTCATCATTCACTTAAACACTTTTGTTGCAAAACTATTTTCATTTTTCACTACTTCATTTTTAGGCACCCCTTCGATCAAAAATCCAAATCATTCAGCACTTCATTTTTCTTGCAAACAAGTAACATAAAGAAAATAAGTTCTTGGACAATCCCTGTGGATTCGATACTCAGCTTATTGTTGTATTACTTGCTGATCGTGTATACTTGCACGCATAAGACTGACATTGGCATTATTTTCTTGCACTTTTACACTAAATATTCAAGTGTTAGCAAAAGTCGACAAGTTTTTGGCGTCGTTGCTGGGATTGTGATGGAATTTGTTGTTTTGGTTTTTACTTGTTTTATTTCTTGTAATATTCCAATTTTTGACTAGTGACCAAAATGTAATTTTTGAAAGTTTAGGGATTAAAGTGTAAACTTTGGAAAAGTTCAAGGACCAAAGTGTAATTTCCAAAAGTTATGTAATCTAACCTTGTAAATGAATAGTTCACCTCCCAGGAGTGACACTTTCATGTTACTCGGATTTTTCTTACGAGGCTTATATTAGTGGCTATAAAGCTTTAAAGTTCAAAGGAAGAAAATTTGAAAATCGTATTGAGTGAAATTCGAATATTTGGACCGAATAAATGCCATAAAAAATCTAAGATATTTTGGAAGTTGAATGGTTAGATTAGAACCAATTTGGTTCAATTTTTATGGAATGACATTTTTTTAATCATGTGAGTAAATAAAGTTTGGTTGGGGGCAAATTGGTCATTTGACAAGGATGGCAATTTTTATTAACTATTTTGAAATATTAAGGGCAATTTTGGAAGGTGAATTACACTTGGATCAAATCATGGCCATTGATTTTTGATAAGATTAAGTCTTGGCCATTGGAATAAAAGGGCAAATTAGTAATTTCACTAATTAAATAAATTTTAAATTCATTTAATTTTAACATGTGGATTTAAATAAGTAAAAGATGAACCAAATTGTTCATCTTTCTTGAAATATTTCGAACTAAGGGGAGAAAAAAGGGAGAAAATTTTTCAAGCTCGATTCAAGCCCCGAAACTCGATTTTCAGGTAATCTTTCAAACTGTAAAGTTGTTCTACTCATCAAGCTCTATCTTTTGGTGTAAATGATTCACGGAAAACATGCTTGATTGATGAGAATTTTTTATGAGAAGAAATTAGGGTTTATGGACTAAATTGGGGGTTTTGAGATTTTATGATTCTATGTTGAAATTTAAGTTGAAATTAAGTTGTTATAATGATAAAATCATGTTTTTGAGTTGAGATTTAAACTCTACGTATTTTAGTTTGTATGAAGATAATTAGGGTTTATGGATTAAAATTTGATTTAGGGTTTGTGATGTTGGAGAAATGATCTAGTAAGCTTGAATTTATTATTTGGAAGCAAAACCCTAAATTAAAAGTATAAGGACCATTTCGGCAATTCTGAAAGTTAAAGGACTAATCTGAATTTTTATGATTTTAAAGTGTATTTATGTTATTATTGATGTTGGAGATGTGAAATTGAAGTTAGAATGCAAAACCGATGTTAAATTGAGTTAGTGACCATTTTGACAAATTGTCAAAGTTAAGTGACCAATTCAGAAATGAGGTTTTAGAGAAGGACTAAATCTGATTTTATTTGAAATAATAGAATTCAAGTAGTAATGTTGATTTGAGGACTAATTTGCAAAGTTAAGAAGCTTGAATCCTTATTTTTGCTTTTTTAGTGACTATTTCGGAAAGAACGAAAAATTAGAGGGAATTATTTTTGAATAATTATTTGATGAGTAAAGTGATACATTAGTGGTTTGAATCAAGTAAGGGGACCAAATTGAAAAATAGCAAAGTAAGGAGAAATTAGTATAAAGTTTGAAGTTATTTATGGAAGTTGTGTAAGAAAACTGGATTTGGCAGTAAGTTTTAAAATTCACCATAAATTCTACAAAAATGGTTAGATGGTGAATTTTATGCCGATGTAAAGATTTGTTCGTCTAGTTTCGTTTCCAACAAACAGAAACTGATTTCGAGTTCAGAGTAAAAAGAAATGAATTTTTAAGTGGTGAAAGGTCAGAAAACAGTATGGCAGTCTATACCGAAATCAGCACTGAAAATTGACTTTGAAAATTTGTCATAAATCGTACGATTTGAATTTGGGCTATTAAATTATATGGATGAAAAGCTTATTGAATCTAGTTTCTTTCAGAACAAACGGAATCAAATTCCTAGTTTTAGATCATTTTATAGAAATAAATCTTCAAAAGTAGTGCAAGCTGCCAAAAAATGGAAATTGAGACAATTTGTGTCTAATGTTGGTTAGCAAGCTTGGAGGAATTATTTGAAGATCAAAATGGTCATTAGCGACCAAAAATGAGTTTGTGAACAGTATAAGGAAGGAAATAAATTTATGGAAAATTTTTATGTTGAATGATTAAATAGCTTAATTGAAATATTGTTAGAAGTGAATCTAACAAAAGTTTATTTATATTCATGTGGTTAATGAAGCCGAATACGAATCAAAGAGGATTCGAGATGCTATAAAGGAAAGGATCGAATAGAGCTTAGTGAGGCAAACTAATAAATGGCCCAGGTGAGTGCATTTCTTTATAATACGATATGATACATTGCTCGACATGGCATGCTTGATGGAATACCAGGTACGAATTATTGTTTGCATAAATGATGATGCATTATGTATACATGAAATATGGATAATGACAAGATTAAAATGAAACAAGATACACCCTGGGGATCCAAGCCCATAGTGCAAAATGCACTAACGAGGTATTTAATATAAGGAGCAAAGAGCGTCCTTATATGAGGAGCAAAGATCGTCCTCTCGAGTACGTACTCTACAAGGCACTACGTTGCAGATAGGCTACGGGGTTTCCATGGGCTTCTAGCCAGACACGATGATAATAATAACAAGATGTTACATGATTACATGATACATGAAAAAGATGTTACATGATACATAATACATGATACAAATGTTACATGATTATATAATACATGAAAAAGATGTTAAATGATTTCAGGATACATGAAAAAGAAGTTACATGTTACATGACATAGAAATACATGGCAGAGAAATACATGGCATACATGATAGAGATGTTACATGATATAAATGTTACATGATAGAAATGTTACATGATATATGATAGCATACATGTTATGCAAATGATGGCATAAAGAAAGCATGACCATGATAGAGCACATGATATGTAAATGATTACATGATGAAAGCATGTCCATGATAGAGAATATATTATGCAATAATAACATGATTTATATGATAGTTATGATACATGACATATGTACATTGTGATATACTTGCCATGTTATAGAGAAAAAGAAATCACTTTTATATATGACATACTATATTACATTATTTCATGTTTTTAAAATAAATAAGTTTATCTGCCTCACTAAGTTCGTACTTAGCGTGTGTCTTATGTCACACGTAGGTTTCCTGGAAATCGTCTATCGAGGAGGAGCAGAAACTTGGGAAAAATCAAGTTACTACAATAAGTTCAGTAAGTACGTCTTTACCATAATTTGATAGACTAGTGGGCATGTAAGTAGTTTAAAGTTGAACTGTCTACAGCATAAGTTACAACATAATTATATGCTTTTATGGATGGATAAGTTTAGAAATACGAATTGTTAACAATAGCAAAATCTTTGGTATGGTTAAAATGTTGTTTAGCCATAATCGCATAAAAATTTTAAAATGAAGAAAGGGTTTAGGCAGCTTATGTAGTTTTCACCATGAATTATATTGTTTTTATTTTAATAATTCAATTATAAATTTTGTAAACCAATTCAGGGTCAAAACTAGTTGCACCTAGATGACATAGTTTTAAATTTAAAACCGAGAAATGGTTACACTACAAATTAAATTTTGGTATAAAAAATTACAAGTCAAGATTTCTTCCAATGATTTCGTAACATCTTTAATGTATATTCGGTCTACCAGTATATGTTAAAGGTGTTACATTTATTGGTATCAAAGCTACAGGTTTAGCCGATTTTGGAGGCTAAACCAAGTTTAATATAATTTGAAGTTAAATACATGCCCCTGGGATATCATGTTACTGACGTACTATTGTGTAACTTGATTATGCTCCTCAATAACATGAATAAGTTATAGTAGAAATAAGTAATGTCAAGTATTGTTGGACTGCGTTAGACATCTGATAATTGAGACCAAAAGGAGGTTCAAAGTAGAAGTAATGAAATACAGAATGTTTCATCTCTGGCTCTTACCTCAGTAGAGCCACTTGTATAGCAGAGAACTCTAGCACAAAAATATGAAACCTTAGTATGAGCTTTAAAGGTTGTAGTTAACAGAATTAAGACCCTTGTGCCTGCACTAGCTTAGTACTTGCACCAGTAAGGATGTTGATTGTTAAGGAGTTTAAAGGTTATGAGCTCCTGAATTTAATGAAAAAAGTGGTCCGATTATTGCCAATTTGTGGCATAAAGATGTTAAAGTCATGCTATAGAGGAATTAAACTGCATATATACTAAGAAGTTAGAAGAAGATGTATCATGCTAAGGGATCACGATCGTATTTAGTGGTCTAATGCCACGGAGTTAATATCTGTTAAGGAAGTGATTTGGAAATCGTATTTTGGATCGAATAAAAATTGTTAAGTGTGTTCAGCGTAGAGTAGCACAAGGATGGGTGACCTACTGGGAAGGTTCCATGTTAGTGTTTTTGATTGATAAAGAGGATTCAGCATGAGTCAACAATATTCGTAGTAGATTATTGTTATAAGATTTTCAAGTAGGGATTGTACCTGATAAATTCTCGGTAATTATCGGTACATTGGATCGAGTTGAAATTTTAAAAACAATTCCAAAATTTATGGAAAATTCATAAAATATTATTTTATGAATATTTTATTATTGTTGGTTGGATTCTAACTAGATTTAGTTAGATTCTGATGGAGTGATTATAATGCAATAAAGCTCAAAGAAAGATTTTTAAGGAAACTATTTCTAGTGATGTGATTTTTAGTAATCCATTTGGACATAGTGTATGGGTGACTAGAATATATAAGAAACGTCCATTAGTAATTCAATGGATTAAGTTCCCAGCGAATTTAATGGAACTTCCATTTCATGAATTTGAAGTTATCTTTGGAATGAATTGGCTATCTGCATATGATGCAAAAGTGATGTGTATAAAAAAGGGGGTTAGTGCTTCAAGAACCTGATGGTTCTGAAGTAAATGTGAAAGAAAGAACTGACTGTTTAGAGTCAGTGATTTCTACGACAACAGCTCAGAGGTTGTTAAGTAAATTGATGTATGATTTGTTTAATTTATGTGGTGATTATACAAATGTCACCCAAGAAGATTAAAGATGCCCCTATTGTGGGACAAATTTCAAATGTGTTTTCGGATGAGTTATTAGGATTACCTCCGGATAGAGAGGTACAGTTTGGGATTGATGTCTATCTTAGAATTGAACCGGTATCAATAGCACCATATAGGATGGTGTCAATTGAGCTAAGAAAGCTGAAAGCTCAATTGCAAGAACTGCTAGACTGGGATTACACTTGACTGAGTGTATCACTATGGGGTACTCCGGTATTATTTGTAGAGAAGAAGAGGGTTCTCTACAATTATGTATAGATTACCGATAGTTGAATAAAGTAACTATTAAGAAAAAATATTCACTAATAAGGATTAAAGATCTATTTGATCATCTTAGAGGTGCAACAATGTTCTCAAAGATAGATCTTCGATCGGGTTATTATCAAATCAAGGTCAAAGAAGAAGGTTTATCAAAGACAACATTCAGAGCTCGCTATGGACATTATGAATTCCTGGTAATGCCATTTGGACTTACAAATGCCCCTGCTGTATTCATGGATTTGATGAATAGGTATTCCAATGCTACTTACAAATGTTACATGATATATGATAGAATACATGTTATGCAAATGATGGCATAAAGAAAGCATGACCATGATAGAGCACATGATATGTAAATGATTACATGATGAAAGCATGTCCATGATAGAGAATATATTATGCAATAATAACATAATTTATATGATAGTTATGATACATGACATATGTACATTGTGATATACTTGCCATGTTATAGAGAAAAAGAAATGCACTTTTATATATGACATACTATATTACATTATTTCATGTTTTTAAAATAAATAAGTTTAACTGCCTCACTAAGTTCTTACTTAGCGTGCGTCTTATGTCATACATAGGTTTCCTAGAAATCGTCTATCGAGGAGGAGCAGAAACTTGGGAAAAATCAAGTTACTACAATAAGTTCAGTAAGTACGTCTTTACCATAATTTGATAGACTAGTGGGCATGTAAGTAATTTAAAGTTGAACTGTCTACATCATAAGTTTACAACATAATTTTATGTTTTTATGGATGGATAAGTTTAGAAATACGAATTGTTAACAATAGCAAAATCTTTGGTATGGTTAAAATGTTGTTTAGCCCTAATCGCGTACAAATTTTAAAATCAATAAAGGGTCTGGGCAGCTTATGTAGTTTTCACCATAAATTATATTGTTTTAATTTTAATAATTCAATTATAAATTTTGTAAACCAATTCATGGTCAAAACTAGCTGCACCTAGATGACATAGTTTTAAATTTAAAACCGAGAAAGGGTTAAACTACAAATTAAATTTTGGTATAAAAAATTTACAAGTCAAGATTTCTTCCAATGATTTCGTAACATCTTAAATGTATATTCGGTCTATGAGTATATGTTAAGGTTGTTACATCTCTCTTATTATTAATTTAGTTTAACTGGTGCATGACCAGAAACCACCATGTGGTGAGAGATTGGCCATACGACCCATAAATTTAAAGAACCTTGCGGAGGTTAAAAGGAAAAGCTCTAAAGATGGCACATCATGGTAATGGAGGAGCTGGTGGTAACCCAAACAATCAGGGAAATCCACTGTACCACAATAGGATAACGGCCACACCTGCTGCCCTAGTCGTTAATATGGAGGAAGGGAAACCTATTCGAGAACACTCGGCAGCGAACATAGACAATTTGATGCCATGATTATTGGTCTGGAGGTAAATATGCCAAATTTTGAACTTAAACTGGTAATGGTACAAACACTTTTGAATGTAGGACAATTTGATGGAGCACCTATAGGAAACTCGAGGCAACATTTGAAGCAATTTATGGAAGTTTGCCAGCTATTTCAGCAGCCTAGAGTGTCGGAAGATACAGTGAAGCTAAAATTATTCATATTTTCTCTGAGAGATAAAGTAAAAACATGGCTTAGTTCCTTGCCACCTGGTTCTGTCACCTCATTGGGAGATCTATGTCAGAAATTCTTGATGCGATTCCAACCACCAAAACTCACTGCAAAGTTGAGAAGCGAGATTATTACATTTAGGCAGGCTGATGACGAGACCCTATATGATGCCTGGGAAAGATTTAAGGACTTGTTGAGAAGATGTCTCATGTATGGATTCCCAAACTAGACCCAGATGGAGATATTCTACAATAGACTCAATACTCATGCTAGAACTATTATTGATGCGTAGGCAAATGGCTCACTGCTGGACAAGAATTATACAGAGGTAGTTGGGATCATTGAAAGGATCTCAACTAATGAATTTGAGTATCCTACTGCCATATTAGGGACCAAAACTAAAATTGGAGGGAAATTAGCATTAGATGAATTAGTATCCATCCACTTTGAAATTTTCAATCTTACCAACATGGTGAGAACTTTGCAAAAGAGTAAAGAATCTCAAGAGATTAAGGCATTAGACCCATTCTGCACCATATATGGGGAGGACCATTACATGGAAGATTGCCCTACCAACCCAGAGTCGGTGAATTTTATTGGCAATTTTAATCGTAATTATAATGCACATTCTAATACTTATAATGCAGGATGGAGGCAACACCCAAATTTAGCTTGGGGAAATCAAGAGGGTAATCAACACAATGCCCAACGTCAGAACACTACCTAGTGTCATAATATCACTGTTCAGCAAGGTTTTCATCAGAATACTATGCCACAGAGGGCACAAGGCAATTTTTATGCATGACAAAGAAACAAACAAGAGACTTTGGCAGAATATATGGAAAGGAATAATGCAACTATTCGGAGTTTGGCAGCATCTATGCTGAACCTGGAGATTCAGATTGGACATATTGCCAATGCATTTAGCAATTGACCCCAAGGGGCTTTGCCAAGCAATACAGAAGATGCTCGGCAGAGAGGCAATGAATAGTGCAAAGTTGTAACTTTTTATAGTGGCAAATAATGCGAGGCTGAGATACCTATCAAGAAGTCAGCCAATTATCAAAAGGGATGACCTGCAGGTGAACCAAAAGAAGCATAGATGAAAAGAGCAGACGAAAGTGATGCCAGACCACTGTCTGATGCCAGGCCATAGTTGGATACCAGCCATCCCTTGGCAAAGCCGGCAGAATCAGCATTTGCTTACCCACATTTGCCGTTTCCACAAAGATTACAGAAGAACAAGCGGGATCAGCAATGTAAGTGCTTCTTAAAAGTTCTTAAGTAGTTGCAGATCAACATACCGTTAGTAGAAGCTCTTGAGCAAATGCCTAATTACATTACATTCATGAAGGACATTCTATATAAAAAAGAAATTGGGTGATTTCGAGACTATAGCTCTCATTGAGGGATGCAGTGCAATGATACTCAATCGCTTACCACCTAAGCTGAAAGATCCAGAAAGTTTTAATATTCCTTGTACCATTGGCAACAGTTTTATGGGTAAAGCACCGTGTGACCTGGAAGCCAGCATCAATTTGATGCCAATATCTATTTTCAAAAAACTCAACATTGAAGTGAGGCCTACCACTGTAACATTTTAGTTGGCAGACAGATCTTTTGCACATCCTAAGGGTAAGATAGAGGATGTGCTGGTGAAGGTAGATAAATTTATATTCCTAGATGATTTTATCATTTTAGATTATGAGACAGACAGAAAAATCCTGATCATATTGGGTAAACCATTCCTTGCCACATGTAGAGCCTTAATTGATGTTCATAATGTGAATTGACTATGCGTATGGATGACCAGCATGTTATGTTTAATGTGTTTAAGCTCTTAAGTGTGCAGATGAACTATAGAAATGCCAAGTCAATGAGATGATAATGTTCATTTTCACTATAGATGTGGCATAGTTGTGCCAAGACACGAAAGATGATGCCAGAGAACGGGTTGATGAGATTAAGATTAATGAAGACACTGAAAAGCCCACGTTGGAGAATGAAGTTGCTAATTACTTTGGCCAGCAAGAGTCATTGGAACTAATGGGCAGAGAAATGAAGGCACCTAAACCATTCGTCGAGGAGCCACTAGAGTTGGAACTAAAACCATTGCCAAACCACCTCAAGTACGCTTACTTAAGTAAACACTATACTTTGTCAGTAATCATTGTTGTTGATCTGTCTAATGATCAGGAGGAGAGGTTGCTGGAAATCTTAAGCAAATATAAGCAAGCTCTGGGATAGACCTTGGCTGAAATATGAGGTATAAGCCCCACTATTTGTATGCAAAAAATAATCTTAGAGGAATATCATGGCAAAACAATTGATGGCCAAAGAAAACAGAACCCAAGCATGAGAGAAGTAGTGAAGAAAGAAATTATCAAATAGCTAGATGCCGAGATAATCTATCCCATTTTTGACAGCTCGTGGGTCAACCCAGTGCAATGTGTGCCAAAGAAAGGTGGCATGACCGTAGTTCAAAATAGCAAGGATGAGTTGATTCTTTCCAGGACTATTACCGGATGGAAAGTACACATGGATTATAGGAAGCTGAATAACGCTACCAAGAAAGATCACTTTCCCTTGTCTTTTATCGACCAAATGTTGGATAGACTGGCAGGTAAAGTATATTATTGCTTTCTAGACAGTTATTCAGGATATAATTAGATTGCCATCGTTCTAGAAGATCAAGAGAAAACTACATTAACTTGTCTATATGGGACATTCCAACGATATATTATGTCTATTTTCTCTGACATGATTGAGAACAACCTAGAAGTTTTCATGGATGATTTCTCAGTGTTTGACAAAATATTCGAGGAATGCCTTCAGATTCTATAGCTTGTTTTGAGGAGATGTATTGAGACTAACCTGGTTTTGAATTGGGAAAATTCTATTTCATGGTAAAGGAAGACATAGTTCTCAGACACAGAGTAACCAAGAGAGGCCTGGAAGTGGACAAGGCAAAGGTTGAGGTAATCAAACAATTGCCACCACCTACAAGTGTAAAAGGTATCAGAAGTTTTTTAGGACATGCGGGGTTTTATCGTCGGTTCATTAAAGATTTTTCAAAATTTTCTAAATCTTTATGCTTGCTTTTAAAACAAAATGCCACTTTTGCGTTTCATGGTTCTTGTCTAAAAGCGTTTCAGGAACTTAAGGACATATTGATTAATGCCCCCAAAGTCGTGGCACCAGACTGGAATGAGCCTTTCGCGCTCATGTGCAATGCCAACGACTATGTTGTTGAAGCTGTGTTAGGACAAAGGCAAGGCAAGGTTTTCCATACCATTTACTAAGTCGGACATTAAATGAAGCCCAACTCAACTACACTACCACCGAGAAAGAGTTTCTCGCAGTTGTATTTGTATTTGATAAATTTAGATCTTACTTAGTAGGTAACAAAGTTGTGGTATATACAGATCACTCGGCATTAAAATACCTCTTAGCAAAAAAGGATGACTAGCCCAGACTGACTTAATGGACGCTTTTGCTGCAAGAATTTGATCTCAAGATTAGAGACAATAAGGGGAGCAAAAACTTGGTAGCTGATCATTTATCACGGTTAGAGCATCACCTTGAGAAAGGGAGAGCTCTGACCATTAGAGATGAATTCCCCAATGAATATTTACTTGCAGTCGATTCTTTGCCATGGTACGCTTAGATAGTTAATTAGCTGGTAAGTAATATTTTACCACTAAATATGGCGGGTAGTGCCAGGAAACATTTTCTACGAGATATTCAGCAATATTATTGGGATGAGAAAACTTTGTTCTAGCAATGTGTTGACCAAGTGACCTGCTGATACGTGCTAGAAGAAGAGTAGCACAACATTTTACAGTTATACCATGCAGCACCATATGGAGAACACTTTGCTGGGATAATGATCGCTGCCAAAGTGTTGCAGTCCAGATTTTTTTGGCCTACGCTATTTAAAGACGCTCATTACTTTGCCAAGATATGTAATCGATGCCAGCAGATGAGTAACATCTCTAGCAGACATCAATTATCACTTCAGAATATTATTCCAGTAGAGCTATTTGGCCTATGAGGAATAGACTTTATGGGTCCTTTTCCTCCATCATTCGGGAACCTATATATCATTGTGGCTGTTGACTACGTTTCAAAATGGATAGAGGTAGCAGCTTTGCCAACAAACAATGCCAAGGCAGTTGCCAAATTCCTCCATAAACATATCTTTGCTAGATTTGGTTCCCCCAAAGCCATCACTCATGATGAAGAAACGCATTTTAAGTGCAATTTAATCTCTAGAGCTCTGTGCAGGTACGGGATCCAGCAACGTATTGCCACAGCCTACCACCCCCAAACAAATAGTCAAGCGGAGATCTCAAACAAAAAAATCAAGAACATTGTGGAAAAGACTGTGAATTCGACAATGAGAGACTGGTCTTTGAGATAAGATGATTCCTTGTAGGCATACAAAACATCCTTTAAGACTCTGTTGGGAACTTCTCCTTATAGGCTTGTGTTTGGAAAGGCATGCCAGTGGAATTAGAGTATAGAGCTTATTCGATAATCAAAAAGCTTAACATGGAGTGAAGAGCAGCCGGTGCAAAACATTTATTAGACATAAATAAATAAGAGGAGTTCAGAACACAAGCTTATGAGAATGCCAGACTCTACAAAGAAAGAACAAAATGATGGCATGACAACAAGATATTGCTAAGACAATTTGAAGTAGGCCAGTGTGTTTTGTTGTTTAACTCAAGGCTAAAGTTGTTTTCAGGTAAGCTCAAGTCTAGATGGTCAGGACCCTTTGAAGTTGTGAAATCATATGCTCATGTAGTAGTTGATATCAAGGATGTGAAAACGGAAACAATTTTCAAAGTAAATGGCCAAAGATTGAAGCATTACTTGGAAGGCGCTTGCAATGATGACAAAAATATTGTACTCTTGGCAGAGGTTCTATGAACGTCATCATCATGGTTTAATTTTTGTATATATTAGGTTAGTTATTTTTATTTTTGGTATTTCTCATTTATTTTCTTTCAGTTCTTTTGTTTTGTTTTATTTCTCTTTTGCTGCGTTGAAAGGTTTTTGTTGAGTGGATACAAGAATTTATTGTCAAGCAGAATGCCAAGGAAGAAGACTGGCAGAGAGAAAAAAATAATTTCGAAAAAGAGCTTTTTCTTAACCGCTCAAGGGTTGATGAGCTCAGCCCAAGAAAGAAAGAAACCTTATTTGCTAAGTGTTAAATTTTACCCTAGCCGCCCAAAGGTGAAAAGTTGAAATTCAAACTTTAACCTTATCCCTTCATATTTTCTCGCGCCATCTTATCATCTTACCCCTTATCACATCATGATTTATTTTCCCCAAACACGCTAAACCCTTATCACTATCCATACTCAATCGACCACATTAAGAACATAATTTAAAACACTCAACCGTTTTACCCCTTTATCTACTTAGACCCTAACTGACTCTTAGCTGAGACTATTTATTCTTTTTTTTAATTCTCATAAATCCCTATCTTCAAAAAGATTACTCAAGATTTCAAGAAATCTTCATGGCATCATTTTCAACGCCCTTAAAAATCTTTTTCAATGAAGAAATCCGCAAGAAATATACAGAGAATTTCGCATCAAGAACCTTCTGCTATGAGAAGGGTTTTGTGTTCAAGAACGAACCCAACTTGGGCTACTCCCCAAAATTTGTCAAAGTGATAAAGACGCATAAGTGGGAAAAATTCTGCCAACTGCCATGGAAAGTCTATGCCAACGTCGTTCGAGAATTTTATGCTTATCTTACGATCAAGGATTCACCCTTCTTGATGTTGCGAGGTAAGTGCGTTCGTTTTGATGAAGGGTATATAAATGATATATTTTCTTTGGATAAAATAGAGGATGACCACAGCAAGTTTGTGGAACCTTTGGATGATGCCAAGAGGAAGACGATATTGAAGGAACTATGTGAGGCCAGCACTCAATATAATGTATCATCGAAAGGGCATCGAACTATGAAATAGTTGGCGCTAAAATCTCAGCCTCGGGGGAATCATTTCTTGAAGGCAAACTTGATGCCGACTACTCACAATGAGATAATTTTGGAGGAAAGAGTTGCACTGCTGCACTTTATCATGACTGGCTGAAAGATTAATATTGGACGGCTTATCATCGAAGAGACTTTTAAATATGCTAGTAAGAGAAATGGAAGTTTACTTTTTCCTTCTCTAATCTCTACCATTTGCATGCAGCACAACGTGCCACAGCTCGACTCAGATAACATTCAAAAGAGCAAGGGGAGCACCATAACACCTGCCCTGTAGAGACAGTTGATAGCTACGAAGGAGAAGGTAAAAAAAGATAGCAAAGTTTGTGCCAAAGGCAAAGATTCCAAAGGCAGAACATGTGACTCTGATGCCAGTTGGATCAGTGGTAATGCTTTCCGAGATCTACCAACGCTAGGAAATAATCCTCCAAAAATTTGAGAAAGCCGAGGAGTAGAGCTCCATGTTCTGGCACTATGTGTATGCTAGGGACTATGGCATAAATAAAACCCTTGAAGGCATGTCCATGCAAACACTGCCAACGTTCCCTAAGTTCCTTTCTGACCTCCTTACCAAGGATGACATGCCAGCCAATCCATACTCTGTCCACACTCCGACACAATCTAATGCCACCATCCCAGTCTCGCCATTACAAGTTGAATCTACCAGAATTGACACACCACCTAAATTCGACAATGAAGGAATTCAAAGCCATGCCAAGACTACTGACACACCTGCAACACCTACCTCATCTGCTGGCACAGGTGTCCCAACTGCCTCTGAGTCGGTGAAGATCATTGAGGAAATTCTCCACGACCTTGGAGATTCCATAGCCGCATCAAAAACAAGCCTTAAGCGCAAGAAACATATGGCTCCGAGTCAAGGGAGCTTCATCAAAAGAAAAACACGAGTGTCACAGTCAGAACCCTCCAAAGGGGAGTCCTCAACCTCTTAAACCCCTTTCATTTCATTTCATTCTCATGCATTTTTAATTTTATCCGTATTCATATGTCGTTTTCATGCATTGAGAACAATGCGCACCTTAGGTTTGGGGGTATGGGTTTTTTTTGCATCTATTTGCCATGACATTCATGTTTATATTTCAGTTTACATTCTATTTGCCATGTAGGATTTAACACATGCATACCAAACCGTAAAAAAAAATTGCCTCGATCAATTTTATACTTGTTACCAACACTGCTAGTTTAGGAAAACTTGTGCTAGATCATCTGTTCGATGAAGAAAACTAGAATTTAGAACTTCTATGACAGCAGGTCAGCATTGCCAAGTAGCTTGGCAATTGAACTCTAGTTTAGGAACTTTAGTTTCACTTTACATGCGGTATGTATCTAGTCTGCGAAGCAAACTTAGGGCCGCTTGAACCTAAACTTAAAAAAAAAGAGAAAAAAATGCCCAGGTAAAAAGAATGAATAAGGCAACAATATTTTGCCAAAAGCTGAAGAAACTTTAGAACACTCCTATGCCTTAGGGAAACTAATTAACTTGGGTCTTCGTGGTTTGCTCCTTCTTAGTTCTCAAGCCAACATAGCTCTAAGGTATGAGTGTAATGGGTTAGCTTAGTGATGTAATTTGGACTAAAGTGGGTATTCATGGTTTGCTCCCTCTTATATCCCACGCCAAACAGTGTATGACGCAACCCTAATTAAATCCTAGCTTATGAAAAAAAACCTTGGCAAATAAATGAAATTATGAGTTTGGATAGTAGAATTTCCTAAGGGAGTCACGTAAACTTGGTTCATATTGACCGCACATTCTACCCACTAGATGACCCTAGACTAGAGCTTTATTGTTGTGCTTGAATTTGTTTATTTGCCTGGCATTGACACACTGAATATCTGAGGACAGACCTAGGATAATAATTTGTTAGCTGGTAGGTGTTGGAAACCATGATAAATCTTGTCAAGGTACCTTTTGTTTTTGTTTTTTTCTAGATTTGTAGTTGCATTACTTGAGAACAAGCAATGAGCTAGGTTTGAGGGTATGTTAACTACATAAAAGTATTAATTTTTATACTTATTTAGCAAAGCTTTTGCTTGTCTTTAAGTAGGTATGTTCACATTTAGTTGTTAAAATCCATGCATTTGCATAAGGAGTGGGGAGTTATTTTGTTGCCAAGATGAAAGGTTGTTTTGCTGGTTTTAATGCAGGACGTAGACAGGCAAGCATGGTAGAAAGGCGTTGGCAAAGAACGCATGAAAGGAAGGAAGAGAATTGCCGAGTAGCAGTTGGAAAGGATAGATCAGGCACTGCCAAAGCTCAGCTGGCAAAGGATTAATGCCCGTTGACTGATCAAGGAGGCCGTTGGACCCTGTACACGTCATCCCTAGGATTCAAATCAGGATAAAAAGATACCGCATCTTTTCCTTCATGCATTCAAATTTTAAACTCAAGGGGCTTATCCTAGGGTTTTCACGCGAGCCTATTTAAAGAACCTCAAGTCACCACTTGAGGGGATCGAATCGAAGGAGGCTGCACCATGGTGAACTAAAAGGCTACGTGGTCCGACCAGCTATGACCAAGAGCTCTAGAGCAATCGAAGGGTTGAATCGATAGATCTCTTTCTTGCCCATTATCTTAGTTTTAATTTTATTATAATGGTGATGTTAGATACGATAATATTTTATGGATGGACCCTCCAACCATGAACTAAGCATTTATAGTTGGTTGGGGGATGTCTGCGATAAATGCTAATTTTATGTTTGGTTTTTAATAATTCACAATGCCTTGGCATTATTTTCTATCTGTTAGTGCTTAATTTTCTCAAATCCTTTGCCATACGACAGTTGGCATAATGTGCTTATTGCACCTTAATATCTTAACAGAATTAAAGGGCAATGATTAGTTGCCAGATACTAAGGCGAGAAGCTTCGACAAAAGATGTTCAACTAGATGAGCTTACTTCGAAAGTAAATCTACCCCTTAGGAGTAAAGGTTGACACTTAATCAAGTTAATTAATGAAAAGCTTAGCTATAGACATATAGGGGTTTCACCATGTTTAACTTAGGGTATTGCCATCGACAGAGGCAATACTACCTTTAATCTGCTCGGCAATAAAATCAAGGTAGGACATTATTAAAAGATGGCATAAGTAGCGTGAAATTCAAGCATCCCTTGCCAACACTCATCATTCACTTAAACACTTTTGTTGCCAAACTATTTTCATTTTTCACTACTTTGTTTTCGCTACCTTTGGTCAAAAATCCAAATCATTCCAACACTTCATTTTTCTTGCAAACAAGTAACATAAAGCAAATAAGTTCTTGGACAATCCCTGTGGATTCGATACTCAGCTTATTGTTGTATTACTTGCTGACCGTGTATACTTGCACGCATAAGACTCACCTTGGCATTGTTTTCTTGCACTTTACACACTAAATATCCAAGTGTTTGCCAAGTGTTAGCAAAAGTCGACAAATGCCAGGTATGTTTAAAAAAGTCATAAAATTCTATTGCCTCTTTAAATTAAGATAACCAAAATTAAACTCATTGGAGCAATATAAGCATAATCAACAACTCGTTCATGACGTATTTTTAAAGTTTGAAATTGTTTGAAATATTCCATAGCATTGGGATATTCTGGCTCACTAAAACAATGGATAAAAGTTTGGTTAAGATTGGGTTTGGTACCATTATTTTCGGGATTGGGATTGGAAGAGCTAGCACTCAATTCTTTTCTAGATATTTTCTTAGGAGGCATGGTTAAAAACCTGCAAAATTAAAAAAAACATGTATGCATTACGTTGCGCGTAATAAGTGCTCCGCAATTGTGCAAGTGTACACGTCGCAAGTTATAGTATAAAAGATATCATCTCCACAGGGATTGGTGCCACTTCAAGAATCTAAACTCTTGTACTGTAAAAAGTAAAAAAAACACAAGTAGAAGATTGTAGGAGTTTAACTAACAACTAAACTAGAAAGTAAATAAGTAAAAGAAGATGTAATCAAATGAGAGAGAATAGGCCAGGTTATCGTGAGTTGAGGTTTGATAGCCGATTGGATCGTCTTGGTAAAAGAGTGCAAGGGCAACTCAGGTTCCGTGGCAACTTGCGCAGTGGGGTTGCCTTGGCAACTAATCGATGGCTGCTTGGGCAACTAGCTGGGCAACTACTTGGGCGGCTGGGCAGCAACTTCAAGGTTCGATGGAGCATTCTTCAATGGTTTCTTCTTATCCCTAAGTCGAAACTCTAGCTATTTGTGCTTGCCTTGATAATACATCCCTGCGTGAATCAAGAGTGAACAACAACCAATCTTACGCTCTTCTTAGCCGTTGAAATCCTTAACTTATTCCTAAGCCAGATTAATCTTCACCATCAATAGATTGAATAAAGGCCATACTCACTCGTTTCTTGAATCTAACTCTCCCGATATTAGATAAATAGATGAAGTTACGAGATCCTCTCCCAATTCACTCGCAAACAAGAAGAAAAACCAAGAATGAGTAAACCTTGAATTGAAAGTGCAAACTCTTATTACCTAAACAAAATCCAATTGTTTCTCACAACCACAAAACACAATAACCTTAGTCAAATAGATTTAGTTCATGGCTAGGTTCCAAAGAAACACAAGACAAAGAATTCCTAGCATAAACCTAATTGAACAAGAAAGAAAAAGATGAAGAATGGTTGAAGCCTTGTCGAAATCTCTCCTTGCTCTTGTCAAAATCTCCCTCCTCTCTTTGTCAAAATTTCTCTCCTCTCTCTCTATGGAGTTGACGGCTTGGTCCTCAATTTATAGGGCTAAGTTAAAGTCTTTTTTGAGGAGGAAGTTAAGTTGGAATTAAATATCTTTAAAGAATATAATTCTTTATTATATTTAAATTCCTTCTAGAACTTCTCCTATGTTCTTGGGATTTAATTTCTCTTTAACCTCTTCATGGAAATCAAACTCCTTTGGGATTTAACTTTGCTCCATGTCATCTTGGGCTTATCTAGTCATCAATTTCGACTACCATATCATCTTATCCCTTATCAAAAATTGCCCTGGCAACTAGCTCGGCATCTCCTTCATGCATTGCCCTGGCATCTAGCTCGGCATCTCCTTCATGCATTGCCCTGGCAACTGGTTCCAGCCTTGCTTTGGCAAGTGATTCTGCACACACACAAAAACACACCAAAGCAGTATCTTTTTCCACAAAATTAAGCAAAATATGAAATCAAGCTTGTCCACCAAGGAAACAATGCAAACATGCATGAATGGCTAATACTGCAACTAATATGAGCCTAAGTCTAGCAATAATATGAACTAAAAGGGTGAATAAAATAGTACTTTTAGACACTTAACACATTACATCAAATTCAATCCAATGATCAAGGTAGTATAAAAATGTATATTGTATATTTTAAAATCATATACAAGTATAAAGAAAAATTTTAATAACTTTAAAACTTGAAAACTAGGAAATAAAATATAAGAGTATAATTTTATATTCAACCAAAAAAACTTCAATTTTGAAAAACTTTTTGGAAACTTTTTAGAAACATGTATATATACATCCTAAATATGTAAATTTTAAATATAAAAGCTATACAAATATAAAAGAGTTTGAAATATAAAGAAAATAAGGTTTTTACCTTGAGTGTGGATGAATGAGGATGTGATTTGCACTAGACTTGATGATAATTGCTTGGGTTTGATTTTGAAAACAAAAGCTCCCAAAGAGATTTTGAAAGGTACCTACATCAATTCCATAATCTAAGAGTTGTTGCTTCATCCAAAGGACATAAGCACAACAACTACCGGCCAAAATATATTATGCCTTAGTGGTAGATAGTGATACGCTATTTTTTTCTTAGAAAACCATGATAGCAACATGTTACCTAGGAATTAACTAGTACCAGAGGTACTCTTTCTATCTATCTTACAACATCCATAATCTGCACCCGAATAAGCATGCAAACTAAAGGATAAGTCTCTAGGATACCAAAGACCTAAACAATGGTGTCTCTAAGGTATCTAAAGATTTTCTTGACGGCTTGTAGATGTGATACTCTAGGAGTAGCTTGAAATCTAGAACACAACCAAACACTAAACATGATATCTGGTCTACTTGCGATAAGATAAAGCAAACAACCTATCATAGATCTATAAAGCCTAAGATCAACACATTTACCTCCTTTAAGGGCTTCACATTCTCCAATCCAAACTTCTTGAACATATCTTTGATGTAATTTGCTTGATTGATGAAGATGCCATCCTTCATTTGTTTGATTTGGAGTCCCAAGAAGAATAAGAGCTCCCACATCATCCTTATTTCAAATTCACCTTGCATTAACTTAGCAAAATCTTGGCAAAGAAGTTCATTAGTAGAACCAAAAATGATGTCATCAACATAAATTCAAACTACTATAATGTCCTTGCCTTTTCTTTTTATAAAAAGTGTAGTATTAACCTTCTCTTTGTCAAAACCTTTTTCAATTAGAAAATTTAACAATATTTCATACCAAGCTTTAGGAGCTTGTTTCAAACCATGTAAAGCTTTTGAAAATTTAAAAACATGGTTTGGATATTTTGGATCTTCAAAATCGGGTGGTTGTTCTACATACACTTCTTTATTTATAAAACCATTTAGAAAGACACTTTTAACATCCATTTGAAAAAACTTGAATTCATAATAACATGCAAATGCAAGAAACATCCTAATAGCTTCCATTCTAGCTACGGGTGTATAGGTTTCATTAAAATCAATTCATTCTTCTTGAGTGTAACCTTGAGTAACAAGTCTAGCCTTGTTTCTCACTATGTTACCACCCTCATCTAGTTTGTTTCTAAAAAACCATTTAGTACATATAGTAGATTTATTACTAGGCCTATCAACTATTGTCCAAACTTTACTCCTCTCAAATTGATTTAACTCTTCTTGCATAGCCAATATCTAATAATCATCATTTAATGCTTCTTTGATATTTTTAGGCTCTATGCATGAGATGAATGCAACAAAATTACATGTATTTCTAAGAGAGGATCTAGTGATTACCCCTTTGGATAGATCACGCAAAATCTCATCACCTTGGACATAGTTGAACTCCCTTGGGTAGGTGACCTCCTTTTCCTCTAGAGACATGTCCTCCAAGGCTATTAGAGGTGGATCTTGTGGTTCTTCCTTAGGTGTAACTTCTTCTACCTTTGATGATTTTCCTTCACCATCATTGGCATCCAAAATTCTTACATCATCATCATCACAAGTATCCTTCCTCGAAAGGAGATTATCATTGAAAACAACATGAATTGACTCTTCAACCACTAAAGTTCTATTGCTTAATATTCGATAGGCTTTAGAGTTTAAAGAATAACCTAGAAAAATAGTTTCATCACTTTTTGCATCAAGCTTGCTTAAATTGTCTTTTCCGTTGTTTAAAACAAAACATTTACATCCAAAAGGATGAAAATAACTAATTTTAGGCTTTTATTTTTGAAAAGCTCATAAGGTGTTTTCTTCAAAATTGGCCTAATCATTACTCAGTTGACAATATAACAAGTGGTATTTGTGGCTTCTGGCCAAAAATACTTAGGCAAATTTTTTTTCACAAAGCATGGATCTAGCCATTTCTTCTAAAGTTTTATTCCTCTCAACAACCCTATTTTGTTGAGGTGTGCGAGGAGCCGAAAAATTATGGCTAATTCTATTAGAGTTACAAAACTCTTCAAAACCAAAATTTTGAAATTTAGTTCCATGGTCACTCTTAACATGAGAAATAGAGTAACCAACATCATTTTGGTTTGCTTTTGAAAACGTGACGAATTTTTCGAAAACCTCATCCTTGGTACTTAAAAATAGAATCCAAGTAAATCTAGAGTAATTATCAACTAAAACAAAAGCATATTGTTTCCCACCCAAGCTCATAGTTCAAACAGGGCCAAAAAGATCTATATGGATCAATTGTAAAACTCCACTTGTAGATACATCATTAATAGATTTAAAATAAACTCTTTTATGTTTTCCTTTTGCACATGCAGCACAAATCTTATCAAGAGAAAACTTTGTTTTTGGAAAACATCTTACTAGATCATTTGAAATTAAATTTTCCAAACATTCATGCTTGAATGTCCTAGTTTTCTATGCCATAACCATGAATCATGATCATCTTTTGCAACAAAACATGCATTTGAAATATGAATGTCATCTAAATGCACCATATAAATATTTCCTATACGATGACCATAAGCACAATTTTGTTGAATTCAATTTCAATGATTTTGCAACCATTTAAATCAAACATGACATTGAAACCTTTATCACATAATTGGCTTATGCTTAAAAGATTAAGCATAAGATCGTTGACATACAAAACATTGTCAATTAGTATAGAAGAGTGATCACCAATGGAACCAATTTCTTCAATGTGGCCTTTGGAGTTGTCACCAACAGTTACTACCCCTCCACTTTTTGGTTTTAGCTCCAAGAATCTACTCTTGTCACCGGTCATGTGTCTTGAGCATCCACTATCAAGGTACTATGAGTTTACACTGAAGTTTTGGTCTTGTAGCAATGCTCCCCCTACAAACATAGAATCAAGTCTTGATTTTTGGTACCCAAATTCTTTTGGGTCCATGAGTATTAGCTCCCAAAATCTTGGTTCCCTTGGGAATCCAAGAAACAATAGCATCAACATTATTAGAAGTGACAAGTTCCTTAGGAACCCAAATACTCTTAATTCTCTTACCATTAGAGAGCCTTTGGAAGCTTCTATGTTTGTAGCCACCAAAGTTTCTTCTCACATGGTTGGGTTTAGAATTAGTTCTTTTTTCAAAATGAGAATTCCCAACCTTGTTCAAATAACTTTTAAGATCACCCGCTTTCTTTTGGTGATCATCATGGATGCAAGTCTTTGTTTTCTTTTCAAAATCCTTTTGTTTTTCTTGCAAATCCACAACCTTTCTTTCAAGTTCCACATTTGTTTTGGATAAATAATCATTTTTATTTTCAAATCAAAAATTGTTTTCTTGTTTTCAAAAGTAATTATTTATACTTCAAAACCCACTCATCGTAAACCTCTTGCAACTCATCATAAGCTTCTTGAAGCTTATCAAAAGTAAAATCAAAATTAGATGAGTTTGAGTCTACCTTATGATCATCCTCCAATGCCATGAGACAAAGGTTAGCTACTTCTTGCTCTTCCTCATCGGATGAGTCCTTATCACTCCAAGTAACTATATGTGCCTTGAGATTCTTCTTCTTCCCGAAGCTCTTCTTCTTTAGTTGAAGATAATCTAATTTGATGTGTCCCAACTTTTTGCCCTCATAGAAAATGATTTGATCTTTCTAGGCTTGTTCTTAAAACTCTCTTTCCGTTGTAAATTTCTTACCCAGTTGGATTTCATGAACCTAGTGAATATCTTGGCTAGCATAGACATTTCTTCATCTTCTTCCTCACTTAAATTGCCCTCCTCTTGTGAAGCTTTGAGAGAAATTTTCATCTTCTTCTTCCTCACTTCTTTTTTCTCTATCTTTTTCTCTTCCTTCTTCTTTTTCTCCTCTCTTCCTTTCTTCATGATCTCGTGCATGAGAAGTGACCCTAAAAGAGCATCAAGCTTCAAGGTCTTGAGATCCTTGGCTTCCATGATGGCAGTCTTCTTTGAATCCCATGACTCGGAAAGAGAATAAACAAGCTTCTAAACAAACTTGTCTTCCGAAATGACTTCTCCATAGCCTTTAAACCTATTAACAATGATGGAGAATCGATCAAAAATCTTGGTGATGTCTTCATCTAGTTCCATTTTGAAGTTCTCATAGCTTAGATTGTGGAGTCTAATCTTGGTCTCCTTTACTTCATTTGGCCTTCATAGGTAACTTCTAGCTTGTCTCATATCTCATTCGCACTTGTGCAAAAAGACATCTTAGCGTACTTATCCGACCCAAGAGCATAAAATAAAATGTGCATGGATTTGTCGTTAATTTGCAACTTCCTCCAATCTTTATCCGCATATTCTTGTCTTGTCTTGGGAACACGCCAGTCGCCCTCTTCCTTCATAGGAATAGATGGTCTATCTTCCATTACATCCCAAAGGAGGTAGTCATTGGATTTGATGAAGATCCTCATTCTATTCTTCCAATAAGGATAGTTATCCCCATTGAAATAAGGCAGTTTGGTGATGGATTGAGACTCCGCAAAGTGGTTGCAGAAGTAGAGGTCATGGCTTGAATTGTTGATTGATTGAACACCGGTAGGATCTACTCAAGAGGATGTGAAGCTTTCCAATAAGTGTAGCTCTGATTCTAATTGTTGGGATGAACAATCAATACAAATGGCCAAGAGGGGGTGAATTGGCAATCAAAAAGTTTGGTTAAAGCAAATAGAAAGGCAATAAAATTTGGGACACAAGATTTATAGTGGTACAACATTCTCAACAACGTTTACATCCACTACCTTAGCTATCCACACTAAGGATTTCTTAAATCCACTAGATTTGCTTTCCTTTTGAGGCACAAGGAGAAAACCTTACAACTCCCTTAGGGGGCATTTGGTTCGTGGAAAAGATCATTACCTTAGGGAATGATCTTTTCCTGAATGACATACCTACGTTTGGTTGGAAAGCATTCCTTCCAAAGGGTAATATTGCATTCCCAACAATAACATTTTTTTCATTAAATGGTGGGAATGTGATTCCCTTGGATTTCTTAGGTATTTGTCGAATCCCCCCTTTTGGACCGTATTGCCCTAGGTTAATGGATTTTGTTCATATGGATCCTTTATTGAATTTAATTAGATGATTAAATATGTGTGGTGTAAATTAATTAAATATTTTTATTCATTATTAATTTAATAATTAAATGGTGTTACTCATATTTAAATATTTAATGTATTTTATTAATATTATATTTATGATGTTTATAGGTTATATGGTGAGATAGAATATTGCTTGAAAATTAATAAGTTAAGAGTTGATACTTTTAATTTTATTCTTTGATTGATAAGATGTTTATCATCTTATAAAAAAATTTAGTAGATTAAACTTATGATATAATTCTTACTAGTATTATACAACTTTTAGATTTATTTTATTGTTTACTTTGATTTACTTGACATGTCACAAGTAATAAAAAATTAAAAAATTGAACATATTAAATGTTTAGCATTTAAAAATTCTCAAAAATATTTTAATAGAGGATGACGAGGGTAAGTACACACAAAATATACTTTTTTAAAAAATATTTTTAATAGTCTAAATGTGATTACAAGGTAGTATCTGTTTATACATATTCTTAATCCTTTGACAAGGAACACACACCTTATAGACAAAGTTATTGAACCCAGGTCTCTAGGATGAACATCATCCATTTTTCCACTAGACCGCTTGTTGGGTTCTTTTAAAAAAAATTGTTAATATAATAATTATATTAATATTATGATAAATATATAATTTTTGCAAATTTTAGATAGTGTAACAAAAATAATTCTATTACTTTTTGTTCAGATATTTTTAATTTATTATTAAAACTTTAACATGTTAAAAAGAAAATATAACACATGGACAATTTAGTAAATTTCACTTCCAGATAACCTTATATTCCTCCATCCAAACACGGTAATCTTACATTCCTACCCAATACACCAAAAAATTAATGTAACATTCCCAGTAATATGTCAAGTAATGTTACATTCCAAAATTTTATTCCCAAAGGTAATCTTACATTTTGTAAACCAAATGCACCCTTAAGGTTTATACCCCCAAACCTTAAGAACACTCACAAAGAAAAATAAAAATTTTAGCAAACTAAAAATCCTCACAAAGGCAATATGTTTGCATAATTTTATGCTCACTCAACCCCAAACACTAGAGTACAAAGATTACAATAAGAACTCTCAACTAGGTTACAAGAATTTTACACACCCGCTCATTGATTCTAACCGTTTGGGTAGTTGGGATATTGATTATAGTCGTTGGGCTGCATTTTTCCCGCAATAAATGATGTTTGGCAACATTGGGTATCGGTACTCGAGCACTCGTATCGACACTTGTCATAAGAAGAAATAGTCGTTGCAATAAAGGGGTATCGATACGCGATAAGCCATATTGATACGGAGTGTGAATTTTACAAAGGGTATTGGTAAGTTTCGTACAGTATCGATACCGATTTTGCTCACTGGAATCCAAAGAAGTTTTGCTCAAAAAGTCATATCGATATGCCAAAGAGGGTATCAGTACGCATAACCATTTTTCAAAACTTATGGTTCTAATAAGCTAACAAGGCAACAGCCAGATAATAAATACAAAGATTTGGAAAATCTTTAACCCTCGTACCGATATGATATAAGCCGTACCGATACTCATAAGCAAATTTGGTTTACTAGTTTAAAAGGGCGTACCGATACGCGACCAGCCGTATAGGTACTCTATAGCCATTAAGTATAAAATATTTTTCTAGTAGCAAAAAACCGTACCGATACGCCATAGTTCGTATTGGTACTTTTGTACCAAATTGGTTATTTTGAGTACCAAAATAAGGTTTTGACTTAGAAAATATTTAAGTTCAAATGTCTGTCAATTTTGTGAGTCAATTGAGTATTTAAAAATCTATTCTTTTTTACAAAATAGTCCTTGTTATATCAAAATCAAATATAGGTTTAACAGTGTTGCTATAACAAATGAAAGTGTGATGAGGTTAAAACACACTTGTATTTGTGGTTGTAAAATGGATTTTCGGTGCATTTGGCTCCGCAAACGTAGGTATGGACGAAGGTCTTGCGACTTGTAGAGGTGTGGTTCGAGATGACATATGTAGTTAATGAGTTTTTCGAAGAGTATAAGATCATGCTCGATATTACGAATGGAGCTTTAGGGGTATGTGCAAATGCCTATGTTGTGCATGGAACTTGAGAGTGATCTGCGTTATTGTTGAGCTTGATAATTTAGAGATAATGCATATTGTCATGCCTAGGAAGATGCGGGACATTAATCTCACATCGAAAAGGAAAATAGAGGTCTTGGGATATATAAATAGTGGCGCTGCACATCTTATCAGACATGTTTTTTGGGAAGAGGGTAATAGCCTCGTGACAAGTGGTATCAGAGTGACCCTTTGAATGTCTGATTTAATACCGAGTGCCCATGAGTGGTATTGGCAAGGTGGAAAACCATGACAATTGGCCTATCATGAGAGTTGTTGACTCGTGATGAGGGCGTCACGAGGTTGAGTGGGGGAGAATGTCACGCCTAGGAAGAGGCGGGACATTAATCCCACATCAGAAAGGAAAAAAATGGTCTTGGGGTATATAAATGGTGGCATTGCACATCCTATCAGACATGTCTTTTGGGAAGAGGGTTTCGAGCACCTCTAGATATCAATTTTAGCACATACTAGAGCCAATTTCGGGCACCTCTAACATTCATCCAATTTTTATTCTAATCCCCCAATTTTTTAACTATCAACCTAAGTTCGCTAGAATTCCTTAAATCAATCAAGCCACAACAGTGTTTCATCAAGTTTAGCATCATAGTACGATTCTAAGTGTTTCCATGTTTATCCTAGAATAAAAAGTTCTATCAATTAAGTAGATTGGCAAAGTCATCATCGGATATTCATCAAATCTAGGCAATTCTTGTTCCAGCTAAAGGCATGGCAAGCAATTTATGTATCCTAAATGCAATACCTAAGATGAATGCAACTAAACATGGTAACTAACTAATAAAAATCCCCCCCAAACTCGAGTGAGGCATTATCCTCAATGCATGTAATAAAGAAAAATTAAATTAAAAAATAAAAAATAACAATAAAGAAAAGTAAAATGCAAACGATGACTTACTCCGAGAGTTTATCGTCGTGGATGATTAGTTTCCTTTTGGTCGGTGTCTTGATTCTTTTGCTTGAACGCGGTAGTTGCTTCCTTGTTGCCGCTGGTGGAATCGATCCTCGTACGGGGTTGTCCTCTTCATCAATGTCATTGGCTTTTCTCTTGGGCTTGGAGGATTTGATTGGTGCGGTCTTTGTTGGTGCAATGGAAGACTCGTCTGAATCTAAAAAATCAGACAATGATTCAGTACGAGTTGATTCGGGAATAGGTGTTTTACCTTTGGCTTTTGCAGTGGTTGCTGGGGCATCTTTAGCTTTGGTTGCCGCGACATCTTCAGTGTTGGTTGTCGTGACAACTGCTTGGGCAGGTGCAGTGTAGGTTGCCGCAGCATCATCTGTTGCAGTTATTGTGGCAACTGCTTTATTGGTTGTCGTGGCAAGGATTTCAGCAGGAAAGATGGGGAACGGCACGCGGTTGTCCGGGTACTTTTCCAGGATGACTTGGGTGATGGCATTGTTGTGATCCTTCATGTACCGCATGAACATTAATTGCCAGTCTTCAATTTGCCTAAGGCGGTTCGCCAACGGTTGTAAGAGTGCTTCAAGTTATCTTGGGTTAGTGGCCGAGTTGCCCGGGGGTCGGTTGCTTGGGCATTAGGAGTTGCCGAGGCGGCAAGATTTGCCACGGCAATTGAAGGCATTGGGGATTTTATCGGTGCCTCTCCTATTAGCTTTCAAATTTGTGCTCGATTCCAACCGGACTTTGGTAGGGCCTTTTCATCAGTGGACTCACTTGGGACATGCATCTCCTTGCAAATATTGGAAATTAAGCAAGGGAAGAAAAGAGAACCCTTGTCTTTTGTGCTACATACAAAAATCTCATCACAAATAATTTTTCCAATGTTAATGATGCGGTTATGCAAGATAGAATGTATGAGCAAAAGACGAGGTGTATTAACGGTGGTATTGTGTGTTGTGGGCATTAAAGAAGTTTTAACAAGCTTATTCCATAATTTTGCCTCGGGTTTAAGCCGAAGGCGATTTACCGTGCCCTTGTATCTACCGCCGTTCCAATGAGTTCCCGGTAGAGTGAGTTCTTGAAGCACCTTGTCGAGTTGCTTGGGCGTGAGTTGATCAACAAAACCTTGATGCTCGTCCTTCTCAAGGTAGAGCTCGTAAAAGGTGTTGATGTTTTCGGGGCTTATGAGTATAGCCTTGTCACGACAAAAACATAAGGATTATCCGGGTTAGGTGAGTGAGCATAGAATTCTCTTACCCATGAGATGTTACCCGGTTCTGGTTGATGGTAAAAGATTTGCCACTTTTGATGTGCAATCCTTTCGAAGATGAATGGTTCAAGGTCGAAATCTTGATGAGAGTTGGAGTATTCAAAGCCTTGCTCTTCGCAAATCTTCCGGCTTTCAAACTTGGAGTGAAATCTTTCTTGAACCACCGGTGTAGCAAACTTCTTGTATCTTGGTTCTTTGGAGGAACTTGGATGAACCAAAAATTCGATTTTGGATGCCATGGATGATCTTGGTTGTGAGTTTGGTAAAAACAAAGAAAAGAAAGCTAAAGAAACTAAAGAGTTGCAAGGTAAAAAGTAGGAATAGGTTTCTTGGAAGTTAAGGATGATGGGTTAAATAGAAAAGATAGGTAGTAAATAAGGTGGGTGGGAGTAATTTTGGAAGAAAGAAAACAAGGGTCTAGTTGGGGAAAGCTGATAGCTAGGGGGTTTAGGGAAGGGGAAGGGTTTGTCCGGTTATGTAGGCTTTATTTAGGGTAAATTGGAGGCTTAATATAAGCCTTAGATTCAGCCCATTAATTTCCTTGTTGAAGAAGTTTCCTTCTTGAATCAAAATTCCTCTTTATCTTGAACTCTTTTCCTACAATTCAAAAAAAATAAAATAAGGATTAAAATTAAAGATAAAATAATAAAAGAAAATAAAGAAAGATGTGCAAAGAAATTCTTAAACTTAAAATTTTAAAACAATTAGATAAATATGAAAGAAATATGTAGTTTTAATCTTAAAGAAAATAAATAAATCTATGCTCAAAAGAAAAATAACCGAAAATAATAAAAAAATAGTTCGAAAAAAATAAATAAAATAAAAATAAAAATAAAAATAAAATATCAAAAGGAGAGCATGCTCATGCATCTCCTAAGGTGACCACTTCTTTGTTACGTTCCACGTGGGCACCGTTGTAGTGCTTTAATCTTTGTATGTTAACTTTGAATTCATGGTCGTCAGTGATGGACTTGATTATCATGGCACCATGGAAGAATGGTTTGACAACTTCGAATGGTCCCGACCATCTTGATTTCAGTTTTCCCAAGAAAAGTTTCAGCCGAGAATTGAATAAGAGAACTAGTTGCCCTGGCGTGAATTGTCGCGGCAATAGTTTCTTGTCATGCCATTGCTTTGTTTTCTCCTTGTAGATTCGTGCATTGTTATAGGTGAGTGCACGGAATTCTTCTATCTCATTGAGGTCCAACAAACACTTTTGTCTGGCACTTTCCCAATCCATATTCACGGTCTTGATTGCCTAATATGCCTTGTGTTCGATTTCCACCGGTAGATGGCATGTTTTGCCATAGACAAGTCGGAAGGGGGACATACCTAAGGGTGTTTTGAATGCAGTGCAATATGCCCAAAGTACGTCATCTAGTCTTACTGACCAATCCTTCCTAGAGGGATTTATAACTTTCTCGAGTATACCCTTTAATTCTCGGTTGGAAATTTCTGCTTGCTCATTGGTTTGTGGGTGATATACCGTGGCAATCTTGTGAGATACACCAAAGCGTTGTAACATCTTGGCGATGAGTTTGTTGTCGAAGTGCTTGCCTTCATCACTGATAATTTCTCTTGGCATCCCAAACCGTATAAATATGTTTTTCTTCAAGAATCGTTGCACGATCTTAGAATCGTTGGTGGGAACTGCAGCTACCTCAACCCATTTAGACACGTAGTTGTTGCGCGTAATAAGTGCTACGCAATTGTGCAAGTATACACGTCGCAAGTTATAGTATAAAAGATATCGTCTCCACAGGGATTGGTGCTACTTCAATAATCTAGTCTCTTGCACTGTAAAAAGTAAAAACACAAGTAAATGATTATAGGAGTTTAACTAATGACTAATCTAGAAAGCAATAAAGTAAAAGAAAAGATGAATTCAAATGAGAGAGAGATAGGCCAGGTTATCGTGAGTTGAGGTGTGATAGCCGATTGGATCGTTTTGGTAAAAGAGTGCACGGGCAACTCAGTTGCCGTGGCAACTTGCACGACAGAGTTGCCTTGGCAACTAATTGATGGTTGCCTGGGCGACTAGTTGGGCAACTACTTGGGCGACTGGGCAGCAACTTCAAGGTTCGGTGGAGCGTTCTTCAATGGTTTCTTCTTATCCCTAAGTCGAAACTCTAGCTACTTGTGCATGCCTTGATAATACATCCCTGCGTGAATCAAGGGTGAACAACAACAAATCTTGCGCTCCTCTTAGCCGTTGAAATCCTTAACTTATTCCTAAGCCGGATTAATCTTCACCATCATTGGATTGAATAAAGATCATATTCATTCGTTTCTTGAATCTAACTCTCCTGATATTAGATAAATGGATGAAATCACGAGATCCTCTCCCAATTCACTCGCAAACAATAGTAAGAACCAAGAATGAATAAACCTTGAAATAGAAAAGTGCAAACTCTTATTACCTAAACAAAAACCAATAGTTTCTCACAACCACAAAACACAATAACCATAGCCAAGTAAATTTAGTTCATGGCTAGGTTCCAAAGAAACACAAGATAAACAATCCCTAGCATGAACCCAATCGAACAAGGAAGAAAAGCTAAAGCTTGTCGAAAATTCCCCTTTGCTTCCTCTCTTGGTCTTGTCGAAATTCCCTCTTGCTCTCTCCCCTCATCTTGTCGAAATCTCCTTGATATTTATAGGGCTAGGCCAAAGTCCTTCTTTGAGGAGGAGTTTGAGTTGGAATTAAATTATCTTTAAAGAATATAATTCTTTATTATAATTTTATTCCTATTAGAACTTCTCCTATCTTCTTGGAATTTAATTCTTCTTTAATCTCTGCATGGCAATCAAATTCCTTTGGGCTTGGGCCTTGCTCCATGTCATCTTGGGCTTGTAAAGTCATTAATTTCGACATCCCTATTGCATTTTGTCTTTGTCGACAAATGCCATGGCAACTGGCTCGGCGTCTCCTTCATGCATTGCCACGGCAACTAGCTCGGCATATCCTTCATGCATTGCCCGGCAACTAGCTCGGCATTGCTTTGGCAAGTGATCCTGCACATACACACACAAAAACACACCAAAGCAGCATCTATTTCCACAAAAATCACCAAGTTATGTAATCAAGCTCAACGATTGAAGGAAACATGGATTAATGCATGAATGGCTAACTATGCAACTAATATGAGCCTAAGTCTAACAATAATATGAGTAAAAAGGGTAAGAAAATTAGTACTTTTGAACACTTATCACACCCCAAACTCGAACTATTGCTTGTCCTCAAGCAATGCAAACTCATAATTACCGCCAAGACTTCAATTTTCACAAACTTAGCTTTGAACTTGATTTCAATTCTCTGAACAGGGGCACAAAGTATGATTGGCTTTTTATTTTTCGGGCGAGGAGTTACTCGGAATCAAACTATAATGCTTGTGAGTGTGTGCGGAGTTGTGTGCAAGTTGATTTTTCGGATTCTATGCAAACAATAGGTTTTCAAATTACTTCATTGGGTTCTATTTAACATGTTTTAACTAGAGCCAATTTCGGGCACCTCTAGTGTTTTATTTTTAGTTTTCTTAAGTTAATTTAATCGACTAGAGCCGGTTTCGGGCACCTCTAGTTAAAAAAAAATTTAACGCCTCCTAGAGCCAGTTTCGGGCACCTCTAGTGATCAATTTTTTTAGCATATGCTAGAGCCAATTTCGGGCACCTCTAGCATTCATCCAATTTTTATTCTAATCCCCCAATTTGTTAATTATCAACCTAAGTTTACTAGAACTCCTTAAATCAATCAAACCACAACAGTGTTTTATCAAATTTAGCATCATAGTAAAATTCTAAGTTTTTCCATGGTTATCCTAGAATAAAAATTCTATCAATTAAGTGCATTGGCAAAATCATCACCGAATATTCATCAAATCTAAGCAATTCTTGTTCCACTTAAAGGCATGGCAAGCAATTTATGTATCCTAAATGTAATATTTAAGATGAATGTAATTAAACATGGCAACTACTAATAACAATCCCCCCCAAACTTGAGTGAGGCATTATCCTCAATGCATGCATAAAAATAACGAAAAATAAAAATAAAAATGCATACGAGGACTTACTCCGAGAGTTCGTCATCGTAGATGATTAGTTTCCTTTTGGTCGGTGTCTTGATTCTCTTGCTTGAACGCGATGGTTGTTTTCTTGTTGCCGGGATGTCTTTAGCTTTGGTTGCCGTGGCATCTTCAGAGTTGGTTGCCGTGGCATCAGCTTGTGTAGGCACGGTGTAGGTTGCCGCGACATCTTCTTCATTGGTTGTCGGGGCAAGAATCTTGGCAGTAAATTTCCTTAGCATAGTAGTTGTGAGTCTTGTTGTGAAAAAGAAAACAAAGAAAACCTGAAAACTAAAGATAATGAAGAAAAAATAAAATATCTCCTAAAATTAAAAATGAAAATAAAAATAAAAAGAAAAAGAAAATAGTGAAAGGAGAGCATGCTCATGCATCTCCTAAGTTGACCACATCCTTGTTACGTTCCACATGGGCACCATTGTAGTGCTTCAATCTTTGTCCATTAACTTTGAATTCATGGTTGTCAGAGATGGACTTAATTATCACAGCACCATGGGAGAATGGTTTGACGACTTCAAATGGTCCCGACCATCTTGATTTCAGCTTTCCCGGGAAAAGTTTTAGCTGAGAATTGAATAGGAGAACTAGTTGCCCTGGCGTGAATTGTCGTGGCAATAGTTTCTTGTCGTGTCATCGCTTTGTTTTCTCCTTGTAGATTCGTGCATTGTTATAGGCGAGTGCACGGAATTCTTCTATCTCATTGAGATCCATCAAACGCTTTTTCCGGCACTTTCCCAATCCATATTCACGGTCTTGATTGCCCAGTACGCCTTGTGCTCGATTTCCACCAGTAGATGGCAAGTTTTTCCATAGACAAGTCGGAAGGGGGACATACCTAAGGGTGTTTTGAATGCAGTGCGATATGCCCAAAGTGCGTCATTTAGTCTTAATGACAAATCCTTCCTTGGGGGATTTACAACTTTCTCGAGTATTCCCTTCAACTCCCGGTTGGAAATTTCTGCTTGCCCGTTGGTTTGTGGGTGATATGCCGTGGCGATCTTGTATGATATGTCGAAGCGTTGCAACATCTTGGCAATTGGTCTAACAATGCAACTAATATGAGCCTAAGTCTAACAATAATATGAGTAAAAAAGGGTAAGAAAATTAGTACTTTTGAACACTTATCAGTAGTCAACGGCAAGAAAAATGTAGAGGTTGCCGAATGAAGATGGGAAAGGTCCCATAAAATCGATATCCCATACATCGAACAATTCCACCTCGATGATGTTTTGGAGCGGCATCTCGTGTCGTCTAGAGATATTTCTCGTCCTCTGGCAACGATCACATTGCTTGTAAAACTCTTGGGCATCTTTGTACAGTGTTGGCCAATACAAACCGGATTGCAAAACTTTGGTCGCGGTACGTGTTCCTCCAAAGTGTCCTCCATAGGGTGAAGAATGGCATTGCCGGAGTACATTCTGCTGCTCCTCTTCAGGGACACATTGGCGTATAACTTGATATGTACATTATTTAAACAAAAGAGGCTCGTCCCAAAAGTAATACTTAGCATCATGGCGGAACTACTTCTTCCCTTGGTGAGTAAAGCCATAAGGTAAAATACCAAAAACAAGGAAATTAACTAAATCCGCGTACCAGGATATTACCGAGGTATGTGTTGTCATGGCAATGCTTCCAAGGTTTCCGAGGCGTGTGCGTCTAGAGTTGTCGCGGCATGCGCGTCAAGGGTTTCCTAGACATGCGCGTCAAGGGTTGCCCAGGCATACGCGTCCATGGTTGCCGAGGCAACTAACAGCTCATCCAAGAATGCATCGCATATCTCTAAATCCTCGTCCTCCTCCCTATTGCGTTCTAAGCGTGATAAGTGATAAGCCACTTGATTTTCTGTTCCTTTCCTGTCCTTAATTTCAATATCAAACTCTTGTAAAAGTAATATCCAATGAATCAAACGAGGTTTGGCATCTTTTTTAGCAAACAGATACTTAATTGTCGATTGGTCCGTATGGACAATTACCTTTGTACCAATCAAATAGGATCGGAACTTGTCAAATGCGAAAACTACGGCTAGTAACTCTTTCTCCGTTATTGTGTAATTCACTTGAGCAATATTAAGAGTTTTACTAGCGTAGTATATCACATGAAAGGTCTTACCTGTGCGTTGGCCTAGGACTACTCCTACCGCGAAATCACTTGCATCACACATGAGCTCAAAAGGTAGCATCCAATAGGGTGGAACGATAATGGGTGCCGAGGCAAGCTTTTCCTTTAAGGTTTCGAATGCTTGGGTGGAAGAATCATCAAAATTGAAGACTTTATCCTGTTCAAGAAAATTTCACAAGGGTTTAGTAATCTTAGAAAAATTATGAATGAACCTCATATAAAAACATGCATGTCCAAGAAAGCTTTGGATTCCTTTAACCGAACTTGGTGGGGGTAATCTCTCGATCATGTCCACCTTGGCTTTGTCTACTTCAATTCCCTTGGATGAAATCTTGTGGCCGAGCACTATTCCTTCATCTACCATAAAATGGCACTTCTCCCAATTAAGCACTAAATTGGTTTCTTCACATCTTGCCAACATATTCTCTAAATTGTTGAGGCAACTGTCGAAGTCATTACCAAAAACGGAAAAATTTTCCATGAAGATCTCAAGGAATTCTTCGACCATGTCTGAAAAGAGTGCCATCATGCATCTTTGGAAGGTTGCCGGGGCATTACACAATCCGAACGGCATCCTTCAGAAAGCATAAGTACCGTATGGGCATGTGAAGGTTATCTTTTCTTGATCTTCTGGTGCTATGGCAATTTGATTGTAACTTGAATAACCATCAAGAAAATAATAAAAGGGTTTACTTGCAAGAAGGTCAAGCATTTGATAAATAAATGGTAATAGGAAGTGATCTTTCCTAGTGGGCTTTGTTTAGCTTTCGATAATCCATACAAACACTCCAATCGGTCACAGCCCTGGTTGGAATGAGTTCATTATTTTCATTACTTACCACTGTTATACCTCCCTTTTTCGGTACACATTGTACCGGACTTACCCATGTACTATCAGAGATAGGGTATATGATGCCGGCATCAAGCCACTTGATGATTTCTTTCATTACAACCCCTTTCATGGCATGATTCAGTCTCCTCCGAACCTCAATCGAAGGTTTGTGATCATCTTCCAACAAAATCTTGTGCATGCACACTGTCGGGCTAATTCCCTTCAAGTCGGCAATTGTCCACCCTACTGCCTTCTTGTGTAGCATCAACATTTTGATTAGCTTCTTTTCTTGATCAGGCTATAAATTAGAGGAAATAATTACAGGCAATGTATTATCGGTTCCCAAGTAAGCATATTTTAGTTGCCCTGGCAATTGTTTCAACTCAAGTATCGGTGGTTGTTCAATGGAGGGCTTTTTGAGTTTACCTTCCTTACCTGAGTAATCCAGTGGTTCAAAGTATGTACCTGGTCGATTGACTAACCAATTTGCCTCTTCTTGTTGTTCCTCATCGATCGGTTCTTCATACTCCTCAGGTTCCTCTTGATCGGCAATGTAGTTGTCGAGGTAACTAAATTCCTCGTTGAAGTTAAACTTTGTCGTGGCATAAAGAAGTTGGCATTCTTCCGGATCATCGGCATGCCTTAGTGTTTGGAACACATTTAGTTTAACTTGCTAGTCATTCACCCTCATTGTGAGTTCTCCATTTTCAACATCGATCAAGGTTCTCCCTGTTGCTAGGAAGGGTCTCCCGAGAATGATAGGTGCATGTTCATCTGTTTCACAATCCAAAATAAGAAAGTCAGCGGGAAAAATAAATTTATCAACTTTTACTAGTATGTCTTCAATTTTTCCCTCTAAATGCACATAGGATCTGTCGGCTAGCTGTAGCATAACTGTTGTAGGTCTTGCCTTCCCGATTCCTAATTTATGGAAAACTGATTTAGGCATCAAGTTTATGCTGGCTCCAAGGTCACATAATCTTTTCCCGACATAGTGGTTTCCAATGGAACAAGGTATTGTGAAACTTCCGAGATCCTTCAACTTGGGTGGCATGCGATTGTGCAACATAGCCATGCATCCCTCTGTTGCGGCAACTGTTTCAAACTCTCCTAGCCTTGTTCTCTTGGACACAATGTCTTTAAGAAACTTGGCATAGTTTGGCATTTGTTCAATCACTTCAACCACTGTGGGAATGGTGGTGAAAGTCGGATATCTTCGATCTTTTCATTGGTCTGGAACCTGATTGATGGCATTGTCGAGCAACTGGAGTTGTCGAGGCATCGTCAACTGGGGTTGTCGTGGTGTGCCTATCATTGGTTGCCAAGGCATGCTTACCGTTGGTTGCTGCGGTATTTCCTGGTTCAGCATCTGAGGCTTTGCCGTTGAGTTCATCTTGTTCTTTTTGTGGAGTTTTGTTTGATGAGCGAGCTTGAGCCTCTTTAAGTTGTTGGCCACTTCTAGTGGTGATCGCCTTACATTGCTCATGGCCAGTTCCTCTTGCAAATTTAGTATCGCTATGTAAACCTCCTTGTGGTCTAGAATTCAGGTTTTAAGCAAATTGTCCGACATGATTTTCCAATGATTTGATTGCCGCCTCTTGGTTTTGCAATCTCATCTCAGTCCTGTTAATAAAATCATCAGTTCTTTTTATAAAGTTACTATTCTCAACCATTTAAGATTCAGTTTTCAACATAAAAGCATTGAGAGAATTTTCCAAAGAACTAGATATTGTCGGTTGTTGCTACGGTAACTGTTGCCGTGGCATATTCTGCTAGAATCTCGATACTTGTGCATTATGATTGTTCTGGTTTAAAGCATTGTTGGGATTACTCCATGAAAAATTTGGGTGCTCCTTCCAAGCTAGATTGTATGTATTAGACATCACATTGTTGTTCCAGTTGTAATTTCCCACATAAAAGTTGGATTCCGGATTCGGCATACATTCAGAAAAATCATGGTTACCACCATATAACTCACAAAAGGAATCCATTACCTTGACCTAATGTGTGTTGTTTGGTTTCTACATGTTCTGGACCATCTTGGTTAGAGCAGCCAATTGTGCTGAAATTGAGTCTGATGATCCCAGTTCATATATTGTGGCTTGGCGTCTAACTCCTCATCTTCTAGTAGAGGGGAATTGATAATCATTCTTGGCAAACCTGTTTAGAATTTGTATTGCTTCCTCCGGTGACTTATCTAGGAGTATGCCATTTGCCGAGGCATCTAGCATCATCCTTGTTAGTGTATTCACAGCGTTGTAAAACATTGTTACTTGTGTCCACACTGGGAATCCGTGTAGGGGGCATTTGTGTAGAAGTTCTCTATATCGCTCCCAAGCCTCGTACATGGATTCATCATCTGACTGCCGAAGAGAAGTAATTTCGTTACGAAGCTTATCAATCAAATTTATAGGATTAAATCGAGCAAAGAAATCACGACAAAGATCGGTCCAAGATCCTATTGATCCGGCAGGAATACTATTCAACCATGCTTTTGCCCTATCCCTCAGTGAATAGGGGAATAATCTTAGTCGTAAAACATCGCGGGTGACTCCTTGTATTTTGAATGAATTGCAAATCTGGAGGAAAGATTTAAGATGTTTTCGTGCATCTTCAGTTGCTAAGCCGCTAAATTGACCAATTGTGTTGATCATATTAAACATCACCGGTTTCAATTCAAAGTGGTCAGCTTCAATTTCAGGTGTGACAACTCCTGGATTAAGTCATTCAAGATCTTCTTCAAGTAGTCTCGAATAGTTCTGTTTCGTGCAAGAATCACTCCTCATGCTGGAACATCCTGATTCATATTGACGTCTTGATTAGCCATTGCTACTCTTAACCTTCGTCTGAGTCTTTGCAAGGTTCGTTCGATTTCTGGATCAAAGGGATATTCTGGTGTAATCGGTCTCGCCCTGGTCATATACCAATGCAAAACCAAAGTTTGTTAACCCTTTGAATCTTAAACAAGAAAACTAAAAAGTGCAAGAAAATAAAAACAAAGTTGATATTGCCAAACCCCGGCAACGGCGCCAAAAACTTGTTGCGCGTAATAAGTGCTCCGCAAGTGGACACGTCGCAAGTTATAGTATAAAAAATATCGTCTCCACAGGGATTGGTGCCACTTCAAGAATCTAAACTCTTGTACTGTAAAAAGTAAAAAAAACACAAGTAGAAGATTGTAGGAGTTTAACTAACAACTAAACTAGAAAGCAAATAAGTAAAAGAATATGAAATCAAATGAGAGAGAATAGGCCAAGTTATCGTGAGTTGAGGTGTGATAGCCGATTGGATCATCTTGGTAAACGAGTGCAAGGGCAACTCAGTTGCCGTAGCAATTTGCGCAGCGGGGTTGCCTTGGCAACTAATCGACGGTTGCCTAGGCAACTAGCTGGGCAACTACTTGGGCGGCTGGGCAGCAACTTCAAGGTTCGGCGGAGCGTTCTTTAATGGTTTCTTCTTATCCCTAAGTCGAAACTCTAGTTATTTGTGCATGTCTTGATAATCATCCCTGCGTGAATCAAGGGTGAACAACAACCAATCTTGCGCTCTTCTTAGCTGTTGAAATCCTTAACTTATTCCTAAGCTGGATTAATCTTCACCATCAATAGATTGAATAAAGACCATACTCACTCGTTTCTTGAATCTAACTCTCCCGATATTAGATAAATAGATGAAGTTACGAGATCCTCTCCCAATTCACTCACAAACAAGAAGAAAAACCAAGAATGAGTAAACCTTGAATTAAAAGTGCAAACTCTTATTACCTAAACAAAATCCAATTGTTTCTCACAACCACAAAACAAAATAACCTTAGCCAAATAGATTTAGTTCATGGCTAGGTTCCAAACAAACACAAGACAAAGAATTCCTAGCATAAACCTAATTGAACAAGAAAGAAAAGATGAAGAATGGTTGAAGCCTTGTCGAAATCTCTCATTGCTCTTGTCGAAATCTCCCTCCTCTCTTTGTCGAAATTTCTCTCCTCTCTCTCTCTATGGAGTTGACGGCTTGGTCCTCAATTTATAGGGCTAGGTCAAAGTCTTTTTTGAGGAGGAAGTTAAGTTGGAATTAAAAATCTTTAAAGAATATAATTCTTTATTATATTTAAATTCCTTCTAGAACTTCTTCTATCTTCTTGGGATTTAATTTCTCTTTAACCTCTTCATGGAAATCAAACTCCTTTGGGATTTAACTTTGCTCCACGTTATCTTGGGCTTATCTAGTCATCAATTTCGACTACAATATCATCTTATCCCTTATCGAAAATTGCCCTGGCAACTAGCTCGGCATCTCCTTCATGCATTGCCCTGGCATCTAGCTCGGCATCTCCTTCATGCATTGCCCTGACAACTGGTTCCAGCCTTGCTTTGGCAAGTGATTATGCACACACACAAAAACACACCAAAGCAATATCTTTTTCCACAAAATTAAGCAAAATATGAAATCAAGCTTGTCCACCAAGGAAACAATGCAAACATGCATGAATGGCTAATACTGCAACTAATATGAGCCTAAGTCTAGCAATAATATGAACAAAAAGGGTGAATAAAATAGTACTTTTAGATACTTAACACATTACATCAAATTCAATCCAATAAATCGATCCAATGATCAAGGTAGTATAAAAATGTATATTGTATATTTTAAAATCATATACAAGTATAAATAAAAAATTTAATAACTTTAAAACTTGAAAAGTAGGAAATAAAATATAAGAGTATGATTTTATATTCAAACCAAAAAAAAATCAATTTTGAAAAACTTTTTTGCAAAATTTTTAGAAACATGTATATATACATCCTAAATATGTAAATTTTAAATATAAAAGCTATACAAATATAAAAGAGTTTGAAATATAAAGAAAATAAGGTTTTTACCTTGAGTGTGGATGAATGAGGATGTGATTTGCACTAGACTTGATGATAATTGCTTGGGTTTGATTTTGAAAACAAAAGCCCCCAAAGAGATTTGATAATCTTTGATGAAAAATTAAGAGATTTGAAGGGTTTAAATAGGGAAAACGGCTAGGGTTTTTGATAAAAAAAAGTTTGTATTTGATTTGAATAAGGAAACCCTTATTTATGGCACTAGCGGACACACGTACCGATACACATAAAATTCATACCAAAACTGCATACCAGTACAGGATAACCCCGAACCGATATAGACTCAACTATACTAAAATGATGCCCCTAATACCCCGTATCGATGCCCTTTAACCAAAAATTACATTTTTAGCTGTAAAGGACCCAAAAATTAATTTTTACTCGAATCGATATGCATGATTATGATATGAGATCATCATGAAAGGCCAAAAATAGATACATACTCCCTCTAACAGCATGAATAGATGCATATATGAGCAAAATCACACAGACATGAATATCAACCAAATTCAAGCAAGTTTTAAGAACAAAAACAAAGCTCTAAGGTTCAAGCAAATGCTAGTAAGCCCTAACTCTCTCCTAAGAGACCAAAAGCGCTCCTTATCTAAAGGTTTGATAAAGGTGTCCGTAATTGGTTCAAGGTGTCTACATATTCTAGAACAATATCATTTTTCAAGACATGATTTCTAATGAAATGATGTCTTGTTTTTATATGCTTGGTTCTAGAATGTTGGATGGGATTCTTAGTGAGACAAATAGCACTATAATTGACATACTTTAAGGGAAAGGTACCTACATCAATTCCATAATTTGAGAGTTGTTGCTTCATCCAAAGGACATAAGCACAACAACTACCGGCCAAAATATATTATGCCTTAGTGGTAGATAGCGATACGCTATTTTGTTTCTTAGAAAACCATGATATCAACATGTTACCTAGGAATTAACAAGTACCGAAGGTACTCTTTCTATCTATCTTATAACATCCATAATATGCACCCGAATAAGCATACAAACTAAAGGATAAGTCTCTAGGATACCAAAAACCTAAACAATGGGTGTCTCTAAGGTATCTAAAGATTTTCTTGACGGCTTGTAGATGTGATCCTCTAGGAGTAGCTTGAAATCTAGAACACAACTAAACACTAAACATGATATATGGTCTACTTGCGGTAAGATAAAGCAAAGAACCTATCATAGATCTATAAAGCTTAAGATCAACACATTTACCTCATTTAAGGGCTTCACATTCTCCAATCCAAACTTCTTGAACATATCTTTGATGTAATTTGCTTGATTGATGAAGATGTCATCCTTCATTTCTTTGATTTGGAGTCCCAAAAAGAATGAGAGCTCCCACATCATCCTCATTTCAAATTCACCTTGCATTAACTTAGCAAAATCTTGGCAAAGAAGTTCATTAGTAGAACCAAAAATGATGTCATCAACATAAATTCAAACTACTATAATGTCATTGTCTTTTCTTTTTATAAAAAGTGTAGTATCAACCTTCTCTTTGTCAAAACCTTTTTCAATTAGAAAATTTGACAATATTTCATACCAAGCTTTAGGAGCTTGTTTCAAACCATATAAAGCTTTTGAAAATTTAAAAACATGGTTTGGATATTTTGGATCTTTAAAATCGGGTGGTTGTTCTACATACACTTCTTTATTTATAAAACCATTTAGAAAGGCACTTTTAACATCCATTTGAAAAAACATGAATTCATAATAACATGCAAATGCAAGCAACATCCTAATAGCTTCCATTCTAGCTACGGGTGTATAGGTTTCATCAAAATCAATTCATTCTTCTTGAGTGTAACCTTGAGTAACAAGTCTAGCCTTGTTTCTCACTATGTTACCACCCTCATCTAGTTTGTTTCTAAAAAACCATTTAGTACATATAGTAGATTTATTACTAGGCCTATCAACTATTGTCCAAACTTTACTAATCTCGAATTGATTTAACTCTTCTTGCATAGCCAATATCTAATAATCATCATTTAATGCTTCTTTGATATTTTTAGGCTCTATGCATGAGATGAATGCAACAAAATTACATGTATTTCTAAGAGAGGATCTAGTGTTACCCCTTTGGATGGATCACCCAAAATCTCACCACCTTGGACATAGTTGAACTCCCTTGGGTAGGTGACCTCCATTTCCTCTAGAGACATGTCCTCCAAGGCTTTTAGAGGTGGATCTTGTGGTTCTTTCTTAGGTGTAACTTCTTCTACCTTTGATGATTTTCCTTCACCATCATTGGCATCCAAAATTCCTACATCATCATCATCACAAGTATCCTTCCTCGAAAGGAGATTATCATCAAAAACAACATGAATTGACTCTTCAACCACTAAGGTTCTATTGTTTAATACTCGATAGGCTTTAGAGTTTAAAGAATAACCTAGAAAAATAGCTTCATCACTTTTTGCATCAAGCTTGCCTAAATTGTCTTTTCCGTTGTTTAAAACAAAACATTTATATCTAAAAGGATGAAAATAACTAATTTTAGGCTTTTATTTTTGAAAAGTTCATATGGTGTTTTCTTCAAATTTGGCATAATCATTACTCAGTTGACAATATAACAAGTGGTATTTGTGGCTTCTGCCCAAAAATACTTAGGCAAATTTTTTTTCACATAGCATGGATCTAGCCATTTCTTCTAAAGTTCTATTTTTCCTCTCAACAACCCTATTTTGTTGAGGTGTGCGAGGAGCCAAAAAATTATGGCTAATTCTATTAGAGTTACAAAACTCTTCAAAACCAAAATTTTGAAATTTAGTTCCATGGTCACTCCTAACATGAGAAATAGAGTAACCAACATCATTTTGGTTTGCTTTTGAAAACGTGATGAATTTTTCTAAAACCTCACCCTTGGTACTTAAAAATAGAATCCAAGTAAATCTAGAGTAATTATCAACTAAAACAAAAGCATATTATTTTCCACCCAAGCTCATTGTTCGAACAGGGCCAAAAAGAAATATATGGAGCAATTGTAAAATTCCACTTGTAGATACATCATTAATAGATTTAAAAGAAACTCTTTTATGTTTTCCTTTTACACATGCATCAGAAATCTTATCAAGAGAAAACTTTATTTTTGGAAAACCTCTTACTAGATCATTTGAAATTAAATTTTCCAAACATGCATGCTTGAATGTCCTAGTTTTCTATGCCATAACCATGAATCATGATCATCTTTTGCAACAAAACATGCATTTGAAATATGAATGTCATCTAAATGCACCATATAAATATTTCCTATACGATGACCAATAAGCACAATTTTGTTGGATTCAGTGTCAATGATTTTGCAACCATTTAAATCAAACATGACATTGAAACCTTTATCACACAATTGGCTTATGCTTAAAAGATTAAGCATAAGATCATTGACGTACAAAACATTGTCAATGAGTATAGAAGAGTGATCACCAATGGAACCAATTCCTTTAATGTGGCCTTTGGAGTTGTCACCAAAAGTTACTACCCCTCCACTTTTTGGTTTTAGCTCCAAGAATCTACTCTTGTCACCGGTCATGTGTCTTGAGCTTCCACTATCAAGGTACCATGAGTTTACACTGAAGTTTTGGTCTTGTAGCAATGCTCCCCCTACAAACATAGAATCAAGTCTTGATTTTTTCAAAACGAGAATTCCCAACCTTTTTCAAATAACCTTTAAGATCACTCGCTTTCTTTTGGTGATCATCATGGATGCAAGTCTTTGTTTTTCTTTTCAAAACCCTTTTGTTTTTCTTGCAAATCCACAACCTTTCTTTCAAGTTCCACATTTGTTTTGGATAAATAATCATTTTTATTTTTCAAATCAAAAATTGTTTTCTTTTTTTCAAAAGTAATTATTTATACTTCAAAACCCACTTATCGTAAACCTCTTGCAATTCATCATAAGCTTCTTGAAGCTTATCAAAAGTAAAATCAAAATTAGATGAGTTTGAGTCTACCTTAAGATCATCCTCCAATGCCATGAGACAAAGGTTAGCTACTTCTTGCTCTTCCTCATCGAATGAGTCCTTATCACTCCAAGTAACTATATGTGCCTTGAGCTTCTTCTTCTTCCCGAAGCTCTTCTTCTTTAGTTGAAGATAATCTAATTTGATGTGTCCCAACTTTTTGCCCTCATAGAAAATGATTTGATCCTTCTAGGCTTGTTCTTAAAACTCTCTTTCCGTTGTAACTTTCTTACCCAGTTGGATTTCATGAACCTAGTGAATATCTTGGCTAGCATAGCCATTTCTTCATCTTCTTCCTCACTTAAATCGCCCTCCTCTTGTGAAGCTTTGAGAGAAATTTTCATCTTCTTCTTCCTCACTTCTTTTTTCTCTATCTTCTTCTATTCCTTTTTCTTTTTCTCTTCTCTTCCTTTCTTCGTAATCTCGTGCATGAGAAGTAACCCTAAAAGAGCATCAAGCTTCAAGGTCTTGAGATCCTTGGCTTCGATGATGGTAGTCTTCTTTGAATCCCACGACTCGGAAAGAGAATAAATAAGCTTCTAAACAAACTTGTCTTCCAAAATGACTTCTCCATAGCCTTTAAACCTGTTAACAATGATGGAGAATCGATCAAAAATCTTGGTGATGTCTTCATCTAGTTCCATTTTGAAGTTCTCATAGCTTAGATTGTGGAGTCCAATCTTGGTCTCATTTACTTCATTTGTTCCTTCATAGGTAACTTCTTGCTTGTCTCATATCTCATTCGCACTTGTGCAAAAAGACATCTTGGCGTACTTATCCGACCCAAGAGCATAAAATAGAATGTGCATGGATTTGTCGTTAATTTGCAACTTCCTCCAATCTTCATCCACGTATTCTTGTCTTGCCTTGGGAACACGTCAGTCGCCCTCTTCCTTCATAGGAATAGATGGTCTATCTTCCACTACATCCCAAAAGAGGTAGTCATTGGATTTGATGAAAAGCCTCATTCTATTCTTCCAATAAGGATAGTTATCCCCATTGAAATAAGGCGGTTTGGTGATGGATTGAGACTCCGCAAAGTGGTTGCAGAAGTAGAGGTCATGGCTTGAATTGTTGATTGATTGAACACCGATATTTGTGGGAATGTGATTCCCTTGGATTTCTTAGGTATTTGTCGAATCCCCCCCTTTTGGACCATATTGCCCTAAGTTAATGGATTAAGTTCATATAGATCCTTTATTGAATTTAATTAGATGATTAAATATGCGTGGTGTAAATTAATTAAATATTTTTATTCATTATTAATTTAATAATTAAATGGTGTTACTCATATTTAAATATTTAATGTATTTTTTAAATATTATATTTATGGTGTTTATAGGTTATATGTTGAGATAGAATATTGCTTGAAAATTAATAAGTTAAGAGTTGATACTTTTAATTTTACTCTTTGATTGATAAGATGTTTATCATCTTATAAAACATTTTAGTAGATTAAACTTATGATATAAATTCTTACCAGCATTATACAACTTTTAGATTTATTTTATTGTTTACTTTAATTTACTTGACATGTCACAAGTAATAAAAAAATTAAAAAATTGAACATATTAAGTGTTTAACATTTAAAAATTCACAAAAATATTTTAATAGAGGATGACGAGGGTAAGTACACATAAAATATACTTTTTTAAAAAATATTTTTTAATAGTCTAAATGTGATTACAAGGTAGTATATGTTTATACATATTCTTAACCCTTTGACAAGGAACACACACCTTATAGACAAAGTTATTGAACCCAGGTCTCTAGGATAAACATCATCCATTTTTCCACTAGACCGCTTGTCGGGTTCTTTTAAAAAATTGTTAATATAATAATTATACTAATATTATGATAAATATATAATTTTTGCAAATTTTAGATAGTGTAACAGAAGTAATTCTATTACTTTTTGTGCATATATTTTTAATTTATTATTAAAATTTTAACATCTTAAAATGAAAATATAACACATGGACAATTTAGTAAATTTTACTTCCAGATAACCTTATATTCCTCTATCCAAACACAGTAATCTTACATTCCTACCCAATACACCAAACAATTAATGTAACATTCCCAGTAATATGTCAGGTAATGTTACATTCCAAAATTTTATTCCCAGAGGTAATCTTACATTCTGTAAACCAAAATCACCCTTAAGGTTTATACCCCCAAACCTTAAGAACACTCACAAAGAAAAATAAAATTTTAGCAAACTAAAAATCCTCACAAAGGCAATATGTTTGCACAATTTTATGCTCACTCAACCCCGAACACTAGAGTACAAAGATTACAATAAGAACTCTCAACTAGGTTACAAGAATTTTACACACCCGCTCATTGATTCTAACCGTTTGGGTAGTTGGGATATTGATTATAGTCGTTGGGCTGCATTTTTCCCGCAATAAATGATGTTTGGAAACATTGGGTATCGGTACTCGAGCACTCGTATCAGCACTTGTCATAAGAAGAAATAGTCGTTGCAATAAAGGGGTATCGATACGCGAGAAGCCACATTGATACGGAGTGCGAATTTTACAAAGGGTATTGGTAAGTTTCGTACAGTATCGATACCGATTTTGCTCACTGGAATCCTTAGAAGTTTTGCTCAAAAAGTCGTATACGCCAAAGAGGGTATCAGTACGCATAACCATTTTTCAAAACTCATGGTTCCAATAAGCTAACAAGGCAACAGCCGGATAATAAATAAAAGATTTGGAAAATCTTTAACCCTCGTACCGATACGCTATAAGCCATACCGATACTCATAAGCAAATTTGGTTTACTAGTTTAAAAGGGCGTACCGATATGTGACCAGCCGTATAGGTACTCTATAGCCATTAAGTATAAAATAGTTTTCTAGTAGCAAAAAACTGTACCGATACGCCATAGTTCGTATTGGTACTCTTGTACCAAATTGGTTATTTTGAGTACCAAAATACTTAGGAAAACTTTGTGGTTTAAGGTTTTGACTTAGAAAATATTTAAGTTCAAATGTTTGTCAATTTTGTGAGTCAATTGAGTATTTAAAAATCTATTCCCTTTTACAAAATAGTCCTTGTTATATCAAAATCAAATATAGGTTTAACAGTGTTGCTATAACAAATGAAAGTGTGATGAGGTTAAAACACACTTGTATTTGTGGTTGTAAAATGGATTTTCAGTGAATTTAGCTCCGCAAACGTAGGTATGGACGAAGGTCTTGGGACTTGTGGAGGTGTGGCTTGAGATGACACGTGTAGTTAATGAGTTTTTCGAAGAGTATAGGATCATGCTCGATATTACAAGTAGAGCTTTAGGGGTATGTGCAAATGCCTATGTTGTGCATGGAACTTGAGAGTGATCTACGTTATTGTTGAGCTTGATAATTTAGAGATAATGCATATTGTCATGCCTAGGAAGAGACGGGACATTAATCTCACATCGAAAAGGAAAATAGAGGTCTTGGGATATATAAATAGTGGCGCTGCACATCTTATCAGACATGTTTTTTTGGGAAGAGGGTAATAGTCATGTGACAAGTAGTATCAGAGCGACCCTTTGACTGTCTGATTTTATACCGAGCGCCCATGAGTGGGATTGGCAGGGTGGACAACCATGACAATTGGTCTATCACGAGAGTTGTTGACTCGTGATGAGGGCGTCACGAGATTGAGTGGGGGAGAATGTCACGCCTAGGAAGAGGCGGGACATTAATCCCACATCAGAAAGGAAAAAAGAGGTCTTGGGGTATATAAATGGTGGCACTGCACATCCTATCAGACATGTCTTTTGGGAAGAGGGCAATGGCCTTGTGACAATATTCTTAATGAACAGTTAGAAACCTATGACGATTCGCACCATGTTTGGCCATTTTGAGGCTCAATTAAGAGATCAATGTCGGACGTTTATCGAGAAGGCAATAATTTAGAGGTGACAAACGGGTCATTAGATTTAGTTTCGGTTTGGTTTATTTCGGGTCTGACTATATTCGGTTTAAATTCGGTTCGGGTTTGGTTCGGTTTTAGTTTAGGTCTACGGTGATTTCAGTTCGAGTATCGGGTCGAGACTTCGGTTCGGTTGACTTTTGGTCGATTGATTTTGGGTCAGGTCAATATCAAGTTAATAGGAGATTGATCAGTTTTAGTCGGGTTTTTAGGCCGAGTTAGTTTTTTCACCCTATATATGACTTTATATAGCCTGTATATTTGACTTTTTGGTGTGTTGTGCAACAATTCACATCTCATTTTTATTTATTTATTTTAATAAATTGATTGACATGGCTAAATTAACTTTACATATATATGTTTGGTTTCCATGGTTTCCAAAGCCCACCTAATATTGTTTTAAATATTTTATATGATGATTATGTTGTCGTTAGGCAGGTTCTTAATTATAATGGCCTAAATAATTACTTTCTTCTCTAATAATAAATAGGATAAATTATCTATTTAGTACCCACCTATGTCCGTGTTTCTATTTTGGTATTCTAGTTAATTTTTTGGTAAAATAGTATCTAACTATACGTTTCGTTTCTATTTTTTGGTACCCATCGTTTAAAATTAACGAAAATTGTGATGTGGTTTGGTTTAATGACAGTTTTATTTCAAAAAACTTATAAAATCGATCAATTTAGTCTAAAAACTACCAATTTAAACATCATTATAAATTTTTGGATTAAAAGTATAAATTTTTTATTCTTCTTCTTCTTCCTGTCAAATTCTTCTTGTGCTTAATAAGAAAAAGAAGAAGAAGAAGAAGAAGAACCCATGGAGGTAGACGAACTCGTGTTGATCATAACCAACACCCATCTCCACACAAAAAAAAAAGAGTTTCATCGATGGGTATGAGGTGTTGTCGGCAGTGCTTGTGCCTACACTTTGATATGCTTCCATGGCTGTCGTGGCTCGGATTGGGCGTTGAAGTTTAGGAACACGAGGAAGGTCGATGATAGAGGAGAAAAGTGGAGACTTAAATGAAGGTGAACTGTATGTTTTTCAAGGGGAGAGAGGTTCAGTAGAAGTAAATGACAACTTTGGAACCGATCAGAAACAATACTCTTCTCCTCTAAGAATCAGCCCCAACAAAGCTAGCTAATTCGAGTAAAATTCATCAAAATTTCCCTGTCCAATTTACGTTTTTCTTTATTGTTTCTAGAAAACAGTATACGAGAGGCCTATTCATTTGTTGTCAGACTTTAGCACTTGTCTCTATTATTCTAATTATATAAGGGTTTGATTTTGAAACCAATCCACATATTATTCATGTCCAAAAAGTGTACATTTCTCATTTTTTTCTTCTTCTGCAACCTCAAAAGAATATGAACAGTTTTAAGGGAAAAATGAAAATTATACTTTTAATCTAAAATTTTAAAATTATATTTAAATCGATAGAATTTTGGACTAAATTAATAGATTGTTGAACTAAAACTGTTATCAAACCAAGTCACGTCACTATTTCCGTTAATTTTAAACGATGGAGGTACTAAAATAGAAATTCAACGCACGTTAGGTATCATTTGACAAAAAAAAATAGTTGAGATACCAAAATAAAAACACGGGCATAGGTGAAGTACTAAATAAGTAGTGTATCCTAAAAAATAAATGTTGACCTAAGTAATAAATCACCTTGTACTTTTGAGATAAAAAACCAAGGAAGACATTGTTGGGATGAATACCCACGGACATTAATACGAATTGTAAATTTACCGATAAAAAAAGTATAATGAAAATAGGTACTTTCATAGGTAGAAGAAGATATAAAGTCTATTGACAATGAGACCCTATGATTGCAATTGAAAGGACGACCCATTCTAATTTGTACAAAGTCTCATCTCATCGTCATCACCACTCACGAATTTTTTATCTATCAGTCAAACGTGTTTAATTTCTTGAAGATGAAAATTTATAAAATAAACAAAGTAAAACCTTCTTTATTTATTAATAAAAACTGAGTTTAGTAGCACTGATTGCTGCACATTTTTTTTTTCAAGAATATTCCATCTGATGTGAGATTTACAAAGGAATCTACAACGGTTGATGTTATTTGATCAAAAAATACAACGGTTGATGTTAGTTTTTTTTTTTTTTTTACAATCGGACCAAACTTATTGGAATGTTTTGAAGCAAATTGCATAGGGATCAGAGAGTTTGATATGGCCTGACGTTTGTTGAATCCCTGAAAGGTAGTTGGACTGGCCACTGATTCTCTATATATAGACCAACCACTCTTCTCAGTTGTTATATCTTGCAATAACGCCAAACCCAAAAGAGCCTTTCTTCTTACTTTGCTCGAAAAGAACATATTAAGATCCACGGCTAATCCGCAAGCATGACTGTCTCAACAACAAATGGCCGTGTCCTCATAGTCGGAGCAACCGGCTTCATCGGTCAGTTTGTGGCTGAAGCCAGCTTAGATGCTGGTCGACCCACTTATGTTCTGGTCAGGCCGAGCTCGGCTAACCATTCCAAGACCCATGTAGCCAAAGCCCTTCAAGACAGAGGCGCCATATTGTTGGATGTATATCATATATTGAATATTCTTTTGTAGGAGAAAGGTGGATTTTTTCTTCTTCTGATGGTAGAGTTTTGTTTCCAGGGACTGGCAAATGACAAGGAGTTAATGGTGAAGCTGCTGAAAGAGCACCACATCGAGATAGTGATATCCGCTGTGGGTGGTGAAAAAATACTGGATCAACTGGCTTTAGTCGAGGCAATTAGCTCTGCTGGTACAGTTAAGGTATATAGCTCGGAGTTGGAGTCGGAGTTATTCATTTAAAACGTGAAACCAGTGCTTTCACTGAGCTTTAAACAAGTTTGCTTCTTTTTTTTTTTTTTTTGCAGAGGTTCTTGCCGTCGGAGTTCGGACACGACGTGGATAGGGCGGAGCCAGTGGAGCCGGGGCTCAAAATGTACAAAGAGAAGCGGCAGGTGAGGCGTCTGGTTGAAACGCTGGACATTCCGTACACCTACATCTGCTGTAATTCGATTGCTTCATGGCCCTACTACGACAACCGGCATCCATCGGAGGTGATTCCACCGTTGGACCAGTTTCAAATCTATGGAGATGGAAGCGTCAAAGGTAATAAATACAGTAATAGTACTCCCCGAGTACTACGAAGATGGTTTTTTATTAATTTTTTTAATTTTAACTAACAATTATTTAAAATTTATTATTAATAAAAATATAAATTAAATATATTTTAAATATATTTTTTTATAATTTTTAATTATTTAAAATATTTAATATAATTATAATTAAATTTTAAAAATTTTAATTTAAAAAAAATTAATAAGGGATAGTATTTGTGAGATCCAGTATATCTTCTCTGATTATGTGGTCCACGTAAATGTCGACAATGGTAAGTGCTAACAACGTACATACTTATCGAAACTATCAAAGATACGAGTCAATCGTACGTGTTGAATATAGGGATGAGACAGTGATGGTATAATTAATTACTCCCTCTATTTAAATTGTTCGACTTTTTAAAAGTTAATTTTTTTTTTGATTATATTTATTTTAAATATTTTAAATAATTAAATTTTATAAAATATACATTTTAAAATTATTTGATTGAGGCTTTTTAAAATATATTTTTTATATTTTTGTCAATAATAAATGGGTAAAACTTTGATATACATATTGTGTAAATGTCTGTGTATTTACACTATAAAAACTTAAATACTAAATTCCTAACCCTAACCCTATACACTAAATTCTAAACATCAATCTTAAATTCTAAACCCTACAACCTAAACCCCTAAGCCTTAAACCTTAAACTAAAACTCTAACCCCTAAAACTAAAAGGCACGTATAAACTAAAGTTTACACGACCTGTGTATCAAAGTTTTTTTCATAATAAATTTTAAATAATAAATGGTGAAAGTTGAAAAAATTACCAATACTTGTTATTAGTAGCCTAATTTTTTTCTAACATTTGTTTTTAGGGACATACTTTTAAAATGTATTTTTTTTCAATACTTCTTATTATAGACTCGATTGTTTTCTAATACTTGTTATTAGGGACGTACTCTTAAAATTTAATATTAGAGGTCCGGTTTTTTAAAATATTTGTTATCAAGGGTCCAGTTTATTTTCTAATATTTGTTTTTAGAACCTAATTTTTTCCCAACATTTATTATTAAAGACATACTCTTAAAATTTAATTTTTTTAATACTTGTTACTAGAGACCAAATTTTTTGCTAATACTTGATATTAGGGCATACTTTTAAAACTTAATTTTTTTGCAATACTTATAAATAGGGGACTACTTTTTAGATTCGCCCTAGGACCACCAAAATCTCAAAAACGGGCATGCTGGCCAGGTAGGCCTGCGGTGCGGCACAAAACGAAAATGTTACAAAACACGAAACTTAAAACGAAAAATGTTACACTTTTTGATAACATTTTAAGTCGGTGTCTCACAACAGTATCGATACTTAGAGACAAGTTCTGATACTTACAAAAACTTAAAATATTATCATAAGTAATAGGTATCGATACTCGAAGCTAAGTTTCGATACTTAACTACCAACCTAAAATGTTATCAAAAAGTATAATATTTTCGGTCTTAAGTTCCGTATCTTGTAATATTTTCAGTTGGTGCCGCACCGGACCATGCCGCACGTTACACTCGCCCATGTCTGGTCCCCCTGCTTATCCCTGTAGAAGTTCGCAATAACCATCGAATGTATGCATGCGGTACTTATTCAATGCATGCATGCGGTACTTATTCAATGATGGAGTTAAATTTTCTGCAAATTCAAATAATGAATTCTTTGTGTATGCCTCCCGTTGCAGCTTACTTTGTTGCGGGCACAGATATAGGCAAATTCACCATGAAAACTGTTGATGACATTAGGACCGTGAACAAGTCGGTTCATTTTAGGCCACCCTGCAATTTGTTTAACATGAACGAGCTTGCAGCTTTGTGGGAAAGGAAAATCCGACGAACCCTCCCGCGAGTTACCATCACCGAACAAGACCTTCTCTCGGTTGCGGCAGGTCCACGATTCTCATAAACAGTCCTGTTCTATCTGAATCTCCCCTGCATTGCTTGACTTAACTAATAGTCAATTCATTGTCATTATCCTTGAATTTGCAGAGAATCGTCTCCCACAGAGTATTGTTGCATCATTCACCCATGACATCTTCATAAAGGGATGTCAAGTCAATTTTTCAATCCACGGACCGAACGAAACCGAAGTGAGCAGCCTATACCCGAACGAGACGTTTCGAACATTGGACGAGTGCTTCGACGACTTCCTACTGAAGATGAAGGATGAAAAAACAAAGAAAAGTAATGAAATCCAGGCCCCGAAGCCAGTGGTTGAAGCCTTCGCGATCACGGCGATAAGTGCTTAACGTTTACTTCATTCATGATGAAGGGCTATTCTATCAAGATAATTTTAACGTGGTGTGATTTGTTCTTGATTCCTATCTATTTAATATGTAATAAGGAAATTCTATTAGAATAAGAGGATTGAATGTTTAGTGATCGTAAGGCTCTAATTAGTAAAAATCTGTTCAAGCTGGAAAAGGAAGGTGGGAAGGAGAAAGAAAACCAGCAAGTTGGTTGTTTTATTATGTACCCTAATGGTTTGCCTAGTGATTTTGATATGTATACTATCCTGCATTTAGTAATAAAAGGTGATTTATTCCCAAAAACGAAGAAAAAGTTCTAAAGGTTTGCCTAGTGTTCATGTTACAATGGAATCTTTGATGGAGTTTGATGTTCCGAGTGAAGTGATTTGTGTAATTATTGAACCCTTTTGAATTAAAATGGAATAAATAAAAAATTTATATGTTTATTTATTTGTTTTGTTGTATATGTTTTTCTCAAATTCGATGTTGCATGTAAAACAATTAAGTGATAAATGAATATCATCTCATTACTTATCTAAGTTTAACCGAATATAAATTGTATTATAATACTAATTATAACATATACAATTTATATTAGTTGGTAATCTAAACATGTTTGTAGTTCATAAAATTATTTTGAGGAACTAATTTTGAATAACTATTATTTTGTCTAAAGTCCAAATAGGGGAAGACTTGTCTTGACTATCGAAGTGGTTGACTCCCGACTAGAGACATAGATGAGTTGGTCTAGACTGATGACATATTAGTTGGACCCAAGATGAATTAATATTTGAAATTTGTTCAAACATTAAATTCACATATGACGTTCAAAATATGTTTATCTTAAGCGTGACTAAATGTAAGACTATGTGTGTGCGGCTTTGTATACTCTGATTTATCAAGATCTGACGTGTTTCGAAGTAGTAAACTGAAAGAGTATGCGACCCATTCACGATGTAGGTGCATGTATAAATATGAAATCTTAGCTCGATTAAAGAGTAATGTATTCTCCCAATGACATTGTGAAAATAAAACATAACCACATATTATTTTTCAAGAATGAATGATTAATTATTAGGTTTAAGGGTCTTTAAAGCCCTTAAACTTTTGAAAAAAATCAATTAAGCCCTTAAGTTTTATTTTGTATCCAAATAAGTCTTGAACCAATCAATTAAGCCCTTTGACCAATTTTAAAAATCAATTTTTATTCACGATGTAGATGTATGTATAAATATAAAATCTTAGCTCGATTAAAGAGTAATGTATTCTCCCAATGACATTGTGAAAATATAATATAAACACATATCATTTTTCAAGAATGGATGATTATTTATTAGGTTTAAGGGTCCTTGAAGCCTTAAACTTTTGAAAAAAGTCAATTAAGTCTCTAAATTTTTTTTGCTCCCAATTAAGCCATGAACCAATAAATTAAACCAATTAAGCCCTTTGGCCTATTTTGACAATCAACTTTTTACGGTTTTTTCTTAGGATATTACTGTTGCGTGAAATGATACAGTTTTGTTTGTGATATTTACATATTTTTAGAAAACTATTTTTATAAGGTTTTTAGAATTTTTAAAACTTTTAAAGAATGTTTTAAATAAAATAAAAAAATCTAAAAATGTCTAGTGACAGCACTGAAACACGACACATTACACCAATTGATCCAAGAAAAATTGTTAGATTTAACAGTCAACGTTGGTGAAATTGATAAATTGATAAAATTTTGGAGTATAATGGCTTATGATACCTTTAAGCCTAATTATTACCTACTTTATATTATAATTATTTTCACTATTTCATTTACAATAAAACCTTGAGATAAAAATATCAAATCAGATAAATGAGTTTAATTCAAAGAGACCATAAATAGCCTATAAGTATAATATATTTATGACAAAATGTCATAACAAAAATTACAACGACGATACTGTCTTAGTTTTATGAGTGAAAATTTAGTCATGGTGCCACAGTGTTGTGACTTCTTGATTTAAATAAAAAAATATAATTAATTGAGAAAAAAAATCTAAAAATAATTTCATTTATTTTAGTTCACATCATATAAATTTGAATGCTTTTTTTCCCGACTCATTAAAGCTCGTAAACGAATGCATATTAAATAATGAACATATTAATGATTTACAGGTGAAAATAGATTGAGAAAAATTACTCAATTGTGTAATAACATTTTCTCATGAAAATGAAGAGATAATTCGAAATTTTAATCTAACAATTTTTGTAAATGGAGTCCAAAGTGGTACATTAAATTACTAAACTATGTGAATTAAAGTATTTTAAAAATTAAAATAAAAAATAAAATAAAATCTTACCTAAATACTAAGATGGTGAAATTGTCTTAACTTACGCAATTGGAATTATGAATTAAAATTCATTTGGGTTTATTTAATTCCATAAATTTAATTAAAATTCTAAGACAATAAAGTTACTTTAATTTTAGTATACTAAAATTGAACTGTGTAAAAATTATTTAATGAATAAATATTAATTTTATCATAAATAAATATGTAATTATGATTTAAAATTAATTTAAATCTATTTTAATTATTAAACAATTAATTGAGTATTTAAATTTTAAACCTGAAGTTTTAATTGTATAAATAAAATATGAAATAAAAAGGTGAAAATCCAATAATGCAAACTTCATGAACCTATAGTTTATAGTTCCTTCCACTCCCAGATACATCAATATACGCTTAACAACAAACCGATGGCTGCCTTGAGACGCATGCACATATACGCATTTCAGTGGGTTATGGACAGGGGCCGTATAAGAACAACCGCACATGCCCCAAGAAAGAGGGGCCTTAAAAATAGAGAATTTAAGTTAAATAATTATAAAAAAATTATAAATTTGTATATATAGTTATGTGTATATATATAATAATTATCTAAAACTTTAAACATGCAAAAAGAATGACACATTTTAAGTGAAAATGTTTGATTTTTAAATATTTATAAGTCAATTTTTTGTTGCTCAAGAGGATAATATAATAATATTTTTTCTATTATAATAATTATTTTGAAAGAAAAAAATTTATCTCTTACCGATTATAAATTAAAGGCCACATTTTAAAATTTGCACAGGGCCCCCAAAATCTTTGAACCGCCCCTGACGCATTTCATCCTTTATCAATAATTTTTTAGTGAACTTTTGTCGACTATCACCAAATTTTGGGACTTACAGGGAATGACGCAAAACTTTATGTTAAGGGTGCGAATCTATAAAATTTTATAGGGTAAACTTATAAAATTTTAAAAGGACGAAAATAAAATTTTAATAGAAAATACATACAAAATTTTTAAAAAAATTCTAAACTATAAAAATTTTTTAAATTTTTAAGGGGATGACCGCCTCCTCTAGTCTCCCTCTAGGTCCATCTCTGATGACTTCGTTGCCCAAGAAATGTCATAAATCTTCAAAAGTATTTGAGAGAATTAATCATTTAATTTATGGATTATACTATTAATTTCACCATTTAAATTTTCAGTATTTCATCAACATCATACACTATAAAATATATAAAAGAAGAGTCGACTTTGAACCAAATTCTTGGGACTTGGCTAGGCCCATTAATGACTATGAAATTTGCACACTAAAAGTTTTCCTAATTCATTATAGTTCTGGAAGTCAGGTGGAAAGCTTTTATGGCCCATGTAAATTGTGTGACAATTTAATTTAAATTGAAGCAAACTGTCCGTTTAATTAAAACAAGGGTAATTTACACCGGAAATCCCTTTTGTTTGAGTCTTATTCTGTTTGGTCACTCGATTTGAAAAAGATAAAAGTGACCACTTATGTTTTTTATCGTTATTGTTTTGGTCACCCGACCGTTAACTTCCGTTAATAAAAAATATTAATTTTAATTTTGGCCCTTAAACTTTTGAAAGTTTATTTTTTCCACCCATTTCAAATAAAAATCTCAAAAACTCTTCCTCTCCTCTACCCCAAACCGTACACTTATTGTCGTCACCGTTGTTCGTCTTGCCGTCGCTGTCGTCGTTCGCCTTAACTCCGACTTTGAACAACCCTCAGACGTCGCCCTTCCTTTTTCGACGAACCAGGACCAACGGGCGAAAGCTTTCTTTCTCTATTTCTTCTTCATGGTTTAGATTCCTTAAAAACCCCTGAAAAACTCCAATATCCCTAAATCGCTCAATTTTTCATCCTTAGCCGTCAATAGAGTTTGTTTCAAAGTATGTTGTGTTCGGGTTTGTGTCGAGAGGGGCAAGGGTGATTTGATTTAGGTGGTCGATGGTCGTGAAACTTGTGGTTGGCCAGTGATTTCAATTGTGTCGAGGGGGGACAATTAGGGAAAAGTTTAGGTTTGGGCAATGATTTTAACTATGCAAGTGGTGACAAAGAGGATTGGGGTTAGGGTTTTGATATGAGATTGACGACGGGGCAACGACTGACGACGACTGCAACATGCGATGACTGGTGGCGGCTGAAGGTGGCGACATATATGGATGAAGGGATAGAATTGTTAGGATTTTTGTTTAAAAGGGTGGAAAAATAAACTTTCAAAAGTTTAGGGGTGAAAATAAAATTAACATTTTTTATTAACGGAAGTTAACAGTCGAGTGACCAAAACAGTAACGATCAAAAACATAAGTGGTCATTTTAATCTTTTTTCAAATCGAGTGACCAAAATAGAACAAGGCCCAAACAAAAGGGACCTCCGGTGCAGATTACCCTTAAAACAATTGTTTTTATTAAACTCAAACTTCTATGATATTCTAGAATTATCCATTCACTCCTATAAATAGATAACTAAGCCATTGTTATTTTCATCCCACAATTCTATAAAGCCTATATGTAAAAAGAGTGAAATCTCTTAAATTATTAATTGATTTCCGATACAATCATGTTTCCACCCACGAAACCTATAAACATCATTTAAGCCCTATTATAAAACTAATAGTGTTTGATACAAAAGATTTTGTGTAATGATTGATCGGTTAGAGCAGTTTAAATGCAAATTTATCCAGGCATTATATCCTTCAACAAACGATTTGTCTCCTCTTCCTGGAATATGTTTTCAGTCTTATTTATAATAACGTTATTCTATGTAAGTAGTATATAAATGTAGGGATTATGATAACATTCTTGTTTAAGGCTGGAAAGTCTTTTTACTTTTTTTTTTCTAATTAAATATACCTTAAAATCATGAAAATTTTGAAATGCAGCAGAATTAGTCGATAAAACAACAAAATGTTGACATAAAAACTCTCAAAAGCTCTTATTTAAGGAAAAGAAGAAGCTTCCAAAAGCATAGTGTGCTCAATGCTGAAAGTTGTCGAGTTCATTTAGCAACAATTGATAAAGCTTGAACCATTTTTATGCAGCTGCATTGAAAGAGAAATCGAACCATCAATTATCTTTTAATGTACCTCACATTAACATTATTTATCTGACCACAAACTGTTTAACCCGGGGCAATCACCACCAGATTTATGAATACTAGTTTTCGTCTTTCATAAGAAATAATGAACAATAAAATAAGCAACACCTCCAAAAAACAATATTTTTTTTTTTGTAAATTCAAATATGTTTCTGCATGACAGATGGGTCGGTCCAAAATATTTAGATAGCCAACAAATTGAAGAAATATGATTACATATTACAGGAAAAATTGAAGGATGGTAATTTTTAAGCATCTCTATTCATCAATTTGTTGCACTAATAATAACTCAGTGCACTATATATGATACTTATTGCATGAATATAATTGATTGTTTCAAGAAAGAACAACTAAAGAATCCGATAAAAAAAACAACTAAAAAACATATTGCATTACTTGCGATCCTAAGGAAATGCGAAAGATTCAAAGCCTTCGAGTTCAACACGAAACACAGATACTTAAAATTGAAGTACAAGAAATAACAACTCGTAAGCTAAACTGGAACAAAGATCGCCATGAAAACAATTTCTTGTGATTCTGAGCTTAAGATTCAAGAATCATATTTTAATTTTTGTTGTTAGGGAAATAAGAATAAGAAAACGATGGATTAGTGTTACCGGGATTAGAAGAGCCTTCTTATGATTACCGTGCAGAAAGAAATGTAGTGGGTGAGTTGTGGGAGGTTATTTATGGACAATATGTGAGAAGATGATATTAGAGGGAAGAGGAAGCAAAATTTGACCACTTTCAACAAAATTGATCGAGTAACTCATTTATGATGGGATATAGGCAGAGACGGAGGTATATTTGTGGTGGAGCAGTTCCTCAAATTTTTTTAAAAATATATAGATAAATATAATAAATAGCAAAAATATTTTATGCATTCGCGGTGAAAAATTTGTTGTCTACAACCAGGGACAAAGTCATGTATAGTATAATTACATTTGATGTCCTTTTTAGTTTAAATAATAGTAAAATAAAGTCTTTGTCCTTCCTAATTTTTAGATTTAAAGGTTTAATAGACCTTTGCCCCTCCCGATGTTTGATCCTTGTTTTGGGTCACCACACAAAATGGTTTGTTTTCTTACTAAGGGTTCTCTTGAATATATGAATGTTTTGATTGGAGCGGAAATTCCATTCGTGATATAAGGTGGATTTTAATGAGTTCTTAGTTGAGATTCGAATCAGGGACGAAGCCAGGATCGAATATTGGCAGGGGTCAAAATATTAAATTTTAAAATTTTAAGGGCTTATTAAGTATTTAAACTCAAAATTCTTGGGATAAGGCCCAATTTGTCTAATGTTTAAACTTTAAAAGAACCTAAATTGTTATTTGGACCAAAAAAATGAAGATACAGGCTCATTCTTCTTTTGTTTAACCCCAACTTGATTATATATTTAATAAACTCTTATATTTTTTAATTTGAATATTTATTTTTACATGGACTAAATGTTATTAGATCAAAATCTATCTAATAATTTAATTTTATAGCAGGGGCCGGGGGCCCTTAGGCGTCAAGGGAGCTCCGTCCCTGATTCGTATAAACATCATTTTAATTTGAATATTTATTTTTACATGAACTAAATGTTATTAGATCAAAATCTATCTAATAATTTAATTTTATAGCAGGGGCCGGGGGCCCTTAGGCGTCAAGGGAGCTCCGTCCCTGATTCGTATGATGTATAAGTGTATGTTATGGATTGTTTAGGGTTCTGTTTTGTAGTGGCTAATTTTGGTGTAGGTGATTTTCATTTTGTTATTATTCGGAACTCATAAGTGCGCGTACAAACCTACAAGCAAGTGTTCATCTGTAATGGCAACCAGACATCGATGGGGAAATAACACAAGCCTGAACTGATGAGTTGTTGCTATCATCCAACTGCCAACAGTAATATTTTGAGCAGCTGATATTCTATTGAAAACAAAATATAGATTGGTTTGGTTCTTGGATTTTTTACTAATTATTTGTTTGGATTTTTTTTTACTTATTTTGATGATATGTAGTAGGATATAATTTTGATACACAGGCTGTATAAAACTAATTTTACACTATATAACTCAGATCTTAAATTCCTAACCCTAACCTTAAAAAATATACCATATACCATAAATTCTAACCACTAACCTTAAATTCTAAACCCTACAACCTAAACCCCTAAACTAAAACTCTAACCCTCTAAAATTAAAATGTAAATATTTTTTATACCCTAAAATTTACACGACATGTGCATTAAAGTGTAAATATTTTTGCCTATGGAGTATATATATATATATATATATTTATTTATGTTTTTTACATTTATTTGTTAAAATTTTAAAGTGTAAATATTTTTTCAAATAAAAATTAATAATTCTTATATAAAATTTGTAATTTCTTTTCATTATTTGAAATGTAGGACGTATATTTTTCAACTGTAAAAATAAAAATTATAAATTAACTAAAAAATTGAATTTGCTTCAATTTAAGTAACCACGACTTTTAAACATGTATTTTGTAAACTGTTCTAATACTTCGATTCATGATATGGTATTGGATTGTCTCAATTGTTCTCCGTTGGTGTTCTATGAGGTTAATGGTGTTTTGGATTATGGCTGGTAATTGTGATGAGAGGGGGTTTAAGATGATTGGGATGTTGAAGGAAGCTTTTGATTTGTTTAGTTGTTCTTTTGTGTTGTTTTGGTTTGGTGCAGAACTTTTGGTTAGTTTAAGGTATTGCTGTTGAAGATCCTTCATGTATTGTCATTATTTAGCTTTTATGTAGCCATTGTTGGGCTTTTATAATCATTTAAGAAAAACTTATTCGAATGGTTTTTTTCTCAGCCCCAAGTCCATGGCCACTTCCCCAAGTCCATGGCCACTTCCCTGGCAATTGGCGTCCTGAGAAAAATTATTAAATGGGTCTGGCTCATCACGTTATTTATAGTCTAATCCAATAACATTTTTTCATGTCACTTTTTTAAGGTGAATCTTCACTTTTTTTCTGCATGTAATTAAGAAGTTGATAGTTACTTGAAAGTTACGCTGAAATGAGTGAATATTATTGGATGGACCGTGTATTACGTGGTGAGCCGGACCCATCTAATAATTTCTCGACGGTGGGGGTTAAAAGGACAGAAGCCAGGCAAAATAAAACTAAAAAATAGACATGTATATACTATAGTTACCCATCAACTTGCCTGTTTTCTCTATTCTTTGCTTGTTAATTCATCAAGACGAAGTATTGCTTGTTAACCGTGATAAAAGGAGAAACATCATTTGCATTCTATGGGGCATCACTTTTGTTTTGCTTTTGGGAAACAATTTTGTGTGACAGTAGGCAATATGGAAAAGAACCCCCCTCATAAAGCAGATGGTCTATCAGTAATCTTTAAATCCAATCTAAGCAATGAAAACTACTGCTACACATATACATACACATATATATGCAGGATTAGTGGTGGGATCTAAACATGAAAATTCCTTCAAACTTCAGTGCATGGAAACAGAAAGATAAATCCAAAAGGGACAACACCTTACACCACACCCACCACCAATGCATTGCTAATTTGTATTTATATAGTTTCTGATTCAAATACTTCAATAGTATATTTTCACAAATACCATTTTTTAAAGCATATTTCCAGCCATTGTGTGTTTGCCAAATCTGGTATATATAAAGGTCGAGCGACGAGATACATAGAAAATTATGGAGTGTATATATTTTCACAGAACTGTAGATTTTCTTTTTTACTTTTGTTGGCAAAGTAGTTTATTCCCTGACACTTAATTACCCCTTGCCTCTTGTTATGAGAAACCAAGCCACTGCCCCATTATTTGAGAGCACCCGCAAACCAGACAAGTGGCAACGTTTTCACCCGGTGGTTTTGCGAGGAAAACGATTGCTTCGTTGGACACTATCTGATAAACCTCCAATATTTTATTCTCACAGTCATCTTCTGCTTACTCCAAGAGATAGAGCTTGCTTGCTACTTGACTTGATTTTGAGTGAACCAACTTCATGTAGAAATAGAAATAAATGAATTAAGGGGTGAAGTAAACATTGAGAAAGTGTACCGCAGTTTTAAACTAGCAGATCAGGATGCTATTATACATATAGATATATATATGTGCTTAAATATCAGCCCACGTGCATTAGGGTTTTTGGTATGGATACAGGATTGTACTACTTCTACTACTAGCTAGCCATGCAGACATATATATTATATGTATGAATGTATTTGGTGGAAATGAAATAATCAAACTTTTCTTTTTCTCACTGGAACCTGCAGGCTGCATATGTACAAAGCCAAAGCTGCAACTGCACGAAAGATGAGCACGGGAACTTAATTGCCACTCTGACTAGATGTTTCTCATGATTAATGCATCTATAAATGGTTAAAATTAGCTCACACAAATATTTTAGTATAAGTTTCCTGCATAATTAGAGTATCTTGATTTGGATATAATTAGGAGGTAGATTAAGGAGAAAGGACCCTAATGACAATAATCAGAGGGAAATGAAACCTGGAAAGCGACATTTGGTCTTCCAGTCAAACAAAGTCCCCTTTGCTAATGCACATTCATGGGCTGTAAAAGTAGACTCTACCCCCTATCTCTACGTTGTACATTCAGATCATATCATATTATATTACTATATTGCACTCGCTAGCTATAATTAATTGTTGTCTTTCTTGCTTGCTTTGCTTTGCTTTGCTTTCTTTCCCGTAGCCCTAGCTAGGTAGCTAAGCTAGGTTTTTACTAGAGGAGGCCATGTCTATTCTCTTTCTCTCTTTCGTGTTTGTTCTGATACTCTTCCTCTCATCGCATCTTTCAACCCTTTCTATCTGAAAAGAAGAAAGAGAATAAGAAAGAAGTATGAAGTGTTGCTATCAAGCAACTAACCCACACCCACGTGAAGTGTCACGATTCCGGAACTTGGGCCTTCCTACTACTAACTTCATGTTCAATTATCAATTTTTCACCCTCACTTTCATAGCTTATCTTCCTCCACTCACTTCCACTGTTCCCTCTTCTTCCATTTCCTTTAAAAAAAAAAAGATGAACCACCACTTTTGTCTCCGATAAATACCTTCTACTTGCGTGGTTTATCAGCTTCTGCCATGTTTCCTTCAAGCAATAGCTACAACCCTTGTCCCTATCAGCCTGGAAGCTCTTCAATGGAGGATCAGCAGCAGCAGCAGCAGCAGCAGCATGCCCCTTCTTTCATTAACTTTCCTGCACCCTTTTTTGATAACGATGATGATGATGGGTTGCTTATGAGTCATCTTCTATCACAAGCACAGCAGCAGATCTTGGGGTCTACTAGCAACATGGCACCGCCGGATTCCGAGATCAATGTAACTTCTCCGATTAAGGAAACCAAAAAGGTGCCGAGTAACCAGAAGAGGAGTAACGGTAAAGGTGCGAAGCAGGGGACTCCTCGGAAGAGAACCGGGAAGAAAGACAGGCACAGCAAGATCTATACTGCTCATGGTCCTAGAGATCGGCGGATGAGGCTGTCACTTCAGATTGCCCGTAAGTTTTTTGATCTCCAGGACATGTTGGGGTTCGACAAGGCGAGCAAAACTATCGAATGGCTCTTCTCTAAATCCAAGGCTGCTATCAAGGAACTCACCGAGAATCTCCCGGCGGCACTGAAGCACGGATGCAGTACTGGGGGTGGAAAGAGCGTGTCGTCCGCCTCTGAAAGCGAAGTGGTATCGGCAGCCAAGTGTCAAGACAATACGGGAGAGCAGCAAGGTGTCGTAGCAAGAGTTGAATCCATGAGAAGTACCGCTACAGCTAGAGTGGCCAAGGAAAAAAAATCACGTAAAGTTTCATTAAATCATGTTGCGAGAGAATCCAGGGACAAAGCGAGAGCAAGAGCAAGGGAGAGAACTAGAGAGAAAATGAAGATTAAAGGGCTTGAGAAAACGAACAACTCTTCAGATGAGTCGAACCCTAATGAACTGATACAATTGCAGTCCTCGAGTCCTCTCGAAATTGGCGAAAATTCGGGTCCCTCTACTGAAACAAACAATAGTCTGAAGGTAGTGACCGAGGAAGAAGATCAAATGGATTATGTAAGCACCATTGAAAGATTTCTGGGCATTACAAGATCACCATCCATGTTTAATTACTCGAACAACATCGCAGACTCAATCGCAGAATACTCAGCGGAGAATTGTCCAGTTTTTTCAGGAAATTGGGGCATGAGCAATGAGAAGATCCAATACAGTTACTGTGCAATGACAAGCCTCAAGGACTCAACAGGTAATACCCAAGAACAAAACCCTAGTATACTTTTCATGACAGACCCAATTGCTCGTGAAGGAAGAAACCCTACTTCATTTCTCATGTCCACCACAGACATTGGTTTGCATTCAGATTACCAAGAAAATCCTGTTGTTGCCAGCAAATTCCACAATTTTTACTAATGAAGATTTATTCATAAAACCCTTTCCTATTTACTAATTGTGTTAAACAAAAAAATGTTCCTCTTTCAATTTGATTTCTGTGTGATGAATCCTCTCTGCTAAGTAAATGGTGGAATGGACTGAATATTGTTGTATTTCTTCTATCAAATTGATCAGAATTTGACTTTGTTGTTTGTCATCATTATAAGTATTTCTGACTGTTTCTTCTTGTTACTGTCATATAAAGTTGCCCACTAAATCAGAGACAAATCACGTATATCCTGTTTATCTTCCACTAGTGAGGAAGATCAACGTTCATATTATATGTATATGTATATGATTTAGGGTGAAAAGAAGAAGGAAAAGAAATATAATTAATCATTGACGAAAGGAGTGCTCATGTTTTTGGTGCATTTTGCATGTTTTGCATTAGCTAGCTAGGAGCCTAGGAAGGACTTAATCTGTTCCGTAACTAGCTATAGGCTTAATTAGAGCCGTGGGATTCTTCCACTTTCTTTCCCTATAGAGCTAATTTATTCTAAAGCAGCTTATGATAGCTATGAGCAAGACATTGGTATCACCAAAACTTCTTGGAGATTCAGTGCAATGCAAGGTATGTACAAACAGGATGGACTGAGAGGTGCTGGAGAGAACAGTAGTCCTCCTACAAACTTTAAATTATTTTATAGTTTAGATATGTCCCCCTACAAAGGCTTGGTTATTTATACGTGTAGTTTTCACCATCTCAATTACAGGTTGCATTGAAACAAGAATTCATATACACGGGCGTACGTGCTGTTAGTTACCACAGATAGAAATGTTTGTATTTCGCAGAATTTCTTCTTTTATCCTGATGAATTCTTTCTTTCTTGATACCACAATATACAGCAATGATGCAACAAATTAATGCTGACATTTTGACTGTACCTATTCATTAGATATAGAAAACAACAGAGGTAATATGAGGGTAGACCTGTAATAGTAAATGTGATGTTACAGTAGCAAGAACACATGAACAAACCAGGAAAACAGAAAACTATATGCAGTAAATTTGTTTACTATCGAGTCATGACATGCTTCTCTGAAACTTCGGATTTCCTTTACATTTATTCTGAACTTCTTGATAAGTTAGAAAACCCCGAGGTGACTTATATTGCTGGTCTATACTTTGGTAAACATTCTACTTACCATTGCATGCAATAGCAATAGCAATAGCAATAGCAATAGCAATAGCAGAATCTGTTGAGTTTTTTCAAATATTATGAATACAGTTGATCAGTAGAGTTTTATTTCCTTACCTTAATGTCTGACAATCTTAATGGTCCTTCAGCACCAACTTTATTTCTTTGGCCCGCTGATCAGCTGCTTGTAGCCTTATTATGTTGAACTTTAGCTGTAAACGTATTGCACTTATAACCTATAAGATCACTGAAGCCCTATGGAACATAGAGCAAACTTATATAGTAAGTATTTTTTCCCATGTCTGTATATTAGTCTATCACGCCACACATATTTATATGAGCTAGAAAGCCAGAAACCATGCATAAATAGGCATAGCAAGAAAGTAAATGAGGGCATTGAAAAGTCATTCGAAGAAGCTTTGGTCGGTTGAGTTAGGGAACATATGCATCAATACCATTGAAGACTGCAAGGCAGGTATGCACTTATTTTGCTAATTACCCCAGAATCCATTCCTACCAATAAACTGTTTTGCTAAAGGAGTAAAAGCATATCTTCAATGTCTATATGGAAAACTGGTAATTTTCATTTGATTTCGACCGACTCGATCTCTATATGGAAGTCTGAACTCTGGAGAGAAACTAAACAATCATATCTTCAATGTCTCATATTTGATCTAGGTGAAGTTTTAACAACTAATGCAGTTCCAACATATGCACTCTTTCTGTATAATAATGTGCAAGCCACAAGGAAGAATAGCAGCTGCTCTGTCCCTATTTGTCAAGTTAGATGGGTTTCCAGCTTGTTTTCATGAACTTTTCTCAGCTATCACATCATATGTGATCTCAAATGCATTCATCTCACCATGCATTATGCTTCTGTTTTTCTATATCAAACTCGTTGTGATAGTGAAGACTAAAGAAAACAGGAACAAAAAAAAACAATATTCATAATTCCTACAGCAAACCAAGGTATGGGGGTTTGAGTTTGTTCCATTGTCTAAATGAACAATGCCGGAATGTCCTGAAAAGCTTGGTAGGTGGCATTGGCCTAGATGTTATTGCTCAACAAGTGCCTGATAGAGGTGGACGGCATTGGCCTAGACGTTATTGCTCAACAAGTGCCTGATAGAGGTGGACATAGCAAGTTGAAACTTATGGTTGCTGGTGTTGACCCATGAAGAATATATCATAGAATAAAAAAAAGGGGAATTGTGGAAAAGTTGGAAGGATATATATATATAGATAGGATTCACTTAATGTAAAACTCTTAGTTTTACACATTTTTTATATCGTTGGATGGACAAATTGATAGCTCAGATTAACTCTTTATTTTTTTTTCAAGTGATAATCTTCACATAACTCACTGTTAATCTCAATCATTTGTTTCACCCATCCCACGATCCAAAAAATGTGTAGAAATTAAAATTTTTTTCACTGTATAAGTGGATCCTATACGCCAACTAATGTTGATAACTACGTATCTTTAAAACCAAAACCCAAACCCCGGAAGATAACACCTTAACATTCATAAACCATCCTCTACCCGACCGTTGTTGTGCCCCCCGACCGGCCGCCGCCAGATGGGGTTAAAACTTAAATGCTAAATGAATGCGTTGTCATCATCAATCAAAACATCGACACCCTTAGTTTTGTGGAGTAATTGGTATGGGTGATGCAAAAAATGACATGTTACAGTAATTTCAAATCGTAACCGAGCATGCATGAGTCCAATCATTATCTCCTTGATTGTGGACCCTGCCCAGTGCCTAATATTCCCGATGTATTGGGCTTGTTTGGAGCAGTAATACTGCTCGCACTGTTGTCCTGCTATTTCCGATTCGGTGCTTTTAGGTATTCTCCTTTTGTCTCCCTCAGCCAACCTATATTACCTCTTAGCATATCTTTTGTGTCCGTTCAAAATGTTCATATTCTGTTAGTATGATTTAGTTTCTATTTAAAATATGAAATAATGTCAAAAAATACCCCTAACGTTCGATTAAATAGTCATTTTATTTTATATTTTTAAGCAATTTAGCTCCAATGTTTCATTTTAGGTCAAAATAGTCTCTCTGCGAATGAAAACTGTTAATCAACTGACGATAAACAACTTGAAATGACTTGACAAGATGACACAGAAGAAAAAATATTTTATATTTTATACAATTTTATAAGATTATTTTTTGATTGATGTGTCATTCTATAAAATCAGTATATTTGCCTATATGACACTGCTATCACGACGTGCACTGCCATGTAGGTTTGCCACGTCATTTCAAGTCATTTACCGTTAGTTAACTAACAGTTTTCATCCGCAGATGGACCAGTTTGACCCAAAATAAAATGTTAAGGGTTAAATTGTTCTAAAAAAGAATATGGGCCAAAATGACTATTCAGTCAAACATTATGAGATTTTTTTACATTACGCCATAAAATATCAAAAAGTTGAACACTATGTACCAAAAAAAATGTTAAACCCTGATTTCAATTTGAAAATCTCAATCTAATCACTCTTTAGTGATATCTATTGTCAATATGTGTATATTGTCTCGTATATTAATTAATTCTATAATGATTTGTTTCAATATGATTGCATAGTAAATTGATGACAAATCTTGATAAATAATACTAACATCGACGATTATACATATGTCCACGAGCTAAATCCCATGTGACACAAACTTGTTATATATATATATATATATATATTCTTCATGGATGGGCAAGACGGAAGGCGAACCAAGCAGGAGCCTTGGCCACGATTGTGCAAATATTTTATTTGGTTTCTTAAGGTATTAACCAGAGTAAGTCTAATGACTAATCTTTGTATATTTTGGCTTATATTTGGATCAAGACAGTGAACCAAAATGTGTTGTGTGAGGAGAATTGGTGGATCAACCAAAAATGGGGTTCAACCTGCGTCAATTCGGACGGAAAGGTAAAATTTAATGTTGATGGAGCTCCAAATGGAAGAGGCAGCAGGCTGTGGGGGTGTTTTAAAAACATCTTCTGGGGAAATCAAAGCTGTGTTCTCGGGCCCTGTTTCTTGTTTTAGTCTTGATTTGGCAAAATTGATTCCAATTAAAACAGCTCTAAAAATTGATGATGCAATTTATGTACGTGCCAAGAAGCTAGAACGTAATGGCAGGTCATCTAGCCAAATAAGAAATGATAAGGAAGAGGTATTTAAAGCATGGTGGCAGTTGAATAGGAGCTGTACAGGTTGTGTGCTTAAAAGTCCTGTGCTGAGTAGTTCTTTTAGTTGTATTTGTATCTGAAGTGTTATTGATCTGTCGGACTTTATGATTTAGTTTATATCTAGTCGTGTTATATTTTTTTTTCTCTATTTAAGTTTAATGAAATTATTAATGAGACACACAATATAAGTTTAGAGTTTGTATAATTTTATTCTATTTTTAATAAAATTATATTTGCGTATAAGATTAAAAAAAGTTTTAGAAATCACTTTGGGACGAGGGTACAAATTAAGGGGTCAAATGTATATTTAAGATTTTAATTTTTCTTTATTTATATTTTGATTCTTACCAATAAGTGGATGATAGTTTGTGGGTACATTAATAGACCGAGAGAGGTGTTTGGGTGGTCGTATTCTTTATGTAACTAGAATTCAAAAATATCTTGTTCAGTGCTCGAGTTGTACGGACTCATTAACAAGTATCCTTGTGTCTACTGTTGTCTACTCCAATCCCCAATTCAAAGCATCACACTAAACAGCGACTATCCTCCGATCATATATATTCATGAGAAGTGGGCTAAGTGGGGGCCATTCTCGACTTCGTTGGGCTACCTTTTCCCACTTTGTCCTTTGATTTGTATCCGTAAATATAAATTATTTGTCATTTTTGATGCTTTTACTTATATTTATTATTTAAAAAATTAAAATTAATGTTAGGGTTTAGAGTATTGAGTGTATGGTATATTTTTTTATGGTATAAAGTTTAAAATTTAATATTTATAATTATAACATAAAATTTAATTTTTTTAGTATTAGGTCACAAAAAAAGATAATTTTTGTCCAACTGGACAAACATTTCACATCTTTTTCTTCACTTTCGCAGTTTACTAGCATCAATTTTTAAAAACTCTCAACACTCACTACAGTTAATAATCTTGTAATTACGAACAGTGCACATTTGAGCAGCAATCATCAAAACCAAGCACTGTAAAATACTAATAAATTGATAATAAAACGAGATTTAAATCGAAATAAAATTTCAACAGAAAGTCTAACAACTTGAGCGTGCAGAGTCCAAGATATCTGATTTTGTATATAAAATGGGATATATACTAATGCTAATCATTGTTTATCTCACTAAGACTGATTTAATAAGATAAAAACAAAGATTTAATGAAGAAAGAAAAGAGTTGAGAGAAGTGGTGCAGGGGCAGCAGCAGGGAGTAATGAAAGCGACTGTAGTTCACAGGGTGTGATCAGCAGTTATTCGTTAAAAGTAGAATAGTACCAGAAGTCAACAACTTTAGTTTGTTTGCTTGTTTTAATGGACTCTGTCCCCCTCACAGACACTGTACGTAAAGTGGACCATTATTATTCTTCTTTTCTTTTCCCCTCCCTACTATTAGAATTTTACTCATCTCCTCCATCTTTAAACAAGATGAAGTATCTAAGCATAGTATCACGCGAGTATATTAATCTTATATCGGAAAGAAAAATAAAGGTCTTAAGATGTGGAGGATACGACAGTCGATGTTTCAACAATCTATGCAGTGCATGCTTATCATGCAGCAATACCAGCAACACAATTGTCTGAATCTGAGCCTAACATTTCCATGCAGATTGTGTAAAAAGAAAAGAATGACAAAAGCAAACATATGGGTTGCCAGACATGTTTACTTGAATGAAACAGCAGCACTCACTTTCTTACACCATTTTTCTCAGTGTTGGGTGTTGGATCTATCAGTATCTCCAACTACAACATGTAAATGCGTGCTCCAAAACAAATTTACAGAGAAGATAACTGACCTGAAGATGATGATGTGTTTGTTGAGCCACTGGTTCCTTGATTGCTCCAATATCGAAGTAGACGAAACATGAAAAGCAAGTGCAAATTGTGGCACCGGAAAACCAGCAAATGAATAGACATCAATTATATCATCAAGACAATCATTTCAGATTTTAAGACTAACCGACACGACACCCCGAAAGTAGCCAAAGCAAACTGCCCTTAAAATGCCAAATAAACGTTGAGAGCTCAAGGAAAAGAAAAGCCAACGAAAGAGACCTTACAGAGGAAATAAATACTAGTAATAATGAAGAGGCTCAACTATTTTAGCGACAAACCCGGAAAAGAGGCTCCTGCAAGGAGAAACGCTAGTTGTTTCTTTTTTTGCTGGAGTAAAGAAAGGGGCAGAGGATAGGTTTATATAATTAGATATGGATACGATGGATGGCTTTTGTACTGACAGTGAAATCTTGTATAATATTATCAAAGGACAAAAATGATGAAACATATGGCAGGCAGTGGAGAAATGTTGTGTTTAATGCATGAGTTATCTTATAAGGGGTTAGTTACCTTGGATTTGGTGGTGTTTTGAGTCAGTTTTGCGTGATCTTTTAGCAGTGATAGACTGCAAAAAAGATGAACATAAGACATGGCCTACAAATTAAAGGCAAGTACGGTATATATATGGTAAAATTTTGATACATTGGTTGTGTAAAATTAATTTTATACAAGACTGTATATTTACACTATAAAACTCAAATCTTAAATTCCTAACCTTAAAATTCTAAACATTAACATTAAATTCTAAACCCTTCAACCTAAACCCCTAAACTAAAACTCTAATCCCTAAAACTAAAAGGCACGCGTAAACTAAAGTTTACAAGGCTTGTGTATTAAAGTTTTTTCCATATATATAAGATTTATATCTAATACGCGCCTTAGTTTTAGGGATTAAGGACTCAGTTTAGGAGTTTAAGTGTAGAGGTTTAAAATTCAGTGGTTAAGTTTAGGATTTAAGGTTAAGGTTTTAGGGTAATAGGTTGAAGATTTAGGTTTTAACATATAAACTCTAAATTCTAACCCCAAACCCTAAATTTTATTCACAGTCACTAAATTCTAAACTACTAAACCTAAACCCCTAAACCTTACACCCTAAACTAAGTCTCTAAACCCTAAAACTAAGGCACTTGTGGAAACTAAAAGTTTCTAGAGTATCAAATAATTATCCATATATATATATAAACTAGTTTCTTTAAGCTCAATGCTCATCATCAAATGAATCCCCTTGATACTGCAGAAAGAAAAAGTGGATTCGGAAAGTGGAAGGCTATAAAAACAATGAAACAGAACATAACTGAGACATGAAGATCTTACAACTTATAGTGCTGCATATACTTTTTTCCAAGTACAATTAAGGGTGGCATATATATTTATATTTATTTATAGTAATAATTAAGGTGTGTTCTGAGCCGAAATTTAAGCCTCTCGATGATCGGTCTTTGGCTCTGCTACTGTACTACTGATCATCATCAGCAGGCGGCAGCAGCACTACTGCGACTGCAATACTCATCTTTTTTCCTCTTTGGGATTACCATATAATCCTTTTTCACTTTCACTACATGTAGCGATGTCCCCTTTTTCGCTTAAAAACGAGTTTTTGAAGTGTTTGTGATTTTTCGGATATAAAACGTTTATTCCGTGGGGTTTTTAAAAATCACATTTTATTAAAAATTGGAGTCGCCACCGGCCACTTAGGTAGGCCGGACACCATAAAACCAGAGATTCAAAAAAACTTTGGGTTCGGGAGTCGGTTACGGATGGGGAAGGATTAGCACCCCACACCGCCCAAAATTGGTACTTTAATAATTACCGCTTTATTAATATTAGACTTTCCGGATTAAAGTGACGATTAGTTTAAAATTTGGTTATAATTGCGAATAAATTTTAAAGGCCCCGTTATCCGAGAGTAAACGCCCAACCACTATCACTACGCCTGATACTGGCCCCGTTTACACTCGGATAAAAAGGCACTGCATTGACAATTTATATCTCGATATGCAATCTTAGTGGGCAAAATATTAAGCATGGCCAATAATTAAAATATAGTAAATATTCACATAATAAACCATCAACAGAACATAAATAAAATACTAATCTAAAACATACATGCATATAAATTATCCCTACTCGTGACTAAAGATAAAACTAACATGTCACAATTACAAGGCATGGAACACAAATACATATTACAAAAATGTACATATTACAATAAGACATATTGTAACATACGTGAAAAATGGCATTATACATGACCAAGAAAATATACCAACACATAGCCTAAAAGCCAAGAAAACATGCAATACATACTGAAATATAAAGCAAGTTGTGTTCGAGCTAACTCAAATATCAATATAATATGTGTGATACGAATAACCGAACAAATGCATAAAGATACATAATCACCATAAACTTAACACACATATACATGTAAACATGAAAATACAAAGCATATACGAGGGATATATGAAAAGGCAAAAAGCTAAATCAACATACATGATTATAATAAACGAACATGAATATTTACATGGAATCAGGACCAAAATGAAAAGAAATAAACATCAGGAGCAGAAATTAAAGGACAATAATAGGCGATTTAGGAACGAAAATGCAAGCAGGACCGAACTTGAAAGGACTGAAACTGTAATTGGGCCAAGGGGCAGACTCGAAGTGAAAATTTCAAAAACGCGGTAGGACTAGTGAGGTAATTTCTCCATTTAAAAACTGATTCAATTTAAATTAGGGACTGGATTGCAAGATTTCGAAATATGAGGGGGACCAGAATTGTAAATATCCCATGCAGCGAGACAAAAACGAAAATATCAAAAACGCGGGGGGATTTATTACAGAATTTGCCCATTTCACAAAATAAAATAACTATAAAACCCCCATTTTCAACCTAATCTCAAATTTTCCTCATTTTTCATTCGATCCGTTTTATAATAACGTTTCATTCTTTCGTTTTCTCTCAAACAATCCCCGTGAACCTGTGATGAACCCAGAAACCGGTGACTTTTCGCCGTCCCTTCCGCCGCCGGCCGCCGCTAGTCGGCGCCGGCGAACCAAAAGAAACACCCAAAACCAACCTCTTTTCAAACCGAACCCAAATCTGAACTTAGATTTACACTAGGACTCACCATTTTGCCTAGATCTAAGCAAATACGAAATGAAAAAAAAGGTTTTTTTTTGTTTATGTTTAGCCGAAACGAAACCAAAAGGGACATCCCGCTCCCTTCAGTTCACCATGTTCGGCTTCGGAAAGCCGAAGAGGCTTGTCACTGGTGAGGGGAGATCCACAGACGACGAGGGTAATAACTCTAAACCCCCTTTTTGTTATCACTACGTATCTTTTCCTTTATGCATGCAAAGAAGTAAGAAAAGAGAATAGCGTTACCACTGAAAACTTGTTGCCTTTTTTGTTATTTTTTCTTTCCGATTACAACTGGACTGCTTTACAATTACTTGTTTCATGCATATATCACTGTCTCTTTGGTTTGGTAGCAAGTAATGTAATATATTTTTTAGATCTGAACTGACACTGACATAGTCTCTCTTTTTTGTGTTGTTCTGATATGTCTGAACGCAGTGGTTGGAGACCGGCATGGTGGAAGCATGGTGGCGGTGTGGGGGAGTTGTCTTCGGCCAGAGGCGTTCTCAGCCTTTGGATCAGATCCGATCTAACGGTCGGGATGGCTTGAAGGATGAACGGCCCAGATAAAACCTCGATCGGTGAAACGGCTCCAGATCATGACACGTGGGGCTCAACAGTCGAGGGGTTATAGCGCGTGGGACTCACGCACGCGTGGGATATCGAAGAGTCTGCGCGTGGACCGCACGCGCGCGTGGCATTTGAACCGTCCAAACGTGTAGTTCACGCGGCTGGCTAGATATTTACCCTTCTTTGATCGTGGCCGTTGGATCCACATTTTGATCCAACGGCTCCTAGTTATCTACACAAAGATAAAATAATTAGGGTTAAATGGGGTCTTGGGCTTAGGCCAACCAGGCCTTGTATTATTATTTTTTTGTAATAATATGGACATTTTAATTTAAGTGGGCTTTCTATTATTTTTCCAGTTTTGTCCATACATATTAATATATTAATATAATAGTAAATACAGATATATACGTACTTACGTATACATACATATAATTGTGATGAAATACGTTCACATGTACATATACCTAATAATAATACATGCAACACTTATTCGTATATATTCAATAATAACAAAGACATTAATAATATACACATAAATATGACCATATCATACGTATATTAATAGGTACGTAATATACCATATCAATACATGCATACCCTCACACTTATATCATTATGTAATATACTAACATATACACGCGCACACCTATATGTAATCATGCACTAATATGTTAATATGATACTTAGAGGTTAGATAAAAATGAGTGATTACAGTTGCCCCTCTTTTCTTGTTCTCATGGAATGGGAACAAAGCAAAGATTCATAAGCACTCATTTTTATCCGACTTCCCTATTTGTAGCTTCGGAAACACGTGCTCTTCTGGAACTCTCCGCTTTTTCTTAGCTAAATCTTTAGGCTCGTAAGTTCTTCCTATATAGAGCTTCGTCACCTTCCGATCTTGGAGTTATAGGCTCTTTCTTCATAGAACCCTTTACTCTGAAGCCTCGAGTTATGAGTCATTCCTATATAGAACCTTTCATTCTGAGACGGTGAAGCTTGGAGTCCTTCTTATATAGAACTCTTTGCCTTCAACGATGGTTTCTCCTATATCAAACCTTCTGCGTCGCTGATAGATTCTTCCGACTGGGAGTTCCCCCTGTATCGAACTGCTAGTCTTCAAACCCTAGAGCCGCAAGTCCTTCCTATATAGAACTTTTAGCTTCTGAAATCTCAGAGCTACAGGTTCTTCCTATATAGAACCTCTCACTCTAAGATAGTAAAGCTCAGAGCCCTTCCTATATGAGACTCTTCGCTTTCAAACACAACAGGTTTTCCTATATAACCTTGTGTGTCATGGGTGAATTCCTTCGGCTGGGAGTTCTTTCTATATAGAACTGCTAGTCTTCACCCTGGAGCTGTAAGTCATTCCTATATAAAACTTTCAGCTTCTGAAATCTTGGAGCTACGAATTCTTCCTATATTGAATCTTTTACTCAAAGACAGTGAAGCTCGAAGCCCTTCCTATATAAAACTCTTCGCTTTCGGACACAACAGGTTTTCCTATATAACCTTGTGTGTCATGGGTGAATTCATTCGGCTGGGAGTTCTTCCTATATGGAACTGCTAGTCTTCACCCTGGAGCCGAAAGCCTTTCCTATATAAAACTTTCAACTTCTGAAATCTCGAAGCGGCAGATTCCTCCTATATAGAACCTCTCTGCAGGCGCTTGGAAACATAAGCCTTTTGTATGTAGAACTTTCGTCTTCAAATTTGGGATTCACACCACGATGGCCACCGATGTCTCTTGGAATCCATAGATACCTGTCTAAGATAAAACAAAATGCTATGACAAGTGAATTGACATGCTCCTAATCCTAGTGATGTCTGACTATTCATGATGCATGAGTGTCAATATCTTGGTGGGCTTGCTTTAATCCTTATTCGATCTCGTTGTTCACTTTCTATTTTTCACGGGCGGTGATACCCCTCTTCACTGTCGGGTTCAACCACTCCAACCATTCTTTTTCTCAATTTACGACTTGGGATTCTAAAGTGCCCTTTCGGGTTTTCGCTTTAGAGTTTTTTTTGAGGGGTGCCCTTCTGGGTTTTTACCCGGGAGATCTCTCTTGTTATCTCGCATGCTTCCTTTGAATAAGCAGGGCGTACACCATTGGTCCTCATATCCGGTTGTTTGAAGTTTTCCGCCCTCTCTATCAACAGCCGTTATGTAGGGAGCTAGAGGGAGAAGTTAACATCGTTTTCTAATCACTTGCATTTTTAAGGTTAGATCACAGTAATGCTCAGAAATCTCTTGTTTTACCATAAGCCTATGTTAGCTTATTTGCCTGAAATTAACAAGAAGACAAGGAATGGATGCTCAAAAACACGATTTTATTACGATTAAGGGCTTGGGATATCTTAAAAGAGGTATGACACACATGAGAAAGAAGAAAAGTTAAGTATGAAATACAAGATCCCTCATTATCTTCGATATGAATGATACATGATCCTGTCAATCGGCGTAGAATCTTTTGCCTGAAGCTCCCTCTTACGGTGTTCATGGGGATAACCCTTCTCTTCGGATATCCAACCTTTCAATTTATCCGAGCCGCCCTTTACGGGTTTTCAACTCGGGTCCTCCCTTTGCTTCAAGACGCCCTATTTCGGGTTTTCGCCCTGAGCTCTCCATTTTTGTTCTTTTCTTCTTTTTCTTTTCTCTTTTTTTCTTCATATTTATTTATTTATTTTTTTCTTTTTAAATATAGTATTTCTTAACAACATCAGAATTTATAGGGTTTTTCAGCTCGTCTCCATCAATTTCTGTTAAGATTAGGGCTCCTCCTGAGAAGGCCATTTTTACCACGTACGGCCCTTCCCAGTTGGGCATCCACTTTCCTCAAGAATCTTTCTGAGTCGGGAGGATCTTCTTGAGCACCAGATCCCCCTCTCTGAATTCTCTTGGGCGCACCTTTTTGTTGTACGCCTGCATCATCCGCTTTTGGTACATCTGACCATGACAAATGGCCTTTAGTCTCTTTTCATCAATGAGATTTAGCTGGTCGAGTCTGGCCTGCACCCATTCGGCTTCTTCCAATTTTACTTCGTTTAAAACCCGGAGAGACGGTATCTCTACCTCGATGGGGAGTACTGCTTCGGTACCATACATCAAGCAGTAGGGTGTTGCCCATGTTGATGTGCGAACGGATGTCCTATAGGCGAAAAGGGCGAATGGCAACTTCTCATGCCAATCTCTGTAGGTATTTGTCGTCTTTGCTATGATCTTCTTTATGTTCTTATTTGCTGCTTCCACTGTCCCATTCATTTTAGGACGATAGACTGTGGAATTATGATGTGTTATCTTGAACTGTGTACACACGTCCGTCATCATTTTGTTATTCAGATTGGAAGCATTGTCGGTGATGACCCTTTCTGGTAATCCGTATCGACAAATAATCTCTTTTTTAAGAACTTACATACTGTAGTCCTTGTGATGTTGGCGTAAGACGCTGTCTCTACCCATTTAGTGAAATAGTCTATGGCGACCAAAATGAAACGGTGTCCATTAGAAGCTTTCGGATGAATCTGCCCGATGACGTCCATGCCCCACGCCGCAAAAGGCCATGGAGAATTCATGGTGTGTAAAGGCGATGGGGGTGCGTGAATCTTGTCAGAGTAAATTTGGCATTTGTGGCATTTCCTAGCGTAATCAATACAATCTCCCTCTATGGTCAACCAGAAATAGCCATATCTCATAATTTTTTGGGCTATAGACAGCCCGTTGGCGTGCGTTCCACAGAGCCCATCATGTACCTCAGCTAAAATCTCCTTTGCCTCCCGGGCATCCACACATCTCAGCAATTTCTGATCGTGACTTCTCTTATATAGGATCTCCCCATCTAGGACATATCTTGTTGCCATTTTTCTAAGCGTTTTTCTGTCATTGTCACTTGCCCCTTCTGGATACTTTCGAAGCTTGACATATTGCAAGATGTCATAGTACCATGGGTTTCCATCAATCTCTTCATGTACATTGCAACAATGAGCAGGCCTTTCAAACGTTTGCATCTTAATGGGCTTCATTACTACCCTAGTGTTTGTTTTGAACATGGACGACAGGGTTGCCAAGGCGTCTGCCATCTGATTTTCTTCTCGGGGAAGGTAATTGAAGCTGACCCTTTCAAACTCCTTGGTGAGCTCTTGAATCAATTCATAATATTTGACCAACTTTGGGTCTCTGGTTTCCCATTCCCCACGCAATTGGTAAATTACTAAGGATGAATCTCCGAATACTCGAAGTTCTTTAACCTTTCTCTCAATAGCTGAGTTTAGTCCCATAACGCAAGCTTCATATTCAGCTATATTGTTGGTGCAGAAGAATTCTAATCTGCTGGTGAAGGGATAATAGACATCCTCAGGAGAAATTAGCACGGCTCATATCCCATGTCTGAGGGCGTTAGAGGCTCCATCGAAGTAAAGCTTCCACGATTTATCCTCTGAAACCTCTTCCTCGGTTGTAATGCACATCAAGTCTTTGTCTGGGAAATTAAAGTTCAATGCCTCATAGTCTTCCGAAGCGCGACTAGCTAGGAAATCTGTTACGGCACTCCCCTTTACGGCTTTCTGGCTCACGTATACAATATCGAATTTGGATAAGAGCATCTGCCATCGGGTCATCCTCCATGTTAGTGTTGGCGCTTCCATTAAGAACTTCAATGGGTCTAGCTTGGATATCAATCAAGTAGTATGGTACAGCATATACTGCCTAAGCCGCTTGGTAGCCCAAACTAGAGCACAACACAGCTTCTGCACTGGCGGGTACCGCGTTTCGCAGTCATTGAATTTCCTGCTTAGGTAATAGATAGCTTGCTCCCTTTTTCTTGACTCATCGTGTCGCCCCAATACGCATCCCATTGAATTCTCAAAGACTGTCAGGTAGAGAATTAATGGTCGATCTGGTACTGATGCGACTAAAATTGGAGCGTTTGTCAGGTATTTTTTGATCTTTTCTAGGGCTCTTTGACATTCCTCATCCCACACACCAGGATTATTTTTTCTAAGAAGTCTGAAGACCGGGTCACATCGGTCGGTTAATTGGGAAATGAAACGAGAGATATAATTCAACCTCCCCAGGAAGCCGTGAACTTCCTTATGAGTGTGGGGTGGTGAGAGATCCTGAATGGCCTTCACTTTATCCGGATCGATCTCAATCCCTCTTCTGCTTACCACGAACCCTAGGAGTTTTCCAGAGGTAACGGCGAAGGTACACTTGGCAGGGTTGAGCCTCAGCTGGTACTTTCGTAGTCTTTGGAATAGTTTTCTCAAGTTCTGTAGGTGCCCCTCCTCTGTTCGGGATTTGGCAATCATGTCGTCCACGTATACTTTTATTTCTTTGTGCATCATGTCATGGAAAAGAGTCACCATTGCTCTTTGGTATGTTGCCCCTGCGTTCTTTAGCCCAAACGACATCACCCGATAACAAAAAGTGCCCCACATGGTTATGAACGTAGTTTTCTCCATGTCGTTAGAGTCCATCTTTATCTGGTTGTACCCTGAAAAGCCGTCCATGAATGAAAACCATGAGTGTCCTGCAGTGTTTTCAACCAGCGTGTCAATATGTGGTAAGGAGAAGTTGTCTTTAGGGCTGGCTCGGTTTAGATCCCTATAATCTACACACATACGAACTTTCCCGTCCTTCTTTGGTACTGGTACAATGTTTGCGACCCATTCGGGGTATTTGGCTACCTCCAAGAAACCAGCGTCAAACTGTTTTTTTACTTCTTCTCTGATTTTTAATAACATATCTGGTCTCATTCTCTGAAGTTTTTGCTGTATTGGTTTGCACTCCGGTTTTGTTGGCAATTTGTGCACCACTATATCGGTATTCAACCCTGGCATATCTTGATAAGTCCAGGCGAAAACATCTTTGAATTCATTAAGTAGGGTTACCAGTTCGTGCCTGGTTTTTGAGGAAATCGTCGTTCCTACTTTTACTTCTTTTCTCTCTTCCTCAGTCCCCAAGTTTACAACTTCTGTTTCTTCTTGGTGAGGCATGATCTGCCTTTCTTCGTTGGCCACCATTCTCTTCAACTCTTCCGGGACCTCACCTTCTATCTCTTCATCTCCTTCCTCAATTCCCTTTGAGACCTCAGGGCATTCAAAATTCATTCCAGGATTGGATCCGGTATCATTCATATAGTCAATCATGAGCGACCTGCATTAAATGAGAATGAATTGTATTGGGAAGAAGGCGGCTTTATATGAAGGGAATGAACATGAAGAATGCATGAATGAAATAAATGAAACTTTGGTCATTCAGGAAAGTGGGGATGTTTTCATTTCAATCAAAAAGTTAACATAGGTGCCCTATACAAGAGATCCCCATTGTTTATGGGCAAAAACAAAAGGTTGATTCGGAGCATTACTCTGGTCTATTCCTAAAAACCACGAGTAGATCAATGCAGCTCCAGTTATCGAGTGTTTCCCCGGGACGGCAGGGGTGGATGCTGGTCAACATTTTGCTGCCTTGGTCCTTTCCAGCTATCATGTTGATGTACATCCCTTCAATTGATTCATTGAATATTTCCTCCTGGTTGAGTACGTCATTTTCCTTGATTGCCTTTTCAACTTCTTGACCTGGCCGGTAGAATCCTCCGGAGACAAAAGTGGTTTTCAAACTAGGGAAAGACATTAGTCTCCACGGAATGTCTTCTCCTTTAAATCTGACTTTTCTTTGCTTTTCTTTTCTCTTGTATTCTTCTTTTCTTTGTTGGACACTTGGTTTGTAACCCAGCCCAAAACAATCTTTCTTGGTTATCATACTTTTGGCTCTTAGGTTTCCTTGTAATTTCTTCCCCAACCTCTTTCCTACTTTGGCTCCTCGGCCCAAAGTTTCTGCGACGGTCATCTTGGTACAATTAGATAACCTGGGATAGGGGATCCGACTTCCCACCGAAACGAACATGGCATTCACTAGTTCTAATGCTCGGAACGAGCATTCTGCAGCATCTTCGTCATTTTGAATATAGGGGGCGTCTGATGTCACTGAAGCAACAATCTCCTGCTCAGCCTCTACTGTGACCGATTTGCCTTCGACTACAAATTTTAATTTATGATGCAATGATGAGGGGACAAATCATGCGGAGTGGATCCATGGCCTTCCCAATAAGCAGCTATAAGATGGTTTTATGTCCATTACCACAAAATCGATCACATACTCAGTCGGTCCGATTAATAGAGGCACCTCAATTTTCCCCATTGTTCCTCTTTGCGTACCGTCAAAGGCTCTTACTGAATTGTGGCAGGGCTTTAGGTGAGAACCATCTATTGGTAGTTTCTGCAGGGTCACCATAGGCAGGACGTTCAATGCTGACCCGTTGTCAATCAGTACGCCATGTACTGCATACCCTTTGCAGTGAGTTGTGATGTTAAGGGCTTTGGTGGACCCCATTCCTCCCTCGGGGATCTCATCATCACTGAATGTTATATGATTATAGGCAGTGATATGCCCCACTATCCTGTCCAGATTTGTCACAGAAATATCCTGGGGCACAAAAGTTTGATTTAGTACTTTTAATAGCGTCTCACGGTGCCTTTCTGAACTCAAGAGTAATTCCAGTACTGTGATCCTAGCCGGTTGCTTTCGTAGTTGTTCCACTACGTTGTACTCGCTATGTCTCAAGAACTTCAGAAATTCTTTGGCTTGGGCCTCAGTTACCGGCTCATTCATCTTTGGGGGAGGTTCTTCTCTGAATATCTGCGTGGGGCTAACTGCTGTATTCTTTCCCTTATCTGTTTCAGCTGCTTTCAAAGCCTCAGAGGAATAACATTTGCCGCTCGTTGTGAAATGGCACACCTCACCAACATTTACATCGCTCTGGTTTTGTTGGTCTTTTAGCGTAGGCTCTTTTACCTGACCATGTTCTAGTTTTTCTGGCGTGGTCACATTTATAGCATAATTCCAGGGGGTTGCCGCATATCCTTGAATGGGAACGGGGATGGTGCTGAAATGATGATCCTGGGACTAATCTTGTTGGTTTCTCCTTGGGAGGCACCTGCATTCCCTGGCCTGGGAGAGATGATAAAAGGTCTATCATTCCCGTATTTAGATTTGGGGCTATCCGTCATATGTACGTCTGACCTCTTCTATTTGATTTCATTCATCAGTTGTTGTACCAATCTCTTGAACTCATCGCACTCTTGGATGTCATGCCCTTCATTCTAGTGGAATTCGCAATACACTCCACATCTCTTCTGCCTTATTATCATGCCTTTGTCGATCACACGGGCCATGCATAACTGTTGAAATACCCACTGTAAAGGAGATTTGATTTCTGACACATCATCCTTAATCCTCCTGGTAAAGTATTCTTCAATAACATTTACTCCTCTGCTCCCATGATTACGTAGCGGGTTAGTAGCTACACTTGGTTCTTCAAACTTCAATATCCCAGAATCGATTAAGTTCTGCACAAGTTTTTTGAATGCAAGGCAGTTCTCGGTGGGATGTCCAGGGGCACCGCCGTGATAGTCGCAATGCGCGTTCGGATTATACCAATAAGGGAAGGGCGACTTGAGAGGAGTAACGATGTATGGACGAACCAGGTCCGCTTTATATAACTGGGAATAAAGCTCCGAGTACGAAACAGGTAGGGGAGTGAAAGTTTTCCTCTCTTTCTCTTTCCTGGAGATTCTCTCCTCTCTTTGATTCGAGTTTTGTGTTTTTCCCACAGGTGCTTGTGGCTGTGAGACTGTGAAGTTCTTCGGGGTGGTATAAGTGCTGGTGGCGTTTACTTCATTCCTCTTGCTATATTTTCGAGACCCTTCCCCGCTATCAATTCTACCACTCTTAATTGCCAATTCAAGGGACTCCCCAGTCCTGATTAAGTCAGCAAAACACTGTGTTGTGTTATTAATGAGGCGATCAAAGAGTGCCCCTTTCAAAGTATTAACAAATAACGGTGTAATTTCATGTTCTAGGAGGGTAGCTGAATTTGGGCGGCCACTTCCCGCCACCTTTGAGCGTATTGCCGTAGACTTTCGTTGGACTTCTGCCCCCATATTTTCCAACATAATTCTACTGTGGGTCATATCTGTTACATGCTTATATTGCTCAATGAATGCTCTCGACAGATCTTTCCATGTCTTAACATTCGCCTTGCTCAACTGGGTGTACTACCGTAACGCCGCTCCAGTTAGGCTGTCCTGGAAACTGTGAATCAGTAGCTTTTCGTCCTTAAGGTAGGCCGCCATCTTTCGACAGTACATTGTTATGTGCGCGGAAGGACACGTGGTTCCATCGTATTTGTCGAACTCTGGTGTTTTAAATTTTGGCGGTATGACAAGATCGGACACCAGACTTAAGTCGCTAGCGTCATTTCCTGACTCTTCCATAGATTGTAAAGTTTTAAATTTTTCCTCCATGAGGTGAAACCTCTCCTCCCACTTTTTCTCTACCTCTGTCCTGATCCTTTTGACCATATTCAGGTCCGGCACCTCCTCTTCATAGGGTGCTTCAGTGTCGAGGGGTTGAGTTTCAGGTGCCCCTATTTGAAGACTAGCTGTCATTCCAGCAGGGTCGATATACATCTTTCTAGCCAGATTTGGTGAAGCTGGTTGAACCTTACAGTGAGCTGGGGTACCCTCTGGCTCTTGAACGATTTCTCCTTCCACTCTTTTTCCAAGGCTTTTAGCCAACAATACGGTTATGTCGGATACTATCGATGCTTGTGACAGAGCAATATGGTCACTGAGGCTTCTTTGAGCCTCTTCAAGCCTTGCATCGAGCTCTTTTTGCCCTTTTTCTAGACTGATTATCCTGTCTTCCATGAGCTTGCTTTGTAATCGGGTAAGGTATGGATGATGAATGATTGCGGTTTAACTACACACTGCCACAATAATCATAATGTTAATATGGTTGCAAGAAAATAAATGCATGTATAATGATGCGAATGTCATGATGCAATGCAAGAATGTATGCAGATAAGGTACTGATTCCGCTGGTAATCACCCTTTTGAACTACTTTCATGGGAATTAAAGGGTCTAGATTACAACAGAGTTCGTATTACAAAATAAAGATTCATAATACAAAAGATCTAATTACAACACAGAGTCCTATAGAAAAGCTCTAGCTCAATCTCCTAATCTTCCAATTGCTTGGAGCAACTTGATGAACCTGGGAGCTTCTTCCATTTCTGGGACTATGAAAGGTCGGAGTGTTTCAGCCTCGATGGCCAAATTATTCACATGCCTGGCGACTCGCTGTATGTCCACCATCAAGTTTGCGTAATATTGGTCCCTATCCTATACCATCCGGGCAGCGTCACGCAGTCTCTTTTGCCAATAGGTGTCCCCTCCGGCTGCAGCCTCTTCGAACACACTAATTCTTTCCTTGTAATCCTCAACAGTTGCTTCGAGGGACTTAATTCGTGCTCGTAACACGCCTACTTCACGCTCTCTTTCTTGTAGCTCAGCGAAACCGTTTCTCTGGCAGTACGTTCGAAGGGAGTGTTCAACTTCCGCCACCTTTCCTTTTAATTCGCCATTCTGACTTTGGCTTTGCTCCAGATTTTGAATAGTGTCATCGTACAACTTTTGCATCTCTAACAGTCTATTTCGGCTATTCATGGACTTTCTTTTCCATACGGTGGCGTTTTCTCTCTCATGATGGATAGCTTGTTTTCCCTTGTTGATTTCTTGCCTAAGTCTTTCCTTTTCTTGGTCAATGGCCTTCTTGGAGGACAGTTTTTCTTCCTCCATAGCCGACTGGCAGCTTTCTATCTCCTTCTCGATCGCTCTCTTGCTGATTTCTCGTTCTTCTTCCACCAAACGGATATCATTATTTCTTTCTTTTTCCACAGCTATGAATTGACTTCGGCCGACCTTCTGTATTTTTGCTTGTAGTAGAAGGGCATCTTTTTGATAAAGAGCGTTCTTATCGCTCAAATCTGCATTTAATTTCTTCAACTGCCTAATGATCCCGTCCCGCTCGTCAACCTCTAAGCTTGCCTTATAGAGCTCGCTCGCATGTTGAGTCTGTTGGATGTCCATTTTCCTTTTAATTTCTTCGAGTTCATTCCGTAAGATGTCAGTCTCAGATGGTACCACCCTTGTAAGCTCCTCGAGTGACACTGCTGGTCCTTGATCAGATTCAGGAATCACATTATTAACCCTCAAACGTCTTCAAAGATCGTAGTCTGGGGTAGTCATGTGCTTGGTATCTCCTTCCACCCTGATCCGGTAACAATGGTCTCAGGCCCTCATGATGGTCTGAATTTTTCCTCTGAACTCCCATTTGAAAAGAAATTCAGATTAGCTTACCCCGGCGGTATTGGGAATGAACTGTCGTGATCCGAACTGTCGAGACACCAAAAGCGGAGCACATGCGATCCCTCCGTGCAATCCCAACATCATCAGCCAGTTGAAATCACCACAACTGTATAGAAAGTAATTAACTTTACCGAGCCATGGGACCCTCCATACTATGTCTTCGTCTTGAATATTCCTGAAGAAACTAATCCACATTTTTGTTTTCAAGTCCTCTCGCCATTCTTGTGCTAAGTACTCCCGTAAAGGCGAAAACCTTGGAAGGATATCCCCGGCAGGACCCTCGTCGGTGTCTTCCACATGTGACTCTGAATCCATACCTGTAACAGTTGTGCACATCCTCGAAAACGTCCTTCTTCATGCTTCCGGCTAGCATTTAAGGAAATGAAAGTCTCGGCCAAGATTGCTGGTACTGGGTTTGCTTTCCGTTTCACACGCTCAAACAAGTCCAGAATGGCTATGTCAATGTTCCCAAGTACTCTTGGAAAGATCACCAAGCCATATATTCCTAAGGCGAATAGGTCCATCTTCTTTGCCTTGTCTGGATGTGTCGGTATGATGTCCCGAATACTTTCCCATGCAAAAACTGTATTGTCTCCACGGAGCTGAAGCATTCCATTAACCCAATCGTTACTCATTCCTGCAAAGGTTTTGAGCTTCGCAGTGTAATTCTGATTCCTCGGAGGCTTCGCGTAGATCCAGTCTTCCTAAATGTTCTTCTGGTTAAGTAAAGCAGTGTATTCTTCTACTGTAGGCATCATGTCCCGCCCATTGAAGGTGAAGCGACAAAAGGCGGATTCGTAATGGACAATAGCTCGAGGCGGGGGTTAACCCGAACATATAACAGTTGTGCAATGTCGCCATAACTATCGCAGAACAAGTCTTGTAGTCTTCGGTCCCATCTTTCCCAAATGCTTTGAAGATCCCATAAGTTGTTCTGTTGGAGACTCACATAAGTGTACCCTGCTATTACGCGTTCGTTCGGCGAACTGTCCCCTTGGGTTTTCTGGTTGACCTCTGACCAATGTCTGACTGACAAATTAAGCTCTTCTTTCCTAAGACACCTTTTTTCCATGGTGAAAGACTTTCTGATCGGGCAAACCACTTGATCCAGTACCTTTATGTGATGCAAATGTATGATGTATGAAAAAAAACAAAAGCGAAAAAGAAAACAAGTCAATACCAGATAAAATTAATAAATATATAAATAAAAGGACAAAATTAAACAGAATAAACATACAAAACAAACCTATTTATCCCGTCTAAAACCTAAGGTTATCCGCATGGCTCTAAATTGGTAGGTTTCTATGTATTCTTTACATGCAGTCTTGGTTCTAGGAGGTACCCGAATTGTCCTTGCTGTCCTCTACTGAGAGTAGCAAGACCCCCGATCATCACCCATTATAGGCTCCTTTCAACCGGGTTCAATTTAGGGGGACCCATTCGCTTATGCCCGTACGAAGGAACGATATCCTTACGAAAGCATAAGGTACTCGAGCCCCGAAGGTACTTGCTAAGCCCATACGGGAGAACGATATCTCCACGAAAGCATTAGCGTTTTCCCCCACTTAAAAACGGGTTTATATGCCAAATTTTAAATGCGTTAAAATAAACGCGCAATTACAACCAAATATTAATTTAATAGTCACTTTAATCCGGAACTTCTAATATTATTAAAGCGGTAATTATTTGCAAAAGCTTGACTCTCTTTATTTTGTTAAAAACAAAAAATATCCCCAGCGGAGTCGCCATCTGTAGCGATGTCCCCTTTTTCGCTAAAAAACGAGTTTTCAAAGTGTTTGTGATTTTTCGGATATAAAACGTTTATTCCGTGGGGTTTTTAAAAATCGCATTTTATTAAAAATTGGAGTCGCCACCGGCCACTTAGGTAGGCCGGACACCATAAAACCAGAGATTCAGAAAAACTTTGAGTTCGGGAGTCGGTTACGGATGGGGAAGGATTAGCACCCCCACATCGCCCAAAATTGGTACTTTAATAATTACCGCTTTATTAATATTAGACTTTCCGGATTAAAGTGACGATTAGTTTAAAATTCGGTTATAATTGCGAATAAATTTTAAAGGCCCCGTTATCCGAGAGTAAACGCCCAACCACTATCACTACGCCTGATACTGGCCCCGTTTACACTCGGATAAAAGGGCACCGCATTGACAATTTATATCTCGATATGCAATCTTAGTGGGCAAAATATTAAGCATGGCCAATAATTAAAATATAGTAAATATTCACATAATAAACTATCAACAGAACATAAATAAAATACTAATCTAAAACATACATCCATATAAATTATCCCTACTTGTGACTAAAGATAAAACTAACATGTCACAATTACAAGGCATGGAACACAAACACATATTACAAAAATGTACATATTACAATAAGACATATTGTAACATACGTGAAAAATGGCATTATACATGACCAAGAAAATATACCAACACATAGCCTAAAAGCCAAGAAAACATGCAATACATACTGAAATATAAAGCAAGTTGTGTTCGAGCTAACTCAAATATCAATATAATATGTGTGATACGAATAACCGAACAAATGCATAAAGATACATAATCACCATAAACTTAACACACATATACATGTAAACATGAAAATACAAAACATATACGAGGGATATATGAAAAGGCAAAAAGCTAAATCAACATACACGATTATAATAAACGAACATGAATATTTACATGGAATCAGGACCGAAATGAAAAGAAATAAACATCATGAGCAGAAATTAAAGGACGATAATATGCGATTTAGGGACGAAAATGCAAGCAGGACCGAACTTGAAATGACTGAAACTGTAATTGGACCAAGGGGCAGACTCGAAGTGAAAATTTCAAAAACGCGGTGGGACTAGTGAGGTAATTTCTCCATTTAAAAACTGATTCAATTTAAATTAGGGACTGGATTGCAAGATTTCAAAATATGAGGGGGACCAGAGTTGTAAATATCCCCTGCGGCGAGACAAAAACGAAAATATCGAAAACGCGGGGGGGATTTATTACAGAATTTGCCCATTTCACAAAATAAAATAACTATAAAACCTCCATTTTCATCCTAATCTCAAACTTTCCTCATTTTTTCATTCGATCCGTTTTATAATAACGTTTCATTCTTTCGTTTTCTCTCAAACAATCCCCCTGAACCTGTGATGAACCCAGAAACGGCGACTTTCCGCCGTCCCTTCTGCCGCTAGTCGGCGCCGGCGAACCAAAAGAAACACCCAAAACCAACCTCTTTTCAAACCGAACCCAAATCTGAACTTAGATTTACACTAGGACTCACCATTTTGCCTAGATCTAAGCAAATACGAAATGAAAAAAAAGGTTTTTTTGTTTATGTTTAGCCGAAACGAAACCAAAAGGGACCTCTCGCTCCCTTCAGTTCACCATGTTCGGCTTCGGAAAGCCGAAGAGGCTTGTCACTGGTGAGGGGAGATCCACAGACGACGAGGGTAATAACTCTAAACCACTTTTTTGTTATCACTACGTATCTTTTCCTTTATGCATGCAAAGAAGTAAGAAAAGAGAAGAGTGTTACCACTGAAAACTTGTTGCCTTTTTTTTGTTATTTTTTCTTTCCGATTACAACTGAGCTGCTTTACAATTACTTGTTTCATACATATATCATTGTCTCTTTTGTTTGGTAGCAAGTAATGTAATATATTTTTTAGATCTGAACTGACACTGACATAGTATCTCTTTTTTTTTTGTTCTGATATGTCTGAACGCGGTGGTTGGAGACCGGCATGGTGGAAGCATGGTGGTGGTGTGGGGGAGTTGTCTTCGGCCAGAGGCGTTCTCGGCCGTTGGATCAGATCCGATCTAACGGTCGGGATGGCTTGAAGGATGAACGGCCCAGATGAAACCTCGATCGGTGAAACGACTCCAGATCGTGACACGTGGGGCTCAGCAGTCGAGGGGTTATAGCGCGTGGGACTCACGCACGCGTGGGATATCGAAGAGTCCGCACGCGCGCATGGCATTCGAACCGTCCAGACGTGTAGTTCACGCAGCTGGCTAGATATTTACCCTTCTTTGATTGTGGCCGTTGGATCCACATTTTGATCCAACGGCTCCTAGTTATCTGCACAAAGATAAAATAATTAGGGTTAAATGGGGTCTTGGGCTTGGGCCAACCGGGCCTTGTATTATTATTTTTTTGTAATAATATGGACATTTTAATTTAAGTGGGCTTTCTATTATTTTTCCAGTTTTGTCCATACATATTAATATATTAATATAATAGTAAATACAGATGCATACGTACTTACGTATACATACATATAATTGTGATGAAATACGTTCACATGTACATATACCTAATAATAATACATGCAACACTTATTCATATATATTCAATAATAACAAAGACATTAATAATATACACATGCAAACACATATAGACCTACTCATATACTAACATACATTTGTACGATACTCCTAACATAAATATGACCATATCATACGTATATTAATAGGTACGTAATACACCATATCAATACATGCATACCCTCACACTTATATCATTATGTAATATACTAACATATACACGCGCACACCTATATGTAATCATGCACTAATATGTTAATATGATACTTGGTAGATAAAAATGAGTGATTACACTACCCATCTACATTATATGTACTTTTGCCTCTTTGGGATTACCGTATAATCTATTCACTTTAACTACCGTGCATTATAAATCCATTTCTGTATTTTGTACATGCATAGCCATGCGCTGTCGGGAAGATTTATTATAGCCACCCAAATTATTGCCATTTTCAGAGAATCATATGATTCCCCTGTTGCATCTGCCTCCCGATTCTTATTGCAATAAGAGTTCTATTTCCCATAACCAAGTGGGAAATTCATTAAACTTCACGTGATAAGCAGACCTTAAACCTGCTAGGACACTGAGAAAAATGAAGACCCAGCTTAGTCAAACTTTGCTTCAATTGTGAATGCAGGCTGGTGCTGACGGGTCTCGGTCTTATTAAGAATAAACAACAGGATCCAGGAGTCTTACCCAGAGAATTAAGTGGCATGATGTTTATATAAACTTGAACGATAGACGTAAAAGTGGGAGCAAAACAACCAATTCATTCCAATTTCTTAACATGATCAAGTCACATACAACACGTATATGACATCTAACTGATTTGTTATTGACCAAAGGGCATAGTTAACTAGCTGTAGATATATGCTTATATACATGATCCACCATAATCCTGCACAAGAAACACCAGAGATTGGAATCCATCCATCCCAGCTGTCTTATAAACATATGTGAATTGAAACAGCAGTATCAAAACTCGAGCTAAAATTTCTGTGCATTGGAGGATGCATTCTTCTTCTTGGCATCGTGTGACCATGATGATGGCTTGAATCCCCCTGTCAGCAAGTTAGAAGCTGCAGCTGCACAGATTTTTCTTCTCTTGGACTCTAGCTCCAACCTCTTCTTATTGGACGAGGATGACCCAGATGATCCAGGGAAGATTGAAGCAGCTTTAATCAAAGCTCTCTTATCTTTCCTGTTTCTTTCAAACTTGGAAGAAAATTCAACTCCTGCAGCATAAGCACCATCTTCTTCGCTTGCGGGCAGGAGTCGAATGCTTAGGCCCATTTTCCTTGAAGCAGATTCTTCTTCAAGAACCCTCTTCTTTTGACTCAGAACAGGGCAGTAAAATTAGGAAGAGAGCTCACCACAATATGTAACTGACAAACCAATCTAAGAGTAAAAACGTACTCTAAGTTTGGCACGTAGAGCTTTGTTGAGGGAATAGTCATCTGAATGCCTGGCATCATGCACGCTGAAGCCGAACTAGTACTGGTTCAGCTTCTTTCTTCTTCTGCAAATCCTCCTCTTGATGTTCAAGAGGATAAAATGGATCTGCAAGCTTGCTTCTTTCTGTAGAACAAATTTAACCGTAAAAACCAACACTGTGCACACACAAAAAAGGTTGATTCCCAGTAAGCAAGATGCACAGGCCTATATGTTTAGCCCTCATTGAGACATGTGAGTCAATCCATGCTTTTGATTGGAAGTTATAGAGATTCAAGGTTTTTTTTAATTGAATTTCATTCCAATATCTGAAGAAGTTTGTTCACTGACAATGGTGCAAATTGTTCCAAAATACTATGTTTTCAAGAAAAGTAAAGGCAACCCTATGGCCTATAGTTAAAAGTAGTTATCTTAGAAGAATTAATAAATCCATGTAACTTACGACATACCTTCTTCAGCAGGGAGTTCTAATGTCTCAGCATCCTCAACATCATACACTTCAGTTTTCCGCTGAGCCCCACTAATGATCACATACTCACAATTTTTCGGGTCCGTCTGAATGACTATCTCATGCTTGCAGCATGCAGACTTCATGGTAAAGCTCCATATCTAAAAGAAACAAGTAAGAATACCAAATCAGTGATGAGCAAAAATTAATTAACAGAATATATCCCCATTAACAAAAACCAAATCACAGAAAAACATTTACACGAGAACAGATAAAAATGAACTACTGTACTGAGTAGCTTATGTAATTAGTAAAACCGAGATACCTTTGTAGAATAATAATTCCCCACTTGCTTTTTCTAAGCATTGAACCTTACACCTTTTGCAATCATAGAGTTGCACCCGGCACACCATTTATTGAAAGGCATTTCAAACCTTAAAGCAAAATAAGAATGAAAATCAGACCCACATTTAACATTTAGAAAGAAACTTTCCACAGCAAAAGTAAATTTGGAAGGATAATTTAAACCAAAACAACTTAAGGATTTAATTCATATACAGATCAATACTCGATCTTAACAGGTCTGATGTCACTTATAAAGTTAAAAGGCTCATCGACTATCTCCTAGATATGAATTCCATGCTAGAACCATTCAACATTAAGATAAATCCATAAAGCCACACCTTAGGCTAGATCACCACAGCTACAAGTCAAAGAGATGAATGGCACCCTCGGCTGAAGGCTCAGCTGGAGGAATAGGATCGAGGACGTTTCACATGATGGTGCAGAGGAATTCGAAATGTTGTGGCCCTCGGGTTTCCGCACCTAAATCAGAGGCGGGTGGTATACCAAATGTTTCAGGGAAGAAGAGCATAGGGTGGTTTTTATATCAGCATAGGGTAGATATCAGCAAGGTGATAAAACGCGTATGATATATGTCATCTTCACATGAATTATTCGACTGTTTTTTTATATCAGCATAGGGTAGCTTTCGTAGGCTGTTTTTGTTTTGGGTAGTTGTATTTTCCTTTGCTCGGGTTCTGTCGTGGCTTCAGTTATGTGAACCTTTTGGTACTTTGTACCGTTTGCTATAAACAAAAATCAAAGGCTTTTGACATTCCAAAAAAAAGAATAGAGATATTTCTTTCTTAAGTAGAGAAAATAATTAAAGAACTTTGGGTCAAGAAAAATGACAAGCCAGTGCCTAGTTAGTTGCCAACCAATCTTATCAGAATACGGTGAAAAAATCCTTAACAAACTTAACCTGAAAAAGCTCAGTCATATTCTTCTTCCAGCCTATTATTTCATCATTAGCCACATTGAAGCCCATTAATATAGATATTTTTAACATGCCAATATATATAATATCCAAAAGTTATGTAATCTTACCTTATAATCAAAATGCCTTGATCTATTTTTCTCGCCCTCTCTCTCAAAGCATGTTGCCCATGAAACTTGTTCAAACCACCCTGAAAAGAAGAGCAGAGCCAAAATTTAAAGATAGAAATGCCACAAATCATAACTAATTTTAGCAAAAGATTTCCCTAAAACCCACCGAAAAAAATAAAGAAATCAAATAAATCTAAACTATGCATACCTGACTTGGATCCCATTCCAGAGGATAGTAAAAGTTATCTGCTCTAGCAGCTGCAAGTGAAGACTGCAGAAGCACAAAGAAAGCAGGTTAACCCTTTTCTAATTACTTGACAATGGAAGGAGGGGGAAAAGCAAACATTAGACTAATATTGAACAGCATAAAAACGAAACGACATTAATCCAAAGCCACCATAAAATAAATTGTTAATAGAGCAACTTATATTAGCAATCAGCCTAAATATATTTCCCTAGAAGCATACCTCTAAAAGATTTTTTTTGAGGAATTGTATAAATCCTATTCAGCTATATGAAATTAAACCACATTAAAATCATGAAATCAACAGAACCGCAGGGGTAATCAATGAAATCGAGAAAATTAGATATTAAGTTAATCATATTGATAAAACTAAACCTTTATCACTATCTAAGGATTGTAAGATCAACAATGAACCGTTCAATAACACAAAACCCTAATTGTTGGGGGAACCAAAGCAGCAATTTTTGTTATTTAGTCTAATCAAAATTTAGAGAGTGATGATTTTGCTTACCATGATTTCTTCTCGTTTTGGCTTCTTCTTCTTCTTGTTGTTCTTCTTTTTCTCTTCTGATTTGGATACCAGAAATCGTGATTTTGCCCAGCTTCATTATCGGCTCTTCATTGATATGTTGTTTTGTTTTCTTAATTTTAATTTGTACTAATTCCGTGTAACATCCTCAAACTATGGATAAGAGTTTACAATTGGTCCTTAAATTTTAAAGTAGTTTAATTAACTCCTCACATTATTAATAATAATCATTCCAATCATGTCATTTTTATACTAGTTAAATTTTATAAGTAATTTATTAAATATATTCATTTACATAGATTTTATAGTTTTTTGTTATTTTATTTTCTCTCTTTTATAAATAATTTTTTGAGAGGCTCTTTATAAATAAAATTAAATTTTATAATTCAGGATGTTTGAGGCTATTATCTCTAAATTTTAATCATTACCCCTAAATTATAAACTCATACATCTAAACCACTAAACCCTAAATATTAAACTAAGTCCCTAAACCTTAAAACTAAGACGCTTGTGGAAATTAAAAAATTTTGTTGCAATGTATTGGATATAAATCCTTTATATTATAGTGAAGTTTTCACTTTAGCGTTTTTATCATTATTGGTCAGTCTAACACTTGAAGTTCCATTTTATCCGTCTTGTTAGCCCTTTGTTGTTAGCATTAAAAAAATTAGGTGCCCAAAATAACTGTTACATTTTAAATGAGGAAAAATATTCACGCCTGAGAAAAGGCGGAGTCCTTAATCTCACATCGAAAAGGAAAAAAGAGGTCTTGGGATATAAATACGGTGGCGCTGCACATCCTATCATACATGTCTTTTGGGAAGAGGGTAATGGCCCCGTGACAAGTGGTATCAGAGCGACCCTTTGACTGCCCGATTTCACGCCGAGCGCCCATGAGTGGGGTAGGCAGGGTGGACAACTGTGACAAGGTGGCCCATCACGAGAGCGGAAGCTCGTGATGAGGGCGTCACATCCCATCACGAGGCGGGGTCATTAATCCCACATCGGAAAGGAAAAAGGAGGTCTTGGGATATAAATACGGTGGCGCTGCACATCCTATCAGACATGTCTTTTGGGAAGAGGGTAATGGCTCCGTGACAAGAGCACCGGAAGTGAAAATAAAAGTTTCTACAATCGTCTTTATTTTTAGAGTTTAGGGAGTTTGTTTATGATTTAGGGTTTAAGGATTTAAGTGTATGAGTTTAAAATTTAGGGATTATGGTTAGAATCTAGGGTTTAGAGGTTGAGGTTTAGGTTATAGGGTAATATGGTTAGGGATCTAGTTTTTAATCTATAAACCATAACTTTAACCTTAAACTCTAAATTCTAACCACACCTCCTAAATTCAAAATCCTCCATGTAAACGTCTAAACATTAAACCATATATGAATGAAGTTATAAACCCAAAATTGAGGCGCTTATAGAAATTTTTTGTTTCCACCACCTGTACATGGAATTAGGGGTGATACTAGCCGAGCCTGTCTAGGCTCGGGCTCGAGGTTCGTCGAGCTCAAAATTTTAGGCTCGAGCTCGAATTGAATTGGACAGTTTGAGCTCGGCTCGTTGCTTTTCTCAAATTGTTTTTAAATATATTTTTTTTGAAGTTTTGAAAAATAACATGTGAAAAACATGTTTGGGAAAAGATAATATTTATTTTTGAAGTATGTAAGTAACTATAGTACATTTTCTAAATTATACAAGTTCACAAGAAGAAGGGGGTTTAAAGTATTTAACCATGATAACAAGTTAACATTACTGAAACATACAAGTGTATATGGAGTATATATATAATTATTTCGAGCCTGTTCACAAGCTTTTCGAGTCGAGCTTGGGTCGGCTATGCTTGTTAAGCTCTCGAGCCGAGCCCAAACTTGCTCGAACCGATCTTTGACCGAGCCGAGCCCAAAAAGCTTGCGAGCCGGTCAGGCTCATTATCACCCCTACATGAAATAATTACAGTTTTAACAAATATGTGAAGAATATTAGATCCTTATTTTAGAGTTCTCAAAATGTTTTAGAATTTTTAAGGATTTTTAATCATTTTTAAAGTAAGTAAGTACATTTTAAAAGATATATAATTTGGAAACTTTTGTGAAATTTTATATTTTTCTAAATAATTTTGTAATATTTTTTTTGAATATATTTATGATTTTTTGCTATTAATTAAAAATTTTAATTGTTTTGACACAAAATCATTCATTATATTGGCCCACGCCAGCATTTTAAAACAATGCTTTCTGATAAAACTTGAACCACAGCCTTAAAACAAATACTCTACTCTGGCAGATTAATCTTTCCTTTCTCTGTGTCTCTGGATAGCTTCACTGTACAATATCCATTCTGTATGGAGTCATTTCTAATGCAATATTGTCCAGTACCAGTAGTAGCATAATTGCAATATACAACAGAGCAGTGGAGAAACAAAGGGACAAGAAATTAAGGCCAAAAATAGTATATATTTATCCTCCCTCCTCCTTATTCTCTTCTCCCATCTGTGTACTATGCACTCGGCTCCTAAGTTCTTCGAAAGCCTTCATGCTCTCCGCATCAAAACCACCCGCAAACTGGCAGGGAAAAAAAAATTCAGACAGCATTACTTGATGTAGTACGAGTAATTCTTTTGATTACACCGAGATCAGAATTTGTGTGTTAAAGATATTAAGCTAGACATCTTAAACGTGGGAACCAAGTGCAAAGCTAAATACCTGATGAACACGGAACGCAAAACGGAATCCTTGAAGAAGTATAAACTCTCGGTTTGGTTCTTTCTCGGGTCAACTCAATGCATCAAGTTCTGATGCTACACGTTTCATATACTTCCTTGCCAATTGTACAGATGAAAGCTTGATCTGCAAGATGCATAAGAAAACATAAATTTATAATTACATTGTATATCAGGAAAAAGATTTATAATTGCATGAACTACCAAAGCAAGCCTTTTTATTGTTATGTTACATACCTTGCCAACAATCCCAGAATCTAATAACCAATTAACAGGAATTCCAAACTCCTTGTATCGTGAAACAGCCATGTCTCTTGTTCGTAAGAGTGCATATACACTTTGTTCCACTCTGAAGAAACAAAAGATGAAATAGGAAATTAGAATATGACAAGAGAAAGTGCATCTCTACCTTCCTAACAGATTGTTAATTAATACTCAAATGCTATCCTAGTTGGGTTTTATTACTTTCAGTAGACTATTGCCCACCAGTCCAGGAATTAAACTAAATGAATCCAAATTGACTTACTTTTCAAGCAACTTGTACATCTTCTTTAGAGCAGCTTCACATGGAAGGTTTGGATCATCAACAAAGGAAGAGACCTGCTTCTCCAACTTCACTAGGTCCTGGTATTCTAAAGCTGCCTCTCTTATTGCATCGGCCTTTCCTTCAGGCCAATCAAAGTGCTTCAGAACCGCTCGTTCATCAACCTAGAGGGGTGCAGAAAGATAATTCAGCAAATAAAGTACACACTAGACAGACAACTTCTCTCTGTCGATAAATGAACAACGGGGTTCGTATATAGAAAGTACATCTTGCCACACAATATGAGTTAAAGCAACGACTTTAGTCTTTCATGATGACTGATAAAATAATAGCTCTAAAGACGGGGAGCAAAATCGAGTGTCTTAGACCCATGGCTTAGTTCCAAGATGCATCTTCTGCCATATTACCTCAAAATGTATGCTTCTTTCGTGCAATAAGATCTCCTTCAAATTCAAACTATGAATACCTCCGAAAGAAATACAAATTTTATATTATGAACATTTTATTCCATACCAAGAAGGAAAGTTCCTCATCTAGCCAATTTACAAAAGACACCAGGTCTTCTATGCTGTTGAAGGAAGCCGCTCGAACTTCAGTTGCTTTCCACGTCAGCTTTTACCTGGATGAATTCATTTGATCTCGTATTGTTAAATGTTAATTTTGGTTAAAGAACACCTACACTTACATGAAGATAAGAAGATAAATGAAAGTAAAGGAAAACTTTAACAAACAGCTAACAGGAATGACGATCTATTCTCTATCTCTCCAATCATGTTGCTCCTAGCATCTGATGTATTAGACGTTGTAGAAATCAAACTTGAAGTGTCCTTCTTTGCCTCCCGTTTCATCAATGTCTGATAAAATTCAACAAGTTCAGGAGCTCGTTGAACTTTATCGCCACTGCCTGCCCCTCTAGGTAGACTGCCTGGAGGAGGCGGAGGTGGCCATCCACCAGGAGGTGGCGGTGGAGGTGGTGCACCAGGTAGTGGAGGTGGAGCAGGAGGTTGTCCTGTTGTAGTAGTATTTGTGCCATCACAACATCCACTGGATGGCTTTGGTGGTGGTCTAGGCACCCTAGGTGCTCTCTTTTCAAAGTGAGCAAGTTTCATCTTGCTTATAGTTTGGGAGTCTGCAGTCTTATCATCATTGGATTGCTCACTTGTGTCACCCGAAACAACGGCCTTCTCCTTTATTTGAGCAAGTTTTGGTGGTAAAGTTACATTTGCCTTTGCTCTAGACTCAAAGTTTGACTTCTCGCCAAACCTCTCTGCCCTTGCTTGTTCTGCTTTATGCTTAATTTGTTTCTCCCTCTCCATGGCCAACTTATGGCGGTCCTTATAAGCAGGATATTTTTCCTCTAGAATTCCATCTACTGATTTAGACATCAAGTGGAATGATGCTGAAACAGAATTCAAAGAGTCGCCAGAAGGTTGAGTTCTAATGTTTGGAAGAGTGGAAGCATCGGGGGAATCAGTGGCTTCCTGCTCCATTTTACCAAAAGTTGTGATTGCAACACCATCACCTGCATTCCTTAGCATAAGTGATTCCAATGGACCCCGATTTCGGAGGCTCAAGCTAGTCCTCCTTGGAGATCCACCAGAAAAGGATCTGGCTGGTGATGAAAGAGCACTCGAATCATCTTTGCTCTTGCCCTGTTTCTTCAGCTTTTGGATTAAGCTAGGTCTCTTACTAAGACTGCTATATCTACTGTTGAAACTTTCAATGGAAGCATTATCGAAATCCTCACTTCCCGGAGAGGATGGATGAGAGTAGTTGGTTTCAAGATCTGTGTCACCTTGCCCACGTTCTGAACCTGCATATTCTAATAGTAACCTTTTGGCCTTCTCTTGGGACTTGGGGCTTAGACTTTTATTGAGATCACGAGCGGATATTTTTCCTCCAGGTGTCTGGTAATTACGGAGTTCGTATCTCAAGCATGCATTGACCCAACGAAGGTACACTAGCTCTTCAACTTCACTAAATCTGTTCATCTGAAGTCCTTCCACTTGCTTTAGCAGATCTTCATTTGCATGTTTTAAAGCATTGACCTCTTCTCTTGCCCTGGCTGCAATTTCAGTCTGCAATAGTATAAGACAAAGAAAAAAAGAATCATGTATATGCAAAAACTACAAACTAGAACATTTATGTTATTACTGGTTACACAGCCTAGGACTGATCTGTATATGTTGCTAGCTTGTTGACATTTTCTTTTTTTTTTTTTTTTTTTTTTTGAAAGGTAGGGAAATATCAACAAATACTCGATTGATAATCATCAGAATAAAATTAAGATGCAACAATCTAAGTTTTCAGGCAGTCTGCAATTTTCTTATGTTGCTCTTACTCAGCAAATTCTTACACAGATAGACTAAAAGGCTCCCAACCATTTACATCAGAATAGAATACATAGGAGATTTCCGTTGGACTTACCTCTGTCATGTTGGAAAGGGAGGTTATTTTTGCTTCAGCAGCATCCAGTTTAACAGTTAACTCCCTCTTTTCATGTTGGAGCTCTTTATTCTTTCTCCTAAGCTCCACAACTTCAATTTCTAGCTCCTTCAAAGCTTTCAATTTAGTCTCAATCTCAGCATCACTGTTGATGTCTTCTTGCTCTTTGGCTTGAAGAGTAGAAACATGTTGCTTGAGAAACAATAACTGAGCTTTTGTTTGGTTTGCATCAAGTTGAATTTGCCTTTGTTGCTCCTTGATTTTGTTCCTTGCCACCTCCAGCTCCTTCTTTACAGAAGCTCCGTGAGCAATCTCCTCTCGAAGCTTCTTCCTCTCGGCCTGCAAAGAGTTTATGGTAATGTTCAGCATGTCGATTTCAACTGTCTTGATCTTGAGCTGCCTTTGTAATTCAGTAATATCTGATTCCTGCTCTTTTAAACCATAGTACTCAAGCAATTCACCCTCGAGCTTTACTTCCCTCTCCTCCAGTTCCTTTACTAAATTACGCAACCTTTCCAGTTCACTCGCATTGTTTGCCATCTCAGTTTCATAGACTTTTTCCTTCTCCGATCTGTCATATTTGTCAGTAGGTAATGGATATTCGATTTCCCCTGAGAGAAGGTCTTCAAACTCAGGTAAAAAATCTTCATCGCCAAAATCCAAACGGTTATCATTAGCTCGATTAAATATGCTGCTAATCAACTTAACCTCTTCTTCCTCACCCTGCAATATGTATCACATCTCAATCATTGGTAGAAAATAATTAATAAAGACCAGCTAATATTTCTTGTGCAATAATTTCGATTGAAGAAGTTACGCATATACTTACATCCTTCCCTTTGAGGCCATCCATCATTAGGATATGTAAACTGCTTCTTGTTGTCCTCATTTTCCGAGTCACAGCGTCATCAGAGAAGTTAACAAAACATAATGAAACCCAAATACCATAGGTTAGCACTTAGCAATTCAAATAAACCATGAAAAAGTAGATTTCTATAATGGGAAAAAATACCAATCAAGGAAAAAAAATGCAATCTCTCACTTTTTTTTGCTAATTGAAATATGTCCTGGGATTCTAAAAACAACAAGAAATTAAAAAGTTGGTACCCGAAGGTTTTGATGACTTTGAGCTTTTCGCATTGAGCCGCTTAACTGCAAGAGCTGCAATTGAAGCAGCAAGAAGGACTCTAACTAGCATGTAGGATTTGTGTATATAAAAACCCTCTTCCTCCACTCATCTACAGGGAAAAAATACCCCATAGACATCCCCAGTCCACTTCTCCTCATCTCCCATCATTGTTCTCTTAAACCATTATGACCCTTTAAATGCAAATACAGCAACATTTTTGTGATATCCTGTTGCAGATTCAAGCAGAAGAACCCTAGTTTGAGAGTTGAAAATATGGTTGAACTATAATAGCCATATCCAGATAGAAGCGTTCCTAAACCATTAGCATTATCATGTTATCAGATTCGTCGACCTTTCAATGAAAAACTTTTCTAGTACACACAAAGCTAAGTAGAATTCAGAACCTGTCATGCTAAGAGCTACAGCAATCACCATCCAATAACAAGTGGCCAGTTTTGTTTCCGAAAAGAACGAAAATTTACTCAAGGGTAGGACTAAAACCTTACAGTTTTCCTGTGGAAAATGATGTACAGTGAAAAACACGACCATAACCAAAGCTGAAAAAGACACCAGAAACAGTAAATTGAACAAAAAGGCAAGCTTGCTGCCTTTTTGGTTTAGGGACTACGTATCTATTTTACTAGCAAGTGAGATATACGTGGGCAAGAACCAAGGGGGGAAACTCTTGTCTCTAATGCATTTAATTCAACGTTGCTTTTCCAACTAATTTGTAGGTGTTTGTCCAATTAAATCACCAATAATCAAGCTTTTGACAGAATAAAGGGAAAGCATGGAACTTTATGGACCCAAGGCCATAGTGAAGTGTAAAGGCCGAAACTTGATTCTCAGCCGTTTGCTTAATGGACCAAAGCGAATGCAGAGGTGAATCCAAAGCAAAAACCCAACTTTTTGGTGGTTGACATGGTTGGACTTTTCGGCTTTTTTCTTAGGTTTTGGTAGGTTTTATAAATTTGATGAAATGGAAGACATCCATGTCTCTCTTTCTTGGCCACAAAAATAAAATTATCTGCAGCTGTAATAATGTATGGATAATATACATCAAAGTAGGGACGGATGTAGAACTTTAGGTTAGGGGGCGAATCTATAAATTTTTAGGGGAGGCGAACTTATAAAAATTTCTATAAATTTCAAATTTTTAGGGGGCCGACCGCCCCCTCCACCCCCTCGGTCCATCCCTGCATCAAAGCATGTATCAACTATACCAGGCTTAAAATTTCCATTTTTTTGTCAACCAGTGGTGGGGTTTTGGTGAAATTCATAGAATTGAAAATTGAAGTAGCACTATGTAAATAACTCTATATTGGTAAAAGAAAAAAAGAAGGGAAATAAGCAATTGATTTCTGTTAATATGGTGATAATGAGAGATGAAAGAGCAGACAACTTTATATACGGGAAAGGATAAACATAACCCAGAAGATTCCTTTCTTTTCTGCCCGAGGAATTTGTTGGTGTTAACTAATCAATGCCAAATTTGAGAGGAACAAAATGCTGAGGGAAGTCATTTTCATGGCGAAATTTGAGTGGGATCAAATTGGCAGTAGCAGACAATATATTATCCAATACAGCAGGTGGTTCATGGCTTTTTTTTCCGGTAAAGTGGGAATTTTCATATGCATACAAGTAAACCCAAGATTTTACAGCAGTCTCGTACTCAAAAGAATATTGAAGAGTGAAAAAATAAAAACAGCAACTGAAATATAAAACAACCATAACATTAACATACCTGGTTCTAATCTGTCAACAAACAAACAAGCAATACAGAACGGAACGGAACGGAACAAACAAACAAGCAATACCTGGTTCTAATTCGTAAGTTCCAAGGACATGAAGTGCAACATGAGAACTTTATTAACTTTTTGAACACTCTCCCGCTTAATACCAAAGTGCGAATCCATATTTTTTACTTTTGTTTTTAAAAAAAATAAAGAAAAATATTTTATTATACCATACGATATGGACGTTGATAAAGGCTACCATACGATATGGATGATAATAAAGGCTACAAAACTAATTAGTTTGATTATGCATTACTTCTGATTGTAGTTGCCAGAATTATATGGATTATAATTGTATTTGTTCTTGCAAATAACACTATAAAAAGTGTTCTTTTGATGAAATTAAACGAATAAATAAAACAGGGTACAATATGAATGCACACGTGAAAGATGTTGATTCCTGAATTCTTTCATCCCATTTAATTCTTCAACAGTTAACCAAATACGAAAAGGTCAGAACATGAAAAAATGAGAAGATAAAATCCAAATATCAACACTCTGACCAATGCTTAACAAAACAATGAAGATTCTCATATTGCACTTCATGTCCTGGGAAATTCTTATCTAGTCTTCCTATGTTCAACATTTTCAAGCTGTCAAGTGTCGAATCTATGTTTGACAATCAAGCTTGGTCATCCCATTTCCATCTTCGTCCGACCTCCTCAAAGACCTTAACTCGGGCTTGGCTTTTTCTTGCTTCATCCTCTACCCGGGACCTGCAATTGAATTCATTGTTTCTCTTAATTACAACTATGTATAACTACATCCTATAATGCCAGGTAATGAGATAGGTCCGGACCCAAGGAGTCCTAACTATAATATGGTATGGAAAAGAGTGGAGGGGGTATGCAAATTCAGCACTTACTTGAGAATCTTGATTGCTTCAATCTTAGCTTCCAGTATGGATTTTGCATCAAGCATTCCTTCTAGTTTGGACTGTAAAACACTGAGCACATCTAGCAACTTAGTCCGCTCGGTAACATACATGGTCCTCTCAGATGCAAGCCGACATCTCAGCAACCTCTTCTTTCAGACTAGAAACCAGTTGCCTCTTGCAGTCCATTGCTGCCTTTTCCTTCAAAGACTCAGCAGCACATTTCTCCTGGACAATCTTCTCCTGTTCTAGGTCCTGAACTGCCGAAAAGTAAAGCTCCTCCACCTCAGAACCTCGGGCTCTTTCTTCATCCAACTTTTCATTCCAAAACCTCTGTATTTCTCCCTTTTCAAGCAACGCAGACTTGATTTCTTTCATCTCAGCCCTTTTTGAAGAACTCTCCATTTCCAGCTTCAACAACTCATTGGAAATTGTGTCTGCCACCCTGCCACTTGTCAAAGCCACTGATGCTTGTGGTTTTGATGAAGGTTTATTTGATTTAAAAAGGTTGCTTTGTCCTACAAAATTTAGGAATAGATTTGTACAAAGCACAATATGAGAATGCAGTGCTTGATTTGCCATCTTAGACAGAAGAATAGCACAAAGTTTTTGTTTTTAAACCTATAAAAAAATGAGCAACTTAGCACAGTATCTTATTTACATTAATGGCAGTATTAAGTATAACAAGAATAACTCTGCACATTCTACTCATTCTTATTTTTGCATTAACTTGGCACGGTATCTTATTTACAATTTGTACATCAACAACAGTATCACAAGAATAACTCCTCACATTCTACTCATTCTTATTTTTGCGTTAGTTTGAGTTGGCACTAGCTCTTCACACTTTCTTGGCCAAAACCACTCATGATTTCCTAAATTTTATGTCAAGAGTATTCCTACCATTTACATAGTAAATACTTACTTGAAAGGGAGGGAGTTAAAGCAGCAGGAAGAAGAAAATTGGAAGGGGATATTGCATACGAATGTGAGTAACAAACCAAAATAAGAATTGTACCAAAAACTCTTCTCTGTATGCTCTTTTCCGCATATAAAAAGTCCTGGTGAAAAATCAGGACTGATATCCTTCAAATCCATAAAATCTACCTTTGTCCTCGATATCTGGACTGTACACAAATTAGGTTTTAAGAGATATGAAAAGACTGGTGAAGCATCAGTCTAATAGTCCAGAAGCAAATAAAAGAAATTCTAGCAGACGGTCGGGGAGATTTATTGTACCTGCTCCATTACTCGTGGCTCAAAGTCATACTCGACCAAGGCTTTCCAGTTTATAAGATCCTCCCGAGAAATGAACCTAGAACACCAGGTATATTTCACTGAGTCAAAAAGTACTTTTCAAGAATTGATGAAATTTGTGAATGACTGTGCAGATTTACCGGTCAGGAAAGAAGTTGACTCCTCCTTTTGAACCATCAGAAGCAGTGCTCCTGTCTGAAAGTTTGCTCGGAATGATACCTGCCTCTGCCAAAGCTAAATCCAAAGTTCCAAGGAAAAAACTATTAATTGTCATCCCTTTATTTAAGTGTGTGTGTGGTTGAGGGGTACCACAAACCTGAAATTACATGGAGAATATCAAATTGAACTTTACCTTGAATGAACTCAAAATCTGGGTCATCGGCACCAACATCATCAAAGGCTGCAGTTTCGGACCCAGAGAGTGCAATGGATGGAACAATCCTGTGCCTAGGGTTCCTACAAAATAATAGGTTCCAAACCAGATCAGAACATGCAAAAGAATACGCTTAGACCTTCCTACTTTCAATTTCAAACCATTCCCAATAGATAAGCACAGAACAACAACTACCTTTCTATTAAGGAACTCTTACGAACAAGCCATCTAGCATATTCCCTTCTTGTGCATAATTCATCAGGTCTCACGTCAACTTCAATGATCTGCAAGCCTTAATTACTTGATACAGTCATATGCAGTTCATTTGAAAAGGACCTGAGATGATTTTACATTAAAGAAGGCTTCAAGAGACAAACCGTCAGATTCTTTAGAACCAACAAAGATTCCTGTTGAGTAGAATCCACAACAACAGGTACAACAATGCGCTCGGGATTATGACTATGTGCTGAAAGTTTCAACGAAGAACAATAAAATTTTCCAAAGAATTTGGTGAATAAATCAAATAGATTGAACATTATACTATTGTTCGAAACCATGGCCTCAAGAACACATTAAATTTAGAAATTTCGGTTGTAATAATTTATCTTGTTCTATGTGTCCAACAAAAGCAATCTAAAATGTAGAAACATAAAACAGACACAGAATTAAAAAGGATCTATGATTGACTGCCACACCTGAAGGAACAATTTCGGTAACCGCAACAGGTACATAGTCGGGTATAAGTATTGCCTCGGCAGCCTGTTCATCAGATTTAAGATAATCCCTAGCTTCGGTTTGATCATTTTTTGCCTCCCTAGAACTAAAGACCTCGTGAAAAGTATTCAATGGACTCCTAAACTCAAACTTAAACCCTGCCAATCTCAATGCAAAATGCACTAAACATGAGTTCAAAAATACCCATTGCGTCGAGAGATTGCAAGTCTTGAATAAAGAAAGAACCCACCTTTTCTGTAGAATAAAAAGTATGCAATAGCAATTGCAGTAGCAAGTGAAGACCCAATAACACTCCAAACAAAAATAGAAGTAAACCCTGCAGAACAGCAAGAATGCATTTCTGATTCGACCCAACTCTGATACAAAGAACAACTCTTCAAGAAAGAAAGAAACCTTTTTTCTTTATTTTGTGAGTTGGAGGAGCTTGAACAACGGCCCAACCCCCATAGTTGTCCGGTGGAGAATTGGGGTCAGGAGGGAACCAAGAAATGTCGACGTCTGGGTGTAGAGGAGAAGCAGAGACGCGGAGAATTCGGGAATTGGAGGATCTGGGATAGCAGACAAATGAAGTTGGAGGTATAAATGAGAGGCCGCTGCCACGGCGAAGAAGAAAGGACGGGGCTTCCGAGTAGACGAAGAGAGAAGAAGGGAATGCGGTGGTTGAGCTCATCCTTCTCCGTTTAACAAAATTGGGGGACTGGAATGAATAAAGGGACGATGAAACAAGCAACATCAACAACAACAGCAAGCATTGGATTGAATGGGAATGGGGAATGGGAATGGGAATATATAGGATGTGAGCTTTGGGGTCTACGCCTTGCTCTCAGGCTCAGCTGCTCTCAACCCTTGCGTACCTTTGTTTCCCTTTGGAACAGTCGGGGTTTTCCGTTATTTTTCCTACGGAATAATGATGTATGGCTCCGTGGATTAACTCTTCAGAACTTACTACTTGCGTACCCACTCGTATTACCAATTAATAACTGTTTCCTTTTTCCTTCGTAGAGAACATTTCTTGCAACTACACGCTCCACGGGTGTTCATACTTCGATATTAACGGAATTAATTGATTGAAGAAATTTTGTTTGACGGTTAATTAGTTGGTTAAGTTTATATATAAACTATTAATAGTTAAATTTTTTTAAACTTTAATTATCGATTAGTTTGGTTCGAAATCGGTCGAGTAACTGGAATAACCAAAATTATTATATATTAAATATTATATATTATATTTATTTTTGGTCACTCAACTTTTAAAATTTATAAAATGATCATTAAATTTTTTGATGTATTATAAAATGGTCATTAAACTTTATCAAATTAGCACAAAATGATCATTAAATTTATTAAATTATTACAAAATGATCATTAAACTTTTCAAAATTTATCAATAATTTATAACGTGCAATGAGTCAATGACCATTTTGTAATAGTTCGATAAGTTTAATGATTGTTTTGTAACTTATGAATGTTCAGTGACTAAAAAGATCATTTTAGCATAGTTTAGTGATTAATTGTGTAATTTACCCAAAATTTTATAACAAAATTATGTTAATTCGAAAACTAACCAAATGAATCGAACTTTTTCGGTTCTGTTAAAAATTTTCGAAAAAAGATCAGTTCGATTAACGGTTAAAAGGAAAAAAATCGATTAATAAATTTTGAATAGTATATTCGGTCGATTGAACAAACTAACCGATTGAACACCCCTAACTATTACCAATTATGAAGCAAAAACTTTCAACCTAAAACCCAATTATGAAGTAAAATATCTATGGGACAGAGTAACATTTAGTTTCGAACTTAACATTTTTTTCAACTTGATCTTGGAATATTTTTGGGCCATAGGGTAAAAAGTTTTTTTTATGAAAATTTTTAAAAATTATTGAGTTCTTACGACAAAAATGCACTTAGAAAAAACTGAGACCCCTCATTATCTATAAATCAGAGTATATTGAACGTTTAAGTATGTTCGATCTCACATCCTCACGTATAGTGTATTAATGACAATATCAATCAAGTCAATCAAGCTATACTAAATTCATACATTAAGCCATTGAAAAAACAATACATTGTTGCCCTTACAAAAGGCGCTTTCATTTCAGAAATAACAATGTGTTCCTCCCCAAATACCTCATACAACACATATGTTACACTCTGTTATATACAACAACATGCAAAATGGGAATGGCTTATTATTTATTTGGATCACTAATCACTATTTTCCATTTACTCTCAGATCAAGACGACAAACATTGGTGTCTGATGAATACATGAGTTTGCTTCGAACACCATGGTATTGGGGCAAAACTGCCATCAATATGACGATGACACAGAGGAGAACCAGCCCCAGACCTAGACCATTAACAATCATGGACTTCGGACAGTGTTTCGACCCTTTCCTTTGCTCTGCGAGAACATCAATTTCTCTAGCAGCCCAGTTTCGACAGTAATCACTGCTAGCCCATAGGTGTAGAGACCGAGGAAGATAAGCCACGGCAAGACCGTCGCTCTTGTCGTCCGCACTTCACCCCGGTGCCAAAAACTAACCGTTGCATTGTAACACAACCACACCATATAAAAATGATCTTTTCGTGTAACAGGAATTAAACCAGCAAACCAAATATGTCATCCATTAAGGATGCTCCACGCCCAATATTTCGTAGGGCGTGTTGGGCTATTGCTCCACGCTAGACTACATTATTCAACATAACATATGTTTTTGAAACTTGTTAATGGAGTCATAGAAACGGTGCCACTACCACAAAACAAAGCAACATGATGGGTAAACTGTAATAATTGCTAGAGATTGAAGAACAAAACCTGAGCTCCAAACAAGCTGATACAGATCAAACCCATCCAAAAATGCAGTCTAAAACCACTCTCTAAAACTCTAACCCTACCTTTCTCGGCCTCATTGGGTGGCGCCGCTCTTGGCCTTTCAAGCGGTCGCCACCCCCAGATCCACCTCTCTTCCCCCTCTCTTTTTTTTTTTCTCTTTTCCTTTTTTTGCCTTCTTTTTTTTCAGCATTCGTAGCATTCTTTTCCGGTGCCCAGGGCTCTACTCGGGCTTTCATCTGTGAGGGAAAGTCTTGGTTCGCAGACGAGTGGTTGGTTTGGCCCTTTGCCTTCGGTTCTGCCGGACTTCTTCGACGGTGGTCTTGTCCTCGGCCTTCTCCCATGGTGGTCGACTTGACCTTCATTTCCCTGTCTCGCTCTCCTCATGTCATCGCCAAGCTCAGATTCCTGAAACTTTGACAACGGTAGATTTCTTACTGCATCACCTCCTCTTTGTCCTCATCCTTCTGTGTTGTCGAAAGCGGATATGCAGACCTAAGATCAACAGCTAGTTTGGTGTTCATCTCTCTCCCTCGTCGGATCAGACTTCTTCCTCGTTTTGGATTTGAGGTGTTGGTTCTGTCGTGTTTTATGCTTGTTATTTGTTTGTGTTGCACGCTTGTTTGTTCTCCCTGTTCTCTTTTTATTTTTGGTTCTATTTGTTTATGCTTTTAGTCTGTTGTGTCCATCTTCCTCTCTCATATGCCTCTTTGTTGTGTCGTTTTTTTTTTTTGCTCAATGAATATCGGCTCGTGTTCAAAAAAAAAATAGAATGCATGCTAAAGAAATTAGCCACAATGCCTTATTGTCTATGGAATTTTGTCTAAATCCCAAAAACCCCATAGCCTAAAACCACCCCTTGAAGTCACAAATGCACATAATTCCTCGAACCAATATTTAATCCCTAAAACTCCTAATTTAAATCTCTACCGTCCCTAATTCATTCTCTTTCCCTACGTCTTTACTCTCAAGCTGTTTCTACCATTTGAACGATCTCCAATGGAGGAGAGGCACATATATAAATCGTTTATACTTTACCTATAATTATACGTGGAATCAATTTTTATAAATATAATATTTATATAAAATATAATTTTTTAATTGCATAAGTGTAACAAAAATTGATCAATATTAATTTAATCGGGGAATTGATTTAACTTCGAGTAAACTTAAATGTATATTTAATATTTTCACTATTTCAAAAATTTGTATATTTACGATTTAAGGATTGAAGGAATCTGATTAGTTTAAATAAGAAAAAAATTCTGGATATTTTAAACATTTTATAAAAGAGTAAATTACACCAAAAAATATTCAACTTTAGACAACATATAATTTATGTTATCGAACTAAATTTTTATTTTCGCTTCAATATACCACTTAGATCATTAACCCATTTATAGTTATGTCAAAAACCATCATTATTGACATTAGAGGAAATCAAAGTATTAACAAACAAAATCTTTAAATAGATTTTCGTCGATTTTGAGACTTTTGTAAAAATCTAATATGTGGATAACAAAAAAAGAGTGAAATGTAATATTTTAATAATTATCTTGTTGTGAATGATGATCAGTGACGATTGATGTTACTAATAACAATGAAAAGTTCAATGGCAAAATTAAGACATGATTTTAAAATTTAGTTGTAAAATTGATATATAATTTTAAAAGTCAATGTCTAAGCGACATCGTTTTGAACATCAAAATAAATACACAAAAAATGATGTAATTTTGATCACATCATCATGCTGACAAAATTGTCGTTCATGCATCACATTGTTTTTAAGTTAAATACTCACTAGTATAATTAAAACGACAATTACAATTCAACGGTAGAATTAAAACAATAAAAATTTTAATGGTATGAAAGATACACGATCTAACTCAATTAAGGCTGAACATGCTAAATCGAAAAATAAAAAATTAATCGTGTTTGGACTGTTTATGATTCACAAATTTAAAATTTGCGAATTGAACCAAATTTAAGATTTTATTTAATAATTAAATTTAAATAATTTATATGTAAAAATATATATTTTATAATTAAAAATAGTGAAAAAAATTTAAAATATTATATATGAATTATCAATTATTTTTTTATTTACTTGAAATTTAAGTTTCTAAAAAGTATTTATAAAAAAATACATTAATATTTTATCAAATAATGTTTAAACGACATTTAATAAAAAATTTAAGCATACAAAATTTCAAAAATCTAAGATTGATGTAAAAAATCGAGAACCGAGATTAATTGAGAAAAAACTGATGGGTTATTAAAGTTTTTTTTTTATCAAATACACTCTAAATTTAATAATATTTTTGTTAACAAAAAAATCAATATTATTTGATGTCCTCTAATAAAAAAATCACTAAATACATAATCTAAGCGCTAACCTCATTCTGCCCGAAGAACGATAGTATTTTTCTTTTAGAAAGAAAACTGTAAAACTAAGCAGTCAGATCGAAATCCGCCCCACGCTTCAAAGTTTGTCCAGTGGTGATTACGGTAAGGGAAAAGCAGTTGCTTTTGTCCCAAAGTGCCCGCCTCCTGTTGCTTCTCTTAGCGTCAAGCCCCCCCTGAACGTTGGGGTGGAAGACGAGGACATGGAGGACTGGAGGCGGTTCAAGGAAGCTGGGTTGTTGGATGAAGCCGCTTTGGAAAGGCGGGACCATGAGGCCCTTGTCGAAAGGCTCTCCAAACTCGAAGGAGAGGTAAGTTGTTCTTAATTTTTTTAACTTTTGCTTTTAGTTCAAATGTCTTTGTTGGAATCATCCGCTGCATGTAACCAGGTTATTGAATGTGAATTTTTCTCTCTAGAAATTTAAATTTAGACTTCCTTCTATTCAAAATAAACTGAAGATTTGGGACAAAAACAATCCATATCTGCGTGGTATGTCCATATTCGAGCTTAACTGCTACTTAGAGGAAAATTCTGTCATATTTTTTTGAGGCTATTTTGCTTTTTAACCTTTTTTAAGTTTAAGTACAATACTGATTTTGTACTGGGTTTATTTGTTTTGGCCTTCATTGTCTGCTCGTATTTGGTCGTGTTCACTTTGCCATCCTTTGCTGCTATGTGCTAGTTAATGCTGTATATGTGAGATAGAAGGACTTTAAAGACATTTGATCACAACTCAAGTGGCCTTCTATTAGGTGCTAACCATTTTATGTGTATGTTGAACATTTTTGTTACTTGATTTCTTCTCTCACCGTACATATAAAAAATTATTTAGTGTTTTTGGTAAACCTTGGTGCAACATTTAGGTTGCTTCATTGAGACCCTGGGGTGTATGTGTTCATGTCGTGGGATCATTTCATCTGTAAACTCAGGTTCAGGGGCATTGTAGGAGTCTAATGCCCATCAATAGGCTGCACTCCTTAGTGATTTGAATAGATTATTTAAGCAACACTGCATCATTGCAGTACTGGTGAAACATTAATCTTTCTGTTGAATTTCACTTGTCTGTCCTCTTTTATAATTCAAATGTTTAATATAAATATGATCGTGCTTCATTGTAAATTGATGTAACATCAATCCTTTTTATTCATTACTTTATTTAGATACGTGTTACTAATAAATTTCATCATCTTATTTGGTTATGCAGTTGACTTTGTATGGTTGTGCTTTATTCTTTATCTGTTGTGGGATTATGTTGAGTTCCTGATTGAAGCTGCATATAAAGTTTGCTAAATAATTTTTCATTGCTTGATGGTATATTTCTTTGTAGCTTTTTAATTACCAGTACAACATGGGGCTGCTCCTCATTGAGAAAAAAGAATGGACTTCAAAGTGTGAAGAATTAAAGCAAGAACTCGCTGAAGTTGAGGAGATCTTCAGACGTGAGCAGGAAGCAAACATGATTGCATTATCTGAAGTTGAAAAACGAGAGGAGAACTTGGCAAAAGCCTTAGCTGCTGAAAAGCAGTGCGTGGTAGATGTATGCTCTTTCTTCCATTTTTGTAGTTATACAATGGAATATAATATTTCTGTTTAGAAGCATCCTTAATGCTCATTATTTGTTTACCTGTCTAACCCTCTTTCTAACTTATTGAAATTGACATTATGGTCATATCTCTTGTTGCAGCTTGAAAAAGCATTGCGTGATATTCAAGAAGAACATGTCCAGGTTAAGCTTAGTTCTGATACAAAGTTGGCTAATGCAAATGCATTGATTTCCGGTATTGAAGGAAAATCTTTAGAGGTGGAAAAAAGCTGTGTGATGCTGATAGTAGACTTGCAGAGGCGAATAGAAAAAGTTCAGAATTGGAAATGAAATTGCAAGAGATAGAGGCTCGTGAAAGTGTGCTTCAAAGAGAGCGTCTCTCCTTAGTTGCAGAGTATTCCCCTTAATCAACTTTTTAATACATGTTCAGATGGTTGTTTTGACTTGGAACTTTCTTTTATTATGCTCACTTCTCATGAAAATTTCTCTCATTATGCATTTGGAACTACTTCTAGACGAGAAGCACATCAGACAACTTTTTACAAACAGAGGGAAGACTTGAATGAGTGGGAGAAGAGACTAAAAAAGGGAGAAGAGAGGTTGACTGAACTTCGTAGAATGCTCAACCACAGGGAGGAAAAGGCAAATCAGAGTGAAAGTATTTTCAAGCAGAAAGAGAAGAGCCTTGAAGAGCTGCAAAACAATATTGATTTATCCACATTGAAGTTAAAGGAAACAGAAGATGATATAAGCAAACGTTTTGCAGACTTGGTTTCAAAAGAGAAGGTGGTTTTTGTGCCTAATTTAGTGACTATTTTATTCTGATTTTGTTCCTGAATTCTGATTATTACATTTTGTTAAATATTGTAGGAAGCTGAGTCCAAGAGAAGTACCCTAGAGGCAAAAGAGAAGGATCTAGTTGCATTGGAAGAAATGCTGACTGCTAGAGAAAGGGTGAGATAAAATACTTGTCATTTTATTTTGGCTCATAAATAATGCAGAAAATGCCATATTTCCTTGATACTCTATTTTTGGCTTCTTCTTCTTATTATTTTTTTGGACTTCAATATCTGTGGTATTTTACCATTTCTTTTGGCACCTTTTATCGTGTTCTGCACTTTCCATGCATAAGAAACACACTAATCATGTACAAGTCTTTGCTGGTTGTGAGACATAATTTTTTTAAGGTAAGCATCCTTTGTGAGAATCAGCATGCTATTAATTGGACAATGAGGAAGTTGGTGGCTCATTAACTTGATTGTGGTGTCCTATTTGCATTCATGAGAATGAAAATGATGCTAAAACTTTCTTCACACTTCAGTTCAGTCAAGTTTAAAAGTTGCCATAATGATTGTAGATAACCTTTTTTCCTGATAAATACAAAGAACTGCAAATAGGGACTATAAATTTGATAAATGATTGTATATTCACATCACTAGTGCTTTAGTACAGTTGCAAGTTTCAATGTTCCTATTTTTTGAGGCAAGCAACAGAGTCCGAAAAATTGCCAAGTATTCTCTAAAGCAGAGATGCTTACTTCTTTCTTTTTCTTGTATTTGTTGAATATTTTAATCTTTTTATTGTATGTATGTGCATGATTTTATGCCCCCTTTTCCCATCTCTGTCTTTTTTGGCTTGTTTGGTTGGTATAAATCTGTGCATATGGAAATAGACGTATGAATTCTTTAAATAGGGTGAGAATAATCTCTTTCTTTCCCTTTTGATGAGAATCAGCTGTTTATTATTTAATATTTTTTATTTCACAGCCTCAAGTTCTAAAACTCCTTGTGTCTTTATAGGTTGAGATTCAAACACTTATCGATGAGCAAAGGGATCTTCTAGATGCTAAAAGGCAGGAGTTTGAATTGGAATTGGAAGAAAAGAGGAAGTCCGTTGATGAGGAACTAGAAAGCAAGATGCATGGAGTAAAGCAGCAGGAAGCTGAAGTTAATCACAAGGAAGAAAAGTTGAGGAAGCAAGAACAGGCACTGGACAAGAAGCTGGAGAGAATGAAGGAGAAAGAAAAGGACCTTGAGGTGAGGTTGAAAACAGTCAAGGACAAAGAGAAATTTGTGAAAACTGAGGAGAGAAGGTTGGAGTTGGAAAAGCAACAGTTGTATAATGCTAGAGAGAACTTACAGGCTCTCAAAGATGAGATTGATAAGATAGGTTCTGAAACTAGTCAACAAGAGTTACGAACTAGAGAAGAGTCTGAAAAGCTTAAAATTGCTGAACATGAGAGAGCTGAACATATCCGTTTGCAGTCTGAATTGAAGCAGCAGATAATCAACTGCAGACGTCAGGAGGAGTTACTTTTGAAGGAACATGAAGATCTCAAACAGCAAATGGAAAATTTTGAGAAAGAGTGGGAGGTTTTGGATGAAAAAAGAGCTGAAATCATTATGCTGCAAAAGCAAATTGACAAAGAAAAGGAAAAGTTTGATAAGTTCCAACATTCAGAGGAAGAAAGATTGAAGCAAGAAGAATCCGCTATGCAAGATTATATTTCTAGGGAGATGGAATCAGTCAGGCTGCAGAAAGAATCATTTGAAGCCACAATGAAGCATGAGAAATCAATTTTACTTGAAGAAGCTCAGAATGAGCGAATTAAAATGCTTCAGGATTTTGAGGTGCAGAAAATGAATCTTGAAACTGATATGCAGAATAGATTTGATCAAATGCAGAAAGATCTCCAAGAAAGGATTGACACATTTGAGGAGGTGAAGGAGAGAGAACTTGCTAGTATGAGATGCTCAAAAGAAGATGCTGAGAGGGAAGTGGAAGAACTAAAGTCTGCGAGGCGTGCTGTAGAAAGGGAAAAAAATGAAGTTGCAGTTAACAGGGATAAGCTGAAAGAGCAGCAGCTAGAAATGCAGAAGGATATTGATGAACTTGGTATCCTTAGCAGCAGGCTCAAAGACCAGAGGCAACTGTTTATCCGTGAAAGACATAACTTCCTTGAATTTGTTGAGAAGTTCAAGTCATGCAAGAACTGCGGAGAAGTAACAAGGGACTTCGTACTCTCTAACTTCCAAATTCCTGATTTGCAGGATAGGGAAATCCCTCCTCTTCCTCGAGTAGCTGATGAAATCTTAAGCTGTCATCAAGGTTATATAAGTGGTTCTGGCATTACAAATGTCAATAGATCTCCTGAAGCTGATGCCACATATCCAGAATTTGCCGGGAGCATGTCCTGGCTTCGTAAATGCACTACAAAGATTTTTAGCAAGAGTAAAGATGTAGGGCCTAGTGTGCTTACCGCTACAGAAGCAGGAGCTGGTATTCAAGAAGAGGCAGGAGAGCCGTGTTTAGGAATTCCAGACAACTCTATCCGTAACCAATTGCTCCAATCTAATACGGTTAGAGAGGTGGGTGATGGATCTGTCCCATCTGCTGATCATAGTTTTAGTGAGAGCAAGGTGCAAGAAATTCCTGAAGATTCTCTGCAGTCAGAGCAGAAGAGTGATCGCCGCAAACCTAGAAGGAAACCTAAATCTGGACTGAGTCGAACACGCTCTGTGACTACTATAGTTGAAGATGCAAAACTATTCCTTGGAAAAAGCCCTGAAGGACCGAAGCCTAGTAAGAGGATGCAGCCACATGAAACCAGCCATGTCAGTGAAGAAAGTGCTGGTGTTTCTAGTCATACTGCCAAGGGGGGGGGAGCATGCGGTAATGCAAGAAAGCGGCAACACCCACAAAATTCCAAAGTTAGAGACAGTGAGTTGGATGCTGCAGATAGTGAAGGACACTCTGAGAGTGTCACGACTGGTGGGAGAAGGAAGAGGCAACAAACAGTTGCTCCAGGCCTCCAAACCCCAGGAGAAAACCGATACAATCTCAGGCGACCCAAGACGTAAGTTCCATTTTATTGTATATGTAATTTTCTCAATAACTTCTAGTAAAACGTTGTCCAATGATGGTTTTAATGTGGTGTGATGCTTTGACTAGATTTACATAAGTTTCCCTTTTAATCAATTGAAAGGGAAAATATGCTGATTCGTTGTTTTATAGATTTCTCTTTTAAAAGAATTTTATTCTGAGCTTTTTTAAGTGCCAAGTCTGCCTTTGACCGTTGAGCTTGCTTGTGTTGAGCCTGTAACTGGATTTGCTGTTAATATTGAAACTGAAAATGGGTTTATCAGCTCTTTTGAGGGCCTTCTGCAGATCAGATGGTTCAGTTACCAGCTCTCCTTTCTTGGACCAGAAAATATATGTTTGGAATGAGAAGTGTCTTGAGACAAACATTATCTGTTAAATTGATTTGCTGAGCTTATTTCTTTCATTTTTGAGGGAAAAAGTGAAATTAAAATATAGTATATGATATTATATAATAGTATACTATAACTTATAATATGTTATAAATATATAACTACAAATAAATTGAGTTAATTCTCTCATCTGCACTTTCCGACCCTCTCTAAAGAACTATATATCAGTACATTGTTTAGGATTCAAATAAAACGATTGACAGTCGTACTATTTAACTTCATATAATAGTGTTAGAAGTGGAATTAGTGGATTAAAAGTGATAAAAAGAAAAAACTTTTTGGTTGCATTATTTTTAAAACATTGTTATTGCTTAATTTTTTTAAAAAGCAATGTTTCCAAACTTGTTAATTACTGTTTAAATGACAATTTATGCTCAAGTTTGGAGGTCATTTCATATTTGTCTGTGTTGAATTATGGTGCAAGCACAATTTTATTGTTCCGATTTGAATACTATGGTACATGCCAAGATGAATATGAAAAAAAATTCATCCACAACAGAAGGTCACTGAAACTTTCAAGTCTCGGTTTTTTATTCATTACATTGAATGTCAAGATATGTGTTTTCAGGTGTTGATGAATGTTTGCAATACTGAAATGCCTAATTGCATAAAAGGGAACCATTTATGCATATTTAATTATGTTCCATAGAAAGGATCTTTTCTGCAGGATATTGTGGTCCATTATTCTATTTAATCGTGTATAATAGAAAGTTTCTTTTGCGGAAGAAACCATATTTCTATTTAACCAGTTTTTTTTTTCTATAATTGGATCATATTTGTATGTTCTTACATGATTGTATTGGATATGATTAAAGCTTCACGAGTGGTGAAAACACTTGATTCTTCTAAAAACTTTTCTAAATATTTTTACAGTACAGTCACAGTCACAGCCACAGCAGCACGAGCCTCATCTGATGTCTCAAAGACTAGGAAGGAGCCTGATGATGGTGGGTTGGAGGGAGAAGTGGATACTGAGAACAGAAGAAATAGGAAGGATCCTGATGATGGTAGGTTGGAGGGACAAGTGGATACTGGGAACAGAAGATCTAATTTAGTACAGGTCATAACATTGAAAAATGTGGAGAATTTAGAAAGCGAGGCAGTTAAGGTAAATCCTGAACCATTTGTGTTGGGATGATATGATTTCCATCATTAGTTTTCTTCTTACTCTACCTCAAACCTTGTTATGCAGATCAAAACAAGTGTGGATGTCGATGACAACACAGCAGCAAAGTCAGTTGAGAATGTGGATTTGATTGAAGAAGTAGATATTACAACTGAAAATGGTGATGGAGATGAGAGTGGGGGCAAAACCAATGAGGATGATGAAGAGTATGAGGATGATGATGAGATAGAACATCCAGGTGAGGTCTCAATTGGAAAGAAAATCTGGACATTTTTTACCTCATGAAGGCTCCTATTTTGTCTTTGTTTTCCTTGTTGCAAAATTACTCGCTTTGAGACACTGAATCTCAATTCGGTGGTTGTTCTACCAAAAAATGTCCTGAAACTCGTGAATATCAACTTAAACACTTAGGTTTCCTCACTTTTAATCTCTTTTTTTGGACTTTGGAGTACTTTTTGACAAAATGTAGGTCGGATTCGGACTCAGGGGTCTAGACGAAACGACCAACAAAATTTAGGACCGAACGGACACCTGTATGCGGTGGTGTCTGACGACGGCGAATGGTGGTGGTGAAAAGTTTGGTTTAACTTTTTATTTTTTATTTTAACTTATGTTTATATTAAATAATAATAAAAATGCCATATCATACCAAAATAATAATAAAATATTCGTGAGTGACAAAAAATATTTAATGTATAAAGTTCAGTTATTAATTGAAAAGTTTGAAAGTTGAGCGACCAAAATAGAAGTGAGAAGATAGTTGAGTGATAATCTTGGTATTTTACCCTTCCTAAATAAACGAGAAACTTGGTATACTAAAATAAAACTAAGATGCCACCATAGTCTCTTAGCACACACATATTCGACTGATATCCGCCATGGATCCTTCACTTTTACCACCAAGTCATGCTGTTTGTCCTTGCAATTGCAGCAGCAGCAGCAGCAGCAACAGTACTGTTTGAAAAACCCCACAAGCCAAGCAAAGAAAAAACAGTAAAAGCAAAGTAGACATAAAAACTCAACTCTGTCTTGTTGCATTGCATTTACCATTACAGATCCCTTTCCTTTCCCTTTGAGAGGGACATACGGAAAATGGCAATGGCCCCCCTCCTTCCCAAACACTAAATTGATAAAAGTTTAAAACAGCCCCATCTCCCTATCTAATCCTACCAGCTTAACCCTTCTCTGGTCATTCACAGTCGTCTCGACCAATAAATCCCTCAACCACCACCCTCTTTAACTTTAAGCCATCTCATTTCTAGCGCTACATTAATTGAACAAGAAAAGCAACAACAATTATCAGTCATTATTAGTTGTAATCAGTGTAATATACACAATACAATAAACCAAAAGTAGTCTGCGAAAAGAATCGCAAGGAGCAGCAAAGTGCAAATACCAAAGTGGAGCCGTATAATACCAACACACAAAGGGTCACTCTTCCTATCGCTTTCACTCTCAGATTTTCAGTATTCAATGCCAAAGCCACCCTTGAGTTTCTATTTTTTCTACAGTCTTTAATCTTGTTATTACTGCCGTAACTTTCCTGGCTTGGACAACCGTGCTTGTTATAGAACTTTGTGTTCTCTCTGCTATATTACTAATCCTAGCTTTCCTATTAACCACATAGAAAGCAAATCCTTCTATTCCCTTACTGTGCTCTCAGCTCTCTTCATTTCCTATTTCTTTCTCACTTAACCATCTTTTTGTATCTTTCACTCTCAAACACTCGCATTCTATTCTCAGCTTTCTCCAAAACAGTTTCAGGCTTTCGAAGCTATCCCCATACTTACATTCCCCAACACTTTCTGGCTTTCCAGTATATATTTTTCAGATACCACCACGTTTGGGGTTGTTTAAGCCGAGCTAAACTTTGTTTTTCAACTTTCTGAGTTCGAATAATCTAATAACGAGGATGCTTATCTGGGGCAATCAGTTCATTTTGGCTGTTTGTGTTTTATGTTTGGGAGTTTGGTGCTGTGACCAAGCAGACAATACTGAAGAAGCAGCAGTTCCCATGGAGAAAGCTGAGCAAGCTGCTTTGTACTCTGCAATACAAGGGTTTGTAGGTAATTGGTGGAATGGCTCAGATCTCTATCCGGATCCTTGTGGTTGGACTCCTATACAGGCATGATTTTGCCTTTCAGTTTTAAGTAGTAACCTTGGTGGAATAGCATTTACTATGTCACTGTTAAATATTTCAGAGAAAAGTTGTATGATTAATGTTGGCATGTATACTTCATAATATTTGACTATGATGCTGGAGTTGAATGCAAATGATAACCTTGTTTTGATTCACACTAATTATTTGATTAATTGGTAATATTTTTTTTTCTGTAGGGGGGTCTCCTGTGATATCATAGATGACCTATGGTATATTACTGCTTTAAGCATTGGTCCTGTTCATGACAACTCTCTTGCTTGTGCCACTAATGTGGAGTTTAGGCCACAGCTCTTCCAGCTTAAGCACTTGAAATCTCTCAGCTTCTTCAGTTGTTTATGTCTCTCAGCAGGGATCCAATTACCATCCCTGGAGACAAATGGGAAGAACTTGCTGGGAATTTGGTGTCATTAGAGTTTCGGTCCAATCCTGGTCTCATAGGCCAAATTCCTGCTACCTTCGGTTACCTCAAAAAGCTCCAATCTTTAGTCTTCTAGAGAATGGTTTAACCGGAGAAATACCAACCGATATCGGCTACTTAACTAACTTGAATCGACTAGTCCTGGCTGGAAATAGGTTTACCGGTAAAATCCCAGATAGTTTCGGAACATTAAAGGAGCTGTTAATCTTGGACTTGAGTAGAAATTCACTCTCTGGTCATTTACCTCTAGGCCTCGGTGGTCTTACATCGCTATTGAAGCTCGATTTGAGTAACAATATGTTGAAGGGGGAAGCTGTTTGCACATATTCCATGTCTGAAGAATTTGACCCTTTTGGATTTGAGAAGCAACAAGTTTTCAGGTGGATTAAGCCAGCATGTTCTGGACATGCATTCTTTGGAAGAGTTGGCAAAATTTGCAAAATCTGGTAGTTTTGGACCTCACCAACACAGGGTTGATAGGTGAAATCCCTGAATCACTATCCGGATTGAAGAGACTGAGGTATCTGGGTCTTGGTAACAACAATCTCACAGGCAATCCCCCGCCAAAGCTTGCATCTTAGCCTGATCTTAATGCACTTTATGTAAAGGCTTAAATAAAAAATAAGTGCCTAAAGTATACAATTTTTTAACTTTAGGTGCCTAAAGTTTTAAAAGTTAGAATTATAGGTGCCCAGCTGTTAAAAAAACCGTTAGCCATTAAAAATGCAACACGTGGCATTTTTAATTTCTTTAAATTATTATTTTTTTATAATTAAAAATTTTACAAAAAATCTTAAAATTTTAAAACTTTCTAAAATAGTCCCTAAATCCCTAAAAATCCATAAATTCGAAACCTCAAATTCTCGCCGCCGCCTTTCGCAGTCGCCGGCCCTTCCCTTTCGGTCGTCGAACTCAGCAGACCATTTCCCTTCACTTATCGTCGCCGAAAATCGGCGAACGGCGTGCTAGTGCGAACATCGATTTTGCGTTCGACGTTCGGTTGCACGCCGTTCGTCGTTTTCGGCGACGGTGAGTGAGGGGAAATGACCGGCTTGGTCGACCAACCCAGTGTGCTCAGCGGCGGCGATAGGTGGCGGAAGCGGTGGCGATTGGGGGACTTGGGTTTGGGTATTTTAGGGATTTTCGGGACTGTTTTGAAACTTTTCAAAGTTTTAGGATTTTTTTAAAAACTGAAAGTTTTTTTTATATTTTTTAATTTTGAAAAAAAATAATTAATTAAATATGTCACTTGTCACTCTTTATTGGTTAAAAGTTTTTTTTAACACCCATTAACTGTTAGACACCTAAAATTATAATTTTAAAAATTTTGGGCACCTATTTTAAAAAATATATATTTTAGGCACCTAAAATTAAAAAATATATACTTTGGGTACCTATTTTTCATTTAAGACTCAGACAGGAGTACTCCAATCCTCTCAAGCCTTTTATGGGAAAATGGGAAAGCGTTTTGGGGCTTGGAGTAACCCGAATCTCTGCTATCCGGTTGGGTCAATGACAACAACTAAAGCTCCATATGGAGTAAAACCATTCCAACGAGGTGTCGCTTTGCTCCAGCCAAATCCCACGGTCAAGTTGGGGGATGGAAACTTGAATATCAACAATTCCCATTTCGTAGCTTCACCGGGAATCCCAAGCTATGAAATCCCAAACTTGAATAACAGTACTACTACTATTGAGTCTTTTCCTGTAGATCCTTGGCCTCATAATTAAGCCTTTTTTCACATGCAATCTTTTGGTTCTTTTTGGGATCTTTGTAATCTAAAAGCATCAAAATCTTTCATTGGGATTCAATTTGTATCGTTTTTGGGAGTCTAGGATGGACTAAAGAGGGGTTTTGAAATTTATTCAATAACTTAAAATATTAAATTTTTTGATAATATTTTAAGTTAATTTTTTCTTAATTTTTAATAAATTTTGATACTTATAAAAACAAGTTTCGATAATTTTTTATAACATTTTAAGTTTTTGGGACAAAATACTTGAATTTATTTTGTAAGTATCAAAATTTATCAAAATAATGAAAAAATTAATCTAAAATATTATTAAAAATCTAATATTTTAAATTCTTGGATAAGAGAGTTTTTGACTGGATTTCCAAGGCAGTTAACGAGTTTTTAATGCAATGAAAGTGAAGTAGGCTAGAGTTGTAGGGTGTAGAGGGAGGGATGCAGACATGCAATGGTCTGTGTTTTAAAGTTAAAGATGCTAATGATGATGGATATGAGAGTTGGGACCAGACTAGGGTTAAAACAAGGCTTTTTAGTACTCTAAAAAGGATAGACAAGTAATGCAAAGGTTGTGGCAGCTGAGCCTGAGACCATTAGTTGTTCTGGTTTGGTTTCTTCTACAGTTGATACAGCTCTGCTCTGACCCAAATTCCATGGACTGATTTCATGTTGTGTTCCTTTTTTTCCTTTCTTTTGTTCGAAATTAGAGATGTTTAGTTTTAGTGTCTTTATCTTCATCTATGATTCACAACGTCTGGGTTTCTTTTGTTTTATGTATGTATGTGCTTTTGATCACATTTAGGAATAAGGTAAAATTCACCGTTCATCACTCAACAATCTTCTCACTTCTATTTTGGTCGCTCAACTCTTAAAATTTTTAATTTAATAACTAAACTTTATACATTGAACATTTTTTGCCACTATCAAATATTTTATTATTATTTTAGTATGACATAATATTTTTTATTATTATTTAATATAAAAATAATTTAAAATAAAAATAAAAAGTAAAACCAAACTGTCCATCGACCATTGTTTGCCGTCATCGAACGCTAACGTTGACAGCTGTAGATGGTGGCCGCTTGATCATATATTTCACCGATCGCTTCGTCTCGCCTTTTGAATCTGAATTTGACCTCCATTTTGTCGAAAAATACTCCAAAGTTCACAAAAAGGAAATCGGAAGTGAGGAAACTGAAACGTTTATGTCAAGATTCGCGAGTTTCAGGACATTTTCTAATGAAACAACCACCGAAGTCAGACTCATCGTGTCAAAATAAGTCACCTGGTGCAATTTGGGGTCAAACAGTTGTCGGTTTTGAAGTCCACTAATGGCCGACGGTGATGACAAGCGACAACGATTATTTTAATTTTTTTAAATTTAATAATAATAAAATATTATTTTAGTATTTATTTAAAATTTTTATATATTTAATAATATTAAAAAATAAAATAATAATAAAATATTCTAGAGTGACAAAAACGTTCAATGTATAAAGTTCAGTTATTAAATTGAAAAATTTAAAAATTGAGTGACCAAAATAGGAGTGAGAAGATCGTTGAGTGATGAACGTTATATTTTACCCTTAGGAATATTTGTCTTGTCTCCACGTGAGATTAGTGATATGCTCTCCTAAAGAGAGAATTTGAGTTCGAACCTTCATATTTAAGCTATAAAATCTAAAATCTAAATTCTTAGTCCTAACACCTTAAAACCTAAACCTTAAGCTTTAAATCATAAACTCTAAATTCTAACCATAAACCTTAAATTCTACACCCTACAACTTAACCCCTAAATCTTAAAGTATAACATAAATCTCTAAACACTAAAATCGAAAGATTTATATAAACTTTGTATCAAAATATATTCCTTAACTTTTTACCAATGTTTTCATATTGGAATTTAATATTACTATATTTAGGAATGATGGATTTGGGATCGATGATGTTATATGGACAAGACGGAAGCCCAATATTGCATCATTGTCCAAAACAAACCTTATCCATTAAACTACAAAAATTGCTCTTTTGTTTTAAGGTTTATGCCTTATTCTATGTTTTTTTTTTCGAAAGTAATTTCGAGAATAAAAATAATACAGAATATATAATTTTTAAAAGTTAAAACTTTTAATTTTTAAATTTTAACAAAATTTTTTTGTTTCGTCAAACCTTCAACCACTAATTAAAATAAAAGAAACCATTATTATCTCATATAAACCTCGTAGTCATCTTCTAACTTTTTTTAATGTCACAATTTATTATAATTTCATATCATTATCCTAATTTTTTTTTACTTTAAATGATTTTTTAAAGTTGTAAATATTGATTTGTTATATTCATGGGAGCGTATTATGATTTTAAGGAAATCGTTATTTATTTTAAAAATATAAATACAATATAAAATTTATATAACAATGGTAAAATATTCAAAATTCTACACTTGAATTAGGCGACTTGTTTAATTTGGTCTGTTGTTCATATATTTTAATCTTTATTTAAACACACTTGATAAAATTGACATAGAAACATTAAAGTGTTTAATTTTGTAAATTATATTGAAATCAAAGTCAAGTCTAATGAAATTTTTTAATTTTGGGTTATGGAGTATGAAGGATGTAAATGAACCAATTGTTCAGTGAACCGTTCGGCGATAAGTTTGTTTATGTTCGTTTATTTATTAAAAGAACGAACATGAACAAGAATTTTTGTTCGTTTAATTAAATGAACGAACACGAACAAAGGGCTTGTTCGTTCATTTATGTTCGTGAACGTTCGATAATCCGTTCGTTTATGTTCGTTTAAATGTATTCATTATATGTCCATTTATATTTATTATTTTTCATAACAAAAGTATTATATTTAAAATTTTTGAAAACATATATTAAAAATATGAAATAAAAAGAAAAAATTAAACAATACTCAATTACAGGACTTCAGACTTCTTAAGAAAAAAATTAAACAATACTCAATGTCCGCTTGCGTTCGTTTGTGTTCGTTTATTATTTTAACGAACGGACACGAACAAGAAATTATGTTCATTTAGTTGTTCGTGTTTGTTCATTTATTCGGTTAAAATTAAACGAACGAACATGAACATACCCTCGTTCGTGTTCGTTCAGTTCATTTACAGCCCTAGGCGTATCTCGATGTCATCCCTACTCGTAACGAGTTTGATTTTATTTTCCATTGATTTTATTTTACGTAACAAATGTCACACTCTCGTTTAGACTTGTAACACCCCTGACCCGGATATCACAACTTGGGCCTCAAGCCCAAATTAAATTCCATAAAATTTCTTAAACTGGGTTTAACCCAAACAAGTTATTTTCCAAAACATTTAGATCCAATAGTGAAAACATAGATAAACAATTTAAATCGTTTGCAAGAAGCTCCAGTTTAAATTAAAACATTTAAACAATTGACTTGATTAATACAATTTCAAAAATAAGAGTTACAGACTCGACCACGTAAGGTCCTATGAATACATAAGCCACTAAATACAAGTACCGTACTCTGAAAACCTCCACAAGCTAGAATCTTGTACTGATAGTGCTCTACGAACCCACGATCCGATGATCAACCTACACACGGAAACAACGATTTTGAGCGATGAGCTTACAAAGCTAAGTGGTACACATCTACTCTACTATACTTCATGATAATCATAAGCATAAACATGCAAGCTAGTACGAGCAATAAGGAGATATGAATAAACACGTGGCGCTACCACAAGTCGCCTAAACACATGCTCTCAACATAGCAAATCATCATACATGGCCCATAAGGCCCAACCATACTCGGGATCTCACCAGATCTTTTGAGTTTGCACACCAGTAATACCACAATCTGGAGTGATGCCCGTGTCTATAAAGCATCAGAATCATACACTCTGAGTGAGGCTCTATTCCAAAAAGCATCGAGATTCTATGCCCTATGGGGTGAGACACGCATCCAAAAAGCATCGAGATCTTATACTCTATGGGGTGAGGCCCGCATCTATAAAGCATCGAGATCTTACACCCATGCTTAGAATCTCTTATCGAGCCTTCGAACGAGGCCTGCGTCCACAAAGCATCGAGATCCTCAATTTAGAAATCTTCAACCATGGTGTTGCAACACACTCTTTCTTTCACTGGGTATCTGAATCCCACCAATCAATGGTAACTCAACCATACAAGTTCCCATACCTGGCACGTAACAATACACGATCCACCAAGGACCCCTTTGGTTTGCTATTACCAACAAGTCACCCACTAATTACCAAGTTATTACATTATGAAAGTGTACATTAATTATCTCTATTGATCCATATTGTTTCATTTATCAAGGCATAATTCAATTATTAATACTCACATCCAATTCCATTCTTAAGTTACCTTCATTAATTATTTAGCGTATCAATTATTGGTACTCAAACACGAGTATCGATACAGTACCCTCAGGTATCGATACTCTCATGCGTACCGATACTAAAACCGTTTACTAAAAATCTTTAATTTCCACGGTATGGGTTGACCCGTACCGATACGGTCCCTAATCGCGTACCTGTATGGCTAAAGCACGTACCGATACCCTATTTACGGGTTCATACCATTTCTTTGAATTACGATTTTTACGACACCTTACTCGATCCTTAAAACTTATAAAAGTTATTAGGATTAGTTTATTAACACGTTTAATCAATTATATTAATTATCGGCTTTATAATCAATTAATCGAGTATTATCTCTAACTAATATTCAATCAAACATATTAATCCATTTGTAAAACTAATATTTGATTTTTGATATAACAAGTATTTCCAATGACTATTTTGAAAAATAAGATAAATTTTTAAGTACCAAAAAATACTCACAAAATGACAAGGTTTGAACTCAAAAGTGTTTCTTAATCAAAAACTAAAACCCCAAATATTTTATAAGTGTTTTTGTACTCAAATAGCTGAAATTTGCCCAGGCGTAATAATACACCCTTTTTCCATATCGATACAGTCTTTAGCTAATGGAAAATATTTTATGCAAATGGCTATCGTGTACCGATATGGTTTGTGCCTGTTCCAGTACGGTGTTTCGATACACTAAGTATCCGTTTCGATATGCCATTCAACCTGGGAGATAACGGCTATACGAGTATCGATACGGGGTGTTAGATTTTGTAAATCTTTTACATTTAAAACTCGACCGTTGCCTTGTTAGTTTATTGGAATCCTTTAAAAACCGGTTATAGTGTACCAATACACTCATAGGCGTATCGATACAGTTTTTGTTTCTCGAACAATAAGGATTCCAGTGAGTAAGCCTCGTACTGATATGGCGATACTGTTTCGGTACGCCTTTGTAATTTTGACAACCCATACCGATACGCCATTCTCGCGTATCGATACCCTTTTGTACACCGGTTATATTTTGTATGTCAGGTACCGATACGGCAAGCTCGCGTATCGATACAGTTGGTTGGCAAACTGTATTTATTGCAGGAAAATGGCTCTCCAACAGCTATAATCAATTCTTCAACCACCCAAACAATTAGAAATCAATGAAGGGGTATAAATTGAAGTCTCCAAAGCTGCTATAACAACTATTGATCAACTTACAAGCCTTCAAGGAAAAATCAACATATTGAGCCTATTATAGTCAAATCCTTTGTAACCCACTTGAGTGAGCAAATTTGTATTATTTATTTTCAAGATTGGGTTGAGTGATCTTGTATTGGTAAAATTATTACCTTTGAGAAGATTTTATTCATTTGCCAAATTTTCCTTGTAAAAGAGTGAGTCCATCGAAGCTTTGTTTAGAAAACTTTGATTTTGTAACGGTTTCCTCCTAAGCCTAGAAAAAAGGGAAGAGATTCATTAGTGAATTTGTTGAAATCCTTAGTAGGAAGCTAAGGTAGTGGATGTAAACCTTGTTAGAAGGTTGAACCACTATAAATCCTTGTGTCCCATTGCTTTTATTTTCAAACTTGATTTCAAATTTTTAAATTACCAATTCACCGTCTTTTGGCTACTTTCTCTATTGATTGATCATCCCAACACTTGATATCAAAGCCACACTCAATCGAAGGTCTAACCATCGTCGAGGTGATCCTAAAGGTGATTCAATCAATAGACAATCAAGCCATGTCATCTACTTCTGGCAACAACCTCTACAAGTCTCAATCCATCACCAAACCTCCTTATTTTAATGGGGGATAACTATCCCTATTAGAAGAATCGTATGAGGCTCTTCATCAAATCCCATGACTACCTCCTTTGGGATGTGGTAAAAGATGGACCAGCCATTTCGATAAAGAGAGAAGGTGACCGGATCGTTCCAAAGTTTAAGCATGAGATGATCGATGAATATCGAAAGAAGTTACAAATCAATGACAAAGCTATGCATATACTCTTTTGCTCTCTTGGACCAAATGAGTATTCAAAGATATCTTCTTGCACAAGCGCAAAGGAGATATGGGATAAGCTAGAAGTTACGTACGAGGGTATGAACGAAGTGAAAGAGACCAAGATTGGACTCCTAAATCAAAGCTACGAGAAATTCAAAATAGAGCCAAATAAAAACATCTAAAAAATGTTCGATCGATTCTTTGTTATCGTCAACGAGCTAAAAGGATTCGGAGAAGTCATTCTGTAGGAAAAACTTGTTCAAAAGCTCATCTATTCTCTTCTCAAGTCATGGGATGGTAAAAGAACCTCCATCATTGAAGCAAAGAATCTCAAGACTTTGAAGCTCGATGCTCTCATAGGGCCTCTTCTCACTTATGAGATAATAGAGAAAGGAAAAAAAAAGAAAAGAAGAAGGAAGATGTGAAGGTCAAGAAGAAGGAAATGGAGAATAAGAAGATTGTAATTGCTTTAAAAGTTTCACAATATGAGAGTGATTCTAGTAAGGAGGAAGATGAAGAATTGGCTATGCTAGCCAAATGGTTCACTCGGTTCATGAAGTCCAACAGTGAAAGAAAGTTTTATCGAATAAGGGATTTCAAGAATAAGAACAAGGAAGAAGAGAAGGATCCTAAAGTGTGCTACGAATGTAAAAAGCTGGGACATATCAAAATGGATTATCCCCAACTCAAGAAGAAAGGCTTCGAGAAGAAAAAGAAGAACAAGGCCCATGTAGCCACTTGGAGGGATAAAGAATCTTCAAGTGATGAGGAGCAAGAAGTTACAAATCTTTGCCTCATGACCTTCGAAGATGATCCTAAGGTAACCTCCAACTCATCTAATGAGCTTACTTTTGATGAATTATATGATGAATATAATGAGTTGCAAGAGGTTTATGACGAATTAGTTTTGAAATATAAAGAATCATATTTGAAAAACAAGAAAATAATTTTCGATTTGAAAAATCAAAATAATTCTTTATCCAAGACTAATTCGGAACTTGAAAAGAAGGTTGTGGATTTACAAGCCAAACAAAATAATTTAGAAAAGAAAAATCAAGATTTAAATAACCTTCTTTCTAAAGTTCATGATGATCACCAAAAGGAAGTTGGTGATATTAAAGATTCTTTGAGCAAAGTTGGGAATTCCCGTTTTGAAAAAGAAAATTCTTCAAAACCAAACTATGTGAAAAGAAACTTTAATGGATACAAACAAAGAGGCATTCAGAGGCACTCTAAAGGTAAGAGAATTAGGAGTGTTTGGGTTCCTAAGGAACTTGTCACTTCTAATGATATTAAGGCAATTGCTTATTGGATTCCCAAGTGACCAAGTTTTTGGGAGCTAATACTCATGGACCCAAAATGATTTGGGTACCAAAAATCAAGACATAATTCTTTGTATGTAGGAAAAAGTATTGCTACAAGGCCAAAGCTTCAAGTGCAAATTCGTGGTACCTTGATAGTGGATGTTCGAGACACATGACCGGAGACAAGAGTAGATTCTTGGAACTAAATCTAAGGAGAGAAGGAGTAGTGACATTTGGTGACAACTCCAAAGGCCACATTGAAGGAATTGGTTCCATTGGTAATCACTCTTCTATACTTATTGAAAATATCTTATATGTCAATGGTCTTAAGTATAATTTATTAAGCATAAGCCAACTTTGTGATAAAGGTTTCATTGTGATTTTTGATTTATTTGGTTGCAAAATTATAAACATTGAAACCAACAAAATTGTGCTTATTGTTCATCGAATAGGAAATATATACATGGTGCATTTAGATGACATTCATATTTCCAATGCATGTTTTGTAGCTAAAGATGAGCATGCTTCATGGTTATGGCATAGAAAACTAGGGCATGCAAGCATGAGTGTTTTGGAAAAATTAGTTTCAAATGATCTTGTAAGAGGTTTGCCTAAAATAAAGTTTTCTTATGACAATATTTGTGATGCTTGTGCAAAAGGCAAAACATAAAAGAGTTTCTTTTAAACCTATTAATGATGTTTCTACAAGTAGAGTTTTACAACCGATCCACATGAATCTTTTTGGCCCTATTAGAACAATAAGCTTGGGTGGAAAATCATATGCATTTGTTTTAGTCGATGACTATTCTAGATATACTTAGGTTCTATTTTTAAGTACTAAAGATGATGCTTTAGAAAAATTCATCACATTTTCAAAAACCAATCAAAACGATTTTGGTTACTCAATTGCACATATTCGTAGTGACTATTGAACCAAATTTCAAAATCTAGGTTTTGAAGAGTTTTGTAATTCAAATGGTATAAGCCATAATTTTTCAGCTCCTCGAACACATCAACAAAATGGGGTTGTTGAGAGGAAAAATTGAACTTAAGAAGAAATGGCTAGAACCATGCTTTGTGAAAATAATTTGCCCAAGTATTTTTGGGTGGAAGCCACTAATATGGCTTGTTATATTGTAAATAGAATAATGATTAGGCCTATTTAAAAAAAACTCCTTATGAACTTTTCAAAAATAAAAAGTCTAACATTAGCTATTTTCATCCATTGGTTGTAAATGTTTTGTTTTAAACAATGGAAAAGATAATTTAGGCAAATTTGATGCTAAAAGTGATGAAGCTATTTTTCTAGGTTACTCTTTAAATTCTAAAGCCTATCGTGTATTTAACAAGAGAACTTTAGTAGTAGAAGAGTCTATACATGTAGTTTTTGATGATAACCTACATTCGAGGAAGGATTCTTGTGATGATGATAATGTAGGAATTTTTTATGCCAATGATGGTGGAGGACAATCATCAAAGGTAGAAGAAGTTCAATCAAAAGATGAACCACAAGATCCACCTCTAGAAGCCTTGAAGGACATGACTCTAGAGGAAAAAGAGGTCACCTACCCAAGGGAGTTCAACTATGTCAAATGTGGTGAGATTTTGGGTGATCCATCCAAAGGGGTAACCATTAGATCTTCTCTTAAGAATTTTTGTAATTATGTTGCATTCATCTCATGCATTGAGCCTAAAAATATCAAAGAAGCATTAAATGATGAATGTTGGATATTAGCCATGCAAGATGAATTAAATCAATTTGAGAGAAGTAAAGAATGGACATTAGTTGATAGGCCTAGTAATAAGTATACAATAGGAACTAAATGGGTTTTTAGAAACAAACTACATGAGAGTGGTAACATAGTGAGAAACAAGGTTAGACTTGTTGCTCAAGGTTAAACTCAAGAAGAAGGATTCGATTTTAAAGAAACCTATGCACCTATAGCTAGAATGGAAGCCATTAGGATGTTGCTTGCATTTGAATGTTATCATGAATTCAAGCCTTTTCAAATGGATGTAAAAAGTGCTTTTCTAAATGGTTTTATAAATGAAGAAATGTATGTAGAACAACCACATAGTTTTGAAGATCCAAAATACCCAAACCATGTTTTTAAACTTTCAAAGGCTTTATATGCTTTGGAACAAGCTCATAGAGCTTGGTATGAACGTTTATCATTTTTTTAATTGAAAATGGTTTTGAAAAAGGAAATGTGGATACTACACTCTTCATAAAAAAGAAAAGACAAAGACATATTAGTAGTGCAAATTTATGTAGATGATATAATTTTTGGTTCTACAAATGAAATTCTTTGTCAAGAGTTTGCTAAGTTGATGCAAGGTGAATTTGAGATGAGCATGATGGGGGAGCTTTCATTTTTATTGGGGCTCCAAATCAAACAAAGGAATGATGACATCTTCATCAATCAAGCTAAGTACATCACGGACATGCTCAAGAAGTTTGGCTTGGAGAATGTGAAACCTTAAGCCACACCAATGAGCTCTTCTACAAAGCTTGACAAAGATGATGGAGGTAAGTGTGTTGATTTAAAGCTTTATAGATCAATGATAGGATATTTGCTTTATATTACCGCAAATAGACCATATATCATGTTTAGTGTTTGTGTGTGTGCTAGATTTCAAGCTAGTCCTAAAGAATCATACCTTATAACCGTTAAGAGAATCTTTAGATACCTTAGAGACACACATTGTTTAGGTCTTTGGTATCCTAGAGACTTCCTTTAGTTTACATGCTTATTCAGAAGCGGATTATGGGGGTTGTAAGATAGACAAAAAGAGTACCACCAGTACATGTCAATTCCTAGGTAGTATGCTCATATCATGGTTTTCTAAGAAGCAAAATAGTGTAGCATTATCTACCACTGAGGCGAAGTATGTATCGGTAGGAAGTTATTGTGCTCAAGTCTTTTGGATGAAGCAAAAATTCTTAGATTACGAAATTGATGTTGGTATCATCCCCATTAGGTGTGACAACACAGTGCCATTTGTCTCACTAAGAATCCCATCCAATATTCTAGAACCAAGCACATGGAAATAAGACATCATTTCATTAGAGATCATGTCTTGAAAAATGATGTAGTTCTAGAGTATGTAGACACCTTAAACCAATTAGTGGACATATTTACCAAACCATTAGACAAAGAGCGTTTTTGGTCTCTTAGGAGAGAGTTACGGCATTTTTTGTGCTTAAAACTTGCTTGAATTTGGTTGATTTCATTTCTTATGTGCTTTTAATCCTATATGCATCTATTCATGTTGTTAGGGGGAGTATGAATCTATTTTTTGACCATTCATGATGATCTCATATCATTTACATGCATATAGATTCGATTAAGTTTAAATTTTTGGGCCCTTTTCATCCAAAAATGTCATTTTTGGTCAAGAGGTATCGATACGGTTAACCGCGTATCGATACGGTTTAACGAGCAGTGTTTCGATACCGGTGAAGCTCGTTTCGGCATAGGAAAAGGATCGGTACGGTTGTAAAGCGTACCAAAACGCGGTGTCAATACGCGACTTTAGCGTATCGGTACACGTAGCCACTGGGTCATTAAGGTTTTAAGTGTGTTTTTTCAAATCCAACCTAAACTATAACTTTTTATAAAAACCCTAGGTAGGCCCCCTCTATTATAAACATCTCAAATCCCTTAATTTTTCATCAAATCACTCTAAAATTTTTGAGGGTTTTTGCTTTCCACATCAAACCCAAGCTATCATTATCAACATTAGTGCACAATCATCCCTCATTCATCCAATCTTCCATAACTCAAGGTAAAACTTTATTTTCTTTACATTTTCATTTTCTTTATATTTGTATATAGTTTACGTCTTAAAATTATACTTTTAATATGTTTATATCTTTCTCTTCACTGTTTTCATAATTTTTTTCAAAAACTCAGAATTTTTATTCGAATATAAAAATATATTCGTATAATTTTTAAACTATTTTTCAAAATTTCTTTTCACCAAAAAATTTATTTATATTTGTATATGTTTTCAAACTATATAACATATATTTTTAATATACCTTGATTATTGGATTGATTAATTGGATTGAATGTGATGTTTATGCATACATGTTTCTTTGTGGTTTGAAAATTTTCAGGTTTTTAATATGTGACCAAAGAAAAGAGCAAGAAGGGAGATTAGAGATAGTTCTTCCATTAGAAATTCTACCTTATCCAATCCCGACAATAGTGGTACTAGAACAAATCTTTCCCAACTCTATCGCTAATGTTTTATTGAAGCAACTGATATAGAACGTTTTAAAAACTTTCAAAATTTTAAAATTCGGCGTAAATGAGTTGTTTCCATTCCTTTTATGACTTCTGAAGCTTTTCATTTTCGATATCTTGATTTAATGAGAGAATAGAAATTTATGTATTTTTTAAGTGTGCCCGGGTTTGTTTACAAAAATCTTGTCCTTATTTTCTTCTCAAATGGCCGGTGTATTTTTAATGAAGAGAAAACCGAGGTCATTTCTTTAGAATCTTATCTAATGGGAAAATCTTTTTGCCTCGAATCTCAAATTTTAGCCGATCTTTTGGGAATGGAAAACACGGGTATTGATGATAAGAATGGCTTTCCTCACACTTTATGTGGCTCCGTTAATGTCCTTGATGCACACAAATGTTTCTTTCACCTCCTTATCACTTGGTGGTTTCGACCATCCGGTGGTAAGTGGTCCACTATTCGCCAAGTCGACGACTTTTGGCTTCGTTGTTTTCGTGAAGGAACTCACCCAAACCTTGCCCAATTTTTTTTGCTGAGCTTGTCCACCTAATTTATATACCTCCTTTGACATATCTTTTACTTATAGCATCGTCCTAAGCTTCATTTTCCACAAGCTTGACATCGACTGTTCCTATGATCTTGTCTCGCCTCTCACCGATCCCATTGATGATCACTCTCTAAGACATGCAAAGTTCACCTTTTACAATGGTGAATAGATTCGGAATGCATCTTCCAGGCAATGCTCCACCTCTAGAGGAAAATGTGCCAGCCGCTCCAATAGCTCCCGTTGCTCAACCTTCCCTTGATGCTCTTATGGCGTATCTTGATAGAAAGTTTGCTACCATGACCACTCACTTTGGGGAGATCAACACAAGGCTTGAATCGTTCGATGCACGTTTAACATCTATGGAGAATCGTCAAGCTTCTATGGATATAACTCTCACCGCTTTCCATGGTGAATGGCGCAGTCATTCTCTTGGAGACGATGGCATAGAAGATGAGGATGAGGATAAAGATGGTGATGAAGCTCCTTAGGCATATTGTATCTCATGACATATCATTATCATATTTAGGATTTATGTTTATGCACCTATGTTTTATTTGAGTTCCTATGACTTTATGCTTTTGGTTTATGTTTTAAGTTGGATTCTTCTTATTATGTTGCTTGAATATTTACTTTGGATTTAATAATATTTATGTTGTTTAATTATGCTTGGAGTTATTTATTGTTTATAGTTGCCCTACTGATTTTGATCTAACAAAAAGGGGAGAATAAATACGAGTTAATTTTTTTTCAAAAGGTTTTTCAAACTTAAATGGTCTTAAAGAAAGTGGGAGTTTTAGTCAAAAGACTTAAAAATTTATTTTGGGTTTTGTTATATCAAAAAGGGGAGATTGTAAAACTAATATTTGATTTTTGATATAACAAGTATTTCCAAGGACTATTTTACAAAATAAGATAATTTTTTAAGTACTCAAAAATACTCACAAAATGACAAGGTTCGAACTCAAAAGTGTTTCTTAATCAAAAACTAAAACCCCAAATATTTTTCTAAGTGTTTTTGTACTCAAATAGTGAAAATTTCCCTAGCATATCGATACACCCTTTTCCGTATCGATACGGTCTTTAGTTACCAGAAAATATTTTACGCAAATGGCTATCGCGTACCGATATGGCTTGTAGCCGTTTTGGTACGGTGTTTCGATACGCTAAGTATCCGTTTCGATACGTCATTCAACTTGGGAGATAACGGCTATGCGAATATCGATACGGTTGCCACCCGTATTGATATGGGGTGTTAGATTTTGTAAATCTTTTGCATTTAAAACTCGACCATTTCCTTGTTAGTTTATTGGAATCCCAAACTTTGAAAATCAATTATAGCGTACTGATACGCTCATAGGTGTATCGATACGGTTTTTGTTTCTCGAACAATAAGGATTCAAGTGAGTAAGCCCCGTACTAATATGGCAATACCGTTCCGGTATGCCTTTGTAATTTTGACAACCCGTATCGATACGCCATTCCCGCATATCAATACCCTTTTGTACAACAGTTATATTTTTGTGTGTCAGGTACCGATACGACAAGCCCGCGTATCGATACGGCTGGTTGGTAGACTGCATTTATTGCGGGAAAATGGCTCTCCAACGGCTATAATCAATTTCTTAACCACCCAAACGGTTATAAATCAATGAAGGTGTATAAATTGAAGTCTCCAAAGCTGCTACAACAACTATTGATCAACTTACAAGGCTTCAAGCAAAAATCCAACACATTGAGCCTATTAGAGTCAAATCCTTTGTAACCTACTTGAGTGAGCAAATTTGTATTATTTTTTTCATTAGGTTGAGTGATCTTGTATTGGGCAAATTATTACCTTTGAGAGGATTTTATTCATTTTCCAAATTTTACTTGTAAAAGATAGAGTCCATCAAAACTTTGAGTAGAAAGTTTTGATTTTGTTGTTAGCGATAGTGACCTAAGGCCTATTGTATGGACGTAATATTTTGATTATTGAATTTATTATTATGATAAATTTGCATGCTTTTGTATCCTTGAATATTATTATTCTAAATATCCCTGATCAGTTATTATTGTGGGAACAATAATAAGATAAGATTAGTATGAAGTTTGATAGATATTCATAAGATGAACATGTGAATGAGATTCAAATCAAATTCATATATATATATATATATATTTGTTGAGAACAAATATTAGGATCGACTCGTCTTGAGATTAATACATGGATTAAAGTTATATATTAATATTCAAATTGTGACATTAAATCCTTAGACCTGAAATTGCTATGGTTCTCAACATGATAACTATTATGTTTTGACATAGTCAAACATCGTTTTTAATCGGGCGATTATAAAGGTTATGCTTGAACATAATAAGGAATCATGCAGTGAGATGTAAGTAATTAAGATGGAATTTATCCCTCTTAACATAAAAGAGATATCTTTGGGCCCCTCGATGATTGAGACTGAGAAATGCATGGCCGTGCTCAAATGAGTTAATAGAGATCAATGTCATTTGTTTAATCAGTTCAATTGGGAATCAAGAAACTAAAGATAGAACGATATAAGGTTAACATTTTCCATGCCTTATATTCTATCAAGATATCGTAAGATAAAATGATTATGACATAAACTGAATTAAGGTTGTCTCGGATTATGAGCTTTTTCATTTAACTTGGGTAGTCATAATGTCTTGCTAGAGGCCGCTTATGACTTGTAGAATAAAATGTGATTTTATCTACTGCCAACGTTAATTGAACCTATAGGGTCGCACACTAAGAATGGATAAGAATGGTTGTGGTTATTACTCCCAATAATAAATTTAAGATAATGTGATTATTTTAAATTATATTGAGAGGGATTATTTATTCGAATTTAAAGAAGTTAAATTCGTATTCTTGTGATAGAATATTTTATTTATTTTATTATTTTTCTAATAAATAATATTAAATAATCGCATTATCTAGATTTGATTGGATTTAAATTCCTTATTGGATAAGGAATTCATTTTTAAATATATTATTTATTTATCTTAAATAAATAATATTATTAAATAAATCACGTCATCTAGATTTTGGTTGAACTTGAATTCCTTATCATATAAAGGAATTTATTTCATAATTTATTTAAAAGAGTTTTAATTAAATTATAATAAGTGAACTCAATCTAACCATAATCAAGTCATATATATATGTATGCATGCCAAGGGTTTTGAGGAGATCTAGAGTGATCTTCGAAATAGCCACCAAACTACAAAAACTAGATTTTTGAAATCTTGATTGGAACTAGCATTCTGATAGCCGTTCGTCGTCTATTCGCGTGTGGATACTTGTAGAGGGCGGTCGTCTTTCAGAAAGGCAACGCCTTAACTCAACTGGATTCCTGAATCAAATATCAAGGTAATGTTTGATTTCCTCTTCGTACATTAATATGATAGCATGAGATCCTGGAAATTCTTCATAGGATATTTTTCCGCTGCATTTATATGCCTGATTAGATCAGTTAATTTCCTATGAAACCCAACAGTGGCATCAAGAGCAACTTGTATATTCATATTAATTGTATGATCATTATAGTATGCATTATTAGATGTATGTTATTAGGGTTTGCGCGAACGATATAATTAATCTGGTTGTTTAAGGTGTTCGAAAGGTTAAATCTGTTTCTTTAAAGGATTTGTTAAATATTGTTAATAATCCTAATACTGTTTCGCGATTAAAGAGTTTAATTGCTTGATTAGATCATAACATTATATTTTTACCAATTATGACTGACGGTGATTTTTGTATAAGCCTCTTGTGTAATTTGGTTACATTGTTTAATGCAATTAAACTTGATTCTGGCTTGTTCACAAATTTGTTGATAAGATCAGTAAATTTCAAAATTTTGGGGGAAAATCGTAACGTTTTAGTAACGATGTACGCCTTGTCAAATATTCATGAGATGCTTGTTTCTTGATTGTTTTGCTTGATGTATGGCATGGTGTGTAGTATGGCCTTTTAGATTTTACAAAGGTTGTAAAGTTTTTAAATACGGCCTGCGTGTCGTTTTATTTTTGTAACACGGCCTGCGTGCTATTTGAATTTTTGTAATCAAGATATAATTCTTACCACCATGGTGATGGAGAAGCTAGATGATGATCCAAGGCGATGAAGATATTGATCCAAGACGATGAAGTCATTTATCGTTTAGGTTTATTTATTTTAGGATAAGGTCATACTATGTCACGTTTATTTATTTGCACATATGCGATGCTATGTGTATGAGATGCCTTAGTAATTAAAATCAACAAGGACCCCTCACATAAAATTTAAGTTTTACATGCCATCCAATTTTAAACACTTGTCAAGACTTTTATCACCTTAATGTAGGTTCTACCAAAGTAGGAGTACATTAGGTTACATTAATAAGACAAGACGAGTAATAGTGCTGCTCACATGTTTAAAATGATGTAGCTTAATTAGGTTATCAAAACGGTTTTGGACCTAATGGCATGAGATGAGATTTATGCATTCCGGGACATAAGATGTCAAAATCTCATAAATTTCTAAGAATTGCATAAGATGCAATTAGTAAGAGTTACTTACCTAAATAACTTATTTTTAAGTGCCATGCTAAAGCTGACTTAAAGATAGCTTGAAATATGGATTTTAGCCCAATATATTAATTAGTTTTGAGGGTTGTTAATTTAGTGGAAATCTTAAATCAAAATATCTTATCAAACTTTACATTATGTTATAGATACCACCAATAATTCTACTTTATCACTGCGATCGGTCCTTGAGAAGGAAAAACTTACCGGGACTAACTTCCTTGACTGGTATCGAAATTTGAGAATTGTTCTTAAACAAGAAATGAAGATTTATGTCCTAGATGAACATTACCCTGAGGAACCAGAGAAAGATGCCTCTAAAGCTGATACAAAGGCTTATGAGAAGCATAAAAATGATTCTCTTGATGTTGTATGCATGATACTAGCTACTATGAGTTCTGAACTTCAGAAGGATCTAGAAAACATGGAAGCTTATGATATGATTCATGAGCTTAAGGAAATATTCCAACAGCAAGCAAGGCAAGAAAGGTATGAGACTACCAAGGCATTACATTCTTGCAAAATGGCTGGAGGTGCCTCTGTTAGCGCCCATGTGCTAAAAATAAAAGGTCATATTGAGCACCTTGAGAGACTTGGATTTTCATTGAACCAAGAGTTGGCAACTGACTTGATTCTGAACTCATTACCTGAAAGTTATAGTCAATTCGTTATGAACTATAACATGAATGAGATGGATAAATCAATTTTTGAGCTGCATGCGATGCTTAAAACTGCTGAACAGAATATTAAATCCAAGCCTAGCCATGTTCTGATGGTTCAAAAGGGAAAGAATTTTAAGAAAAAAAAGGGAAAAAGGGAAAATAGTGGCTGGAAAGTCCAACGCTAAACCAAAACCCAAAGCTAATCCCAAAGCTAAGCCCCCTAAGGATGGTGTTTGTTTCATTTGCAATGAGCCTGGTCATTGGGAGAGAAATTGCAAACTGTATCTGGAAGATCTAAAGAAAAAGAAGAGCACTGGTGAGACCAACTCTTCACGTATTTATGTTATACATGTTATTCTTTCTCCTACAAGTTCCTGGATATTAGATACTGGATGCGGATCTCACATTTGTACGAATGTGCAGGGACTCAAAATGAGTAGACAATTGAAAAAGGTGAGGTGGACCTACGAGTTGGAAATAGAGCAAGAGTTGCTGCTTTAGCTGTAGGAAGTTATGAACTTACTTTGCCTAGTGGGCTTTTGTTAGTTTTGAATAATTGCTTTTATGTTCTTAGCATAAGTAGGAATATTATTTCAGTTTCTTGTTTGGATAATGATGGTTTTTCTTTTATTATTAAGAATAATAATTGCCCTATTTATTATAAAGACATGTTCTATGCAAATGATAATTTACAAGATGGTCTTTATGTTTTGAAACTTCAAAACTCCAACAACACTTTGATATATAACATAAATAAGAGACATAAATCTAATGATTTAAATCTAACCTATCTCTGGCATTGTCGCCTCGGCCACATAAATGAGAAACGCATTTCAAAACTTCATCAAGATGGAATTTTGAATTCTTTTGATTTTGAATCATATGATAATTGCGAATCTGGTAAGATGACAAAGAGTCATTTTACTGGACACAATGAAGGGTTAATGAGGTTTTAGGCCTAATACATACAGATGTATGTGGACCTTTAACTTCAATTTCTAGAGTAGGTTACAAGTACTTCATCACATTTATTGATGACTACAATAGTTATGGTTATATTTATTTGTTGAGACACAAATCAGAATAATTTGAAGTGTTCAAATCTTTTCAAAATGAAGTACAAAATCAACTTGGAAAAACAATAAAAGCTCTTCAATATGATCGAGGAGGAGAATATTTGAGTCAAGAGTTTGATGATCATCTTAGAAATTGTGGAATAGTTTCACAATTAACTCCTCCTAGAACACCACAATGGAATGGGGTTTTAGAAAGGAGGAATCGTACTTTATTAGATATGGTTCGATCGACGATGAGTATGACAGATCTTACACTTACCTTTTGGGGTTATGCACTTGAAACAGTTGCTTTTACACTAAATCGAGTTCCTTCCAAAGCAGTTGAAAAGAAACCATATGAGATATGGACTGGCAAGAAGCCCATTCTGTCTTTTCTTAAAATTTGGGGTTGTGAGGCTTATGTGAGACGTTTAGTTTCTAATAAGCTTGAACCAAAATCCGACAAATGTCTTTTTGTGGGATATCCTAAGGAAACGAAAGGATACTACCTTTATAATCCCCCTAAGAACAAAGTGTTTGTTGCTCAGAATGATGTCTTCTTAGAAAATGAATTTATTTCTAAAGGAACCAGTTGGAGCAAAGTACAACTTGAAGAAGTTCAAAAACCACAAAATCACATTGACTACCTTTGGATACTCAATTTCAACAAACTGTTATTGACATACCTCCAGTAACACAAGAATTACGTAGATCTGGTAGAGTACGTCGTGAACCTGAGAAATATGGATTTCTTGTCACTGACAATCATGACGTATTATTAGTGGATCATGATGAACCCACTACCTATCAAGAGGCTATTTTAAATCCAGACTCTAAGAAATGGTTGGAGGCCATGAAGTCTGAAATGCAATCCATGTATGACAATCAAGTTTGGACTTTGATTGATCCACCTAAAAGTACTAAAAGCATTGGATGCAAATAGGTTTTCAAAAAGAAAACTGACATGAATGGCAAAATGTATACTTATAAAGCAAGGCTAGTTGCAAAAGGTTTCAAACAAACTCATGGTATAGGCTATGATGAAACCTTTTCATCGATAGCCATGTTTACATCTATCAGAATTCTTATAGACATTTAAGCATATTATGACTATGAGATTTGGCAAATGGATGTGAAAACTGCGTTTCTTAATGGATACTTACTCGAAGATGTGTACATGACACAACCTGAGGGTTTTATACAAATTAAGAATTCTGGTGAAGTATGCAAGCTTCACAGATCAATTTATGGATTGAAGCAGGCTTCACGGAGTTGGAATCTTCGTTTTGATGAGTCAATTATAGAGATAGGATTCGTTAAAAATGAAGATGAACCTTGTGTTTACAAGAAAGTTAGTGGGAATGCAATTGTGTTTTTGGTCTTATATGTCGATGACATTCTACTCATTGGGAATGACATTCCTACCTTGTAGAGTGTCAAGTCTTGCTTAGTAACTTCATATCCATTTGGTTCCTACCAAGATTCTTTTGCAGTGAATAAGATATAAACAAATTGATGTTTATTCAAAAGTTAATTTCTTGTACCTTGTTTTAGTCATCAAAAGGATATGAAAATCTGCTTAAGCATTTGAAGAGAAGAGCAGGTATATGAATTTCGACTCCTCATTTCTGTTGAAATACCTGTATTCAGACATTAACTTGCCCAAATAAAGGGCAAGCAATTCTTCATACGTTTATATCAAAAGTCTTCAGATAAATCTGGCTTAAACGAGCTAAAAAAAGGATAACATAATCATGTAATCAACCACCATTTGAGGAGCGGACTTCAAATACTTGAGGAATGAAGCACTACAAACGTGTAAAACTTGTTAAGGCATGATTCATTTTAGTTGCAGGGGCCCACAAACAAAAGGTTAGTTTAACTTAACATTAATGATCAGTTAATAACTGCTATGAATCCCATAAGAACATCTTTAAATCATTAGCTTCTAATGGCATTATTCTTAGCAAGACTCAGTGTCCAAACTCTAAAGAAGAGTGAGAACGCACGAGTAAAGTTCCTTATGCTTCAGCAATATGATCTATAATGTATGTCATGCTATGTACTAGACCAGATGTTTTATATGCTTTGAGCATAACAAGTCGATGCCAATCAGATCCCGATGATAGTCACTAGACATCAGTAAATAATATACTTAAGTATTTGAGAAAAACTAAAGATATGTTTTTAGTTTATGGCGGATTGGAAGATGATCTAGTTGTAAGTGGTTATACAGATAATTTTCGATCGCAGTCGGGATATGTGTTTTGTATAAATAGAGGTGTTGTCTGCTGGAAAAGTTCAAAGCAAAGCACCGTTGCTGATTCTACAACTGAAGCTGAATACATAGCGGCATCTGATGCAGCAAAGGAAGCAATTTGGATCAAGAAATTCATTACTAATCTTGAGGTTGTTCCTACCATTGTAAATCCTGTTGATATTTACTGTGACAATAATGGTGTTATTGTACAGGCAAAGGAACCCAGATCACATCATCGATCTAAACACATCTTAAGACGTTATCATCTCTTTCGAGAAATCATTGAGAGGGGTGACGTTAAGATATGTAAAGTTTCAATAGATGACAATGTTGCAGATCCATTGACCAAGCCTCTACCACAAGTAAAATATGATCGTCATGCTAGGTCTATAGGTATGATACACATTCTTGAATAGGCCTAGTGCAAGTAGGAGATTGTTAGAGATAGTGCCCTAAGGCCTATTGTATGGACGTGATATTTTGATTATTGAATTTATTATTATGATAAATTTGCATGCTTTTGCATTCTTGAATATTATTATTCTAAATATCCCTGGTTAGTTATTATTGTGGGAACAATAATAAGATAAGATTAGTATGAAGTTTGATAGATATTTATAAGATGAATATGTGAATGAGATTCAAATCAAATTCATATATATATTTGTTGAGAACAAATATTAGGATCGACTCGTCTTGAGATTAATACATGGATTAAAGTTATATATTAATCTTCAAACAATTGTGACATTAAATCCTTAGACCTAAAATTGCTACGGTTCTCAACATGATAACTATTATGTTTTGACATAGTCAAACATCGTTTTTAATCGGACGATTATAAAGGTTATGCTTGAACATAATAAGGAATCATGCAGTGAGATGTGAGTAATTAAGATGGAATTTATCTCTCTTAACATAAGAGAGATATCTTTGGGCCCCTCGATGATTGAGACTGAGAAATGCATGGTTGTGCTCAAATGAGTTTATAGAGATCAATGTCATTTGTTTAATCAGTTCAATTGGGCATCGAGAAACTAAAGATAGAACGATATAAGGTTAACATTTTCCATGCCTTATATTCTATCAAGATATCGTGAGATAAAAGGATTATGACATTAACTGAATTAAGGTTGTCTTGGATTATAAGCATTTCATTTAACTTGGGTAGTCATAATGTCTTGCTAGAGGCCGCTTATGACTTGTAGAATAAAATGTGATTTTATCTACTGCCAACGTTAATTGAACCTATAGGGTCGCACACTAAGAATGGATAAGAATGGTTTTGGTTATTACTCCCAATAATAAATTTAAGATAATGTGATTATTTTAAATTATATTGAAAGAGATTATTTGTTCAAATTTAAAGAAGTTAAATTCGCATTCTTGTGATAGAATATTTTATTTATTTTATTATTTTTCTAAAAATAATATTAAATAATCTCATTATCTATATTTGATTGGATTTAAATTCCTTATTGGATAAGGAATCTATTTTTAAATATATTTATTTATTTATTTTAAATAAATAATATTATTAAATAAATCACATCATCTAGATTTTGGTTGAACTTGAATTCCTTATCAGATAAAAGAATTTATTTCATAATTTATTTAAAAGAGTTTTAATTAAATTATAATAAGTGAACTCAATCTAACCCTAATCAAGTCATATATATACGTATGTATGCCAAGGGTTTTGAAGAGATCTAGAGTGATCTTCGAAGTAGCCACCAAACTACAAAAACTAGATTTTCGAAATCTTGATTTGAACTAGCATTCTGATAGCCGTTCGTCGTCCATTCACGTGTGGATACTTGTAGAGGGCGGTTGTCTTTCAGAAAGGCAACGCCTCAACTCAACTGGATTCTTGAATCAAATATCAAGGTAATGTTTGATTTCCTCTTCGTACATTAATATGATAGCATGAGATCCTGGAAATTCTTCATAGGATATTTTTCCGCTGCATTTATATGCCTGATTAGATCAGTTAATTTCCTATGAAACCCAACATTTGTAACGGTTACCTCCTAAGCCTAGAAAAGATGAAGAGATTTATTAGTGAATTTGTTGAAATCCTTAGTAGGAAGCTAAGGTAGTGCATGTAAACCTTGTTAGAAGGTTGAACCACTATAAATCCTTGTGTCCCATTGCTTTTATTTTCCAACTTGCTTCCAAATTTTTAAATTTCCAATTCACCCATTCTTGGCTACTTTCTCCATTGATTGATCATCCCAACACCGTTCAACTAGCACACAAGGCATCATCATATTTCAATCATTCAACCAAAACATACAATAATCTTACAAGCATACCAAAAGACCCCACACTATCTCTAAAGTTTATACGGATCTCATCATATTTGTACATCATCATGCATCTCATATTACCAGCCTCCAACATAATTATTTTCCGACTACTAATTTGCAACCACTAACATGCAAGGCAATTACACTTATGATGCTCAAGAAGCTTTTTGGAGTTCGAGGTATACTAACCTTAAGCCGATATTGCTAAAAATCCTCACTTGAGCTTCCTGAATATTCCACTTGATCCTATATCTAAACTCAAGTAATCCTCATATACAAACAAATACAAAAATACATTAATTCCATGCATCTCCTATACCATTCACAAGGTCAAATGCATAAAAACAGCTTACCAGGTTTAAATTTGGGAAAACAAAATGAGCCAATGGATCCGAAACGTCGAGAAACCCTCGGGTAGGGTCCCCTAAAGATTCTGTGTGGCCAGACGCATGGTAAGCAGCATGCACCTAGGTGCAGGATCTGGTGCGGGCTAGTGTACGAGAGGCTAGGTGCACCTGGGAGTGCTGGTTCGTTGCTGCGCGGGTGTAAGGGAAGCTGAGTGCACCTGGCCCTGCAGCTTGGCGCACGCCCATGCACAGGGGCAGCGCGTGGTGGTATGTGCTTTGGCCTTCGGTGGTCGAACGACGACGATCAACTCCAGACCTGCAGTTTCAATGCCAGTGAGTCCAATAGTGCCCTTCATTTCTAATTTTGATCGCTGGAAGTGTCTTAATACGAACCTTCCAAACTTCTCTCTCCTCACCCCAGCGAACGACGATAGTGACGGTAACAAGGGGACCATCGTTGAATTCGTCTCCTCAAACTAAAGCTGATGTCGTCGGCGGTGAGATCCACGGCGGCTCCGATAGCTGTAGATCGAGGTTGAAAACTTCCCCCTTACTTTTTTCTCTTTTCCCTCATTTTTCTCTCTTTCTAAAATATCTCACTTTTCTCTCTCTTTCATCACATCAGCCCCTTTTTAAATTAAAATAACAATCATTTCTTTATTTTCTTTTACTTTACCAAATAAATAATAAAACACCCACCATCTTTACCAAAGCCCATAACCAAATTTCTTAATTAGGCCCCTAACATAAAGACCCAATACTCTTGTCCAATACCCGATTCAGTAACCTGAAATCCGGATCGGTACAAGACTTTAGAGGCTTTAACTTTTTTTGGTAATATGTATGTTTGTCTTATGGTCTATGTTCGGAGTGCGAGGCTGCCCCTCCTAACAATGTTGTCTCTAAGGTTTGAACTCACGTTCTCTCCTTGGGAGTGTAATGTGCCTTATCAATGCACCCCAACATTTGTTAGCGACTTTAACTAGGGGTATGCATAAATAACCGTAACTGTGAACCGTAACCGTTAACCAGTATAACCGTTACATTTTATAAGTTAATTAACTGAACCGTAAAGGTTAAACGATTTCGGTTAACCGAACCGCTAAAAATGATGGTTAATGGTTACGGTTACGAATTTTGACAAATGGTTAACATACGGTTAACCGTTATTATTTATATATAGTTTTAAAAAATAAAATATCTTCACCTAAAAGTTCAGGCCACACATATTTTTTTAACTTCTAAACCTTATTTTGTAATCTAATTCATAATTATTTTTTATCTTTGATGTACTTGTATTATATTATATTATATTATATTATATTATATTATATTATATTATATTATATTATATTATATTATATTATATTATATTATATTATATTATATTATATTATATTATATTATATTATATTATATTATATTATATTATATTATATTATATTATATTATATTATATTATATTATATTATATTATATTATATTATATTATATTATATTATATTATATGTTGAACACTGTTAAAGCTTTGAATTTTAAACTAAGTATGGAATTTAAATATTTTGTGTTGTGTTGAAACTTTGTAGTATGTATGTACTTTTTTTTAATTAAGTATGGACCTAGTGTTTAGAATCTATATTTAAGCATTTTTATGAACATTTTAATATAATATTTATAGAAAATATAATTTCATTATTATAAAAAGAAGTAGTGAACATGTGAAAAAAATTGTAATAGACCAAACCGTCGGTTAACCTATTTTTAACGGTTAACCATTAGGGGTTAACCGATTCTTAACGGTTTAGGTTACGGTTAGCTAAATTTAATAACCGCTATAACGGTTAACCGATCGTTTAGGCTAAACGGTATGGTTAACCGACCATAAACAACCCTAGCTTTAACTTTTATTTATTTGTATACAATTTTCATTTCATTTTTTATTAATTTATAAATAATTAAATTTAATAAAATATAGATACTATGTATTTGTATGAATTTGTTTTTGACAAATCTCAAATCTAATCATAATCCTACTTAGAGGGGAGTGCTCCTAGTGGGTCTAGAACCCATGACCTAAGGGAATATGAGGGAACAAAGATGAGCAGCTTGGCCAACCGACCAAATGTGCTTGCTCGTATTTATATGAATTTGAATTTTAGACTTCTCGATAAAACAATCAAACTAATCATTATCAATAAAAAATAATTAATAAAGCAATGAAAACTAATTATTATTACACATGGCGTAAAATTATTGACGAGACAAATAAAAGAAGCAGACAAATTTTATTCTTAGTTGCTGTCGGTTTTTATGTTTAAAATTAATTTTGTTGTTATTTTTAAATGGATATCTAAATTATTCAAATTCTTTTTTACTCGTAAACTAAAGAATAATGTATATTTAAGCACATTAAAAATTAACTTTTATTATATATATATATATATTTAAAGGTTAGTTAAGTTGATAATTAGAGATTTTAACCGATAAGTTAGTTTGGTTATTGTTGTTTTTAAAAGGTTGATTAAGTGGATTTTTAAATCAAACATCGGAAGCACAATAATCAACCCTTACTGAAGCTAGTGTGGAATTTTAGGAAGCTATTAAAGTTAAATTGTGAAACTCGATTTTAAAAGGTTAATTAGTGATTTTTTGAAAGGGTCTTGTATACGTATTATATAACATAAAACTTTGACGATAAGTTTTGTAATGATATTTATTCAATATATAAATACATATAAATATATATTATTAAGAAACTTTTATTTTTTAAAAAAATATTTAAAATATTCAAACATTTGAGAGAAATCGTTTTTTTGATCGGCAGGATGAACAATGTTTTTGAATGGTGGAAGATGGTTTTAATGGTGGTGACGAAGGATTTTAGCTTTGTCAAGTTGAAGAAAAATGAGTGTGTTCTTTACTCTATGTTGTATGGTCATCTATAAGGGTTTGGACATGTGTCGATTGAGAGTTGACATGGGTATTTATTGGACGTCCTACTAAGTGATGACTTAGGTTGGTTTGTTATCAAGGAGGACCACGTGTGTCGCCACGTAGTTTGAGATAACGCTTTTTAACTCGCTGGGTTCTCACGACTGATAAGCTTTTCGCTAATGACTGTTCGCATGCTATGTTTGCGGGGAGCTGCAGATGACCGTCCGCACGCCTAAAATTTTATATTCCAAGCAGTTTGCATGGTGGCGATTTGCATGCGCTAACAATTTTAAAAAATTTCAAACTCTAAATGACAATTTTTTTAAAATTTCAGGTATCATGCCCCCGATCCACATTATGTTCCGCCATTGATATAGATAACAAAACATCTTTGTAAGTGCTAGCAAATAATGCATCAGACAAATTAAGTTAGTATATCTAAGGCTAATCATGTACCAATTTTCAAATATTATCACATCATGTTAGATGGTTGGTATAACAATTTCTTGAAGGGAAGAAAGAGGATTAAAGATAAATCGGATTCTTTTAATAATTTAGGATAGCATCAATTAAAGCTTAGACCAACCCTAACTATATTATTTAGCTGCCTCCCACAGCTAAACTTTGACATTTGTGACTGCCGATTCTTAATATATATTTGTTAAGAGCAAAAAACACACTATTTTTTTTGCTGCTCCCAAGGCTACAATGTATGAAAGCAATTGGTTAGATCAAGCAAGGCTAGAATTTTTTTTATATATATATTTCCAAAGCATTTCAACTTCACATGTTTAGCACAAAGACTGAGAAAACTCGTGTTACTTTAATCAAAATAAATAAGTAAAGGTGTTAAACTTTTTTCTGATTAAAAAACAAAGCAAAATAAAGGTGTTACTTAAAAATCAAGTTCTCTTATATTAATCTATGTATTATATGTAACTTTTGTATTTATTTCTTATATTATAATTTAGTCATTTTTAGTCACGATCTAAACAACAATCGTGAAATTTATTAAGTTAAATCCTATCATCAGTTCATATACTATGTATAAGTTGTAAATTTAGTTCATGCTCCCCGATTTCATATTTGTAAGCCATGTGATTTATTCATGCCGTCTCTGTGTTATATGGGTCAGAACTGGGTTTTAAAATTTGATTGCTTTTAAATATGCCAATGGTCCTTGTACCAATTTAAAATTTAGTCCCTATAGTATTTTTGTTTGAAGATCTTGTTCCCTTCTCCAATTTTTGTTCAATAATACCGCTAAATGTTGACATGTCAACCATAAAAAGGCAAAATAAATCTTTTAGTCCTATATATTTACAATTTTCATCAATTTGACCCCTAAAAATCTGTAAATGTAGCTAATTAAAAATTGTATCGTTCAATTAATAATATTTTTGGGTTTATTTTTAAATATTAAGGATCAAATTGATAAAACTATAAATGCAGGGGGTCTGAAAAAGCTATTTTTCCTTTTTATAATCGAATAAAATTGATAGAATCGGGGGAGGGTGCAATATTTTAAAATAAAAAATACAGTGGCTCAAGTTATAGAAAAATAAAATACAAAGACTACATTTTAAATTTTAAAATATTATAGGGACTGCTAGAGTTGTGTGACCCAAATTCTATATTGGACTAGCCAAAATGTTTATAAATAAGCGGTTGTTAAAACGGGTGTCTGCAGTGGCGGGAGAAACAATTTAAATTTGTGTGAAACTCTACTTCCCCCTCGACGTAATCGATGAAGAGTATAAAAATCACTTTGAGTGAAATTCTTTCTATGGAAGCTTTATTTGTAAACAAGTAACTTATTTTATAAGAATACATTAGGGATTATGGTTTAGAGATAAGTTAAACAAATCCTACATCGTGTTTAGATGCAAATTTTCTTGTAATACATTTTTCGACATAGTGAAAATTCTAATCCTTAACCCGTAATTTTTTATGTTTTAGATTTTTTATGTAAATTTTAGTGTTTAATTTTTCTTGCTTTTAGTTTGCAATCGTTTGCTTCTCGTTGTTATTGTTCGTTGATTATTAAAACGACTCATAACATATTTAAACTAAAATTGATAAAATTAGAATATAAAAACTAAACCTACAATTTATTTATAATACATTAGTTAATTAGAAAATTGAAGAAAAATATTAATGTGACTTTTAAAAAAAAAACATGGGATGAGACAGATAGAGCTAAGCTGGCCGAGAGCATAGGGGGGCGGCATGACTATGACTCATCGTCCATATGGCATTGGCTTTGGGTTGGTGCATGAAATAAACAGAAAAATCATTTACTCATTTTTTTTTCTTTCACATAACAAATTCGTGGCATATGGCGATGTAATCTTTCAAGTGTCAACATAGCCAAAGCCATCATCATGTATTTCATGCTTAGCTAAATGCATCACCAAAATCCCATAGTTTGTCAAACAAGAATTTTATAAGAATCGCTCAAGCTTTGTATTTTCTTTATGACGATTAATATTCAGATTATGGTTAATTAATTTTGATTTAGTATTACAAAAGATCATTACAGGAGTAGTTATTCCAATCCATCTTTCTTTAAAGTTAAGTCTTCGAAATTTTAATTCTGACATTGCTTAAGAGACTTAAATCTTATTTTTCTATATCAATCGATAATTAATAATGAGCAATACATCGGTTAAGGGCAGAGAGTTTAGATATTTTCATTATATTTTTTATTAATTATCTAATTTTATACATTCCTTAAATTTATAATAGAAAATACAATAAAAATATCTCTGATTCATCCTAACATAAAATCTTATGTCATCCCTAACAAATAGAGTTTCATAGTTTTTTTTTTAACAATTCCTACCTATGGGAGGTAGACCTGACAAACTTGACCTAAGAACCAAATCGATTTATCCGAATCGAGACTTGATATTGACCCAAACATGATGATTCGAAACTTGAAATAAAGTGAACCATTAGTTGAACCGAAATGGATCCAAACCGAACGTACTCGAACCAATTTCACCTGAATCGAAGGCAACCCAAAATAAAAAAATAGTAAAAAAAATAAAAAATGAAATGTGAATTGACGCGGAACTTACCAAAAAGCCAAATATATCAGCTCTATAAAGTTATATATATGAGTGTAAAAAATTAACCCGACTTGAAAAAGTGACTGAAACCGACCGATCTCCTATTGACTCGATATTAACCTGGCTCACTATGACCCGACCCAACCCGAATCACCATAGAATGAACTAAAACCAACCAGACTCGAATAGAATTGAATGTAATTAGACATGGAATGATCTAAACCGAAACCGGCCTAAATGACCCGTTTACTATTTTTAGAAGAAGAGAAAGAAAAATTTACTCATTATAAATAATGAGTCCACAACATAAAAAAAGATGTCAATTAAAATTTTTAACTACATACTCTAAAGTTTAATTACTAAACCTTCATAGTTACATAAACAAATAAAAACGATGAAATAATTATCTTTCATTATTGACCAAGTATTTCCATGATGTGCGGTTGCGGAAAGTGAATGTCGGTCTCATTGGGTGACGGTGCATATTCCTAATATTTAGCCAAAATTCCGGATTAAGCCAATTGCAAACCACGTTGACATTTGACAAATGACACCTCTTGAATTGGGTACCTACCCACTTGGCACATGTTCAATATTGCCCCAAGGCGCAAGCCTTGTTCAAAGTCTTGATACGGACTTTTCCCATACTTCTTTTATTCCCTTTATAATATAATATAATAAAATAAAATGTATCCAAGCTAGGTTGACAAAATTGCACCCTCTGCCTGTCCATCAGATAAAGATAGTTTCTTGTAAGTTTCTATTGATTTGAAGAGTGATTTACTTACGAATTCGACCGTTTTTTGGTTGCCATTTTTGTTCTCGTGAGTTTATCATAATTCATCTGGATGGATTCACGTCTCATATTTAATTTTGGTGAATGAGTATCCCAACGAAGATTTTTTACATACACAGGGCATCAAACTTGAAACCTGCTTAAGATATACTAAGTTGCGGAGAAAAATCTCATGCCCCTTTTCAGTGTCCTTTTATATACCCCAACTCTAAAAAAATTAAATTGTAAGCCATAACCCTAAATTCTAAACCCTAAACATTAGACCTTAAAAATACACCATACCACATATTATATAACTCTACCCCTAAACCCTAACCTTAAACCAAAACTTAATTTTTTGTGTGGAGGCATAGAAAGGGCACTGAAAAAAGTATAAGATTTCTATTCACCAAGCTGCTTACCACTCTGACCAACCCGTTAATAAATTTGACGGTTTTCTATCGGGAATTGACTGCCCGGATACATACGTCTAACCTGCTAAAGTAAATAAATCTAAATCTGAGTTAGAAATAATTGTTAACCTAAAAGTATGTCGCGAATTTATATAGACCAAGTGCTTCAATGAGAATAACTTTCTATTACGATTTGCATGTTCCTTTCTTTCAATGTCTGTTATGTCTACTTTCCTTTCACATGGAATAAAACCCTAGCTTCCCTATATCACCATCATCAACACTATCACTATTAGCTCTACGAACCATACAAAATTATGCCTTAAAAAACAGCCCTTCATATCAATCATGAGCTCCCGATGGTCAAATTCAGACATATTGGATACTAGGACAAATGTTGTAATAGGTTAAATGCTCTAGTGAGTTTAATGTTTTGCTCGAGTTAAAGAACGTTAGGTCCTTATTTGAACATATTTAAAATTTTTGAGTTGCTATTCGATTATTTTGGAATAAAAGACATTTACTCGAGTGAATTCGAAAACGTAATGACATTATTTAACTTTTTTAATAGGTTAATTCTTATGTCTGATATCCTCTAAAAGTATTATACCCTTGTATAAACATTTATACATTATAATATATAATCATGCTTCTGATAAATTAGATGGTTTTAAAAGTATATATTGTTTTCTCAAATGATATGCAACGTTATTGACAAAAATCTTTGAAATTAATGGCTTGAAAAGGCAAAAGAGAACAACAATACCAAATGCTACTGTTTTCCTTTCCTTTCGTTTTCATAAGCGGCAAAGCACAAGTAACTCATTTTTAGTAAATGTTGACACATCAGTAAAAAAAAATTGTTGGCATATTATTTTAACTTTGACTGATATTAGGTTTTGAAATCGATTTCGAAAAAACCTTCTTTATTCCTGTTATATATTCACTTACTATAATAAAAAAAGATATATTCATCAGATCATGCATATTGTCACGAGCTATTACTTTTTTTTCCAAAAAAGATGTCTAATAGGATATGCAACGTCACTGTTTATATATTCATTATTCTTTTCCCAAAAAAGATATTTGATAGAATGTGCAGCATTACCGTTTATATATCTTAAAATCTCCATTTTTCTTTTCGAAGTGGGATTATTGTCCCCGCCTCTATCCAAGCGTGAAAATATGCTAAACTCATCCACATACACACATGTATTCGACCATATATACATATGCTTGCATCTATGAAAACCCCAATTTTTTCTACATCAGTGTGTCCAACTAGACCATCTTTTTGTCAACAAAATTCATACAAGTAACATTGAAAAAGAAAAAAAGAAGAAAATTCATACAAGACTTTCCTGTCTGCCAAGCAAACAGAATTGTTTGGTACACCATACCGCAGGCTTTGGATTGAGATTGGGACCAATCAGTATAGTATATACACATTTTTTATTGTTTGAATTGAATTAGAACTATATAATAAAAGGGTCATGTTTTTTAAATTCAATTCTCATCTTCCACTTGTTTAATTTTGAATTTGCCACGCCAGAGTGACCACATTTTCTAGGAAAATCAGCACCCTCCCTGCTTAAACTCGCACAAAATCGTACTAGCAAGTTCAAAACCTTGGGAAACAAGAAACCAGAAATTAAAATGAAAAGTCTATCCCAAGCTTTGACAAATCTTATACTATCAAATTTTCTAGTCATTTAGCGTGCGTTTCACTCTCTTCCTAGTTTCCTCAAATCACCAAATATATATACACACACGAGTGACTCCTCGTGTTCATCCTAAAAGATTTGGATTCGAGCATGCAAGATGTGTGCGCTTTGTCAAATGACCAGAATATCCAATATATATATACTTGACCTCTTATATTCCAACTTGTCTCTCCTTTAAATCTCTTCTTCTAAAACCCTACTGCCACTTCCCAAAGAACAAAGCCTTTGTTCTCTCTTCAATCTTCATCTTCAAATGGCGCCGAAGATAATATATGTGGTCTTTCTAATTACACTTCTTGCTGGTTCTAGTTTCGCCACCAGGCCCGGAAAAACCATGGTCGTCGACGATAGAGTTTCACCGGTCACGTTCCCCAGAAAGTACGAGACGGGTTTTCGGTACCAAGGACATATGTTCAACTTCTTCCCCAAAGGGATCCCTATACCACCTTCTGGTCCATCTAAAAGGCACAACTCTGTCGTCGATTCTACTGGAAACTGAGTAAACTGTCCCTTCTTCTGTAGTCTCAGTTTTTTTTCCTTCAATCATTTCTCAGTTTCTCCCCTTAGGATTGTCTGCAGAAAAGGGATTGTTCTGGTCAAAAACAGAGCTGTCTCTTTTAGGATTTTTGGGATTCTTAAATATACATAATACTGTATAGAATTTAAGATTTGTTTGTTGGAATTTTGTAATGGTATTCATTTCAATATTAGAAGAAATGCAGATGCATGTATACTTGGTTGAAATGAATTCAATTTTGTGATGAATTATATAATCAAATCTGCTTCTGTTTTCTCGTTTCTCTTTGCAAACTCGGGTGGCTCTGTTTTGACTTTAGATTGTCAATAAAAGCCAGCATTTAGGTCAACTTTGAATGCGTTAGGCGAGGAAACTCCCATCCCATGGCTGCTATTCAAATCCAATCAACTTGTCTTTGGTATTGGAATAGATTAGCTCGTGTACTTCAGTTTAAAGTCGTATCATAATGAACCATATTAAATATTTTTACCTTTTTTCTTCTTTTTTTTAACTTTCTCCTACTCACATAATTCAATTATAAGTATATAAATTATGACTTTTCATTTTTATATTTTTAAAAATTTATAATTTATTTTATATTTATCGTATCTTTACTATACTTATACCTGTAATTTTAGAAATTTTCATTTTCTATTTTTGTTTCAGTATCGTACTTGTATCTATATCAGTACAACAAAGGACTAGACTTGGGTGCCTTCTTGGGCCCACTTATTTAGGCTCGTCCATTCGATGAGGCCCGCTTATTTAGGCTCGTCCATTCGATGAGTAATTTAAAGGAACATGGTTATTTATTCCATTAATTCAGAGGCTTACATTATCATCAAAGTATTTACCCCTCAATTTAGTTTTTTTTTTTATGAATGCCACTCAATTTAGTTATGTTACGTTTCATCATCCAAATATATGTTATAAACTGAGGCGGTCCTCTGTGAAGTCAAAAGGAGCGTTGGCTCCCCCAACATTTGGAAAAATTATTTTATAGTCCTCTGAAATTTTAAAAGAATTATATATGTATATTATGGCTCTTCAAAATTTTAAAAATTAGTTTTAAGAACTTTTAAAAATTTTCTTTGTATATATAATGGTTCAAAAAAATTTAAAATTTATCTCAATGACTCAAATTTTTTAAATTTATAGTTAGCTCCCTCAAAGTTGAATGTCAAGATCCGCCCGTGTTTATAAAATTGCCTTGACGTCAATATTAAAAAGGATTTAATAATAATAATAATTAAAATAACAATACAAGTACGGAATACCACATCAAAATATATACATGCATTTGCTTTAACTTTGTAGACATTTTCAACCACCCCCAAGTGACTCCAAGAAATGGCGTAATTGCCTCTACTCTCGAGCTTATTTTAATTCGTTACTACATGGTTAATCAATCCCATTTCACTTAATTTCCATGTTACAATAGAGATGAGAAATGAGTTTGGTTTGGGGTAGGCGGCTAGCAGAATTCTTGATGTTCATGTCATGTCATTCTTCAATAATTTTAGAGTATCTGTTCATACATATTTTTAACTATTTCACAATCTGCATATATCTTATAGACAAAACAATTTGAACATTTATCTCTTAAGATGAACATCTATCTCTTAAGATGAACATCATCCACTTTTTCATCGGGACACTTGTTGGGTTCAAATTTTATTTTTTAAAACTTTTAAATTAAATCTCTATTTATTTTAAAATTAGACGATTTTTTTATCTTAATTACCGTAGGTGTTTGAGAGAAGTAAATTAAGAAAACAACATTGGTCATGAAGGCACGTAAGTATAAAAGAATGTGCAATTATGCGGTTTCCGTGCAATAAACACCCGATCTCTAAACAAAATCTTTCAATTATGGAAACTGAAATTTCCACGCTTTCCTTTTTCTATTATCGTATGTGATGGTGTATTCTAATTTTTAATCATATATTTGGCTTTATAATTTTCCCCCGTTTTTAGATTTATCGTGGGAGTCGACGGTGACAACAACAGGGAGAAATATAGCTAACATCATTGTCCACTATCCTTAGACCTGATAAATTTGACCCGAGACCCGAAAACCGAATCGATTTACCTGCACCGAGACTTGAAATTGACCCGAACACGATAACCCAAATTTGATCCGAAACCTGAAATAAACCGAACCGAATTTTAGTTGAACCGAAATGGACCCGAACCGATTTTCAACCGAACCGATTTCACCCAAACCGAAGGCAACCCGAAATAAAAATATATTAAAATAAATAAATATGAGATTTGAATTGTCGCACAACACACTAAAAAGCCAAATATACAGGCTATATAAAGTCATGTATAGGGTGGAAAAACCTAACATGGCCTGAAAAACCAATTAAAACGATCGATCTCCTATTAACCCGATATTGACCCGACCCGAAATCAACCGACCCAAAATCAACCGAACCGAAAATCAACCGAACTAAAGTCTTGACCCGATACCCGAACCAAAATCACCATAGACCCGAACTAATACCGAACTAGACCCAAACCGAATTTAAACCGAATGTAGTCAGACCCGAAATAAACCGAACCAAAATGGCTCGAACCGAAACCGAACCGAATGACCCATTTGCCACCTCTAACTATCCCAACCCACTTTTTCTATATGTTCAGTTTGGAAATATAAATTTAAAATTTTATATTTTAGGTTCAAGGATAAAAAAAAGTTTTTATTGGAAAATAAAACATACTTAAATTCTAATAAAGATTTATACCCAATTGAAATTATATTGTTAATTTAAAAAATCAATTAAACCCTTCCATTGACTATATTTGCTAGTTGACCAAGTATGACCGTCAGTTATAAACAAATCAATAAGATGTTGACATATAATGTAATATGGGATTGCCACATCATTATAAGAAAAATTAAAAAATAGAATTTCATGAAATTCATATAGTAGAATTTATAAAAAAATATTATATAGAAAATTATAAAAGTTTATGAAAATTATATAAAAAATCGTTAATATTTTTTTTTTACAAATCTTAAATCTAATATGAATTCTACCTAGAGAGGGGAAGGGAGAATCTATAAAAAAGAAGGGGGTGCTTCTAGTAGGTCTAAAACTCATAACCTAAGAGAATATAAACGAACAAAGATGAACAACTTGACCAACCAGCTAAATGTCATTTCTCAAAAAAATCTTTAAAAATTATAAAGAATGAAGTTATTAATATATTATATTTCTTTAGTCTTAATCAATTTGATTCTCTATAGTAATTTTTGTGTGTAGGAATAATCTTTCAATATGTAGATATTTGAAGCTTTCACAACGAATAACATGCAAGTATAGAGCTTATAGAAAGAATTTAACAAGAAAGGTGAAAGACAATTACAATTCACGAAATCAAATAAGGTGATCACATCTATATCGATTTTGTTGGCGGTATGCGTGTGTGTATATATATTCAATTGCCATTCATTTCTATTTTCTATTTCCTATTTTGTGATTTTTTTAATTTTTTATTTGTTCAATTTCATTTTTAATAAATATTTGTAACTATTTTTATTATTTTATATGATTTTTTAACTTTCGTGAGCATTTATAATTTTTCTATGCTTTTTATGAGTTTTTTATTATTTCGTGAATTTTTATGCTCTTTTACATTTTTATTAATTTGTGTAATGATTTTAACGGTTTGGTGATGTGGGAGTTATGGTGGGCAAAACTCAACTTGACTCAAAAAAATTGAATTATTCGACCGACACGAAAAAAATGGCTCGTTTTGACTCCATTCATAATTTTATAAACTCGACTAGACTCGAAAAAATTTCAAATAAAGTTTGAGTTATAAAATAAAAATTTGAATAACTCGAATAACTCAAATTTTTTAGTAATTAGATGATCAATTTTGAAGTTTGAGTCGAGTCTGTTAATTCTGTCTGATATATTATGTATATCACATGTGAAATTATGAAGAAATATATATGTATATCGTATATAGATATAGAAAGTCGTTTAAATTAGAATCAATATGTATTATCTCATTATAAATAATTACAATTAAATTTGTATAGAAACTCGAAACTCGACTCGATTCGAAAAATTTTTAAATAAAGTTTGAATCGTAAAATAGGATTTGTAAACTTAAATAACTCTTAATTTTTTTATTCCAATCAACTCGACTCGATCGAACACCTAGCCCAGTGGAAACCCCAGAGTACACAACGTTTTGACACATCATTGTTGGTATGTTGTAGTTAATGCCAAAATGCTACTAACAGAAAACGTCAATGAAATTACTTAATTGATTTTCCGGTTAACGGAAGGGACTCAATTGGGTATAAATTTTTCATAAAGACTTGTTTTTAATTTTTTGAGAAGAGTTTTTTTTACCCTTAACCTTAGATTTTATTTGTTGCGTAAATGATAGAAAGGAAATGTATAAATTGTCTAACTATCAAATCTAAATATGAATTTCAGATGAACCCAACAAATGGTCTCAGTAGAAAAGATGATGTGTTTATCCTAAGAGACCAAGTTCAAATCGCTTTGTCTGTAAGGTGTGTATGCTTTGTCAAAAAGTTAAAAATATATATGAACAGATATTACCTTCTAATCACCTTAGACTATTAAAAAAATATGAATTTCAGATTTACTACTAAATAAACATCTAACAAATCTATGAATTTGAGAAATAATAAGAATTATTATATTTTAAAGTATTGTATCACTCAATATACACTTTTTTAAATCAAATTCACACATTTTTTTCAATATTTTAAAGTTTTTATTTTTTATAACTTTTTAAGTCCTCTAACTTTTCAAAAGAAATCAGTCAAGTCCCTAAGCCTCGTCGTTATTCACAAGTTTACTGTCATACCAACAATGTCACATGTGGCGGATCCAGAAATATTTTTGAGGGTAGGCACAAGTCACAATAGTTTGGAAGGTGGGCACAAGTCATAAAAAAACTCAAAATTTCAGGCTGGGCACAAGTCATTAAAATTTAAAAAATTTAAGGACTAACTCATAAAAACTAAGAAATTTAAAACTAAATGTGTGAACTTTAAAAAATTCAGGGTGGGCGCGGGCCCACCCAACCCTACATGTAGATACGCCACTGAATGTCACTAACCACATCGTACAATAATAGTTGATAGTGAAATCATCGGTCAAATGACGGGTAATTTAAATTTTAGATCATTGAACTTAACATCTACTTTCATTTACATCACAAATCTTGATTTAATCAAGTTACATCATTCAACTTTTAATATTAATAAACTAAGTCACTTATAATAACATTGTTAAATAATTTTAACAAAAATACTGAAATTGATACTTTTACTTCACATACTTTTCAAGTATCACCATCAAATAATTTTTAAGTGATAATTTTAATAATTTTCTGTAAGAATTTTAATTTAAATTAATTTAAAGAAAAAATAACTATTTTTTATAAATCCTAACAAAATATTTAAATTATCAATTAACATTATTTATTGATGATGTGTGGAAATCATATTAAATAAAAGTGTTAATTTATTTTTTCCATAAAAATTATTTAATGGTGTTAGAATAAGTGACTTAATTTATAAATAATAGAAGTTGAATGATATAAATTGATTAAATTAAAGGTTTGTGATGTAAATGAAAGTAGATGGTAAGTTTAATGATCTAAAATGTAAATTACCCGTTAAATGACCAATAAAATTTATTAGTTTAAGAATTTAATTAGATGAGATAAGGAATTTAATTAATTATATATATAACTTTTTTTTACCTAAATTAGATGATGATGAGACGTATAAGTTTACTAACAAACCACAAATACGAATTATTCTCACAATTTCAGAATAATAACAAATTATATTGGCTAAACTCATCCGTTTCCTTCATGTATACGGATATTAGAAGTAAAGCAGCATGTTTAATTGCGTAACATAAAATAAAGATATAATAAAGTCAGGTGTCACATGCAGGCTAATATGACTTTTCAAAGACTTGTTAGGTAGGATATTCTGGCTTATTATGTATATGAAAATTAACTAATTTTGTTTGAAATTCATGCACTCATATCAAATAATGATTCTCAAATGAAAATATATATGATACAGCTCTCTTCATTATTGTTTATCGAAAGGGTTTTTAGGTTAAAATTTTGAGTCATAAATAATGTTAAAAATATAAATTTTGTAAAAAAAAAATGTTTGAAAACTGCACTTTTTACCTTGGTTCATACTCGTACTAATACGTGTTAAAAATTTGAGTCATAAGACCCATACACATTTGTTTCCACTTGGTTCATACTCGTATTAACACGTGTCTACAACATGTAATGCTCGTGTTTTTACTTTTTGAACAAAATTTATGTGATTTTTTCGATTTTATCTTATGTTTTCCCTCACTTTATTTTCCTTCGAATCTTGCTACAATACCATATAAAAACATGTCATACTAACATATGAAAACATCGTTCGCTTTTTTTAAAAAAAAATAGAAAATTTATTAAACAAAATATTTAGATTTGTAATACAAATATACAAACTTAGAGATGAGAAAGAGAAAAGAAAAAGATGAGGCGAAGGAAGGAATATCGAGAGATGGAAGGGTCCAACAACTGATTATTAGATTATATTGTGATAATCGATTAAATTGATTAAGATAAAAAAAATTAAGGATAAGAAAAAAAAATTGAGTTTATTTAAATTAAACATGTTTTCAATATGGGTGAAGTTCCTTCAATTTAAACAAACTAATGGTTTTGGGGCAATACGAATCAAAATAAACCTCTTTGACGTTTTTAAATGAGATTCGGAAAATTGTAAAAAAAATCTAATGGATAATTCAAGTCAATAATCTATGTGGCAGATGATTTAAAGCTTTCGGTTGACCTTCTATTCCTAAATAATAACTGTTAAAAAAACAAATTATATTTTTTACATAAAACATTTCAAATATACAACAACAATGCACATTTAAAAATGTAAATATTTAAACTATACAAATAAGTATTACAAAATAAAAATAATAAATTTGAAATCAAAAGCTAATATTCTTCTATATTCTCCAATGTTCAATTTTAAAATAAAAATCTAATCTAAAATAAAAATTGGAACCAAGTTTTTAGGAACTCATCTAAGCTGAATATTGCGACCCATACCGACCTGTAAACCCATAATATTTAACAGGCTAGGTATCCAACCCAGAAAGATTTTTAAGGAAAAATACTCGATATTTTTTACCAGATCAACGAGTAATGTATTTTTGAAAAACCTGTTAGGATGATCAATCAATTGAGAAAGTGACCAAGAGGGGGTGAATTGGCAATTTAAAAATTTTGGAAGCAATTTAAGAAAGTATGAACAATGAGACACAATGATTTATAGTGGTTCAACCTTCTAACAACGTCTACGTCCACTACCTTAACTTCCTACTAAGGATTTCAACAATTTCACTATGAAATCTTCCCCTTTTCTAGGCTTAGGAGGCAACCGTTACAACTTCAAAACTTTCTACCCAAAGCTTTGATTGATCCACTCTTTTACAAAGAATTTTTTTGCAACTCTCAAACGTGAATTTGTTTGCCCAAATACAATTTCTCACAACCCAAACTTGAAACTGAAGATTACAATGAAATACACAAGTCGGGTTTACAAGGGTTTGACTCTAAAGGCTCAAATGGTTGGATTTAGCTTGAATGCTTGAATGTTGTTCAATGTAGGTTCAATAGTTGTTGCAGCAACATTGGAGACTTGTATTTATACCCTCTAATTGCTTTCTATCTGTTTGGGTGGTTGAAGTCATCAATATAGCCATTGGGGACTATTTTTCCCGCTATAAATGCTGTTTGGTGACCTACTGTATCGGTACACGAGAGCCCGTATCGATACCTGTTACAAGAAAAATATAGCCGTTGTACAGTAGTGTATCGATACGCGGGAGGTCATATCAAAACGGTCATAGTGTAAAATTGGGGGCGTATCGAAACGGCAATGTCGTATCGGTACGATATTTGCTCAGTGGAATCTGAGTTGAAAATTTGCATCGGTACGCCTAGGCGCGTATCGATAACTGAAAATTAAAAGTTCGTTGATTCCAATAACTGACAAGGTGTAGACACTAAATTTTGTCCAGGTTTAAATTAAAATGCTCGAAATAAGATCAATTCAATCACCCTTTTAATACTCAAAACCTTATACCCAATAGCCCACATCAAACATAGCCCATTACCTATGATTTTACATAATAAAAAATACAAAAAAGAAATAATAGTTTATAGGATAAAAAATAATAATAGTTTATATATAATTCCCTCCTCCCCTAAACTCTCAGCCATTATATTTGATTTTGACATTTCCCCTAAAATCTACCCACTGCCATAGTCTTTCCAAAGAAACAATCCCAATTCCCATTTTTCAATTTCCCTTAGCCGCATGATTTTTTTTCCAAAATCCCAATCCATCTTTTCTCCCGTCCTCCACTCCTACAGCAGCCCCCAAAACCACCATTAACCCCTCTCGGCAACTTCCCCTCACCCATTTTCTTTATTTTATTTTCATTCCAATATTCTTATCCAATACCCCACCATTCGATTTCCTTATCCACCATAATTTGCCCTTAACCGAAACCTTTTACCACCATTCGAATCACCAACCCTTAAATCAAGTTTTAACCCCAACTACAACAATTCGTGGATTGATTGATCGAACATATATTTGGGTCTCGGTATTTTCTTTCCTTGTTTATTTATGTGTAATCATTCTTATGATTTAATGAAAATGTGAGATTTGTTGATGATCCTCTTTATTTATCTAAGTTTTTTATATGTGTTTTGGTTTAATTTTTTTGTTTATTGATGTGGTTTAATTATTTGCTTGTATGTGTTCTTAAGATAGTTTAGATTTTTAGAATTTATTTTAATTAATTTAAAACATGCCCTTGGCTTATTGAGGTATGTGTTTAAATTAATTAAAATGAATTTAGCTTAGATTTTTAGGTTGGTTGAGCCTTAGTTAGATTAGGGTTTAATTTAATTTAATTAATTTGAATTATGTGCTCGGCTTGTTGGGGCATAATTTTAAAATTAATTAAATTAAATTTAGGATTAGATTTTTTAGAGCCATAGTTAGATTTACGGTTCGAATTAATTTGATTAATTTAAATTTATCATTGGCTTATTGGGATAAATGTTAAATTTATTAAATTAGTTGAACATCTCTTAATTACCCTTCAGGATAAAATTGGTATTTAATGTAGATCACCTAATTTAAAGTCATGACTAATTAATTCGATTAATTTTAGATAGTTTCCTTGGCTTATTGGGATACTAGTTTAGAATTGATCGAATTAATTATTATGATCCAAGATCACCAATAAATTGTTAGTTTTTTTAGGATTTAATTAATTTAGGGTTAATATTTAGTCTAACTTAATAAATAATTAGACAACTAATTGAATGTTCAATAATTTGGGGCCTTTTTAGGTTTGGGCTTTAGTGGGCCTTAGGTTTTAATTTTGTGACTTTTCATGTCATGAATTTTAATCGTCATTCATCAGACCTTTTATTTTAAAGGGTTAGCATGTAATTAATCAATTTAAATCATAAAACGGAGATATTTATTAATTCCGATATTTGTTCGTAACAGTCGTGGTTCAATGGATATTGACCAAATATTCAAATTAATCCTTATCGTTTAAAGGTAATTTAAAACGAATTAAAATTTTGACAAGTCATTTCATCATGTTTAACTGCTTACATCATGCATAAAGGCGATGAACGGAATTCGAACTATAAATTAACACGGCAGTCGGGCTTATTCGATGTCGGTTTAATCTATGGTCAGAGGTTTCGTCACCCTTATTAATTAAATGTTTAATTAATTTAAATTCACCAATTGGACCAAGCCTGTCCAATTAAAGTTTGTCTTCAATCACAAACACTTTTATTAAATCCAAGTTAAATTTTGATAATTTCCATCAATTAAAGGCAACATATATTTGGGTTTCAATTTCCGGGCGTGATGGGGGTGCTAATCCTTCCCCACGCGTAACCAACTCCCGAACCCATTTTCGAATAAATCTCCGATTTTATGGTGTCCGGCCTACCTCAGTGGCCGGTGGCAACTCCAAGTTTTTTTGTTTTCAAAAACACAAATTTTTAAAGAATTTCCCATTTTTCAAATATTTTAAAAAAAAAGATGAAAAGAAACATATTACTCATTTTTAGCGATCTCGTTCGAAACTTTAAATTTTTGAATTCCAGCAAAAGGTCGCTACACAAGGCAACGGTCGAAAACGTTTAATGTAAAGATCTTGACAAATCGTATCAATACGGATGTGACCGTATTGATACGATTAAAAGTGTCTTAAACCCTAATTTCAAATCGTATCGAAACAGTGTAAGTAGTATCGAAACTCCTTACTAAAACATTTGCCCAGATGAATGTCGTATCAAAACGAGTAAGTCCGTATCGATATGCATAGTTTAAAATGCAGGCTCAGTTGAAGACCGTATCGAAACGGTCAAGGCCGTATCGAAACGATTTGCAAAACCAAATTCCAGTAGCTAAAATCCGTATTGATACGCCATAGGGTGTATCGATACGCCTGGGCGTATTTGTTAAATTTTGCCTTGAAACATTTAGAAAAATTTTGGGTTTAAGTCTTTAACTTTGGAAAACTTTTCCTTGTCATTTTGTGAGACTTTTTAGTACTTAAAAATTTATTTTCTTTTACAATTTGGTCCTTAAACAATTTGTTATATCAAAATCAAATATAGGTTTTACAATCTTCCCCTTTTTGATATAACAAAACCAAAGTTAAATTTTTTTAAGTAACTTTGAAAATTTTGAAAATACTCCCTTACTTTAAGCTTAACTTTGAAAAAATTTAGCTAAATTTCTTCTTCTCCCCCTTTTTTTAGATCAAAATCAATAAGATATAAGAGTAAGACAATAAACTCCAAGCATGTAAATGACAAACAACATAAGCATTAAAATTCAAAGCATAGTTCAAGCAACATAATTAAATCCAACTCAAGTCCTAAAAACATAAACCAAATAAAAACCAAAGCATAGGAATCCAAAAACATAAAACAATAGGTGCATAAACTAATCCTAATATGATATGATATGATATGATATGATATACAAAATGCCTAAGGATCCATCTCATCGTCTTCATCTTCCTCATCTTCATCCTCATCATCATTGTTGGCTTGAGTACTAAGGGATTGATGTCATTCGCCATGAAACGCGGTAAGAGTGATATCCATTGAGTTTTGGCGATTTTCAATAGCTGTAACTCTTTCCTCAAAGGATATGAAGCATGTGTCAATTGCGGCAAACCCAAAATCCATGGTTGTGTACAAAGAAACAATGTTGGTGCTCAAGTTGGTGAATTGCCCATTGAGGTATGCCATGAGAGCATTAAGATTAGGTTGGTCCACCGGAGCTTGTGGAATGGGAGCCTCTTGAGGAGCCACCACCGGATTGGGTTGAACACCTCTCAAAAGATCGGTATTTCGAATCTATTCTCCATTGTAGTATGTGAACTTTGCGCGACGAAGAGAACATTCATCAATAGGATCGGTGAGGGGTTCTGCAAGGTCATAGGAGCAATCAATTCCCATCTTGTGAAATATATAGCTCAAGGCGGTGCCATATGTGAAGGATAAAACCATAGAGGTATGGCGATGTTGCACAAGGAAGACGATTTTCGCGAACATAATTTGAGCAAGGTTTGGTCTCTTACCATCACGAAAACAACGGAGCCAAAAGTCATCGACTTGGCAGATCATAGAAAACTTGCCACCGGATGGACGGAACCACCAAGTGATCATGAGGTGTAGAATGCGGTCATGGGCATCTAGCACGGTCACGGAGCCTCCAAGGACATGTCCCAACGAACCCTCATCATCGATTCCCGTATCCTCAAAACCTAAAAAGTTTGCTAAAACGGTTGAATCAATGCAAAATTTCTTACCCATTAAATAAGATTCAATTGCGATAACCAAGGATTTATTTTCATTGAAAATACACCGGACATTGGAGTAAAAAATCAAAACAAGGTTTCGGTATAAAATCCCGGGTATACTCAAAAATGACATAAATTTCCATTCTTGCATTAAATTAATATATTTAAATGGAAATCTTTCAGATGATAGAAAAGGGATCAAAGTAACACGCTATGGGCGAATTTTATAACTTTGATATTTTTTAAAACGATCCATGGCATTTGGAAATTACGGTTCATTAAAACAATTTTGACAGATATGGGTGAGATTGGGTTGATTACCATTATGGTCGGGATTTTGACTAGGAGGATTGTAACTAGAGGCTATTTATTTTCTTGCATGTTTCTTTAGTGCCATTATCTGAAATAAAATCAAACCAAAAATAATGTATGCATAAATCAACACATTCAATCCAAAAATTAATTCAATGTTCAAGGTATTGTTAAAATTCTATATAATATAGTTAAAAATATACAAGTAAAAAAATTGGGTAAAGAAAATTTCAAAAATAGTGTTAAAAATTATACGGTATAATTTTATATTCGAACAAAAAAATTTCAGATTTTAAGAAGTTTTTACAAAAGCATTGAAAACTATACTATGTATATTCTAAATCTATGATTATAATATAAAATTAGTAAGTAAATATGTATGAAAATTAAAAGAAAAAAGTTAGGGTTTATACCTTAAAGTTGGGATTAAGGATGAATGAAGAGATCTTGATGCACAAACTTGATGATTTTTGCTTGGGTTTGATTGAAAAACCAAAAGCCCTCAAAGATTTTGATGATTTGTGTAAAAAATTGTGAGGGATTGAGAGGTTTTTATAGAGAAAATTCGAACTAGGGTTTTGAAAGAAAAGTAGAAGCGTTTTAATTAAAGTTGGATCCGTTTTTAATGCCATAAAAACTGCCCAACGACTTCGTGTACCGATACGCCACGTGGCGTATCGAAATGCCTATTAGCGTGTTTTGATACGCGATCCATACCGGTACATATAAAGTTGTACCAAAACATGTTTCAATAACCCGTATCGATACGAGGAACACCGTATCGATACACCTGTGCCAGAAATGACATTTTTTGTTGTAGGTTGCTCAAAATTTTAATTTGGATCGAATCGAAATGCATGAAAATGATATGAGATCATCATGTATGAACAAAAATAGATGCATGCTCCCCCTAGCAACATGCATAGATGCATATAGGAGCAAAATCACAAAAGCAATGTAATTAAACAAATTTAAGCATGTTTTTAAGACCAAAAGAGGCTCTAAGGGTCAAAGAAGGCTGGTTAAACCTAACTCTCTTCTAAGAGACCAAAAACGCTCTTTGTCTAATGGCTTGGTAAAGATGTCCACTAATTGGTTTGAGGTGTCTACATATTCTAGAACTACATCATTTTTCAAGACACGATCTCTAATGAAATGATGCCTTATTTCTATGTGTTTGGTTCTAGAATGTTGGATGGGATTCTTAGTGAGACAAATGACACTAGTATTGTCACACCTAATGGGGATGGTACCTACATCAATTCCATAATCTAATAGTTGTTGCTTCATCCAAAGGACTTGAGCACAACAACTCTCTATCGATATGTACTCCGACTAGGTGGTGGATAATGCTACACTATTTTGCTTCTTAGAAAACCATGATATAAGCATACTACATAGGAATTGACATGTACCGGAGGTACTTTTTCTATCTATCTTACAACCCCCATAATCTGCATCCGAGAAGGCATGTAAACTAAAGAAAGACTTTCTAGGATACCAAAGACCTAAACAAGGTGTGTCTCTAAGGCATCTAAAGATTCTCTTAATGGCTATAAGGTGTGATTCTCTAGGACTAACTTGAAATCTAGTACACAAGCAAACACTTAACATAATGTCGGGTTTACTTGCGGTAAGATAAAGTAAAGATCCAATCATAAAGCGATAAAGCTTTAAATCAACACACTTACCTCCTTCATCTTTATCAAGCTTTGTGGAAGAACTCATTGGTGTGGCTTGAGGTTTCACATTCTCCAAGCCAAACTTCTTGAGCATGTCCCTGATGTACTTAGCTTGATTGATGAAGATGCCGTCCTTCCTTTATTTAATTTGGAGCCCCAAGAAGAACGAAAGGTCCCCCATCATACTCATCTCAAACTCACATTGCATCAACTTAGCAAAATTTTGGCAAAACTATTCATTAGTAGAGCCAAAAATTATATCATCAACATATATTTGAACTACTAAAATGTCTTTGCCATTTCGTTTAATAAAGAGTGTAGTATCCACATTTTCTTTATCAAAACCTTTTTCAATTAGAAAAATTGATAATCTTTCATACCAAGATCTAGGAGCTTGTTTCAAACCATATAAAGCTTTTGAAAGTTTAAAAACATAGTTTGGGTAATTTGGATCTTCAAAGCCCGGGTGGTTGTTGTACATACACTTTTTCATTAATAAAACTATTTAAAAATGTACTTTTTACATCCATTTGAAAAAGCTTAAATTCGTGATAACATACAAATGCTAAAAGAATCCTAATAGCTTCCATTCTAGCTACGGGTGCATAGGTTTCATCAAAATTGATTCATTCTTCTTGAGTGTAACCTTGAGCAACAAGTCTAGCCTTGTTTCTCACTATGTTACCACTCTTATCTAGTTTGTTTTTAAAGACCCATTTAGTTCCTATAGTAGACTTATTACTCGGCTTATCAACTAATGTCCATACTTGACTTCTCTTAAATTGATTTAATTCATCTTGCATGACCAATATCCAATAATTATATTTTAATGCTTCTTTGATATTTTTAGGCTCAATGCATGAAAGAAATGCAACATTACAAGCATTTTTAAGAGAAAATCTAGTGGTTACCCCTTTGGATGGATCACCCAAAATCTCACCACCTTTGACATAGTTGTACTCCCTTCGGTAGGTCACTTCCTTTTCCTCTAGATTCATATCCCTCAAGGCTTCTAGAGGTGGATCTTGTGCTTCTTCTTCTTTGATTGGAACTTTATCCACCTTTGATGTTTGTCCCCCATCAATGGCATCAAAAATTCCTACATCATCGTCATCACAAGAATCCTTCCTCGAAAGGAGGTTATCATAAAAAATCACATGTATTGACTCTTCAACAACCAAAGTTCTTTTTGTTAAATACTCGATAGGCTTTAGAGTTTAAAGAATACCCTAAGAAAATAGCTTCATCACTTTTAGAGTCAAATTTGCCTAAATTGTCTTTGTTGTTGTTCAAAACAAAACATTTACATCTAAATAATGAAAATAGCTAATGTTAGGCTTTTTGGATTTTAAAATCTCATAATGATTTTTCTTTAAAATTAGCCTAATCATTACTCTATTTATAATATAGCATGCGGTATTAGTGGCTTTCACCCAAAAATACTTTGGCAAATTGTTTTCACAAAGCATGGTTCTAGCCATTTCTTCTAAAGTTCGATTTTTCCTCTCTACAACCCCATTTTGTTGAGGTGTTTAAGGGGCTGAGAAATTATGTCTTATACCATCAGAGTTACAAAAATCCTCAAAACTTAAATTTTGAAATTCGGTACCATGGTCACTTCTAATATGAGTAATAAGTTGACCAACATCATTTTTGAGTGATTTTTTAAAATGTGATGAAATTTTCTAAAGCCTCATCTTGGTACTTTAGAATAGAACCCAATTATATCTAGAGTAATCATCAACTAAAACAAATGCATATGATTTTTCACCCAAGCCAGTAGTTCTACTAGGACCAAAAAGATCCATGTGGATCAATTGTAATACTCTACTAGTTGAAACATCATTAATAGGTTTGAAAGAAACTTTTTTATGTTTGCCTTTTGCACAAGCATCACAAATTTTGTCAAGAGAAAACTTAATTTTAGGCAAACCTCTTATTAGATCTTTTGAAACCAATTCATCTAAAACACTCATGCTCGCATGCCCTAATTTCCTATGCCATAACCATGAATCATGTTCATCATTTGCAACAAAACATGTATTAGAAATATGAATGTCATCTAAATGCACCATGTATATGTTTCCTATGCGATGACCAAAAAGCACAATTTTGTGGGTTTCGACATTTATAATTTTGCAACCATATTTATCAAAAATCAATAAAAAAAAACCTTTATCACAAAGTTGGCTTATGCTTAATAAGTTATGTTTAAGACCATTGACATATAAAACATTTTCAATAAGTATGGAAAAGTGATTACCGATGGAACCCATTCTTTCAATTTGACCTTTGGAGTTATCACCAAATGTCACTAATTATCCTCTCTTTAGATCAAGTTCCACGAATCTACTCTTGTCTCCGGTCATGTGTCTCGAGCATCCACTATCAAGGAACCATGAATTTATACTTGGAGCTTTGGCCTTGTAGCAATGCTCCCCCTACAAACATGTAATTAATTTTTGATTTTTGGTACCCAAATCTTTTTGGGTCCATGAGCATTAGTTCTCAAAATCTTGGTTCCCTTAGGAATCCAAGAAGCAATCTCATTAACATTGTTAGAAGCAACAACATCATTAGGAATCCATATACTTCTAACTTTCTTACCATAATAGGGCCTTGAATACCCTCCATGTTTGTATCCACCAAAGTTCCTTTTTATATAGTTGAGTTTTGAAGATTGCCCTTTTTTAAAACTTGGTTTCCCAACCTTGTTCAAGGAAGCTTTGAGATCATTTACCTCATTGTGGTAATGGTCATTCAACTCGGAAAGAAGGTTGCTTAAATCAACATTTTCTTTTTCAAAATATTTTTGATTGTCTAATAAGTCACAAGCCTTCTTTTCAAGTTCTGAATTGGTTTTAGATAAGGAATCATTTTGGTTTTTTAAATCAAGGATAATTTCTTATTTTTCAAAATAGATTCCTTATATTTTTAACCAATTCGTCATACACCTCTTGCAACTCATCATAAGCTTCTTGAAGCTCATCAAATGTGAAATTGAAAGTGGATGAGTTAGAGGTTATCTTTGGATCCTCTTCAAGAGCCATGAGGCAAAGATTTGCTACTTCTTGCTCCTCTTCATTGGATGATGATTCCTCATGCTCCAAGTAGCAACGTGAGCGTTAAGCTTCTTCTTCCTGAAGTTCTTCTTTTTGAATTGGGGACATTCCTTATATGCCCCGGCTTTTTGCACTCAAAGCATATATGTTGATTTTTCTCTTCCTCCTTGTTCTTGTTCTTGAAATCTCTTCTTCGGTTGAATTTTCTTCATCGGTTAGATTTCATGAACCGAGTGAATTGCTTGTCTAACATAGCCAACTCCTCGTCTTCCTTCTTGCTAGAATAACTCTCATCATAAAATCCTTTGAGAGCAATTTCACTCTTCTTCTTCTCCACTTCTTTCTCCTCGACCTTTATTTCTCTTTTTTTTCTTTTCTTTATCTCTTCTTTTCTTTATTATCCCATGAGTAAAAAAAGATCCCATAAGAGCGTTGAGCTTTAGCGTATTGAGATCATTCTCTTTTATAATGAACGATCTTTTACCATCCCAAGACTCAGGAAGTGAGTGGATTAGTTTTTGAACTAGCTTATCTTCCAGGATAATTTCTCCTAGACCCTTGAGACCATTGATGATGATGGAGAATCGTTCGAAAATCTTTGATATGCCTTCATCCGGCTATATCTTTAAATTTTTATAGCTCAAATTAAGAAACCCAATCTTGGTCTTCTTAACTTCATTAGTGTCTTCGTATGTAATTTTGAGCTTATCCCAAATTTCTTTAGCACTTGAGCAATATGACATCTTTAAGTACTCATCCGGTCCAAGAGAGCAAAATAGCATGTGCATGGCTTTATCATTGATTTGAAGCTTCTTCTGATCTTTATCGGTCATCTCGTGCTTGGACTTTGGTACTAGCCGATCACCTTCTCTTTTTATCGGGATTGTCGGTCCATCTTTCACTACATCTCATAGGAGGTAGTCATGTGATTTGATGAAGAACCTCATACGGTTTTTTCAATAGGGATAGTTATTCCCATTGAAATATGGAGGTTTGGTGATAGAGTGAGACTCATACAAGTTGTTGCCGGAGGTGGATGTCATGGCTTTAACTTCTATTGATTGAATCACCTTCTAAAATCGCCTCAATGGTTGTTAGACCTTCGATTGGGTGTGGCTCTGATACCAATTGTTAGGATGATCAATCAATTGAGAAAGTGGCCAAAAGGGGGTGAATTGGTAATTTAAAAAATTTGGAAGCAATTTAAGAAAGTATGAACAATGGGACACAAGGATTTATAGTGGTTCAACCTTCTAACAAGGTCTACGTCCACTACCTTAGCTTTCTACTAAGGATTTCAACAATTTCACTATGAAATCTTCCCCTTTTCTAGGCTTAGGAGGCAACCGTTACAACTTCAAAGCTTTCTACTCAAAGCTTTGATTGATCAACTCTTTTACAAAGAATATTTTTGCAAATAGAAAAATAACCTCTCAAAGGTGAATTTGTTTGCCCAAATACAATTTCTCACAACCCCAAACTTGAAACTAAAGATTACAATAAAATACACAAGTTGGGTTTACAAGGGTTTGACTATAAAGGCTCAAATGGTTGGATTTAGCTTGAATGCTTGAATGGTGTTCAATGTAGGTTCAATAGTTGTTGCAACAGCATTGGAGACTTGTATTTATACCCTCTTATTAATTTTTATCCGTTTGGCTGGTTGAAGTCATCAATATAGTCATTGAAGACCATTTTCCCGCAATAAATGTTGTCTGGTAACCTACCGTATCGGTACACGAAAGCCCGTATCGATACCTGTTATAAGAAAAATATAGCCGTTGTGTAGAAGCGTATCGATACGCAAGAGGTCGTATCGAAACGATCATAGTGTAAAATTGGGGGCGTATCGAAACGGCAAGGCTGTATCGGTATGATATTTGCTCACTGGAATCTGAGTTGAAAAATTGCATCGGTACGCCTAGGGGCGTATCGATACGGGTAACTGAAAATTAAAAGTTCGCTGATTCTAACATCTAACAAGGCAACGGTCGAAAACATTTAATGCAAAGATCTTGAAGATCTTGACAAACTGTATCGATACGGATGGGACCGTATCGGTACGATTAAAAATATCTTAAGCCTAGATTCCAAATCGTATCGAACGGTGTAAGCAGTATCGAAACTCCTTACTAAAACATTTGCCCAGATGAATGTCGTATCGAAACGGGTAAGTCCGTATCGATACGCACAGTTTAAAATGCATGTCCAGTTGAAGACCGTATCGAAATGGTTAAGGTCGTATCGAAACGATTTGCAAAACCAAATTCCAGTAGCTAAAATCCGCATTGATACGCCATAGGGTGTATCGATACGCCTGGGCGTATTTGTTAAATTTTACCTTGAAACACTTAGAAAAATTTTGGGTTTAAGTCTTTAACTTTGGAAAACTTTTCCTTGTCATTTTGTGAGACTTTTGAGTGCTTAAAAATTTATTTTCTTTTACAATTTGGTCCTTAAACAATTTGTTATATCAAAATCAAATATAGGTTTTACATAACCCTTGTACTTGATCTATCATTTTTGTGTATTCTTATAGTATCTATGAATTTCATTTATTGAATAAACACTTACTAGCAATGTTAACCATATTAATACAAGAAATAATAATTCAAGTACGACGCTTGCAAACAATTTTATCTCAAGTACCATAATAATACACAAAATGATAGTTCATGTGTCATATTTGACATTTTAATATAATGCAAGTATCATATTGAACGTTTTAAAAGTACATGTATTACATTAGACATATTATTAAAATACAAGTAACATGTTAAACATTTTGTCAAAAAGCAAGTATCACATTAAATATTTTATTAAAATACAAGTACCAAATATGATATTATACCACTAATTTTAATTGAAGACTTGGTGATTATGTAATAGGTTAGAAGTGTAGCCGAGTAAAACAGTCCAATTAGGTTAGATTAGATTGAATGACTGGGCTTGCTCCACTTAACAATAAACCTAAATTGAAACGAATGAGCTGCTGTCTTTGTGTTGGGCTCAACTTACTAGCAACCCATAGTCTTCAGCCAACCTACGTTCATGGACTCGACCTAACCCCGATTCCCAATACTAGATTATTACACGTTTTAAGAATATAATTTCGATTAGGTTAATTCAGATAGACTAATATAGAGAGATATATAAGATGATTCTCTTATTAGATTTAGTATTTCATTCTATTATACCAAATGATAATTAGTCTTAATAATATAGTTTTAACTTTGAATTATAAAACTTTTTCTATAAAGTATAAATGATTGTGATTTTTTTACGATAGGCGATGTTCATGATTAAATTTATTTTTTCTGAACATTTTAGTATGATCACATGATAGTATTTTTTTTTTTACTTTTAGCCCTTTAAAAACGCACCCACACTTCATAGATAAACTGCTCAAATCTGAATCTCATAGAAATAACAATGCTTCCTTTTCCAGTGAGATCACTCTATGAGTTCATAAACTAAATTTAAGATTAGTATAAATCTTTGAAAAAAACTTTGATATACAAGATGTGTAAAATAAAGTTTATACAAGCTCATTGAATTTAGGTTTTATGGTGTTAGTTTAGGGTTTAGGTTGTATAGTCTAGAATTTTGAATTTAGGGTTAGATTTCAATGTTTAAACTTAGGGTTTAGGGTTTTAGGTTTAGTATCTTAAATTTAAGATTTTAAAAAATAATTGTGTAATGTTTTTTTACATAGTATGTGTACCAAAATATAACTCTAAATCTTTTATATCGTTTGTGATTCAATCCATATAGTTTGTTTTAGTTGTATTGTTTTTAACTTAGAGAAGGGACATCAAAAGAAGAAGACCAACATATATACTAATAAATTTAATAGATACGTTAATAAAAAGAGCATTCAAGACCGAAAATCTTGAATGCTCTTTTAGTCAACTCTATCGCCAATGATTCTGGGGATCATAGCATGTCGGCCGCCGGCGGGACTACGGGAAGGCCTCCTGATACAGGGCTGCAGGATCCTGGTCTGGGTGATGGGATCTTAAGTGTTGAGACACCTCAGTCTCGGGCCATGCCTAGTTTTATGCTGGGGGTGGTATTGCTGTCAAAGGGACTAAAATTTCAGACAGGGCTATTGGGAGTGATGCGATCATGTGTGAAGTAGCCGATGGGGTTAAAGATGATAATATTGTGGCTTTTCCTGGGATTGTGAGCACAAGTATTGTTCCATTAGTGCCGCCTTCTAAATTATCCTTTTGTGATATGGTTCTGAGGAGAAAGAATAGTTTGCCATCTGTATCGGAGATCCCTGATCTTGATGTGGAGATCATGGATAAGGATGTTTGTATGAGTTCAATTGACAGAATTCCTACAATAAATTTCTTGGAGAGATTGCATGGGTTAATTGATGCAAAACTTTTGAATTTTTTGGTAGTTTGGTTTCTCGGACACTCAATTGGATACTCGGCCCTATTAGGTTAAATCAAAACTCTATAGAATCCTAGTAGGAAAATCGAGTTGGTTGATCTCGACAATGATTACTATCTGATTTAATTTAATAGCTCGTAGAATGCAATAGAGTTCTGATGGGGGGCCTTGGTTAATCTATGGATGCTATCTGACAGTGTAGCCTTGGAGTCGCAATTTCTCTACCGCGAAAGATCACCCGGACAAAATTGTGGTATGGGAGAGGCTTCCTGGGTTACTATATCGTTACTATACTAAGAGTATGTTTCGATATATTGCTGGAGTCATGGGGAAAATTGTACATATTGATTATAACACTGCTGAAGGGATAAGAGGTAAGTTTGCCAGGCTTGCTATTGTGATTGACTTGAATAAGCCACTAACCTCCAGTATCATAATTGACGGAGTGAGGCAGAAAATTGAATACAACACCTTGCTTTAAAAATAAATAAATAATAAGAAAAGAAAGGAAGATTGCAGGTTGTGGGATTCAGACCTGCAACTTATGGCCTTATGTTCCATGCACCCAGCCATTTAAGCTAAGAAGCTCTTAGTCGTAAAATTACCTAAAATTTTATTTAAGTTTCCTATTATCGGTTTTATCTAATATTAAGTAAGTCTGAAACTTTCCATCTATCCTCATTTAATTACAACCAAAAATTCCAGAACCATCTTTTTTCCCTCTCTTTCCCCTTACCCTTCACTATCCCATCACCACCTGTTACCTCACCGCCGCGGTGTGGTCATCACTGTCGCCTCAGATCGAAGCGTCGTCGCGTCCCGAGCCCAACCCAGACAGTCACTCGCCGTGGTTCCTTATCGTTGGCCGTGAAAATTTGGTTAAAGGTTCGATTAAAACCCTCACTTTGCCGTCTTAGTTTTAGTCGATTCCCAACCGCCTCCATCACCGTTTGGGCGCGTTTACGATCCACGCATGATCGTCGTGTTGAGGAGAGCAAAACCCAACCGGCCGATCGCCTATTCTACTCTGGCAAGGGCTTCGTAGGAGTTACACATTAATTTCGATCGCCTTTGGACATTTTAAAAAAAATGTGAATTAAGGGTCACCGGCAAAACTTTCGGTGAACGGCCGACAAGGAATAATTTTGGGGTATCTGTGGTTCCACGTGTCTGAATTTTATGAGAAGTGTCGAATTAGAGTTCTTGTACGATAGACCGGAGCATCATGGGTCACCCGATGTAGCTCAGAATGAAGGTAATACATTTCTACCTTCGGTATGCTTTATGTAACATATTGGTATTTGGTTATAGCATAAGACAATGAATACGTGTACCAATTAACTTGCTCAAGTCAATTTGACTTCGAAATAAAAGAATGGTAAACCGGATAATACTTGAATAAGAAGTCTAACAACTTAGAAGGATTTCTGATGTTCGGTAAGTAGTTAGTAAGACTGTCAGTCTTCAGATCGAATTATGATTAATAAAAGGGATAATTTTTTAATATTTGGATTTAATGTAATTTAATGACAAAAATACCCTTAAGGTGTAAATGACAAAAATACCACTAATAACAGAAATGACCTAGAACTTAATTCCTAACTTAATAATACAATTGATTCATCTGAAACTCCCAACCTACCTGAAATATTTTTGGTATTAAGTTTCAAACATCTGGGAACGTAAAACTTGTAGACTCTCCTAAATCATGAATAAGACTCTGAAGATAATCATCGAAAGTTCTGTATCTATCTGAATTTATCGATGTGACGAAAAAGGCTGAATTGTATAGAATAATTGTAAGGGTTGTATGCACTGAAATATCCTTGGACACCAGATTACTAAATTAATCAAAATGATGGATATACCCTCAAGCTCTAAAAAATAAATTTTTGTGGAAGGACAAAAAGAATATAAAATCATGAAACGTCAGTAATTAATTAATTGATTAAACATAATATTGATTAAAGATCAACAAAAACTCTGAAAAGCCTGGAATTTATTGATAAAGCTCTAAGGAACATGTTGGTTAATGGTTAATGCGAAATAATTAAATGAAGCGGAATATAGTATAAGGATACTGATAAAGACCCTTGTGATATGATTAAGAAATACATGACACGTATAAATTCTGAGATTTGTAAATTAACTTATAAGTTGATTATCCTTGAATACATGTTAAAACCTAAGTTAACAAAATCATATTATAAGAATTTCGATTCGAAAGTGAATTTGATATTGGCAAATATGTGTATTCTCTTTCTGTAGCTATTGAGTACATCTGAAAAATAAATTAGACTGTCTCTTTGATCTAAAGCATGACGTCTATCTGTCTGAAAGTATACTCTTGTGCCTGGTCGAAAAGTGTGTTCTCTGGCTCCCGTTACACTGAACATATATATATATATATATATATATATATATATAAAAGTTTGATTCTTATTTTACTGATAAACATAAATATTTGATTTCTGATCTCTGATCTATAATCCTTAATTTATGATATTACTGTTTAAAAACTAATTTTCCACAAGGGTATACTCCTGGATATGATTGAAATATCTGCAGGTTTAGCCCTAACCAGGCTGATAATTCCTTCTGTATTAGGTTCATACGCTTCAGCGGGGTAATTTCTTCTGTATCGGGTTCCTACACTTCTTTCTGTATCAGGTTCCTATACTTTGTCGGGGTAATTCTTTCTGTATTAGTTTTCGACGCTTCGAGGGGGTAATTCTTTCTGTATCAGGTTCTTACGCTTCGGCGGGGGTAATTCCTTCTGTATCAGGTTTCTATGCTTCGACGGGTGGTAATTCCTTTTGTATCAGGTTCTGATGCTTCGGTGAGGGTAATTTCTTCTGTATCAGGTTCCTACGCTTCGATGGGAGTAATTCCTTCTGTATCAGGTTCTTATGCTTTGGCGGGGGCAATTTTTCTGTATCAGGTTTCAACGCTTCAGCGGAGGTAATTCCTTCTATATCAGGTTCTGATGTTTCGGCGAGGGTAATTCCTTCTGTTTCTGTACATAAGACATTTTCTAAGTTTCGACACATATGCCTAACTGGCCTGGGTTAAGCCTTTATCGAAGGCTAAAACTTTCTGTATGCTTTCGATCTGCACTTAATAGAACATACACTAAACTCTCTGTCTTAAATTTTGAAACCTAGCTCTCTTTTGATTATCCTGGTTATAGACCTCATGTTTGATAATCGGGAAATTAAATCAAGAACAGCTCTATTACTCTCAAGTATAACATTAATTTAAATTTTCCTATCATATATGAAGCCTGTCAATAGCTCATCAAGTCAGTTTATGTATAGCCTTATGCCAGTCGTGGTTATAACATCTGTGGTAGTTCTGTATTATTGAGCTTTTCTAAGCTCATGTTGTTTTTACCATTGCATGATATAAGAACTTGATCATATTTCAACACTCGATGTCAGTTATGGGAGTTCTTCGCCATTGCTCGCAGAATATGATACTGGTATGCTCAATGGGCATGCATATTAAGTCTGCTTTTATGTCAGATTTTGTAATACGATTTCTAATTTCCTATTTTTAGGTTTAAATGCTTTTAATGGCTTTGTAAATAAAATTCTATTCTACTATTTTTCTTAAATGTAGGAAAAGAAAAGAAATTTCATGTATCATCCGAAAGGGTTACATTGAATACGAAGGTTTACCAATGATATATTATTCATGTAGAAAATCTGAACATACTAAGGATATTTGCAAGAAGTTGGCGGATGATGAGAGCCAGAAGAAATATGAGGAAATTGTAGACCTGACAGTGACGAAACCTAAGGAACGCTTTGGTCCTTGGATGCAAGTTGTGAGTAGAAAATCAAGAAAAGTTACTAGTAGTAAGGAAGCTGAGTGAAACACTAAGTAAGATCAACACACTCATAGGGTAAACACTGTTCGATTTACGTATTTGTCTATTAGTGAACTAGAGACTTTAATAACCAATCAGGGCAAAACGAAGCATTCAGTTTGAAGGGCTGAGCCAAATAAATCTGAGGTACAGAGAGGGTAGCACCAATACCGAAAGTCCTAGATAGTATGACGAAAGTTGTAAAACAAGGAAATGACCTTACGAATAAGGGTCAGAAGAGTGAAAAGTAGCATGCTACAGTTGAAGATTCACAAGTGATAGTTTTAGGAGATAACTCGAGTGTTTGTAAAGGTTCAGGGGCTAGTTCGAGTGGAACTATAACGGATATGGATATGTGTGGTCCAAATGAGAGTTTGGATGGGGAGAAGGATAAAAGAAATTTATCAAAGGAAGGTTTAGCGGTGGCTTTGGTAGATAAAGTTGTCCTAGTGTTTACAGGGCTTAAACAGAGTAACCATACGTCGGTACGAGTGTTTAATTGGAGAAAATATGGATGAGCATCCAAAGATCACAGCTTTACTGGAAGGAACATTGGGGTAGGTAGAGTAGAGCAAGTCACTGAGCGTCGGTTAACTAAAATTAAAGAATCAGCACGCAAGGGTCCTTATTCAGCACGAAAATTAACATCTAATAGAAAGGAGAACCGAAACCCCAATTATATTGATTTGGGAGAATAGATTGGGAACTTTTTGAAGGAGTTGATGAAGAAAGTACCCTCTGAACAAGCGACTAAGACCAGTAGTGAGGAGGAAGGTCAAGGCGTGGAGAAAATGATCCAATGGTATGACAACACAGTGTTTGATAGGGATGGTGAGAACCATTAAGGTTTTGGCTTTTATTATCAATTTATTAAGTATGTTTAAGGCCCTATTTTGGAATGTATAGGGTACGTTAGACCCTGAATTTAATCGTTGCTTGAGATTATTTATAAGATTACAGGAACAGGATATTATAGCCATTATGGAGACTCGGGTGAGTGACAAGAAAGCGGATTCCATTATTCCCGACATGGTTTCCCTTGTTCCTATAGAGTGAAGGTAATGAGTTCTCAGAGGAAATGTGGATTTTATGGAAATATTCAATGGATGTTGATATTGTTGCCATATTAAATTATTTATTCATGATATGTGTGTTGAGCGGAGTACTGGGCAGAAGCATTTGATGACCTTCGTGTATGCAAGTCCTAAGATTGGTCGTCGAAATAGGTTATGGTATCAACTTGAAGCTATTAGACCAAATAATAATACCCATTGGATTTTGAGAGAGGACTTCAATGCTATTGTTAGCCCAACGGAAATGCTAAGTGGCTCTTTAAGAAAGAGTGGGATTTGCCAACGGTTTGGGGATTTTATATATCAGACTGGGCTTAGTGATTTGGGTTTCCAAGGATCGTGTTTCACTTGGAAAAATGGGAACCTTCAACAGCGTTTAGATATAGACTTGGGAAATGATGTGTGTAGACTTTGTGGCCTAATGCTTGTGTTCAACATCTGCGTCGAGTGGGTTCTGATCATTGTTTGGTCCTATTGGTGCCAGCTCCAGAGTTGATCCATAAAAAGAAGCCTAATTTTAAGTATTTACCGGCTTCGCAGAGTGATCCAGATTTTGAAGGCGCTGTTCGTGATGCTTGGAATCCTAATGTTCCCTTAAAATCTAATGTGGGGGAATTTCTGACAAGTGGCTACTAAGTGGAATAGGAGATCGTTTGGGCACATTGGACAGCGAAAAGTGAAGCTCATAATACGTATTAAAGGCATCAAAAGGGTTGATGAATTTTCCAGTAATTCTTCTCTTCACAACATGAAAACGAAGCTCAAACATGAAATTGATGTTAGAGAGTCTATGGTTTTAACGGTCTCGTAGTCAATGGATTTTAGATGGGGGTCGTAACACCAAAATTTATCATCGGGTTGCACTAAGGAAAGACAACGACATAATACTTATTCGATGATGAAGCTTGCTAATGGAAAATGGTGTGACAATCCGGAGCTTATTCGGGCTGAGTTGGTTAGTTTCTTTACCACCTTATTCACTGCTGCTCACGACAACACTCAATAGTGGCATATTAGGGGACGATTTGTAAGTATGTTTCATGCTGAGTTACACCAATTAAACATTAAAATCACAGATACCGAGGTAAAGCGTACAATTTTTTATATGAGTCCGTTGAAAGCACCTGGGGTGGACGGTCTCCAAGCGATGTTTTTAACAAAATTGGAGCACTGTTGGTAGTAGTATGGTTGCTTTTGTTCCGGGTTATTTTGAATGGACTGAATTAATTCACAAGTTCAATTATAATGTGATAGTGTTGATAGTGAAAGTTTCATCTCCTGAGACATTTTCCAATTTAGACCGATCAGCCTTTGTCCAGTCATTTATAAAACTCTATCAAAGGTAATTGTGAACCGTTTGAAGCCCCTCTTTCCCAAATAGATTTCACAATCGCAAGTGAGTTTGTCCCTAACCGTAGTATTGTTGATGATGTGATTTTTTCCCAAGAGGTCGTTCATTTGATGCGTCAAAAATCTGGTTGTAAAGGCTGGATGACGATAATGATCGATCTTGAAAAAGCTTACGATAGATTAGAATAACACTTTATTGCGGATACTCTTTGTGATTTGGGTTTACGTATTACTTCAGTCAGTACTCAGATTAACTGGAATATGGAGCTTATAGATCATTTTACACCGACGAGGGGTATTCGACAAGGAGACCCAATGTCGCCTTATATATTTGTGTTATATATGAAAAGCCTCTCCCAAACTATTAATGTTCAAATTGAATAAGGTAATTGGGCTGAAATTCACCTAAGTTAGAATGGACCAGAAATTTCACACTTGTTTTTCACATATGACATTATTTTTTTTGCGGAAGCAACTATTGATCAAATGGTGAATATCAGGGGTGTTTTATAAGGGTTTTGCTTAGCTTCTGGTCACAAGGTTAGTGCTTCAAAGTGTAATAACCCATTTCACCCAAACCAGTACCCATTACCCAAACCAAATCAAAAACCAATTAACCCGACCCGGAACCAAAAAAACCCTAACCCTAATGCTATTAATCCACTCGCCGCCGCACCTTCTGCCGCCGATCGTCCACCGTCACCGTTCGCTATTTCCGACGACCAACCCCAAACTATAACCACAAACACCATAAACCCTAAATTCTAGATTACAAACCCTAAACCAATCCAACCAAAACCCTAAAATTAAAAAATCAAATCTATCCCCTGCCACTACCCGATACACCCATGCCCCTGACCACCAACCATACCCTGTCTTCAAACAACCCCGTAAAATCCGGCTTGAATCCGGCCATCCATCCAGATCTGTATATTAAAAAAAAAGATGGGGTGGCTATTGTTAGATGGGTTATAAAAAAAAATCAGAGAGCTAGGGGGAGGATCCGAAAAATTGTAAGAAAAAATCTCAATAAAAAGTCAGGTTTTTTGAGTGAAATAAAAAGGGTAACTTCCAGATCTTGCTTTTCTACATGTTTCGTTTGTCTTTTCGAATCTGAGAACAAAAAATTTTACTAAGGTTTTGGTGTGAAAACCATTGTTCGTTCTTTAGTTTTAAAATTCTAGATCAAAAAGAAATAGAAGCTTACCGATAGTTTGAAGGTGTCGCCATTGCCGTTCGGGTCCACACAGTGAAGCCGAGCCGTCGATAATCGGCATGCAATGGCCGGTCGAGTGAGGGAGTAGCGCCGCCGGCCGTCTAAAGTTGAGAGAGGAGAGTTGGGTTTTTTTTTAGATTTTAGGTTTTATTTTAGCTTATATTCGAAACACACAATAACCCCATCTGTATGTTTGAGCCAACATCTAAAACGACACAGTTTGGTGTCCTTGTTTTATGAAAATGGTTAAATTTCGCTAGTGGTCCCTCTCTTTTCTCCCGCTTTCGTTATGACCATGGGATATTTCTTTCCTTAGTCCTTCTGTTTATTTTGCGTTCTTAAAATCGTCTTTTATTTATTTTTCTTTAGCTTTCAAGTTTTGTTTTATTTCAATATGGTCACTTTATTTCTGTATTTAGTTTTCAACAGTATATTTCTGTTAATTTATATTTATTTCCTTGCATTTCGCATTTGCTGCATGTTAGTCCCTTTTATATTATTCTAGCCATGCATTTTATATTTGTGCATTTTAGCCCTTAACATCTAGTTTCATGATATATTTTATATTTTTCTATGCATTTTTATATGATCCATGCATTCATATTAGCATTATTATTATTGTTGTTGTTATTATTATTATTATTATTATTATTATTATTATTATATTTTAAGTTAGATTAATATTCATGCATGTTTTAGAGTAGTGTTTTTTATGTGTTAGAATGCATTTTTATGTGATAGATTAATGTTTATGTATGTTGGATTAGTAGGTTATGATGTTAGTGTTGATTTTTTATTGCATTGTATTTATTTATGTTTATGTTTGCTATGATCTAAGTTTGCATAACGAACATATATTTTGTCAATGCGGAGCCCTTTTATCCGAGTGTAAACGGGGCCAGTATCAGGCGTAGTGATAGTGGTTGGGCGTTTATTCTCGGATAACGGGGCCTTTAAAATCTATTCGCACATATAACCAGATTTTAATTTAATTGTCACTTTAATCCGGAAAGTCTAATATTAATAAAGCGGTAATTATTAAAGTACCAATTTTGGGCGGTGTGGGGGTGCTAATCCTTCCCCATCCGTAACCGACTCCCGAACCCATCAATTTTAAATCTCTGGTTTTTTTACGGTGTCCAGCCTACCTAAGTGGCCGGTGGCGACTCCATTTTCAAAATAAAATGCGGGTTTTCTAAAATCTCACACGAAAGAAAATATTTTCCAAACAAAAATAAAACACAACTTTTTTAGCGAGAGGGGACATCTCTACAGATGGCGACTCCGCTGGGATATTTTTGTTTTCAAATAAATAAGAGAGTCGAGCTTTTTTCAAATAATTACCGCTTTATTAATATCAGAAATTCCGGATTTAAGTGACTATTAAACTAACATTCGGTTATAATTGTGCGCTTATTTTAACGCATTTAAAATTTGGCATATAAACCCGTATTTTTTAAGTGGGGGAAAAACGCTAATGCTTTCGTGGAGATATCGTTCTCCTGAAGGATTAGCAAGTACCTTCGGGGCTCGAGTACCTTATGCTTTCGTAAGGATATCGTTCCTTCGTGCAGGCATAAGCGAATGGGTCCCCTGAATTGAACCCGGTTGAAAGGAGCCTATAATGGGTGATGATTGGGGGCCTTGCTACTCTTAGTAGAAGACAGCAAGGACAATTCGGGTATCTCTTAGCACCAAAACTGCATATAGTGAGCCATAGGAGCCAACCCTTTAGAGCCATGTGAAACTCTGTCCGATTAATGGTCACCCTATTTAGGCTCTGGTGCCTTATTTCTTGTTTATGCACAATTTTTTATTACTTTATTTTCATTTGTTTGATTTAATCGTTTTATTTGGTACTAACTCGTTCCATTTTATTCTCATCGCATTGATTTCTCCTGCATCATGGCACAACATTATCACAATCTTAATTTTGCATTGCATCAATTTAGGACACATTTTGCATGCATATACATTCATCTTCAAAATAAGAAAACTGACTCTAGGGATGTCCTATGACAGTGATACTGGATAAAGCAGAAGATCAGTCAGCTCAGCATCCATACGGGACCCGGTACAAAACAAAGATGGCGAACGATGAAAGATTGAAGAAAATAGAGCAAGACCAAAAAGAATTGCAAGCGAACATAGCCAAGCAGGTTGAAGAACAGTTGGCGAAAGTCCAACAGGATATGAGGGAACAACTTGCAAAGTCACAACAAGACATGCTGGGCCAAATGGCACAAATGCTGGGATTGAAGCTTCCCGAGCCTGGAGATGCCTCTGTTGTAAATCCCACTGCAAATCCTAGACCCACTGCTGGGGACGAGGATCTTATGTATCCTCCGGGGTTCACGCCCGTTCAAACCAGGATACAGCCAGAAACTCAACTCCAGGTGATCATTTCAAGGGGAAAGTCTCATCTACACCAGGCCGGTACTTCAATCCCTAAAAATCATCCATCTGCATCAGAAGTTAAGACCGGGGGCAATCAAGCTGAAAATTTTATCTCAAAAATGGATCATCTGTTTGAGATCGAGAAACCGAAGGTAGAAGCTTCAAAGGAAATCGAAGATCGATGTAAGAGACTCGAAGAGAAGCTAGAGGCTATGGGAGTAGAAGATACCTTCAGTGGATTCGATGCCAATGAACTCAGTCTTGTCCCAGATTTGGTTTTACCTCCTAAATTCAAGGTCCCAGAGTTTGAGAAGTACGACGGAACAAGCTGTCCTCGCGCTCACCTCACTATGTTATGTCAGAAGATGACATGATACGGCCGAGATGACAGGCTACTAATTCACTGCTTTTAAGACAGTCTATCGGGATCTGTTACCCGATGGTATAATCAATTGAGCCGACATCATATCAAATTTTGGAAAGACTTGGCAAAAGTTTTTCTAGAGCAATACTGACACGTCAATAACATGATGCCAGACCGGTGGACATTACAACAGATGAAACAAAAACATAATGAAAGCTTCAGGCAGTACGCTCAGCGCTGGAGGGATATAACAGTTCAGGTCCAACCCCCGCTCAGTGAGAGGGAGACCGTGGTCATATTTGTACAAACTTTGGAGGGTCCGATCTTGGGTCGCTTGATAGGCAACGCGACTACCAATTTTGCCGACCTCGTGTTATCCGGTGAGCTCATCGAGAATGCTTTCAAGACTGGCAAAATTGACGATGGAAGTTCGTCCCATAAGAAACCTTACCATGGAAGGAAAGACCAGGAAGTGAACTCTTCGGGAGTTTACAATGCAAATTATTTCAAGCCCAGCACAGTTGTGCAATCTAAGGCCGTGCCAAGTGCTCACGTTGCCTCAAGCCAAGGTTCTGGTCAGAGGAAGAACACTGAAAATATAGAGTTCACTCCCTTGCCGATGTCGTATAGAGATCTGTACAAGGAACTGCTAAAAGCCCATATAATGGTACCTTTCCACCAGACTCCGACGCAACCCCAATTCCCTAAGTGGTATGATCCTAACGCGAGTTGCGAATATCACGCTGGACATGTGGGCCACATGACTGAAAATTGTTGGGGCTTCAAGAGGCTGGTAGAAAAGTACCTTAAGCTCGGTGTTATAAGTATTGAAAACCCTACAAGTTCAGCCACAAGTGGGAACCCTTTTCCGAAGCATGAAGATGTCAACTGAGGGTGTTGAAGGTTTTTGAACTAGACCATGTTAAGTATTGCACTGTCCTGACCATGGCAGGTCCCCTTGTAGTTTTTATCACTTTCAGAGTAATACTTTTTGTAAACCAACCTCACCGACTTAAGTACAGTAGTGGTGAGAGTATTTTGTAAGGGATCAAAACTACAAGTAGCAATGCAAACATCTTTTGTTCATATTTGAGTCCTGAATATCCAAAAAAATATCACCTTAAAGTCTCAAATTTACTACGAGAACAGTGTCAGATGATGTTATGTAATGAACAAACTTTTGGGGCATCCGCTCAGATGAAAGCTGATCGAACCCCGGGGCAAAGTCGGGGCACCTCCGTATGAAAAACCAAGATCTCGACATGATCAATCGAGAGTCAGGGGCATCCCTTTGAATACCAAAAATCAAATTATGTCGCATTCATGCATCTAGTTGCATTCATCTTGCACTGAACCATCCTTGCATACATCATACATTTAGGTTAAGTGCATATACCGAAGTCACCATGTATTTATGCATAAAATTCAGGCATTTTTGCTTACAAACAGGTTCGAAGGAGAACCCGAACACCCCCGACATGGGGGGCAATGACAAGAAGGCCAACCTTAGTCTAGGAGAAGGCTCAACACAAAGAAGATGTCGAAACGTTTAAATAAAAGGTATCAACGACAAATTTTGTGGACAATTTACTAAAAATATTGTTTCTCCTTTTCAGGACTTCGTTCTTCCAACAATAATGTGATGGAAGTCAACATTTCCAGATTTTGCTTTATCGCTGATGGTACAATAATATAGACATCCTGAAGATCTCGTTTCCCTGTTTATGATGCCACAGATCTGAAGGTAAGAGGATCTTATATATATCTATCTAAAAGACAAGAATAAAACTATTGTGTCTTGGAAGAAACAATATGCAATTATACCTTGGGCTTGGTCTCCGAACACGTGAAGCAAAATCGTTTTACATTGCCGCCATTTCATAAATAAAACAAATTAATGCACTAAACTCCATAAGATATATTGGAGCATATAACGAAAAACATGATCGTCTTCTTCTGTATGAAAACGGCCACTCAAAATATCATCAACACAGTCGTGATTGACCATTCCAAATCCACATGGATTTTTGGCTCTGTTTTAGCCACTTGTAATCAACAACAATTCGGCCCAGTCTTCTGGTTTTAAATTTGAAATGCAATACACACACATACCTACCTACCTACAGTAGTAAATAATATATGTATATGTATATGTATATGTATATGAAGTACGTACAATGATCAAGTACTTATCCCCTATGTCCTAATTAACAGCTTCAAAGTTAATCTGTTTTTTATATATAAATAATTAAACTATTCATATTTCTCTCAAATTCATGAAACATATTTAAATAAATATAGTGACAGATATCACACCTAGGGACAGATATAAAATTTTATATTGGGTGAAGAACCTATAAAATTCGAGAGAAACAAACTTATAAAATTTTAGGGGATAGATTTTCAATTAAAATTACATAAAAAAAGTTATAAATTTTAAATTTTTTAGAGTGGGTACACATATATTACACATAGGGACAGATATAAAATTTTATATTAGGTGAAGAACCTATAAAATTCGAGAGGAATGAACTTATAAAATTCTAGATGATAAATTTTCAATTAAAATTACATAAAAAAAAAGTTACGAATTTCAAATTTTTTAGGGTCAACTGCGCCTCAGTTCATCCCTCATCACACAAATCTCTAAACGTACAAGTACAACTAATAAAATAGATAACTAACGTAAAAAAAAAAATTCAGATTTCAAATACATACAATCAGTAAAATAGAAAATTAAAAGAAGAAATTTCACATTTCAGGGTGGAGAATGGATCCGCCGGTGTTCAAATACATATGTTCTTGTATATTACAATATCCATGAATTAAGATTCAGTTGACTTCGTTGTTAATCATGTTGTTCATATAATATCAGATATGCTGAAAACGTTTCTACTTGGATAAACCCCGCCATTGCCGCAGAGGTTGATTTATATACTTCAAATGGAATTAGAATGATAAAAACATGATAACCCATGTTCGCCATTTCCATTATTATGAGAAAGTAAGGCAAATTACATGGAAAGGGAAGAAAAACAAACCTCCAGATCCTCCATTATACGTACATCTTCATTGCTTAACAACAAACTCTAAAGTTCAGTGCACCAAAACAAAAGATCCTAAACTCTCATCAGATAAACACAGAGTTCAGGGCCACCGGAGCCATCAGGATTCATCATGTAAAAAGCTTCCGAGTCTTTAGACCCTACGACCCTCTCGAACCTGGCTCTCATGTACATCAGCTCACCTTCGGACCCACCTCCATCCCCGTTGCAGTTTCCCGGCAGCACACCGGCTCCCATGGAAATCGGCTCCACGGCTTTCAATACTCTCCATTCCTCGGGTCCGCACTCGCGCCTCGTTGCGAACCCACATTTCTTGCCATTGCAGTAAGTCCGCCAAACAGGCTCATCCAGCAGCTTCACCCCTTTCCTCCCTATCTTCTTCTCACACTCCAAGGCGATTCTAACCAACCCAGAAGCCATTTCCTTGACCAAAACACTAGTTGGTGTTGCGAGTTGGATTAAAAACGCTGGACTTAGTTTTGCCTCTTCTTGAAACGCAAAATGGACGTGACCACGCCGATATCCGAACAAGGTTCCTATGACTTTCGTGCCTAAACCCGAACGATATACAGAACGATTCTTACCGAACACACTCAGAGCCGACCGAAGCTTGGAAACCGACACAATTGGCAGCTTCTTTCTCGGTGCTGGAACTAAAGAAACTTGACGAGCCACCGGGAATCGAAGCTCCTCTGTTTCCTTGGCTTCATCACAAAAATGAGACGAGGAGCTGAAGGTTAGGACTTCTTCCTCGTTGTCATCGTCATCTTCTTCGACCTTCTTTTTCCAGTTGAAATATCGCCTGGAGAAGGAGAAAGAAGAATCATGGGAGCTCTTAGCTGTGATTGTCTTCATACTGGAAAAGAGAAAGAACTAGAAGAGATAAATAAACAAAGGGTGTGCAAATCTATCAACTTATATCAGTAGTTTGTTGGGGTGGATTCATTCTTTGCGTCTGAAATGCTTTTGTTTTTTTGTAAGAAAACCCTGACAAAAGGGAAGTTGAGCAGCCCCACCTAACTGGCAACAGGAGTGAGCAAATGGACAATATAACTGAGAAAGGGACTAGAGGAGGAGTGTAAGAGAATAGTGGGAATCGGAGGAGACACTAGCTGTGTGTGATTTCTTTGTCATGTGGGGCAGAACAGGCTGAAAATAAGGGGAGCGTGGGGTAAAAACCAGAGGGTGAAAAGGAGAATTGATTGTCTACTCTGTCTTGCATTGGAAACTGTAAACGACAGCTAAAAAAACTCACCAACTTTACCCACCATAAGCACCATCCCCCTATTCTGGCACTTGGGGTTCTTTTCAAGTCCTTTGCTTTGCAATGCAATAGTAGCCTACCATGTAACCGTAGCCCCAAGCTCAATCGTCCTTCTATTCTATGCCGTTGCCTATGAATTATACGAGCCAGCAATACAATAGGGCTCAGGCAGGAGGCAGCAGCCTCCTTTGTGTTTTGTATCCTTAATGTCTTTTTTTCTGAAATTGATAAAAATGATTATTGATTAATCTGACTGTTGCAAATAAAAGCAGCTGGGTTTTGTCGGCTCAGCATAGTTTGCAGTCTGTCTGGATTAAAGCTAAATCTAGGTTCACTTTATTGATTTAACATAATTTGATCATCTATTTTAATAATAATGTTATCTATTAGAGCCATGTTAGCTATTTCAGTTAAAATTTTAATTTGAATTGCTAATTGAATCTCAGTTCGTTTGACATATTAGTTATTAAAACTTTCAAGATGATATGAGTTTGAGTTCTCAATATTTTTTGATTCAAGGTTTTAGGAGATGTCTTGAAGGTTTAAACATTGCATCAAAAATAATTTTTGACTTGAGACTTTCTAAAGGTACTTGTTTGAAATCATAATATTAAAATATTTAATGATGCTAACTTTTTATACAAACAAACAATATGAGGAATAAATTATGCAAATTAAAGTATACGAGTTAAGTACCAAGAAGTGGTGGGTGCATTAGTAAGGTACATTGTACTCTTAAGGAGAGGATACAAGTTTAAATCTTGGTGACGACATTGTTGGGAGGGACAGCCTCGCACCCCAAACATGAATAAATATTCACGCACAAAAAGAATACGGGCTAAGTTTTAAATTTAAAAACAACCATTAATATTAAATTTATGAAACAACTTTAAAATTTGTGATCAGCTTATACTCTTATGTAAGCTTATAGAATGTGAAAGATTAGTCTATTTTGAAAAATAAAAACAATAATATGGAACTTAATGCAATGCTACCAAACCATCATCCACTAACAAATTAGTACCAAGTCTGGAGAAAACAAATGGAAGGAACCTCCTATAATTTGTTAATGAGTTGTATGGAGTATCAATGTCAAAAAGTTACTACCTACTCATGATGACTATTGTAACCATTCAGCCAATACATTTCATGCAAAAAGAAATGACCTAAGCTACAACAAATTTAACCATCATTTTTTTTTTTGCTTATGTATGGTTGAAAATCCGAGCATAAAAGACGGATTGAAGACTTTGTCTGTCTCTCTCGTTCACCACAATTGCCGCAGACAGTTTTAGGTTAGGGTCAAGCCTCGTTGAAAATTGGGATCACCAACGAAAACCTTCGTGCATTTTTTGTGTCTCCTTTTATACATTAACAATATAAAATTAAAATTTTAGTCTTAATCCTAAATTTTAAATTTTAAATTTTAAATTCTAAACTCTAAAAAATATAATATTCTCAATTTTTTAAATTTAAATCTTAAATCTTAACCCTAAATTTTAAACCTAATATTTTAATGCGAAGGAATAAGGAGGAGCCATAGAAAAGGCACAATATTTCTATTCATGATTAAGTCCCATCCACATGATAATTTGTTAGAAATTGGCTTGTTTAACCCCTTTTTTTATAAAAAATAAATCAAATTATGGGGCCAACCTAGTTCACGGATCAACTAACCAGGATCCTATGACGATATGTTAGGTTGAAGTTGACCTAAATCAACAACGAAGTACATTTGTTTTTTTCCTGTGCCACTCCAACTACTCTGTATACATTTATATATAATGATTTTACTTAGGTAACTCAACAAGGACATGAAGCTTATTAAGTCAATATTAAGCAAACAAGAATTATAAGTTACAATTAAATACAGAGGTATTGACAGATCTTGATGAAATGGTTTGGAGAGGTATTTAAAAATTTTAAAAGGTTTATTTAAAAAAAAGAATTAAGGGTATAACTAAAAACTTCAAATATATATATATATATATAAATTGAGTACGAAAAAAATTCTAAACCCAAAACTCAGTTGTGTACCCCTTGAAAGCCAAACATGGAAAGACGATACGCTTTCAATGTAAACTTAAACATGTAGTTGTATTATTCATACACGAACAGAGATAAAACCAGAACAAGTCAGCTACAATGAACTAAATAATCAAAGCATTGGGTTACCGGGCACTAGAGCATATACAGTTACGGCAGCATGAGCTTCAGTTAGTTCTATGTCAAAGGAAAATTTTAATAGACTAGTTTTGGTGGCAATCAAGAGTAAGATTTTGGATAAAGCTGTTTGTGAGGATTGAATTGATGAATTTGTTTCAAAGAATGTTCGGAGTACGAGATGTTTTAAGTGAGAATCTTATTATCCTTTATTGTTTTAGTTGTATTCAAGGTGTTCTTCCAAAAACAATAAAAACAATGTGTTTAACAAAGTTTAATTATATTTCTATAGTTTATTAATGAAATATTAAATTAATTATTTAAAGTAATAAAATATACTTTAGTTTTTATTCAAGATCCAAAAATGTTCGAGACACTTTGTATACGTTTAAGAAGTAGCCTTGGGTCTATTTGGTTTTCCTTGGCTTTGAAACCTAAATTATTGAGATCATGGGTTCAATACTCGCGTAGAGAATTTTTAGAAAACAAAAGCTTATACATTTTGGTCCCTTGGCTTATACATTTTTTACTTCGAGAGTTTTTTTTTTCTATTTTTTACTAATTCAAATTTTTATCCTTTTTTCCACGCTGCCAAGTAAAACTTTTATGTGTGTTTGGTTGAGTGGAAAAGTGAAAAGATGAAAGAAGTATGTATAAAATGAAAAAAAATTAAGTGTGTTTGACATGAAAAAAAAAAGTGAGGGATGGTTATTTTCATCCTCCTGCGTAAAAATCATTCGAAATAGGAATAATAAGATGAGAGAAAATGTGTGAGAGATATATGTTTATTCAAAACTATGTATCTTTTGAACTTAATATGAGCAACTAAATAATGAAAACAAGGCCAAAGAAAGAGTTTTAAAAAATCAAATATCTCGGATAAATAAAAGATACGAACAAACATTATTGTTGGTTATAAAAGATAAACACCATCAGCACTAACATAAAAATAAATATAGGCATGTCGAAAATTGGTTTTATCACAACTTAAGCGTGACCTATTACAGTGATTATGAACACCCATTAGTATGAGAAAAACAACTTAAGGGTCTAAATAAGGAGTATATTAGCAAGATAATAAAATAAACGTCAATTAAAGAGGCGACATGAAATTCAATCATGAAAAAAGAAAAAATGTTACGGAAAAGCATAAAACACGTTTACCATGTTTTTAGAGAAACAAAGACATTAAATAAAAAACACAAAAACTCGTATATGCAAAAACAAAAAACTAAAGAAACGAAAAAAAATATAAAGGAAATCAAAACAAATACTATGACAAATATGAGTGACAGTCGTTTGACCTTAGCGACACTACTATCATATTCAACTAAAAAGAAAAACCTAAAAAGAGAAAACAAAAAAAATAATCTTCGTACTCCATAATGGTTATGTATTTTTTTAAAGTTTTATTTTTTCTCTCATTCTCCCACTAAACCAAACAACAAATAAAAAAATATTTTCTTTTAATTTTCTATCTTACCATACCAATGTAAGAAAAAAAGTATATTTTCAATCTTTCTATTTTTCTACTTTAATTTTTCTTTCTTTCAATTTTCTATCCACTTAGATAGGTAAATCTTCGAAATATATTTTGTAACCAAGCTAAATAAAATATACTTTTAAAGTCTTTACATTGCCTTTAATTATAAATATGGAAAATTATTTGATACTTTAGACAGAGTTAGTAAAATTTATTTATATAAAAATAGTTAAAGTTTAAGATTTGAGGTTTAGAGTTTAAATTGAAAGAGTTGGATAAAATGTATCAAAAAACTACTCTTGTAAATATATGTATTAATTTAAAATTTTATATTTTATTAAGAAAATAAATCCATAATATTTAAAATAAAAATGGACTTTAGATGGGTCGGACGGGACTTGAGATTTTTTTCTTAAACTGGGCCTCAATCCGTTATGTCTAATGATTTTATTTATTTATTTATTTTGAAAAAAGTCTAATGAATTAGATATAGAGAGAGGACAATCTGTAATCTAGACATAGCTAATGAGACCCATGGTTTGTAAAAGTGGAAGCTGAAAATGAATTTTTTTTTTACCTTTTCAGTGTCATTTTTTACGCTCTAATATTAAAAAAATTAAATTTTAAGTTATAATCTTAAATTTTAAATTATAAACTCTAAACCTTAAAATATATCATACACACAACTCCTTAAACCCTAACCCTAAACTTTAATCATAAACCCTAAATTTATTTTTGTAATGTGAAGCATAAATAGCGGCACAAAAAAAGAACGTGTAATTTCTATTTGTTTAAAAGAATGAAGTGCCAATTCTCATTTGACAGCCTCCTTGAGTCTTGACAACATCAACCACATCCTGCAACTGCATCCTTCTCGAGAAGAGCCCCCAAAGTTGCAGTGATTCCATTCTGAGATAGATTGAAGCTAACCAGTCCACCAGTTTTCTACACAAGAATTTTTTGTGTTGTACTTGTAGCAAATATAATTAGATGAATCTATGTTGATCGTTGACTGTTGACTGTATCATCAGGAGCCACAATTTCCAGTCCCTTTACATCTTGGACACAAAATTTGTCCATTTAATGTGAACGTAGACTCTGATGTATAAAATAAACGAAAACCAAAACACCAAGAACGAATAACATAACCATATGCAACAGCAATGGCGTGTTAAATATTTATATTATAAGGCAAAAAATATTGGGATTTAGCCTTTAGGACCACACCCAACGCAGCAATAGCACACATTTGGCTTCTTTACTGCATCTGCATGCTCAATCCTCAGACTCGAGGGAACTTGATACTTCTTTTAATTAGTAGCAGCTGGAAAATTAGGGCTGGAAGGACAGAGCAAGTTTAAGATACTTATGTTATTTTTGGTAAAGTTCTGAAATAATAAATAAACCACATACAAGCAAAATGAGTGATCAACCAGACACTGGAAATGGCCAAACCATATGATTAACATTTTGACCTGCAGTTGGCTTTTTGCTTGGACAAACTTACACTAGCTGCCTAGAATAAGATGCACACGAGTCTAGAAATCGTGACTAATCCCTCTCCTAAGTCCTAAGTCCTAAGTCCCATCCCACAGCACAGCAAGCACGAAGCAATGGATTTTACAATAAAATTAAGGGAAAACTACATATTTAGTACCTCAACTACGTCCGCGTTACTGTTTTGGCACCATAACTATTATTTTTGACAAAATAGTACATAATGTTACGTTTTTGTTCTAATTTCGTTAAAAACTAACAGAGATGATGATGTGACTTGGTATAATCACAGTTTTAGTCTAAAACACTTATATATATTATCAATTTAGTCTACAACCCATCAATTTAAAACATCATCTTAATTTTTTGGGTAAAATTGCAATTACCTTCTTTAATGGGCAACGAATCCCTCAACCCCAAGAAGCATCATAAGCTGCTACCTCAAATTCTTTAGGGCACCTTCTTGGAGATTAAATCCACTTCCAAAACCACTTCTCCTAATCACAGATTCGAGAACTCTCCGCCCCTTGTATTCTCGCCGAGAGAGACTTGTAAAGTTTCGATCCCATTTTGTCTCATCTCTTTCCCACCCCTCGTATTCTCGTCGGTATCTCGATTGTGGAATCCTAAAGTTTTAATTGTTTAAAACCAAACTACTTTTTATTACATTTTAAGTAAACATATTAAAATTAAAATTTTGTGGACAATACGGATAATAAGGGGCGCAAGGCATTACTACAGATAAGCTCAATCATAAGGCTATAAACGAACCGACCATTCAGCGAATTGTTCATGAACCGTTCGGCGAGAAATTTATTTTTTGTTCGTTTAATTAAATGAGCGAACACAAACAAAGGGCTCGTTCGTTCATTTATGTTTGCGAACGTTCAGTAATCCGTTTGTTTATGTTCGTTTAAATTTATTCACATATGTCTAGGGATGAACATTAGATCGAGTCGAGTCAAATAATTTCGAGTTATTCGATTTGACAATTCCTATTTTATGACTCGTTAAAACTTCATTCGTATCGGCTAGGGGTGTTCATTGTTCAGTTAAATCAAACTAACAGACCGAACCAAAACAAAATTGGTTAATCTGTTAGATAATTTTAGGTTTCGCCTAATGATTAAGAGTTTTTTTAAATTTCAATTATCGATTAATTCGGTTTAAAATCAGTCAATTAACTGAATTAGTCGAGCTAACCCAAAATATTAAATATTTAACATATTATATATGTTATTTATGTTCGTTTACGTTCATTTATGTTCGTTTATCATTTTAACAAACGAACAAGAAACGAACACGAACAAGCTATATTACTTAACGAACACGAACAAGAAATTTTGTTTTCGTTTATGTTCGTGTTCGTTCTTTTGTTTGGTTAAAGTTAAACGAACGAACATGAACACACCCTCGTTCGTGTTTGTTCAGTTCGTTTACAGGCCTACTCAATCCTATGAAGCTTTGTTTACAATTGCTTATAGAGGTCGATAGGGTGTTCATGGTAGGTTAATCGTACCGTTTACTTTAAATGGTCGATTAACTGTTATAGTTGTTATTGAATCGTGACCTAGTAATTATGAAACGGCTAATTGTTTTTAACAATTTGATTACAAGTTAAGCCTTAACTTATTATATTTTTTTCACAGGTTCACTATTTCTTTTAAGAATAATAAAACTCTTTCTTTAATAAATATTATATTAATCTTATACTATAAGATAGCCTCGAGCTTTATGTAGCTAATCTTGTGAACAAAATATATGTATAAATAATTTAATAACAGTTAATCTATTGACCATCATTTTTAACGGTTCAGTTAATCAAAATTGTTTGGTCTTTAATGATTAGGTTAATCAGCGTGTTAAATGTATTGTTATAACGGTTAACTGTTACACTTAATTATGCACCTCGTAGAGGAGGGAGAACACTTACTAACTGTATAAATAACACTAAAGAGTTTGCAACAATTTTTTTGAATAGTCTTAGGGTGATTATAAGGTACTATCTGTTCAAAATTTTTCTTAGCCTATTGACAACGTACCTCCCAGACAAAGCTTTTCGAACTCGGGTCCTCTAAGGAAAACAATATTTCTTTTTACTACTGAGGCCAATCAATGAGTTCAAGAGTTTACAACAATACTAATCGAACATATACTGAATCGACTAAAATTAAACTATTTACCAATAAATAATCTTGGACAGATTTAATTATTCGCTCTGAAAGTTTTAAGAATTACAACACATGGAAATGGAAAGTTTGCAGAGAAAGTTTTCATGGTAAAACGTGACAAATTACAAACTTCATAATACAAAATGTGCTGTCACAACTTTCAAAAGAAAGAAAGAAATGAACAAAGTTACAAACTTTCTGACAGAAACGTTTGATTCTTAATCTTAACCAAAAAAGAAGAGACAAAAAAGTTTGGTATATGGAAAACTTCGGATGAGAGCTTAAAAGATGCATGCAGAATAAGACAGGGCAGAATCATACATTTCTTTTTATTTTTTCAAAACTAAAAGTTCATATTCTTCAATTAGTCCCATATTATACATAAATTATAAATTTGGTATCTATACTCTAATTTAGTCATCTTTAGTCCCTATAGCTATTAAATCTGATAAGTAAAATTATGCTATTCATCCTTGTATTGTGTATATTGATCATTTTAAGTCATTGTAATTTATTGATATTGTTCTAATACCATTTAGGTCAAGATTGAAATTTAAAAAGTTAAAAAACACATTACTATAATTGATCAAATTAGATAATACGGATTCAATTCATAAATTATGTATAGGGTCCAATGATAGATTTTGACCAAGCTAAAATCATGCACTACGATGAATTCACGTAATTCCGGTGATAGAGTCATGAAATCAAGATAAAGGGACAAAATATAATTAACAATTAAAAAAGAAGACAAGGTTCAAATAAATTAAAAATTGAGATTCTAAATGTGTAAAAAACTCATTATATTTTTCACAATTTCCTTTTCTTGGATTTGGGGGAGGGGGGGGGGGACAAGCCTCCGTTTACTTCGTCCATGCATAGTTCATACCATCATAATTTTTTAGAAAAGATAAAATGTCTTTTTTGACTCATTTAACTTTACCAGTTTAATCATTTGTCTTAATTATTTTTGAATAAAATATAGTCTTAAATTTTATATTTTCGTTTGGCCTTTGAATTTTTCCCATCAAATTAACCCAAACATGATTGAACAATAATATCTTATTACCAACGGTCGGTCCAAGTAGTAAGCTTCTTGGTATCGCTTAAGCAAGGTCTTGGGTTTGAGGCGATGTGTATGTAAAAAAATTTTGCTGGGAGATTCACCTACTAAAAATAGGTGTGCGACTCGAGTCGGTCTGGATTAGTCAGGACAAAGCCTTGAAAACCAGAGGGCAACAAAAAAAAAATAACAATATTTTATTCTTATTGAAATTTTACGGTAATTGAATTCCATTTTAAAAAGTCATTATTATCTCATCATTTTGGATCGATTATATAAAAATAAAAGTTAAACACACAATAAAAATAAACAATAACACTAAACAGTACAAAAAATATGAAGGCGGAATCTTCTTGTTGGAAAGAAAATGAAAGGAATGATTACAGAATAGAATATACTACTTTTTGTTGCTATATTCCTAAAGCAACTTTTTGTGCTGTGTTTTATTAAACTGAATTTTTTTTTGGGAGGGCCCACATCATTGAGCGAGTCACTCACCTGGTGGTAATGGGGTCAGGCAGGGCAATCAGTGAGTGGGCAACAAGAGGAAGAAGAGCAGAGAAAAATAAACTGCCCGGCTTCACCGTAGTGATCGCCACGTGGAAGGATACGCTTGGCATCAACAACGGTAAACCTGCTGGCCCCACACCTATTTAACAGAGATTTTGGTTCATTCATGATCTTATCAGATCATTGCTCCGCTGCCGGTACACATACATTTGTTTCCTTCATATAACAATACTCTGTTTGTTTCCTGTTTGGTTGAGGCAGGCGCACAGCCATGACGGACACCACGGACGATATAGCGGAGGAGATCTCTTTCCAGTGCTTCGAGGATGACTGCAAGCTGCTGGGGAATCTGCTCCACGATGTGTTGCAGAGAGAAGTCGGCTCCCAATTCATGGCCAAGATCGAGAGGATTCGACTCCTCGCTCAGGTCACTCACTTTCTTCTCTTCTCCATTCATTTATAGTTTTTTTTTTTGGTATGATCCGTTCATTATTTTGATTTTTGTATTTTTTTTTGTAAAGCAGAGACACTCACTGTGACAAGGAACATGTATAATCTTCAAAATGGAAAAAAAAATCAAAATACAAATATATTGTGTGCGAAGTTTACGTTTTACTTTGATTTTCATTTTGTTAGAGATCGAAAAGAGGAAATCAGCTCAGACAAATCGTTAATTTTGTTTATCTTCGCAAAATATATTATTTAAAACTATATACTAACTGTATATTATGGTTTCTGATAAAAAACTGTATATTATTCTCTTTTTCCTTTGGTTTAAATTTGATAGACAAAATAAATACTAAAAAACTTAAAATTTACACAAATCTGTTTATTTATACTATAAATCAAAATTAAACTTAAACCCTGAAAATTAAACCAAATTTTAAATTCTAAATACTAACTTTAAATTTTAAACCCTACAACTTAAACTCTAAACTAAACTACTAACCCCTAAAACTAAAAGGTTTGTGTAAACCAGCTTATGTATAGAAGTTTTTCTCATTTTCTTTATTGTTTTCTTCTTTAAAAAAGTTATCCGATGAGTCTGTTTGGTTGCTCAGAAATTATATTAACACAGGAGTGGAAATGAATGCAAATTACAATTTGTGTTTTGCATTTTTATGTTACTACTTATTTGCTTGTTTTTTGGAAGAAAGAAAAATTGTAAACAGAATCATGGCTAGATTCTCTTTGTTTGTATTTGCAGGTGAATGCTAGAATTCGATTTCACTTTTTCTTGCCTACAATTTCTCACGAGCAGAAAGGGAAAAGATTTATCGAGAATGATTTTTCCATTTTTTTTATTTATGTGTTGTAGAGTGCTTCTAATATGCGTTTGTCCGGGATAGAGGATATGGCAGAGTTGCTAGAGAAGCAGCTAGCTTCTGAGATATCAGAGATGACATTAGAGGAAGCTTTGAAACTGGCTCGTGCTTTCAGCCATTATCTCACTTTGATGGGAATTGCTGAGACCTATCACAGGTAGTGGGTTTTAGTTTATCAACTCTTCATATTTCATGAGTTCACTTTTCAGTTTATAGGGAATAATGCATGTACAATTGTAGATCCTACATTGCAACTAGGTTGGTATAATTTTCCTGTATATGACTTCTGATAGATTTATTTTTTTATTTTAAAATTTCTTCAGGGATTCTCAGTGCTGCAATTTTTTTTAGTTTATGTTTCAATTACCTTTACTTAATAAAATGAAGGATTTGTTGTCACTTTACATCTTTCATGGCTTTAACATGTTGGAATAACAGTTATTTTTGTTATTGATTTGGTAAAAAGGAAAAAAATTGAAACTCTGGAAAACGATTCCCTTTCTCAAGCATTTTCTTTTGCCTGTCTCATTTAATCTGTCCATGATTGGTAAACTAGGCCATGTTAATGTCTAAGTGCGTTCTCAAGAATGCATCCATTGCATTTTGGATTTCCTAATAGAAATCAAGAAAATGCAAAACAATCTGGAGGCATACAATAAATTTCATGCGAAAGATTATTATTACAATTTTTGGTTTTTCTAATTTGTGCACAACAACTTTTATGATAGTTTTTAACTGGAAACTAATTTAAGTAGATTAATTTGTGTAGGGTTCGTATGGGACGAAGCGGTACACAATTATCAAAGTCTTGTGATGACATGTTTAGTCAGTTGATACAGGGTGGCGTTACCCCAAATGAGCTTTATGACACTGTTTGCAAGCAGGTATATTTCTTATATGCTTTTAGATATAGTTTTCTTTGGTGCCTCGTTCGTTAAAATGTGCATAATCCAAAAAACAAAAAGTAGCAAAGAATATTAAGCATTAGAAACTACAATTTTTCATTGTGTTCCTGAAAAGTGTGAGACTCACCTCAGTGAAGCCAGACATATGTGAGCTTCTTGTGCAGTCTCAACTAATGCAGAGCAACATAATTGCAATGATTAGTTTAGTCATGCAAACAAGCTGTTCGATTCGTTATTTTGTAATCTAATTAACTGTAAAATCCTTTCCCCCAATTTTCAGGAGGTTGAGATTGTTCTTACAGCACATCCCACACAAATTAACCGCCGTACCTTACAATACAAACATATAAGAATTGCTGTAAGATCCTTACAGAGTGTGCTGAAAATTATCAACTTGAGTCTTGAGGCTATTTTTCTGAGCGTCAGCCTGTCTTCTTGCAGCATCTGTTAGAATACAATGACCGACCTGATCTTGCTCATGAAGATCGAGAACTGCTAATTGAAGATCTGGTACTTTTCCCCAATGCAATATGTCCTGGACCCTCTCCAGGAAAATAAAGGCAAAGGGGGGTGGGGACATGGTTTTCTTACTATTGTGGTAATCATGGGGAAAAATGTCTCCCATTTTTTTTTGGTTTTATCTGAGTTCCTTTTGGCTGTGTAGGTGAGAGAGATAACGTCTATATGGCAGACTGACGAGCTTAGACGCCACAAACCTACTCCTGTGGATGAGGCCAGGGCTGGTATATCATTCACTCACTTTAGAGTTTAGAAATATTAACATGCATTTTATCTTGTAAATGCTATATGAATAATATTATTTTTTTATCAGGTCTGAACATAGTGGAGCAATCCCTTTGGAAAGCCGTTCCTCATTATTTACGTCGTGTCAGCAATGCCCTTAAGAAAGTGGGATATTAATTTCTGTTCTGAAGCTACTAGGCTCTTTGAATGGATACACAATATTTGTTGGCTTTCTCAGTCTCATTGTTCTTTTTTCCTTTTAATTTGTCATTCCTTTTCAGCATACGGGAAAGTCACTTCCACTAACATGTACCCCAATAAAGTTCGGCTCCTGGATGGGGGGTGATAGAGATGGAAATCCTAATGTCACAGCAAAGGTGAGGCCCCTGACATTCTTTTACTTTCTGGCTCCATGGCCGCTTTAAAATTGGCTTATATCTATACATTGAATGACTGGTTCATTTTGGAAATGCTGTTTGGACTTTGGAGCCTTAGTTTTGGTATTTCTAGATTTATTTTTGTTCTTTTTCTTGAAACTTCACCTTCATGAGCCTTTTTCCACTTGTATATGTTACGACTATTAATAATTAACATTATCTGCAAGTACCTATATCATAATTTCATGCAGAAATGGTAATTTTCCTCTAGTTTTACCTAGTGCTTAATGCCTTCATTGTTTTCTTCTCAATGTTTCAGGTAACAAGGGATGTCTCACTTTTATCTAGGTGGATGACCATTGATCTTTACATCCGGGAAGTTGATAGCCTTAGATTTGAACTATCCATGAACCAATGCAATGATAAGTTATCCAGATTGGCTCAGGAAATTCTAGAAAGAGGTTGGGTCCGTTTGACATTTTTATGCTCTTTGTAACCTTAAAACACCAATCCTAGAACTTTTTGGCTAGTATATCTGTTTGATACCATCTTATGCTAAAGTTAGACACACATTGATGAGTGTAAATTAAGCATATGATTTTGAAGAATATTTTTCCAATTCGTTGAAAGAAACCTAAACTTGAAGAAACAAGTGATCTTAGATTTGATGATTGTGTGCTTTACACTATATTAAAACTTGCTCAAGATGGATCAGGGAGTTAATAACTTAATATGATTTTCATCCAAGTATGCCATATTAAACTTTGTGTTATAATCTGTTTTAATTCTCTTAATCTCAATTATATCACTGCTTCTGAAATCTTAATAGTAGGTTTACTTTATCTTCAGAAACCTTATCAGAGAACCTGCATGATAGTCGGAGTCAACCTTTAAGCCGAAGTCTATTCAAGCATCATGGCCAACAAGCTCCATCCCTTCCTACCCAACTTCCTGATAGGGCAGATTTACCTGCTTGCACTGGTATGTGGGCGCAATCACAAACTCATAACAAAAAGCTTTTGAATGGTTTTCTTACTTGTGCATATGCTTTTGAATAGCTATTAGATGATTGTAATGATACTAAGCAAAATAGAATACTGTTTCTTTTTCTTTTGTAATAGAATTAATCTCGTCTTTAATTTCTAACTGATATTGTTTCTTTGGATGCTTTCATCTGATTTGTTTATTCATGTAGTTTACAATGATGGTGGTGGGTCTCAGTATCCAAAACTAGAACTCCCAGGGACTGATTACATGCCGTTGGCTCGTGAGGTTAGTTCATTCTCTTGTAGTTTTGGCTGTTCTATGGGTTTTTCCTTTTTATTGTCAGCATCACAGCTAACATTTAATTCATGTCTACTCTAGGATGGTAGGGGAAAATCTAGCTCAGAAAATTCATCTAAGGGTTTAAGTCCAAATATACACAAAGCACCAGAAAAATGGGAGTTCTGCTAACCCCAATGGACCAACAACAGGTGTCACGCCAAGGGGTTCTTTCTCCTCTAGTCATCTTCTAGCTCAGAGGAAACTATTTGCAGAATCTACGATTGGAAGGTCCAGCTTCCATAAGCTTCTTGAGCCAAGCTCATCTCTACGTCCTGGAATTGCTCCTTATCGAATTATTCTTGGAGATGTGAAGGAAAAGGTATCGTTTCTCTTTACTTCTTTAGTTAACTTATATAATTGCTTCTGTTGCTTGTTCTTGGAGATAAACCAGGTTTATTTATACCTTGCTGGATGAGAATATGTACTTTTTCTGTTTTAGAAATGTGAATTTAGTTCGTATAGGGGATATTTAGAATTTTATTATTATCCAGCTCATGGTCTCGTTTTCAGAATTGAGCTAAAGAAAAAAACAATAACAGGATGGATAACTTATGATATTACCCATTCTATGTATATAGCAAATGGTTAAATATAAAATTCAAAATTCCCGTAAGATATTAAATGTTTCTAAAAGTGTCAATTTGAGTTTTAAGGAAATGAAAAATATTGTATAAATTCTTTTGGTAAAATGCGCTGATGATTATGATCAAATGATTTAAAAATAATTTTAATATTTTGGACTTTTACATTAATAAACTATCTCTGGGTTACATCTCTCATGTGAATAATTGCAAGCAATAGACATATAAACATTCCTTTTGCCTGGAATGTAGGTTAGGCTGCAATATCTGACTCTTTTCTGGAATTGATATATGAAAACCTTATATGCTGGGTCTAGTACAGTAATAGCTTAAGATCATAAAAGAATTCAAGCGGGCTAGGCTTCATTTGAGAACGAAGACCAAAAAGGAATGACGTTTTCAAAATTTTACTTTTAATCTACTTCATTTCTAGATGTTGGGACAATTGCCCTGAGACTGAGAGGCACAATTAAGGAAAAACTTATCATTGTCATGCTTATACTACAGTGCTAATTTTGCATGTAAAACTTGTGAAATTTTGTGAACAATCAGTTGTAGTTATTAAACACCAGACTATGGAATTTATTTTTTCAGTTAATCTGTTTTTAATATACAGTAAGATGTGTATTTTGTGTTTTTGATGACCTATAATCTCAGCTCATGAAAACTCGAAGACGGCTGGAACTTCTTCTGGAGGATCTTCCCTGTGAATATGATCCTTGGGATTACTATGAGACGAAAGATCAGTTTCTTGAACCACTGCTTCTATGTTATGAGTCTCTGGTAATAACTCAGTTTCCAATGTCCTGCTGTAGAATGAATGTCCGTGCTGCCGTTAATATGTATATAATGTGCTATAATTATAATTTACAGCAATCATGTGGGGCTGGGATTCTAGCTGATGGTCGGCTTGCTGACCTGATTCGGAGAGTTTCCACATTTGGGATGGTGTTAATGAAGCTTGATTTGCGTCAGGTACATTCAGTTACATTCTGGGGATTGCTTGTGCTTTGTGTTTTAGCTAAAGTTTTATTGATATACAGGAATCTGGTAGGCATGCTGAAACACTTGATGCAATTACCAGATATTTGGATATGGATACCTATAGTGAGTGGGACGAAGAAAAGAAAGTTGAATTTTTAACGAAAGAGCTAAAGGGGAAGCGACCGCTAGTTCCTCCTACTATAGAGGTAATGTTCCAAAAGTATACATGGCTTACTGGGAATTTTCTATATGGGGTTTTGTGCATGAGTGGCATACTTATATACATACATTTCATGACACCTGGCATATCTTATAGCATGAACTATGTTTCACATAAGTTGCTCTTATGTTTAATGATTCTAAATTGGACATCACCCGCACCTCCCTGTGACTCAAAAGTTGAGGCAACCCAAAACCTGCCTGATAAAAATGCTTGGATATGTAGATTTATTAGAACTTGAGGAGGCCTAAAATCAAGCAACCTGGTTGTTGAATCAGTCAAAACACAAGTACTCAACTTGAAACACCATAATACCTTAACCCAATTCTACTTCCTTTATATGCAATAATCGGAAATAATAACAAATTAAAGAGAACTTGAATATGCCTAAAATCAGAAGTTCTTAAGCGTTGAAATCAGAATACATTACAATAATGCCTCAAAATTAAAAATGGGTGGTTGTGTGGTTTAGTTTGTCAAGCCCATAAGGTGGCATGGGCCTTTGATTCTCATTTGTTAGAAAAGTCAGATTCTCAAGGTAGCATCCGAACAATGACACTGAATAGTAAAATGAAATTCAGATCTGCAGACTGGACACTGTGAAATTGAACCACTTTGAGGTTCTCTTTGAAGTGATGCATGGCAAGCCATGTGTTTTGATTCTCATTTTTCTTGGTTGCACAATATGTTAAGGAAATCCAAGAATATTGCAGGTTGGCATTCTTTAGTTGTGACATTTTCCTTGGCAATATGATTTCAGAACATGTGGTTAATTTTGAAATTGACAGGAAATGATGCTAAATGGACGCATGTTCAAGCAAAGTTTCATGGTTATAGTTCCTTAGAAAACTGTCAAACCTTTCATTCTCAAAACAAAAAAGGAGTTGTGGGTGCCTGGGAGGTTAGTTGTTATTATAAGCCTAATTGTTGAGAAAATGAAGGTAGAAACGGATGAGTACTTCTTGCTGCCTACGAAGTTAGGTGGTCATTATAGGCCTATTTGTTTGTTGTGTTAGCCTCTAGGGAAAACCACTATACTAATTAGTTTCGGATTTAGAATATGTAAAGAATTTTGGATAAATTCCTGTTCCTTACAATTAGCAACTTCAAATTTATAAGATAGATGAATGGAAATTGACAAAAAAATTTAGAAAGATTAAAAGGCTGATATTAAATCTCGAGAAGAAAAAGCATACTCGTGTATATGTAGGATGAAAAAGCATACTAATGTTATGAAAAAGTGTGGTTTAATATTTCAAGTATTTAGCATTTCTTTCAAAAACTGTTGTGAAAACATAATTCTGCACCCAAACGTGCTTTTGAAAAACCAAAAGCTAGATTTCCTAGCTTTGACTTGAAAAGTCGGTTTGAACCCAAAAAACGAGTTTAGCTTAAAATATCCGTTTGAAAAGTAATGCTAAACAAAGCCTTAGATTGGTTGTGTTTTGTACTTAATAGCATTATTGCCCAGCATGTACAGAGGCTAGGTGCTTTGGCCCTTGGATTTGCTCATGCATTATGCTTTTTTTAAGCTTAGAAAGCAGTGGCTTCTTCCGTTGAATATTCAACTTCTTTCCTTTCCTTAATTTTCAATATTCATTTATTGCTTTAGTTAACATGTAGCTCTTAACTGGATTTATTTCAGGTTGCTCCTGATATTAAAGAAGTCTTAGATACCTTTTCTGTAGCCGCTGAGCTAGGAAGTGATTCTCTTGGAGCATATGTGATATCTATGGCATCCAATGTATGATTTACTAAAACCATATTATGTTTAAGCCATTTTTTAGCTCTGCAGTTCATAACTAATTTTTCCGGATTTTATAGTAAGTCACCTTGAAGAACTTTTATAATATTCGTATATGGGATAATTAGAAATAATGCTACCCATCCTTGCTAATTTGCAGGCAAGTGACGTCCTTGCTGTGGAGCTCTTGCAGAAAGATGCTCGACTTGCCGTTAGTGGGGAATTAGGGAAACCTTGTCCTGGTGGAACGTAAGTTTGCACCTACGCTAGTTGATACTTATATTCTCTTAGATACATTAAATCTTACCAGTTATTTTTAGGTATGATAGCACAATGGCAATGAGGGAAACATTGTCTGGTTTTTGCTTGTCTGGATGTCTCTTAACTGTGATTCCCCGGGATTCAAGATTCCTTTTATCTTGATTTGGTTCTGTTTTTCTGCATCCACTTTCTTTAGGTTGATATTAATTGCGGGTCCTTGCAATGTGTCATAGCTCTGGGCTACTTTTTGGACATGGACGACCTTATATGCCCTTGTCGATGAGTGGCAGAAATTACCAATTATCCATTTTACTTAGTTACTTATTATCAGGAGTGAATTAGTTAGTATTACATAGCTTGAGGTTTCTCCTTCACATCTTTTTCGTTGTTGATTGATAAAAGCAGTGAAGGTTTGAGTTTTGGAATGGGAAGGGTTCCTCCAATTACAAGCTATTTTTGTTGCCGAAGACAAGTTTTGATTCAGTAAAACTGAGAACCTATTAAGTCATTATCTCATCTCTTGTAGATATTCACTGGGGAATCAATATTAATAGAACAAGAATAAAGTATTAAAGGGGAAAAATAAGAGCTCTGACACAACATGTGTTCAGTTTTGTTTAAAATAATTTAGCATAACTATTGCACTGTTACTTCCAAGTTATCAATACATATCTTTATCTTTTGAGTAGGTTGCGTGTGGTTCCCCTGTTTGAAACTGTGAAAGACCTTAGAGAAGCAGGTTCGGTTATCAGAAAACTGCTATCAATTGATTGGTACCGCGAGCACATTATAAAGAACCATAATGGGCATCAGGAAGTACGTTGATTTATATGGCCATTTGCAGGATCATTTTTGATGCATCATTAATCTTGTGTTTACAAATTTACTTAAAACAGGTGATGGTCGGATATTCTGATTCTGGTAAAGATGCTGGGCGCTTCACTGCGGCGTGGGAGCTTTACAAAGCTCAAGGGGATGTTGTTGCTGCATGCAACGAGTTTGGAATCAAAGTTACTCTTTTCCATGGTCGAGGTGGGAGTATTGGTCGTGGTGGTGGCCCGACGTATCTAGCCATTCAATCCCAACCACCTGGTTCTGTAATGGTGAGTTGCCACTGCGATTTTTTCTCAGAAATTCGGTATTGTCATTCAATTATTTACTCAATTGTTCCATATTTTGGGAGAAATTGTTTCTCGAGTGATATCTTATTTGGTTCTCTTTTTTTGTGACAAAGTTACTCTTGTCACTTCTATTTACAATTTTCTTCTTTTTTATTAATGTGGAAAGTTCAATTGCTGAAATCCCAACTTCATTCCATTCTATTTGCCAAAAGGTAAAACTTGTATTATTGTAGATAATGTTTCCCGGGTTTTATAAACTAACACATGCATCTACCGCTAACTTTAATGATGTTCCATGTATTGTTGTTTGAAAGCTTTTGTGAGCTAACTTATACAGAATGGGATGTCTTTGCTTTGAGGAATGTTTAGCGAGGAGTCTGTGGGTGATAAGTATGTTGAATTGGCAGGGCACCCTTCGGTCGACAGAGCAAGGGGAGATGGTGCAGGCGAAATTTGGTTTGCCACAGACTGCTATTAGACAGCTAGAAATATACACAACAGCTGTGCTCCTTGCAACTCTACGGCCCCCTCAACCACCTCGAGAACAAAAATGGTGTAACCTGATGGACGAGATCTCGAAAATTAGTTGCCAGAAATACCGAAGCACAGTTTATGAGAACCCAGAGTTCCTGGCCTACTTCCATGAGGCTACACCCCAGGCTGAATTGGGGTTTCTCAACATAGGAAGCCGCCCCACGAGAAGAAAAGCAACGACAGGAATAGGACATCTTAGAGCCATTCCATGGGTATTTGCATGGACTCAGACCAGATTTGTACTTCCAGCATGGCTTGGGGTAGGAGCAGGTTTAAAGGGTGTATGCGAGAAGGGTCATACAGAAGACTTGAAAGCCATGTACAAAGAGTGGCCTTTTTTCCAATCCACGGTGGACCTGATAGAGATGGTTCTAGGGAAGGCGGATATCCCAATCGCCAAGCATTACGACCAAATGCTAGTGTCGGAGAGCAGGCAGGAACTTGGAGCGGAACTCAGGAGGGAACTGTTGTTGACAGAAAAGTATGTGTTGGTAGTTAGTGAGCATGAGAAGTTGTCGGAGAACAATAGGAGCTTGAGAAGGCTGATAGAGAGCCGGCTCTCGTATCTGAATCCAATGAATATGTTGCAGGTGGAGGTTCTGAGGAGGCTTAGACGTGATGAAGATAACAACAAACTCAGAGATGCATTGCTAATTACTATAAATGGAATCGCTGCCGGGATGAGGAACACCGGTTAAAAGAAAGATTAGATGGATCTGTCTGTCTTTATATATTTTTGCTGTCCATATTCTACCGTTTGGTAGCTGAATTAATAACTGTCCTGGGCACAGTGGTGTTTTTCCTTTCTTTTTGTGAAGACTAAAATGAAATCAGATAAGACTACTAAGGTCTTTTGGAGTGGAATTTGGTAAATGCAATGCAAGCAAGGGTGAAAGCTGTTTCACCTTTCAGTTTTAGTTTGAAATTTTCATTTTTAGCTCGTAGTTTGTGTTTGTGCACAAACGAGTCTATAAATTATAAATCCGTTGTTTCCGTTGGCCGGATACACAGGGTACTGGCTTATGTGGGTCTAAGAGCATATGGGAAACTTATTCAACATACATGTTCGTAGAGAAATTGATGAAGAACGAATGAAGATGATCTCAGGCTCAATCACGATCAAATTCATCCCTCGTACGGTATTATTCGATCCGTATACATCTAATTAATTATTAGCCAGCTGATCATCACGCTAACTAAATAAATTAGATTTGTTGTGTAGTGATTGTGAACAGGACAGAGTTAGGATTAGGAGGTGCGAGCCAAAATATAAATATCCGAAAGTTGGACAAATTCATAGTACACACACCGTAGATGAATTAAAATACGCCACATAATCGACTTCTCGCTCATTAGTTTGTAGCTAAGTGAAACCGTGCCAACGCCCAACAGGTGCAGCTGTTTGGCTGACTGTGTTTAGTTTCATAGTGTTTCGTTAGCCGGGAGTCGACTAATAGTTTCATGTCTTTTGAGTTCACCAAACAAAGTAGGAATTTTTATTTGGGTTATATTTTGATACACAAACTGTATAAAAATAATTTACACAACCTTTCATATTTAAATTATAAAATTTAAAACCTAAATTTCTAACCCTAACTCCTTAAATCTTAAACTCTAAACTCTATGCTATAAACTTTAAATTCTAACCACAAATCCTAAATTTTATACCCTACAACCTAAACCCTTAAACCCTAAAATTAAAATACTTAGTTTACACAAGCTTGTGTCAAAGTATTTTTCTTTTTATTTTATTGATAAAAGCTATAGATTTTTTATTTAAAAAGCAAAGTGTTTGGGTTTGTAGTATGATTTTTAGGGGTTTGGTACTCGTGTACTTTTTAAGCCCATTTATAAATACCAAATATATTTAAATCCAGCAAACCCACTATTCACTTTACCCGACTTAATTACAATACCCAAAGACTCAACACCCAATAATTGAATACAAGCCTAAACCATTACATGTTTACAATATGACCCAAACTCGTTCGTTACAAGTCGAAACCCACGACCTAAACTAACGGTGACTAAACGCTAACCCTAATCCTTAATGGTGATCATCATCAGCGATGGTGTATTTTGGGATTTTAAGGGAGTTTTATGAGGAAAAGATTTTAGATTCAGATTTAGGGTAAAAAAGGATAAAGTTTATAAATGATCACTAAACTTTAGTAAATTGTTCAATTCAGTAACCAAACTTCCAATTGCGTCAAAGTAGGCATTAAACTTTTAATTTTACTTCAAATTGGTCATTGAACCATTAACGGCCGTTAAAAGGGTGACGTGACGGTTAATAAAATTTGTATAATAACACATTTAGTCCCTTCAAATATACACATTCAAACAATTTAATCACAATTCGAAAAAAATAATAAATTTAACAATCGTTATTTACGCATTCATTCAATTTGGTCGTATTTTTAATTAAAAATAATTTAATAATTCAATCTTAGTAAATCTTATATTCTCCTGCATTTTTCTAACAATCAATTCAACCTCCGTATTTTGGCCTAGTAGAAAAGAACCCTGAACGCAATACATTATTAATCGCTTTGAAAGATAACATATATTCATTCCTGGGTAGAGAATCGAAGGATGCTGAGAATGAAATTGATGAAGTAATAAAAAATAGCTAACAAAACCAACCAAAAAAATTCTAAGCAAAGTATATGAATCTGATACTGTAAAATAAGAACTTAAGAGTAGTTAAAGTCGAGCTGATCACATCATAAGATGTAAGTTATTCCATATTCTCTTCAACTTTCCACCATCCCCTTATCGCGTTGTAATCTTTTAACCCGCCGATTCTAATTCCTTCAGCCACTGGCCACTCGAACTTAGCTGTAAAAACTTCTATATATACTTGCAGAAATCACCAATTTAGATATAGTTGTGTGCCTAACCAAGTTTTTTAATTATCAGTAGCAGTTAATTTGCATTTCCCGAAGAGGTAGCAATGGCAACAATGAAGGATGAAAAACCTGTTGGCACTCAACTGTTTGGGCAGGTGAAGAAGGAAGCTGCAACCTCAAAGGCCACCGCTGCTTCCAAGCCTGCCGCCAAAAAGGTTGCTCAAAAGCCTCAGGAACCAAAAAAGCCCGCTGTTAAGAAGGTAACTATATAGAGATAGGGTTAGGATCCATTTATACACAATGTAAAACTCATAGAAGTAGACGTAGTAACTTGTGATGGATTTCTCTACACTTCAGGGAAAAGGTGGGAAAGCAGCGACCAAGCAGTAGATACCAGCCCCGATAGAAGAGAAGATTCTTAGGGCTTAAGATCCTGAACATCTGAGCTTCTAAGATATATGTACGTGTTTGTGTTATGATCAGGGAAACTTAACAAGTTAGGGTTTTCTTGTAAGTTATTTTGACAAAGATATTGCACTCATTAAATAAAACAACATATCTATTTATCTATTTAATTTGGGTAATACCGAGAATCTTAATATTATTATGAAAATAAAAAAGAAAGTGAAAGAACTGAGAAGAATACTTATAAATTGTAATAAGATTTAAGTATGGATTGTTTGAATTCAAAATATGGATTAATGTTATATTTAAATCATATACCAAATCATATATGTCCATAAGGGACTAAATGAAGCAATTTTAAATCCATAACATGGTTTTTCGACAAATCCTCCATTAATTTTCTTGAAAATAAAATGAAAGAAAATTATATTAGTTAATCAGGTCTTGGCTCTCGGCTTAATGAAAAAACTCTAAAAAAGTAAACAAATTAGTGTAAATTATCTTTATTTATAGATGAAAGTAGAAGCTTAAAAATGTCTAAATACTATGTAGAAAAGGTAATATTTTAAAAGTCTTAAGGGTTTAATAAGCCCTTAAACTTTTGCAAAAAAATCAATTAAACCCTTAAACATTTTTTGCACTCAATTAAGCCCTCAAACTCAAGAAAAAAAATCAATTAAGCCCCTAAACTTTTTTTCACTCAATTAAGCCCTCAAACTCAAGAAAAAAAATTAATTTGGCCATTTGACCAACGTTGACAGTTAAATTTAACGTGTTTTTTAAATCTTATCGGCATGTGCCGCAATAAGATAACGCCACTTGACATTTCTAAGAATTTTTAAACTTTAATTTTTAAAAAATATATAAAAATTAGAAAAAAATCTAAAAAATTTAAATATATAAAAATCCTAAAAAATATAAAAAATATTTTTTTTTTCAGATTTATATATATATTTTAATTTATTTTTTAATGATTGTATAATAATATTTTTAATTTTTTAAAATATTTTAATCTTTTGAAAAAATATTATTTATTATTTTTAAATAAATTTTGGAATTAAAATTATATATTTTTAGATTTTTTATTTTTATATATTTTTTGATTTTATTTATTTTTATATATTTTGGAATTAAAATTATTTTTTAGATTTTTTTATATTTTGGAATTAAAATTATTTTTTATATTTTTTATATTTTTTATATATTTTTAAAATTTTAAAATTTAAAAATTCCTAGAAATTGTGACACATGCCAAGAAGATTTTAAAAAAACCCGTTAAATTTAACGGTCAAAGTGCCAAATTGATTTTTTTTTCTTGAGTTTGAGGGCTTAATTGGGTGCAAAAAAAGTTTAGGGGCTTAATTGATTTTTTTTGCAAAAGTTTAAGGGCTTATTTAACGGTCAACGTTGATCAAAGGGCCAAATTGATTTTTTTCTTGAGTTTGAGGGCTTAATTGGGTGCAAAAAAGTTTATGGGCTTAATTAATTTTTTTGCAAAAGTTTAAGGGCTTATTAAACCCTTAAGCCTATTTTAAAAATATTTTTATGAAAAAATAATTTTAAATGTATATATTTGTGACTTGTATTTATGAAATTTAAATTCCATATATAAAAAACTATATTTTAAAAGTACTAATTTAATTTAATTTATAAATACATATCAGTAAATACTAATGTGAAATTTTAATAATTTTAAGGAAAAAATAAAAAGAATTTAAATATTTTGAGGAAAAAATAAAAAGAATTCAAAATATGGATTAATGTTATATTTTAATAATTTTAAATCATATATGGGAATCTCAAAAGAACGATGTGTAATCACTCATTTTCACTTGTAAATATATTAATATTGCATGTATATTTATTATATGAATGTTACTAATATAAGGTGGTGTGTGCATGTATAAGCTATGTATACGTATTAGGGGTGTATGTATGTCGCGTATGTATCTAGAGTATGAGCGTATTTGATTAATATATAGATGTTATGTTAATTATATGTATGATTATATGTACGTATACTAGAATATTATATTAATTAATGATTGTATAATATAAGTATACATTTTCGTATGTATATGTATTCTTTGTTATAATTATATTATTATTATTATTAATGACAAAATAAAAAGAATTAAATATATTAAACCCAAATAAATTTACTGATCCAAGTCCAATTACAAGGTCCGGTTGGCCCAAATCTAAATCTTATCTAATTACAATGTGCGGTAGCGTGGGCCGTTGAATCAAGATCCGATCCAACGGCCACGATGCAAACAGAAGTCAAAAATATCTCGCCAGCGCGTGTTCCACACGTATGGACCGTTCGAGTGCCACACGCGCGTGTGGTCCACGCTACGGACGCTTTAACATCCCACGCGTAAGATCCACGCGTTCGACTCTCGATTGCGGAGCTCCACGTGGCGAAATCGAAGCCGTCTCATCAAATCGAGGCTTCATCCGGCCGATCGTTCTTCAAGCCATCTCGACCGTTAGATCGGATCGATCTAACGGCCGAGAACGTCTGGCCATTGGCGCAGATGTCCATATCGCCACCGTGCGATATTCGAGTCCCCGTGTTCGAGAATATGCCCAAGACAACAAGCAAAAGTGTCAGTTCAGATCTGAAAAAGAAGATGCAACTTGCAACAAACAGAGACAATAATATATATGAAACAGGGCTTTTGTAACAAAAAAAAAGAAGGGAAGGAAAAGAACAAGGGTAGTAACAAAAAAAAAAGAGAGAAGAGATCTTGTAGAAACAAAAAAATTGTAACGATCAAGTGATAATCAAAAGACAGTCCCAGTGGTAAATATTTGTCTCTTTTTCTTACTTGTTTTCTTTACATGCATATACGAAAGAAAAAACAGAAACAAAAAAAAAGGAGAGTAGTCTTACCGGCGTCGTTTGTGTGGGTCTTCCCTTCCTCGTGATAAGCCTTTCGGCTTCTACAGCCAGATCTGGTGAACTAAAGGGAGGAGAAGACCCTTTGTAGTTTTGTTTTGGTCTAAAAAATATATTTTTTGGTTCGTATTTCCTAGATCTAGGGCGAATAGAGGTATATTCTCTGAATCCAACCTAGGATTCGTGTTGAGGATGAGGAGGAGGTTGTTTTGGTGTGTTTTGAGTCACGCTGGCGGTTAGCGGCGGCGGAGAGAACTGGCGGCCGACCGCCGGATTACGGGTTTCGAAGAACAGTTGAGAGAAAAAGCGAAGAACATGGTTCTTGTAAAAACGAAAAATGAAACAAATGGCTAAAATTTTGATTTCGGCCTTAAAGGGGGCTTTTATAGTTATTATTATTTTGCTAAATGGGTAAATTACACACTCAACCATCCCGCGTTTTCAATATTTTCGTTTTTGTCTCGCCGCATGGTATAATTACAGTTCCAGTCCCTAAATTACACCAGATCAGTTTCTGAATGGTAAAATTACGCCCTTAACCATCCCGCGTTTTTGAATTTTTCATTTTGGGTCTGCCCCTTGGTCTAATTACAATTCTGGTCCTTTTAGGTTTGTTTGTTTCGCAATTTCGTCCCTAAATTACATATTATTGTTCTTTAATTTCGCCCTTTGAATTTTATTTTTCTTTCATTTTTGATCCTGTATTCTTTGTAAATATTCATGTTCGTATTATAATCGTATATGTTAATATTCTATTATTTTATTCTATGTCCCTCGTATATGACTCGTATTTTATGTTTATATGTATATATGTGTTAAGTATGATAGTCATGTTTTTTATCCGGTTACTCGTATTAAAGCATGCTATGTTCTATATGACTCGTAAAACAGCATGTTCTTGTATTTTTGTACACATTGTATGTTTCCTTGGCTTTTAGGTTACGTGTTAGTATGTCTTCTTTATTGTATAATATATTGTTCATATATGTTGAAATATGTTTTATTAATAGCATGCATGTCTTTTTAAATATTTGATCGTGTACATATAACGTAATTATTCATGCATTGTTGTTCTATCTTGTTAAAGTTGTTTTTATTTATCATTTAGAATAATATGTATGTATGCATGTTTTAATCTAGTATATCATTTATTAGATTGGTATCTTATTATGTGAATATCTACTGTCTTTAAATTATCTGTCATGTTTTATATTTTTGCCACTAAGATTGCATATGATTTATAACTCGTTAATGCGGAGTCCTTTTATCCGAGCGTAAACGGGGCCAGTATCAAGCGTAGTGATAGTGGTTGGGCATTTATTCTCGGGTAACGGGACCCTTAAAATATATTCGCAATTATGACCGAATTTTAAAATAATCGTCACTCTAATCCGGAAAATCCAATATTAATAAAGCGGTAATTATTAAAGTACCAATTTTGGGCGGTGTGAGGGTGCTAATCCTTCCCCATCCGTAACTGACTCCCGAACCCTGTCTTTTTGAATCTCTGGTTTTATGGTGTCCGGCCTACCTAAGTGGCCGGTGGCGACTCCAATCTTTAAATAAAATGCGGTTTTTTTTATAAACCCCACGGAATAAATATTTTATATCCAAAAAAATCACAAACACCTTTCAAACACCTTCGAAAAAGCCACGTTTTATTTAGCGATAAAAAAAAGACATCGCTACAGATGGCGACTCCGCTGGGGACATTTTTTGTTTTTTTCGAAAAAAAAACAAATGAGAGTCAAGCTTTTAAAATAATTACCGCTTTACTAATATTGGAAGTTCCGGATTAAAGTGACTATTAAATTAACATTCGGTCATAATTGCGCGTTTATTTTAACGCATTTAAAATATGGCATATAAACCCGTCTTTTTTAAGTGGGGGGAAAATGCTAATGCTTTCGTGGAGATATCGTTCTCCCGTATGGGCCTAGCAAGTACCTTCGGGGCTCGAGTACCTTATGCTTTCGTAAGGATATCGTTCCTTAAAGACGGGCATAGCGAATGGGTCCCCCCGAATTGAACCCGGTTGAAAGGAGCCTATAATGGGTGATGATCGGAGGCCTTGCTACTCTTAGTAGAGGACAACAAGGACAATTCGGGTACCTCCTAGAACCAAGACTGCATGTAGAGAATACATAGAAACCTACCCATTTAGAGCCATGCGGATAACCTTAGGTTTTAGGCGGGATAAATAGGGTTTTTTTTGTGTGTTTATTCATTTAATTTTGTCATTTTATTTATATATGTATCAATTTTATAAAGTCTTGACTTGTTTTCTTTTTCGCTTTTTGTTCTTTTTCTCATACATCATTGCATTTGCATCGCATAAAGGTCTTGGATCAAGTGGTTTGCACGATCAGAAAGTCTTTCACCATGGAAAAAAAGGTGTCTTAGGAAAGAATAGCTTAATTTATCATCGGACATTGGTGAAGTCAATCGAAAATCCAAGGGGACAGTTTGCGAGCGAACGCATAATAGCGAGGATACACTTATGTGAGTTTCCAACAAAAGCGACTTATGGGATCTTCAAAACATTTGGGAAAGATGGGACCGAAGACTACAAGACTGTTCGCAATAGTTATGGCGACATCGCACACTGCTGTTATATGTTCGGATTAACCAGCCCCTACTCCGAGCTATAATCCGATTTCGGAATCCACTTTTTTTTTGCTTCACTTTCAATGGGCAGGACATGATGCCTACGGTAGAAGAATACACCGCTTTACTTAACAGAAAAATATTCGGGAAGATTGGATCTACGAAGCCTCCGAGGAATCGAATTACACTACGAAACTCAAAACCTTTGCGGGAATGAGTGGCGATTGGGTTAGTGGCCTCCTTCAAATCCGAGGAGATAATCTGATCTTTGCATGGGAGAGTATTCGGGACATCATATCAACACATCCAGACGAGGCAAAAAAATGGACCTATTCGCTTTAGGAATATATGGCTTGGTGATCTTTCCCAGAGTACTCGGGAACATTGACATAGCCATTCTGGATTTGTTTGAGCGGGTGAAACGGAAAGCAAACCCAGTACCAGCAATCTTGGTCGAGACTTTCATTTCCTTAAACGCTAGCCGGAAACATGAAGAAGGGCGTTTTGAGGTGCGCGCACAGCTATTACAAGTATGGATTCAGAGTCACATGTGGAAGACGCCGACAAGAGTCCTGCCGGGGATATCCTTCCAAGGTTTTTCGCCTTTACGAGAATACTTAGCAAAGGAATGGCGAGAGGATTTGAAAACAAAAATGTGGACCAGTTTCTTCAGGAACATTCAAGATGAAGACATAGCATGTGTAATCACTCATTTTTGACCGGGTTTTAGTGTTATTAGTGTTATTATAATAGTAAAATTATATATATAAAAAAGGCAAAAAAATCAAAAAAAATAATAATTAATATAAAAAAATCAAAAAAAGGGAAAATTGCGTGGAGCAGGGTGCTCCACGTCACCCATTTTCCATCCCATTTGCCTATAAATAGGCTGCCAATTGCAAGCAAAAGGACGCCCAAAAAATTTGAGGGGAAATGGACGGCCAATTTGGCCAAAGAAATCCATGCCAATTTTGAAATTGGCACCCCAAATCGTAGGGCATGGACGGCCGCAAGGCTGGCCGGGGTTGGGGGCAGTGCCCTCGACCCCAGTTGGTTCGATCCAACATTTGATCGGGGTCCTATTTTAGGTCCGATCTAGTTAAATTTTTGGAGGGGTCGCGGTAGATCTCGGCGGGGTTCGTCGTTCGAGCTCCTAGTTAGGTATATTTTCTTCCCTTTTTTATCAATGTTGTAATTTTTATAATTTAATGAAGTATTAGTTATTTTAAAATTGTGGTCTTATTTTTTATTTTGTATGTTTATGTTTTAGATTAATGTTTAATATGTTTTAAATTTGCGTTTTATGTTAATATTTTATTTATGTTAGATATGTTTTTATTTATGAGTTAGATTAATATTTATTTATGTATGTTTTAGAATAGTATTTTATTTATGTTGAGTTTGTTTTTATTTATGTGTTAGATTAATATTTATGAATGTTAGTATTTTATTTATGTTAGATATGTTTTTATTTATGAGTTAGATTAATATTCATGTATGTATGTTTTAGATTAATATTTTATTAGATTAGTATTTTATTATGTTAATATTTATTTGCATTGTATTTAAATTATTTGCCATGTTTTATATTTTTTGCTCACTAAGTTTGCATATCGAGATATAAATTGTTAATGCGGTGCCCTTTTATCCGAGCGTAAACGGGCGCGATCGTGTAGCGAGTGATAGTGGTTGGGCGTTTATTCTCGGATAACGGGACTCTTAAAATTAATTCGCAATTATGACCGAATTTTAAAATAATCGTCACTTTAATCCGGAAAATCCAATATTAATAAAGCGGTAATTATTAAAGTACCAATTTTGGGCGGTGTGGGGGTGCTAATCCTTCCCCATCCGTAACCGATTCCCGAACCCTGTCTTTTTGAATCTCTGGTTTTATGGTGTCTGGCCTACCTAAGTGGCCGGTGGCGACTCCATTTTTTAAATGCGGTTTCTTTTAAAAAATCCCACGGAATAAATATTTTATATCCAAAGAATCACGAACACCTTTCAAAAAATACTTCGAAAAAGCCACGTTTTTATTTTAGCGATACAAAACAAAAAAGGACATCGCTACAGATGGCGACTCTGCTGGCGACCTATTTTTGTTTTTTTAAAAAAAAAAACAAATGAGAGTCAAGCTTTCAAAATAATTACCGCTTTATTAATATTAGAAATTTCGGGTTAAAGTGACTATTAAATTAACATTCGGTCATAATTGCACGTTTATTTTAACGCATTTAAAATATGGCATATAAACCCGTCTTTTTAAGTGGGGGGAAAACGCTAATGCTTTCGTGGAGATATCGTTCTCCCGTATGGGCCTAGCAAGTACCTTCGGGGCTCGAGTACCTTATGCTTTCGTAAGGATATCGTTCATTCGTACGGGCATAAGCGAATGGGTCCCCCTAAATTGAACCCGGTTGAAAGGAGCCTATAATGGGTGATGATCGGGGGCCTTGCTACCCTTAGTAGGGGACAGCAAGGACAATTCGGGTACCTCCTAGCACCAACACTGCATGTAGAGAACATAGAAACCCACCTTGTTAGAGCCATGCGGATAACCTTAGGTGTTTTGGACTAGATAAATAGGGTCCTTTTATTTATGTATTTATTATTTTTATCCGGTACTAACTCATTTATTTTTGTGTTTTATTTTATTTTTACACATATTTTTGTTGCATTATCATTGCATCCACATTACATAGAGGCGTTGATTCAAGTGGTTTTCCCGATTAGAAAATCTTTCATCATGGAAAAAGGTGTCTTAGGAAGGACAAAGATCGATCCGATCGCGTGACATCGGTCGAGAGATTACTCAACAGATCCGGCGTAAAAATTTGCGAACAAGCGTGTAGTGCCAAAGTATACACACGAGACCACGATGGTGGACATACAACGAGCTACAAGGTGTGTGAATGACTTAGCTACGAAGCCGCGACTCTCGACCTTTCGTAACCCGGACATGTAAGAAGCACCAAGGTTTATCAAGTTGCTCAGTGTCGAGGAGCTAGGAGGTAGAGCTAGGGATTATGTGTAGAACTTTATTTTGTAATTAAGACTTTGTAATAGACTCGTTTTGTAATAGGGACTCCTTTTGTAATATGGATCTTTTTGTGTCTGGACCCTTTAATTCCCATGAAAGTCGTTCGAAATGGTGATTACCAGCGGAATCAACGCCTTTATTTGCATTCATGTTGCATATCATGACATGGTGTTGATTCAAGAACAGATTCATTAAAAGGCTTTCAAAATAGAAAAAGTCTGTTTTTTCGGGAATAATAATATTACAAGTATCAAGTTAGGCGAGCAAAGACCAATCGCGAAAAGAAGAGGCAGATGCGACAATAAGGCACGTGACGTGCCTTGAAGATTGATCGGGACGCGAGAACCTCAATTTTAAGTCTTCACGTTTGACCATTTTTAAAATTCTCGATTTTAACTCATTAAAAAATTTGAAAATATTATTATTTTGCTTTGAAATTTCTTCTCTCATAAAACTTTCAGAATAATAATAATAACAAAAAGAAACCCAAAAGTTTCATTTTTAAGTAAGTTAAAATTTTGATAATAAAAATGGGGAAATTTTTAAGCCAAATGATCTTTGAGAATTTTAATTTAAACCCTAAATTTTTTTAAAGTACTCCCTTAGGACCGATAGAATTCATCCCTGTTTAGACGTATTATTCGTTTGCACCCAGAAAAGATCTTATCTGCATTATGCCTGCACTTGTTGATGTCATTTTTAGAAGACACGAAAATAAAAATCATAACGTCACAAGTCCATAGAATAAGAAGAGAAGACAAAGTCATCCATCATCTTGAAGACGACGTCGAGACGTGGAGCACAGGTTTTGCTTCCCGAAGTCAAGATCTCCAGAAGGAAGCTAACTGTCACCTGTAATTCATTATTAGTTTCTTGCAACCAGACATTTTTCTATTGATTGAAAGTCTTTTAAGGACTGTTCGAGAATTAACACCGCATTTACATTCATGCATTGCATTGCATTACATTACATTGATTGCATTATATTGTACAATCATGACATATTTTACACCTTGCATAACATTTTTGAGGGGTAATCCAAAGAACAATTAGAGTTTTATCATGAATAAAAGAATTGAACACACTCAAAAATCAAGATTCGAGCAGTTAAAAGATGGACTCGAGAGAAAAAGAGAGAAAAAGTAGTTTGATGCCTTTAATACAAGAAAACTCTGTTTGAGCCCCGATTTGGTCGTTCCTCCGGATTCCAAAGATTTCCACATAATAACGGAACAAGATGCCCCAAGATTCACGTGACCATATTCTGCAAAAAAAAATGGAGGGCTACATTGAAAAATTACCAATCCACTACTTCCCCGACAGTCTAGCAGGACTTACCGTGATATGATGTGCTTTGGACCTAGCACTAAGTCGTCGGTATCTCTAGGGTACGAAGATGAAACCTGATGAAAGCTTCAAGGAATGTGCTTTGAGGTGTCTGTGTTTAGCGACCCAAGTGCAGCCTCCCGTAGATGAAGAGGAAAGTGAATTCTATGCCATCTTTTTTATTTCTTCTTTAATAAGATGCTCGAGAAAATGAAAGCCAGCTTTGAGGACTTCATAACAGTCAGAGAGAATCGAACATGCACTCCGGGACCTTAGTTTAAAGACCAGACCTGCCTAGGAGCAAAAGGAAACAGAGAGATAAATGTGTATCACTTTCAAAACATTGAGGCACTGGGGCATGATACTAAGAAATTTGGGGTCGTTAAAAAATTAAGAAGCTGGTCGATAAGGGAGTCGTGACAAGATAGTCATCCAGCGATGGAAAAACAAGAGAAGAGGCAAGCCTACACTACCTTAGAAGGGGCATAATGAGTTAGTACCCTGGAGATAATCCAAAGGTCCCTACGGTTTTCTCATCATTTCACAAAGAAATTCTCAGCAAAAAAAATCATTGTTTATTAGAATTAAAAATCACATTTCCATTTAGAAAATTATTTTTACATCCTTGATTCTTTAAACATTTCATTTTTATGGGGTAATTTTCCCATATGCATATACACACATTTTTGAATGGACATATGTATATATCATTTCTATACCAGGTCCTCGAATTTTGAATGCAACAGTACATTTGCTTCAAACCCAAATATCAACTCTAAGTTGCGTATATTTAGAAGAGATTGAATGTTGTGGTGATACTGTAAATGTGAGTATCTGCTAGTTTACTTAGGCCAACAGAGGAACAAAGGCGAGTGTTTAGACAATGGGCAGTTCCCATTTTAGGAATTTATCCTCTCAGGCACTTGTCGTTTAAGATCCTTGAAACGAAAGTTGACCCTAAACCTCTACCCCCTGAAGGCATTCTCAGGACATTTGTGAATATGACAACGAATAGTGTTCTTTTACTTTACCAGAAGACACAGATGAGTCCAAACAGATTGGATACGAAGATCAGAAAATCACCAGAAGAACGTGGTTGAAAACATGGATATGTCCAAACGAAAAACCAAAAAAAAAAAGAGATCAGAAGGCCGAAGCAATCCAGATCGAGTAAATATCAGAAGAGCTGCAGAAAGGCAATTAACTCCGAGCGGAAGATCGCATCAATACCAGTATAGATCCGTGTTGATTCAAGGATACATTCATAGACTCGAATAAGAAGAAAGAGATTCAATGCTAAAAACCCAGAATGATCAGTCTAAAAAAAGAGAGAAATGAAGAATACAGTATATGCTTCACACACAGATCAAACAATACAAGAACGAGACTTCAACTATGTGCAAGAGACACAAGGAATCCACATTTCAAGTAAACATCAGTTTTGAAAATTAGTATAGAAGCTCGAATTGAAGCCAAGTCAAGACAAGTCGGCCCGAAGATTGCCAATTTTGAAAAAGGAAATGACCTATAGGGTGAAAACCCAAAAATGGGCAGTCTCGAGTGATCCTGAAAATGAAGAAAAAGAGTAGTCTGCCTGAGCATGCTGACATCAATATCCAGCCAAAATACATTGATCCGAAGGTACAAAAGAAGGAAGTGACCTCTAGGGTGAAAACCCAAAAATGGCCAGTCTGGAGCGATCCAAGAGAAAAAGTGAAAAAGAAAAAAAGAGAGAAAAAAGAAAGCAAGAATAACATTTCATCTGGGCGTGCCAATCACAAGAATTCCCAGAAATGTATTCGTAGTCCTTCAAGAAATCTCAGTTCTGAGGAGTTTTGGAGGATCGAACATTCTTGAACAGAAAACGAACATCAGTATATAGCCAGAATGCAAGGCAGCATACAATAAAAAGAAAGGAAATGAACTCTAGGGTGAAAACCCGAAAAGGGGCAGTCTAGAGTGATAAAAAAAAGAGAAGGAATAATAGGCATATCCAAGTTACACAAGTACAGAAATACTGTTTCACTTAACTATAAACCAAAGGCCTACATTACAAGCCTCAAAGACCATTATGGTCATCCATAGATATCCAAGTTGAATGAGAATGTCTTCAGATTTCATTCCGCCTATAAGGGTTGACTTTTCTTCAATGAACGTCAAACTTCGAAGTGCTTGATCGACACCCAAATGAGGGAAGGGTGGGGCATGGTGAGATAGTGAGATTAAGAGAGCCACCTTAAACGGGGTAGAAACTAGGTAGGGTTGTTCCTCTCAAAAGCCTATTAGACCAGAAGAAACTATACATTGGCATATATCTCCACAATGGTCAAGATCTTCTAAATATGCGCTTCATTAGAGTTGGTCTCTGGCAACTTGAAACAGATGCGCTATGGTGTTTGATATTTCGGGGGCAAACATGTTTTAAAAAGGTTTGACATTTTCTCCCAAAGTTATGATGTTTACCATTTGTTCCAAACAATGTTTTCAAAATGTCCCAGTTGTGATTTTCGAAATGACTGTTATCTTTTCAAACAATCATTATTTTTTTGGAATATACACAAGTAAATTACCTTTTACTTTACTTTAAAAATGAATGATGATGAGATTTAAAGCATAGAGACCGAAAGTTAGTTCCCATCGAAATGCTGCGAGAAGATCAAGGAAGAGCTCAAGGGATTGAAGCATTTTGGCTCACCCTGGTGACTAGAAATAGATCAAGGCTCTATATGATAGGCCAGAAAATTCAAAGCAGTGGAGCCCGTGGTTGAATGGGGCAACGCCAAGCCAAGAAGATGGCAAGGGTTCTTATAAGAATAATATAAGAACCAGAAGATCATTTATGAAGGCGGGAGATAACTCTAAAGACAAGAAAGCCTTCCGCACAAAAGGTTTAAAAACATGTTCAAATGAGGATTTAAGAGCATACAGTAAAGCAGTAAAGAAATGAAGAAATCTGAGGAGCGACCTTTCAGGGTGTAAGACTTTAGAACAAAAAAGCTAAAAAAACATTACATTGCATATATCATATAGATAGGGGCATGTCAATTTTTGCTTATTTTGGACAGGTACCTGAAGAATTATCAAAGAACATTAAGAAGTGGATTTCATTGAAAAGTTTGGCAGCCACCTTCGGCGTGAGTCCCTAAAATCTGAAGAAGTTCCGGCGGCCATTTTCGGCGTGAGTCCCTAAATCTGAAAAAGTTTTGGCTACCATTTTCGGCGTGAGTCCCTAAAATCTGAAGAAGTTCTGGCGGCCATTTTCGGCGTGAGTCCCTAAATCTGAAAAAGTTTTGGCTGCCATTTTCGGCGTGAGTCCCTAAATCTGAAAAAGTTTTGGTGGCCATTTTCGGCGCGAGTCCCTAAAATCTGAAGAAGTTCCGGCGGCCATTTTCGGCGAGAGTCCCTAAATCTGAAAAAGTTTTGGCGGCCATTTTCAGCATTAATCCCTAAAATTTGAAGAAAGATCGGCGGCCATTTTCGGCGAGAGTCCCTAAATCTGAAAAAGTTTTGGCGGCCATTTTCGGTATTAATCCCTAAAATTTGAAGAAAGATCGGCGGCCATTTTCGGCGAAAGTCCCTAAATTTGAAGAAGTTTTGGCGGCCATTTTCGGCGTGAGTCCCTAAATTTGAAGAAGTTTTGGCGGCCATTTTCGGCGTGAGTCCCTAAATTTGAAGACGTTTCGGCAGCCACCTTCAGCGTGAGTCCCGAATCTGAAGAGACATCGATGGCCATCGTGGTGTGAATCCCAAATGAGAAGACAATGTTTTTACATACAAAAGGCACATGTTTTCAAGCTCCAGAGAGAGGTTCTATATAGGAAGAATCCTCCGCTCCGAGGCTTCAGAAGCTGAAAGTTCTATATAGGAAGGACTGACAGCTCGAGGGTGAAGACTCGCAGTTCTATATAGGAAGAACTCCCAGTCGAAGGAATTCACCCATGACACACAAGATTATATAGGAAATCCTGTTGTGTCGAAAGCGAAGAGTTCTATATCGGAAGAGCTCCTATATAGGAAGAGCTCCGAGCTTCAATGTCTTAGAGTGAAAGATTCTATATAGGAAGAATCCCTAACTCCAAGATTTCAAGACGCCGAAAAGTTCTATATAGGAAGGACCGACGGCTCCAAGGTGAAGACTCGCAGTTCTATATACGAAGAACTCCCAGTCAAAGGAATTCACCTATGACACACAAGATTATATAGGAAATCCTGTTGTGTCGAAAGCGAAGAGTTCTATATAGGAAGGGCTCCGAGCTTCAATGTCTTAGGGTGAAAGGTTCTATATAGGAAGAACACAGTAGCTCGAGATTTCAGACGCCAAAAAGTTCTATATAGGAAGGAATTTGGCGGCTCGGGGTTTGAAGACTAGCAGATTCTATATAGGAGGAACTCCCAGTCGGAAGAATCCATCAGCGACGCAGAAGGTTTTATATAGGATAAACCAGCGTTGAAGGCGAAGAGTTCTATATAGGAAGGACTCCAAGCTGCACCGTCTCAAAATGAAAAGTTCTATATAGGAAGAACTGACAACTCCAGGGTTTGAAGACTAGCAGTTCTATATAGGAGGAACTCCCAGTCGGAAGAATCCATCAGCGGCGCAAAAAGGTTTTATATAGGAGAAACCAGCATTGAAGGCGAAGAGTTCTATATAGGAAGGACTCCGAGCTGCACCGTCTCAGAATGAAAGGTTCTATATAGGAGGGACTCATAACTCGAGGCTTCAGAGTGAAGGGTTCTATGTCGAAAGAGCCTATAACTCCAAGATCGGAAGGTGACGAAGCTCTATATAGGAAGAACTTACGAGCCTGAAGATTCAGCTAAGGAAGAGCGGATAGTTCCAGAAGAACACGTGATTCTGAAGCCAAAGACAAGAAAGTAGGTAAAAAATGAGTGCTTTTGATCTTTGCTTTGTCCTCGTTTCACAAGAACAAGCAAAGAGGGGCAACTGTAATCACTCATTTTGACCGGGTTTTAGTGTTATTAGTGTTATTATAATAGTAAAATTATATATATAAAAAAGGCAAAAAAATCAAAAAAAAAATTAATATAAAAAAATCAAAAAAAGGGGAAAATTGCGTGGAGCAGGGTGCTCCACGTCACCCATTTTCCATCCCATTTGCCTATAAATAGGCTGCCAATTGCAAGCAAAAGGACGCCCAAAAAATTTGAGGGGAAATGGACGGCCAATTTGGCCAAAGAAATCCATGCCAATTTTGAAATTGGCACCCCAAATCGTGGGGCATGGCCGGCCGCAAGGCTGGCCGGGGTTGGGGGCAGTGCCCTCGACCCCAATTGGTTCGATCCAACATTCGATCGGGGTCCTATTTTAGGTCCGATCTAGTTAAATTTTTGGAGGGGTCGCGGTAGATCTCGGCGGGGTTCGTCGTTCGAGCTCCTAGTTAGGTATATTTTCTTCCCTATTTTATCAATGTTGTAATTTTTATAATTTAATGAAGTATTAGTTATTTTAAAATTGTGGTCTTATTTTTTATTTTGTATGTTTATGTTTTAGATTAATGTTTAATATGTTTTAAATTTGCGTTTTATGTTAATATTTTATTTATGTTAGATATGTTTTTATTTATGAGTTAGATTAATATTTATTTATGTATGTTTTAGAATAGTATTTTATTTATGTTGAGTTTGTTTTTATTTATGTGTTAGATTAATATTTATGAATGTTAGTATTTTATTTATGCTAGATATGTTTTTATTTATGAGTTAGATTAATATTCATGTATGTATGTTTTAGATTAATATTTTATTAGATTAGTATTTTATTATGTTAATATTTATTTGCATTGTATTTAAATTATTTGCCATGTTTTATATTTTTTGCTCACTAAGTTTGCATATCGAGATATAAATTGTTAATGCGGTGCCCTTTTATCCGAGCGTAAACGGGGCCAGTATCAGGCGTAGTGATAGTGGTTGGGCGTTTATTCTCGGATAACGGGACTCTCAAAATTAATTCGCAATTATGACCGAATTTTAAAATAATCGTCACTTTAATCCGGAAAATCCAATATTAATAAAGCGGTAATTATTAAAGTACCAATTTTGGGCGGTGTGGGGGTGCTAATCCTTCCCCATCCGTAACCGACTCCCGAACCCTGTCTTTTTGAATCTCTAGTTTTATGGTGTCCGGCCTACCTAAGTGGCCGGTGGCGACTCCATTTTTTAAATGCGGTTTCTTTTAAAAAATCCCACGGAATAAATATTTTATATCCAAAGAATCACGAACACCTTTCAAACACCTTCGAAAATCCTCGTTTTTTTTAGCGATAAAACATGACATCGCTACAGCATGGAGGGTCCCATGGCTCGGTAAAGTTAATTATTTTCTATACAGTTGTGGTGACTTCAACTGGCTGATGATGTTGGGATTGCATGGAGGGATCGCTTGTGCCCCGCTTTTAGTGTCTCGGCAGTTCGGATCGCGACAGTTCATTCCCAATACCGCCGGATTAAGCCAAACTGAATTTCTTTTCAAAGGAGAGTTCAAAGGAAAAATTCAGACCATCATGAGGGCCTGGGATCATTGTTATCGGATCAGGGTGGAAGGAGATACCGAGCACATGACTACCCCATATTACGATCTTTGGAGACGTTTGAGGGTTAATAATGTGATTCCTGAATCTGATCAAGGACCAGCAGTGTCACTCGAAGAGCTTACAAGGGTGGTACCGTCCGAAGCCGACATCTTAAGGAGTGAACTCGAAGAAGTTAAAAGGAAAATGGACATTCAACAGACCCAACATGCGAGCGAACTCTATAAAGCAAGCTTAGAAGTTGACGAGCGGGACGAGATCATTAGGAAATTGAAGAAATTGAATGCAAATTTAAGCGACAAAAATACTCTTTATCAAAAAGATGCCCTCCTATTACAAGCAAAAATACAAAAGGCCAGCCGGAGTCAGTTCGTAGCTGTGGAAAGAGAAAGAATGAACGACATCCGCTTGGTGGAAGAAGAACGAGAAATTAACAAAAGAGCGATCGAGAAAGAGATTGAAAGCTGCCGTCTGGCTATGGAGGAAGAAAAACGGTTCGCCAAGAAGGCCATTGATCAAGAGAAAGAAAGATTCAGACAAGAAATCAGCAAGGGAAAACAGGCTGTCCATCATGAGAGAGAAAGTGTCGCCATATGGAAAAGAAAATCCATGAGTAGTCGAAATAGACTGTTAGAAATGCAGAAACTGTACGATGAGACTATTCAAAGGTTGGAGCAAAGCTAAAGTCAAAATGATGAATTAAAAGGAAAGGTGGCAGAAGTCGAACACTCACTTCGAATGTACTGCCGCAGGAATAACTTCGCTGAGCTGCAAGAAAGAGAACGCGAAGTGGGAGTGTTACAAGCACGAATTGGGTCCCTCGAAGCAATTGTAGAGGATTACAAGGAAAGAATTAATGTGTTCGAGGAAGCTGCAGCCAGAGGGGACACCTATTGGCAGAAGAGATTACGCGACGCTGCTCGAATGGTACAGGACAGAGACCAGTACTACGCAAACCTAATGGTGGACATACAACGAGTCGCCAGACATGTAAATGATTTAGCTGTCGAGGCTGAGACACTCCGACCTTTTATAGCCCCGGGAATGGAAGAAGCTCCTAGGTTCCTCAAGCTGCTCAGGGCAATTGGAAAATTAGGAGATAGAGCTAGAGTCTATCTATAGGACTCTGTGTTATAGTTGGATCTTTTGTACTAGGGATATTTACTTTGTAACACGAATTTTGTTGTAATCAAGACCCTTTAATTCCCGTGGAAGTAGTTCAAAAGGGTGATTACCAGCGGAATCAGTACCTTATCTGCATACATTCTTGCATTTGCATCATAACATTCGCATCATTGTACATGCATTTATTTTTTGCAACCATATTAACAATATGAATATTGTGGCGTTGTGTGTTGTTAACCCGCAATCATTCATCACCTATATTTTACCCGGCTACAAAGAAAGCTCATGGAAGAAAGGATAATTAGTCTAGAAAGAGGGCAAAGAGAGCTTGAGACAAGGCTTGAAGAGGCCCAGAGAAGCCTTAGTGATCAGATTGCGCAGTCACAAACATCTATAGTATCTGACATAACTGCATTACTGGCAAAAAGTCTTGGAAAACGAGTAGAAGGAGAAAATGTTCCAGAACCAGAAGGTACCCCGGCTCACTACAAGGTTCAACCAACTGCACCAAACCAGGCTAGGAAGGTGTATATTGACCCTGCATGAATGTCTTCCAGCTTTCAAATAGGGGCACCTGAGACTCAACCCCTCGATACTGAAGCACTTTATGAAGAAGAAGTACCGGACCTGAACATGGTCGAAAGAATCAGGAATGAGGTAGAAAAAAGTGGGAAGAAAGATTTCGCATCATGGAGGAAAAATTTAAAGCATTACAATCAAATGAAGAATCAGGAAATGACGCTAGCGACCTAAGTCTGGTGTCTGATCTTGTCTTGCCGCCAAAATTCAAAACGTCAAAGTTCGATAAATATGATGGAACCACATGTCCTTCTGCACACATAACGATGTATTGTAGAAAAATGGCGGCTTACCATAAAGACGAAAAGCTGCTGATCCATTGTTTCCAGGATAGTCTAACTGGAGCGGCGTTACGTTGGTACACTCAGCTGAGCAAGGGAAATGTCAAGACATGGAAAGATTTGTCTAAAGCATTTACCGAGCAATACAAACATGTAACAGACATGATCCCTAGCAGAGTTATGTTAGAAAATATGGGGCAGAAGTCCAATGAAAGCCTGCGACAATATGCCCAAAGGTGGAGAGAAGTGGCCGCCCAAATCCAGCCACCTATCCCGGAGCATGAAATCACGCCATTATTTGTCAATACTCTGAAAGGGGCACTCTTTGATCGCCTCATTAATAACACAACACAGTGTTTTGCCGACTTGATCAAGACTGGGGAGTCTCTCGAACTGGCAATTAAGAGCTGCAGAATTGATGGTGGGGAAGGGTCTCGAAAGTACAACAAGAGAAATGAAGTAAACACCATCAGCACCTATACATCCCCGAAGAACTTCACAGTCTCGCAGCCACAAGCACCTGTGGGGAAAACACAAAATTCAAATCAAAGAGATGAGAGAGTCCCCAGAAAAGAGAAAGAGATGAGAACTTTCACTCCCCTACCTGTTTCATACTCAGAGCTTTATTCCCAGTTGTATGAAGCAGACCTGGTCCGACCATATATCGTTACTCCCGTCAATCCGCCCTTCCCGCCTTGGTACAATCCAAGCACACATTGCGACTATCACGACGGTACCCCTGGACATCCCACTGAGAACTGCCTTGCCTTCAAAAAGCTTGTGCAAAATTTAATCGATTTTGGGATATTGAAGTTTGAAGAGCCAAGCGTAGCCAACAACCCGCTGCCCAATCATGGGAGCAGAGGAGTTAATGTCATAGAAGAATGCTTTACCATGAGGATAAAGGATGACGTGTCAGAAATCAAGTCTCCTTTACGGTGGGTATTTCAACAATTATGCATGGCTCGCGTGATCAACAAAGGCATGATAATAAGGCAGAAGGAATGTGGAAAGTATTGTGAATTCCATCAGACTGAAGGGCATGATATCCAAGAATGTGACGAGTTCAAGAAATTGGTGCAGAAGTTGATGAATGAAAAACAAATTGAATTCTTTGAGGAGCCCATGGGGAAGGGATCAGACGTACACATGACAGATAGCCCTAAAACTAGATACGGGAAGGATAGACCTTTTATCATCTCTCCCAGAACAGGGAATGCAGGTGTCTCCCAAGGAGAAACCAGCAAAATAAATCCCAAGATCATCATTTCAGCACCATCTCCATTCCCATTCAAAGATATGCGACAAATTTCACGGAATTATGCTATGAATGTGACCATGCCAGAAAAAATCAGAACACGAACAGGTAAAAGAGCCTACTGTTTGGAAGACCAACAAAGCCGAACGATGTGAGCGTTGGTGAGGCAGGCCATTTCACAAGGAGCGGCCGATGTTATTCCTCCGAGGCTTTGAAAGCGGCTAAAAAAAGATAAGGGAAGAATACAGAATTATTAGCCTACGCAGATATTTGGAGAAGAACCTCCCAAAAGATAAATGAACCGAGAATCGAGGCCCTGGCCAAAGAATTTCTAAAGTTCTTGAGACATAGCGAGTACAGCATAGTGGAACAACTACGAAAACAACGGCCAGGATCACAAAGTCTTTGGAGTTACTCTTGAGTTCGAGGAGAAGCATCGGGAGAGCGCTATTAAAAGTCTTTGAATCAAACTTTTGTGCCCCAGGACATTTCTGTATCAAACCTGGACATGATAGTGGGGCATATTACTGCCTATAATCATATCACGTTCAGTGATGATGAGATCCCGGAGGGAGGAATGGGATCAACCAAAGCCCTTAACATCACTACCCACTGCAAAGGGTATGTATTACCAGGCGTACTGATCGACAATGGGTCAGCATTGAATGTCTTGCCTATGGTAACCCTACAAAAATTACCAATAGATGGTTCGTACCTAAAGCCCTGCCACAACTCGGTAAGAGCCTTTGATGGTACGCAAAAAGGAACAATGGGGAAAATTGAGGTACCCCTATTGATCGGACCAACTGAATATGTGATCGATTTTGTGGTGATGGACATAAAACCATCTTACAGCTGCTTGTTGGGAAGACCGTGGATCCACTCCGCAGGTGTTGTCCCCTCGTCATTGCATCAGAAATTAAAATTTGTAGTTGAAGGCAAATTGGTCACGAGAGAGCAGAACATGAATTTGTTGCTTTAGTGACATCAGACACCCCCTACATTCAAAATGATGAAGATATTGCGGAATGCTTTTCGTTCCGAGCATTGGAACTAGTGAATGCCACATTTGTTTTGAGAGGGAAGCGGATCCCCTACCCCCAGGTTATCTAATTGTACCAAGATGACCGTCGCAGAAACTCTGGGCCGAAGAGCCAAAATAGGAAAAGGGCTAGGGAAGAAATTACAAGGAAACCTGAGACCCAAGAATATGACAAACAAGAAGGATCGTTTCGGACTGGGTTACCAACCAAGTGTCCAACAGAAGAAAGAGGAATATAAGAGGAAGGAGGAGCAAAGAAAAGCCAGATCTAAAGGAGAAGACATTCCGTGGAGGTCGATGTCCTTTCCTAGTTTGAAAGCCACTTTCATCTCCGGAGGGTTCTACCAGCCAGGTCAAGATATTGGAGAGGCAATGGAGAAAAATGATGAACTTAACCAGGAGGAAATACTCAGTAAATCATTTGAAGGGATGTACATCAACATGATAGCTGAAAAGGACCGAGGCAGCAAAATGTTGACCAACATCCGCCCTTGCCATCCTGGGGAAACACTCGATAACTGGAGCTGCATTGATCTACCTGTAGTTTTTAGGAATAGATCAGAGTAATGCTCCGAATCAACCTTTTGTTTTTGCCCATAAACAATGGGGATCTCTTGTATGGGGCACCTATGTTAACTTTTTGATTGAAATGAAAATATCCCCACTTTCTTAAAAATGATCAAAGTCTCATTTATTCCATTCATGCATTCTTCATATTCATTCCCTTCATGTAAAGCCGTCTCTTTCCCAATACAATTCATTCTCATTTAATGCAGGTCGCTCATGATTGACGATATGAATGATACCGGATCCAATCCTGGAGTAAATTTCGAATGCCCTGAGGTCTCAGAGGAAATTGAGGAAGGATATGATGAAACAGAAATTGAGGTCCCGGAAGAGTTAAAGAGAATGGTGGACGACGAAGAAAGGCAGATTATGCCCCACCAAGAAGAAACATAAATTGTCAACTTGGGGATTGAAGAAGAGAGAAAAGAAATAAAAATAGGAACGACGATTTCCTCAAAAACCAAGCATGAACTGATAGCCATACTTCAAGAATTCAAGGATGTCTTCGCCTGGACTTATCAAGATATGCCGGGGTTAAATACCGACATAGTGGTGCACAAATTGCCAACAAAATCGGAGTGCAAACCAGTACAGCAAAAACTTCGGAGAATGAGGCCAGATATGTTGTTAAAGATCCGAGAAGAAGTGAAAAAACAATTTGATGTTGGATTCTTGGAGGTAGCCAAATACCCTGAATGGGTTGCAAACATTGTACCAGTACCAAAGAAAGACGGGAAAGTTCGTATGTGTGTAGATTATAGGGATCTGAATCGAGCTAGCCCTAAAGACAACTTCCTTTTGCCACATATTGACACGCTGGTTGATAACACCGCATGACATTCATGGTTTTCCTTCATGGACGGCTTCTCAGGGTACAACCAGATAAATATGGATCCTAACGACATGGAGAAAACCACATTCATAACCATGTGGGGTACTTTTTGTTATCAAGTGATGCCGTTTGGACTAAAGAACGCAGGGGCAACATACCAAAGAGCAATGGTGACTCTTTTCCATGACATGATGCACAAAGAAATAGAAGTATACGTGGATGATATGATTGCCAAATCCCGAACAGAGGAAGAGCACCTACAGAACTTGAGAAAACTATTCCAAAGACTACGGAAGTACCAACTGAGACTCAATCCTGCCAAGTGTACCTTTGCCGTTACTTCTGGAAAACTCTTAGGGTTCGTAGTAAGCAGAAGAGGGATCGAGATTGATCCAGATAAAGTGAAAGCCATCCAGGACCTTTCACCACCCCGCACGCAGAAAGAAGTCTGCGGTTTTCTGGGGAGGCTGAATTATATCTCTCGTTTCATTTCCCAATTAACCAACCAATGTGACCCGGTCTTCAGACTTCTTAGAAAAACTAATCCTGGCGTATGGGATGAAGAATGTCAAAAAGCCCTAGAAAAGATCAAAAAGTACCTGACAAATGCTCCAATTTTAGTCGCACCAGTACCTGGTCGACCACTAATTCTCTACTTAACAGTCTTTGAGAATTCAATGGGATGCGTATTGGGGCAACACGATGAGTCAAGAAAAAAGGAGCAAGCCATCTATTACCTAAGCAAGAAATTCAATGATTGCGAAACACGGTACCCGCCAGTGCAGAAGCTGTGTTGTGCTCTAGTTTGGGCTACCAAGCGGCTCAGACAGTACATGTTGTACCATACTACATGGTTGATATCCAAGCTAGACCCATTAAAGTTCTTAATGGAAGCGCCAGCACTAACGGGAAGGATGGCTCGATGGCAGATGCTCTTATCCGAATTTGACATCGTATATGTTAATCGAAGTTTGTAAGGGGAGTGCCGTAGCAGATTTCTGGCTAGTCGTCTTGGACGAATATGAGGCATTGAACTTTAGTTTTCCGGGCGAAGACTTGATGTGCATTACCACTGAAGAAGAGGTTTCAGATGATAAGTCATGGAAACTTTACTTCGATGGAGCCTCCAACGCCATCGGACATGGGATAGGGGCAGTGTTAATTTCACCTGAGGACGTCTATTATCCTTTCACCAGCAGATTGGAATTCTTCTGCACTAACAATATAGCTGAATACGAAGCTTGCATCATGGGACTAAACTCAGCCATCGAGAGAAAGGTTAAGGAACTTCAAGTGTTCGGAGATTCGTCCTTAGTCATTTACCAATTGCGCGGGGAGTGGGAAACCAGAGACCCGAAGTTGGTCCAATATCACAAATTGATCCAAGAGCTCGTCAAAGAGTTCGAAAAGGTCAGCTTCAATTACCTGCCCCGAGAAGAAAATCAGATGGCAGATGCATTGGCAACCTTGGCATCCATGTTTAAAACAAACACCGGGGCAGAAATGAAGCCCATTGAGATGCAGACGTTTGAAAAGCCTGCTCATTGTTGTAATATACACGAAGAGATTGACGGAAATCCATGGTACTATGACATCCTGCAATATGTCAAGCTTCGAAAGTATCCAGAAGGGGCAAACGATAATGACAGAAAAGCGCTCAGAAAAATGGCAACAAAATATGTCCTAGATGGGGAAATCCTATATAGGAGAAGTCATGATCAAACATTGCTGAGATGTGTGGATGCCCGGGAGGTGAAGGAAATCTTAGCTGAAGTACATGCCGAGATCTGTGGAACGCACGCCAACGGGCTGTCTATAGCCCGGAAAATTATGAGATACGGTTATTTCTGGTTGACCATGGAGGGAGATTGCATCGATTACGCCAAGAAATGCCACAAATGCCAAATTTACGCTGACAAGATTCATGCACCCTCATCGCCTTTACACACCATGAATTCTCCGTGGCCTTTCGCAGCATGGGGCATGGACGTCATCGGGCAGATCCATCCGAAAGCCTCCAATGGGCACCATTTTATTTTGGTCGCCATAGACTACTTCACTAAATGGGTAGAGGCAGCGTCTTACGCCAATATCACCAGGACTACAGTTTGTAAGTTCTTAAAGAAAGAAATTATTTGTCGATACGGATTGCCAGAGAGGATCATCACCGACAACGCTTCCAATCTGAACAACAAAATGATGAAGGACGTGTGCACTCAATTCAAGATAACACACCATAATTCCACAGTCTATCGTCCTAAAATGAAAGGAGCAGTGGAAGCAGCAAACAAGAATATAAAGAAGATCATAGCAAAGACTACAGATACCTACAGGGATTGGCATGAGAAGTTGCCTTTTGCCCTTTTCGCCTATAGGACGTCCATTCGCACATCAACAGGGGCAACACCCTACTCCTTGGTGTATGGTACCGAAGCAGTACTCCCAATTGAGGTAGAGATTCCGTCCCTCCGGGTCTTAATCGAAGTAAAACTGGAAGAAGCTGAATGGGTGCAGGCCAGACTCGACCAGCTAAATCTCATTGACGAAAAAAGACTAAAGGCCATTTGTCATGGTCAGATGTACCAAAAGCGGATGGTGCAGGCTTACAACAAAAAGGTGCGCCCAAGAGAATTCAAAGAAGGGGATCTGGTACTCAAGAGAATCCTCCCTATCCAGAAAGATTCTCGAGGAAAATGGATGCCCAACTGGGAAGGACCGTACGTCGTAAAAAAGGCCTTCTCAGGAGGAGCCCTGATCCTAACAGAAATGGACGGGGGACGAGCTGAAAAATCCCGTAAATTCTGATGCCGTCAAGAAATACTATCTCTAAAAAAAAATTGGAGAGCTCAGGACGAAAACCCAAAACCGGGCATCTTGAAGCAAAGGAAGGACTCGAGTTGAAAACCCGCAAAGGGCAGCTCGGGTATGTTGAAAAGTTGAATATCCGAAGAGAAGGGTATCTTCATGAACATTGTGAAGAGAAGGCTTCAGGCAAAAAAATTCTACACCGGTTGACAGGGTCATGTATCATTCATATCGAAGATAATGAGGGATCTTGTATTTTCATACTTAACTCATTTGTGTCATACCTTTCTTTTTAAGATATCTCGAAGCCCTTAATCGTAATAAAACCGTGTTTTTGAGCATCCATTCCTGGCCTTCTTGTCAATTTCAGTCAAATAAGATAACATAGGCTTATAATGAAACAAGAGATTTCGGAGCATTACTATGATTTAACCTTGAAAATGCAGGTGATCAAAGAAAACGATGCTAACTCCGTCCTCCAGTTCCCTACATAATGGCTAGGGAAGTTGAGAAGCTTTAAACAACCAGGTAGGATGACCAATGGCACATGTCCTATCTATTCAAGGAAGGCACACGAGATAACAAAAGAGATCTCTTGGGTGAAAACCAGAAGGGCACCCCTAAAAAAACTCTCTTTAAAGTGAAAACCCTAAAGGGCGCTTTAAAATTACAAATCATAATTGGAGAAAAAGAAAGGTTGAGATGGTTGAACCTGGTGGTGAGGCGAGTATCGATGCACAAAAAAAGGAGAAAGCGAACATCAAGATCAAATCAGGATCAAAACAAGCCCACCAAGATATTGACTCTCATACATCATGAATAGTCAGGCATCACTAGGATTAGGAGCATGTCAATTCATTCATTTGTCATAGCATTTTGTTTTCATCTCAGACAGGTATCTGCAGATCCAAAGAAACATCGAGGGTCATCACGGTGTGAATCCCAAATGAGAAGACAATGTTTTTACATACAAAATGCACATGTTTTCAAGCTCTAGAGAGAGGTTCTATATAGGAACAATCCTCCTCTCCGAGGCTTCAGAAGCTGAAAAGCTCTATATAGGAAGGACTGACAGCTCCAGGGTGAAGACTCGCAGTTCTATATAGGAAGGACTCCCAGTCGAAGGAATTCACCCATGACACGCAAGATTATATAGGAAATCCTGCTGTGTCGAAAGCAAAGAGTTCTATATAGGAAGGGCTCATAGCTTCAATGTCTTAGAGTGAAAGATTCTATATAGGAAGAATTCGTAACTCCAAGATTTCAGACGCCAAAAGTTCTATATAGGAAGGACTAATGGCTCCAAGGTGAAGACTCGCAGTTCTATATAGGAAGAACTCCCAGTCAAAGCAATTCACCTATGACACAAGGTTATATAGGAAACCTGTTGTGTCGAAAGCGAAGAGTCTTATATAGGAAAGGCTCCGAGCTTCATTGTCTTAGAGTGAAAGGTTCTATATAGGAAGAACCTGTAGCTCTGAGATTTCAGACGCCAAAAGTTCTATATAGGAAGGACTGACGGCTCCAGGATTTGAAGACTAGCAGTTCTATATAGGAGGAACTCCCAGTCGGAAGAATCCATCAGTGGCGCAAAAGGTTTTATATAGGAGAAACCAGCGTTGAAAGCAAAGAGTTCTATATAGGAAGGACTCCAAGCTTTATTGTCTCAAAGTGAAAGGAATGACTCATAATTCGGGATGTCAGAGCGAAGGGTTCTATATAGGAAGAGCATATAGCTCCAAGATCGGAAGGTGATGAAGCTCTATATAGGAAGAACTTACGAGCCTGAAGATTCAGCCAAGGAAGAGCGGAAATGTCCAAAAGAATTCGTTTTTCCAAGGCTACAAACAGGGAAATCGGATAAAAATGAGTGCTTATGAGTCTTTGCTTTGTTTCCCATTCCATGAGAACAAGCAAAGAGGGGCAACTGTAATCACTCATTTTCACTTGTAAATATATTAATATTGCATGTATATTTATTATATGAATGTTACTAATATAAGGTGGTGTGTGCATGTATAAGCTATGTATACGTATTAGGGGTGTATGTATGTCGCGTATGTATCTAGAGTATGAGCGTATTTGATTAATATATAGATGTTATGTTAATTATATGTATGATTATATGTACGTATACTAGAATATTATATTAATTAATGATTGTATAATATAAGTATACATTTTCGTATGTATATGTATTCTTTGTTATAATTATATTATTATTATTATTATTGGTGACAAAATGAAAAGAATTAAATATATTAAACCCAAATAAATTTACAGTCCAAGTCCAAGTCCAATTACAAGGGCGGTTGGCCCAAATCTAAATCTTATCTAATTAAAATGTGCGAGTAGCGTGGGCGTTGGATCAAGATCGATCCAACGCCACGATGCAACCAGAAGTCAAAAATATCGCCACGCGTATGGCGTGGTCCACGCGCGACACTTTAACATCCCACGCGCGTAAGATCCACGCGTTCGACTCTTCGATTGCGGAGCTCCACGTGGCGAAATCGGCCGTCTCATCAAATCGAGGCTTCATCCGGCCGATCGTTCTTCAAGCCATCTCGACCGTTAGATCGGATCGATCTAACAGCCGAGAACGCGTCTGGCCGTGGCGAGAATGCCCATATCGCCACCGCGCCCGATATTGATCCCCGTGTTGAGAATATGCCCAAGACAACAAGCAAAAGTGTCAGTTCAGATCTGAAAAAGAAGATGCAACTTGCAACAAACAGAGACAATAATATATATGAAACAGGGCTTTTGTAACAAAAAAAAAGAAGGGAAGGAAAAGAACAAGGGTAGTAACAAAAAAAAAAGAGAACAGAGATCTTGTAGAAACAAAAAATTGTAACCAGTCAAGTGATAATCAAAAGACAGTCCAGTGGTAAATATTTGTCTCTTTTTCTTACTTGTTTTCTTTACATGCATATATGAAAGAAAAAACAGAAACAAAAAAAAGGGAGAGTAGTCTTACCGGCGTCGTTTGTGGGTCTTCCCTTCCTCAGTGATAAGCCTTTCGGCTTCTACAAGCCAGATCTGGTGAACTAAAGGGAGGAGAAGACCCTTTGTAGTTTTGTTTTGGTCTAAAAAAATATTTTTTTTGGTTCGTATTTCCTAGATCTAGGGCGAATAGAGGTATATCCTCTGAATCCAACCTAGGATTCGTGTTGAGGATGAGGAGGGGGTTGTTTTGGTGTGTTTTGGAGTCACGTCGGGCGCCGATTTAGTTAGCGGCGGCGGCAGAGAGAACACGGCGGCCGACCGTCGGATTTCGGGTTTTGAAGAACGATTGAGAGAAAAGCGAAGAACATGGTTCTTGTAAAAACAGAAAAATGAAACAAATGGCTAAAATTTTGATTTCGGCCTTAAAGGGGGCTTTATAGTTATTATTATTTTGCTAAATGGGTAAATTACACACTCAACCATCCCGCGTTTTCAATATTTTCGTTTTTGTCTCGCCGCATGGTATAATTACAGATTCAGTCCCCCGATATTTCAAAAGTTTACAATCTAGTCCCTAAATTACACTTTGGATCGGTTTCGAATGGTAAAATTACGCCTTAACCATCCCGCGTTTTTGAATTTTTCATTTTGGGTCTGCCCCTTGGTCTAATTACAATTCTGGTCCTTTTAGGTTTTGTTTGTTTTGCAATTTCATCCCTAAATTACATATTATTGTTCTTTAGTTTCTGCCACTGAATTTTATTTTTCTTTCATTTCAGTCCTGTATTCTTTGTAAATATTCATGTTCGTATTATAATCGTATATGTTAATATTCTATTATTTTATTCTATGTCCCTCGTATATGACTCGTATTTTATGTTTATATGTATATATGTGTTAAGTATGATAGTCATGTTTTTTATCCGGTTACTCGTATTAAAGCATGCTATGTTCTATCTGACTCGTAAAACAGCATGTTACGTGTTAGTATGTCTTCTTTATTGTATAATATATTGTTCATATATGTTGAAATATGTTTTATTAATAGCATGCATGTCTTTTTAAATATTTGATCGTCTACATATAACGTAATTATTCATGCATTGTTGTTCTATCTTGTTAAAGTTGTTTTTATTTATCATTTAGAATAATATGTATGTATGCATGTTTTAATCTAGTATATCATTTATTAGATTAGTATCTTATTATGTGAATATCTACTGTCTTTAAATTATCTGTCATGTTTTATATTTTTGCCACTAAGATTGCATATGATTTATAACTCGTTAATGCGAAGTCCTTTTATCCGAGCGTAAACGGGGCCAGTATCAAGCGTAGTGATAGTGGTTGGGCGTTTATTCTCGGGTAACGGGACCCTTAAAATATATTCGCAATTATGACCGAATTTTAAAATAATCGTCACTCTAATCCGGAAAATCCAATATTAATAAAGCGGTAATTATTAAAGTATCAATTTTGGGCGGTGTGGGGGTGCTAATCCTTCCCCATCCGTAACCGACTCCCGAACCCTGTCTTTTTGAATCTCTGGTTTTATGGTGTCCGGCCTACCTAAGTGGCCGGTGGCGACTCCAATCTTTAAATAAAATGCGGTTTTTTTTATAAACCCCACGGAATAAATATTTTATATCCAAAAAAATCACAAACACCTTTCAAACACCTTCGAAAAAGTCACATTTTATTTAGCGATAAAAAAAAGACATCGCTACACGATGACAACCCACAAGAAGATCAATATCGCACAAGGTCACCTGAAAAACCAATTACATGGAGGAGCCAAAGAAATATACTCTTAATTTGGTCTTAATTCTATACAATTTAACAATTTTAATCCTTCAATTTTACAGCTCTATCAATTTAATCTTGATTATAAAAAAAGAAATTTTATTTGAAAATTAAAAAATAATAGAAAATTATAAAAAAAGGTGCAAATTTAAAGAATATGCAAAGAAAGAAAACATAGAACAAAAACAAAAAGGGGAGAAGAACAAACAAAAAAGGGAATGAGAGGATTCTAAGAGGGAATCGGTGGAAGGAAAATGAAATGAATATAGAAAGAAATGAAGAGAAAATATGTTATGCGGAAAAAATTAGGGAACTACATAAATGATTTCCGGACTATGACTCAATTTTTTGTTGAATCTTCTGACTATAAAAATATATAAATAGGTCCCTCGACTAATCGCGTCTAAAAAACCGGTCGAATTCTGTTAAAAAATAAGCGGATGATGATGGGTAGTTAATAAATTTTATATAATAATATATTTAACCCTCAACCTTTACATTTTATTTTAATTTTATCCTAAATTTAAAATTTTAAGTCTCAACATTTAAGTATTACAATATTTTGGTCCCTTAAATCCTAAACTTTATATTTTTTCCTTCTAAAAAACAAACATCTATTTTTGTTAACACTAACCATCTCCGACCCCATTTGTATGAATAATAAAAACAATAGCCATGTGGTTACACTCGGGGATGCTAAGGCGGATCACTCTACTGCTAAAATTGCTCAGGGACCATCGAGTAGCCATGTGGTTGTGGTTGTGGTTGTTCACAAAGACCACACTAGCAAGAATAAAGGGACCTCTATTTCAAACCGTACCGTCAATGGGACCACAAAGAAGGTTTCTAATGGGCGTAAAGGGTTACACATACGGAAGTCTACCAATAGCCGACCACCGCCACGACCAGTTTTATCGAATTGGATTAACTCATCAGAGCATTCGGGCCTCCTCCCAAACCCCCAGGGGTAAAGGTGCCCAATGGTGCAAACAAAGAAAATGATCATAGCTTAGAAAATTCTGGCGAGGCTCGGTGCACAGATTCGAGCAGAATGAATATGGTGCTCGTGGACAACTCTGTTTTTGAATTGGATGATTAATTGTAAGTTGGACTCTTTTTTATAATTTTCGTGATGATTAAAGTTTTCTTTTAGAATTGTCAAGGTGCTGTCAGCGCCGAGTTTCGCCGTTATTTCAAGGACTTTTGTAGAGTTTCGCAGCATATCGCAGTGCTTATGGAACCTCGTATTAGTGTTGCACGAGCGGACTGTGTGATTCAGAGGCTTGGTTTTGATTCCTAACTTGGAGTCTCTTACTCAGACTAGTTTTGTACGTGACAGGTCCATCACTGACAATATTGTGATTGTCCAGGAAGTCATCTACTCGATGCGCAACCGAAAGGGGAAGAAGGTTGAATGGCCATCAAGATTGATCTTGAAAAGGCCTATGATCGTCTTGAATGGTCATTCATCGAGGATACTCTTAAGCATATTGGACTCTCGAGCTCTCTTATCAGTCTTATTATGCAGTGTGTTTCTTTGCCCTCTATGCAAATTCTCTGGAATGGGGAGCCACAACTGTGTTTAGGCCTTCGAGGGGCATTCGGCAAGGCGACCCCCTATTCTCGTACCTATTTGTTCGGAAAGGCTAGCTCAGACCATCAATTAGACTATTTCTGGTGGCAGTTGAAAGCCTATTAATCTAGTTAAGCATGGACCGAGCATCTCGCATCTATTCTTTGGTTCCTTTTGTATAAGTGTCAATGGATCAGTGTGATGTCATCAAGACTGTACTTGATGATATCTGTAAAGCCTCAGGCCTTAAGTAAGCATGTCTAAGACTAGTATTTACTTCTCCAAAAATGTTTTTCTGAATTTCGTCATAATATTAAAGAGAATTTGAGTTTTACAGAAGTTTCTGACTTAGGCAAGTATTTTGGAGTGCCTTTGTTGCACCAATGAGTTTTTAAGGTCGTTTACCAGTATCTTGTTCAAAAGGTCCGAAACAAACTTTCTGGGTGGAAGGCGAAGCGATTATCTTTAGCGGGTCATATTACCCTTGCGAAGGCTATCATGTTATCAATTCCATATTATATCATGCAGACGGCTTTGCTTCTTAAAGGCACCTGTGAGAAAATTGAAAAGCTTATTTGACGATTTGCTTGGGGCACGTCGGATGTTGCAAGAGGAGTATCGTTAGTCAAGTGGAGTGAACTTTGTAAACCGGTTGACCAGGGTGGCCAAGGCTTCAAATCATTAGAATGTAAAAATTCAGCTTTCATCGTGAAGGTAGCCTTCCAACTTGTAATCACTTATTTTTGACCGGGTTTTAGTGTTATTAGTGTTATTATAATACTAAAATTATATATATAAAAAAGGCAAAAAAAAAAGCAAAAAAAGCAAAAAAAAAAATATAATAATAATAAAAAAGGGGGGAGGGGAGTGGAGCACAAAGCTCAACGTCACCCTCCTCACCCCTATAAATAGAAGCAATTGGCAGCAAGAATGGAGGGCCAAAAATTGAATTCACACGCCAATTGAAGAGAAATTTTGGCAATTGCAATTGCTCTTGCAATTGCAACAATTGGAATCGGCAAGGGCAGGCCAATTCGGCTAGCCCAGGACCGGGGTAATATCCTCGGTCCTAACCGGTTCGATCGGGGTCCTATTTTAGGTCCGATCTAGTTAAATTTTTGGAGGGGTCGCGGTAGATCTCGGCGGAGTTCGTCGTTCGAGCTCCTAGTTAGGTATATTTTCTTCCCTTTTTATTAGTGTTGTAATTTTTATAATTTAATGAAGTATCAGTTATCTTAAAATTTTAGTCTTATTTTTTATTTTGTATATTTATGTTTTAGATTAATATTTAATATGTTTTAAATTTTTGTTGTATATTAATATTTTATTATGTTAGATATGTTTTTATTTATGAGTTAGATTAATATTTATTTATGTATGTTTTAGAATAGTATTTTATTTATGTTGAGTTTGTTTTTATTTATGTGTTAGATTAATATTTATGAATATTAGTATTTTGTTTATGCTAGATATGTTTTTATTTATGAGTTAGATTAATATGTATATATGTATGTTTTAGTTTAGCATTTTATGTTAGATTAGTATTTACATTATGTCAATATTTATTGTATTTAAAAATTTTGCCATGTTTTATATTTTTGCCACTAAGATTGCATATCGAGATATAAATTGTTAATGCGGTGTCCTTTTATCCAGCGTAAATGGGGCGAGTATCAAAGCGTAGTGATAGTGGTTGGCGTTTATTCTCGGATAACGGGACCCTTAAAATATATTCGCAATTATGACCGAAATTTAAAATAATCGTCACTTTAATCCGGAAAATCCAATATTAATAAAGCGGTAATTATTAAAGTACCAATTTTTTGGGCGGTGTGGGGGTGCTAATCCTTCCCCATCCGTAACCGACTCCCGAACCCTGTCTTTTTGAATCTCTGGTTTTGTGGTGTCCGGCCTACCTAAGTAGCCGGTGGCGACTCCATTTTTATGAGGTTTTTTGTAAACCCTGCGGAATAAATATTTTTAAATATCGCAAACACTTTTGAAAAAAAACATTTCAAAAAATATTATCGTTTTTATTTAGCGAGACCTTCGCTACAGATGGCGACTCCGCTGGGGACATTTTTGTTTTTCAAAAACAAATGAGAGTCAAGCTTTTAAAATAATTACCGCTTTACTAATATTGGAAGTTCCGGATTAAAGTGACTATTAAATTAACATTCGGTCATAATTGCGCGTTTATTTTAACGCATTTAAAATATGGCATATAAACCCGTCTTTTTAAGTGGGGAAAACGCTAATGCTTTCGTGGAGATATCGTTCTCCGTATGGGCCTAGCAAGTACCTTGGGGCTCGAGTACCTTATGCTTTCGTAAGGATATCGTTCCTTAAATGACGGGCATAAGCGAATGGGTCCCCCTGAATTGAACCCGGTTGAAAGGAGCCTATAATGGGTGATGATCGGGGGTCTTGCTACTCTTAGTAGAGGACATCAAGGACAATTCGGGTATCTCCTAGCACCAACACTGCATGTAGAGAACATAGAAACCCACCCTGTTAGAGCCATGCGGATAACCTTAGGTGTTTTAGACGGGATAAATATGGTTGTTTTTGTGTTTATTACATTTAATTTTGTCCTTTTATTTATGTATTTATTATTTTTATCCGGTACTAACTCATTTCTTTTTGTGTTTTATTTTATTTTTACACATATTTTTGTTGCATTATCATTGCATCCACATTACATAGAGGCGTTGATTCAAGTGGTTTGCCCGATTAGAAAATCTTTCATCATGGAAAAAAGGTGTCTTAGGAAGGACAACATCGATCGATGGCGTGACATCGGTTAGAGATTACTCAGCAGATCCGGCGTAACAATTTGCGAACAGCGTGTAGTGCCAAAGTATACACACGAGACCTAATGGTGGACATACAACGAGCTACAAGGTGTGTGAATAACTTAGCTACGAAGCCACGACTCTCCGACCTTTCATAACCCCGGACATGGAAGAAGCACCAAGGTTTATCAAGTTGCTCGGAGTGTCGAGGAGGTAGGAGGTAGAGCTAGAGTTTATGTGTAGAATTTTATTTTGTAATTAAGACTTTGTAATAGACTCTTTTTGTAATAGGGACTCCTTTTGTAATATGGATCTTTTTTGTAATCTGGACCCTTTAATTCCCATGAAAGTCGTTCGAAAGGGTGATTACCAGCGGAATCAACGCCTTTATTTGCATTCATGTTGCATATCATGACATGGTGTTGATTCAAGAACAGTTCATTAAAAGGCTTTCAAAATAGAAAAAGTCCGCTTGCTTAGGGACGATAATATTACGAGTATCAAGTTAGGTCGAGCAAAGACCAATCGCGAAAGAAGACGATGCGACAATAAGGCACGTCGACGTTGAGAAGATTTGATCGGGTACGCGAGAATCCTAATTTTAAGTCTTCACATTTGACCATTTTTAAATTCTCGATTTTAATTTAACTCAAAAAAAAAAATTAAAAATATTTTTATTTTGCTTTGAAACTTCTTCTCTCATAAAACTTTCGGAAGAATAATAATAACAAAAGAAACCTAAAAGTTTCATTTTTAAGTAAGTTAAAATTTTTGAACCAAATGATCTTTGAGAATTTTAATTTAAACCCTAAAATTTTTAAAGTACTCCCTTAGGACCGATAGAATCCATCCCTTGTTTAGCGTATTATTCGTTTGCACCCAGAAAAGATCTTATCTGCATTATGCCTGCACTTGTTGATGTCATTTTTAGAAGCCACAAAAATAAAGTTCATGACGTCACAAGTCCATAAAATAGAATAAGAAGAGAAGACGAAGTCATCCATCATCCTGAAGACGACGTCGAGACATGGAGCATATGTTTTGCTTCCCGAAGTCAAGATCTCCAGAAGGAAGCTAACTGTCACCTGTAATTCATTATTAGTTTCTTGCAACGGACACATTTTTCTACTGATTGAAAGTCTTTTAAGGACTGTTCGAGAATCAACACCGCATTTGCATTCATGCATTGCATTGCATTACATTGCATTGCATTGCATTACATTGCATTGCATTGCGTTACATTGTACAATCATGACATATTTTACACCTTGCATAAAATTTTTGAGGGGTAATCCAAAGAACAATTAGAGTTTTATCATGAATTGAAGACACTCAAAAATCCAGATCCGAGCAGTTAAAAGATGGGCTCGAGGAAAAAAGAGAAAACAAGAAGTTTGATGTCTTTAATGCAAGAAAACTCTGTTTGAACCCTGGGTTGGTCGTTCCTTCGAATTCCAAAGATTCTCAGATTTGCACATGATGATGGAACAAGATGCCTCAAGATTCACGCGGCCATATTCTGCAAAAGATGGAGGGATGCATTAAAAATTACCGATCCACTACTTCCCCGACAGTCTAGCAGGACCTACCGTGATATGATGTGCTTTGGACCTAGCACTAAGTCGTCGGTATCTCTAGGGTACGAAGATGAAACCTGATGAAAGCTTCAAGGAATGTGCTTTGAGGTATCTGTGTTTAGTGACCCAAGTGCAACCCCGTAGATGAAGAGGAAATTGACTTCTATGCCATTTTTTATATTTATTCTTTAATAATATGCTCGAGAAAATGAAGGTCAGCTTTGAGGACTTAATGACAGTCAGAGCGAGAAACAAACATGCACTACGGGACCTTAGTTTAAAGACCAGACCTGCCTAGGAGCAAAAGGAAACAGAGAGATAAATGTGTATCACTTTCAAAACATTGAGGCACTGGGGCATGATACTAAGAAATTTGGGGTCGTTAAAAAATTAAGAAGCTGGTCGATAAGGAGTCGTGACAAGATAGTCATCCAATGATGGAAAAACAAGAAAAGAGGCAAGCCTACACTACCTTAGAAGGGGCAGAATGAGTCAGTACCCTGGAGATAATCCAAAGGTCCCTACGGTTTTCTCATCATTTCACAAAGAAATTCTCAACAACAAAAAAAAATCATTGTTTATTAGAATTAAAAATCACATTTCCATTTAGAAAAGCATTTTTACATTCTTGATTCTTTAAACATTTCATTTTTATGGGGTAGTTTTCCCATATGCATATACACACATTTTTGAATGAACATATGTATATATCATTTCTATACCAGGTCCTCGAATTTTGAATGCAACAGTACATTTGCTTCAAACCCAAAGATCAACTCTAAGTTGCATATATTTAGAAGAGATTGAGTGTTGTGGAGATACTGTAAATGTGAGTATCTGCTAGTTTACTTAGGCCAACAGAGGAACAAAAGCGAGTGTTTAGACAATGGGCAATTCCCATTTTAAGAATTTATCTTCTCAGGCACTTGTCGTTTTAGATCCTTGAAACGAAAGTTGACCCTAAACCTCTACCCCCTGAAGGCATTCTCAGGACATTTGTGAATATGTCAACGAATGGTGTTCTTTTACTTTACCAGAAGACACAGATGAGACCATACAGATTGGGTACGAAGATCAAAAAATCATCAGAAGAAAGTGGTTGAAAACATGGATATGTCCAAATGAAAAACCAAAAAGGAGATAAATGGTAATCAGAAGGCCGAAGCAATCCAGATCGAGTAAATATCAGAAGAGCTGCAGAGAGGCAATTAACTCCGAGCGGAAGATCGCATCAATACCCAGTATAGATCTGTGTTGATTCAAGGATACGTTCATAGACTCGAATAAGAAAAAAAGGAAAAAGGAAAGAAAAAAAAAAAAAAGAAGAATACTGTCTATGCTTCACACACAGATCAAACAATACAAGAACGAGACTTCAACTATGTGCAAGAGACACAAGGAATCCACATTTCAAGTAAACATCAGTTTTGAAAATTAGTATAGAAGCTCGAATTGAAGCCAAGTCAAGACAAGTCGGCCCGAAGATTGCCAATTTTGAAAAAGGAAATGACCTCTAGGGTGAAAACCCAAAAATGGGCAGTCTAGAGTGATCCTGAAAATGAAGAAAAAGAGTAGTCTGCCTGAGCTTGCTGGCATCAATATCCAGCCAAAATACATTGATCCGAAGGTACAAAAGAAGGAAGTGACCTCTAGGGTGAAAACCCAAAAATGGGCAGTCTAGAGCGATCCAAGAGAAAAAGTGAAAAAGAAAAAAGAGAGAAAAAAAGAAAGCACGAATAACATTTCATCTGGGCGTGCCAATCACAAGAATTCCCAGAAATGTATTCGTAGTCCTTCAAGAAATCTCAGTTCCGAGGAGTTCTGGAGGATCAAACATTCTTGAACAGAAAACGAACATCAGTATATAGCCAGAATGCAAGGCAGCATACAATAAAAAGAAAGGAAATGAACTCTAGGGTGAAAACCCGAAAACGGGCAGTCTAGAGTGATCCAAAAAAAAAAGGAATAATGGGCATATCCAAGTTACACAAGTACAAAAATCTTTGTTTCACTTAACCATAAACCAAAGGCCTACATTACAAGCCCCAAAGACCATTACGGTCATCCATAAATATCCAAGTTGAATGAGAATGTCTTGATTTCATTCCGCCTATAAGGGTTAACTTTTCTTCAAGGAACGTCAAACTTGAAGTGCTTGATCGACACCCAAATGAGGGAAGGATGGGGCATGGTGAGATAGTGAGATTAAGAGAGCCACCTTAAACGGGTAGAAACTAGGTAGGGTTGTTCCTCTCAAAAGCCTATTAGACCGGAAGAAACTATACATTGGCATATATCTCCATAATGGTCAAGATCTTCTAAATATGCACTTCATTAGAGTTGGTCTCGGCAACTTGAAACAGATGCGCTATGGTGTTTGATATTTCGGGGCAAACATGTTTTAAAAGGTTTGACATTTTCTCCCAAAGTTATGATGTTTACCATTTGTTCCAAACAATGTTTTCAAAATGTCCAAGTTGTGATTTTGAAATGATCATTATCTTTTCAAACAATCATTATTTTTTGAAATATACACAAGTAAATTGCCTTTTACTTTACTTTAAAAATGAATGATGATGAGATTTAAAGCATAGGGACCGAAAGTTAGTTCCCGTCGAAATGCTACGAGAAGATCAAGGAAGAGCTTAAGGGATGGAAGCATCTTGGCCCACCCTGGTGACTAGAAATAGATCAAGGCTCTATATGATAGGCCAGAAAATTCAAAGCAGTGGAGCCCGTGGTTGAATGGGGCAACGCCAAGCCAAGAAGATGACAAGGGTTCATATAAGAATAATATAAGAACCAGACGATCATTTATGATGGCGGGTGATAACTCTAAAGACAAGAAAACCTTTCGCACAAAAAAAGTACGACAAATGCTCCAATTTTAGTCGCACCAGTGCACGTGGTCGACCACTAAACGATCTTCGAGAATTCAATGGGATGTGTCTTTGGGGCAACACGATGAGTCAAAAAAAAAGGAGCAGGCCATCTCTACCTAAGCATGAAATTCAATGATTGCGAAACACACGGTACCCGCCTTGGTCGAGAAGGCGTGTTGTGCTCTAGTTTGGGCTACCAAGCGGCTCAAGAGCAGTACATGTTGTACCATACTACCTGGTTGATATCCAAGCTAGACCCATTAAAGTTCCTAATGGAAGCGCCAGCACTAACGGGAAGGATGGCTCGATGGCAGATGCTCTTATCCGAATTTGACATCGTATATGTTAATCAAAAAGCCGTAAAGGGGAGTGTCGTAGCGGACTTCCTAGCTAGTCGTGCTTCGGATGACTATGAGACATTGAACTTTAGTTTCCCAGACGAAGACTTGATGTGCATTACAACCGAAGAAGAGATTTCAAATGATAAGTCATGGAAACTTTACTTCGATGGAGCCTCCAACGCCCTCGGACATGGGATAGGGGCAGTACTAATCTCACCTGAGGACGTATATTATCCTTTCACCAGCAGATTGGAATTCTTCTGCACAAACAATATAGCTGAATACGAAGCTTGCATCAGGGGACTAAATTCAGCCATCGAGAGAAAAGTTAAGGAACTTTGAGTGTTCAGAGATTCGTCCTTAGTCACGAATGGATCCAAGAGCTCGTCAAAGAGTTCGAAAAGGTCAGCTTCAATTATCTACCCCGAGAAGAAAATCAGATGGCGGACGCGTTGGCAACCTTGGCATCCATGTTTAAAACAAACACCTGGGCAGAAATGAAACCCATTGAGATGCAGACGTTTGAAAAGCCTGCTCATTGTTGTAATGTACAGGAAGAGATTGACGGAAATCCATGGTACTATGATATCCCGCAATATGTCAAGCTTCGAAAGTATCCGAGAAGGGCAAACGACACAATGAAAAGCGCAGAAAAATGGCAACGAAATATGTCCTAGATGGGGAGATCCTATATAGGAAAAGTCATGATCAAACATTCTTTGAGATGTGTGGATGCCCGGAAGGCGAAGGAAATCTTAGCCGAAGTACATGACGGGATCGTGGAACGACGCCAACGGGTTTTCTATAGCCCGAAAAATTATGAGATACGGTTATTTCGGTTGACCATGGAGGAGATTGCATCGATTACGCCAGAAATGCCACAAATGCCAAATTTACGTGACAAAATTCATGCACCCCATCACCTCTACACACCATGAATTCTCGTGGCCTTTCGCGGCGTGGGGCATGGGCGTTATCGGGCGAGATCCATCCGAAAGCTTCCAATGGGCATCGTTTCATTTTTGTTCGCCATAGACTACTTCACTAAGTGGGTAGAGGCAGCGTCTTATGCCAATATCACGGGACTCTGAGTTTGAAGGAAATTATTTGTCGATACGGATTGCGAGAGGATCATCACCGACAATGCTTCCAATCCCGAACAACAAAATGATAAAGGACGTGTGCACTCAATTCAAAATAACACACCATAATTCCACAGTCTATCGTTCTAAAATGAATGGAGCGATGGGCGGCAAACAAAAATATAAAGAAGATCATAGCGAAGACTACGGATACCTACAAGGATTGGCATGAGAAGTTGCCTTTTGCCCTTTTCGCCTATAGAACGTCCATCCGCACATCAACGGGCAACGCCTTACTCCTTGGTGTATGGTACCAAGCAGTACTCCCAATTGAGGTAGAGATTTCGTCCCTCGGGTCTTAAACGAAGTAAAACTGGAAAGAAGCTGAATGGGTACAGGGCGGACTCGACCAACTAAATCTCATTGACAAAAAAAGACTAAAAGCCATTTGTCATGGTCAGATGTACCAAAAGTGGATGGTGCAGGCTTACAACAAAAAGGTGCGCCCAAGAGAATTCAAAGAAGGGGATCTGGTACTCAAAAGAATCCTCCCTATCCAGAAAGATTCTCGAGGAAAATGGATGCCCAACTGGGAAGGACCATACGTCATAAAAAGGCCTTCTCGGGAGGAGCCACGATCCTATGAAAATGGACGGGGACGAGCTGAAAAATCCTGTAAATTCTGATGCCGTCAAGAAATATTATCTTAAAAAAAAACTCTAAAGTGAAAACCCGAAAGGGCACTCTAGAATTCCAATTCAGAATTGAAAAAGAGAAAGATCGAGATGGTTGAACTTGGCAGTGAAGCAGGGTATCAATGCCCGTAAGAAAGGAGAAAGCGAACGTCAAAAAGGACCAAAACAAACCCACATAGATATTGAATCTCATACATCATGAATAGTCAGACATCACTAGGATTAGGAGCATGTCAATTCATTTGTCATAGCATTTTTGTTTTCATCTCAGACAGGTATCTGCAGATCCAAAAAGACATCGAAGACCATCACGGTGTGAATCCCAAATGAGAAGACAATGTTTTACATACAAAAGACACATGTTTTCAAGCTCTAGAGAGAGTTTCTATATAGGAAGAATCTACCTCTCCAAGGCTTCAGAAGCTGAAAGTTCTATATAGAAGGAAGGATTTGTGGCTCTAGGGTGAAGACTCGTAGTTCTATATAGGAAGAACTCACAGTCAAAGCAATTCACCTATGACACGGGGTTTTATAGAAAACTGTTGTGTCAAAAAAAAAAGAGTCTTATATAGGAAAGACTCCGAGCTTCATTGTCTTAGGGTAAAGGGTTCTATGTCGAAAAGAACCTGTAGCTCTGAGATTCCAGACGCCAAAAAGTTCTATATAGGAGGAACTGATGGCTCCAAGGTGAGGACTCGCAGTTCTATATAGGAAGAACTCCCAGTCAAAGCAATTCACCTATGACACAGGGTTATATAGGAAACTTGTTGTGTCAAAAGCAAAGAATCTTATATAGGAAAGACTCCGAGCTTCATTGTCTTAGGGTGAAGGGTTCTGTGTCGAAAAGAACCTGCAGCTCTGAGACTTCCAGACGCCAAAAAGTTCTATATAGGAAGAACTTACGAGCCCGAAAATTCAGCCAAGGAAGAACGGAGATGTCCAAAAGAATTCATTTTTCCAAAGCTACAATGAGAGCGAAGGGTTCTGTGTCGAAAAGAGCCTGTAGCTCTAAGATCGAAAGGTGACGAAGCTCTATATAGGAAGAACTTACGAGCCCGAAGATTCAGCCAAGGAAGAACGGAGATGTCCAAAAGAATTCGTTTTTCCAAAGCTACAATGAGAGCGAAGGGTTCTGTGTCGAAAAGAGCCTGTAGCTCCAAGATCGGAAGGTGACAAAGCTCTATATAGGAAGAACTTATGAGCCTGAAGATTCAGCCAAGGAAGAACGGAGATGTCCAAAAGAATTCGTTTTTCCAAAGCTACAATGAGAGCGAAGGGTTCTGTGTCGAAAAGAGCCTGTAGCTCCAAGATCGGAAGGTGACGAAGCTCTATATAGGAAGAACTTACGAGCCCGAAGATTCAGCCAAGGAAGAACGGAGATGTCCAAAAGAATTCGTTTTCCAAAGCTACAATGAGCGAAGGGTTACGTGTGTCGAAAAAGAGCCTGTAGCTCCAAGATCGGAAGGTGACGAAGCTCTATATAGGAAGAACTTACGAGCCCGAAGATTCAGCCAAGGAAGAACGGAGATGTCCAAAAGAATTCGTTTTTCCAAAGCTACAAACAGAAAGTCGATAAATATGAGAGCGAAGGGTTCTATGTCGAAAGAGCACTGTAGCTCCAAGATCGGAAGGTGACAAAGCTCTATATAGGAAGAACTTACGAGCCTGAAGATTCAGCCAAGGAAGAGCGGAGATGTCCAAAAAATTCGTTTTCCAAAGCTACAAAAGGGAAGTCCGATAAAACTCCAAGATCGGAAGGTGACGAAGCTCTATATAGGAAGAACTTACGAGCCTGAAGATTCAGCCAAGGAAGAGCGGAGATGTCCAAAAAAATTCGCTTTTCCAAGGCTACAAACCAAACAGGGAAGTCTGATAAAAATGAGTGCTTTTGATCTTTGCTTTGCCCTCGTTTCACAAGAACAAGCAAAGAGGGGCAACTGTAATCACTCATTTTTGACCGGGTTTTAGTGTTATTAGTGTTATTATAATACTAAAATTATATATATAAAAAAGGCAAAAAAAAAAGCAAAAAAAGCAAAAAAAAATATAATAATAATAAAAAAGGGGGGAGGGGAGTGGAGCACAAAGCTCAACGTCACCCTCCTCACCCCTATAAATAGAAGCAATTGGCAGCAAGAATGGAGGGCCAAAAATTGAATTCACACGCCAATTGAAGAGAAATTTTGGCAATTGCAATTGCTCTTGCAATTGCAACAATTGGAATCGGCAAGGGCAGGCCAATTCGGCTAGCCCAGGACCGGGGTAATATCCTCGGTCCTAACCGGTTCGATCGGGGTCCTATTTTAGGTCCGATCTAGTTAAATTTTTGGAGGGGTCGCGGTAGATTTGGCGGAGTTAAATCGTTCGAGCTCCTAGTTAGGTATATTTTCTTCCTTTTTTTATTAGTGTTGTAATTTTTATAATTTAATGAAGTATCAGTTATCTTAAAATTTTAGTCTTATTTTTTATTTTGTATATTTATGTTTTAGATTAATATTTAATATGTTTTAAATTTGTGTTGTATATTAATATTTTATTATGTTAGATATGTTTTTATTTATGAGTTAGATTAATATTTATTTATGTATGTTTTAGAATAGTATTTTATTTATGTTGAGTTTGTTTTTATTTATGTGTTAGATTAATATTTATGAATATTAGTATTTTGTTTATGCTAGATATGTTTTTATTTATGAGTTAAATTAATATGTATATATGTATGTTTTAGTTTAGCATTTTATGTTAGATTAGTATTCTGTTATGTCAATATTTATTGTATTTAAAAATTTTGCCATGTTTTATATTTTTGCCACTAAGATTGCATATCGAGATATAAATTGTTAATGCGGTGTCCTTTTATCCGAGCGTAAATGGGGCCAGTATCAAGCGTAGTGATAGTGGTTGGGCGTTTATTCTCGGATAACGGGACCCTTAAAATATATTCGCAATTATGACCGAAATTTAAAATAATCGTCACTTTAATCCGGAAAATCCAATATTAATAAAGCGGTAATTATTAAAGTACCAATTTTTTGGGCGGTGTGGGGGTGCTAATCCTTCCCCATCCGTAACCGACTCCCGAACCCTGTCTTTTTGAATCTCTGGTTTTGTGGTGTCCGGCCTACCTAAGTGGCCGGTGGCGACTCCATTTTTATGAGGTTTTTTTGTAAACCCTGCGGAATAAATATTTTTAAATATCACAAACACTTTTGAAAAAAAACATTTCAAAATATATTATCGTTTTTATTTAGCGAGACCTTCGCTACACAACTGATTCAAAAGCCTGACCAACTATGGGTCAAGATAATGCGCAGCAAGTATAAATGGGTGGGGGACCTTCCTATCTCATTGGCTAGACCCAATTGTTCGAGATTATGGAGGGGTATCACCATGGTTTGGTCGGATGTCAGCGAGGGCTTGACTTGGAATGTGGGCAATGGTTCGAGCATCGACTTTTGGCATGACGATTGGCTGGGTGATTTCGGCCCCTAATCAACCTGGTTATCAATGCTACACCCGTGATAGGTTCTATTTTCACGATCATTGCTTCCATGGTGGATGGTAATGGCAATTGGAGATGGGATGTTCTTGATGGATTGTTACCTAATGATGTCCTCCTGCGTTTAATGGCGACTAAACCTCCTCTGCCCATGGCAGGAGCTGATACTCGTGACTGGAAGTGGTCTGAAAATCGGGGGGTTCACAGTTCGATTGGCATATTTGATGAAGTCTAGACAGGGTAATTGTGATGGCGCTAACATATGGCGCATCATCTCTAGGTTCCAAGGTATTCCCTGTATCCGCACTTTCTTATGGTAATGGCTCGTGGTAGTCTCCTAACGAACCTTGAGAAAGAGCGTCGTCATCTTACTGTTAATAATCGCTGCGGAGTTTGCGGTTTGCATTGCACCCTGAATCCATTGACCACCTCTTCCGTTGGTGTCCGACAGCTCTTTCTGTCTGGTCGGCTTTGATTAAACTCGGAAAGCTCTCGGAATTCATGTCCATGGACCGAACCGAGTGGCTGGTAATTAACCTTACTCAACCAGATTATTTCGCTCGTAATCCTTTGCATTGGGAGCTCATGTTTGGTGCGACTGTTTGGCTGCTATGGCTATATAGAAATCATGTGATTGTCGACCCGGATAACATGGAACATAGATCAGTGCTAGAAGCAAGCCGAGCGCTAATGGAGGAGATGGTTCGTACGATTGCTACCGTTTCACAACCTCACTCTCTGCAAGATCGTGATGATGGCCAGAGTGAGCATTGGTTGCTGCCTCTACCAGGTTGGTTTAAGCTGAATTGTGACGGGTCCAGGGATTCAATGAGTGGTTCTGCTGCGTGCGGAGGATGATGTTGGTCGATGGATTATTGGATTTTCTAAACAGGTTGGGTCTTGCTCTGTCATAGAAGCTGAGTTGTGGGGAATTTATGAAGGATTATTACAAGCATGGAATGTTGGCTGTCGACAGATAATTCTCGAGACAAACTGTTTGGAGGCAGTCAGATTTCTGAATCGAAAGGATGGTACTTCTGGTCCTTTTACGGTCATGGCCCATATCCGGCAATTGTTGAAAAGGAGGTGGCAGGTTGATATTCGCTACACTCGCCGACATTGTAATCAAGTGGCAGACGGCTTAGCCAAGCACGCCCATGCTTCTCCCGGTCTTTTACACGTTTACCAGGCCCGACTTTATCTTGCAGAAACTACATGCCGAGTGTAACGCTCTTATGGGCTAACTCTGATATTCCTTTACTCACCAAAAAAAAAAAAAATCCTTATGAACTTTTTCTTATTGTAAATTTATTTAACAAAAGACTTGTCATTTTAAAGATAGTTATGCTATCATCTGGTCGTTGTGGTATAGTGATAAGTATTTCTGCATGTCATGCGGACTACCCAGGTCCGATACCCAGCAACGGCTATTTTACCTTTTCAATTTTGTTCACATTCGTTCTCTACCGAATCGCTTCCTTTGCTTGAACTCCCCCCAATGAATCTAATATAGACCTAACCTATTTAAACACAAGCCCAATCCGATAGTTAAGGCACAACCGGATTCAACCAAACTCCACCCAAACCCGTAACTTGTATTTGATTTTTAAACCCAGAAAAGAACTCCACCCTACCCTGTTTGATTTTCAGATTCAAATTAATTGGTTTAAATATAATTTGTAGACCTATTAAAAGATTATTACGTGTCCTATCTACAACTTTTTATTTTATTTTATTTTATATACTGATATAATTGTATGGTATAGGATAATATTCTTTCTTAATCATTTTAAAAGACATACACACCTTACACATTCGTTCGAATTCGTATCTTTTAAGATGAACATCAGGGCGATTCAAAAATTTACGGAACCATGTATAGTTTATTAAAACGAGACCCATTAATTTATAATTTCAAAGATATAAGGTTGTTTTAAAAAATATTTTTATCGTAATAAAAAAAACTATTATCACTATTATTTTATTTTTAAATGTTGTATTTAAAATAATTTGATCATATGCCGACTCGCGAATGGATTTTCGCACATGATCATATAGGATAAAGGTTTAAAATGAAAATTTTAAATATTAATTTCAATTTTTTGACAAATTTAATTCTAATTAGAGGGGGTGCTCCTAGTTGGTCTAAAACTATGGGTGAAAATAGGGTGAGGCAGGAACGGTTTTGCATTTCTCACTCCGTACCCAACACTTGCCGTTACTGTTTCCGATAATCCCATTAAATACTTTGAGGATTTTTTTTCGTCCTCATACCCTCCGCGCGCGGATCTTTGTGGTTTTCGGGGAATCCTCATCCAAAAAACTAAACAAAAATACTATTTTACTAACCAAAATAAATGGTCAATTCAGTTTAAAATATAAAATTTTGATGCTTCGATTGTAAGCAGTTACGTGATGAAGAAGATTGAAATGGTGGTGTTGGGGAAGATTTAAACTAGAGTTTTAGCTTATATCTAAAAACTAAGATAGAAACATGTTGAGAAACTTTAGTGCAGCTAGGTTTGAGAGAAACTTAAAGTGATAATAATATAGTTAAGATTTTTTTATTAAGATATATATTAGGAGTATATAGAAAATAAGTATACATATTTTTAAAAATCTTGTAAAATATTGGAATCCTTGCGGATAATTTTTGGGATCCCACGATTATTTATACGGTTACGACTCGATTATCCTTACGATTCTGATATAGCAATCCTCATCCCCATTTGAGCTTCGGTGATAAAACTTCCCCATCCTTGTCCCCATCCCCATCCCCATCCCTATCCTCGTGGGTAAAAATTTCAGTTATTCTTTATCCCGTCGGTTTAGATCCCCACGGTTTTCGGATATTCCCCACCCAATTCCCACCCTCATCTAAAACACATGACCAGTGATGAAGCTAGGATCAAGTATTGGGAGGGGCAAGAGTCTATTAAACCTTTAAATCTAAAAATTGGGATGAGCAAAGACCTTATTCGACTAATATTTAAATTAAAAAGGACCTAAAATACAATTATACCAACAAATCTGAGAGGGGCAACATCCCCTCATAACCTATTAATGGCTTCGTCCCTGTATATGACCTAAGAAAATATGAGGAAACAAAGATGAACAGCTTGGCCAACCAACCAAATGTGATTACTGATATTAATTTCAATTTTAAATGATGTATTCAAGTGATTTAGTTCAGAGGCTTACTTGCAAGTCTTATTTAGATTATAGATATTTTGTTTTCAGACTATTTTATTTAGTCTTAAGGGTCACTTTTGTCCCTATAGTAGTTTTAATTTATCGATTTCACATTTATGGTATTTCCGTATCAATTTAGCCCCTAAAGTAATCGAATTGCATCATCGTTTGCCCCTTGACTGGCGGAAGCCAACGTTGACCGTTACGGTGCTGAAGTGGAAGTTTATGATGCTGACATGGCAGTTCACATATGAAGATGATGTGGCAGAGGTGCAAACTTAATTTTTCAAGCGAGTTCGAGGGCAAAATTAATTTTCTGGTTGAGCACAAGGGCAAAATTAATTTTTTTGGCAAAAAAATATGAGTAAAATACTAAAATATTAAAATAACATAAAAATTAATAAAAAATTTTAATTTTTGGGACGGAGGGAGTATTAATTATGGATAGACAATGTATATTGTTATTAATTACTTCATTCATTCAGTATTTTCAGTTATCCATCAATATCAGTCTTTTCCAAGTTCAATCATATTCCATTCTCTTATATCGTGAGTTCAAGACTTAATAAAAATAAAATTTCTCTTTTTTTTTCTTTAAGTAAAAATTGTTAAAAAAATATTGTTATTAATTACTTCATTCATTCAGTTATGCATCAATATCAGTCTTTTTTCGTTCAAAAAAAATATCAGTCTTTCCCTTCAATTCAAGTTCATTCCACCATGCATTTTCTAACAACAATTTGGTTCCCGATGGTACGTAGGGTTGTAAATCAGACAAGAAAAATCGTGAGTTATTCGAGTTTGATTCTATTAAAACTCAATTAATAATTAATTTAATTGGACTCGATTCGAGTTTGAACTTGACTCTAGTTCTTAACAAGCTGAGCCAAGTTACTCGATATCTGACTCGAAAAGCTCGTGATCTATTTGAAAATATAATATATTAGATTTTTAAATTTTTTAAAATTAAAATGTATGTTGTTGAATAATAAATATTATTATTATTATTGTTATTATTATTAATAGGTTGTAAGTGAGACGAGACATGTCAAATCGTGAGATACTCGAGTCTGAGTCGATCAAAGTTCGGCCAACACTCAGCTCGATTGGACTCGACTTGAGCTCGAATTTGACTCGAGTTCTTAACAAACCGAGTCTAACTCAGCACTACTCGAGCTCAACTCAGCTCATTTACTCTATGCTTACTAGAATAAGAATATGTGGAATGTAGGTATTTTTACATATATCAATTACTAGACATTTCGAAACCAGCGGGATGATGCCCCCATGGCCATGTGAAAGAATATGCTAAGTGAGAGGATAATAATATCCCAGTTGGCCGTCTCTATCCGATTAGTACAAACATGACCAATATGTGCATATATCATTAACAAATTTGAATATATATATATATATTCTCTTAAAATGACATGCTTATGAATCATCTTGCTACTAACATTAGAATAGGATATAAAGATATAGAAGGGGATTGGATTCTTTTCGATCGTCTGATTAGGAGGAAAAGAATCTCTGGAGCAGGTATTAACAATAAATCCAAACTTGTTCTTAGCCAAAAGAGCAATACACATTGAACGACTCCAAACGTTGTTGTTTTCGAATACTTGGAGTTGATGTGAAACTATCAATGCATCTGGTGTATCAGACAGATGCACATAAAAAGGGTGATTGAAATCGACAATGTCTTGAGTAAGTTTCATTAAGAGAGAGCGGAAATGAAAGATTTCGGTTAGTGGCGGAATTCAACATTATTTGTAGATAGGTCATTTAAAATGTTTAAATTTATGGGTGACAACAAAGAATTATATATATTTTAAGGGATTAAATAATAATTTTACCATTATATAAATTTATAATTTTTAAAATTTTGGGGCCGTGACAGTCACAGATCCCTCCTACGTTCTGCTCCTGATTTCGATCATAAATCGTCGTTTATGATGACTATGATACCATGTTAAACCAGACCATGGCTGAAGTGTATGTGTATGGTGGTATTTGTGGGAACGAAAAGTGAAGAGGTATTTAGAAAAAAAGGATTACTATCTATGCACAGGCGGTGAAAACTTTTAGTTCCTACAAACGCCTTAATTTAAGGATTTGGGGTTTTAATTTAAGGTTTTAAGCGTAGGGGTTTAGAATTTAGGGTTTAAGGTTAGAGTTTAGGTTTTAGGATAATATGGATAGAGATTTAGGTTTTAACCTATAAACCCTAAATTTTAACCCTAAACTCAAAATTTTATCAACAACCCTTAAATTCAAAACTACCATACTTAAACCCTAAAACTAAAGCGTTTGTGTAAACAAAATTTCTACAAGCGCTTAAGCATAGAATAATTACCCTTAGAAAAATACTCATCCATCGAAATAATAGATTACAGCTGGTGAATACAATCCGACTAAATCAACAGTCGTCTAATTAACTATCTAACTGGCCATCTAATTTCCTAAAACTAATTAAGCTGAGAAACTAACTTACTAGCAACTAACCTCACTGTAAGACCCGAATTTTACTCGGGTATATCCATATATACATACATAATTCACTATAAACAAAACTAAAAAATAAATAAACAAATATAAGTTCAAAAAATAATAAACAGTCCAAATATCAATCCATTTTATACATAAAGCCCAAAGATACAAAACAATGCCTAAATTACAGTTGTCTACACCCAATTTTTCGCTCAAATATATCACATGGTAGCACGTCATTGGTCCAAAAGATTTTACGCGGATAATGGTATTTTTCCCAACAGCTGGCCGCTGATGTTACATGGGTGACGCCAGCATGATATCACGGTACACTATTCCCTATATAAAGGATGAGCGAGAAAATTCAGGGCAATTAATGATGAAATGATGACAACATTAATTTGAAAATTGAAAAAAGAAAAGAGAAAATACTACTTGAGAAGCCGAAAGAACGTCGGAAAGGAAAAGAATCGTCGAAGATGACTATTGAAGTCAGAAATCACTGTTGGAAGATACATCCTTCTTCGATCTACTCATTTCCTGCATTAAAACATTAAAAGTGTTAGATTTAGAGCAAAAAATAAAGAAAAACATAATTGAAAAATAAAAAGAAATGGGCATAGTGGTTTAAAGGCTATTGGAGCCGAAAATAAGCGTGGTTCGGGTAGATCTAGACTGTGGAAGATAGGAGATTCTACCAGGTCTGTTAGTTTAGGGTTTTTTAGGTGAAAATCAGGAATTTGGAGAGTTTTTAGGTTTCTAATATGGTGGCTGACGTTGCTTGTGGCAATTGAAAATTGCATCCCGACGACCAACAGAGCAGACAAACAGTGTTAGGTGATCAAAAGATAGTGGTCGAAGATTAAACGGTGAAGTTTGCGACGGGGCTTGTCCAAAATATATGGTGTCCATCGAGTTCTTGATGAACTCGGAAGAACACCATCCCAAAGTTGGTGTTTTCGATCCAAAAGAAGGAGGAATATGGGTTTTTGTATATTTGTGGTCAGAGGGTTAGAGAGAGAAAGAGGTGTAGAGCGAGGAGAAATTCGAAAAAATGAAAAAATAAATAAAAAAGAATGGTCTGCGTTGGTCTTTTTATAGATTGTATATCCGGGCCTCAAGGCTCGTGAATCCCCATGGCAAGCCCGTGAGTCCTCACAGTGGCCCGCGCCTAACTTTGGGCTATCTTGTAATTTGACTCAAAACTTTCAATAAAATTTAATTTGGCCCTTAATTGTTTGTTTTAAGTTTTAATTTATTATAATTTAGTCCATTACAACCTTTAATTATTTAATTTAAATGCTTTAATTGTTATTAAATTGATGCATGTTTTAATTAATGCATACAGTATAATTGCTAGACAATTAAAACGCCTTGTTAATATTTTAGTTAGTAAATATAGCCTTAGCCTTTAAGCTTCTTATTAGGCTTTAATAATTTAATTAAGGAGATAATCATAGAAAATTAATGCGTATTAAACGGGAAACTTTGAAGTTCTAATTTGGGTGATGTCCCATTGCAATGGGGTGTTGTTCAACATGGGCTTTTAAGTAGAATATTTAATATTCTTTAAAACACTATAATTTGATAAATAATTTAGTTAATTAATTAGAGCCTTGATTAGAATTAGAACTTAAATAATTAGACTAATTAAAACATTAGGGAATATTATATAAAATTTTGGGTTTAAATATGGATGATGCTCAAGCAATTGGGTGTTGTCTCATGTAAACTTTTAAATTAAATAATATTAATAAATTTAAACAATACACAAAATTAAATAGTGTCTTTTAGATTAGTTCTTAAAATGAACAACACAATAATCATGCATATAAAACCTTTTATATTCGAATTGTATTTTTGGGAATATGAATAGAGATACCCTGAGCGTATAGGGGTATTTCCAATCTCATATTCGAAACAAAAATATATTTTCTTATAAAAGGAATATTTTCATTCGAAACATAATCTCAGTTAATAATTAAAGATTAAATTAAATTTGAATTATTATTCTCAAAATGCCAATATGCCTCGTAAAATTTAAGGTACCGATATCGGACGTTAGTAGGGGTGTTAATTCTTCCCCACACATAACCGTCTCTTGAACCCTAATTTTAAAAGAATAAATCTCTGGTTATTTTTTTGGTGTCTGGTTTATCAAAGTGACCGGTGGCGAGTCCAAAATATTTTCAAAATTAAATTATAAAGGAAAAACTCTAATTTTCAAAATAATCGTCCAAGCTATTTTTACCTGGGTTAAAAATGGTGAAAGCTTGGCGACTTCGCTGGGGAACACTCGTGAGTTAGGCCTAAAAAATTTTACGTGGCATTTTGGCATTTTAGGAGTGGTAATTCAAATTTAATTTCTTCAATAATTATTGGACGGGTTTGTGGAAAGAATATAAATATGCTTTTTATTTGTTTGATATATCTGTCATTCATGCATAAGCCTTTTACTCAGGCTTCTCCTTTAGGTGGAAGCAAGACATGATCCTATGTGAGGTATCCATCTCAATGATCGAAATTTTGTCTCTCTTCTTGTATACCAACCCTATACACCACGAGGTTACGCCTCTGCTATAAGGGGACATATACTCCCAAATTGATGTCTTGCTATCGCAGTAGGCAGTAACGACAGTTCGAGTACCTAGAGTCTAGAACAAAAATCACATGCTGTAATCTAGAAGCCTACCTAGGATAGGGGGCTGCCGGTTTAAATACACTTCTCTGGTTATTCTCTCAACTCAATATAACTTGCTTTATTGATCAATTTAATTTAAATTTTTCCCTTCAATATTATTTCACAAATACGACCACAGTCTTTTTTTTGTTTTTCTATATGACATCATATTGCATTTATAGGGGTATCGATTTGAGAGTTAATTAATTAGGAAGTGTTCATAATGGCCGAAGGATCTGATAAACGAGGAAAAGGAAATACCTCAGTGTGAACATGGTCAGAAGAGACTCAGTATACAAACGGGGACAGTATTCGAGAGGACCACATGTCAAGAATGAAGAATGTCACTAAGATTAATTCTGGTCAAAATGAGTGTTTGTCAAAACTCAAAGCGATATGGGAACAGTGGGATGGGCGAATGAAGAGTCGTTTTTAATATGAGTTTGGGGATATAGTGCTATTGTTGGATGTCCCAGTAGACCAAGAGCTTGTTAGAGATATGACAAAGTATTGAAACTCGGTGTACAACTGTTTCACATTCAGAAAGTACAAGGCAGAAAGTACAATGCAATTCTAAAGCCTTCGGGTCATCAGTAAGTTATTCGGGCATGATGTTAGGTCCTTCAGGCCAACACCTTTAAAAATAATGAGAACTTTTCGAATGTCGTCACAAAAAAGATAGTGGGGCATGATATCAAAAAAGATTTGGGCCATCAGATTCAAGGAAAAGAAGGAAGCCTAGGTTGGAAACCAATATAGATTAACTTCGGGCTCAAATGAAGAGGATTCACAATTTAATCGGTCCAAAGTTTCAGCGTCTCTCGTTGAAGCACATGAAGTTTCTTAATGATTTACCCGAATTATACATCCACCTTACAATTAATATTGGAAGATTAATAACAGATTCAACTTTTTGCATGTCACAAATATTCCAAGCATATAAGGGGATCGTTCAAAAGAGGAAGAGAAACAAAAGATCTTGTGCGAGCTTCAAACAGAAAGATCAACACACTTTAGGCAGAATGAGCAGCCACTTTAAAGATCTTAGTGCTTCAAGTAGAAAATTTAGAGATATTTCATATTACTTCAAGAAGAATTATTATTACCTGATGATATTTCTTTTTGCAGGTTTAGTTTTTCCCCAGAGGAGAAGGTGAATCAACGTTACTAGCAAATGATAAAGAGCTCTAAATGATAAGAGTTCACATAGCAAAGAATATAGAGTTCTTGATGAGAAAAATTTGACAAGCAAATAATATAGAGCTCCTAATAACAAGAGTTCGTCAAAGCAAAGAATATAGAGTTCCAGATAAGAAAAACTCGCCTAACAAAGAATGGATAATTCCTAATGAGAAGAGTTTGCACAGCAAAGAACATAAAACCTCATAATGAGAAGAGTTTGCTTAGCAAAGAATAAATAATTCTTAATGAGAAGAGTTCGTCAGCAAAGAATGAATAATTCCTAATGAGAAGAGTTCACCCAGCAAAGAATGAAGTTCTCATAATGAGAAGAATTCACCATTTGAAGAATGAGTTCTTAATGAAATGAACTCGCTTGTTCAACACCTTTATAAAGAGGTGGATCAACATTTCAGAAGAATGAAGAGTTAGATTATTTCAGACTTCGCAAGAAAGGTCAGGAGTACCTAATGAGAAGAGCTCACAGATCAGTGTTTTTAAAAAGAATGAGTTTCTAATGAGAAGAGCCTGCTTGTTCGACACCTTTACAGAGAGGTGGATCAGTGTTTTCAAGAGGAATAAATGGGTTCTTAATGAGAAGAGCTAGTCCATACTTTGGTTTAGCCTTGGCAGAAGGATTGAGAAGTTCATAATGAGAAAAACTTTTTCAAGCTTTCTAAAAGTTGAAGGAGTGAAAGTTCGCAATAAGAAGAACTTGCAACTCAGATGACAACCAGATATATCGGACAAATTCATGTCTTTTTAGTCATTTTCCAATTCCTATTCCACAATAATGAGCAAAGAGGGGCAGTTGTAAGACCCAAATTTTACCCGAGTATACTCATATATACATACATAATTCACTATAAATAATACTAATAAATAAATAAATATAAGTCCAAAAAATAATAAACAGTCCAAATATCAATCCATTCTATACATAAAGCCCAAAGATACAAAACAAGACCCAAATTACAGTTGTCTACACCCAATTTCCCGCTCAAATCCAATAGACCACATCCCAACAAGCACAAAACAGGCTGGATCCTAAGTTTCCTGCCCAAATATGCCATGTGGCAACACATCATTGGTCCAAAATACTTCACGTAAATAGTTGTCCTTCTCCCAACAGCTGACCGATAACATCACATGGGTGATGTCAGCATGATGTCATAGTGCATTATCCCCTATATAAAGGATGAGAGAGAAAAGTCAGGGCAATTAATGATGCAATGATAACAACATTAATTTGAGAATTATAAAAGAAGAAAAATAAATACTGCCTGAAAAGCTAAAAAGACACCTAAAATGAGGAAAATCATCGGAGACGACGATCGGAGCCAAAAACCACTGTCGAAAGGTACATCCTTCTTCGATATACTCATTTCCTGCATTAAAGCATTAAAAATATTAGATTTAGATCAAAAATAAAGAAAAAAGAATTGAAAAATAAAAAGAGATGGCTGAAGTGGTTTAAAGGCTATTGAAGTCGAAAATAAGTATGGTTCGAGTATATCTAGATCGGGGAAGATGAGAGATCTTATCGGATCGATTAGTTTAAGGTTTTTAGGTGAAATATGGAATTTTAGTTTTTAGGTTTCTGGCACGGTGGTCGGCGTCACCTGCGACGTCCGAAAATTGCATCCCGACAGCTGATAAAGGAGTAAGGGTGGCTAGAGAATAGTGTTAGGTGATCGAAAGGTAGTGGTCGAAGATTAAACGGCGAAGTTTGTGACGGGTCTTGGCCAAAATCTATGGTGTTCATCGAGTTCTTATGAACTTGGATGAACACCATCCCAAAGTTGGTGTTTTCGACCCAAAAGAAGGGGAAATTTGGGTTTTGTATGTTTGTGGTCAGCGGGTTAGAGAGAGATGTGTAGAGAGAGAGAAAATTTGAAAAAAAATGACGAAAAAAGAAAAATAATGGTCTAAGCTGGTCTTTTTATATGCGGTATAATCGAGCCTCAAGGCCCGCAAATCCCTGTGGCAAACCTGCTTTGGGCTATCTTGTAATTTGGCTCGAAACTTTCAATAAAATTCAATTTGGCCCATAATTGTTTGTTTTAAGTTTTAATTTGTTATAATTTAGTCCATTACAACCTTTAATTATTTAATTTAAATGCTTTAATTGTTATTAAATTAATGCATATAGTATAATTGCTAGACAATTAAAATACCTTAGTTAATTTTTTGTTAGTAAATAGAGGCTTAGCCTTTAAGCTTCTTATTAGGCTTTAATAATTTAATTAAGGAGATAATCATAGAAAACTAATGCTTATTAAATGAGAAGTTTTGAAGTTTCAATTTGAGTGATGTCCCATTGCAATGAGTTATAGTTTAACATGGACTTTTAAGTAGAATATTTAATATTCATTAAAACCCTATAATTTGATAAATAATTTAGTTAATTAATTAGATCCTTGATTAGAATTAGAACCTAAATAATTAGACTAATTAAATCATTAGGGAATATTATATAAAATTTTTGGGTTTAAATATAGATGATACTCAAGCAATTTGGTGTTGTCTCATGTATACCTTTAAATTAAATAATATTCATAGATTCAAACAATACACGAAATTAAATAGTGCCTTTTAGATTAGTTCTTAAAATGAACAAGACAATAATCATGCATATAAAACCTTTTATATTCGAAATGTATTTTTGAGAATATGAATAGAGGTACCCTGTGCGTGTAGGGCTATTTCCAATCTCATATTCGAAACAAAAGTATATTTCCTTATAAAAGGAATATTTTATAAATTAGTTTGACGTCATTTTCCAACACTAATTTATGACCAAGTGGAAGTTCAAAAAAACATGGTCGCCAGAATGCCGAGAAAGAAAACCATTAACCCATTCATTCTTAGTTTTCTGCAAGAACAAATTCTCCATATTGTGTCGGGTAGATAGAGATTCATCAAAATATGTATATATTTCATTAGTCGAACAAAAATCATATATCCTTTTTCGGTGCTTCTTTTTATATCTCAATATTAAAATATTAAATTATAAACCATAATTCTAAACTATAAACCCTAAAAATACACCATACCCTTAATTTCTTAAATTCCTAACCATAAATCACAACTTTAACTATAAATTTAGTGTGGGGCATAAAAGATGGTAGAAAATTTCTATATTCATTAATCACTCAAGCATTAATCCAAATAAATGGTGATCAACCATATATACATGTCACTCTCAATACTTGAGGAACGGGAGGAAAATAAGGATGTAAGACGTAGGATTGAGGCTAATAAGTAAACTTGATGATGATATTGATGGGTCATAGATTGTGGTTTCTATTCTCATCCATATAATTTTTGGGTAAAACTTTGATATACAGACTGTGTAAAATTAATTTTACACAAGTATGTGTATTTACACTATAAAAACTCAAATTCCTAACCCTAATCCTAAAAAACTAAACCTAAACTTTAAACTCTATACACTAAATTCTAAACACTAATCTTAAATTCTAAACCCTACAACCTAAACCTTAAACCCTAACTCTTAAAACTAAAAGGCACGTATAGATTAAAGTTTACACGACCTGTGTATCAAAGTTTTTTCCATAATTTTTATATTAATATAACCTAGATTGTAAGCCTCATTAAAAATTTCTTTAAACTTAAATAGAGGAAAAGAGTACACACAATTAAAAATAAACTACAACCAACATACACGAACCAACAAAAAAACAAAACAGTACTGAACATGGACAAAATTAGGATTCTATTTCGAGGTGTAAAGTATTATTGTTTTTGAAAGGAGGGAATAATCTATAAGTTTCCTATAATTTTTTTAAAATTATTACTATATAAATTAGGCTCTGTCTAACCTATGCACAAAAACAAAGCCATGATTTGAGGTTGGGACACAAAACAAAAATGTTTGAAAGTGAGGGACAAATTTATAAATAAATTATTTTTTTTAAAATTATACAGGAGAACAGAAATGACGCTTTGCTAAATTTACACATATGGCTTTGCTAAATTTTTATAATTATTATTAGGATAAACTGCATTTGCTGTCATTAAACTTTTATGACGCTTTCACTTTCGTCACGAAAATCAAAAAAATTCGTTACAGTCACTAGATTTTGAATTATCTTTCCCTACTGTCATTGTCACCAAAATTGTTAAAATTTACAGCCACCGCATAGGTTAAAATATTGACGAACGGAGCGTCGCTCGTCAATTCCAACGATGGAAAAGATCTGTTTTGCCATGAGATTAACATAGTTTAGCTTTAAGTTTATCTAGCAGCGAATCAGAACTAAAAATCTCAACTGGAACTAAAAATTATAAGTAACTTTTTGATATGCTATTGTTAATTGTCACATAAGTTTGAAACTAAATTATATTAATCTTCTGACCAAACGGATCCTTCGTACGGTTGGGATTTACTGGTTGAAAAATTAAAATTTTTTTAAGAAGAAGACTTTAACGTGTCACATCAATATTTTTTAACGACAATAATCGTAGCGAAACGAATTAAACATTTAATGACTGTAATGAAAGTTTTTTTTATCTCAATTATCAAAATCAAAAGACACTAATATTTCAGTTACCACTAGCTTAGTTTAACCTTATTATTATTATTATTGCTTTGTGTAAATTGAGCAAAGTGAAAAAAAAGTTGAAAAGATCTAGATGCATATGGAAAGAGAGAAGCGTATCTTTGAGTCAGCAGCCACCTTTGGGGCACGCTGTCAATTTTCTCTAACTGTCGTGTTGATTTTGCAATCGTGTCTGCGATTGGAATAGAAATTTTCTATATTATTTAATATCTTTATTTATGTTAATTAGGATTTCTTTAATTTTAATCTCTAATTTCTTGGGAGGCTCTCGTTTTCACAATTTGAGGGACCCAGAATAGGAATAAGAATAACAATAGGAATAGGAATAGGAATAGGAATAGGACAAAGGAACCTTGTAATTCATCCTACTGCACTGCTACTCTTGGAATAGCATCCCCTCCAAATCTTAAAATTTTAATTATACAATCTTGTAGCTGATTAATTACGACGTGAATATGATACCCCCAATTATTCTAATTCATTCTCATCCTAAACAAAATTTGTCCCACTGACCGGAACTAACCAGTACTATTTCTCATGCTTCGGTTCGATGCGTGTTGCCTTTAAATATCTATATATATTTGAATCCAAAAGTAACTAAATCTGAGAAAATCTTAGACGTATCTAAAGAAAATTCCTATTTATGTACCGTGGCCACGACGCAGTCCAGACTAATCGTAATATCAGAAAAACAAAGAAATTGAACCTTAATTAGCCAATTGAGCTTATAATATTTCTCACAAGCCAGCAGCGGTTAAAACAGACAAACATCTGGTAGCCGTTTGGTCATTTTCCGGCCAACCTTAGCCAGTGGCCACCCCGGCTCTCAAGTGGAGGGAGTAGGGGTGTAAACGAGCCGAGTCGAGCTCGAGCATTGTTAAGCTCGACTTGAACTCGAAATACTCAAGGTTAAGCTCAACTCGGCTCGAAAGCTCGCGAGCTTAAAATTATCAAGCTCGATTGAAGCTCGAGCTCGACTTGAAAGCTCGCGAGCTCAAAGTTATCAAGCTCGAAAACAAAAATTGGAGCTCGAACTCGAACTAAACCCTAATTTGCTAACCATTATTCCGAAAACATGTCAGCCATTGTTAATCTAACCTAGCCCTATATCTCAAATTAGACTCTAAACCCTAAATTAAACTCTAACCCCAAATTAAACTCTAATTAACCAATGTACAATATATATTATATTTTCGAGTAGCTCGCGAACTTTTTGAGTCGGGTATTGAATAGCTCGTTTCGGATCATTAAGAACTCAAGTCGAGTTCGAGCTTGCGTCAAGTCCAATCGAGTCAAACTTTAATCGAGTTTTAACCAAGTCGAACTCGAGTAGTTCGCGATCTTTCTCGTCTCATTTGAGGGAGCATATGTAGGATAACAATAACATAGGATATTTTGGAATGTGCCGTGTTCTCTTTCGTACGTTCACATCAACCATATTCGATTCCTAGCATCCTCCTAAATTATATATATATATATATATAATAACAATGTCTTCCAGTGAACACTCACTCGGCTATCGCCATTCTTTCCTCTCGCCGGATACAAGCATGGTTAAGTTCTCGAAGCAGTTCGAAGGGCAGCTCGTTCCCGAGTGGCCAACTCAAAACGGACCTCAAGAAAATACATATGATTAACACTGCTGCTACCAATGCTCATCAAACCGCCACTTCTTTCCCCGATAAGCTCTTGTCTTCGATCCGGAAGTTCTCTTTGTTCGGTCACCGTCGACGTAGAGACCACGGTGTCATTCAAGTACTCTTCGGCTCCCTCTCGGTTCAAAAACTTTCTTGATTTCTGCATTAACTTAATTTGATGTTAATGCTAATATAGGTTCACAAGAGACTGGCCACTTCGACTAGCAGAGGAGATTTATTATATGAGACAGAATTTCTGGAGCAGTTCGCTGATACTGAGGCTGCCAAAGAGTTTTTTTGCATGTTTGGACATGCAACTTAACAAAGTGAACCAGTTTTTTAAAACAAAGGAAAAAGAGTTTTTAGAAAGAGGGGAGTGTTTGAAGAAACAAATGCAGATTCTAACTGAACTCAAAACTATTATCAAGCGACGCCGCAAAGGCGGTTCCGCCCCGGGCGAAGAGGAGGACTCTTCCATTTCATGCACCATCTCATGTGGTATTATTTGTTTTCCATCCACACGTCTGGAATACTAATTCATGCATCTATTATTGGTTTAACTGTCACAATCATGCATTATACACCTAACATATATTTTTAATCTTATATAAAGTTTGCTTGATCGTAATGTAATATGCAGAAGAGGACTCTGTTAAGGACAGAACAGAACAGAACAAGAACAGCTGCAGCAAGACGGCTGCACCGATGAATTGGATAAAAATGAAGTGTCTTTTTCAGACTCTTCGAGATCAGACGAGATTGCGAAATCGACACAAGAGAAAGGGAAATTAAGGTCGCTCTCCAGTCCTGTTTTTGGTTTCCAGGGAAAGAACTTGAGAATAACGCCTTCTCGGCTATCAGTTACCTAGTTTGGGACGATTTAGTCAACCAGTCCTCCAAGAAATGTGGACCTGAAGGGGGTAGTAAGCTGCATATCAACAAGTCCAAGCTGCATCATGCCGAGAAGATGATCAAAGGAGCTTTCGTCGAGCTATATAAAGGATTGGGTTATCTCAAAACTTACAGGTCGGTATCATCGTCGTCGCCACTCCTATAATTTTAATTCCGAATTCATAATGAGAAGTGCTATGACTATGATTTTCAGGCACTTGAACATGCTTGCTTTTATAAAAATTCTCAAGAAGTTCGACAAAGTAAGTAAAATACTTTGGTGTCTTTACAGTGATTATTCCATTTCCATATACCTAAATAACTGAACATGATTTTATCTTGTATGGGCATTTCAGGTTTCTGGAAAACAAGTTCTTCCCATTTATCTTAAAGTTGTTGAGAGTTCCTATTTCAACAGCTCAAATAAGGTAAGAAACTGAAGCTAAAAAAAAACTACCTAGTAAAAAAATTCATGAGTTCTTTCGATGTTTGTGACAATGCTAAGTGGCTATTGATCAGCAAAAGCATATCTAAGATTTAAGTAAAAATCAAACATAGATATGCTTGTCTGATTATGTATCGGTACAACTTTGTTTCACCTGCTTATTAGTCGCGTAAATGACAGGTAATGAACTTATCAGATGAAGTTGAGGATCTATTTACCATGCATTTTGCTGATGAAGATCACAGGAAGGCTATGAAATATCTCAGGCCGCAACAGCGTAAAGAATCGCCTGCCGTGGCCTTCTTTATTGGTTAGTTCCTCCTGCTTTTTGCAAAACTAAGATTAGCATTCTTTTGGTGGATTGCTTTTTAGCATGATCACTTTGATGTAAAAGCATGGACCCCTTAGGACACTAGATTTAAAATGAAGGGCAGTGTGAGGTTCACTTTTTTGGGTGGACCAAAAAGCATAGTTTCATGCTTCAGACAAATTTGACCGCACATGGATTCGACCTTTAAAAGAGCATCCCATTAACACAGCAGTAAGCACTGTTTGATTTGCCGTATCACTGTATATTGCATCTTGTTTAGACACATCGTAATCCGGGACTCATCTCTATCATCATGTTATACACGAAGCCAAGTCCCTGAACATCCAACATTATCAAGTGTCTTATGCCGTGCATAATGCAAGACCAGAATCTAGATAAATATCTAGTGTATGTTTCCACCATATCATATCCGACATCTCAACTGAACAAATATGTTATCCGTTTATCCTTAATGTAGTTTTAACTTTTAACGCAACACTTTTTTTCCTAGATTACCAAGGTAAATTTTGAATTTTACTAATTGGCTTGAAGTTTTAAACATGCTCAGGGCTCTTTACTGGGTGTTTCATGGCGCTTCTCGCGGGATACATCATTATAGCTCATCTCACCGGGATGTACAGAAGACAACCGGAATCGATCTATATGGAAACAACCTACCCTGTACTTAGGCAAGTAGTGAGCTTCAACATGTTTAAAGATATAGAGTTCTTATGCTCTAACAACTTCCTCAGTGTTATCCCATCTGATCAATATTCTTTTTTCTGCAGCATGTTCAGTCTATTGTTCCTGCACTTCGTTTTTGTATGGTTGTAACATTTTCATGTGGAGAAAAGCTCGTATCAATTACAGCTTCGCCTTTGAGTTAGCTCCCACCCAGGAGCTTAAGTACAAAGAAGTGTTCTTAATCTGTACTACTTCAATGACTGCTGTTGTCGGAATCATGTTTGTTCACCTGTCACTGGTTACAAAAGGGTATTCACACGCCCCGGTTCAAGCAATCCCCGGTCTCCTGTTATTGGTAAATGTAAGTTATCCAAGAAGTGTTAGAGCTTGAGGGGGAATGTAAGTTGACGAGAAGTGTTAGAGTTTAATTTAATGTGTAATTAGAGTTTATTTCTAAGTCAGTAGTTTAGATTTATTAGAAGTCTTATTTAAATTATGGATAAATATTATTTAAATTATAGATAAAAGTATAATTTTAGTTATATTAAAACTCTGTAATTGCCTATTTAAAGGCTCACCTTATACACATTTGATTAAGAAGAATAAGAGAAAATACAGAGAAACACATTGTTCTCTGTTAAAAATACTATTTTTGTTCTATCATTAAACTCTAGCTTTTATATTTTATTGTTCATTGTTCAACGGCGTTCATCTTCTCCGGCCACCATGGCCCCTTTCTCACAGTAAATTCCCAACCGTAACACTTTTTTGGTTGCCAATGTGTGGGTTAGTCATGTTGTAGGAGTTTTAACTTTCTCCACTGCGTGCAGGTCTTCGTATTATTGCTAGTCTGCCCTTTCAATATCTTCTACTATTCGAGCCGTTATCAATTCCTTGGCGTGATACGGAATATAATTTTATCACCTCTCTATAAGGTACTTAACTCCTTACAAGTTGGCAAAAGATGAAATCTGAAACTTATTGCAAGGGATAACCAGTTTCCTAATTAATTACATCTATTTATGTGCAGGTTGTCTTGTTGGATTTTTTCATGGCTGATCAACTTTGTAGTCAGGTTGGTTTAACTGCTAATTAAGTACTTAAAAGGGCAGAGAATCATGATAACAAGCTCATCAGATTCCTAAAATCTGACACTATCACGTATTCTTGAACCGCAGGTTCCGATGCTTAGGAGCCTCCAGTATGTGGCTTGTTATTACATAACTGGAAGCTACAAAACTCAAGACTATGGATGTTGCGTGAGAGCCAAGCATTACAGAGATCTTGTTTATGCAGTGTCCTTCCTACCCTATTACTGGAGAGCTATGCAGGTATTTTTTTTGTCCCACAGATCTTGGGCTTATTTTGGTTGCAATTAGTTAATCTCATCTGAAAGAAATTGTGTTTTGACTGGCTTGCAGTGCGCTCGACGGTGGTTTGATGAAGGACAGACAACTCACCTTATCAATCTAGGTAAATTTGTATCAGCAATGTTAGCAGCAGGGGCCAAAGTGACCTACGAGAAAGAAAGGAGTACCGGATGGCTATGTCTTGTAGTCGTCATGTCGAGTGCTGCAACTGTGTACCAATTGTATTGGGACTTTGTAAAGGACTGGGGTTTGCTTCAGTCGAATTCGAAGAATCCTTGGCTAAGAAATGAACTAATGCTTCGTCGAAAGTTCATTTACTACATCTCCATGGTATATGTTACGCCCTCCTACCACTTCCTCTGCCTGCTAGGAAAAAAAATTAATACACTTTAGAATATATCGGCCATCGGCAATGCATACGAGCTATTACAAGCTAACAACCAGCTTGTCCATCTTGGATGAGATAGAATTCAAGATAAGTCAAAAAGAGGAGACTAAACATCCTCTTAAAATAAATACCGACAATGCCATTCCACAAACAGAAGTAAGATTCTTGGTCTTACTCGGTAGAAAATATGTAAAAGAAGATATAGGTGTTGAAGTTATTTGATTGATCGAACCAACGGATGGTGTCATAAAATTGAAATTTAAGAAACAAAAAAAGTGGAGTCTGTTTTGAACAAAATTTTGCATGACATTCAGGGATTGAACCTTGTCCTCAGGCTGGCATGGCTGCAAACAGTTGTTCATTCGAGTTTCCAAAATGTCGACTACAGGGTAACCGGGCTGTTTTTGGCGGCACTCGAGGTGATCAGAAGAGGACTGTGGAATTTCTACAGGTAAAAAAGTGATTGTTGTTAATATTTTCTGAATCTGTGCAAGCATAGCTTGGGGCTAGGCATTTGTTCCCATCGACATGCACACTTGTTGCTTGCTTGAGTTGTTGTAACGAACAAAAACTTCTAATGGTCCAGGTTGGAGAATGAGCATCTAAATAATGCTGGCAAGTTCAGGGCTGTCAAGATAGTGCCACTTCCCTTTCACGAAGTAGATGAGGAAGAGTGATGTCCACAGGCAAAGATTGGTCTCGGAGTTCGATTCGGGTCGACTCGCATGATTCTTTTTATCAGCAGAGTTTTCCAGGTGGAACCATGTTATTGTTGTTGTCGTCGTTGTTATTCATTACCAAGGCATGAGCTTGCTCGTTATTGTTCCAAAGAAATCTGAGAACAGTTTATACTTGTATAAAAATTCTTCAACAAGCAATAGAAAATTGATGCAAGTCACTTTTCCATTTCATAAGCAAATATATTATCTACATGCCATACATCAGTGTCACAAGAACAAAATATTCAATATTAATATATATGATTATTATCTTATATACAGACAGTGAAAACTTTTTGTTTGCACAAATGACTCAATTTTAGGGTTTAGAGTTTAGATTTTAGAGGTTTTAGCATATGTGTTTATAATTTAGGGTTTATGGTTAGGATTTAGGGTTTAGGGTAATATGGGTAGAGATTTATGTTTTAACCTATAAACCCTAAATTGGAACCCTAAATCCAAAATTCGATCAATAGCCCCTAAATTCAAAACTACAACCCTTAAACTTCTAAATTTTAAACCTTAAACGAAGTCTATAACCCCTAAAATTAAGTATATAGAATAATTACCCCCATATATATATATATATATATATATATATATATAAGAGGAACAAAATCTTAAATATAAACAATAAAACATACAAAATAAATTACATAATTCATCACTCAACTTTTTTCTCACTCCTATTTTGATCACTAACGTTTAAAATTTTTTAATTTAATAATTGAATTTAGACATTAAATTTTTTTGGCCACTCAATCATTTTTTCGTCTGATGACGTGATTTATTTTAATTATTTTTAGCCGCGTAGGTGCCAACTCAAATTTCAACAGACGCTCATCACGATTGACCACTATGTTGTCCGCTGCCGTCGACGCCCTTTAGATCATCTTATTCTTTGAGTCCGTATCTGACCTTCACTTCAGCCAAATCCCAAAGAAAACTCAGTCCATCTGCTCATCAATCGTCATCATCAACATACCCACTCATCCATTCACTGCCACACACAAGAAAAGACCCATTGCCATAAACAAATTTCAAACAAAACAGAAGAAATCAAGTGCTTTCAACATCAACCCAGATTCCAAAATCACTCAATTTAACACACCCAAGTCTCATATTTCTATATTTGACCAAATTAACAACTCGAAAGCTATAAAATTTATATTAATAGTTAGGAAGCAATAAGAAATCGTTACAAATAAGTTAACAAAAACATAAATTTTAACAGAAAAGCTCCAAATCTCAACCAAAAAAAGAGAACCCATTTTCGACCCTTAGCCTTTCAGTGATAGGATGAAAATTTTCAACAGTAAAAAAATACACGCTGATGAAGAGAATAATATATCACAAAAATTGTGGTGATCCGAAGGTCGAATGATGAGATCGGCGAAAGAGAAAACTAAAAGTTTGGGAGAATTTTTAAGACTTTTGTTGAGTGATGACAGTGTTATAGGATCAACGGAAGAGTGATAAAAAAATTAGTAAGTAAATTAATTGTTTTAAAATATCAGTAGTTAAAATAAGTTAAAAAATAAAGTTTAGCGGCTAAATATTCATCCTTTGTCACTGCAACTCCCGCTGCTACACAAATACAAAACAATGGCTTCAGCAACGAGCGGTATCTGCTTCTGCTTCTGCTCTATTCTTTCCTTCCCAAAACTCACCTCTCGCTCTTACAATCACAAACCCATCACTTCCCTTCCAGTTTACAACTCCTTCAAACCAATTCCCGGGTTATCCTTCATTTCTGGGGTTTTATTTTGCTTTCTTTCCCCCCTTGTCTCACTTTCAAATTCACTAACTTCTTCTTCTTCTTTTTTCAGCCTGAAGGTTTCACATCCCTCGCTGGTGCTACCCAAACGAGCATTTCGGGTGTTGGCTTCTGATCCTACGACGGACCCTAATGAAAATACGGCTAATCCCGACGCTGTATGATATAATTCACTTCTTATATACTTATTCCTGCTACTCTTTTCTTTCCCTTTATATATGTTGGAAATATAGTGCCCTTGCTTGTGTGATTCTTAATCGGCAAAAAAAATTATTATAAGTATATGATGTTCTGGAAAATGAGTTTGAAGCGAGGAGAATTGCCCAAAAATGGTTCTTTTGGAAAAGGGTTTGAAAAAAAGATTACTTTTTGCACTTGGTATAATTCTAGTGATTACCTTCATTACAATCATCACAACTCTTATATATATAGTTCAATTCACCTTGCCACAAACTCAATGTGATTTCCTTTTTTCAACTATAGTCTTCAGTATCTGGTTTGATTATAATTTGCAATTCAAGTTAACAGAACATCGGATTGCGCAGTTGAGAGGTTGGACTTGTTTGGGGATGCCAAATATACACAGCTTTAGGAAGACAGTATAGCGAATTCTCTTTTCAAAACGTTTCTTACAGTTCTTGGTATATTTGTGTATGATGAGAATGTGCAACTATCTGCGGCAGAATAGGAAGACTAGATGTTTTTTAATTGAAATTTAAAATTCAAGAAAGCATGTTGTTGCTACAGTTATCCTTGCAATTGCAGATGCTCTGATGAGTTTTACATTATATTGCTAGAGATAATCCAACACCTACATACCTGTTAATAAGTCAATAGGTTTTTATTTGTCATGCATGATCTTTGTGCAGGATTCAACAATTGACATAAAATTGCCAAGAAGAAGTTTATTAGTCCAGTTTACTTGTGGGGAATGTGGCGAAAGAACAGAGATACTCATAAACCGCTTGGCCTATGAACGCGGAGTTGTTTACGTACAGGTATTTTTCCTTTTTGTTTATTTGTTCTGTTTTTCGTATCAGGAAAGGATCATTTTATATGTTTCTTGATAATTAAATGGGTTTAAATAATTCAGATTGGAACTGCCAATGTTTTCAGCATAAATAGTTTAGAAGACAGGCCTTTCTATAGCAGTATAAAGCATGGTAATACGAAAAATATATCTGATCCCTCTGATGTGATTTTCTAGACTATCATAAAAGCTATGGAAATGAATATTGACCTCAGTGTCTGTAAAATTTACATTTTTCTCCACTGTAATTAAGCTTCTAGTTTTGTAGTGGTTCATTTTTTTGCTGTGCAGATGCTCTTATAATACTGATTTCTATTAATATTATGGTGTTCTGTGAGTTTGGTTGTGGCCCTCACAAGCTTGAGGATCGCATTATGCGATTTTCATCTAATCTTGAAGTTGAACAAAGTATTTTAACTGCTGCTTTAATTTCTTGAATGTGAAAGATGAATGTCTCTAGCTTGTATATGCAAAACCTCTAGAAGTGATGTTAAGATTTTGATTGATTATTGAAAACAGAAGTACAGAAATAGTATCTGTGTTGGCAGAAGAACTAGTGATGATGATTGTTTAAATTGAGAAAAATGTTTTTGACCTCCTAACCAAAAAAAGTACTCATCAGTGTGCAGGGTGTCTCCAATACCACAAATTAGCTGACAATCTTGGCCTTGTTGTTGAGTATGACTTGAGGGATGAAATGTGAAGATAGATCAAGTTAACTGGCGACATATATATCGATTCCTGAATCCTGATGACCAGTTATGATTCAAATTAATCTTCATTCTCATCAACCATGTAAGAATAGGATGGATAAGCAACAAAATGCTACCAATATTTTTGTTATCCAGCTTTGGTGTTATTCATATCTGTCACTATTATTTTTGTTCAAATTTATATTATATTATGGTGCAATTGTACTTCTCACTTGAGGCAAACGACAATCATGTTGACTGAGTTTGAACCGAGAAAATTTTGCGATAATGGTATGTATTTGATGATAAGGGGATACAATCTGTATCTGGGGAAGATTAAGAAGAAAGGATTTGCCAAAAAAATAGGCAATGAAGAACCTTGTCATCCATTCAGTTGTTCATGTAGCAAAGAGTACCAAATCTATCCACACTCGATTTGATTTGAAGAAAATTAGCATTTCATTCATACAACACTTCATAGAACCTAATAAAAAAAGCAGTATGTTGGTTTCCTACAATCTCTCACAAACAAAACATTAAATGCAAGATATCATGCATCTTGGTAAAGAATTTTGATCGATGACTTGTTATAGGAAGGCAAGATGGTGATCGGGGCTGCTCTGCATTCTTTCCCTTATTCTTTCTCCTAAGTTGGAAAAATTGTTGCATCATGTCAGCGCACTCCGATGTTAATATCCCCCGTCTAATTCGCATATTTGGATGGAACGGATGGACTGGGGCTGCTGGTTTGTCTGTCACTTCTGACCCATTTCCTCCTCTTCCATCAGGGAAAAGTCTGCAATAATATAGGGTAATTCCTTAAGAATGAGTTCCTGTTCTATTTCAGTAGTAGCCTGAATATAAAGTCCGAAATCTCATGCTATAATCAGCAACATTTTTGTTTTGGCAAGAATGTTATGTTGCAGTTCTAAAACCAGGGAAAAGTAAAAAAAATCATATTATGTAACAGTTAAAACTCACGGTACTACAAAATCCACCGGAACTGGTAACGGGTAAAGATTTTTTTTTCATAATTCATACCTTATCCAGCTTCCATCTGCTCCTAGAAGCTTATTGGGAGCTCCCCACACAACAGTGTCAATTCTTGCTTGAAGTATTGCTCCAGCACACATAGGACATGGTTCAAGGGTAACATAAAGTGTTGTGTCCTACAGGGACAAAAGATTCAATCACAAAAAATCCACTAAATGGCTTGACCATAGAACCATTAAAAAAGGGAAAAGAAATGATATCTGTTATGATATTACAACAATTGGATCAAAAGCATGATTTTTGTTATCAAACAGAAAGATTGCTAGAATTTTTAGGGAAATTATATTCCCTTATCATTTGGATAAAAAATTGAATGCATATTTATTGAATAGTAGCAGGTAGATAACCAAGTTCATCAAACTTCCAGCAATAACTACAAAGCTAAAAACCTTAAGACAAATATTGCAAGTTAGAAAATGACATTGCTAGTTACTGCTATTCAAGGCAATGTGCAGGCCCAAGCAAAAGCGTTTCTCAATTGTTAATGAACCATATTTGAACATATAATCCATATCATCATAGAAATTTAGGTGCACATCTCCTTTACATGTTTTCTCAGCAAATTGCCTGGTTAGTAGTGAAACTAGAACTATTGAGGAACCACATCTTTAGATGCTTTGACATCCCCCTCCATCAAAAAGTTAACACACTTCAGATCAGCAAAGAGAAATAGTACCGCAAGCCTCCAGGAATGTAGTATGCTTGAAGCTTCCCGTATACAGATCATTTCTGCATGCGCAGTTGAATCCCGTAATTCCTCTACCCTGAAATTAAATCCTCAATAGAAAACGTTTAAGAAATAATAATCAACCAATCAAACAAAAAGCATACCAGTTAACTGAACTCACAAGTTGCACCCACGAGCAATTATCTTCCCATGCTGCACTAATACTGCCCCAACAGGCACCTCCCAAGAATCTGCAGCTTTTTTGGCTTCCAGCAATGCTTCTCTCATAAACATTTCATCAATTTTTCGCTGCTCGCGCTCAAGTCTATATGCTTCTTCCCATTCATCAAATCTATCTCTTGGGACTTGTTTGGTCCGCTGAAGTTTTTTTTGTTTTAATTCCCCTTCCTTACCCGCGGAACCTGATGCTTCAGCTACTCTTACACCAAGTGGTTGTTCCATTGTCCTCAATGACCCACTTCCCTGGATATTAATTTTATCAGGTTCTGAAATCTCTTCTACAACAAGAGATGTTACTGTGCTTCCAGCTGGTAATGGTAAAGATGGCTGTACTACCTCCTTGCCTGAAGAGCCGACCTCAAAGTTGCTCCCTTCATGTTTTTCCTTCTGTGAGGTCAATGAAATAACTTCTGGTGCTGGTGCAGGTGCAGGTGCAGTTTCATATATATTTGAAGATGGTGAAATGTTCCCTTCAATGTGTCCTAATTTTTCAGTTGTCCTTGTTGAGTCAGAGAAATCTCCTTCACTTTGAGTCCCTTGTCCCAACTGATGAGATATGACCTCCGAAGCCAGGTTGCTTCTTTCCCTTCTCAGATTTTCTTCACTGTTTCCATTTGTTTCATGACCAGAAAACCACGTCTCACTGCGAACAGACTCATCTGGTGAAGTCCTTCCTCTGGATCTTGCAGCTGAACTTGAGCTAGGGGTCTGAGCGCGTGAACTCCATCGTAATCGAACGATATCTCCCATAAGGGTCCACAAGGACCTACCACTTCTCTTTATGATAGCATGCTCTGATGTAGAAGTCTGTTGAGGAATTTCTGCTTCAAGTGGTTCCTGAACAGATGGGTCTGTTACATCCCACATTTCATCAGAGGGTCCCTTTCCTCCAGAGCCCTTCGATGACTGCCTCGAGGCATGCCTTTTCATCTTCAGGTCTTCCTTGCCATATTGACCAGAAGAACTTGGCCCATGCTTGTCACCTTCATATGCTGAAGTGAAGTCAGAATTTATGTTACCCTGTTGGACCCCAGAAGTTAAGATATCATGCCTTGCCTTCTCAACCAACTCCCCAACAAATTGCGAGGATGATTCCTCTAACCGTTGAGCAGAATCCAGAGAATCTTCATGGGTAGTCAAGTTTAAAGACTCCCCATGAGTCTCACTCCTTTTTCTAGCATATGGTTCATGGTGTGCAAATGTAGTCCTTCCTCTTGAATGCATGTATGAGGTAGTGGATCCACTTTCTGTTTTACCGGAAGCTTCCCCAGTGAAAATCCTGGTCATTGAGGCATCATGCAGGAGACCGCCAGCTGTAGCTTGAGGCTGAGGAGGTATCAAAACATCCTCTTTGCTCCTCTTTTCTGATTCCTCTAAATCAGCACGAGACTGTTGTTCTTGTGTTTCTGAAACCAAACTCAAAGATGCTTGAAAACTAGAGTCCTCCTCAGCTTTTCCCCAAGAACTTGATACAGTCGCAGGTTTCAAGTTCTCTTTTCTTGATTTCTTTTGCTGAACTCTATCATTGGCTTCATTATGTATTTCACTTCTCTCGTGACCAAAACTTGGAGTGAAATTACTTTCATGTTCAACCAATCTTTCTCCAGAACTTATTTGAGTATTGGTAACTATCTTAGTGTTGTCAGCATGAACAACAGATATATTTGTAATAGCTTGCATTCCATTGCCAGGCTCAATTCTCTGAGGTAGTTTTTGATCAGAAGTGAAATTTAAACTTGAAGACGAAGTATCATCCCATTTCATCTTTTGTGTTCTGGACTGTAATATTGATGTCTTCTTGTTCTTTTCTTCATTAATTTCACTTGAGCATTCTGATTTTCTTCTCATTTCCAGTTGTCCGGTGATCCTTTCATCCCTTTGCTGTTGTTGCTTTCTTATCTGCTGAAATGAACTCTGGTCCATGGTCGTATCTTCTTCCCAGATCTTCATTTTCGATCCTGACCGACTCTGAACTAGATTCCTATCTTCTTCCTCAATCTTCATTCTAGATTCAGACTGTTGCTGCAAAGTAGAAATTCTTTCAGCACTGTCTCGGATTTCTGACACTCTCACATTTGCTTCCCTGCCTGTGAATTGCTTCTCTTGGGAAGTCGTGCCAACATCACTAACATGGATCTTTGATATTTCTCTAACCTCCTGGCTTTTCCTTCTAGATTCAGACTGACCAATAACTTGATTATTTGTACGAGTATGCTGCTTTCTTATTTCCCAGTCCTTGACATCAAATTGCTCATGGGAACTAGATCTTTTCGCATAGCCACTTTCATCATTCTTCACTCTTCTTGCATACTCTTGAGAGGATTTTGCCCCAGATTGTATTTCTTCAGCAGATACTTCAGCAAGCTTCTTCTCCGACTTTTTTCTCAAATCCCAATCAACACAGTTCCCCCCTGCATTGTCTCTCTTCCGGCCTTCTGCAACCTGTCCCTCACTTCTGCTAATCTCATCTCTTATTGATTCCGCCACAAATTGTTCTTTAACTGAGAGTTCAGTATCACTCACTAAGTCCCCCGAAGATGACAATGAGTAATAAGACGAACAACTAGAACTCTTTGTCCTTCCCCTAAGATGCTCGGATCTCAAGGATGACTCGTTTTCTGCCTTCCTTCTACTCTCTTCCCTTGACTCAACAGCAATGGAGTCATATCCATCCTCAGAATCACTCTCCAACAAACCTGATCCGACAGTTCTAGTATTCTGCCTATAACATTCATTGGCACGGCCCCCTCTCTTGTCCAATTGCAATTTTCGCTTTGCTTCATTCTTGCATTCATTACCGTCGCTTGTTTTGTTGTCAACTCTTTTACTGTTCTTCTTCATGCTAGAGCACTTACTATTATAATCCTTTGCTTTGTTCACTTCCACTATCTTATATGACCTACTTATTTCTCCGGTACCTAAACACTCCCCATCCACTGCCTCGCTCAATAAGCTGATCATCGCCTCAGCAGCATCTACTCCACCTAACAAATACCTAGAACTAGCTGAATTATCCTCCCAAACCACACATCTAAACCTCCCTTTAGCTTTCCTACTAAACCTACTACCAGTAGAAACCTCGAAAGCAGCTTGATCGAGATCACAGCTCGGAAACCGTAAAAGGCAGCGGTATCCAGCAGGTGAAATGAACCTCCTAGAAGGTGAGCAATGAATAAGGGCAGATTGCCTTAATCCATACAAAAAGCAAGGGGTAATGGGCAGCCTATGGGTGGCGGTAGCAGTAAATGTGGAACAGCAACAAGCACAAGATGAGCAACATGAAGAAGGACATGGCGATGATGATAAGAAAGGGGTTTTGTCAAGCGATGAATTGAAAACGTTGGAAGAGCAATCGTTGAATGAAAATGAAAGAGACCCATTACTCCTAACCGACAACACACTTGAACTAATACTGCAAGAGTTGTACATGTTTGTTCGATGTCTGAGTTTAAGCTTTTTTAAGTTTTACCTTGAAGAAGTGGTGGATTGGTTGGATCTGCTGGGATTCAGACCAAATCTGCATTCATTTCGGGCATGCGTAGATCAGATTCTCCTCATCACTTACAACATGAAAAAGAAAGGAACTTTTTGAATTTAAAGGATATTATATTTAGACCCCAGACTAGTAAAAGTTTGAAACTGACGGATGAGAACGAGGATGAGGATAGAGTGAATGGGGAAAATCGTTGAGTTGACTCGTTTCGGTTGGCCAGACTCGGTTGAGTTGTACACTGTAATTGTACTGTTGGTCCAATTACGGTTTTACTGTACTGAAATTTAAGATTTAGGAATTTGGTTTAGGGTTTAAGGATTTAGGTATATAAATTAGAATTTAAAGTTTATGATTAGAATTTAATATTTATAGTATTATGATTAGGAATTTAAGTTTTAAAATAAATTTTAAATTTTAACCAAACCTCGTAAATTTAAAACTGGACCACTAAAACTCATAAACATTAAACTTTAAATAAAATTTCTAAACTTTAAAATTAAAGTGTTTGTTCGTAGAATAATATCGATAAATAAATCCTCCTTTCAATTGCAGATTTCAAGTTCAGGAGGTTAGTTACTGCAATTGAAGCGATTATATGAGTTTTGTAGGATAGTTTAAAATATTTTACTGATGTAATTTTTTTAATAGTTCAAGATAATTATAGGGTAGTACACATTTTGTAAGTAAAAATGTTCGGACTCGATTCTCTTAAAATGCTTTTTTTTTCTCTTTTACTGTACCATTAGTTGGATTTTACGAATATATAAATTTATTATTAATTAAATATGATTTGTTAAATTTCCATGTCTCTAATTGTATGACCGATTAACATGGAAAAATTAATGCATTCACTTTAATGGTAGCAAGTTGTCCATTTGGATCAACTAATAGGATTATAAAAAAATTAAATAAATTATGTCAAATTAGAAGGATTAAATCCCAAAGTACAACATAAGAAAGGGACTAAAACCAGGATTAGAACCCTTTTTTTATTTATACCAGTAACGGCGTAAAGCTACTCTTCGTCTGTATGGGCTGTGGACTCGCTGTGCTGCTGGTTTTGTCTTAATCTCACCTGTTTTATCTGATTCTGGTTCGGGTTCGGGTTAAGAGTGCAGTATAATGGGCTGTAATGGTAATGGTAATGGTAATGGTAATGGGCATAGTATATTTCTTCCATCTCCTATCCTACTCCAAAACTTTAATTGGGCTGCGTAATTCAGGAGGGATTATGGATCCCAGTATTCCTGTTCTTGTGATGAGTTACATACTTTTATTCCGCTGCTTATCACTCCCTCATTCAACTACAAATTTCAAACATAAATCATAAAATCGACATATATTTTACTAGAAAGAAAATAGTCTCTCATTTGTCGCTTTCGCTATACAATATAAATTAAACTTCAAATGATGCTTCTTGCCGGCAGTTAGGTCATAGGTGTGTGTGAGGGAGGATAAATTATAAGTAAATTTTTAATACACGGGCTGTGTAAAATTAATTTTATACAAGCCTGCATATTTATACTATAAAATTCAAATTTCAAATTCTTAACCCTAACCCTAAAAAACTAAACTCTAAACCTTAAACCCTATAACCTAAATACTAAACACTAACTTTAAATTCTAGACTCTACAATCTAAACCCCTAAAACTAAAAGCACATGTAAACTAAAGGTTACACGGCATGTGTATCAAAGTTTTTTTCATAAATTAATCAATTTTAATAATGTAACATAGGGTAAAGTACGCCTATAAAAAGATTATTGTTTTGGTCACTAAATTTTCACAAATTACATAATGATTACTAAAATTATTAAATTATTATAAAATATCATTAAATCTATCAAACTGTTATAAAACAATCATAAATGAATCGAATTGTTATATTATCTTATAACGACCGATGATCATTTTATAATAACTCGATAAACTTACTAATCATTTTGTAACAACTAAAAGTCTAATGACCAAAACGATCATTTTCATAATTCAGTGAGTATTGATATATTTTACTCAATAATATAACCTTTTATAAAAATTTTAACAATAATTCAATGTGTAAGAATTTTTCAAATTTCATTTGATTTGATAAATATTTTGTCAGCTTGTGGTGTAACATCTCTTTCTCGTATTTATCACCAAATACGAGTCAGTGATGTTATTAACCAATTTTAAACCCTATTATTTTTTTCCTTAAGAAAACAGGTAGCCTACACTACTTTACTTAAAAATTTATTTAAAAAATTTATAGACATCAAAAGTTCATTCTGAAATTTTATAATTAAATTAGATTCATTAAGCTTTCTAACCATATAAATTATTGACCTAAACTCATTACATAGAAATTCAAATAAATCTTTGAATTCACGCTACAGCCCCAAAATACTAAAATTCTGCTGCCATGTTTCCCGACCTTTCATCGAATAAAATTCATAACTTTTTACATATAACTCGAAATTAGTCACCGTTAATTTTATAAGAAACTAGACAAAATTTCCAGTTCATACATATAAGATTTACTGTCTAATTCCAATTGTGGAATTTATGCTGATTTTTCAAACACACTGCTTTTACATACATTTTTCTGGACAGATTTTTAATCTTTCCATCTTAAAACCCATATTCACTAAAACTTAGTCCATTATCATTTATAGACATAATAGGACTCACTAGGTTCATTATCCACATTATAACAACTATTAACCAACCACATTTGGTAATAAGTTATTACAAACCCCACTAATTATACATGCCATCTAGTACATTTCCAAAAGGAAGGATGGATGCCAATACATTACTATGAGTATGGAGATATACCTCCCAAAATAAGCAAGTGATGTTCGGCTACTCTTCCTTTGCAGCTCCTTTAAAACCTACGCATGAAATTCATCATACGCTAAGCATATTCTTAGTGAGGCAACAACATTTAATTCAAATACGACTTAATATGGATATCAATATAATAAAATAACAATGCATATAATCACTTTCATCTTATGCTTGCTAGAATATATGACATGATATGTATAATAACAACATATTACATGGTAATAACTTTAATTCTTACCAATACCATTGCCATATTTATCATCAAGCTTTCAAACTTTTCATCATGTTTTCAATTCATTTAGCCCAAGTATCGATTTAAGAGAATTTTATGTACACGAGTCATCCCCCATACCCAACCTTTATTGAGTATGTGTATTATTTGCACCGTAGTGCTTAGCACTCAAAGTGCTCCCTCAATGATAATTTATGATATTACACCGAAGTGTTTAGCACCCGAAGTGTTTTCTCATTGAAATTTATACACCGTAGTGTTTAGCACCCGAAGTGCTTAAAATATTTAGACAGCTGTTTATGACTCTATGGATATCCAACTATATTTTTAAATCTCTATATCATACATTGAGCTTAATATCATCACATGTATCATCAACGGCAACATGTAACATTTTATATCAATATGGGGCAGTTCATACCCGAAATAACCTTTCAATCCTCACCAATGTAATAATCAAAACATAAATAATACCGTGATATGTATGCAATTGTACTCACCTTGACACTTTACAGAAATAAAATTTTACTAGCCTCACTAAAGTTCAGTTTACACTTTCGATCTTCTTTCTTCACCCGGTTGATCTCGTAATTGCTTGTTATCTGTATGTACATTAAATACATAACACAAGCAATCTTTAGTACATGTACAACCCAAGTTGGAAAATTCAAGTTTTGCAACTAAAGGCTATTTTACAATAACAATGCTTCCAACACTTGATTCTAGTCTTGAATTGCACATTGAAATCACTAAATTAATAATTCCAGCTCAAACCCTAAATTCTCTCTCTTAGGGTTTATAATCTAAAATTTATGAACTTTCACATTTGAACTCCAAATCCAAAAATTGTAATATCAAAATGATCCTTGAGCAATTGCAAACTACATAGCTACAACTTTTGAACAATTCACAATTTCTCACCTATTTCACCAAATTTGTAAAATTTAGAAATTGGTCCCAACATGATGTTTTCTTCATTCTAATGACATAATTTAACTTAGAAAACATCATTCTACTCATTTCCAATATCAAAATAATTTTCACAAAATTTCCCTTAATTTTCCTCTAAATGCCGAATAGTCCCTCTTGCTTTCTTCATTGATTTTTCATCATTTCAAGCATGATAACAATATTACAACATCATTTCTTACATGCTTGAACCTTAAAACATGAAAAACAAACATGTCCTTCATCCACCCTAATCTCAAACCTCAACTTAGAGACATGGAAATTAAGCAAAACTTATATCAAAAGAAAGAGAATTCAAGGGATATCAATTTCTTATCTCATGTCTCAATCCAAAAACCAACTAAATCAAGCCAAAAATTGAATCAAAATTTCTTCTTACCTAGCTATGGAGTTCACGACAAGCTTGGAGAAGATGAACCAAATATTTCAACTTTTTCTTTTTTTTTATTTTGATGACAAATGGTTATAAATCCTTAAATAAAAAAATATCTTTAAAATTGTCAAATGACTACTTTACCCTTGGATTATAACCAATTACCATCCAACACCTATAATTTATCTTCTTCCATAATCAATTATACCTTAAAAGTATAGGTGAAATGACCAAATTACCATTAATGAATCTAGATATCTACCAAAATGCCATTCCATCACCTATACAAAATGTTGGATAGAATTGAATCTAAATCGATTCGAAAAGATTCAAAATTTCAATGTCATATTCCTCGAGTCTTTCTAAGACTCCCTTCAAAATTTCATAAGATTCTGAGCTCATTCGGTTACCCGATTTCCATTTTAACTTTAACCATAAATTTCCAATAATAGAAATATCGGATCGAACCAAGGTTTTTATATTCGATCCACACCCTTAACTGATCTATTTAATTATGACATAAAAATATTTATTGGGAAAATTATCATGTTGGTCCTTGAACTTTTCTCAACTTTTCACTTTAGCCACCAAACTTTGATATTTTTCATTTTAGTCATTAAACTAGAACCACCAACTTTTTATTCTTTACGTTTTGATCACTAATCCAATAACGGGATATTACATGTATTTTGTTATCAGATTCATTGACAATGAATTTTTTTCCACAAATTAATGCTTGAGATAAAATCATAGGTAATACACAAAATATTTATCATAATGTTCAATTATATAGGCCAAATCAACCCACCAACTCCCGCGAGATGATGCTACATAAGATCCATAGAATATTCAATTATTTATTCAAAATACACTATGTAAAATTAATTTACACTAATTCATCACCATTTGATGAGAAGAATGTATAGATAAGATAAAAAAATAAGAATGTTTAATCTTATCCATCCATTTTATTCATCTGATGGTCACAAATTAGTGTAAAACTAATTGAGTTTTACATGGTGGTAAGTGGATCCTAATATATATATATGGTTATGATATACTTACACTGTGTAAGATTCAATTATTTTTTCACCTTTTTGAACCGTTGGATGATAGTAAATAAATGGCCAAGATTATTTTCTTATTTTTTCTATGACCATCTTCTCATTTCCTATTGTTAATATCAATCATCCATTTACCTTCATCCAACTATTCAAAAAAAGTGTAAAACTTTCAAATTTTACATGGTGTAAGAGGATCTTATCTTTTTATATGTGTGTGTGGAAGTCTATTAATTCAACCCTCCATTAGTTACTAATACACTATCATATTAATCTCACTCTAAAAAAGTTATGCATAAAGCCAAAAAAATCTTTTAACGTTCGACCGAATAATCATTTTAGCTTCTATTCTTTATTTTTTGAAGCAATTTAACCACCAACGTTTCATTTTGGTCAAAATAACTCCTTAGTGGATGAAAGCTATTAGTCAACTAAAGATAAATAACTTTAAATAACGTGACAAACCTACATAACAGTGCACGCTAACATGATAAATTTGACTAGAGCCTATACATTAATACAGAGACGGCGTTATGGGAGGTTGTAGCCTTGTTCCGAAAAAGTATAATAGTAAAAATACATTTTGACTCTCAAAGCGATACAATTGTTTTTAGGTCCTTTTAAAATTTTGTAAAATTATAATTAATATATTTTGATCCTCTAAAAAATATAATATAATTCTGGTCCATACATTAATTATTCACAATCTTATCTCATTTGGGTCTCTTCCACAACTGGATGGATCATGAACCCTGGGTTACAGGCATATATTTTCATTGCCTTTGGCTATCAAAACAAGAAGAAAACATAAACATACAAATTATGGTGGCTTATGCCAGATAATAAGTACAAGGGAAAAGGAGAGGGACACATCCCCTTCAGATTTCATCACTCGATTGGCAGTGACGGGATATTAAGAGGTGGGGTAATTTTTTTAAAAATTAATTTATTTTAAATTTGTTCCTCACTTTTAAATATTTATATTATGCCTTTCAACATTAAATTCTGAATTGGCCTTAGTAATTCCAACCTATTTATTTATTCATGGAGTAGAATTGCCACGTCACCTACTATTGTTTGCATGCAAAAACACAAAACTGCAGTTGAAGATTTAGGATTCGTCGGCCTAAGACAACCCTTAATTATTATGCATGGCCCAACCAGGACGAGTAATTTCATGACTTGGTGTCGCAAAATGATCTTATCTTATAAAAAAAAGCTTAAATGAAAAATAAGTGTTCAAAATATATTTTTTAAAATTTTAGGAGTCTAAAGTATTTTTTGTAAAAATATGTGTCTAAAGTTTCAACTTTTATAATTTTAGGTGCCCGGACGTTTAAAAACCCGTTATCCTATCAAAATGCAACCCATGGCATGAATTTTGATTTTTTAAAGTATTTTTGAAAAAAAACTTTAAAATTTATTTTTTAAAATCCCAAAATTCTAAAAAATATTCAAACTAGTCCCTAAATCATTAAAAATAACAAAACCCCAAATTTTCACCACTTTCGCCGCTAGCCACTGGCTCCAACCCCACAAATTCGACCGCCGGACTATAAAAACAATATTTGATTTTGATATAACAAGTATTTTGAATGACTATTTTGCAAAATAAGATAAATTTTTAAGTACCCAAAAATACTCACAAAATGACAAGGATTCGAACTTAAAAGTTTTTTCAATCAAAAACTAAAACCACAAATTCTCTAAGTGTTTTCTACTCAAATAGATGAGTTTTGCCTAAGCGTATTGATACAGTCCTTATCGTATCGATACAGTCTCTCGCTACTGGAATTTAATTTTAAGCAAAGCTATTGCGTACCGATACGGTTTATGGCCGTTCCGATACAGTGTTTTGGTACGCTATGTACCGATTCGATACGCCACGTAAGCTGAGAGATAACGACTATATGAGTATCGATACAATTGCCACCCATATCGATACGGGTGTTAGATTTTCCAAATCTTTGCATTTAAAACTTGACCGTTGCCTTGTCAGTTTATTGGAATCCCAAACTTAAAAATTAGTTATAGCGTACCGATACGCCTCTATAGCGTATCGATACGGTGCTTTATGTTTGAAAAATAAGGATTTCAGTGAGTAAGACATGTACCGTTATGGCGATACCGTTTCGGTACGCCTGTGTATTTTTCAACATACCGTATCGATACGCCCCTCCCGCGTATCGATACGCCTTTGTACAACGGTTATATTTTTGTGTGTCAGGTACCAATACGAAAAGCTCGTGTACTGATACGGTAGGTTGGAAGATAAAATTTATTGCGGGAAGTCAACTCTCCAATGGCTATATTCAATTTCCCAACCACCCAAACGGTTAGAAATCAATGAAGGGGCATAAATTGAAGTCTCCACAGCTACTACAACTATTGGTCAACTTACAAGCCTTCAAGCAAAAATCCAACATTTGTGCCTATTAGAGTCAAATCCTTTGTAACCTACTCGAGAGAGAAAAAATTGTATTATTTATTTTTAAGTTTGGGTTGAGTGATATTGTAATTTGGGAAAAATATTACCTTTGAGAGGATTCATTTCATTTGCCAAATTTCATCCTTGTAAAAAGAGTGAGTCTTTCAAAGCTTTGGGTAGAAAGCTTTGAAGTTGTAACGGTTGCCTCCTAAGCCTAGAAAAGGGGAAGAATTCTTAGTGAATTTGTTGAAATCCTTAGTAGGAAGCTAAGGTAGTAGACGTAAACCTTGTTAGAATGTTGAACCACTATAAATCCTTTTGTCCCATTGCTTTATTTTTTTCCTACTTGCTTCCAAAATTTTAAATTGCCAATTCACCCCCTCTTGGCCACTTTCTCCATTGATTGATTATCCAACAATTGGTATTAGAGCCACACTCAATCGAAGGTCTAACCACCGTTGAGGCGATCCTAGAAGGTGATTTAATCAATAGAAGATCACGCCATGACATCTACTCCTGGTAACCACCTCTATGAGTCTCAATCCATCACCAAACCTCTATATTTCAATAGGGATAACTATCCCTATCAAAAGAATCGCATGAGGGTCTTCATCAAATCCCATGACTACCTCATATGGGATATAGTAGAAGATGGACTAGCTGTTCCGATAAAGAGAGAAGGTGATCGACTAGTTCTAAAGTCCAAGCATGAGATGACTAATGAAGATCAGAAGAAGCTACAAATCAATGACAAAGCTATGAATATGCTCTTTTGCTCACTTGGACCGGATGAGTACTCAAAGATGTCTTCTCGTACAAGTGCAAATGAAATATGAGACAAGTTAGAAGTTACGTATGAGGGCACCAACGAAGTAAAAGAGACAAAGATTGGACTCCTAAATCTAAGCTACGAGAACTTCAAGATAAAGTCAGATGAATACATCTCAAAGATGCTCGATTGTTTCTCCGTCATTGTCAATGGGCTAAAAGGATTCAGAGAAGTCATTTTAGAGGAAAAGCTTGTCCAAAAGCTCATATATTCTCTTTCTGAGTCTTGGGATGGTAAGGGAACTGCCATCATCGAAGTAAATGATCTCAAGACGTTAAAGCTTGATGCTCTCATGAGGTCTTTTCTCACTCATGAAATAATAAAGAAAGGAAGAGAAGAAGAAAAAAAATAAGAAAGAAGAGATGAAGGTCGAGAAAAAGAAATTAGAGAAGAATAAAATTGGAATTGCTCTTAAAGCTTCACAAGATGAGAGTGATTCTAGCGATGAGGAAGATAAGGAATTGGCTATGCTAGCCAAACGATTCACTCGGTTCATGAAATCCAACCGGGGAAGAAAATTTCATCGAAGAAGGGATTTCAAGAACAAGAACAAGAGAAGGATCTCATAGTATGCTATGAATGCAAGAAGTCCGGACACATCATGATCAGTTGTCCCCAACTTAAGAAGAAAGACTTCGAGAAAAAGAAAAAAAAACATAAGGCCTATGTAGCCACTTGGAGCGAAGAATAATCGTCAAGTGATGATGAGTAAGAAGTTTCTAATCTATGTCTCATAGCCTTTGAGGAGGATCCTAAGGTAACCTACAACTCATATAATGATCTTACTTATGATGAATTATTTGATGAATACAATGAGTTGCAAGAGGTTTATGACGAATTGGTTTTGAAATACAAATAAATCACATTTGAAAAACAAGAAAATAATTTCTAATTTGAAAAATCAAAATGATCCTTTAACCAAAACTAATTCGGAACTTGAAAAGAAGGTTTCGAATTTACCAGCCAAACTAAATGATTTTGAAAGGAAAAATCAAGATTTAAACAACTTTCTTTCTAAAGTTCATGATGATCACCAAAAGGAAGTTGGTGATCTTAAAGCTTCTTTGAGTAAAGTTGGGAACTCTTGTTTTGAAAAAAGAAATTCTTTAAAACCCAACTATGTAAAAAGAAACTTTAATGGATACAAACAAAGAGGCTTTCAATGGCCCTCTAAAGGTAAGAGGATTATGAGTGTTTGGGTTTCTAAGGAACTTGTCACTTCTAACAATATAAAGGCTATTTCTTCTTGGATTCTTAAGGGAACCAAGTATTTGGGAGCTAATACTCATGGACCCAAAATGATTTGGGTGCCAAAAATCAAGGCATAATTCTTTGTTTGTAGGGGGAGCATTGCTACAAGGCCAAAGCTTCAAGTGCAAATTTGTGGTACCTTAATAGTGGATGCTCGAGAAATATGACCGGAGACGAGTAAATTTTAGGAAATAAATCTAAGTAGAGGATGAGTAGTGACATTTGGTGACAACTCCAAAGGCCACACTAAAGGAATTGGTTCCATTGGTAATCACTCTTCCATACTTATTGAAAATGTATTGTATGTCAACGGTCTTAAGCATAAGCCAACTTTGTGATAAAGGTTTCGTTGTAATTTTTGATTTATATGGTTGTAAATTTATAAACCTCGAAACCAACAAAATTGTGCTTATTGGTCATCGCATAGGAAACATATACATGGTGCATTTAGATGACATTCATATTTCCAATACATGTTTTGTAGCCAAAGATGAGCATGATTCATGGTTATGGCATAGAAAACTAGGGCATACAAGCATGAGTGTTTTGGAAAAATTGGTTTCAAATGATCTTGTAAGAGGTTTGCCTAAAATAAAGTTTTCAAATGACAACATTTGTGATGCTTGTGCTAAAGGCAAACATAAAATAGTTTCTTTTAAACATATTAATGATGTTTCTACAAATAGAGTTTTACAATTGATCCACATGGATCTTTTTGGACCTATTAGAACAACTAGCTTGGGTGGAAAATAATATGCTTTTGTCTTAGTAGATGACTATTCTAGATATACTTGGGTTATATTTTTAAGTACCAAGGATGAGGCTTTAGAAAAATTCATCACATTTTCAAAAGCAAATCAAAATGATTTTGGTTACTCTATTTCTTATATTTGAAGTGACCATGTAACCGAATTTCAAAATCTAGGTTTTAAAGAGTTTTGTAACTCAAGTGGTATAAGCCATAATTTTTCAGCTCCTCGAACATCTCAACAAAATAGGGTTGTTGAGAGGAAAAATCGCACTTTAGAGGAAATGGCTAGAACCATGCTTTGTGAAAACAATTTGCCTAAGTATTTTTGGGCAGAAGCCACTAATACGGCTCGCTATATTATAAATAAAGTAATGATTAAGCCTATTTTAAAGAAAACTCCTTATGAACTTCTTAAAAATAAAAAGCCTAACATTAGCTATTTTCATCCATTTGGTTGTAAATGTTTTGTTTTAAGCAATGGAAAAGATAATTTAGTCAAATTTGATGCTAAAAGTGATGAAGCTATTTTTCTAGGTTACTCTTTAAACTCTAAAGCCTATCGTGTATTTAATAAGAGAAATTTAGTAGTAGAAGAGTCTATATATGTGGTTTTCGATGATAACCTCCTTCCGATGAAGGATTCTTGTGATGATGATGATGTAGGAATTTTTATGCCAATGATGGTGGAGGAAAATCATCACAGGTAGATGAAGTTCTATCAAAGGACGAACCACAAGATCCATCTCTAGAAGCCTTAAGTACATGACTCTAGAGGAAAAGGAGGTCACCTACCCAAGGGAGTTTAACTATGTCAAAGGTGGTGAGATTTGGGTGATCCATCCAAAGGGGTAATCACTAGATTTTCTCTTAGAAATGTTTGTAATTATGTTGCATTTATCTTATGCATAGAGCCTAAAAATATCAAAGAAGAACTAAAAGATAATTATTGGATATTGGTCATGCAAGAAGAGTTAAATCAATTTGAGAGAAGTAAAGTATGAACATTAGTTGATAGGCCTAGTAACAAATCTACTATAGGAACTAAATGTATTTTTAGAAACAAACTAGATGAGAGTGGTAATATAGTGAGAAACAAGGCTAGACTTGTTGCTCGAGGTTACACTCAAGAAGAGAGAATCAATTTTGAAGAAACCTATGCACCCATAGCTAGAATGAAAGCCATTAGGATGTTATTTGCATTTGCATGTTATCATGAATTCAAGTGTAACACCTCCTTCCCGTATCTGTACATCGAACACGAGTTAAAGATGTTACGAGATTTTATAAATATCTTTTAATCTAAAAACCGGGAATTTTAAAAAAAAAAATAGTTTAACTTCCCAGGAGGTCACCCATCTTGAAATTTCTCTAATCCAAGCTCGTGTACCGATACGGTAGGTTGGCAGACATCATTTATTACGGGAAATCAGCTCCCCAACAGCTATATTCAATTTTCCAACCACCCAAACAGTTAGAAATCAATGAAGGGGTATAAATTGAAGTCTTCACAACTGCTACAATAACTATTGATCAACTTACAAGCCTTCAAGCAAAAATCCAACATTTGTGCCTATTAGAGTCAAATCCTTTGTAAATCACTTAAGAAAGCAAAATTTGTATTATTTATTTTCATGTTTGGGTTGAGTGATATTTTAATTTGGGCAAAATATTACCTTTGAGATGATTCATTTCATTTGCCAAATTTCATCATTGTAAAAAGAGTGAGTCTTTCAAAGCTTTGGGTAGAAAGCTTTGAAGTTGTAACGGTTGCCTCCTAAGCCTAGAAAAGGGGAATAATTCTTAGTGAATTTGTTGAAATCTTTAGTAGGAAGCTAAGGTAGTGGACGTAAACCTTGTTAGAAGGTTGAACCACTATAAATCCTTGTGTCCCATTGCTTTATTTTTTCCTACTTGCTTCTAAGTTTTAAAATTGCCAATTCACCCCCTCTTGGCCACTTTCTCCATTGATTGATCATCCCAACACAGACCCAGTCAGTCATTTCCCCCAACTCGTTGCCTCCGAAAATCGGTGAATGTTATGGCAATCAAACAGCTATTTCACATTTGACGTTCAATGTTCAGCTGGCACACCGTTCACCGATTTTCGGCGACGACGAGTTGGGAGAAATGGTTGGCTGGGTCAGACGACATAATGGATGGGTCAGCCACAGCGGTCGACGGTGATAACAATGAAGATTTGAGGTTTTATGATTTGGGGATTTGAGGGACTATTTTAGAAATTTTTAGAATTTCAAGATTTTTTGAAAAATTTTAAATTATTAAAAATAAAAAAAAATGAATCAAAAGAAATTATAAATTAAAATATGACACGTGATAAAATTTTATTTGTTAATGGATTTTTAATGGCATTTAACTTTCAGGCACCTAAAATTATAACGGTTGAAACTTTAGGCACTTATTTTTACAAAAAAAATACTTTATGCACCTAAAATTCAAAAGTGGTATAATTTGGGAACTAATTTTTTATTTAATCCTACAAATGTAATATTAAATTATTTGATGAAAAATATTCTACGAAAACAACTTCTTTTCTAACACGTAAAAGATCTTGATTAATTATTACGAGACATAAAACAGTGTGATCTTCTAATGAAAATTCAGGGTTAGTCGTTCTCTTTCCTCTTACCTTTTAATGACATTCTTCTTTTTTGGTGTGTGTTATTGATGATGGCACAATCTTATGATGGTTGATGATGATTTTTTAATTTTTTAGTTGTTTATGCTATAAGAATATTTTTGTTTTAAATTTCTTCTTTTTTGCACATCTTGTTGTCTATTTTTGTGACACGATTTTTCTTTGCCTTGTGGCACATTAAAACTGTCTTATGGCACAATTCTTGTCTATCACTGTGATAGTGTGACGCTCGTGTAATATTAAATCCTCAAAAGATCTACTTTTCACGCATATATTGTCGTGCTATTACTTGACTTTGGGTACATATTTGTGCATTTTCCCAATAGATTCGTGCATTTACATCTAGGAGTTAAGGAATGTACAGTTTTCATTGCCAGAGTTAAGGGACTTGATGCAATGGTGTGCAGGTTTGACAGGACAGGAGCAGGTGGAGCAAAAGAGAAATATTGAGCGCAGTTGGCAAGAACGGGAAGAAATAATGCCAAGCTCGGTTAGCAAAAGAAAGAAGTCTGATGCCCAGTCAGTTAGCTGTGAGTCAAAATCAGGCAGCCCTAATTCAAAAAGAAGATAACGCGCCTACAATGGTGCATGAAAAACTTTCAAAAAACCAAAACCTAATTAGGGTTCCCATGAGTGCCTATATAAAGAGGTCCATGAATTGAGCAAAGGGGCTACGCCGTGAGGAAGAAAGAGGGCAAACTATGGTTCGAACCAGGCAGTGACCAAGAGCTTTGGATCCATTGAAGGGCTGCATCAATCTTCTTCTTTACTCTATTTATCTTAGATTTAATTTATATTATGATGATGATGTTTAAAAACGACATGGTTTTGTTAGTTTTCCCTGCCATGAACTAATCTTTTAAGTTGGCTTGGGATGTTTGCGATGAATGCTTAAATTTAGGTTTTTAATAATTGAATGCCTTGGCATATTTGTCTATTTTTCTTGTGACTAATTTTATCATATTTTGTGCCATACGACAGTTGACATTGAATGCTCATTATCCCCTAATATCTTAACAGAGTTAGGAGATAAGGATTAATTGCCAAATACTAAAGAGAAAAACTTTGACGGAAGATGTTCAAATAGATGAGCTTACTTCTAAAGTGAATCTAACCCTTAGAAGTAAAGATTAAAACTTTGCCAAGTTAATTACTGGAAAACATCACTATAGACATATAGGTGTCAAAAGTAATTAACTTAGAGTATTGTCATCGACGGAGGCAATGCTAACTTAAAATCTGCTCGGCAATAAAACCAAAGTTGAACGTTATTAATTGTTGTCTTTGCTAGCATGAAATCTAAACATCACTTGCCAACGCTAATCAATCATCTAGACACATTTCTTTGCCAATATGCCTAAATTCTTATTTCAATCTTCTTTAATCATTTTCTTAATTCGAAATCAATTGCCAACATATTTGTTCAACTCACAAGTAATTATCGTAGAACTTAATTCTCGGACAAGCCCTGTGGATACGATACTCAACTCACTACTATATTACTTGCTGACTGTGTATACTTTCACGTAAAAACAATTATTCTTGGCATTATTTACTTGCATATTTACATTGTATCCTCAATCTTTAGCTAATTATAGTCGATCGATAAGTTTTTAGTGCCATTGTCGGGGATTGCAACAAGATTAATTGTTTTGGTTTTTACTTGTTTTTGTTTATTTTGTTTTGTTTGGTGTGGCCATGAGTCGCACTGCGAAGGAAGATTTACAATACAATCCGAAGATTGAAAGAATCCTACGCAGGATAAGAAGAGGACATCGAAAAATGGCTCGTAACAGAAATGGTAGAGTAGATGGTGTCTTGAACAATCAAGAAAATCTGGCAATACATGATGAGATACTGCCCGCTCCTGCTGTTGCTGCAGAGATACCTGAAGAACGGCTTATCAGAGAACACTTGGCATCAAACATGGATAATTTGATTCCAGGACTGTTTGGTCCAGAGATAAATATAGCTAATTTTTAACTTAACTCGGTAATGATCCAGTCACTATTGAGTGTAGGATAATTTGATGGATCACCTACCGAAGACCCAAGGCAATATTTGAAGCAATTCATGGAGGTGTGCCAACTATTTTAGCAACCTGGTATGGTTGAAGAGACATTAAAGTTGGGACTATTCTCATTATCTCTAAGAGATGGAGCAAAATTGTGGTCAAGTTCTTTGCCACCTGGTTCAGTTACTTCGTGGGCAGAATTATGCCAGAAGTTTCTTTTGAGATTTCAGCCACCTAAACTTAAAGCCAAGCTGCAGAGTGAAATCATTACTTTTAGGCAGGCTGACGATGAGACTTTGTATGATGTCTGAGAGCATTTTAAGGACCTGTTAAGAAGATGCCTCATGCGTGGATTTTCTACCTGAACATAGATGGAAACCTATTATAACAGACTCAATGCTCATACCAGAACTGTTGTAGATGCTTCAGCAAATGGTTAATTGCTAGACAAGAATTACACAGAGGTATTTCCCATCTCTTCACTTTTACTTTCCTCTTCACTTGAATCTTCTTGATGACTTGTGGAGGATTGAAGAGCAATAATGTTTAAATCTTCAATTCCTTGCTCTTTGATATTCTTCTTCTCTTTTTTCCCTTCGGACATCAACTCATAGGTGATAAAATATCCAATAAGCTCATCAAGCTTGAGCTACTTCAAGTTATTTACTTTTATAATAGCCGTCTTCTTGGACTCTCATGATTCATGAAGTGAATAAATCAACTTCCGAATGAGATTATCTTTCAGAATCTCCTCTCCAAAACCTTTAAGCTCATTGACGATTGTGGAGACCTGATCGAACATGCTCTTAATGTCTTCTTCTAGACTCATCTTGAAGTTTTCATAGTTGAGATTGAGTACACAGATCTTCGTCTCTCTTACCTCATCTGTTCCTTCATAAGTCACTTCAAGCTTGTCCCAAACCTCCTTGGCACTATCACAAGAAGAGACTTTGGCATACTCTTCCAGTCCCAATGCACAAAATAGAATATGCAAAGCCTTCGAGTTTAGCTCTATCTTCTTCTTGCCATCCCTACTTCAATCTTGCATTCTTCATTATAGCACGAACGATCTTTCTTCAACAATATCCCAAAGACGATAGTCAATGGCTTTGATGAAGTACATTATCCTATTCTTCTAATGGGCATAATGTTCACCGTTGAAGAATAGTGGCTTGTCGATTAATTGTGCCATGAACACCGGTTGATTTGTTAGTTGATTGGGCTTGTCGGGATTGCCTCAATAGGATGTTAAGCCTTTCGATTGAGCCTCGCTCTGATGCCAATTGATGGGCTCGAATTCTTCAATCGATTTTGTTGCCAAGTGGTGGAGAAGTTGGATGTTGGGTGATTGGTGATGGAGTCAATAAAAAGAAATTGGACACAATGATTTTAGAGTGGTTCGAGCTTCTAACCAAGCTCTACACCCACTACCTTAGCTTTCCTACTAAAGATTTCCCAATTCACTAATTGAATTCTTCCATTTTTCTCGAGATCAAGAGGCAACCCTTACAAACACTAGACTTATACCCCAAAGTCTAGCAAACCCTCTTTTATAAGAGAAAGAAAGAAAGCAAACAAGAAATCTTCTCCAGGCTGAATGTTTGCACAATTAAGCTCACTCACCCAATCCTAAAACACTTGAGCACATCTTACAATTTAAGCTCACCAGTGTTGTCTATACAAAAATATGAAAATTGAAGCACTAAGATAATTTTCTATACATAAGTTGTTGGCTTTGAGATCATTAGCTTCTTCAGATGCTTCTTGGGATCTTTAATACTCTCAATTGAGTTTCTAGCCGATGAGGATCGTTGGGGATGAAATAGGGCCATTGGGGTCATTATTTCCCGCAATAAACGTAGTTCTGGAGCCGTCAGTATCGGTACGCGGGTGTCCGTATCGGTACTTGTTCTTCAGAAACTAGTTGTTATAGCGTTTAAAATGCATAAAGTATATGATATAATACCTCCATATCCGTACGCACCCTAGTGTATCGGTATGCACCCTAGCGTATCGACGCGCCCTTGGCCATATCGATATGAGTTTTGGCTACTAGAAATTTTCTGTAGCATTCGTATCGGTACGACTTTAACCGTATCGGTACGGGGCTTCAGATTTTGACATTTTGGTCACTTAAATTCATTTTAAAACAAGTCAAAACCCTTTTCAAACATATTTTCAAGTTATTTGGACTTTGAATAAGATTTGCAATATTTCAATGAAGTCCAAAAACATTTTTAAAATTATTATATCAAAACAAAAATCTCAACATGTTACATTCATGAAGAATAACGCAGGTTCGCTGAATCGAAAAAATCTCATTAAATTAATAAATTATTAATTTATCGATTACTTAATACCTCTTTAAATTAATAAAATTATGTAGTCCCGACATTATTAATTTATAGATATTTTACAGTATATGTAAAAATTTATCATCAAAAGAGTACATTAAAAATATTATTCTCAATCGTTATTTTTCCCTTGAAATTTCATATTGAAAAGTTAATATAAATATTTTAAAATTTTTAAATCAATATAATGACTTTTATGCAAGAAAAAAAAAGCTATAACATAGATTTTCCAGAATCGGAAATGCATGCCTACATTGCACACTGCATAGTAGCAGCAAATAGGCCAAAAAATAAATAAAACAACAAAGATTCAAACACTACAAGAAGAATTTTTGGATTTAACTTTAGTTTTAAGGTAGAAATATTAACAAAATTAAAATAAAAATATAATTTAAAATTTAAAAATATTTATATTCAAAGTACCAGGTCGGTACCCCGTTATAAAAAAAATCGGCCTAGACTTAGCTCGATTATCGAAAAAATTACGGGCTGAATAATTTTTTTAGAGAAATATTCGGTTTTTTCAAGTTTGGGTCAGGTATTTTTAAACACTCCTAATCAAAACATTATAAATATACATCTCTGTTCATTTTTAACATTATCTTTTTCAATGAAATTACGTCTCGTTTGGTTGGGTTGTAATTGGTGTGTTGTATTATTTAATACGTCTCTATTATAAAATTTACTTTTATACATGCGTTTGGTAGATGTGAAATTTACTTGTATGCACAAGTTGGGTGATATTTATCACGAGAGTGGATGTGGTGTTTGTTTAACACACCAAATTTACGCTAGTTTTATCAATTTTACCCTCATACTATTTTTCACATATTTACATCGTTGTATATATTCTAACCTTAAACCTTAATCTTTAAACCTTAAACAATAGTCCTCAATCCTCAACCCCAAACACTAACCCCAAACCACAAAACTCTAAACCCTGAATAATAAGCCTTAACCCAAAACCCCTAGAACCCAAATCCTAAACAATGAACCTTAAACCTTAAACCCTAAACCAAAACTTTAAACCATAAAACAATAAACCTTAAACCTCAAACTCCAAACCATGAATTCTAAACCTTGAACCATAAACCTTGAACACTGACCATAAACCCCAAACTATAAAACTATAAACCTTGAACCATGAACTTTAAACCCTAAACCCTAAACATCACACTATAAACTTTAAACCCTGAACAATAAACCCCAACCCTCAAACCATAAACACCAAACCATAAACCATAAACACCAAACCATAAACATTTGTTTTTAAACTCTAAACCCTTAAAATAATATAATATTTAATGTTCAAAACAAGAGGTAATTGTGAAGCTAGAATTTTAAAGGTTAAATAGTACATTCATACATAATACTTATCTTTTAACTTTATCACAAATTTCACAATCAAACACTTCAATGCAGTAACAACTATCTTTCGTCAATCTTTTTAATACACAAGTGTTATTTAATACAACACAACTTTTTTACCTTTGTTGCATCAAACGAGACGTTAGTATTCAGAAACATGAAGTATGTCTATTTTTAATTTTAGGTATTTAAGTTATTTTCTTCATATTTTAAGTATTTAACATTTTATACGGTTACCACTCACATCCCTTTTGATTTTTCGTTCATTAAGATGATGACAACATTACAAAATTCGGTCGGGCCCAACTAAAAAGTACCACATGACAGAGCAAGCACATTTGGCCCATTGATCAAGCTGTTTATCTTTGTTTTCTTGTATTTTCTTAGGTCATGGGTTCTAGACCTACTAAGAACACTCTATTTTCTTTCCCTAGAGTCTCTCATTCCCCTTCTCCCTAGGTAGGATTAAGATTAGATTTAAGATTTATAAAAAAATATCACAGGACAAGAAGAACAAATCTTAAAAATTTATAAAATACTAGGAAAATAATTCTAATTTTGAAAACACATTAGAAAATTTTATATATTTTTTAAAATTTGAAAGTTTCAAAATTTAAAAAAATCTAAAAAAATAACTAAAATTGTAAAGAAGAATATCATATATATATATATATATTAAAATAACATGATTTAATAATATTTACAATATTTAATTATTTTTAGATATTTTGACAATTTTACACCGTTTTATAATTTTATAATTTTTTATTTTCTATCAAATGATATTTTTATAAAATATTAAGAAAATAATTCAAATTTTGAAAACACATAAGGAAAATTTGTATGTATATTTTAAAATTTAAGTTTTGAAAATCTAAAAAATAACTAAAATTGTAAAAAATCACATATATTTTTAAAATAACATGATCTAAAAATATTTGCAATTTTTAATTATTTTTAGATATTTTGACATTTTACAACGTTTTAGGATTTTAGAATTTTTATTTTCTATCAAATGATATTTTATAATAGCTGCTGATACTTGTTCCCTCATTTTCCTTAGGTCATGGGTTCTATACTCATTAGAAATACTCATTCCTTCCCCTAGAGTCCCCATTCTCCTCCCCATTATGTAGGATTAGGATCAGAATTAGAATTAGGATTTTTCAAAAAAATGAAAGTACCACATCATCATATTAGATGGAACAATAGATTGAAGTAAAAGTGAAAATGATAGAATATAAGAAAAGGGCAATTATACATGCACTAGCGGTGGAAATAATTTTTTTTACAAGTGTTTTAGTTTTAGGGTTTAATAATTTAGTTTAGGGTTCAAATTTTATGGATTTAGGTTAGGGGTTTATGATTTAGGGGTTGTTATTAGAATTTAGGGATAAAATTTATAATTTATAAGTTAAAATCTAAATCACTAACAAATTACCCTAAAACATTAAACCCTAATCTCTAAACTCTAAATTCTAACTATAAATCTTAAAATGTGACCCTAAACCCTAAATTCTAAACCTCTAAATCTAAAATTAAGACGTTTGTGGAAACTTTTTGTTTTCACCGTCAGTGCATGAAATATTTTTTCCATAAGAAAAACAATTGATTTAAATATTTAAAGTTGGATAATTATTTGATACACTGGTGGTGGAAACTTTTAGTTTCCACAAGCGCCTTAGTTTTAGGGTTTAGGGGTGTAGTTTAGGGTGTCGGTGATGTTTAAAAGACATGTGTTTTCACCTTATTTATTGATTAATTTGTCCTCATCATGTTATCTTTTGCATGTATTTTAACATTTTATCTTTGTATTTGCATTTTCTTAACTCAATGGCTCTTTCTTGAATTATTCTTGATTTTATCATATTTTTGTTGCTAATGTCGTTGCATGAGTTCTTCCATAATTGCAGCCAAAACTGTCGTCGCATTAGGGTGTCGCTGCAATACTGATGTCGTTGTATAAGCGTTGTTTGGATTGCGTCCAGGATTGTTGTTGTATTGACAGCTGTCAAAAAGATAAGATCAAATGACGCCAGCAAGAAGATAAGATCAAAGGACAATAAGCTGGCATTTAGTTACAATAACTTTTGTCCAGACCTGATGTGGGCGCAATGGAACAGTCATTGTTGCCACAATAACAACTGTCAGGATAAGATCAAAGGATTATGAGTTGTCCATTAGTACACATGTCTTATACGCAATTTTATTCAGAAAATCTATGAAGTACACATGTAAACACTCAATTGGAAAGTGATAAGGATATAATATATATATTCTTACCCTAAAGAAAGGAGGCTCATATCTTATTATTTTCCCTTGGTTTTGGAGCCCTCTCTTGATGGCTATGGCGGCTTAAAACTTTCAAGGGGCAACCGAGGTGAATCCGAAGCAAAATTAAGTAGCCAAGACGAATGTGAGGCAAGAGGAAGCATCAAGGAGCAATTGAGTTAGCTGGAGATGGCTTTCCCCATTTGGTTCTTAATGTTTTTTGTTTAAACGCCGATGATTATGGTTTAATTTCATTTTGTATGGAAATACCTTATGAATGTTGACTGAATGTTTATCTTATTAAGATTTTCCTCTATCTTTTGATCTTTGGGTTTGAATGTTTTTATGCACGAAAGTATTTATTGCAGTCACTACATTGAGAGATGCAGTGACAGTTCAGATTAACAAGCCATTACAACAAAAGTTGCATGGGAGTACAACGAAAGTTGACAATTGTTCTTGTATTTGCTTATTAGCCATCATTAAGAGGTGTGGTGAGTGGGCTCATATAAGTCTTTGATTAAGGGTAGAATTTGAGTTTGGTAAGATATTTATGTGCTTTATTGCATCGACAATCATCTTTTTATTTGTTTCTTACTAGCATTCGTTATTCTATTGATGAATCACCGAGGAAACCCCATTGCCATTATTATATTGTTTGTTTTAATTTCAGTACATTACTGCGACATTACCTATATCATTTACCTTTAATTGCTTCGACAGTACATATTGCATGTACCTTATTTTTCTTACTTATTGCACTAACATTGGTAGACATCCGAACAACCGTCCATGTAAGATCGATATCTAAAAAATTTGTATATGTCTACTATACTTGCATCGACGTGTGTTCTCTTGCACAAATCGTGTGACGTTATTTCATTGATTAGTAGGGTTTAGGATTTAGTTTTAGTAGTCTAGAATTTAGAGATTATGAATAGAATTTAGGGTTTAGAGTTAGAATTTAAGGTTTTTAGGTTAAAACCTAAATCCTTAACATATTACCCTAAAACCTAAACTCTAACCACTAAACCCTAAATCCTAACCCTAAACCCTAAATTATAACCTTTACCCCTAAATTCTAAACCTCTAACCTAAACCTCACACCCTAAACTAAGTCCTTAAACCCTAAAACTAAGGCACTTGTGGAAACTAAAAGTTTTCACAGCCATTGTATTGGATATAAATCCTTTAAAGTTTGGGTAATTATAGCACACACTAGAAGTGAAAAAAAACTTTTTGTTTCCACAAGCGTTTTAATTTTAGAGGTTAGAGATTCAATTTAGGGGGTTTATATTTATGTGCTTAAAATTTAAGGGTTGTGGTTTGAAATTAGAGTTAAAGGGTAGGGTTTAGGGTTTATAGGTTAAAACCTAAATCCCTAACGTATTACCCTAAAACCTAAGCACTAACCTATAAACCTTAAAATATATCCACAATCCTTAAATTTTAAACCCCTAAATCTTAAACCACAAATTAAATCTCTAACTCCTAAAATTAAGACACTTGTGAAAACAAAAAGTTTCCATCGCCGGTGTATGAGATATATTCCCTTAAAGTTTATTATAAAACATTTAAAGTCAATGATTTCATAATCATATTTACAACATGTTGGTCTAATGAGACGAAACATTAGATCTCTTAAGGAATGTCAAGAGTTCAAATCCTAACATTATGTATGAAGTAATTGGGTAATTGGCTTGGAGGATCGCACCCATAATAAACATCTACAATACCTAATCCGAATTAGTTAGTCAATAAATTAAATACCAATGATTATAAAAAATAATTTCATAATGATTAGCAATTTTAATTGGCGTCATTGGTGTAACGACCTAATTTTTGGGTTAGTGCATCGAGTCTTGGACCCAGGTTACGGACAATTATTTTGGGAGCCTAAGTTATGGGTATTTAAGTTTGGGCTCATTATTTTAGATGATAGGGTTTTGAATTTTAAATAGGTGTAGTTGGTGGAAAAAGAAGAAGAAGTTATGAGGAAGAGAGAGTAAAAAAATGTGAAAAGTGAAGAGTGAGAGAGAGAGAAGAGGAAAAGAGAGAAAAGTTGAGGGATGAGCTTTAAAACTTTAATCTACCAAAATTCAGCCATTCGTTATCAACACCTCCACCGTCATTGTGTTCATTTTGTCGAGATAAGTTCGCCGGTACCAGTGGCGTCGCCATCGGAGCCACCGTCGAAGGGGGTGAAAGAAAAAAAGTTTTACATTTTATAGTTGAAGGGGTTAGAGTGCCCAATACGCAAAATTGAGGCCGCCATCATGTTCACCGGAATTGAGAGAGTCGAGAAAGGGCTTCACCGTCACTATACGACCATTAGAAGTCGTCATATGGGCTACACGCATTGCCACCTGCGCGTGGGCGACGTCCTTCCAAGCTGGGCTGTTATAACCCAGCTGGATCCAGTCGGTTGGGTCGAGCCGATTGTGCCATGCTGAGCCAAGCTGGCCTGCCAAGCCTACCCAAACCGCAAGCTAAGCCAGCTATTCGAGCCAAGTCGAGCCAACCGCCGTTGACCGGTGTTGACTTTTTTGACGGGCCCTACTCGGGGGTTTCTCGACATTCTAAATTTGTGGGGGCATTCTGTTTCACCAAATACAATCTCGATAAGCTATTTTTATGTATTTTATCCGCTAAAGTAGTCCGATAGTGTAAAATGGCTTATGTAGTCGTATTTGTTATATCCGAGGTTTTGGTGGACTTGAATTGGAATTAAAGAGATGTTTGGAGGAGCTTGGATAGGTTTTTATTGCTTTGGCTTAAGGTTAGTACACCCCGAACTCCTATCGCTTCATGAGCATCATAAAATGATTGCCTTGCGTATTAGTATCTGCAAAATAGGAAGATGATGAATATGCATGTGGGGAGATCGATAGTTTGAGACTCGATATTGTTGAGATGCATAATGACGTTATGGATATGATGGACTTATGGAGGCTTTAGAGACTGTGTAGGGTCGTTTGAGATGCTCGTATGATTATTTGATGATTGTTTTATTGATTGGAATAATTGTGTTGCCTTGTATGCTTGTTTGAATAGATTGATGAGATTTGATGGGAATTATGGTTAAGGGTTAAATACTCGATTAATGATTATAGAACCGGTAATTAATATTAATTGGAAGAATGCATTAGTAAACAAACTCTAATGACTTTCATAAGCTTTATGGATCGAATAAAGCGTGGTACTATTGTAATTCAAGAAAATGGTACGAACCCGTGAATAGGATATCAGTACGAGCTTTGGCCTTACCAGTACGCGATTGAGGGTCGTATCGGTACGAGTCGACCCGTACTGGTACTTATAGAAATTAAGGATTTTTAGTAAGCTATATTAGTATTAGTACATGTGTGAGTATCGAAACATATGGGTACTGTATCGATACTCTTGTTCGAGTACTGGTACCGATTGAATGGAATAAGTTATAATACTAATAAAAAGATGGAAATTGGTGTGGGATAATAATGATGATGATTAATGTACACTTTTATTATATATTAACAAATTGGTAAATTGCGATGAGTGGCTTGATAATTGAAAGAAACCATAGAGTTGGGTAATCATGTAAATATTGTGTGCTAAGTGGTAATCATGTCTATATTGTGTGCTGTTTTGACACTTGATTGGTTGTGTTACGTTTGATTGATGGGATCTGGATATCCAATGAGAAAGTGTTGCAACACCATGGTTAGAGATGCTGAATGTATGTTCCTGAAGCTGTGTGACACCATGTCTCATTCGAAGATGCTCGACGAGAGATTTCGAGTATGGGTGTACGTTCCCGAAGTTGTGTGGCACCGGGCCTCACTCATGATTTGTGGTTATGACTTTGTATGCTTTAGCTCGGATGATTTGGTGAGATCTCGGGTATGGTTGGGCCTTGTGCCATGTTTTATGTTTTGCTATGTTGAGAGCATATGTTTAGGTGACCAGTGGTAGCACCATGTGTTTATTTATCTCTCATTATTGCTCGTACTAGCTTGCATGCTTATGTTTATGGTTTGCATGAAGTATAGTAGAGTAGATGTGTACCACTGAACTTTGTAAACTCAGCGCTCAAAATTATTGTTTCCGTGCGTAGGTTGGTCGTTGGAGTGTGGGATTGAAGATCACTATCAGTACAAGATTCTAGCATGTTGTGATCTCTAGAGTACGGTATTTGTGTTTAGTGGGGTATGTATTTATAAGACCTTACGTGGTGAAGTTTGTAATCCTTATTTTAAAATTGTATTAATCAAATCGAATGTTTAAATGTTTTAAAATTAAATTGGAGCTCTTTTGTGTCGTTTTGATTATTTAACTATATTTTCAACTATTGGATTTAAATGTTTTTGAGAAATAGCTTGTTGGGCTAAACTCAGTTTGAGAAATTTTATGGGTTTTAGTTTGGGCTTGAGGCCCAAATGTGACATCCGGGTCGAGGGTGTTACAGTTTCCGGAGCTCCATGCCACCGCTGGGAAATTCTAAGGTGAGGCAGCTTAGGGTGAGGCTAAAATTCGACCCTACATAAATTCGTGTTATTTTTGTAAAAAATTGGGTAAGACTAGGTAATAATTTAGGTAAAACTGAAATTCTTACTGATTTAATAAAAATTTGTGTAACTTCTAGAATCTCTTCACAGAGACGGTCCATATCTACGTATACACCAAAAGTTTGAAATTTATTGTCCTCGGCCTCCAAAACGGGAAAAAAATCCAAACGCGCGTACACAAAACTCACAAAAACAGAGCAAAAAGTCCAAGTCATCGTTCACATCAAAGTTTTCTGATGGCGGTTAAAGAAATGTCAAATGTATTATTCCTACTAGAAACCCAGAAAACAAAATCAGAGAATCAAATAATGAAAATTCATTCAACCCCATTTTATCTGGGATTCTTCTTTATTATTAATTTTCATAAATTACGTGTTTGACATCAAACCATCTTCTCCTTCAATCTTCCTTGTAATTTGTTTGAAAAAACAACTGTTAAGATTATTCTCCCTTTCCCTCTGTTTCTCTGCACTTTCTCTTTCAAGACTATTTCTTACATGGTTACATATATTCATTTATATAAACTCTCATCCTTTGTCAAAATCTATTTATCTGCTCCTCTATATGTCTAAAGTCTAAACCTTTTTACTTTTAGTTCTCAAAAAAGTTCATTTTTTATTCATTTTCTGCGGCTTTGAGCTCAACAACAAACAACCCAAACTTGTACCCCTCTTCTTATTTTATAAATTTTCCTCCTTTTCTTCTAGCTGAATGTACAAGTGCATATATACTGTACATATAGTTTTCGGGTGAAATTAAGACCAGGAGGGAACTGGAAGAAATTAAGGCTGCATATATTAAATTTAGTGAATTGATTACTTGTAGTTAAAAGAGAGAAACAAAGGGAAATGAGTGGCGGCAGGAGGAGAAAGCTGTTGATGAGCAAGATCTATGGACTTGCACGTGGTAAAGCATCATTCCAGGATGACCACTCGCAGATTGGGGGACCAGGATTCTCCAGGGTTGTTCATTGCAATGAACCGAGTTCCTTGGAGACAGGAATCCGCCATTACTCGGACAATTATGTCAGTACTACCAAGTACAACGTTGCTACATTCTTGCCCAAGTCATTGTTCGAGCAATTCAGGAGGGTTGCTAACTTTTACTTCTTGGTCACCGGTATACTTTCCTTCACTGCACTTGCTCCTTATTCAGCTGTTAGTGCCGTCTTCCCTCTCATCCTCGTTATCGGCGTTACTATGATCAAAGAAGGCATCGAGGATTGGCATCGAAAACTTCAGGTTTATGTCCTCCTTCACTTTATTACACTCTTTGTTGCTGTTTGTTCATGTAACGTATCTTTAATTTATGGTACAATGTGGGATTTCTTTAGGATGATGAGGTGAACAACAGAAAGACAAAAGTTCATCGAGGTGGTGGCAACTTTGATCATACTGAATGGAAGAATCTTAGAGTAGGAGATATTGTGAAGGTAGAGAAAGATGAGTTCTTTCCAACGGACCTTATCCTGCTTGCATCGAGTTACGATGATGCGGTTTGCTATGTTGAGACCATGAACCTTGATGGCGAAACGAATTTGAAGCTGAAACAAGCACTAGAGGTAACTTCATCCTTACATGATGACTATAACTTTCGGGACTTTAAGGCTACGATTAAATGTGAGGACCCAAATGCGAATTTGTACTCTTTTGTTGGAACTATGGAGTTTGAGGATCAACAATATCCCCTTTCTCCTCAACAACTTCTCCTTCGGGACTCGAAACTCCGGAATACAGATTACTTATATGGGGCTGTTGCGTTCACTGGTCATGACACCAAGGTCATGCAGAATTCTACTGACCCTCCTTCTAAGAGGAGCAGAATTGAGAAGCAGTTGGATCGCATTATCTACTTAATGTTTGGGATTGTATTTGTAATGGGATTTATTGGTTCTATTTTCTTTGGTATTGAAACTGACAATGACCTTGACAATGGAAGGATTAGAAGGCGATGGTATCTTAGACCTGATAGTTCTGAAATTTTCTTTGATCCTAGAAGAGCACCGGTTGCAGCGATTTATCACTTCCTAACGGCTCTTCTTCTGTATACCTACTTCATCCCGATATCCTTGTATGTGTCGATAGAAATTGTTAAGGTTCTCCAGAGCATCTTCATCAATCAAGATACTCACATGTATTATGAGGAGGCCGACAAACCGGCACATGCCCGCACCTCTAATTTGAATGAAGAGCTTGGCCAAGTTGACACGATACTATCTGATAAGACGGGAACACTGACCTGTAATTCGATGGAGTTCATCAAGTGTTCTGTGGCTGGTACAGCTTATGGCCACGGTGTTACAGAGGTCGAGAGGGCAATGGAGAGAAAGAAAGGTTCACCCGTCCGTGAACAAAATGGCCCAAACCATGTTGAGGACTCTACTGATATCCCAGCTATTAAAGGTTTTAACTTTAAGGATGAAAGGATCATGAATGGAAACTGGGTTAATGAGCCCCGTGCGGATGTCATCCAGAAGTTTTTCCGCCTGTTAGCAATCTGTCATACTGCAATACCTGAAGTGGATGAAGAGTCGGGGGAAATTTCATATGAGGCTGAATCACCTGATGAAGCAGCATTTGTGATTGCAGCAAGAGTACTAGGTTTTGAATTCCACAAAAGGACACAAACAAGCATCTCCCTACATGAGTTGGATCCTGTCTCTGGACAGACAGTTGACAGGTGAGAATCTCTTCGCATGCCTTAACGATCTTATGCTATTTTCCTGCATGTAACTAGCACTGTAGGATCATCAGCATGCAGGCTGTTTTCCTTAAAATGATGGCTTGCTTGTTTAAGAACATTTTGAGTGAATAGTTTTCATTTTGCAGGTTATATAAACTTTTGAATGTTATAGAGTTTAACAGCTCCAGAAAACGGATGTCTGTAATTGTGAGAGATGAAGAAGGAAAAATTCTTCTACTTTCCAAAGGTGCCGACAGGTTAGTATCTATAGACTAAACCGAATTCTTGGGACGCACCGATAACACTTGCACTACATATCATCATAATGCTTTTTTCCCATACAGTGTCATGTTTGAAATGCTGGCCAAGAGTGGTCGCGACTTTGAAGAGGATACTAGGCAGCACATGAATGACTATGCTGATGCAGGTCTGAGGACCTTAGTTCTAGCATACCGTGAACTTTCGGAAGACGAATACAAAGTGTTTAATGAGAAATTCAACGAGGCAAAAAACTCAGTTAGTGCCGATCGTGAAACCTTAATTGATGAAGTTGCAGACACAATTGAAAGGGATCTAATTCTCTTAGGGGCTACGGCTGTTGAGGACAAACTTCAAAATGGGGTAGGGTGGAATATGCAAGTATAATTCAATATTTTTGTTAAGAGGCAGAGCTGAGGACTTATGATTTTTCTTTTATTGTCATCTTACAGGTTCCTGACTGCATTGACAAACTTGCTCAAGCCGGGATTAAGCTATGGGTGTTGACTGGAGACAAGATGGAAACAGCCATCAATATTGGGTATGATTCTCGAGTTTTGCCTTTTCTGTTACTGCTTAAAATGAAACCTACTTCCATTAGTTCACTTTGACCTCTAACCAAAATTTATAATTTTGCAGTTACGCTTGTAGTTTGCTTAGACAAGGAATGAAGCAGATTATAATTACTTTAGATGCTCCAGAAATCCAGTCATTGGAGAAAACTGGAGACAAGGATGCTATCATCAAGGTAAATTGACTTTATTTTATATGGGTTTTGTGCTTCATGAGTGTCTGCATGTGTATTTTATATGTTTGTGCATTGTATTTTCTTTTTGATAGTTATAATATATGTATCGTTATTGATGGAATGATTGTTCGTTTAGGCATCGAGGAAAACTGTCCTTGAACAGATAGCTTCAGGAAAGGCTCAGGTCTCTGCATTAAGTTCAATGTCTGAGGCATTTGCCTTAATTATTGATGGGAAATCACTTGCTTATGCTCTAGAGGATGATATGAAGAAAATTTTCCTGGATCTTGCGATTGGTTGTGCATCCGTAATTTGCTGCCGCTCTTCACCAAAACAGAAGGCATTGGTATGTTCGCATCTTTCCGGTGATTTTTCAAAGTCAGTTTTGAATTGCTTCTTCAAGTATCTCTTTTAAATGACAAAACTGAAATTCATAGGTTACAAGACTGGTAAAAACTGGAACTGGGAAAACAACATTAGCTATCGGAGATGGTGCTAATGACGTGGGAATGCTTCAAGAAGCAGATATCGGAATTGGAATCAGTGGTGTGGAAGGAATGCAGGTATTTAATTGATAATGCTCTGACTTTAGTGTATATTTAATCGAGTAATGGGAGTACGTTAAAACCGAAGGATGTTAAAATCTCAAATTTCTGATTTTTGTTATCCATTGTCTATTGCAGGCAGTGATGTCAAGTGATATTGCAATTGCTCAGTTCCGATACTTGGAACGCTTGCTACTTGTGCATGGACATTGGTGTTACAGGAGACTTTCATCAATGGTAACACATTCATTTGTTGCTCTAGTCACTGGTACATTTGAAGTTAAAAGGTTATCAATTTGACTTGCAAGCCTAATTGCTTTTTTATTGTTGTGGTACCAGGTATGCTACTTTTTCTACAAGAACATCGCATTCGGCTTCACAATCTTTCTATACGAGGTGTACACATCGTTTTCAGCACAGCCTGCCTACAACGATTGGTATCTATCACTCTTCAATATCTTCTTCTCATCACTTCCGGTAATTGCTATGGGAGTTTTCGACCAGGACGTATCTGCACGGTATTGTATAAGGGTAAGTGGCGTTTCGAGTTTTAAGTGATTCCTCGCAAATTATATACGGTGAGAGATGGATGTTTTATTAATTAACCACTTCTGCTATACGTTTAATTTGTGGCAGTTTCCTCTGTTATACCAAGAAGGAGTGCAGAACGTTCTGTTCACCTGGTGGCGCATACTAAGCTGGATGTTTAATGGTTTTTACAGTGCCATAATCGTATTTTTCTTCTGCTCGAGAGCACTAGAGCTGCAGGCCTTCAACGATGATGGGAAAACTGCTAGTAGAGAGATTTTAACGGGAACGATGTACGCATGCATTGTCTGGATTGTGAACCTGCAGATGGCCCTTTCGATTAGTTACTTCACCTTGATACAGCACATTGTCATCTGGGGTACCATCGGATTCTGGTACCTGTTTCAAGTGGTGTATGGTTTCCTGCCTCCCAGTTTTACCACCGACGCATACAGAGTGTTCATTGAAACTCTCGCCCCGGCTCCTTCGTACTGGTTCATTACGCTTTTCGTCACCATCGCCACCCTTATCCCATACTTCTTGTACAATGCAATTCAGATGCGCTTCTTCCCCATGTACCATGGAATGATACAGTGGATAAGACATGAAGGGCTGTCGGATGATCCGACCTACAGTGAAATGGTGCGACAAAGATCCATTCGACAAACAACTGTTGGCTTCACAGCCCGGCGAGCAGCCAGCCGAAGATCATGAGATTGAGAACCATGCAAAAACTGGACGAGATGGTATTCAGTAGGTGAATGGCCATGGGTGGCCAAAATCTGCCTGCACTATAAGTAAACATCACAGCACAGCTAGGGAGACGATCATATCTTTATTCTTTTAAATAACTCTCTATTTTTCGGGAGATTTTTAAGATGTTAGAATAGTGGGTTTAGGGTTTAGATTTACACTTTATAGAAAGTTTTATCTGTTTAATATTATATTTTTTTTTTTTTAGGATTTGCAGTTTGTCTGTAATTTTTAATAGTTTGATATTTTTGTGTGGTTTGTTTGTCTCATATCTGTTTTGAGAAGTAGACTTTAAAAGATTGTTAGTTTTACTCACCGCTCCTACTTCAATTCTAGAGCGTGTAGGTGGATAAAGATAAGAAATCTTGTTCATTGCTTCTATTTCTTCAATGTTTCATCTTTTTCGTTGTTTTGCAGTCACCTGGATGTATTTTACTGGTTTGATATTTAATTTTTTATTTAAATATATTGTGTTTTGTTATTTTATTTTTGAAAAACTTCTAATAAGTATCTTGTATCAGAATTTAAAAATTCTATGGCTCGCATTTTTAGTATTCTCTTATTTATTACATGTGTTTACTATTTAGGTAGAATGTCGTCATCCATTCTAACTAAGAAATTGAAAGGAGTTTCAGAAGCGGCAGAAGTGGGAGAAAATGAGGAAGAAAGAAACATAGAAATAAAAATTATTTCCGAAAGAGGTATAACCAGGAACAAGAGGTATCCACCGAAGAAAATCTTTCTTTTTCTCTTTTTTCGGAAGAAAGGGTGGATCTGAGCAAAATCGACGAAACAGAAAAGCTAAGCGTGATTGAAAAAAAAAATAAAAATAAAGGGCGAACTCCACTTTCCCTTTAAAGAGGCATACTATAAAAATAGACTAGTTTATGAAACTTCTTACCTGGATGGGAATCAAGAAAGTTCGAAGTTCGAAATATTAAAATATATATATATATATAAATATTAATTATTTTTCTATTTTGATTTTTAATAAAATTTAACCTTTGTTCGAAAAAAAATAAAAATGATTTCTGGTACTAATTAATTGTCCCACCAACATTTGACCTAAAATAAATATATTATTAGGGTTGGATTTGGATGGAACTTTGATGGGATTACTTATTTTTGTCTCTAATCACAACTTCCGAAATGAGGCATCGCCAACAAGAAACATGGGACAATTAGTACCGGAAATAATTTTTATTTAATGATATTAGTATAAGTGATAACTTATTAATAATAAAAATTGAATGATATAATTTAATGAAATTTGATTTTAATTTTTATTTATATCATAAATTTTTAATTTAATTTAATTGTATCATTTAAATTTTATTATTAATAAATTAAGTTATTTATACTAACATCATTAAATAATTCTAACAAAAAAATTGAAATTAACACTTTTATTTAACATAGTTTTCGCATATCATAATCATATAATATTTAATTGACAATTTAAATATTTTTATTAAAATTTCTAGAAAGTTTAGTTATTTTTCTTTCGAATTTATTTAAATAAAATATTTGAGAAAATTTTCACAGGAAATCATTTTAATTATTGATTAAACATTATTTGTCGAAGATATATGAAAAATATGTTGAATAAAAGTGTTAATTTCAGTTTTCTCGTTAGAATTGCTTAACAATGTTAATATAAGTGACTTAGTTTATTAATAATAAAAGTTAAATGATATAATTTCATTAAATTAAAAGTTTGTGATCTAAATAAAAGTGGATGTTGAGTTGGTTGATCTAAAATGTAAATTACTCTAAAACTAAGGATTTCATCTTTTCATTCTTAGCAAGGTAAGTATTTGATCGAGTCGAGTAAAATTATTTTTGAGTTAGTCGAGTTGACAAGTATAATTTTATAACTCAAATTTTATTTAAAAAATTTGGCTTAAGGGTGTAAGAAGCCCTTAAACTTTTGGAAAAAAAATCAATTAAGCCCCTGAATTTTTTCTTTGGATTCAATTAAACCCTTGAACAAATAAATTGAATCAATTAAGCCATCGAATAAAGAAATTGACTCAATTAAGTTTTTTGACCAACTTTGACCATTAAATCTTGACATATTTTTTTCTTTAGATATTACTGGCATATTATATACCACGGTTCTATCATGTTGCATTTATAGATTTTTTCAAAAAAATATTTTTTTATAAGTTTTGTAAGTTTTTTTAGAATTTTTAGAACTAAAATAAAAATATGAAAATTAAGTGAAAAAACTGTGACACGATGCACCACACTAACTTATCCAAAAAATTGTCAAAATTTGTCGAAAGGCTTAATTGATTCATTTTCTTGGTTCAAGAGCTTAATTGATTAATTTCTTGGTTCAATTGCTTAATTGGGTGTAAAAAATTTTAGGGACTTAATTGATTTTTTTTAAAGTTCAAGGGCTTCTTACACCCTTAAGCCAAAATTTTTATAGTCGAGTTTGTTCGAGTTTCTGTTCAAATTTAATTGTAAATAATTATAATCTTATGATATTAATTGGTTCCAATTTAAATGATTTTCTATAACGGTAACGATATACATATATATTTTTTGGGTAAAGTTTACAACGGTCACTAAACTTTTTTAAATTATTCAATTTGGTAACCAAACTTCTAATTGTTTCAATGTTACCATTAAACTTTCAGTTTTGCTCCAATTTGGTCACTAAGCTGTTAACGGAGGTTAAAAAGGCGACGTGGCAGTTAACAAAATTTTCATAATAACATATTTAGTCCTCCATGTTTGCACATTCAAACATTTTAATTCTAATTCGAAACAAATTAATAAATTTAACCCTCGTTATTTACACATTATTTCAAAATGGCGTTATTTTTAATTAAAAATAATTTAATAATACAAGATCAAAAGATCAAATCACTAACGGAAGTAGATGTTGGGTTTCACTTTGTTTTGTTCTTCGAGTTACTTAAAAATGCAGTTTTGTTGCTTGCTTTTATATTCAATATCTTCTTCTTTTTTGCTGTTTTTCTTTTTTGGTTCGCAAGAAATTGTAAAGGAAGTATAAGGGAAAAGTAAACTTATAATCCTATATCTTACTGTTTACCTTTTGAGATTTTTTTTGCTGTTTTTCTTTTTTGGTGTTTGTAAGTTCGTTGATTTGCACCCATGTACGGTTCACGAGCTATGTTCTTTCGTTTGCAGAGAAAGAGAACTTGTGATTGTATGGCTTCCCAAATGAACAGTGGGAAGTCAACTTACCCGCCGAAGAGGTATTGTTAAATTATTTTTAATTAAAATTAAGACCAACTTAAAATAATGTGTAAATAATGAGGGTTAAATTTATTAATTTGTTTCAAATTAGGACTAAATTATTTGAATATACAAACGTGAATGACTAAATGTGTTATTATACAAAATTTTGTTAACTGTCACGTCTCCTTTTTAACCTCTGTTAACAACTTAGTGACCAAATTGGAGCAAAACTAAAATTTTAATGGTAACATTAAGCAATTAAAAGTTTAGTTATCAAATTGAATAATTTAACAAAGTTTAATGACTATTTGTAAACTTTACCCTATATCCTTTCATATGCGATACACAACTTAATAAATTTAAGTTTAGTCTCCTTTTTAACCTTGCCATTCCAGTCGCTACCTGACCGTCGTTCCTCGCCATTCGTGCAACAAGGTAAGGTTTATGTTTTTTTATTTGGGGTTGCCGACAGTCGTCGCGACTGTCTATTCACTGTCGACAAAGCGACTCAATTTTGGCATTCTCTAAACCGACACCCCCAATTTTGGCATCCCTAATCTTCAAATTCTTAAATCCTAACCACCACCCTAAACCCTAATTTTTAAATTAAGCCAAATTTAGAACCCTAATTTAGGGATTGGGGTTTTAATTTTTAGAATTAGGGTTTTAATTTTGGAATTAGGGTTCTTAATTTGGCCTAATTTGAAAAATAAAATTTCGATGGTGGTTAAAGTTTGAAAATTTAAGAATTAGGGAATGTCGAAATTGGGTCGCCTTGTCGACGACGAATGGACAATCGCGACGATTGTCCGTGACTGCAGCGACTGCCAGCAACTCCAAATAAAAAAACTTACCTTGTTGAGCGAATGACGGGGAACGACGGTCAGACTGCAGTAAGGACAGAAACACAGCGGCGACAATCTTATCGGCGAACAGTTGATTAATGACGACGACGGCTGAAATGGCAAGGATGAGAAAAAGATTTAGGATTTTTAATTTAGGGATTGACTATGGTTGATATATTATCCAATTATTTGAAAATAAAGATTAAAAAATAGAATATATAAGAAAATTAATTTTATTTTATTTTATTTTAAATAATTATTAATTGTATGTTGAGTCCTCGATATTTTTAATCTTTATTAAAAATGTAATTGTGTTCAGCAGTGTTCAGCGATGTTCGACGCCCGTGGTAGACTCATACTATTTTGATACACAAGTTGTGTAAAAAATTTAAACAACCCTTCATATTTAAGATATAAAATCTAAAACCTAAATTCCTAGCCCTAACACCCTAACACCTAAAGCTTAAACCTTAAACCCTAAACTATAAATTCTAACCATAAACCTTAAATTCTACCCCCTACAACCTAAGCCCCTAAACTCTAAACCACAACCTAAATCTCTAAACCCTAAAATTGAAATGTTTGTGTAAACCTTGTGTATCAGAGTAGTTTCTTTTTATATATTAGTTATCTAAATTTGATTTGCATTAATCTGATTGTAAAAAAATATAAAATATTATGTTTAATTAATTAATAAGAGTAAAAAATTAATAGAAAAGTAAATTTATTTATTTGAATTAATTTATTCATCAAAAGGAAAGAGGAAGAAGAAAAGCAAAATAAATTTATAGAGATTAATAGAAATGAATGTACTTTAATAATATTTTTTGATATTATTAATTTAAATTAGTATATAAATTATTGGTTTTATTTATATAAAGGAAAAAGAAAGATATAGAATATAAAAATATAAAATTATCACAAATAAGTATTTTTCTAATTCATTACAAGTTTAAAAATATACTTTAACATAAATTATTATTTATTTCTATTTTTTATGTAAAAATTACAAGTGGAATGAATAAAAAATAAAATATAAAAGAAAAATTAGAACAAACAAAAACACAACACAATTATGTGTTGTCATCGCATGGGTGCATCGTCACCCGACTAATATCAATGGAAAAATAATAAAATGTCCGATAAAAAGACTTCATTAAAATATACTAATAATTTAAAAATTTTGTTAAAATTTAAGGACCAATGAACAAAAATAAGGATCAATTCAAGATTTAACCTATAATTTTAAAAACCGCTAAAAAAATAAGATAAAAAGACAAGCGAGTAAATTTCGTTTGAGTTATATTTTAATATAAAAGTTATAAAAAAAAATTACACAATCTTTCTATAAAATTTAAAATTTTATTCCTAACACCTTAAATTTTAAATTCTAAACTTATCGCCTAAATTAAACTCATAACCAACAAGCATATGCTAATGTATCAAAAATTTTCTCATATTTTATATATCTAATATTCTGGTGAGGTGAGGCAACAGTTTTGTGTTTAACACTTTACACACACATATATCTCGGGATAAAACAACTTTCAGTCCCTAAACATGATAATTTTCTCAACTTAGTCCCTAACATTTTTTATCTGCATTGATCCTTGAACTTGGAATTTGACCTATTTTTAGTCCGTATGATGTGGCACACTGAGAATATGCCACAGCATATAATCTTAGAGTCTCGCATCATCAAACACACTACAAGAGGGAAGTTGTCAAGTTCATGGATTAATATGGGCTAAAAAGAAGTTTAGGGATTAAATTGAGAAAACCTACCAAGTTCAGGGACTATAAAAGTTGGTTTATCCCATATCTTTTTGTCTCGAAAGGAAACACAGTGAAATTTGGTTGTTTCAACATAATATATCTTGATATGATGGAAGGTGAAGATAATGAGGTAAAAAGGATATCATATCTTCTTGTGAATGAAGAATTGGTTTGTAGCAATAATATTGTTTTTGAATGATGAAGAGAGCTAGGCTGCTGAAATAAAAAACGACATCGGTGCGTAAAAACTCAAATCTCTCATGATTGGCTACAAGACATGTCGACGATGACGATGATGTTGTGTCCAAGTGCCCCCAAAAGCTTCCAAATGCAAACTCTCCTTTGCCAGACTGCTTCTCAACTTGCTGCATACAATACAACAATATTGTGCTTCACCAGCTTGCCTTAATTCTAGACTCGTGCTCATGAAATTGCAACTGTTTGTGACTAATTCTGCTTCCTCTTCGAATAATCCATGCACCCTTTACCATCTCAACCTCAATCGTGATCTTCCTTTGTTCGCCGTCGAGCGATCAATTTCTACTTGGCAATATCGCTTGGTTTTCCGGATTAGTTTGCAAGGAAGTTTGAGGAAGATGATGATCTGGAGAATCAAGCATTGGCTGCAGCAACATATGACTAAGCAGTCGGCGATGAGCGTGTTGCAGTCTTCCATCGACGTACCGATGTGGTTGTCGAAAGTGGAAGGAGGCAATAGGGGAAAGGAGATAAAATGGTTGCAGTTGAACTTGCACAAGTCATGTTGTTGTTGTCAAGGAATCAGTTCCTTGTGCTCTTGAGCGGAGAGGTTTGGTTATTACCAAAGGCAAGGCAAGGCAAAGCAAACGCTATGCGGCAAGCGGGGAGGCAATTGGCGTTGCTCAACTCATGTCATGAGTCATGACTTTAAGATTACCATATAGCAATTGCATTATCACAAGCACAAACTAGCTCCCGCTATCTTAAATGTAGCCGCCACCAGAGCAAGCACATTTGGCTCGTTCATATTCTTTTATGGTCATGGGTTTTAGACTTATTAGGTACACTCTTCTTTTTTCTTCTAGAATCTCTTCCCTCTTCTCTCTAAGTAAAATTAAATTTAAGATTTATCAAAAAAATGTAGCCGCCACCGGTTGCCCATTAATTTCCACAACAAATACATTGCACGCTAAGAAAACTATACATTTAATTGTAATGGCATGAGATTAATACATTTTATTCTTGTGTAAACTCGTCCTAACCTAAATATAACACTCAAATTTTGTTCAAACTTGACCCATCTTAAGTATGATCCTCTAATTTTGTCCAAATTCCACCCAACTCAAATATGATCCTCAAATTTTGAGCAGACTTGACCATATTTGCAAATAGATAACCTAAGCTCAATTTCAGTCCGTCTATGTTATTTTATTTTTTAAAAAATATTTGTTCTATTTTCAATTTAATATTAAATATTTTTATATAATTTCTCTTTCATTAAATTTATTTGTTTATTTTCTCTTTTATACATAGACGGCTTGGCATTTTTTTAATATTTATATTGTAAAGTAATTTGTGTAATATAAAATATATAAAAAAAACATAATACAATATATTATAAATGTATAAAATGGGTTGTGTGTGTCGGGTAAAAATGTTGGAGTTCAAGTTTGGCCCATATTTTAAATGAACTTAAATTTTTTGTTCAAACCCATTTTTTGAGCCTTATTTTTGTCCAAATCCTCTTAAATTTTGGACGAACCTTTTGACAGATAGTCCGGCACTTAAACGAATCTACTTTAAAGGGGAAAAAACTTCCTTGAGCGAATAGATGGATCAAGAAAACAACGATAGCAGCTTCAATAGGAGCTGAATATGCAACCACGATCCAAGGGCGCATACGCAGACGAAAATTAAGCTACCGCTCACAAGTCACAACCTAAGCTACCACTCACAACCTATGTGCACAAAGTACGAAGTGTAAAACAATTAACTCGTAAGAACCGCCATTGTATAACCATTCATCAACGGATGCCGATTTTCAGATGAGGTAAAAGTGCAAACTTATAGCAGCAGAAGTAGAAATAAGACCCTTGCTTGCCCCTAGGCCCTAACAGTAAATAATTTGATTCCCTTTCACACGTGTTACAATTTAGAATAGGGACAACATTTGGTGCAATTACGCCCTCCAAGATCAGATTTCCTTGAAATAGATTTCACTGCTGCTTGTAAAGAAATTGGGAGTCATCCCAGTTCCAGGTTTGTCTAAACACAAAACAAGGGAAGACATGCATAAACATAATCTACAAGAGACAAGGTTGTCTGCTGCTCTTTCTAGCAAATCTGCATACATGCTTTATTAAAGCTTTAAATTCGGTTGGAACAAAATTGGCATCAACTTATTTAAAACACAAAAGAATTGCAGTTAAATGACTGAATGGGGAGGACCAAAATGATCATGATAATATATATACATAAATGAGATTTTATGGAAACTGCAGAACCTATTTACTTATGCCTTACAAAATATCGGAGGGTCTAAAACTTTCTCCACATCGAGGTGTAGGCGAATCAGTGATGAGCAACTTAGATGTTTCTGGCAAAAACCAAACCTCCAGCAGCTATACCGATTTGAATTCGCATCCATGCAGCTCCGCGTTGCTCAGGCCCAGCCCCGGTCAATATGTGTTTATCATATTCTTCTTCAACTACCCCTGCTGTTGCCATTTTCGCTAAAATAATCTGTACTGTAATTCTGACTGCCGAAAGCCATCCTCCGAAACCATCTGATTTCTTCGGATTGCTGTGCGGAGTTAAATGCCTCACTTTCACCCACTTTCATTCCGTTGGTCAGATCCGAGGTGGCCAAACTTTCAAACGCCCTCACTATCTGAGGAAAATAACTCATGTAAGAAAGGAGCCATGGTGACGGTGAAACCATCTCCATATGGTTCTAATATTCAGACTTAGGATATGGGAAACAAGACAAAGACGATGCTATAAAAAAACTTTTACTACCTGTCCCATCCGTGGTCGTTTTGCAGCTGAATGCCGCACACAAGCTGTGGCAGCCTCAACCATCCGAAACATTTCACTTTCAACATAGTTTCCCTCAAGCTTGGGATCTGCTAAACCTACGAACTCCTCACTATCCAGTGCATGAATCAATAAAGGTCGGGCCTGAAGCATAAAGAGGAATTTTACGAGCAAAGTTTCAGTTATTTCTTTAGCATTCCATCCTTGGATGTCTTTATAAATTGGAACATGACATTAATGAATGGTTATATCAATAACTTACCCATTCGACTAGACTTTCATCCCCAAGAGGTTGAGAAACATCTACAGGCTTCCGTCCAGTAATTAGCTCCAAAAGCACGACTCCGAAAGAAAACACATCAGACTTTTCGGTCAATTTACCACTTGATGCATATTCAGGGGCCATGTATCTGAACAACCAATGGAAATATGGTCGATATATATAGTTGATAAGAAAGTTTATATACCTTAGGCTACTATACTAACAATCTAGTAGAAATAACTTATGAGCCTTCGGTAAAAAAAAAGCCTACCCAAAAGTTCCCATAACACGCGTTGTTACATGTGTATTTGCATCCAGTGCTAACTTGGCAAGTCCAAAATCCGAAACCTGTAACATGATTAGAAAATAGAAATCGGAGACCCCTCATTAAGGAAACAACAGTTGAATGCTGTTTGAGATGACACGGGTAAAAGAGAAGCATGCATACCCGAGCTTCAAAGTTGTTATCTAAAAGAATGTTAGACGACTTGATATCCCTATGAATAATACGAGGATCGCCTGAAATATGATTATCGAACAATTAAAACAATATAAACAATAAACTTGACAATTTAATAAACCAATAAAAATCCTTCCTTTTTCTTTAGGTCAAACTACTTGGTAGATCCCTGTACCATAGACCGAAGAGTTTGTCTACTATAAAAACGAGCAATTTAGTCCCTCTACATTAAATTCTAAAGCAAAGAAGTAAAATTTTAAAAGGCGCGCAAGTTGTCATGTTGACATGGAAAAAGAAAAAAAACCAAAATTCAACATTTTCTAAAACACAACAATGACTAAATTACTCACTTTTATAGTAAAGAGACTAATTTGCTTTTAAGCCTATAGTACAGGAGTTGAATGCTTTCTTTGTGTGTGATAAAAACATGTCTGGTCCGACTGTGTAATAAGTTCTGGTTTGTGGCCAAACAACATAACAAGGTTAAGATATCAGAACGCATTTCCTCACAATTCTGAGAGATTTCACCAGGAAAACAGACATTAGTGAGTATCGAAGTTTTTATTCTTGGCCATTGATATCCGGATGGAGATACTTACAGTCTTCATGGAGATAAGCTATCCCACGAGCTGCACCAGCAGCTACTTTAACACGTGTTGCCCAATCCAGAACAGGCATACCTTCTCCTGCCAAAAGCCACAAGTAACACATATCAGATTAGCAGTCCAATGCAGTGGGTCAATTCTTCAAACCAAAGCTCATTTATGGCCTTACTATGAAGATGGAAATAAAGGGTATTATTAGGGACATAATCATATATGAGTAGTCTCCGATTCTCAGAGATGCAGTAACCGACAAGTGAAACCAAATGGCGATGGTGTATACGACTAATAATTGCAACCTCAGCTTTAAATTCCCGTTCACCCTGTCCCCCGCCGATTTTTAGCTGCTTTACAGCCACCTCTCTTCCATCTGGTAAGTGCCCTTTATAAACAGCCCCAAATCCACCTTCACCCAAAAGATTTTGGTCTGAAAAGCCATTCGTAGCCTCGCTTAATTCTTCATATGTAAACAATGACTTTGAATTGCCTAAACTGCCGGGTTCTGCCATCAATGGTGGTGAATGTATGATATCACTTCCGGAACTAGTTCCGATGAGAGGAGCTGAAGACCGTGTCTTTGTATAAGATGAATCTATAAGCATGTAAGCAACACTGATCAAAACGTGAACTCCAATTACTTGTAAATCCAAAATAATCAACAATATAAAAAAGTATACCAGATCTTGGGGAAGAGCCTAGTGGGGATGGCATAACATAAACACCGGTAAGTTGAGTATGGCTCTTTTTCCTCTGCTTCCTCAAGCACCACCAGACAGCCAGCCCTGTAAGGCCAAGCAGTATGATCCCTACAGCTACTCCTATAGCAACTGTACCTGCTACACCAATGCCGCCATTAGGGGAGTCTGAACTTTCTGGTGCATTTGGACCGGAAGCATTTACAGTTGGAGGCGGAGTCAAAACTCGAGGAGGAGGTGATGATCTTGATATAGGTGGGGGTGGAGATGAGCCTGAAGTAGAATTCGGGGGAGACGGTGATGAACTGGGTGGTGTAAGCCTAGAGGGAGGAGGTGTTGGAGGGGGAGATATTGAAGATGGCGGAGGAGGGGAATTTGGTGGTTCTGTTGGTGGAGTTTGTAATGGTGGTGGTGGTGAATTTGGTGGTTCTGCCGGTGGTGGTGGAGGCGTTGAAAGGGGAGGTTGTGATGGTGGCGGTGAACTAATAGGTGGTGATGGTGGCGGTGGTGGTGGTGAAGTAACAGGTGGTTGAGAGGATGGTGTTGGTGGAGGAGGAGGTGAAGATGGAGGTGGCGCTGAGCTTTGTGGTGGTGGAGGTGATGGCCTGGGTGCAGATGGTGGAGGACTGAGTGGTGGGGTCGATCGTCGTGGTGGTGGTGAAGCAACAGGTGGTTGAGTAGATGGTGTTGGTGGAGGAGGTGAAGATGGAGGTGGCGCTGAGCTTTGTGGCAGTGGAGGTGATGGCCTGGGTGCAGATGGTGGAGGACTGAGTGGTGGGGTCGATCGTGGTGGTGGTGGTGCTGGCGGCCGTGGAGAGGTGGAACTGGGAGGAGGGGAAGTGGGTGGAACAGCTGGAGGAGGAGGGGAAATGGGTGGAACAGCTGGTGGAGGAAGGGGTGACGCGGGGGCCACCGGGGGCGGAGGTGACAAGGTGAGTGGAGGTGGAGATTGAGATTGAGAGAGTGGTGGATTAGCATTAGTCGGGGGAGGAGTACTTGGGGAGGGAGGTGGCGGAAGTGGTGGTGGACTGGTGGCAGAAGGTGGTGGCGACGCCGCCGGAGGAGAAGATTGTGGAGGTGGTGACTGGGTTGCCATCAATTCAGTCACCAGATAAAATTGATGGTACACTAAGAATACCTATATATTCACATATACCAGCATAAACAGTCTCATTAATTCCTGTAACGAAAGCTTCGCATGATTCATCCAAAACAATAATTCGATCAATTTCGTGGCAAATCAAATTGAAAATTCCAAAACCCCAACTTTTAATCCAATCACCAAACAAGCTCAAGACACAGAAAACTTCCCCACCAGTTCACCACCAGTTCTTGGTATCTCAACTTAAAAAACCCAAATCCCCCAGAATTCCAGAAAATGCATCAAAGCAAAGCAGAGGAAATGCAAATCCCAGAAACCTTACCTTAGCTTTCTATTTCTGTACACAACTGTTGCGCCTCCATGTCGGTGATTGTTCAAAACTCACGCAGGACACAGGAACACGGATTGTGGGGCCAGGAAGACAAATCGTAAGCTGGAAAAGAAAACCAATCTGATTGGTTACTTATGTTTTGCCATTGTTTAATCGGATTGAACATTAACTATAAATATGATGGTTGATTATCGGTTCGATATTCAAATTTCAGAGGAATACAGTTTGGAAAATAATTGCTGGAAGGAAGCGTAAAGGAATCGGTGCATACATACGTCTTCTAAATTTTAAGTTGTCAACTCTCATAAAAATTATGGACTTTTTTTTTTATTTTTTTTTTTTTGCGATTCGCAAGTAGTCCAGTACAGGCATAGGAAAATATTAAAATATGGATTATGGTGGTAATACTAAATTAGCAATCAAAGTTTTATTATTATTATTATTATTAAATTAAGTGATGAAATCAGCAGAATCTGCATCTTAAAATATTGTTATTGTAATTTTCAAAAGATTAAAAAAAATAAAATGTTATTGTCTGAAAACATGCTCGTATGGTAGAATTTCGAGTAAATTTGCCTTTTGGAGCCGCGTTTCGACAATGATGCAATAATTAATTAATGTTTGAAATTTTATCATATCTTTTAAACTATTAAGTATAGGGAAAATTTTAGAACATGCGACGAAAATCGTTGAACACCACTAATATTGAATATCGATGAATATTATTAAATTAATTAATAAAAATTAAAATTTTTAAGGACTCAACGTATAATTAATAATTATTTTTAAAAAATTCAATTAAATTATTTATATTAAATACTTGAATTTTTTAATAAGGGTAAACTATATATTTAATACCTCACCTATTTTCGTATTTCTATTTTAGCACCCAAACTAATTGTTTTAGCAAAACAGTACCTAACGTTACATATTATTTCTATTTTGGTACCTTGACTGTTAAAAATAAATAAAAATAGTGACATTGCTTGGTCAAATAACAGTTTTAGTCCCTAAAACTTATACAATCTATCAATTTAGTCTAAAATATTATCAATTTAAACATCATTTTTAATTTTTTTAATTAAAAATGTAAATTTATTCTTTCTTCTTCCCTTCGAAGTATAAAAAACTAGGTATCAAATATGTTTTCATTGTCAGTACAGTTTTCTATAAATTTTCATCGATTACTTTTTTTTTAATTCCTCCCCTCTTACTTCCGCTGATTAGGTTTTAGGATTATTAATTTAAGATTGTGCAAATAGTGGTTTAGCCTCTTTACAATAACTCGAACCATTTTATACTAAAACCAACTGATTAGGTTCTCTTGCCTTTGATTGTTTTGTTCAGAAAAAAATCATTCCCGTTTCTGTGGCAATAGTTTCTTATATCACCACACGAAGTTGAATTAAATGGTGTACTGTTAAGTATTGACGGCCAGAACAATAATAAACTACAAAAATAGCGGAGAGGTTTTCATGCGGTTGAATAAACAAATCAATAGTAATATAAAGTATTAGCTTATTGAAGGAATAAAACCTGAAAAAAAGGTCGAAACTAGGAAATAAACAATTAGAGTACAAGAACTCACCATTTATATCAGCATTGATTACCATGACCTTGATTGAACTTGCATATACTACTGCTAAAAAATTAGTTTGGGTACCAAAATAAAAATATAAAAATAGGTGAAGTACTAAATATGTAGTTTACCCTTATTAAAAATAAAAAAATTAATATATATGAATAATAATTTAATTGAATTTTTTAAAATAATTATTAATTTTATTTTGAGTCCTTGAAATTTTTAATTTTTATTAATTAATTTAACGGTGTTCAGCGGTGTTCGTCGCACGTAGTAGACTCATCCTAAGTATAGATACAACATATAATCGCAATACAAATACAAATATAACTATTAATTTTTCATATAATTATTGTGCTAATTAATTATTATATGATATAATTCGATTAATTATCAAGTTATATCATAATAAAATCTATACATAATAAATTTAAAACAAAATAAGATATTAAAAATTCAGATATAATACTTCAAGACGCGTAGCCATTACTAGATATCATATATGACAAGAATACTATATAATGTAACATAAAATTTAATTTGTAATTTGACTTAGATCTGGGTATGAAAGTATATAAAATCTTACAATATTTTTAATATTTTATTTAATTTAGATTAGTCTTACCTTAATCTAACTCCATTCATAAACAAATCTTATCATCTATTCATTATATTTGTTTAAAAGGATAATTATTCCATGCACACGCGGTGAAAAAAATTAAAAGCACATTAATTTTAGGGTTTAGAAGTTAGTAATTTAAGTTTATGGGTTTAAAATTGAGGGGATGAAGTTAGCATTTAGGGTTTATACGTTAAAACCTAAATCCCTAGCCATATACCCTAAACTCTAAACACTAAATTCTAAGTCAAAACCTTAAATTCTAACCACAACCCCTCAATTCTAAACCCATAAACCTCTAAACCCATAATCTATAAATCTTAATTTCTAATCCTAAACCTTAAAACTAAAGCGCTTGTAGTAACTTTTTATTTCTACTGCCTGCGTATTAAATATAAATCCTTTTAAAAAATACAAAATAGTCTCAGTTTTTTTTTTCATCAATTCAAAACCTGGGTAAAAGTTTGGCTAAATTTTTTTGGATATCGTTGTTGAAAAAAATATTTTTAGATCTAATATACTCTTCTTTTTATTTTTGGATTTGTTGCACTTTTTACAGTGTCAAACTATATGCCAACTTTAGGCAAATAAAGAGGAAGTCGATCATATTATATGCCAATTTCTAATGTCACTTCAACAAAAATAATTGGTTGCCCCATTGATGTGATAGAAATCATCATAAATCATGAAATAAAAACAAAACCACATCAAACCTTAGAATAAAAAACTCAACAATAATATCCAAACAATTATCTTGTAAAAGTTTACGAGAAACTCTTCAACTATATTAAAAAGTTTATTGAACATTTTATTCTCTATTTATTTGGATCAATGAATATTTGGGTCCAAAATATTAATCTACCATTAGTTAAACCAAACTATTGGAGTAACTGAATAAACATCTCTTTGGTCTCTATCCATAAATTAAACGAATTGAGCCTTATAAAAAATTAATTTAGTCCATATATATTTTGAAAGTGAACAAAAAACCCTTGTGATGTTATTTTTTTTTTCTTTTAGTACGTGTGCAGCAATGATAGGAGAATTTAAAAATTAAAAATCATTAAAATACATTGTATTTCTGAAAATTTTGAAAAAATGAGAAATTATAAAAGAGAAAATAAAATAAAATCTAAAAATTAAAAAAATGTTAGAATTGAAATTACATAAAATTCAAAATAATTTTCAAAGAATGAAGAATTATGGTACAATTTTCAAGGTTTTTAAAAATAAGACTAAAATTAAAATATATTAAATAATATTAAAAGGCACACTCGTAAATATAAATTGCGCTCCACATACTTTTATTTATTGTAGTTATCTTTATTGAAAATAAAACTTTTTATTTTTGGATGATTGTTTTATTTTTTTAATTTTCAAAATTCTTATATTTTACTGAATTTAAAATATATTTTTAAACTTTATTAATTTTTCATTTTCATAATTTCTTAATGATTTTCTTCACATTTTGGGAAAAATATCGAATTTTAGTGATTTTTAATGATTTTAAAATTTTACATTGTTTTAATAATTGTTTTGATTATAACCAACAAGTGTTGTTGGGTGCATTGGCACATTGCACTCCCAAGAAGAGAATGTGGGTTCAAACTTTAAAGGTGACATTGTTGGAAGAGCAGCCTCGCACCCTGAATATAGACCGTAAAACGAATGAGCATATTACCAAAAAAATAATTATTTTGATGATTACATAAATTTATCAATTTTTAAATTTTTTTATCCAATCATGGTTGTACAATGTCATGTTCTAATGGTAAAAGTCGATTCCATTATGGATCATCTTTATTTTTTCACTTTTTGAAATATATATTGATTAAATTATTTTTAAGATCTAATTCGTTTAAATTATTAAAGGCAATATTTAAACTCAATATTGCAGTTCAACCAGACTTGACAAACTTGACCTGAGACTAGATATCTGAACTGATTTCCCTAATTCTAGACTCGAATATGACGGTCCAAACTTGATCTGAACCCAAAATAAATCGAATTGAACCAAAACTACCTGAATTATAGCTGGAAAAAAAAAAGCAACACGTAACCAATTTGACCCAAATCAAAAATCAAACTGAATCGAAAGCAATCGAAACTGAAAATAACCCAAATCAAAAGCAACTCGAACCGAAAGCAACCGAATTTGATTTTCTCAAATACATATGTTTTTATTCTCCTTTTGTATTATATTAGTAATTAACAACCACCTTTAGTAATAGTTTAATGCTTTAATATCATCTTCTATCCTTTAAAAGATCATCTTCATATATGAACTCAAATAGAAAAGTGACTGATTTGATATTAACCTGACCCGCTAGAGAAATTGATCTGATATTGATTCAAACGGAAAATTGATCATTTCGTTATTGACTCGATTCAAAAATTCAATCGATCTGATATTGACCTGACCCGAAAATCAACTGATCCGATATTGACCTCAACCCAATATCCAACCGAACCCGAAATAACATAGACTAGAACTCAAATCGAATCAAACCTAATCCTGCCCAAATCAAACCTAAACTAAAATTAATCTAAACCGAAAATCAATCCAACCCGAAATGAACATACCCGACCCTGATCAAATTGTCACCTCCAAGTTCAACTAACGGTAGATTTAACATTTTGGACTAAAATATTCATTTTTTTAAACATTTGTAGACTAAAATGTCTTTTTTAATAGTAGGACTAAAATGATTTGTGGTATAATACAAGGGTTGCTAGTAGACTTTAACCATATTTAATAAGTAGAATTTTTCATTATCTCCGGTGACACTTGTCATTTCCGTTTTACTTTTTAGTTCAAATTACTTTTCTTGATCCTTCCTAGTTTTAAAACAAAGTAAATTATGCTTAAACTTTTCATTTTTACGTTCAAATTACGTTTTAGGTTTTTATTAATTTTAGAACCTAAGTGTAATACTCGAATTTTGCCCGGATATACCTATATATACATATTGACACGGGGCTAGTCTTCTGTTAGACAACCGTGCGACCTTAGTTGCTTTCTCGGTTGAAAACTGGGCTAAGTCACCTGAAAAACTCCTAAGTATGAATACTTAGAAATCGCTGTGAAACAAAAGAAAGGCGATGGCAAAAGATCAAGAGAAAGTGAGTGAATACTGAGTTGTATTACTCTGGGTAAAATCTTACAAACTGAAGTAAGTGATGAATGAATGATGAAATGACCTGGGTTGAGCCTCATTTTATACTGAAAGCTCAGTACAATCAACGGTCAAGATTACAATTGATCAATGGTCCAGATGAGAGCCTATCCTATCTACAACATTTGAATTTCAAATAAGAGATCAAAGTGGGAATTATCTTTACAAATAAGCACAAAAATGATAAGTAAGATGTCTTATCAGATTTCACCATAGTAAATACTCTGCTTGCTCATTTCACCGTGGTAAAAGGCCAGCTTTCTTGGGCCATTTGGCAAGCCCAAAATGCTATAGAGATAGGTTTGGGCTGCCATGGTTGCACTTGTCTTGGTCACGGACTTGTGGTTTGTGACAGTCTCCCCCACTAGTTCTAGTGACGCCCTCGTCGCGCGGCTAGAATGGTACTGGTCGATTTGCTCCTGAAATTGCCATAAGGCATCGGCAGGTTCCCAACTCATCTCGCACTCGGGAAGACCCTTCCATTGAACAAGGTACTCATGCCTTGGTCGATTTCCCACTTGACGAACGGTTCTCTCTGAATGGATTACTTCTACCTCTTTCTCGTATGAGACCTTTAATCAGACTGGCACTCGGTGGGATTTGCTCCGATCTGGATCATCCTCATCGTGGTGATATGCCTTCAACAAACTCACATGAAACACCGGATGAGCTCGGATGGTCAACGGCAACTCTAGTCGATAAGCTATGGTGCCTACCCGCTTCACAACTTTGATCGGGCCCTCATATCGTCGCACAAGCCCCTTGTGATTTGGGTTGCGCAAGATCAAAGTCAGTTTGGCAAGGACTAGATCACCAACCTCAAAGTACACATCACGACACTTTCGATCTGCCCACTTCTTGGTCCGCTTTCCCGCCTTGCGCAAGCATGCACGGGCTAAGTCATAAAGCTCATGCCACTCATTGGCAAAATGATAGGCTACTGGATTCGGCCCCCGGTCACAACCGTGTTTGGTGTAAGCGGCTGCTGCCCGGTTACAATCTCGAACAAACTTTGGTTTGTCGCCTCACTCCGCTGCAAGTTGTAAGAGAACTGGGCCACATCTAATAGCTTCGGCCAGTCATGCTGATTAGCACTCAAATAGTGCCTCAAGTAGATCTCAACGAGTGCATTCACTCTCTCGGTTTGCCCATCAGTCTGCGGGTGGACACTCGTTGAAAAGTTCAAGTTTGGCCCAACAACTTGAACAACTTTGTCCAGAACCTCCCCGTGAACCTCGTGTCCCGATCACTGATAATCGATTGTAGAACACCCCAGTACTTCACCACGTGCTTGAGAAAAAGCCTAGCTGCCTCCTCGGCTGGACACGAGGTGGGATAAATGTTACATACTTGAAAAATATGTCTACGACCACCATAATACTAGAATTTCCGTCAACAACTGGCAAACCGACTATAAAATCTATGGAAACACTTACCCATGATTTCTCCGGAATTGGCAAAGGCTGCAACAACCCCGCTGAACTCTTCTGCTCGATCTTGTCTTGCTGGCACACAAGACAAGTCTTCACATAGGCTTCAACATCACTGCCCATATGTGGCCAATAATAGTACTCCGCCATCAAGGCCAATGTTCGGTGCATCCCCGAATGTCCCGCACACTTGGAATTATGGTATTCCTTCATGAGCTCATTTCGGATTCCATCAAACTGAGGCACAAAGAGGCAACGTCCACGAACAAACAACAAGCATCCCTCTAGCCAAAACCTCCGGGTTTTGCCCTCCTTGGCAAGTTCGATCAATGACTTGGCCGTTGGGCCATGTGTCAATCCCTCCTTGATGCGCTCCAGCATTGGTCCCTCTGGCAAACTCGCAAACTCCATGGTATACCTTCAACTTCGGGCATCGGCCACAGAATTCACCTTCTCTGGTTTGTGCTCTAAATTAACATCGAACTCAGCAAGAAACTCCTGCCAACGAGCTTGTTTCGAGGACAACTTCTTTTGAGTCAAGAAGTAACTATTGGCGACATTGTCTGTGTACACCAATAACTTGGACCCAAGCACATAGTGTCTCCATATGCGTAAACAATGCACCACCTCCGTCATCTCCTTCTCATGGACTGTGTATCTCTGCTCGATCTTATTGAGCTTCCGGCTCTCATATGCAAACGGATGTCCTTTTTGCATTAGGACCCCACCAATGGCAATGTCGGATGCATCAGTGTGGACTTCAAAATATTTGGTGTAATTTGGCAACACCAAGATATGCTCACTCACCATTGCGAGCTTGATCTCATCAAAGGCTTTCTAGCACTCCGATCCCCAATCCCACGCCTTGTCCTTCTTCAACAAGTCGGTCAATAGTGTGGCAGTTTTGGAGTAGCTTTTGACAAACCTCTGATAGTAATTCACCAACCCCGGTAAAGATCTCAGCCCGGTTACCTTAGTTGGTGCCTCTCATTCTTCAATGGCTCGAACCTTCCATTCGGATCATGCCTCCTCCAACAATGTGGCCAAGGAAAGAAACCTCTTGCTGGGCAAATGAGCACTTCTCCTTCTTGACATACAACTCACTTTCTCGCAAGACTTTGAACACCTTCCGCAAGTGTTCGACATGCTCCTCCAATGTCTTATTGTAGATGACGATGTCATCGAGGTAGACTACAACAAACTTGTCCAGGAACGGTTGTAACACCTTGTTCATCAGGGTACAAAAAGTAGCTGGAGCATTCGTTAGGCCGAAAGGCATCATAAGATACTCGAAATAACCATACCTCGTCACGCAAGCTGTCTTCGGTTCATCATCCTCGGCTATTCTGACTTGGTAGTAGCCCAATCGCAAGTCCAACTTGGTGAGCCACCTTGCACCACCAAGCTGGTCGAACAAGTCCACAATGAGAGGAATTGGATACTTGTTCTTCACTGTGAGCTTATTCAAAGCCCTGTAGTCGATGCACATCTGTAGGGACCCATCGTGCTTCTTCTAGAACAACATCGGTGCACCATAGGGTGCCTTGGATGGGCAGATATAACCGCCATCTAGGAGATCGTTCAACTGTCTGCGCATCTCCTATAATTTAGGCGGGGCCAGCCGGTAAGGGGCTCGAGCGGGGAGCTCCGCACCTGGCACAAGCTCAATCTTGTGATCAACATCCATCTTTAGAAGAAACTTCTTTGGCAACTCGACAGGCATTATATCTTTAAATTCTACCAAGACATGTCCTACCTCATCAGGAACTTTTCGAATATTGTCACAGTAAGATAGTGAGGGCATGGTATCAGCAAAGATTTCAACCTTTTGGAACATTATCATTAAAAAGAGAAAAAGAAGAAGAAAAAAGTTCATAATACTAGATTGGAAAGCAAGATAGATCAACCCCGAGCTTAAATAAAGAAAACTCATAATTTAATTGGTTAAAAGTCTCAGCGTCTCGTTGAAGCGCTTGAATTTTTTAATGATATACCCAAATCATACATTTGCTTTACAATTAATGTTGAAAGATTAATGATAAATTTGAGTTTTGCAGGTCACATATATTTCAAGCATAGAAAGAGATTGATCAACAGAGAAAGAAAAACAAGAGATCTCATTCGAGCTTCAAACAAAAAGATTAAGACAATTTAGCAGAAAAATAGTGACACTAAAGATATTTTATATTGTTTTTTGCAGGTTCAGTTTTCCCCTCAAATGAGGAGGTGAATCAGCATTCTTAGCAAAAAATGAAGAGCTCCTAATGAGAAGAGTTTTCCAAGCAAGGAATACAGAGCTCCTAATGAGAAAAGTTTTCCTAGAAAAAAAAATATAGAGTTCCTAATGAGAAGAACTCGCCCAGCAAATAATGAAGAGCTTATAATAAGAAGAGTTTGCCAAGTAAAGAATCCAGAGCTCCTAATTAGAAGAGTTCGTCTTGCAAAGAATATAGAGTTCCTGATAAGAAGAGCTCACCTAGCAAAGAATAAAGAGCTCTTAATGAGAAGAGTTCACCCAAAAAGAATACAGAGCTCTAAATGAGAAGAGTTCACCCAACAGAAAGTACAGAGTTCCTAACAAAAAGAACTCATCCAGCAAATAATGAAGGGCTCCTAATGAGAAGAGTTACACTTTAAAGAATGAGAAGTTCTTAATGAGAAGAGCTTGCTTGTTCGACACCTTTATAGAGAGGTGGATTAATGTTTTCAGGAGTGACGAGGAGTTTCTAATGAGAAGAGCTCACTTGTCTAATACCTTTACAGAGAGGTCGATCAACGTTTTAAAAAAAATAAAGAGTTAGGTTGTTTTGGACTTCACCAACTTTACAAAAAGTTTGTTTGTTCGACGCCTTTATAGAGAGGTGGATTAGTGTTTTCAAGAAGAATAAAAAGTTTCTAATAAGAGAAGTTCACTTGTTCAGCACCTTTGCAGAGAGGTGGATCAGCATTGCCAAGAGGAATGAATAATTCATAATGATAAGAATATGTTCAAAATACATGGCCAGGCTTGATAGAAGGATTGGGAAGTTCATAATAAGAAGAACTTGTTCAAGCTTTCTAAAGAGGAAAAAAGAGTGAAAGTTCATAATGAGAAGACCTTGCAGCCCAGAGCAACAGTCAGCAGGTTCGGACAAAATTTGTGTCTTTGCAATCTTTGCCCAATTCTCGTTCCACAGCAATGAGCAAAGAAGGGCAACTGTAGTACCCAAATTTTACCGGGGTATACTTATATATACATATATACATATATTTCTCTATAAATAAAAGCAAATAATAAATAATAAAACCCTTAAATCATAATAAGTAGTCCATAAATAAGTAAATGTTTAAATCATTTATCCAAATGTCTATTTCACAGTTCAATCTAGAATACCCGAATTTTACAAATTACAACCCATTTGTCATCTTTACAGTTGTTTCCCACCCAAACCAGCCCAACAAATACAAAATTGGATAAATCCATTTTCCCACTCAATTTTGTGTCATGTGGAAACTTCCCATTCGTCCAAACGAATATCACGCGGATCTGTGCTTTCTCTTGCTTAGTTGGTTACAAATGTACGCTAACGTCACTTGTGTGACGTTAACATTGTCATCATTTTCCACCCACTATAAAATGAGAGAGAAAAACTGTCAGCGGCATTAATAAGAGATTAATAATAATAATTAAATATAATAAAAGAATAGAGAGAGAAAGCTTTATCTCAAGAGTTAAACCGTCGTAGAAAGCTGGGGGGTTATCGGGGAGCTCATGGATCGTTGAAAACATCACCAAAATAGTTATTTTACCGTCGTGAAGGTATACAAATCTTCCTTCATCTCTTTTAATTCCTACAAAACGATAAATGCAAGTATTAGTTCCATTAAAAAATAGAAACGAGAAATCAATTAAAAGGGGAAACGGTTGTTTGAGTGTTTCGATAATAGCGGAGTTGAAGAGGCGAGAATAGGTAGATTTAGGCTAGATAAGGGAAGAATGGGTGGATTCTTTCAAATCCAGTTAGTTTAGGCTTGATGTTTGGGGAAGAATGGGTTGATTCGATCGAATCGGGTTTAGGCTTATTGTTTGGGATAAAAATTAGTAATTTTAGGGTGTATATGTGGTGGTCAAAAATCGTTTATGGTGGCTGGCAAACGAAAAAAAGTGAACAAAGCTCAGTGGCAGCGGATCGAGACATTAGCCTATGGAATTTTAGACGATGGATGGAGTTGAGATCATCATGTTCATCATATTCGTGATTAACACTCGATGAACACCATGGAAATTATGGTGTTTGATCCGCTTGGATCGTGATTTATGGGCTTATTTCGTGTTAGTGGGTAGAGAGTTTATAGTAAGAGAGAGATGACTGGTTGAGGAGAGGGGGAAATGAGAAAATGAGGCATTTGGCTAAAGAGGGTCTTATATACCCGAGACTAGGAAATGAGAAAATGAGGCATATGACCCGCGCCCTTTTATCCAGGTTCTTTGAATTATGTCCTCCAATTTGCCCCGTATTTCAATTTAGTCTCTTTATAATAAAATCAAAATTCCAATTTAATTTTCATTCAATTCAGTCCTTTTTACATCTTTAATTGATTTAGTTTAATTGTTTAATTTATTTATATGATGCATGTTTTAAATTAAGTATATAGTATAATTTTTAGACAATTTAATTCATTTATATTTAAATAATAAGTTGTTTAGAGCCTTAGTCTTTTAGGCTCTTTATTAGGGTTTAATAATTTAATTAAGAAAGATATTTGTAGCAAGTTAATGAGTATTAAGTGAAAAGCTTTGAAGTTCTAAATTTGGGTGATGTCCCATTGCAATGGGATTTTGTCCAACATGGGCTTTTAAGTAAAATACTTAATATTCATTAAAACCTAGAAATTGATAAACAATCTAGTTAATTAATTAGAGCCTTAATTAGGACTAAAACTTAAATAATTAGATTAATTAATTGGATTAGGAATATTATATATAATTTTGGGCTTAAATATGGATGGTGCTCAAGCAATTGAGTGTTATCTCATGTAAGCCTTTAAGTTAAATAATATTCATAGAACTAAATAACACACAATTAATTAGAACATTTTTAAGTTTGAACTTAAAATAAACAAGACAATAATTGATCATGCATTAAAAACATTTTATGTTGGAAATATATATTTTTAATATAAATACGGGTGCCCTGAACGTATAGGGATGCTTCTAATCTCATATTCGGATTAAAATATATTTCCTTATGAAAGAAATATCTCCATCTGTAATTTAAATCCAGTAATACTTAATGGTTAAATTAAATTCAAAATATTATTCGAAATGCCAATATGCCACGTAAAATTAAAGGTACCGACAACCAGCGTTTGTGGGGTGCTAGTCTTTCTCCACACGTAACCAACTCCCGAACCTAATTTTAAAAAAAGAATGAATCTCTGGTTATTTTTATGGTGTTTGGTCTACCTCGAAGTGATCAGTGACGACTCTAAAATAATTTTCAAAATCGAATTTAAACAAAAATAATTTTATTATACCCTGGTTTAAAAATGGTCACGACACTAAGAAAATTAAATTTTAACCTCTCTCATCCTCTTTTTTTTTAGTTTATCAGGTCTCTAATTTTAAAATTAGATGAAGTTGACCTTATTCTAAATGTTTAAGTTTTAAACAAGTTCCGTCCCTAAATATCTCCATTAGTCCCTATAAAATTAACTTGATGATACATGATAATCCAATGTTATTTTAATTTTATTATATAATAATATGAGATAAATAAAGGCGGGGAATAGAAATGTGAAAGAATGGTGAGGAGAGCAAGTAAGCAACTTGTGTTTTGGTTGTGAAAAAAATACGGAGTCCAATCTAAAGCCGCGGAATTCAATTCAACCATTAATTTGGTGCTGTACTTCACGTCTGCAGGTGCTAATTATTGTTGGTATAATAATACCTTTTCAAATGAAGTATAGTAGTAGTTTTCTATTTCTTAAATTTGACCAAATTAATAGGTTCACACGCCTACTTATTTTTTTTAAACAGCGACTGAATTTTTTTAAATAATTTTTATTTAGGGAGTAAAAAAGGGATTATTTTTATCGATATTAAAATTAAAGACCTAAAAAAATATTAGATATCAACAAGAGTCTTTAACCACTTATTTCAAATTATGTTGACAACAACTTGATTTTATTAAAATATTATAAAAGATATTATAAATATGGTGTACTTAAAAAGAGAGAAAAATGAGATCATATCTATCAAAAAACTCATACAAAAATAAAATATGAAACTCAAAGTAAAAATAAATAAATATTTTTGTTCATTAATTTTTTTGTCTCTATCTAAACGATATATTTTACGAGGTGAAAAGGGAGTGATAAGCGAACGAAACAATCAGGTAAATTATTCTGCTACATAGTTATGATTACATTGGCAAACAATCACCAAAGGGGATCAAACTTTTTATAACCATCGACAAACTTAAATTAAAAAACAAGCGTCGTGCGGAGCTCTGTATAAGCACCAAATGAACGTTACAGTATGCGAAAACTGTGCCAAAAGATAGAAAAATAAATCACAAAACAAAAAAAAACGTACTACAAAAGCAGAAAAACATGCCATAAGAGCATAAATTCTTATTAAAATTAAAAAAATTAAAAAAACAATAAAAAAATATTAAAAAAATAATGAACACGAATAATTGATAATCATCACTAAAATTAATAACATCACGCAAATGAAAAAATAGAAGAAAAAAAGGGGTGCGGCGCCTACTTCATTTTTTTTAAGTTCGCTATATCTTATGTACACATTTTGGGTTGGGGTAAGAGCCAACCCATGAAAATATTATATAATTTATAATACGATTACTTTATTTTAGTATATTACATCGTGTAAGAGTTATATATTATTTTTTATGAAAAGAGATTATTATCATGTGTTTCGTTAAATTTTTTTTAAATATAATTAAAAAAGTACACATGATAATAAATACAAATTAGAATTAACAAGAGAGAAAAACCCAACAAAACTAACTAATATTCAAGCAAAAACAATAACAAGACTCATAAAAGACCAAGCACCTCCGACGGAGGGTTGTGGATAATGCGAATATTCAACTTATCCTTTTGTGCTAATTTTGTCATTCGATCATCTATCTTATTACCATCCCGTTGAATATGTTAGAAATGAATGGACCAATTCCGTCCACACAACTCGAAAATATGTAGAGCTGAACCCGACAGACTTTGTTATCGATCAGAACTTTGAATAATACCAAGCGCCTCCAAGCTGTCAATTTTGACAATGAAATATATTTATAATGTAATTATTATAAAATATTTTAAGTTATTCATATATAAAAGAGTAAAAATAAATTTAATAAAAACAAAAACATATAAACTATGAAATATTAAATTTAAATATAATAAATATTAGTGAACATGAAATATATTAATCCAACACATAACTTCGATCCGATCCACAAATACCTCTAGCTCTGAGTGGTGAAGGGAATTCCAAACCAAAGGAAAGGAGAAGTTGGTTGGTGATTAAGCTTGAAGGGTTGATCTTGATTATGTAAATAGCTTGGAAGGTAGGAGAGCGTTCCTTAGGTTTAATTATTGAAATTAGATATAATCGTGTTTAATTGTGGGTCGGAAAGTTAGGTGTTAGTTTAAAAAGTGAATATAAGCATGTGAAAATGTTAAAAGTATGCATAAGGTAAGTTAAGATTAGGGTTTGATTTGTACAGAAAATAGAAATGTATGTGTTAATAGGATTGTGAATAATAATGGAAGTGATGATATGTTCACGTGAATGAAGGATATAGTGATGAAATGGCATTGATTTGAGATGTTTACAATTTCATAGGTTGGAGAATTGGGTTGGATTTGGATCACTCATGTACCCAACATAGGTTCTCACTCGTGTTTATATTATGGATTACGCAACACTTTTAAAAAGAGTTAATTTGGCATTGATTATGAAAATTGGGTTGAATTCTCACTCGTGTTTGTATTATAGGCTACCCAACATAGGTTCTCACTCGTGTTTACATTACTTGGGTTAGGTTGGATTTGGATCATTAAGCCTTAGGCTTAGTTTGGCATTGAGTATGAAAATTGTGGTGGAAAAGTAATTTTAAAAAGTATTGTAGATAAAGTTGGATTTAAGAGTTTAGTGTTTAATATTGTTATCAAAAAATATTGTTAGAAAGATAAAATATCTATTTAGAATGTTCAAAAGTTTATGATCAATTTCGAATGAGAATCATAATTCGAGGATGAAATTAAAATGTTCAAAAGTTTATGATCAATTTCGAATGAGAGTCATAGTTCGAGGATGAAATTGGAATGTTCAAAAGTTTAAAAACCAAATTAAAAATGAATATCATAATTTAGAAACGTGTGGTGCAATTACCCGACTCAAACAATTGTTCAAACTTAAATTAAGACACTGCATGTAAACAATATAAAAACAATAAATTTAGTATGAATACAATACAAATATATGAACATGAGGAGGTAGTGATGAACCCATTGCTTAAGAAGAAGTTGAAAAATTAAAGTCAAAATCTGCTACAAGCAGGCCCAATGAGAAGCTATGTGTGGTGCCATGGATGCTGATGATGGTTGGATTTTTAGACTTCATTTTTTTTTTTCCAATAAATTTCTTGGTGGGCCTTTATCGATAAAAACTCATGCACTCAATTCCACCCTCTCTCAAATCCACACCAACACAAGCCCAAATGAAACAACTCCAAACTCATATAACTTTAAAATAATGATACATTAAATATTTAATCTTAAAAAATAGAGACAAAAAGTTTAATTTAACATAAGTTTAGAATGATAAGGATCGAAAATGTTATTAGACAATAAAATTTAAGAAAAATGCAGTCTCTACATACGTCCCTGAACGTGGAACGAGCTTCGTAGGTTTGGGTCTACATAGATCATTTTGATGGAGGGAAAGTTGGTATTGTAATAGCTGATGTTTACTGATTTGTCGAAGTTAGAAAGTGATCAAAGCTAACAGCAGGGCCGTTTTGGATGGAGGAACAACATCAGCGTCCACTTAGGACCTTATCTTTTACTTTTACAACTTCAATAGTTTTTCAAGTGATAATATTGTAAGTTAGTGGTTGTTCATTATTATTTTAGTTATATTTAAGGCAGTTTTAGGCAAATATTGCATTTAGGGTAAAAATAAGGGAAATAAGGCATGTTGCCCTATAATTAGGGATCTACGGCAAAAACTACAGTAACTTGAAGGTGGCGTCTTCATTAAAGAGTAGCTGCTGAGCCAGTAATCCAGCCAATTACTTCAGCATTGACTTGGCAGCGGTAAAGGCGCGGTAGTTACGCCTATTTAACTGCAGGTGGCGTCTTCACCCGAAATGTGCCTATAAATTGGAACGGCAGAACAAGTTGTGGGAGAGGAAAAAATTGAGTGAGAGAGGTGGAGGTAAAAAATTAAGTGAGAGAAAGATTTTTTGTCTGTAGAGAGTTTAGGGAAAGAGTATTTGAGTTATTAAATTGGGTATGTAATTTTTTAGTTAATTTATAAATTATTTGATTAGTAATGAATAATATATTTATTAATCTTATTAATTTTTTGTTGTAGGAGGTGAAGAGATTTTAAGGGAAGTATTTGGAGCACATTTTCGTTGATTAGATACTTATTTTTTTAATTTGTATAAATTAAATGTAGATATTATAGACATGTAAGATTTTATTTTAGGGTAATAATAATAATTAATTATAGAATTATAGGATTTTAGGATAATAATAAGTTGAGCATTGAATTGAAATTTTTATTAATGTAGCTATGTAACTATGTAGAGTTTAAATATTTTTCTAGTGTATATTAAATATTTTTATTATTTTATAAATTATTTGATTTGTATATATATATATAATATTCTATTAATTTGAATTATTTTAATTTGTAGAGTTTAAAAATGAGGAATAAGCTAGAATGTTGTTAAATGTTTAGATAATTATATTTGAGAACAAAAATTAGTCATTTATAGGTATATTCAAGAACAAAAATTAGTATAATTAAGGGAACCATATTCGAATAATTATAGGTATATTCGAGAATAAAAATTAGTATAATTAAGGGAACCATATTCGAATAATTCTAGGTAGAATAACAAAAATTAGTATAATTAAGGGAATCATATTCGAATAATTCTAGGAAAATTAAGGGAACCGTATTCGAATAATTCTAGGTATATTCTAGAACAAAAAATAGTATAATTAAGGGAACCATATTCGAATAATTCTAGGAAAATTAAAAATTAAGGGAACCACATTCCAATAATTCTAGGTATATTCGAAAACAAAAATTTGTATAATTAATGGAATCATATTCGAATAGTTCTAGGTATATTCTAGAACAAAAATTAGTATAATTAAGGGAACCATATTCGAATAATTCTAGGTATATTCGAGAACAAATGAAGTCATATAAATATATAATTTGTATATTCGAATAAAATAATAAATATTTTTTAGTTAAAGTAGTTGGTGTACAGATAAATTTGAGATATGACGTCTGATCAGTTGTGGCAGTTGGACCATATGCACATTTCATCTTATATCGGCGTAAGTACTTTGTAACTTATTTATTTATCTTTGAGTAAGAAATGTATGTTAGTTGTACAATGTTATTAATTAAATTTAATTTATTAAATGCAGGACGATCAACATTGCTTTTGTCGTCGAGGGACGATGACGGAGGAGCCATCTGCTCGCATTGTTCGTCACTTACAGCAGGCGGGATTTTATAATGCGACATTTGTGCGTGGCTATAAGGTGGTCCCGACATTGATAACTACGTTGATTGAACGCTGGAGACCAGAGACCCACACGTTTCATTTTCCAGACGGGGAATGAACGATAACCCTGCAAGATGTAGCTTTATAGATCGGTGTCCCCATAAATGGAAATGCGGTCATGAGGCAGAATAACTACAATGTATATGCGATGTGCAACTAGTTCCTCGGGAAAATTCCTTCAAAAATTGACACGAAAGGGTTACGTGTGAAGGTAACCTGGTTGGAGAATGCATTCAGGGTAACCGATGACTCAACCCATGAAGAAGTTACATGTGCAGGACGTGCTTATATCCTGCAGCTCATTGGTGGGGTATTGATGCCAGATAAATCTGGTAATCTTGTGCACACGGAGTATTTGCCACTACTAGAAAATTTTCGCGAAGCTCGTTCGTATAACTGGGGCTCTGCGATATTGGCGGTCTTATACCATGAAATGTGCAAGGCTGTTATTGTTAGAAATGGGAACAATATATCCGATATTGGTGGATGCCTTATCTTACTTCAGTCTTGGGCGTGGTATCGACTGCCATATTTGACACATATAGTCAATAACCCAGTTGAGTTTCCACTTGTTGGAAGGTAATACTAAAATAAAAATGTATAATGTGTATTTTTTTTATTAAAATTATTTCGAATTACTAAATAAAAAATTTTCAATTTTCGTGCAGGTGGCGACATGATTTGAGAAAAGCGGGGGTGGTGCACAACAACGTTGTTGACGTAAGATTAAAGATTGAATATAAAGGGAAAAATCAGGTATTAAATTTGGTTTAAAGTACAGTCTTGTGTACCCAAATATTTGTTGATGTTAATATTAATTTTTTTGACAGTTCATTTGGACGCCGTACGATGATGCGGATGTACAGTCTTGCGTACCCCAATATGTGTGGGAGGATGCTACATTTTGTTGTACCGTTGATCTATTTTTCGGTGGTTGAGTTTCAGTGCACTGATAGAGTCCTGCCACAGTTCTGGTATCATCAACCCGTTCCTGGTCCTCTGATTGATCTCAAAGATATTCACACAGGAGAACAAAAAATTAGGTTTGATGATAACTGGAGGCGCAAGCAAGAAAGTTTCATTGCTCGTTGGAACAACCAAAATTTATGTGTGCCAACTGATGTGACTCCACTATAGGAAGATGATTTTCGTAACGATTCAGACTACATGGAATGGTTTTATAACAACGGAAAACCATTCCTGGCACCCATGGAAGTGAGTCAGAGATGGCATACAGAACGTAGGTGCTCATATCAGCATGAAGCCAGTTTGTCTGCGCATATGGAGGACCTACAGCCTCCACCAATTAATCTTGCGGATTGGTCATCATGGAGTTCAGGTGTACCCTCAGGGCATGTAGGGGGAACATACGATTATGTTGATCCATGGGATAGAGCACTGCAAAGATCCCAGATGTTCCATTCGCAGTGCACTAATGTTGGATCATCCGGAGTGAGTGAGTTTCAACAACCACCTCCATACTTGCCTACTCCACCCTTTTCCACTCCGTTATGTGCTAAAGATATATACGCGACACCACCTTCTATGCGGATTTTGGATGACCAGCCAGGCGAAGACGAGCAGGATTTAGAGGACCCCGAATCGCCACAGAGGATGGCTCAACCCCCACGACGGTACGACCAGACATCTTTCCTGCATAGATAAGAGCTGCCGAGGAAGAGGAGAAGATATGATGTTTTTTCTATTTGGAATTTTCATATTAATGTTTAAACTTTTATTTGGAACGATTGCAGTTGTTAATATTTGTCATTATATATATATATTATGAGATTTATATTAATTGTTTAAACTTTTTTATATTTGTGATTTATATTAAAGTTGTTTAAACTTTTTTCTAATTTTAATTTATTTTGTTTTATTATTATGGAACAAACGCACTTAATTTAAAAATGTTTTGTTACTTCACTAATGAAAGTTTACAAACTCATTCAAAATTGTTGTGACGGCCCGGTACGATAGTTGGGACAATTCGGACATTTATCTCTCGTGTGACCGGCCGCTCGGCAAAGTCTACAATGCCTAGTTTGAACTCCTTCTCGATCATCCGGATCATCCATACAAGTATGAATGCGGGAGGAAGTCGGTCGACCCTTTAGCTTTCTTCTAAGACTGAGATTTGGTAACCATTATTCTTATATTGGATCAGTTGGCCAATATTCTTGATTTGGAATCGTCCTAAACATAGGCCTGTAGATATTTGCCATTGTTTCCAACCTAAAACAATCACCCACCATACATGGGTCTATACGGACATGCATGCGGCGATTGCATGAGCGCACGAGTATCTATATGCCTGAAAACAACCACAGTCACACCAGCTCACATACAAGTTTACTCGGAACAATTTATGCTCGTTCGGGCGTAGCAAGGCTTGGACATTAAATTCAGCATCGTTGGGGTCAAACGAATCTACTCTCATGGCGGTTGCGTCCTCTTAAAGTTTCTCCATACTCATTTGGAGAGTTTCAGACCACTGTTGTCCCCTATTTATTTGAGAGTTGACCTCCTTCCTTTTTTCGCACCATACTTTGCCTAGTCTAAAGTACGTTTCCTAAACAATACTGGCAATTAGGAGATGGCGCATCCCTTTCAACACAGAGTTGATAGCCTCGGAAAGTTAGTGGTCATATGCCCGTAACGTCGACCTTCATCATAGGCCTGTGACCATCGTTCCATGGGAATATCAGCAACAAAATCACGTACACGTTGTCTGTGCCTTATAAAATGCCTCAATTTCGCATCGAACCTTGGTCGAACCGTTTCATACGCTGTTCGTAAAAACGTTAGTTAGTAAACACAAGAGAAATATCATACATAAATAAATAAATAATTTAGACAATAACAAATTACAACTTACATGCGCTTAAAATTTCATGACGAATCTGATTGTTTCGGAACTGAGCCTTTGCATTGGCAGCAATATGCCGTATACAATAGGTTGGATAAGCATGTGGTAGTCTCCATAAACTTCCGGCCTATCAAATACTGATAATAGAGCAGACCCTCTATAAGAAATCACACAAATCTCGTCCTCTTTGATTACGTGTCATTATTCAAAAAGAATTCCCATCCCTCGACATTTTCCTTCTCAACTATGGCAAAGGCTATTGGAAATATATTCCTGTCTCCGTCTTGCCCCACAACAATAAGCAATATTTGCATGTATTTCTCGTACAACCATGTACCATCAATTTGAATCATACGCTCGCAGAATGTGAATCCTTCAATGCACGACTGAAATGCACAGAATAACTTACTGAATATTTTTTTCGGGAATTACTTTACCTTGTAGTGTTACCATAAAAAATCTATCCATTTAGGTCGAACCCATGAACAACCATCGATCTTGCCAGTTCCATATTCTTTTCCATTTTCTCACAAGATCGGGAGACCAAACTTGTCCCCTATTTATCATAGCTTGGATTTCTGACCTTTTATCGGACCAAACATTAGCCAACACGTAGTACGTCTCTCTAACCAAACTTGCTATTGGGAGATGGCGTATTCCTTTTAATACACCATTTATGCACTCCACAAGGTTGGTTGTCATTTGCCCGTATCGTCGTCCTTCATCATACGATTTGGTCAATCTTTCCCTCTCTATATTGTTTGCCCACGCCCAAACATCTTTGCCGTACTCTGTGACTAAATTCGCCATATTTCTCTCAAAATTTGGCCTTAGTAGTTCATATCATGTTTCATAATATATGCTGTTAGCATCTACAAATGTCATAACACATAAATAATCGAGTATAAGAAAACAAAAACTACATACTCATACCTAAAATTATGCTACGAAGGTGAGACTTTTTTTATCATTCAATAGCATTCTTGCCAATATGGAGTACATAGTATACGGGATAGGCGTGTGAATGTGTCCATCTGCTGTTCTATCGTGCTAAAATGCTCGATGCTCTATCAGAAATCAAGCAAACCCCATCTTCTTGGATGACATGCTTACGTAAATTACTCAAAAAGAATTTCCTAGAATTTGTCGACTCATTATCAACAATCGCGAAGGCAATCGAAAAGATATTTACATCACTATGTTGGGTAACAGCAATCAACAGTACATGTTTGTATCTTCCGTACAACCATGTGCCATCGACTTGGACCATACGTTTGCAATATAGAAAGTCGTCAATGCATGGCTTGAACACACAAAATAATTTGTCTAATATTTTTTCCCTTGAAGAAGTTCATCTTCTCGGTTGCTTGCATCTAATGTTTTATACCTTGCCATGGTCCCCGAAACGAATAATACCATTGCGTTCAATAAAGCCGGTAGCTCATTGTACAACTTCTTGTAATTACTGTATGTCTTTTTCAACGCCTTATCTTTTGCATACCAACATTTACCATATTCTATTTGATACTCAAATTGTTGCTTAATAGATGCCATAATCATTTAAATAGTAACCCTTGGATTTGCTTCAACCAACATCTTCACGTGTCTGCTTATTACATCCGAGTCTAATTTATGGTGGTCTTGGTTGAAGGAATTTCGTAAACAAGTGTGGCGACCATTGTACTTTGTAATCTCTCAACAATTTTTCCTCTGAAGTTTAGACACTCCGATCTTCCAAGTACAATCTTCTCTATATTTAACACATTTTACAAACAGAGTTCTCAGACTGGATTCTTTAACAATGAAGTCTACATGATTTCTGATGGAATACTCTTTAATTGCCAAAGTAGCTTCTTCCTTGTCTGCAAATTGCATCCCAACCGATAGTTCATTAGAGGAACCCAAACATATTTATGGCATGATTGGGTATTCAGGTGCCCTCATCATATCGTAATCTATTAAGTTCATGTGAGTAGGAGGTTCATACCATGTAATGTCATCCCCGCTCGAAATGAACTCACCACCACCAAAAATAGGCTCATCACCAAAGTCATCACCACTCAAATCTGGATTTGCAGTTTCTTCATCTTCACTAGAATCAGCAAGCGTTTCTCCCCATCAGCCTTGGAGATTTTCATCGTCAACGCCAACACTCGAATCAACCGTCAGCTCAACAGTCGGGAACGTCAAAGGCCAGACATATGGATGAAATGCACTCGATGTCCCACTTTCCAATTGTGCAACAAAGCTGTCTCTAAGCCTATAAGGTTGGTCGTCAATCGCACTGCTGAAACCCATTTGAGAAGAATTTCCATATATATATTTCTGGATGAGCCCGGAACATCATATCTCCCACGTAACTCAGCATGTAATGCAACACTTCGAATACATGTTGAATCATGCTTTGCAATCATGATTCCAACATCACTATCATCTTTAAGAGTTATTGCAGAATATTTGATCGGATCATCACATGTCTTCTACCGGTACCGTAAATGAACAATCTCAGCTCCTATTTTTTCTATGTCATGCTTCAGCTCTCGAAGGGAAATGTTTTGAAAACCTCATCTTTGTAGTGTTTTCGATTAAAAAACGACATTGATATCAGTTTTCACAATTTCTCAATCATAATGGATAACGACCATAAAAACGTTGCTCATTGTCTCTGGACGTTAAAAAACAATTACATTTTCAAATCAAAATATAGAAATCAAAACTATCATAATGTAGTAATATATCGCTACGAATTTTTTTCCCTAAACAACATTCTAAAATACAAATAAACAAACAATATACACATTCAAAAGAAAATGTAAAAATCAACTTACTGTAAATTTCTTTCTCATCTCTTCTTCTTCTCATTCTTCACCCAAATTTTTTAGACTTTCTTACATATTTTACCTTTCAACTTACTTATTTAACATAAAAAACACAACACACAAAACAATAAAAAAGTTCATGTTATTTACCCATACAGTCTATCTAATAAACATTCAAAATTCAAATTTAATACCCCTACACAATTTAAAATATTTATAAAATATTTTTTAATACCCCTTTTAATTTTTTTAGTTTTACCCGGGTCTGTCATGCATGTGAAATTACATGCAGGTTGCCAGACCATTATTTTTTATCAGTAAGCCATTTATATTTTCAAGAACGACAGTGCACCATTCCAATTTTTTTGAAATAAAGCCTGTCGACCCTGCAAACTGATGCGCCTGCCATGGCCCTGCTAGAAGCATGAGGTCAGACTACAAGCAACAAGACCTCAAATTATTATTTTTTATTATTTTGCTCCATGAGGTCGGATTGAAGGCAACAAGACCTCAAATTACTTTTTTATTATTTTTTGGTCCATGAGGTCGGATTGAAAGCTAGTAGTTTCAATTTTGTTTTATCATTTTTCCCCGTGAGGTCGGATTGAAAGCATCCGGTTTTCATTTCTTTTAATTTTTGATGAGGTCGGATTGAAAGCTATCCGACCTTAAAAAATACTGTACAGAGTACAATAGATTCGAAAATAATTTAGGGGATGCTAAATTTTTCAAAATATTTTTCCAATCGTAATATTGAACCAATTTTGCCTCAATTATTCCCTAAAATAGCATCCGAAAATAATTATTTTTTCCATTACAATCTTAAGATGAACAAGTATTTATTTTAATATTTAATTGAAACTCGCTAGACAAGTATTGTGAGTTCTAATTAATTTTTTTAAATCAACATTTTTATTGAAGGAAAAAAATTAAAAAAAATTATTAGAAACTCACTTTACATATTTTATGGGCAGAAGAATGAAAATAAAAAATTGGACTATAACTCTCTCTGTCCCATAAAATTTTTCTTTTGTGTTTTAAAATTGTCTCATTTAAATTGTCCATTTGAAAAACTCAACGACTTATACTAAACACATTTCCTTTTCTACCATCTTTTTAATTTTTCTACAAAATAAATTTTAACTTTTCAATGATAAAATTATAATTTTAATTACTTTATAACACATCTCTGGCGCAACTTTTTTCTTCTTAAAACTACGTAAAAAGTCAACAAGGGACAATACTTTAAGGATTGAGGGAGTATAAACCAATTTTGAGATTTAGCTCCATGAATTACAAAAAAAGATATTGACATTAGTTTATATAGGCATAGTTAAAGTGTTAGTCTTTGTTTATTATCAATGTGAGATTATTAGAGATAAAGAGTTTACCACTCTCACTCAATTGACATCCCTAATCACATGCAATAAGGTTTGTGATTTAAAATTTTAATAAAATATATGATCAATAAATTAATTATATATATATATATATATAAGGGTGACTGAGTCCTGACGGTTACTATTCGTGATGGAGTCTGAAGTAGGGATGAGCATTTTATCCGAAGTTGATGGGTTATGATTTGATCATATTTTATAGGGTTGAGTTTTTTATTTTTAAAATTTGGTTTGGGTCGAGTATTATGAAGAAAAAGTTAGGTCGGGTTCAGGTTTTGAGTAAAAAATCCCTGAACCGAGATAATAATATAGATTTTTCTCTATATATTTAGGGATACTTGCTAAAATATTATTCTTTTATATTTTTTTAGTTATGTCACTATTTTGCCTAATAAAAATGTGTTTTTATTTGTGTGGGTCGGGTTGGAGTCGGTTTCTTAACATAGTATTTAGGTCGGGTGATACATTATCGATTGTCCTGTCAGATTCGAGTGGATGCTTTCAATTTTCGATTCAGCTAAAAACCTGACCCTACTCGACTCGTGTACATTCCTAATCCTAGATTTAAATTGAAAATAATATTTTAATATTTTCTAAATAAAATTTATAAAATATGTTTTTTTTAATCTTGGATGTCAAATTGACTTCTTTTCTTTCATGTGGCTCCGCTCATGGTTAACATCATTGTTATTGTAACATCTAAAAGAATTCAAGCTCGAACCGTTTAAGTGTGCATTATTCTTCGATTTAGGGATGTAGAGATTTGAATAGTTTAATAATATATATAAGATAAATAAATATTGAATAAAAGTGTTTTTCAGAAAGATAAATATGAATAGGTTTAAATGGATATAGGGATATGGTGTTCATAAATGGATACTCGAGTCTCCGAAGAATAAAAAAAAAATCAACTTATGTTCTGATCATTAAGATCGAGTACCCAAAATAATCTAATACCTACAAGTCAAGTCATATGGTATCCATGACAAATTTGTGTTTTTTACAAACCATACAACTTAGAATAAATCAACTGCAACTAAAAAGTCCAAATTACATATTCAAACATACTTAATCAAAACTAAAAGAAAAAAAAATACCATTTGATCAAAATAGAACCTAATTCATGCTATCTAAACCCAAATTTTTAGTGCTAGGGTTAACTTGAGATTTATTTTTTAATTTAACCAAAATCCATTATTTAGGCATCTAGAATTTTATGTAAAATAATTTAGGAACGGAAAATAAGGTTGCTTAATAAAAACTTAATCTAAAGAAAAGGTAATTGGGTTTTCAGGTACCCGACTAAGCCGAATTTTGTGGTTTGAGCCCGACACATAAACTGATAAAAATTAGTGGATCGGGTATTCGACTTATGAATTTTTTAAAAAAAATATATATTCGATTATTTCCTATCGGATCGAGCGGCCGATGGATCAATTATCTCAAGTCAAATATTTTTAAAAATTCTTTATTCGGCCCGAATATCTGATGAATAAATGATGTCACAATTCAAAAACATAATCAAAATGGGCCACAATTTGAACTTAAAGCAAATGTTTTAATTCGATAAAATTTAAAACTAAATTTATTTTTAAAACAAAATATAGAATGCTGAGTCCCCCCCCCCCCCCCAAAACAAGGCTTACATATGGCTAGATGTCAAATCTCATACAAATACTTATATATAATAAAACAAAATCCATCAGATGTCACACTTTTCCATCTTTTCTTCTTTTTCTCCAAATAAATCCATTTAATCACAATAACAATAATTTCCAACTAATACTTATATGAGGACAAAAAAATTCCATATTATTCAAATTTAATTTAATTTGGCATAAAAATTTTACTTTAGTCTCTAAACTTTTTCTTAATTATAATTTGACTTGAGAAATTCAAAACTATTTTAAATCATAACTAATAGTAGTAGTCAATTTTGAACCAAAACTTTCACTGATTTACATTTAACTACCTTTTTGACAAAATTACTATTCAATCACATTTTCACATCATACCGGTATGGTACTAGTTCAAGTATCTCAAATATTTGAATGGTAGCTCAAAATAATTTTGTACTTCTTTGATAAACAAATTACATCATACAGAAGCATTAAGCATATATGGCTAATGGATGAGTACGTAGTACAACAGCTTAATTTAAAGCTAAAAACGCACAATCTAAATGCCATCAAAATGTATAACATTTTTAGTTGGTACGATAAAAATTTAGGTTGTAACTAAAATGTTAAAAAATACGATAACTGAAATGTTATATTTCTTGATAACATTTTTAGTTGCAATCTAAATATTACACCACTGCGCAACCAAAATATTATCTCACGCACAATAAAAATTTTATATATTTTGATAACATTTCGATTATACATTTTTTAGCCGGTTTTAACCATGCTATTCTTTAGACTTCCCTTGACAATACACCTTTCTTACACATTGTCATAACCAACACAAGAAAGTCGAAATTTTAATAATTATGACTACTCTCATCTATTCCGAACTTCTCAAAATAGGTAAGAATCTAGCACTCAAGTAAACCATAGCTTCTTAAACATACTCAAAGCTTCTAGAAGAAATAAAGGCATGGTCCAACATTTTCCACTAACAAAATTTTGGCTCAATTACCAGTCAAGGACCTCGATCCATTATAAGTTGTGTTTTGATTCAGGTTTTACTAGGTTAAAAAATTATTAAAATGTTTTTTATAAATAATAATTAGCATTGCTACGATAGTATTATTAAATTATCAAGATGTTCTTTTTATTATTAAAAATAATACTAGGGTAGCTACGACCATAATTATTGAACTGATAGTTAAATTGTATTTTTGTCACTCAAATTTAAAAGATTATGTTTCTTTGTCATTAAATTAATTTTTTTTATCATTCCAGACATTGTGTCATTAACTTTTAACGGAGGAATATATGACCGTTAAATAATTGACATAATAACATATTTAGTTCTCAATATATATATATATATATTTTATAAATTTAATCTATAATTATAAAAATTACGCTAAATATTTTCAATTTTTCAGTTTGATCCTTCAAAAATTAAATAAATCCCTCCTTCGTTCTCAAGAAGTTTATCAACAATTCCTTCAAACCATATTTCTAATTTTCTCACATTTATTTTCCTTGAAACCAAATAAAAATCAAAACTAAAAACAGGTTTTGAAACCTTCTAATTTTCAAACCGTTCAATCCATTAAAACAAGAGAAGAAAAATATGACCCATATAACGTTAGTTCGTAATCACTTTACATAGGACGCGAGAGCCATTAGTACGTACCCTTGTAAAAAATGCAAATTTACTCTTTCCACACTCGAAAAATAAGAGTAAACGGTAGGTAATCAATCTGAGAAAATTTGGTAAAAACGGTATGATAATCATGCCGATGATAAGCGGATAAAACGAGACGATTACGGTTTTTGATAAAACGATTAACAAAAAAATCATTTCGAATAAATTAGTAGAAATAAATATGTACATTATTTATAACACTAAATATAAAACGGTAAAATTTGGCTCAAGCCTTCATTATTGTATTGTTGGCTTCCTATTATAAATATTGAAGACTTTATTTAGAATTTTTTGCGTTGATTTTTTAAGCTATTAAAATTAGTAGTGATAAATACGTAAATTATTTATAATACTAGATACAAAATTGTTCATGGTTAATCGAGTACGTACCTAATAAATCAGTTAATCGCTTTGGCAATAACCAATTTAAACGGAACAATTATAGATTTCCTATTGTCAAACTTTAACTTACGATAACTGTACCGACAAACTGTTCCGATACATATAACCGTCCTTAACACTCCTACTTAATATTACATGGTGACAAAAGGTGAAAATTCATCCTTAAAAATTATGACATAGAGAAAAAAAGAAGATAAAATGATCATTTTTTTGACCGGGGTAAGAATGACGTGGTGATGAAACATATTCATATATTATAATTCTTTCACTTAGACACTATTACAGTTGATTTTTTAAAATATACATAAAAAATATTTTTTAACACTAAATAATGCTAGCCAGATAATTTTTCAAGTTAAAAGTGTTTTTAAAAAAGGTAAAATTTTGATACACATGTTGTACACAAGCATGTATATTTACACTATAAAAACATAAATCTTAAATTCCTAACCCTAACCCTAAAACTGAACCCCACACTCTAAACCCTAAATTCTAAATCTTACAACATAAGCCTTAAATCATAAACTAAAACCCTAACTCTTAAAACTAAAAGGCACGTATAAACTAAAGTTTACACGGCCTGTGTATTAAAGTTTTTTCTTTTTAAAAAACTAAAACTTGTATTAAAAAAAAAACTAAAGCTTGTATTTGCCAAAAGTACTTATAATCAAAACTATTTGCTTGCCATCATTTATATAAATAAATATTAAAGATATAAGAAATAAACATTTTATATATTAAAAAAAACCTTTCACAGCAACTTTTTAATATAATGTTAAACAATCTCTTAAATTAAGACAAAGGGTTGCCCTAACCTTACCATCTATCTTTTTCCTTTTTAAAGGTACAACTCTTAAAGGAGGAATTCGGGTACGATGACGCATTCATCTACAACAAAGAAACATATTTTGATGCAGCTTTGAGCAAGTAATTTCTCAGTATTTTTACTTTTTCCCTTCATTTTAACTTGAAAATAGAGAAAGTTGAAGAAGTATGAAACTAATTAATACTCACAGGTACTAAGGGTAAGGGGCGGAGCACAGTTAAGTCCTGTGGGGGCTATGCCCCCTAAATTTTGAAAAGTTAGTATTTAGTCCTTTAAATTTTTCAAAAAATTTATTTGGTCTGTACAAAAATTTCAAAAAATCATATTAAGGTTCAAAAGTTTTGAATAATTTTAATTAAATCCCTCCCATAATATTTAAAAGTTCTATGTAAGTCTTAAATTTTTAAAAATTTTAGTTAGACTCAAAATTGTTTGAAAAATTATAAAATAACCCTCTAAATTTTTTTGAAAAATTCAGTTTAACCTCTATTTTTTAAGGTTTTAAGTTGACCCCAAACTCTCTCACCAAAATCCGCTACTGCAGGTACTTCCCTAATGGTATTGATGTATACCTTGACAATGTTGGTGGTAAAATACTCGAGGCTGTCCTAAATCACGTCAACCTTTATGCAAGGATTCCCGTCTTTGGAATGATTTCCCAGTATAACCAGGTCTCTACTACATTTATTACTCAACAATTATGTTGCTCGGACTCTTAATTTTTCATAAAATATATCATCTCTAAGAATCCTCCAAGTATATAGAGAAAATTAACCATACATGATACACCCAAGTCCGAGTAACATAATAATGTACATGTGTGTGCATTGAACAATTGATGATGAAAACTTACATGAATTCCAATATTTTACATGCCTGTAGACTTGGACAGAGAGGGATGGGGTCAGATATCTGCTAAATTTTTTTGATCATAAATGTATTGATCTTCGTTCAATAAAAGTTTTACATATTTGTATATTTACGTTGTGTTTAAATTATTTTCATTCATTTATTTCAGTGGTATGTCTCGGTCATTTCGTAAAGTTAAATTTTAACTCTAAATTTATTTATTTTAAAAATTAAATCATTACATTTTCCTATAAAAATATATACCATGTTTAAAATTTGGCTTTAATCATTGATTTGGTCATTTCATATCACCTTTTCATTTTGGTATTGTTTTTCCCAAATTGGTCCTTACTGTTACCAATGCCTTTAAAAATAATGGTTGACATGGGGTATTTCTTAAAATGCACCATGTGACACCTCCAATCGATTAGACCACCACATGTGACATCCAAGTATGTTGGAATTTAAATTGTTTCCGCAATTAAATGATGAGGTTGAGTTCGTGCACATATCACATACTTTAGTGCGGTTGGAGCTCTCTCATATATGGAGAAATTATTATACGGTCTCGGCTCATCACGTCATTTATGGTCTCATCCAATGAAATTCATTCATTTAATGACATGTAGAAAAGAGGTGAAGATTCACTTTAGAAAAAAAATAAGATGAAAAATTATTATTGGATGAGACCATGGATGACGTGGTAAGCCAGACCTATTTAATAATTTTTCCTCGTATATGTTATGGTTTGCACACGCTTAGGCCTAGAGCATACAATCGGTGCAGTTAGAAGATACACGACGAATTCAAAAAAAAAGCATTGAAAAGTTGTTCAACAGATCTTCATAAACCTCCAAGATACTACTAATGTATATTTACAGTTCTTTCGAACTAGAGATGAAATTATTAGGTGCGTTGATTTTTATTTTGTCAAGACCTTAATAAGAGAAGATCTCTCACAAATTACATCATCACTTTCAAAAGTTACGTCATTAATTGGAAAGCTTCCTTACAAGTTATGACTACATTATGTCACGGGGCTAGACTGCTGCTAGCAAGCTCGTGCGACCTTAGTCGCTTTCTTGGTCGAAACAACGGCTAAGTCACCTTAAAACTCTAACTAGAAGAACTTAGAAAGTCGCAAAAACAAAGGAAACAAAGTGATGGCAAAAGACAAGAGAAATGAGTGAATACTTGAGTTGTATTACTTTGAGGTAAAAGCTTACAATATGAAGTAAGTGATGAGTAAATGAGTGGGGGTGAGCCTCCTTTTATAGAGAGAGACCCCTACAATGAACGGTTCAGATTACAACGAATCGACGGTCAAGATGAGAGCCTTTATCTTATCTACAACATTTGAATTTCAAATAAGAGATAATGTGGGAGTTATCTTTAATTAAATAAAAGATAATTTACTATGGTAAGTACTATGCCTTATCCATTCACCATGGTTGACAGGCCAGCTCTCCTAGGTCATCTGGTAGCCCAAAATATGGAAAAGATAACCTCGAGCTTCCATGATTGCACTTGTCTCGGTCGCGGGCTTGCGGTCCGTGACATTCTCCCCCACCAGTTCTAGCAACGCCCTCATCTCGCTGCTAGAATGAACTGATCAATCTAATCTCGGAATTTCCATAAGGCTTCGGCAGGTTCCCAACTCCCCTCACTCTCAGGAAGTCTCTTCCATTGAATAAGGTACTCATGCCTTGGTTTTTCCCCCACTTGATGAATGACTCTCTATGCATAGATTGCTTCTACCTATTTCTCGTATGAGACCTTCACTCCGACTGGCGCTCGGTGTGACTTGCCCCGATCTAGATCCTCCTCATCTTGGTGATATGGCTTCAACAAACTCATATGAAACATAGGATGAGCTCGGATGGTCGGCGGCAACTCCAATCGATAGGCCATGGTGCCTACCCTTTTCACAACTTTGAACGGCCCCTCATATCGCCGCACAAGTCCCTTGTGATTTGGGTTGCGCAAGATCCCGATCAATTTGGCAAGGATTAGATTACCAACATCAAAGTTCGCATCACGACACTTTTGATCTGTCTACTTCTTGGTCCGTTTCCCGCCTTGCGCAAGCAAGCACCGGCTAAGTCATGAAGTTCACGCCATTCCTTGGCAAACTGAAATGATGATGACTCATCCCCCGATACCCGGTCACAACCGCACTTGGTGTAAGCGGCTTCTGCCCGGTTATAATCTCAAGCGGACTCTGATTTGTCGCTTCGCTCCACTACAAATTGTAAAAAAAATTGGGCCTTATCTAACAGCTTCAACCATTCACGCTGTGTTGCACTCACATAGTGCCTCAGGTAGATCTCAACAGGTGCATTCACTCTCTCAGTTTGCCCATCTGTCTGCAGATGGGCACTATTTAAAAGGTTCAAGTCTGAGGCCAATAACTTGAACAACTCTATCCAAAACCTCTCAATAGACCTCGTGTCCTAATCACTGATAATCGTCTTGGGAACACCCCAGTACTTCACCACGTACTTGAGAAAAAGACGAGCTGCCTCATCGGCTGGGCACACTTTAGATGCTGGAATAAATGTCGCATACTTGAAAAATCTATCAACAACCACTATGATGCTAGATTGTCCATCAACAACTAGCAAACCGATTATAAAAATCCATGGAAACACTTTCTCATGGTCTCTCGAGAATTGGCAAAGGCTGCAACAATCCCGCTGGTCTATTCTGCTCGATCTTGTCATGCTGGCACACAAGGCAAGTCTTTACATAGGCCTCAACATCATTGTCCATGTACGGCCAATAATAGTGCTCGGCTATCAAGGCCAATATATGGTGCATCCCCGGATGTCTCGTCTACTTAGAATCGTGGCATTCCTTTATGAGCTCATTGCGTGGTTCCTCAAACTGAGGCACATAGAAGCGGTGTCCTCGAGCATATAACAAATCTTCCTTAAGACAAAACTTCCTGGTTTTGGCCTCCTTGGCAAGTTCAATCAACGATACGGCCATCGGGTTATGTGATAACCCCTCATTGATGCGCTTCAGTATTGGTCCCTCTAGCAAACTTACAAACCCCATGGTATACCTCCAAATTAAGACATCGGTCATGAAATTCACCTTTCTTTGTTTGTGCTTCAAGGAAACATTATACTCGGCAAGAAACTCTTGCCAATGAGCCTGCTTTAGGGACAACTTCTTCTGAGTCAAGAAGTAACTCTTGGTGACATTGTTTGTGTACACCACGAACTTGGACCTAAGCACACAATGTCTCCATGTGCATAGACAATGCACCACAGCGGTCATCTTTTTCCCATGAACCGTGTATCTTCGCTCAGTCTCATTGAGCTTTCAACTTTCAAATGCAACTGGATGTCCTTCTTGCATAAGGATCCCACCAATGGCAACGTCGGATGCATCAGTATGAACTTCGAAAAGCTTGGTGTAATCTAGCAACACCAACACAGGCTCACTCACCATAGCGAGCTTGATCTCATCAAAGGCTTTCTGTCACCCCGGTCCTCAATCTCATGCCTTGTCCTTTTTAGCAACTCAGTTAACGGTGTGGCAATTTTGGAGTAACTCTTAACAAACCTTCAATAATAATTGGCCAGCCCCAGGAAAGCCATCATTTCAGTTACCTTGGTGCCTCCCACTCATCAATGGCTCGAATCTTGTCAATGTTCATCCGGATCATGCCACTTCAAATAATGTGGCCAAGGAAAAGAACCCCCTTTTGGGCAAATAAGCACTTTTCTCTTTTGACATAGAGCTCATTTTCCCATAAGACCTTAAACACATGTCTCAAGTGTTTGACATGCTCTTCTAGTGTCTTGCTATAAATCACGATGTCATCGAGGTAGACTATAATAAACCTGTCAAGAAACGATTGTAGCACCTTGTTCATCAGTGTACAGAAAGTGGCAGGGGCATTCGTGAGGCCGAAAGACATCACAAGATACTCAAAGGAACCGTAGCGTGTCACGCAAGCTATCTTCGGTTCATCCCCTTCAGTAATTCTGACTTTGTAGTATCCCGATCGCAAATTCAACTTGGTGAACCACCTTACACCACCAAGATGATCGAACAAATCTGCAATGAGGGGAATCAGATACTTGTTCTTTATTGTGAGCTTATTCAAAGCTCGATAGTCGATGCACATCCGAAGAGACCCATCATGCTTCTTCTGAAACAACACTGGTACACCGTAGGGTGCCTTGAATGGTCGATGTATCCAGCATCTAGGAGATCTTTCAACTGTCTGCACATATCTTCTAACTCGCGCGGGGCTAACTAATAAGGGGCTCGAACGGGTGGCTCTGCATTTGGCATAAGCTCAATCTTGTGATCAACCTCCCTTTTCGGAGGTAACTTCTTTGGTAGCTCGGTAGGCATCACATCTTCAAATTCTGCCAACACTCGTTCCGCATCGCTATAAACCTCTTCGGTTGCGACTTACTTATCGCACACCAAGGCTGCTAAGAAGGTCGGCTCCTCTTTGCGTGCCGCCTTGGTAAATTAGATTGTGAACAAAACTTTGGCCCCTACTCTAGACCCTCGGCTTACTAGAACAATGCACTGATGCTTCGGGTCTAGAATACATAGACAATCCGCAAAAAGAACAGAAAAATGTTGATTTGGTCTAGAAAACTCAACCCAAGTACAAAATCAAAGTCATCGAGTGGGATTACCTTGATGGCTTCCTTACCGGTCTAACCTCCGATGTCAAGTTAAACTCCCTTTGTGACTCCCGCAATCGTTACTTTCTTGGCATTTATTGTCTTGATGGAACCACTTGTCTTCTCGATAGTCAGACCAAGCTTCTTGGCAATTTACACAGACATGAATAACTTAGAGGCACCAGTGTCAACTAGTGCACTCAATTTCTGGCCAACAACTGTGATGTTGACGAACATCAACCCCTTCTTCTTTCGACCCTTCTTGACCTATATAGTACTGATAATAGAGCCAAGTTTAAGAGCCTCACTTCCTTCTTCATTGTTGTCTCTTTGATGTTAGAGAGTTTGTTCTTCTGTGGACAATCTCTTGCAACATGTCATTGGTTGTGGCAATAAAAGCACTTGACGGGCTGCTTATCCCTATTGTCTCCATGCTTCTAATTCGATGGCTTGCCGGTACCAATCGAACCTTTTGTCGAATTTGAATAATTGCTCATTATCTTCACCATTAATTTTGTGCTTCGGTTTTGGTTTGTAGGAGTCAGGCTTCTTAACGCCAATATCAATGATTGACTCAGTAGCTGTCAAGGCAGTGGAGAGTTTTGTCACACCCCGTCAACTCAGCTCATTATTTGCCCATAGCTTCAACCATCTATGAAGGTGAAGAACCCGTCCTCTTCACTCAAACTCAGGACTTGTAAACTCAACTTAACAAACTTTTGGACATGTTCTCTCAATGTCCGTGAATCATCTTGCTTGAGATGCCTCAGTTTTGACCATGCCTCATCCTCGACGTACTGTGGGTATAACTACTCTTTGAACTCATCTTGGAACTTCTTTCAAGTCTCGATGTCAATATTTCCCCGAGCCACATCATTTCACCTACGTCGTCACCACGTTTATGCAATGTCAGTTAAGTAAGTACTAGCAAGGCTTACCTTCTTCGTATCTTTCTCGATACCCATTGCTTTGAAATATTGGTCCATCCCCCAAAGAAAATTATCCACTTCCTGGGCGAACCTTGTCTCCTTAAACATTTATGGTTTGAGGATATCACCCATGACTTTGGTTGCTGCAGTAGCCACGCTATTCCCAACTGCAGCCTTCAACACGAGCAACTCAGTCTTGAGCAGCTCCACTTCCTTCTTCAGATTAGCATTCTCGAGCTCAAAACTCTTTGCCTTGAGCTCCTCGACCTCTTTCCTTATAGCTACCACTATAGCCTCTAAGGCATAACCACGCTTAGCCATCTTCACATCCAACCCATTAAGAGACTCTTGAACCTCCTCTTGGATCCCCTCTATGGACTCGAGCTTTTCAAGATCCAATGAACCTAGCTTCTCAAGGTCTACGAACTTTACCTGTTCCAACACTAACTTGACCTCCGCCAGGGAGTCCTCAAGGTTTGAAACCTTCCCCTAGATCGATGTGATCATATCCTTCGACGAACCCCTATTGGGTTTTTCAACTGTGGCCTCTGTACCCTTCTTCACTACAGTGTTTTCTCCATCACGTGCCATCTCGATTCAACAAAACACTCAGCAAAACTCGCTCTAATATCACTTGTCAAGGGGTTAGACTGCTGCTAGCAAGCTCGTGAAGCCTTAGTCGCTTTCTCGGTCGAAACAACGGCTAAGTCACCTTAAAACTCTAAGTAGAAGAACTTAGAAAGTTGCAAAAACAAAGGAAACAAAATGATGGCAAAAGACGAAAGAAATGAGTGAATACTTGAGTTGTATTACTCTGAGGTAAAAGCTTACAATCTGAAGTAAGTGATGAGTAAATGAGTGGGGGTGAGTCTCCTTTTATAGTGAGAGCCCCCTACAATGAATGGTTCAGATTGCAATAAATCAATAGTCAAGATAAGAGCATCTATCTTATCTACAACATCTGAATTTCAAATAAGAGATAATGTGGGAGTTATCTTTAATTATTTTTAATTAAATAAAAGATAATTCACTATAGTAATTACTATGCCTTATCCATTCACCATGGTTGACGGGCCAGCTCCCTTGGGTCATCTAGTAGGCCCAAAATATGGCAAAGATAACCTCGGGCTGCCATGATTGCACTTGTCTCGGTTGCGGGCTTGCGGTTCGTGACAATTATCAATTATTAAAGTTAAGTACATGATTATTCCTAAAGCATGTAAGGAAATGATTTGATTGAAATGACTCTTTGATGAATTGAGTGAAGGCAGATTAGTACAATATTTTATAAATTAAAAGTGTCACATTTTCCCACAAAAAGTGTCGTCCCAGCATTGGAAGGCTTGTGTATCAAAATTTCCCCATTTTTAATACTTATATTTTAAGTGCTTACTCTTAAAATTTAATTTTTGTAATATTTTTATTAGGGATTCAATTATTTTCAATACTTGTTATTAGGGCCCCAATTTTTTAACACTTGTTATTAAGGCTCAATTTTTTCTTAATCTTTCTTATTAGGGTATACTCTTAAAATTTATTTTTTTTCCTAATATTTGTTATTAGGAGTCCAATTCTTTACTCAATACTTGTTATTAGAGAGCTAATTTTTTCTAATACTTGTAATCAGGGGCCCAATTTTCCCCTAACATTTGTTATTAGGGTCCCTACTCTTAGGGTCCAAATTTTTTTTTCTAATACTTGCTATTAGGGGCACAATTTTTTTCCAATATTTGTTATTAGGGACATACTCTTAAAATTTAATTTTTCCCGATACTTATTAAAGCTAATTTTTTTTCTTAATACTTGTTATTAGAGGCCTACTTTTAAATCTATTTTTTAATATTTGTTATTAGATGCCTAATTTCTAGGTTCGTCTTTGGGCCATTAAAATCTCAAGAATGGCTCAGCTCACAAAAGATCAAATGTTTCACGAGAGAACGAACACATATTGATAGTCAATGTTATTTTATATGTGAGATTATCGTTGGAGATTACATTGTAGAGAGCAAAATCAGTACTCATGACAATCTTGCAGATATGATGATCAAGTCACATTCTACAACCAAATTTGAGCATTTCGTGAACTTGGTCAATGTTCATTGTCGAAGAATATTCCTTTTAAGGGCATTTCGTGGAAGAAGCAAAGATATTATTTGACAAGAATCCACATCAAAGTGGAGATTATTTGAAAAGAATCTATGTGAAAGTGAAAATGGTTAGAATTATGTAACCCAAATTTTATTTTAGAAGATATATGTGTTCTTCATTAACTATTTTTTTTTGGTAAAAATGGATGTCACTGTATGCCTAGTTAAAATCCCATAAACTTAATTAGAGAAAAAAGTACACACAACAATAATATATAAAAACTACTGGATAGACTCAGACAAAACAAAAATAAAAAGAACAATCAATACACCATCAAAGAACCACTACGACAAAACCAAAGGCACTAAGAAACTAAACACTTCACTCCAGTCATACAATCCATTCGAATCAGCCATCAGATCTCCACTCCCATCAAAATTTGCCAACGAATCATTATCACTAACAAGGTCGACAGCAGCCAATCTTTCATCTATTTGAGCACACAAAGAAGGATCATTCATCTCTCCTAGTTCCTCTAATTGATGCAATAGTTTTTGAAGCCCCTGAAGTTCTCAGTTAACGGAAGTCAACTCGTCAACCATGTAACGGACAATTTTTTCATCTTCAACCCATTCCGCGTACTCTCCTTCGAGGAACTACTTCCAGCAAAGTGCGTATCCTTGTTCGCCTTTAACTGCTCATGAGACCCTTTCGAGCAGTTATCAACAATGGTAATTGCCTTATGATTGCCCAAGTTCAACATCGAATAATGGGTAATAACCTGAACATCATCACCAGTAGCCAAAGGAATCACCTCAAAAGAATTACGGGAAGCCTTACTTTTTTATGGGTTAGATGCCAAGTACGCGACATTCCGATGAAAACCACGAGTAGTTTCCTTAGCACTAACATATGCATTGCCCATCCTTCGAACCAATCTGCTCTGCCCTTAAATTACCTGTAACCATCTTTGGGCCAACTTGTTTCCACCTCATTCTCAAGAACTGCAAAACGAGACCCAGATTGAGCATTCGGCACCTGTTTAGCGGGTCTATCGACCGACACTGTTCTCCTACAACGTTGTTCCACCAGCATCCAAGAACCGAATAAATTAGTGTCTAAAACATTCTCTCTAGATGGTCCACCCTCAGACACAGTAACTGAAGCCTCCACATTTGGAGCACCTGGCTTGTTCACACCCGGACCACAAGCTTCCTTAACATGACCATACAACCCATAGGAGAAACATACTTGTTGTAACCCTTCATACTCAAGCTTCTGAATCTTCTCATCTATACAATATAGGATAACAAAGGTTTATTGAAGTTTACCAGGATCGCGAGTCTTGCAAATTTACCTCTCCCGCCAGCATCAGTATTGTAATCAATCTTCACTACCTTCCAATAAAAGATGATATGTAACGCAAATAGCCTTGGTATAATATTGATAAGATAATCCCGGAAGTCTAATCCAAACAATAACATAGGGGGTTTCTCTGAGGTAGTGAAGGAACGACTCCATGGTTGCACTGTCAAGTAACAGTTTATATTGTCCAAGGCCCTTCAGTGAGGACCTTCGTGTAATCCATCTCCTCTGAGAACCTCACTAGAAAGTAGTTACTGTCTAAATCAATAAGTTCAATCCCACCAATTGGTTTCCATATTGCCTGAATACGTGCCTCCAAGGTTTTAAAACCAACCGTTCGACCCAAAAGACGAACAATAATTGCGTTACGCATATTGTGATCTACTTGGTCATGGATCCACTGCCCCACCATCAACCCTATCTTGTTCATTAACATATCCGTCTGCAGCCGCCAAAACTTCTCCATCAGCGTCCATCGCTGAAGCAAGCACCTGGGCAGATTCAAATTCAACATTCTCATTCCTGCTTTTCTTAGTCGACCGAGCAACGTCCAACAGTGATGGAGAAGCCGAACGCTCCCTTGTGGGCACCACAGGGACGACCGGAACAAACTCCAGCGGTCTACCACTCGAGTTGTCATAAAGAGTTGGGGCTAACGGCGCGACAGAATTCTCGTGCAGGGAGATTATTAAAGTTGTATATCTGTGATTTAAACCCTTGTCTTCTAACATAAATATTATTTACTTTTTCACTAGGATATTCTCCACTGACTAATTTAATTCTTAAGCAAAATGACATCTTAAGTAATTGTTATTATGATGTTTTTTTTATATTTTCTATAATATTTAATAAAACAACGAAGCACGAGTTCAATTAAATTATAAATAATCTTTTAGCACTTTGCATGTAGTCATTGTTAGTGGTGCAGTCACATTTGCACTAACACCCATATATATAATTTTATATAAAATTATTAAAAACAAAATTAACACTATTTTAAAAAGAGTATTAACACCATTTTAAAAATAATTGATACCTTAATAAAATTGGCATCCTTAATTTACTCGTGTCCACCTAAAAATCTTCTTTATAATTTTTTTATGTTTTGACACGTAATTTGAATTTTCTAACTTCTTCTCTAATCAGTATTAAATGAATTTTAAATTTTAAATTTTATTTAACCATATGTATTCAATCAATTAATTAATTAATTCGAATTAAATTTTCATTATAGAAGCAGCCTTTTCAACCCAATTCAAAAATATATTTACTAACATAAACTATTTGTACCACCCATATATTATATTTGACCGAATTTAATCGTTGATAAAAATAGTAAACTATTTACTATTTTTAAAAAACAAATATACCATATTTTTACTATGCCATAACGGATTAAAATTACGTTAACTCAAAATTATAATTTAACCCTTACAATATAATTTCAAAAAACGACATGGTAAAATATCGATTTAATAATGGTGTCATTTTTATTTCGTTAAAAATGCTGATATCAACGTGGCATTGCTTGTGATTTTGGGCAATTGATAAGTGGAAAACTTTTTTACTAATCTGAAAGGTAAAATAATACTAAGGGTAAACTTCGTTTACAATCCTTGAACTATTAGTTAAACTATATTTTTATCACTCGATTTTAAAAGATTATGTTTTTGTCATTAAACTAAAGGTAAACTACACGAAACGCAACTAAACTTTAACATTTGTATCGAAAATAGCACTGAATTATAAAATAATATTATTATACCACTTAACTTTCATTTTGTTAGGTTTTTTATGAAAATACTGCATTTGGGGAGGCTTGAACCAATAACCTCAAGGATGAAAGATTTACACCAAACTACCAGGCTAACTTAAAAACTTAATATAATCCTAACAAAAATAGTATATAAATATTACTACAGTTGAACTTTATTTCATTTATCTCATGATATAATTATATAATATTTATAATATAATTTTATAAATATATTAACTTTATAAATAAATATTATTTATAGTTTATATTATAAAACTAATATATTATTTATAATATATACAACTAAACCCTAAACCTTAAAATATAAACCACCCTAAATATATATATAATTAAATTTTAAATCCTAAACCCTAGATGTATATAACTAAATTTTAAATCCCAAACCCTAGACCATACATATAACTAACTAAACTACAAACCCTAAACCCTGTATATATATATTTAGGGTTTGGGGTTTGAGATTTAGGATTTAGTTATATATATTTAGGGTTTGAGGTTTGAGATTTTAGATTTAATTATATATATTTAGGGTTTATGGTTTAGTTAGTTACATGTATGGTTTAGGGTTTGGGGTTTAAAGTTTAGTTGTATATATTATAAATAATATTTTAGTTTTGTAATATAAATTATAAATAATATTTATTTATAAAGTTAATATATTCATAAAATTACATTATAAATATTATAAAATTATATCTTGAGATAAATGAAATTAAGTTCAACTACAGTATTATTTATATATTATTTTCGTTAGGATTATATTAAGTTTTTAAGTTGGCCTGGTGGTTTGGTGAAACCTTTCATCCTATAGGTTATTGGTTTGAACCTCCCCAAATGCAATATTTTCTTAATTTTTTCCTAATAAAACGGTGTCGTGTTGGCCTACCTTAGGCATTGAAGCAACTATTGCAAAACGACGTCGTTTTGCAATTAGCGGGTCAGTTACAATTTAACGGTCGAGTGGCATAATAGTAACAGAAAAAAAAAGTTCAGTGATATAATAGTAGCAAAAAACAAAGTTCTGTGATATAATAGTATCATGTTATAGTTCAATGGTATGTTCGATACAAAGGTTAAAGTTTAGTGGCATTTCTTGTAATTTACCCTTAAACTAACATTCTTTTATTCTTTCAGTCACTGCATCATTAGCTTCTAATACCAGGATGACATGATTATTAAATAATTGACATAACAACACATTTTATCAATTTAATTTATAGTTATAAAGATTACCCTAAATATTTTATTTTTCAATTTAGTCCTTAAAAAATTAAACAAATCTTTCCTCCGTTTTCACAAAATTTATCAACAAATCCCTCAAACCAAATTTTCAGTTTTTCTCACATTCTTTTCCTTGAAACCAGACAAAATTCAAAACTAAATATAAGTTTCGAAAATTTATCAAACCCTTAAAATAGAAAACTTGGTCCAATTAGAACATATAGATATAAACTAGGAAACAGAGCACATAGGAATGATTTGACGACCATCAACGAGATAAAAATCATCTGTTTTTTCGATGCCATTTTCTATGCCTTAATACTAAATTTTAAATTATAATATTAAATTCTAAATTTTAAAAAATACCTACTCTGAATTTTTTAAACCCTAACTTTAAATCTTAAATTTAATTTTTTAGTATGGGGCATAAATAAAAACCTCAAACAGAGCAGAGGATTTCTATTCCCATCGGCCAGTGTTTTAGCCATGAAAATGTATGAATTAATGTGTGAAACGCCCTCATTCTACAGATTCAGAGACATCATAAGCACTGATTGATGCCAAACCGATGGCCATTTTGAAAACACACGTCAATAAATCAAGGAATTCATGATTCTGAGTTCATGATAAATTGTTTGGGACATGGATTTGTCAGTAAGCGGATAAAATTCGACTCAACTCAAAAAAAATCGAACTCGATGTAAAAAAAACTTAACTCGTAATTGCATAAACTTGAATTTACTCGGAAAAATTTTAAATAAAATTTGAGTTATAAAATAAAAATTCAAATAACTTGGAAAACTCAAAATTTTTAGTAATTAGTGGATTAGTTTTCAAATTTGAGTCAAGTCCTTCAATTTTGCCATATATATATATATATATATATATATCAAATATGAAAAAAATGAAGAAATATATATATATATATATATTGCATATAGTTTTAGAAAGTTGTTTAAATTGAAATTTGTTAGTATTATAATATTATAAATATTTATAATTAAATTTGAATAGAAATTTAAATTTTTTTCAAATAAAATTTGAATTATAAAATATAACTCGTCAACTCGACTAATAGATCCAAGGTTCACTCCTATTGTTCAATTTGGAAGCCACGTGATGAAATAGTAGCTAAGGATAGGGTAGCATACGATTTACATGTGTGGTGTGGAATACGAAAATGAAATCCCAAACATAATAAAGGCAAAACCCAAGGGATAGTGAGATCAGAGCTAGAACACGCTGTCTTTTGCGATTCATTTGTTAATTTGATGGTATTGCCTCTTTATCTTTCCAGATTTCTCGCCTTCCAATTCCATTCTCAGCCTTAGGCCACGCTCCTCGCTGCTGAACATTGAAGATCGCGTTTGAAATTGCATTTGCTGATTGCTAAATTGATCAGTGCCCGATGATCATAAAAGGAGTGTTCCGGAGATACGAAAGATGGAACCCAGTGCATCCGACAATGGGTGCGTTTTGGGGTATGGGAATAGGCATTGGATGCGGCGTTGGATGGGGTCCTGGGTTTGGCCCCGAGGTCATTGGTTATGTCGGAGCCGGCTGCGGGGTTGGTTTCAGTGTGGGTTTTACCCTCGCCGGTGTTGGCATTGGTCTTCCTGCAAATTTCATCTTTCAACTTCCATACAACGGTACCTATAAGTTCTCTGCCTATTAGTGTAATTGTCTTGAATTCATATATTTTCACTTCCAATTTTCCAGCTTTTCAATCAACCAGAAGTGGGGCAGGGTATCTCTTCCCTTCCAAAATTACACCTGCTGTTGCCTGGAATAGATTTGCACCTCAACTCTCCGACCTTCAAAGAGAAGCCACTGCGAGATTGTCGAGCATGGTGCCTTCCAGCCCTATTTGGGAACGCGTAGAAAGATTTAACACTCGCTTTTTCCATCCTCGCAAAGGTTTGCTCCAAAATTTCTCTCCATTGGTCTGAAAAGGATGGCCAAATTAATTGCTGTAGATAATTATGTTATGAATCACAACTTAATTTTTTTAGAATCCATCATCTGCTGTTGTATTATGTTCTGTATGTTACTTCTTTTCTCTGTTAGACCATGTTTGCTAAGATTTTCTCTCTGATTTGATGCCGTCTCCATTGACCATTATAGTCGGTTGTTAACAGTTAACACCAGTCTCATTTTTGTTTTCCATTTGATTCATCTACTGCCTAATGTTCAGAGTTACTGATTGAACTTTATTATTCTCTAACATTCAACTGAAAATTCTTATTTAGTTGTGTTTTGCCATCTAAGTTTCTGACATACCATGAATGAAACAATCCAAAACACTAAGACTTTGCTCGGTAAGGTGGAAAGAAGATTGTAAAGTTGGGGGTGGGGCAAAAAGATAGGAATTTTTTTTTTCTTTCTATTGGTATGCTTGGTTTGCAGGATGAAAAATGGAAAGAAAAAATAATTTTCCCCATTCATTGCTCGATAGTATTGAAAATGAGGAAAAAAAATTAATTTTTTAAAAAAAATGCTTAATCTAAGTAAATATACAAGTCTTAACTTACATCTCTCTCATATTCTCTCCTATCGTTCCAAATTGAAATGATTCGTTTTTATGCAGGAAAATATTCATTTTCCCTGTTTTCTTTCTCTTACTTTTCTTTCTTACCATGCACACTCAAAATTGATTTTCTTTCCACTCTTCCTCTCCATCTGTCTATCCTTCCACTTTTCCACTTAACCAAGCACACCATAAGTCTTTGTTCCTGAAGGATCAAGATAACTTAAATTTATGAATCAAATCTTACTAAGGCTAGAAGACTTGGTAGTTATTTTGATATTTGACCATTAGAAGCAGAAATGCTTAGCTCTTATTGTCTTGCTCGTTCTCCTCCTCACTCAATGTCCAAATCAAGCATGTTGAAGCATGGAATAAGTCCGTGATAAGAATGATAAGCGAAGACCAAAACATATTAAAACCAATGACAATTTGATTGTACCTTATGTTATATAAGGACTTTGTCTTATCATTTTTGGACATTGACTTGAGTGTCATGGTTTTTCATACCTAACTTGGACATAACAATGATTTAGGGCTAAGAGGGAACTTAATTTGAGTGAAGCATTGAACTTTGGGTGTTTTTGGATTAGTCTATTGCTTCTCTCTTTTTTTGTTCTTACTTGAGTTGGATGAATTCAAATTGTTTAACGATAATTGCTGGTTTGATTTCTTAAGAATCTATTGATGGTAAAATTGTACTATTGAAGCAAAAAGAACTTGACAAAAGTAACTAGACACGAGACATACACATTAAACATAATCTTATTTATCTCTGAGAAAGATAAAATATCAGTAACCAAAATCAAGTATCTTCACAGCTTTTAAGAGACTACTTGAAATTCTCTAAAGTGTTGACCATTCAAATTCAATAGATTGAATAGGCTTGAAATCAGATCAGATATTATTATGGGAAGTGTTGACTGATTGATTTTCAAATTTAGAATTTCAGCAGAAACCAGAAGGTGATAAAACTTGACTGACATTTGAAGTTATGTTCCCATGCATAGCTTTGTTGCCTCTTTATGCTTTGTATGTCTAATTATGTGCTTATCACATTTACTAAAGTAAGATTGTTCAAATAACTCAATGGGATGAAAGAAAGGTGCTTACTTTTGTGAATGCATTCCAAGATGTCATGTTATGAATCCAGTTCAATAACATAGGATATTGGAAACATGCAGAAATTTTCCTTTAGTACGACCTTGTTGTTTAATGTGCATGATTCATGTTCTATCGTACTTTTTTTTCTTCCATGGTGAAAAGACTAGAATGTTTTTCTCTTACATGATTGATTTTCTTGGTGTGAGTCAAAGTCATGCATGCCTGCATTACAATCAGATAAATTTTTACATCATTATTGATTTAACTGGATTTTTCAATCAATAAAAATATAGGGATTCAATACAGACTCAATCCGCCATTTGCATAAGTGCTGGGATTAATAATACAATTCGACCTTTATTTTAATAAATTTCTGGTTTTCTGGAATTAAGGCTGCATTATTGCTCTTATGTTTCTCAGTTTTGAGCATGATTAAATAACTTAGTCTTGTGTATGGTTTTCATTTTGTTGACTTCCAGAGTTTCTACTTCATTTTCTTATAATTATTTGTGAAAGTCATCACAGTTTGTTGGCAGCCTACTTTCCGCTTTATTTATGTATTCTGTGACTGTGACTGTGACGAAGCACTGCAGGCGACTTTTATTAACCATTAAAGTTTGTCTGCCTTTGTCTAAGTATGCTGGTTCAACCCTAGGTCTGAATTCTTGTTTGAAATTTGGATTTGCTACCTTCGCTCTACAAAACTGCATCCTGTATATAAATGACCTACGGACAAGGCTTCACGTCTGTATGATTGGTTCCAATACATTGAATTTGAAAGGATATTGGATATGGTGTGATAGATGCTATTAATAAATATACTTTAAATAACAATTTTAACAAATATCAATTCTTACATTGCTGCAGGTTCAAAAGATTAGGTGCTTTATCCATGCGCGATGTGATAAAGAAAATGCCAGTGCATTTGATGCGTGCATGGGAGACCATGAGCTGCTAGATGGTAATGGTAATGCTAATGCCATATGGCGGAAGTTCCAGTCTGAAATATAATCCACTAGAAATAGAAAGTAATAGTTACCGGTGGCCCAAGGCCAAGATAAGATTTTGCTTTCTTTTCTCTCTCCCGGCAGGATCTGTATTTTTTTAGACGAGAGATGATTTCATTTTAGTTTTATGGTTGAGTTTCAAGTTGTAACCATAACCATACGTCAGGCTGTCCTTGGCCACGTTCATTTGTGATTTCTACTCTGATATGCTGTGGAATGGATCCTATCCTAGTTGAATTTCTTTTCCACCCAATATGAATTCATCTCTTCTATTCTTTCATCACTTGCTTTCACCACTATCGTATTTCAGAAAATTGCATGAACTGAAACCTAGTTCTGAGCTTGAACCAAAGATGATGATTAAGGTCCCATTCACCATTGCTTTTGAAAAGCTCTTTTGGAGTCGTAAGCAATGTTAAATAGACAGCATTTGGAGAAAAAATTCATTTAAAAAATGTTTTTCAACCCAAACTCAAAAGTTAAAATTTTTAGCTTTTGTAGTTGAAATGTGCTTTTTAAAAGCCACGTTACAAATTTAACATACATTTACCATCTTATGTTGGGTTTATTTAATAATTTATAAAGTTATAATTGTATTTTACCAAAAGCATAATTATATGATTATGAAATTATTTATTAGTTTAAATATTTTATATATTTTTCGGTCAAATCTTTTAGATCATAATTTAAATTGATATTATAACATTAAAGAATTTAAATATTATTTAAATATAGTATATTTTAACTTACAATATTACGTTCAAAATGAACATTTATCTTCTCAAAAATAATATTAAACTGACCCTAAATAACCATGAACAACTGAAATAAGCGACAATCATTGTAATGCTTTTCAACAAAGCGCTTATTAGGGATGACAACTAGAGGTGGCAATCGGGTCGTTCAGGTCAATTTCAGTTCGGGTTATTTCGGATTTGACTGCATTCGATTTAGATTCGGTTCGGGTCTGGTTCATGTTTAGTTCGGGTGGTTCGGGTATTGGATAAGGTCAAAATTGGATTGGTTGTTTTTGGGTCGGGTCAATATCGGGTCGGTCATTTTCGGTTTGGGTCAATATCGGGTCGTTCGGACCGATTTCAGATCGGATCAACATTTGAATATTCGGGTAAATTCGATTTGAGTTGGGTATGATATAGACAGGACTATAAATAGACTTTGGGTCGGGTCATTTTTGGCGAATTATTTTACGACTTTCACGAATCACGTCTAATTGTAATTGTATTGTAATTTGTATGCATATATATTATAAACTTGTAGCATTATATATGCGTATAGCCATAGGCTATAGCGAGAGATGTAAAAAGCTGACCCGACCTGCAAATCTGACTAAAATTGACTTGAGTCAGAACTGCTTGTGGCCCGAGGTGGTGGTGATCCGAAATCTAGGGGTGAGCGTTCGAGCGAGTCGAGTCAAAAAAATTTGAGTTATTCGAGTTGACGAGTCTAATTTTACAACTTGAACTTAATTTGAATTTTTTTCGATTCGAGTTTAGCGAGTTCGAGTTCGAGTCGATTTGAGTTTTCGAGTTTATGTACAAGTCTTAATTGTAACTATTTATAATATTATAGTATGTTTTGGTTCAAATTTAAACGACTTTCTATAATAATATAAGATCTACATACATATAAGTTCGAGTCATTTCATTAAATTACGGGCCTCATTAAAAACCTCCTTCTTATCTAGGTAAGGCCAAGGCGAGACCAAAGATAGCGGAAGAAGGAAAATAGTGCCCCAAAATATATATTTTAGTTTAGGGTTTAGGAAAATATTTGATAAATTTAAAATGCACCGTTTTAATAACTAAAATTTTGAGGTATAAAGGTTTTTTTATGGCAATTTTTTTTGTTTTGAATACATTTTGAATGTTTAGGGAAAATAAATGCGTAAATTAAAATATCTAGAAAAGACCGGATTAACATAAATAAAATGCATAAATTAAAATTTCGGAAGCAGATCAGGACGAACAAAATAAAATACGTAAATTAAATTGAAGAAATTTAAATGTGAGAAATTAAAAGTACGGAAAATTAAAAGCGATAAATTAAATACGGAAAATAAAAACATAAAATAAATAGCATAATATAAAATATACAAATAAAAATTGCATTAAATAAAATAAAAAATGAATCTGGAAAGTGACCAGATTGTAAAGAAAAGAAAATTGTTAGGATATTTGTTTTGATATAATAATTGAAAAATGTTTTGGACTAATTTGAAAAGGTTTCAAAAATGGTTTTAAGTCCAAACAACTTGAAAATAAGTTTGAGAAGTTTTTGAAAGGTTTTGGAAGTGTTTTAAACATTTTAAAATAGCCAAACTTATGTTTTCAGCACGTCCGTACAATATACCCCATATCGATACAGATAAGAGTTTTAGCTACAGTAATTTTTCAGAACCGAAAAACCGTACCGATACGCCCCTAGGCTTACCGATATGGGTATGATCATTTCAATATGCTTGTACGCGTACCAATCCTAGTTTCAACCACTCCAACGGCTATTTGAATTGCAAGTCGTACCGATACAGTCAATGGCATTACAATGCGGCGTACCGAAACAGAACAAGGCATACCGATACGCGTAGCCAAAAAGAGCATAACGGCTAGTACCAGTACTGATACGCCTACCCGCGTATCGATACGGACAGCTCCAGAACTGTATTTATTACGGGAAATAAAGTCTCCAACGGCTCTAATTCTATCTTAACGGTCTCCAACGGCTAGAAACTCACTTAAGAGTATAAAAGAGACCTTCAAGCTTCAGCAACAAGTAATGATCTCCAAGTCAACAATATTATGATTCAAAATTGTCTTAGATCTTAATTTTTCTCATTCTTGTATAGACTACACTTGTGAGCCAAAATGTATATGTATGCTCAAGTGTATTAGGATTTGGGTCAGTGCTTTAGAGTGCAAACAATCTGCCTAAGAGAGGATTTCTTGTTTGCTTTGTTTTTCTCATTTTAGAGAGAGTTCTCAAAGCTTGGTTTGTAAGCTTTGGATGCTAGGCTTGGTTTGAGTCTAAGATTGTAAGGGTTGCCTCCTAAGCCTTGAAAAGGGAAAGAAATTCAAGAGTGAATTTGTAAATCCTTAGTGGGGAAGCTAAGGTAGTTGATGTAGGCTTTGGTTAGAAAGCCGAACCACTATAAATCATTGTGTTCATTGTCTATCTTTTTGCTTCCAACACTAACACCCAAAAATCATCTTCTCCACCACTTGGCAACACAAACGGTTGAAGGAAATCGAGCACAACAATTGGTATCAGAGCGAGGCTCAATCGAGAGGGATTGACATCCTATTAAGGTAATCCGGGAAACTCGATAAAACATCAATCAACCGGTGATAAATGGCGCAACCAATCAACAATCCACTATTCTTTAACAGAGAGTATTATGCCTATTGGAAGTATATGATGATGTACTACATCAAGGCCATCGACTATCGTCTTTGGGACGTCGTTGAAGAAGAACCGTTCATGTCTACACGAAGAAAAGCCGATTGGAATGCGGAAGACAAGAAGAAGATGTAGCTAAATTGCAAAGCCTTGCACATCCTCTTTTGTGCATTAGGCCCCGATGAATACGCAAAAGTCTCTTCTTGTGAAGAAACCAAGGAAGTATGGGACAAGCTTGAAGTGATCCATGAAGGAACAAATGAGGTGAAGGAGACAAAGCTTGGTCTACTCAACCTCAACTATAAAAACTTCAAGATTAACCCAGAAGAGGACATCAAGAGCATGTTCGACCGTTTCTCCCAAATTGTCAATCAACTCAAAGGTCTTGGAGAGGAGATTCTTGAAGAAAAGCTCATTCAAAAATTGATTTATTCACTTCCCGAATCATGGGAGAGCAAGAAGACGACCATCATTGAAGCCAAATATTTGAAGAAGCTCAAGCTTGACTAGCTCGTAGGATCTCTTCTTACCCATGAGATGATGTCTCAACTCTTGAGAAGGGAGATGACGAAAATAAGCAAAGAGCAAAGAGTTGATGTCAACATCATTACTCTTTAATCCTCCACAAGTCACCAAGAAGTATCAAGTGAGGAGGAAAGTGGAGATAAAGAGATGGCCTATTTCTTCAAGAAATTTTCCCGATTCATGAAGAGCGAAATGGAAGAATCCAAGCATGAATCGAAGAAGAAGATGATGGATCCCCCCAAGTGCTCCAAATGCAAGAAGACGAGGCACACCAAATACGATTGCCTTTGCTTCAACAAAAAATGATCATCTTCAAAGAAAGCATATGTGGCTACATTGAGTGATGAAGACTCTACCGATGAAGATGGAGTAGCCCACATTTGCTTAGTGGACCTCAATGAGGGGGACGTAACTTCTAACTCATCTAGTTCAAATTCAACTTCATATACATTTGATGAGTTACAAGAAGCCTATGACCAATTAGTTTTTGAGTTTAAAGCTTCATTTTCTAAGAACAAAAAGTTGATTTCTAAATTGAAAAATGAAAATGATTTACTTGTAAAAACCAATTTGGAATTTGAAGCAAAACTAAAGGATTTTAAACATAAAGTTTTGGATTTATAAAATTTGCTTCAAAAGAAAGAAAAAGATCATCAAATTGAAGTAGATGATCTTAAGAAAGAAAAAGATTTGATTTCCAATGAACTTCAAAAGAAAAATAATTTGGGAAAATCAAATTTTTATGTGGGACAATCTAGTGCCCCTAGATTTATTAAAGGAAAATGTTTTAGAAGTATTTGGGTCCTAAAAGGACTAATTACTTCAACTAAAAAGGATGAAATTGAAACATAGATTCCTAAGGGGACTAACCTTTGTGCTACTAAAACCTATGGATCCAAAGCAATTTGGATATCAAAAATTACTTGATTGTCTTTTTGTAGGTGTGCTTGAGTCATTGGTGATCAAAGTCAAACTTATGGAAGCTCTTGACACACAAGGAAGAACACTTGAAGAAGGAAGGCTTCACATCCTACCTTTGGTTCAAGTGTGGTAAAAATTAGTTGAATTTTATTTATTTTATTTTATTTATAAATTTTTAATTCAACTAATTTATCATAATTGTTAGACTAACTTTTGAATGATGCTTGATTAAGGGGGAGCCAATTTTAAAACAAAACTTATTTTTTGTCAATTTTTTTAACTCTCTATTGTTATTGGTATTTAAAGTTTGAACCATTTTTGATAAAACAAAAAGGGGGAGAATGTTTTGAAAAATTGAATTTTCAAATGAATAAGGGGGGAGCTTATAAGATTTTCAACAATTAATCTCTTATTCAAATTTTATTTTTACTAAGGGGGATAATCTCAAAAAAAATTCAAGTTGATTTTATTATATCAAAAATGGGAGATTGTTAGGATATTTGTTTTGATATAATAATTGAAAAATGTTTTGGACTAATTTGAAAATGTTTCAAAAATGGTTTTTAGTTCAAACAACTTGAAAATAAGTTTGAGAAGTTCTTGAAAGGTTTTGGAATTGTTTTAAACATTTTAAAATAGCCAAACTTATGTTTTCAGCACGCCCGTACCGATATGGTATACCCCGTATCGATACAAATAAGGGTTTCAACTACAGTAATTTTCCAGAACCGAAAATCATACCGATACGCCCCTAGGCATACCGATACGGGTAGGATCATTTTGATATGCTTGTACGCGTACCGACCCTAGTTTCAACCACCCCCAATGGCTATTTGAATTACAGGTCGTACCGATACGGTTCATGGCGCTCTGATACGGCGTACCGAAATAGACCAAGGCGTACCGACACGCGTAGCCAAAAAGAGCATAAAAGCTAGTACCAGTACCGATACGCCTACCCGCGTATCGATATAGACAGCTCCAGAACTACATTTATTACGAGAAATAGAGTCTTCAATGACTCCAATTCTATCCCAACGGTCTCCAGCAGCTAGGAACTCAATTGGGAGTATAAAAGGGACCTTCAAGCTTCAGCAACAACTAATGATCTTCAAGTCAACAACATTATGATTCAAAATTGTCTTAGAGCTTAATTTTTCCCATTCTTGTATAGACTACACTTGTGAGCCAAAATGTATATGTATGCTCAAGTGTATTAGGATTTGGGTGAGTGCTTTAGAGTGCAAACAATCTGCCTAAGAGAGGATTTCTTGTTTGCTTTGTTTTTCTCATTTTAGAGAGGGTTCCCAAAGATTGGTTTGTAAGCTTTGGATGCTAGGCTTGGTTTGAGTCTAGGATTGTAAGGGTTGCCTCCTAAGCCTTGAAAAAGGAAAGAAATTCAAGAGTGAATTTGGAAATCCTTAGTGGGGAAGCTAAGGTAGTGGATGTAGGCTTTGGTTAGAAAGCCGAACCACTCTAAATCCTTGTGTTCATTGTCTATCTTTTTGCTTCTACCACCAACACCTAAAATCATCTTCTCCACCACTTGGCAACACAAACGATTGAAGGAAATCAAGCACAACAATAATTAAAAGGCAAAAATAAAAAAATAGAAAAAAAAGAAGACATGACTGAAATAAAACTGAAAATTACAGGGGTTAAATGTGCAATTAGCCCATGTAATTTAAAGGGGATATTTTTGGGTTATTCGAAAAATCGAATAACTCGAAATTTGAAAATTTGAACTCGACTCGAAATTAAAATTTTTTCGAGTTATTCGATTTGACTCGAATAATTCGAATAACTCGACTCGAAACTGAAAAAAGATCAATTTTTTTAGTCGAGTTTTGCTCACCCCTACCGAAATTGATTCGAGTCTGAACTGGTATTGACCTGAAACCCGAGTTGGGCCTGAAAATTTTGGATCTGAACTCGACCTGAACCTGATAATGTGATAACCGAACCCGACCTGCATCTGACCTGATATGAACCCAAACCCGAACCCGAGATTAACCTGGTAAATAACTGATATTACCTGACTGTTATGAACCTGATCTGTAATTGACTCAAAATGTAAATAATCCAACTTGTTATTGAATTGATCTAATATTTGCTTGACTTGGTATTTACCTTACTTGTAATAACTAATAAGTTACAATTGATGAAGTTGTGAGATTATGAATTTATTATATTATAGTGTGACAAAATACATCTTCACAATTTGAAGTACATATTTAACTATGGTTATTAAATTAATATGTTTACTTTATATATATATAAATTATAGTATATAAAAATATTTAAAATTTTTATTAAATTAATAATTTGAGATTGATAAATTTAAAATAAACTATTCAAAACTTAAAACAATTTGTTAATTTTAATCATTAAATTAATAAATTTACTTTTTATATTAAATATGATCATTATATTAAAAAAATTAATTATAACCATTAAATTTATTATATTAAATAATTCATGTATTGATTATTAACTAAAGCATCGGAGGGTTTAAAAAAAAAAATTAAAGCATCCGAATTAGGAGGAATCAGCTCGCCCTTTTTAGCTTAGGAGGCAAAGGATGCAAATTAAGGAATTTGCATCCATGAGGCATTGGAATTAGGAAGGAATCAGCCCACCCTTTTTAGCTTAGGGTATATTTCTACTTTAGGTCCTTCTATCTTTAGGTAGCATTTCATTTAGGTCCCGATTTTGCATGCAGTTTAATTTTCATTCAATCGAATCTTAATTTCTGTCTCCGTGTCTTAGATTTAGATCTGCATTTTTAGAATTAATTTAATTAGCCCATTTTAATAAAATTGATTGGTAATTAGCCTTCATAATCTTTTACCCGATCTTTGCATTGAATTTAGTTTTTTTTAATTGTCTTTGATACTTGACTTGTGAATTCAATTGTATTTGAATTAATTTTCCTAATATTCTATATGAACATATGCACTTTGGGTTAAATTTAGAGTTTTAATTAGCTTGCCTAAAGTGAAAGAAGAGACGAGGGTTAGGGTATATTTTGGGGTAAATGACTAAATGATAATAAACTAATAGGTCAGGTCAGTTTTTTACACCCTTAGTATAAATAAATTATTCATTTACTTTGCCTTAATTATCGGGTTAAATTTAGGTCAATGTTCGGTTTAGCTTTCGATTCGGGTCTATTCGGTTCGGTTAAAATCGGTTCGGGTCTATTTCGGTTCAACAAAAAATGCAGTCAATTTTGGTTCAATTTGAGTTATCATGTTCGGGTCAATTTCGAGTCTCGATTTGAATAAATTAATTCGGGTCTCAGGTCTCGTGTCAAGTTTGCCAGGTCTAATAACAACTGAGTGGGAGAAGGGCAAAAAGAAACAACCCAAGAAGTAGAACAACATGATACCAGACGACATAATCCGCTGCTCCAGCTCTAGAGGAAGCTTCCGTCCGCTTCTACCGCCATCCAAAGCAGGTAAAGGGGGAAGGTTACTGACAGCAAGATTAAGATTTAGGAGAGCTGTAAACTCATAGAGGTCATCCCCAGTGGACCTTGCAACTTCAGCACCCACAGCAATGATAGCTACAGGGCCTGAGACTTTGCTTCAAGCTATCCAAAACATTATAAGCAAGACCCCAGAATTCTTTCCCAGTATAATTGAAGCCCTCGAAGATATTATTCGGTCTCTATTTTGCTGCCAATACAGTTCTGTTTTCTTCAATTGTACGAGTATGTCAATTATTCGAAAAACTCGAATTAAACATTTTAATTGGAATTATTTGTTTAATTTAATTTAAAAATCGAACTAATTCAATATAAAATTTTAAAAACAATTGATTTTTCTAAAATTAAGCGGATATTGACAGTTTTGTCGAGTTGAATAAAGGCACATGGCTTGAGCAGAGCAAAAGTCTTTCGGAATTGTTGCAGCACTGTTAACCGTACAGATTATGCATTTTGAGTGACTCTGTTAATGATTTCCGTTTATCGCCTGGCCGCATAGAAGAGTATTCCTTGGGATCGGATACTCATCCCTCCACGAGTTTGCAGCGGACATAGAATTGTTGGCCTAGGTACTGCCGACTCCAGTTCTCCGACCTTACGTTCCACATCCCCACATTATCCACTGCCATGTAAACTGAGCTCCATGACTTTGGATACACCTGCAACTCTCAACTCTTTTAGTTCATACATACATACATACATACATACATACATACGTTACTTTACCTGAACAGTGCAACGTGAAATTGTATCTCTCAAGTTGTAAGCTAACCGGCTTGCAGGCGTCCACTGCCCCCTATCCATCCTGCAACACCGAAAATATAAGGTATAGACTTATAGTATCATATGTAAGATGGATTTACACATATATATCAGTTATACATACCCAACGACGAATAGGCTGTGACCGTCAATGTGCCATGATTGCACTATGTCTTCCGGATTCTCGAAAACAATCTCCACAAAAATTCTATGATCAGCAGACATGACAGAAGTTTGCAAATAGGCACCACCTCCGGTTGGAGCATATGGAATGCTTCCAAGGGAAAATAATCCGGAGATGTTGAAATAGTCGGCAAGTTTAAGTGGGGTGTCAGCTGGGATGAAGGAAACACCATTCGCAGCATACCTCTGCTTGCCATTGATAATAGAAGCAGAGCTTGCGATCGTGTGTGTGGTTTTGATCAGTCCATAGTGGTATGTACCTTGCGGATTAGGTCTCGGTCCACTAGCCGTCAGATTCTGCCTAATTTTGGTATGTAGCACAAGTTAACTACATTATCAAGAGTATTCAACTATCCGTTGATAGGAAAAGGAAGCTAATTGGAATCGTTGAGGCAATACCTGATGGATCGAGCTTGTTCGAGAGACCAATTGATTTGAGTAGCTGGTCCCTCAGGAGGAGGACCAGAAATGGATAGTTTCGAGTTACTATAATGAAGAACTGCAGTTGTGGCCGGCACCTGGGAGGTGAAACGGGTTGAGGCCACAGTGTAGTAATCTCGCGCCGGTTGATCGGCGGTAACCAACACAGACAAGGACTGCCCCAAGTGAATATCAAGGGAATCATAAGTGTTCTGCAGTGAGTGAGTTCCTTCAACCTGTACTAACAGCAACTTGTGCCCCTGGATTCTGAAATTGATGGATGTTGTAATACCGACATTCGATATTCGAAACCTGTAGGTCTTGCCTGCTCACAAGCTCAGAGAATCACTCCACCGGTCCAACTAGAGGACTATGTGCACAAATCCCTACCAAAATACAGTGTTAGGAATTTGGTATACGACAAAATAACCAAAGCGATAATAGACCAAGACATACGCAGGAGATGAGATTTAACGTGATTCAGCATAGCCTACCTTCACGGACAAGAGAAACGAACAATCCACTAATAACGTAGAGAACCCAAAGAGTATAAATACATGATAACCCATGTAATTTCAAAACTCGGTGTACAAATCCCATGACCCGTAAAACCAAAACACTCTTCCGAACATCCCTACAATACTCATCTCTACGACGTAGGCACAATAATTGTAGAGAACTTAAAAGTGATTACATCTCTCGAGAGTAATTCCCCCTCTCTCATCTATATTTATAGACCCAAATACTTGGTCACCAAAAAACCTTATTCAATAAGATCTCCTACCTAAAATAGATGTTTACTTATTAAAGTAAATCCTAATTACCAAACAATCTTCAGCGACTAGAATTACAATAAAACCCAACTTAATTACCGATTAGAATTTGAGTCAAAATATAACAAATCTCCCCCTTTACACAAATTCTATTCGAGCATTGGTCTTCAAGTCTTCAACAGCTTCAATTTTTACGTAAGCCAAATATCCGTTGAAGCACCGCCGCCAAGTCTTCAACAACTCCAATTCTTACGTGGTATCTGTTGAAGCACCGTTGAATTTTGAGAATTATTCCCCCTGCAATTGAAAGCTCGTTGCAGCAATACTCCTCTGGCATGTCTCCAACATCGCACCGCAAAATCTGCAGTAAAAATTCCTCCACAATTGCGCAGGTCAAACCATAGCTCATGATACCAATTGTTAGGAATTTGGTATGCGGAAAAATAACCAAAACGATAACGACATAGACCAAGACATGCACAAGAGACAAGATTTAACGTGGTTCAGCATAGCCTACCTCGCGGACGAGAGAGACGAACAATCTAACGTAGAGAACCCGAAGAGTACAAATACATGATAACCTATGCAAATACATGATAACCTATGTAATCCCAAAATCCGGTGTACAAATCCCATGACCCGGTGGAACCAAAACACTTATCTCAACATCCCTACAACACCAATCTCTACAACGTAGGTAAAATAGTTGTAAAGAACCTAAAAGTGGTTACATCTCTCCAGAGTAATTCCCCTCTATCTCATTCTCTTGTTCTCTCATAACTCAAAAGGTTAAACCTAGTCTATATTTATAGACCCAAATACTTGGTCACCAAGAAACCTTATTCAATAAGATCTCCTACATTTTAGATATTTACTCATTAAAGTAAATCCTAATCCCCTCTCTCTCATTCTTTTGTTCTCTCATAATTCAAAAGGTTAAACATAGTCTATATTTATAGACCCAAATACTTGGTCACCAAGAAACCTTATTCAATAAGATCTCCTACCTAAAATAGATATTTACTCATTAAAGTAAATCATAATTACCAAGTAATCTTCCACCACTAGAATTACAATAAAACACAACTGAATTATCAATTAGAATTTGAGTCAAAATATAACATATAGCTTACCTTGATCAACTGTGAATGTATACCCATTAGCACCACGACCATTAATAACTAGACCATCGGGGAACGGAAGATCATGACCGTTACCTAAAATTGCTTTCACGTCCTGTAGTGCACCAAGTTTAAAATCATGAAACCAAAGAAAGAGCTATTTTATTTTCTCTTTTGGTGCTTTAGATTTAGAGCTGGAACTTTGTCGGGTGGGAATGGGGGATAGAGTTGAAATGAAAAGATATACTTGGTAGTCTAGTATGACTTTTTCTCTTTAAATTTGTCTTGAAGAAGAAGCCATTTCAGGGGGAGGTGAGGTGTACTTGCTGCTGTAAGTAGCAGAATCTCAAAGAAAACTAAAAGGAAAAGAGGTTTCCTCAATCAGTCGTCTTCAGTACAACTTTGCTTCATCTTTGGGGCAACAGAACCCCTGCTGAAGTGACACATGGGATGGGAATGAATCCCACACTACCATCCCTTGTTGGACATATAGAATGAGTGTTGCTGTTATGACCCATCATAATTCGACTGGTCTTGGATCTTATCGCACATAAGTTAGTATTGTTCTTTTTAGATGTCTATTGACACTCCGTAATGAATTATATTCTAAAGAGTGTCTCCTCATATTCAAATTCAAAACCTTTCATATTTTTTTTACAACTTTAGTATCATTTGATTTGAAACCGATCAGATGATGTTAGGTCGTGACACTTCCCTGGTAGTAAAAATTGTCTTGAGCTAAGATTACAAATGGGATTAGATTTTGCAAAACTCCTTAGAGAAAGAATGGATGCGTACATGCATAAATAGACATATAGTCTGGCATGCTGATATAGGACAAGTGTCTTGGAAGATTTATAATCACTTCTAAGTTGCCATTGATTTGCTTCCATATTTGGGTTGTGATGTTTTCAGCCGGCAGCTGACATAAATAGGATGGGCTGTTGATGGCTCAGATAGGGAGATCCAAACATGACACAGAAGCTGCTTAGACTTTATCTCCTCAAATAGGGTAATGTTGAGGTTCATAATTGATTCGGATGGAAAATACTTGGTTATCTTGCCCTTGTTTTAACAGAAACCCTGTATTATAAACAGCGAATAAATTTTATAGCCTTGATAACTTATAAAATTATTTATTCAAACTTTTTAAAAAAAAAATTGAAATAACAAATAGTTTTGGTGTTTTGCTTGTTTAACTGAAGTTCTTGTTAAAAGTAAACAAGTTCTCTGGGGACATTGGACCAAAAATGCCTTGCCCAATTTTGCTTAGGCAGGGGGGATAGCTTCAATACGTAATCAATCTACCATTATACAAACAAATAGGTTATTACATACATCAACCACCATCATTTTCAGCACAGATTTACAAAAGAATGTGTCACAATCTTTATGAACAGCTTGCACCAGAAACAAACAAACGGAGCAAGTGATGCTTACAACATCATCAGAGCTCTGAAAGAATCGCGGGGATGTAATGAGATAGCTCTGCTGTGAGGGACTGAAATCCATTCACTAGTTGTGTGGAAATCCTGGTCTTCTTCTCCTATTAGTCTGAAGTGTACACGGATTGCGCGTTTGCAAACAGCCATGAATTCAAGGAGTGCAGCAATAAGTTGCTGTAGCTCCTGAGAACGCAACCTGGTGGCAGGTTCACCAGACAAGAAGGCTGTGCACACGCTCAGAACACCACTATTCACCTGCATGTGTGCACTTGTCTTTGTAAGTATGGAAGTCACTCCTATATAGATAATTACTTCAAAGGGAAAACAAAATAAACAAGAAACTGAAGAAAAAAAATATGGAGCTCACTTGAACTGCAACACTGCCTTGAAGTATTCTCTGCAAACTCTGCAGACGTGGCAGTTGATCTCCTTCAGAACTACGAGGCTCTTCAAGCTCATTTCGTAAGGCTGCTGTTCGAGTTTCAATCATTCCGATTGCATTCTCGACCGGGGAAAATTCAAGTGATTCAGATTTTATCACCAAGAGCCTATTGACAAGGGCAGGGAATGAGCCCTCCGTCTGAAGAACAGTCCTTTTCCATTGGTCTTCCAATCCACCTTGGGTCTTGCCATTTTTTGTGAACGGGGTGTCAAATAAGAAGCGGTCAAAGACACGTGCACGGACAGTTCCAGTAGAAAGAGAAAAGATTCTCTCCCTTCTGCTTCCCAAATCTTCATCTTCCATGACTGGATCAACAGCCGTTATTTGCAGGTAACATGTTCCCGGCTGCAACTCCTCTGCCTTCACTTGTCTGGAATCATGAATAATGTGCAAAGTATGATTACCATCCATCCTAGATTCATATATATGGCTGAGTTTTTCCATTATATCACCCAAGCACACATCACGAGGTTCTCGGTAAACATATTCTTTCTGGTCCAGCTTACCAAATCTCTCACCATAAAATCCAACCCTATAGTAAGTAGCATCAGTGAAAGGAATAGGGCTTGACTCCTGCTCAAGGATTGATTCGTAGATATTTGTGAGCAATGTATGACATTTAGCCAGTTGTCCATATGCCCTTCTGCTCTTATAAACTGGAATAACAAGTTCCAAAATGCTTGCACAGAAATGATAGAGTTCAGCTTGAGAGAAAAGCTTATTTGCAAGTTGTAAGTACTTCACAGCAGAATCAACAGTGAGCTTCGAAGCACCGTATCCCTCAACCTCGGCTGCTGATGCCTCAGACGTCATTTCACTGCTGACCATGGGACAAATTTTACGCAAGGCTGTGACATGATCCTTGCTCCAAACTCCGTCGTTTCTAGCAACAAGGGCCTACAACATAGAGATTATATGAACAAATTTCCAATAAATAGAAATCTTAATTGTAACTCCATTTTTAATTGCTTATTTATTGACAGCCTTTCTCCCTTCTATCTGTTTAATTCTGGAGCAAGGTCTTTATGTTCTTTAGAAGGTAATCCTCCCATTTTCTGAAATTAATAGAAAATACAGACAGTTCCTGCTTTTCGCTCATGAGATTTCATTTCTATAACATGTAAATACATGATTTCCCAACATTTAATAATCCCAAGTGAGAAAATTGTCAAAGTTCCTACATTAGATAGTCATGTTTCTTAGAAGTCTGTTAATGTCTGCCTGAAAACATGTTTCTAGGACTTTCTAACCTGCATTACAACACCAGCAACAGCCACAGCACACTGCGCAGCTTCAGCCCAAGACTGCATTTCTTGATGTGCATCACATAAATACAGCAACCACATTATGTGAAGATCAGGGACAGGGGCAAATGCCATTGCAAGCTTGTAAAAGCTTTCTGCCGCAGCATATCTATCCATAGACATTACTGAGGACTGCAAACAGAATAGCATTTAGATGTTAATGCAACAACATTTTTTCTAATCAGATCATAAGCAGATACAGAAGCCGAAACAGTTAACAGCTCCTACTATTGAACTAAAAAATTTATGCCACAAACAACATAGTTTTCATTGATTTTAAAATAAACTAGTTTAATCATTTAAGGGGCTGTTTGCTTTTGGTCAGCCAAAGCCCATCTATGCATGATTTCAGACTAAAACACCATCATCAACTGTTGTAGTTATCATCCCTAACAAAAGCAGTAGAAAGAATCCTGGTCCTTGTCCTCAAAGATGACAGTATGTATCTGTTATCACTTCATATGGGGCATGCTCCTGTCATGATGCTTAACTGCATACTTTAACAATTCCACCTTTTTTGTGTGTTAGGATGTAGTTTGTCTTAGTTGAACTGTACCTTTTAGTGAATTTTCTGATTTAACACAGATAACAGATTGCATGAAGATCATACCGGAAACTTAAGGCACATATAAGATGTGAACCACAATAAACTCTTTGTACCTCACACAATAACATTTATCAACAACAACAAAACTTCCCTAGAAGAAACTGACATATCTTTTAGACTTACCAGCAGTGCATGCTCCAGACTAGCATCAAGGGCCAGAAGAAGGCTGTCAGAGAGAGATTGTACTTCTGACCAGGACCACCGATTCTCTTTAAAACTTTCTGGAGTCACCAATAGAGCATTCTCAGGAAGTCCGCATTCCTTCAAAAGGCCAGAGCTCTTGACTTCATCCGCTATTTCCTCTAAAGATTTTCGAAGCCGCCATGCATCACCACTTTCTTCAAGTGTCCCATCAGACTTCATTTGAGTCACTTGCATGTCAGACATTAGCTCGGACAAGGTGATAGTAAGCATTACCCTTAACCTTGCAGTTTGCATGAAGTAGAACGAACTCTGCAAGAACGAAGAAATAATTGATGTCAGATTGAACAATAAAAGCAAGCCAACGGACATGTCCTAGGAATGCCAAAGGGCCTACCCTCACGAGTATCTGAAGCCCAATAACAGCTCTTTTTCTAATATTATCATTTCGAAAGACAGCAAGCCGAAGAAGATGAAAGGCAACTTGTTTTAAGAAACGATCGTTCTCCCTAGCCATTAGTGTTGCCCCATGAAGATCAAATACATGATTGAAGACAGGTAACAAAGCTTTCCAGAAAACCAGTGGCTGATTTCGGGAAAAGAAGCTCGTAATTATAGATGATAAACAATCGAGTTTTCCATAATCAGTTGCAATGCTATGGGATGCTGCCATTGCAGAAAATTTGTCAGTTATTTCCAAAACCTGAAGACTAACAGCAGCGCTCAAGTTTTCTTCCCAAAGCTCCTGAAACAAGCAAGAAAACCGTGAGCTACCTAGGCCAAATCCAGACCGAGACTAAATAGGTCATGGGAATATCTTCTTTTTTTTTTTTTTTTTTGAGAAATCGTGACATTCTGATACAACTGTACCAGTTTTTGACGCAAAATTGGATGCAAAGATTCTCTAAGTGCTTGGGCTGAAGCTCCAATCCTAGAAGATTGGGCCTGGGCCAGAGCTTCTCTCAAGGAATATGGCTGGCTTGGGGAGCTCAGCTGAGAATTCACCCTCTGCCACAAGTAACTATCTTCAGGAGTTCCCTGAGGCTGCAATAGAACAATCAAACAGTGTATAAAATAATTAGCACATGCAGTTCTGTATCTCTAAAATTAAGAATCTACACCAACAAACAAATGAACTTCTCGATTTACGAGTAATAGATAAAAGGATAATAATATAACTCACTCTAACTTCTTGTCTTGATGCCTCAGACAAATAAGTGTTGATTGCAGGAGAAAGCTTATCAGAATATTTCGGGGATGTAGGTCCATCACCCACCATATTGTGAGAACTACTGCCTATAAGCATACCATCAGCAGGCTTTTTGTGCTGTAAGCATATCCAAAGTTTAGCATAACTTGAAGGTTATGAAGTGAAAGGCTCATACATTCAAAAGTATTGACCAGAATAAAAGAGTCTAGGAAGGCTAGGAAAGCAAAATTTGGAACGTAATTGATGTGCTACAGCATGAAGTTCCCTTCTCTATGGCAACAAGATTTTTTTTCCGATAAACTTTACATATAACAGCTAATACATGTTATAAGGGATACAAGATTTCCAATAATTTGAGTATAGAAGCAGTCATATATATATATAGGAACATACATTCAAAAGTATTGACCAGAATAAAAGAGAGTCTAGGAAGGCTAGGCAAGCAAAATTTGGAACGAAATTAACGTTCAATAACAGCTAATACATGTTATAAGGGAAAACGAATTTCAAATAATTTGAGTAGAGATAAGCAGTCAAATATATATATAGGAACATAAGCATACAGATGCTTATTTGTCCATTACACACACATACAATATAGAATAGCTGGTGGCAATCCAGTATCATAGAGATCAAGGAATGATCCCATGGAGAATGATGCCACTAACCCAATTTAAACTGCAAAATATGTTAAGCCTATCAAAGTTTCCCTACATATTTTAAGCCCGATAATAACAGAGTTTAATATCAAGACACCAACAAAGGCTAAGATTCTGCACAATGAAAAAAAGCGACGCTAAACACAATCAAATAAAATCTTAATACCAAAATGAAGCTACCTAAACCAATAAAATAACTGAACCAACATATAATTTTGCACAATGAGAAAAAGGAAATTGAATGTTTAGCTGTAATAGCAACCTCAAAATGAAACAGGCATTCCTCCATGAGTTTGAAAAATAATCTAGTCCGAGCAATGCTCTGCTGCCAAGCCTTGACAACTGACGCATCATCCAGATTCCGCACGATTTGCAAGATAACAATCAGAACTTCACGCTTTTCCGAGGCATTTAAGTTGTAAAATGTTAGATTATCCGATAGAGTTAGAGTCCTTATGTAAATAGTAGTTTAAATTAAAGTTTAAAGATAGAGTTAGAGTCCTCATGTAAATAGTAGTTTAAATTAAAGTTTACTTCCTAAAAGATAGAGTTAGATGTCTTGTGTACTTAGGACTCCTAATTGTAACTAAAGTCCAATACTTGAGTCTATAAATTCACTGTAAAGGGATGTAATTTTTTGAAAATATTCAATAACAGAAAATCAATTTACATTTTCTTCTTCTTTTCTCTGAAACTTAAATTTCGCTTTATTTTTATCGTTAATTAGTTTTTCCTAAAGCTAGAAAATTGCTTTTCTACATGGTATCAGTCTAACATCGATCCTAGTTAGACTTCTTAATAGGATCCCCTTCGACAACCTTTGAGATGCTATCCATAGCAGAGCAGGCTCTTTGGATTGGAGTTTTTTTCGAAATTTCAGGTTCGACAAGAACTTTGTGAAGCAAATTTAGCCCTCGTGGAGGATACAAGCATACAAAATACTTGTTCTCCTCTTGCTTTTTTTCTACCAAAGGTGCATCGGCATGGATCATCGACTGGAGTATCGATCACATGACGGTAGTAACAGAGGAATTATTCCTTAGTTTTTGATTCATCTTCTACAAGTTCTATTAAAGCAGTGATGGCTCTTTCTCTCCTATCAAAGGAAGTGGCTCAGTCCTCATTAACGATAATTTGTTGCTTGAAGATGTTTTGTTTGTGCCTAATCTCTTTGCAATCTCATCTCTGTTAGTAAACTCTCCAAGAATTTGAAGTGTTCATTCTGCCATCAATCTGGTTTTGTTTTTTGCAGGCAATGAATTCGAGGAAGATGCTTTGCTTTGCTAGCTTGCAAAATGGTCTTTATGTCCTCGGAAATCAACCATCTACCCTACCAAATACTTCTTGCTCTTTGACTTCTTTAAGGCAAATTGATAATATAATGTTATGGCATTTTAGGTTAGGGCATCCTAATTTTCATTATCTTGCTAAAGTATTCCCTGAATTATTTGTTAATAGAAAACCAAGTTCTTTTAAATGCCATATATGTCCTCTCGCTAAACAGACAAAAGCATCCTGTAGAAAGTAGTAAAAACAGAAGAGAAAGTTTGTGAAAACAGAAGAGAAAGTTTCTGTTTCTTTTCGAATGAATAATAGGTTACAACATAGAACTCTTTTATAGAGTCCTTGAGGATTTAACTCTAACTAGGACTCCTTACAATAGAAGACTTCTTAGATAACTCTTAATCCTTATCCTACTAATAGATAACTCTTGATCTTTTACATAACTTACAAGACTTTTACATTACATACAACTCTATACATATCGTGTTATCCTACACTCCCCCTCAAGTCGAGAGAGTATCGTTGTATAGTCCCAGCTTGGATAAGAACTCATCAAAAATTGATTTGGGTAAAGCTTTTGTAAGCACATCAACTAGCTGTCATACAGTAGGAGTATATAAAAAAAGCTATCCCATTGTTAACCTTTTCCGAAATAAAATGCTTGTCTATTTCAACATGTTTTGTTTGTCATGTTGAATCTGGATTCTAGCAATTTGAATTCTTTGATTGATTATCACACAAGATCTCAAACTTATTTTCTTGGTTTGTATTTAACTCCCTCGGTAGCTTAAGTAGCCAAATTCCTTCACACATTCCTAGTGCCAAAGCTCGAATTCTGCCTCTCACCGCTATACGGAGACAAGCGATTGCTTTTTACTCCTCCAAGTTACGAGATTTCCCCCAAACAAAAGTACGGTAGCCTTTGGTTGATCTTCTTTTCGGTGAGTTCTCGGTGACTTGAGTCGGTGAATACTTTCACAGATCTATCTCGTGTCTTTTTAAACAATAAACCATGTCCAAGAGTCTTCTTCAAGTACACGAGAATTACATTTGTTTCTTTTGCCATGTGTTCTTCATTTGGATTGTTCATATCTTTGGTGATCACATTAATCTGGAAAAGCGATGTCCGGCACTGGTGAGTGATAGATAGATCAATTTTCCCACTAATCTCTGAAACCTTTCTTTGTCAACTAAAGAGCTGTTTCATTAGTAAATTTCAAGCTGCCTCCATTGGTGTATCTCTTTGGTTTACACCTAGCATTCGACTTCATCTAGTAGATCAAGGACATACTTCCTCCGATTTATCACCAACCCCTTACTTGACCTTGCAACCTCCATGCCCAAAAAGTATCTAAGCTTCCCCAAGTCTTTTGTTTCAAACTCTCTCTATTCGAAGACTCTTCAAGCGGCTAATTTCTTCATCATCATCTCTGTCAAGATTATGTCATCCACATAAACAATTAAGATAACCCTTTTATTTTTGAAGTTACCTTAATAAAGAGTGTATGATCAGCTAGTATTTGCTGTATCCATTCTTTGAATAACCACAGTAAACTGTCAAACAAGCTCGAGGAGATTGCTTTAGGCCATAAAGTGACTTGTTGAGCTTACAAATTTTTTCGATTTCCCTCAAGCGATTTGGACGGTGGGATCTTCATATAAACTTCCTCCTCTAACTTCCCATTAAGAAATGCATTCTTGACATCCGGTTGGTGTAGATTCCAATCATTGTTCACAAGCAATACTTAACAAAACTCGAATAGTGTTGAGTTTTGCCTTTGGAGCAAAGGTTTGAGTATAATCAATCCCATAGGTCTGTGTATATCCTTTAGCCACGAGCCTTGCTTTATATCTCTCGCAAAGCGCCATCGAGTTATATTTCTGAGAAAAAACCCATTTACAACCGATGTGGTTTTACCTTGGGGAAGATCCATTATTGTCCAGGTACCATTTTTCTCAAGTGCACTAATTTCTTCTTCAACCCTTCTCCACTTAGGATGCTTTAGTGCCTCATCAATAGTTGTAGGAACTTTTTTCATCTAAACTTCTTTGTAAAAGCTTTTAAAGGATGGCATCAATGAGTGTAAGCAACAAACTTACGGATAGGATGTTTAGTGCCTTTGTCTAACTCCTTTTCTAATAGCAATAGAAAAATCATCCAGTTTAGGAGTAGTAGACTTACTGATTACATTTCCTTCATCTTCCATATTGGCAATTGGACTCAAATCCAATTCTCGGCAAGTGTCAGATTGCAAGATGGCCTCAGGTATAGTTTTCTTTCTCCTTGTATAGGTCAAAAGTTGTTTGGGTGGAGTAGGTGTTTTGGAAGGATATTGAGAAGTTGTTGGTGTTTGTAAAGGAGATACAGGTGAGAAATCTGAGGGTGTTGTAGGCAACAAGGGCCAATTTGTGGAGTGAATGGATGAAAAAATCTGAAGGTATAGAAACAATAGGAGAGATTACTCTTTGTTGGTAGGAAAGGTGAAGATCATCCCAATTCTCCCCTGAGTTGCAGCCGTAGTAAAGTAAGGGTCTGTTCAAAAAAGGTAAGATCCATAGTAACAAAGAATTTTCGAGATGGTGGATGATAGCATTTATAGCCCTTCTTAAGTGAAGAATACCCTACTAGCACACACTTTACAGATCTAGGATCTAGCTTGGACCTATTACTGGCTGAATTATGAATAAAAACTGTACACCCAAAGATCTTAGGAGGTAATATACAAGAAAGGGGCTTAAAGTGGGGATATTTGTCCAAGAAAATGGATTGAGGGGTTTTAAATTTCAAAACCTTCTTTGGGCATGCGATTGATCAAGTATGTGGCGTTAACAAGGCTTCTCCCCACAAGTACTTAGGAACATTATTGGTGGTAAAGGGATCGAGTGACTTCAAGAAGGTGTCTATTCTTTCTTTCTGCTACTCCATTCTGTTGGGGAGTGTCAACACAGGAACTAATCTGAACTATCCCCTTTTTTCGAAAGGAATCACCCAAAGACCTAGCAAAAAATTCACTGCCATTATCAGACTTAAACAATTGGACTTTAGTATGGAATTGGGTAATGACCATGGTGTAAAATTTCTCAAAGATGCTTTGAGTTTGATTTTTCTTTCATCAAATAAGTCCAAGTAATCCTACTATGATCATCAATAAAAGTAATAAACCACTTACAACCATCAGCATTCTTTACTCTAGAAGGGCCTCACACATCACTATGGATCAAAGAAAAAGGGTGAGATGGTTTATAAGTAGATGGCAAATAGGATGCTTTGGTTTGTTTAGCAAGAGGGCAGATATGGCATTTAAATAAGCTTGGCTTTTTATTGATGAATAAGGAAGGGTACAATTTTGCAAGATATTGAAAACTAGGATGACCTAACCTAAAATGCCACAATAAAACATCATTACTTTGTCCTAATTTGTAAAGGAACAAGGAGATTTAGAGATAGAAGAGGGTGGATTTCCATGAAGAACATAGAGGCCATTCGCAATCTAGCATTGCCAATCATTGTCTTCGACTCCATTGCACGCAAAACACAACCGAAGCATTAAACATTGTGGAACAATTTAAATCTGTTGAAAGCTTGCTAAATGATATATCGGGTTGCGAGCAAGGTTGGGAACAAATAAGACATCATGGAGCAACAGATTATCATTAATACTAATAGAACCCACACTGAATTAGAGAAAGTGAGCCATCGGCAGTTTTTAATTGATCTACTAGATGAAGATCTTTGTGTATTGAAGGAACAATTCCTTGTTACCAGTCATATGGTCGATGCCCCAGTCGATGATCCACATTGGAGTAAGTTGTGTGGATAATAGGGGATGTAGGAAAGGAGTTACCTTGATTTCTTTCATGGCGATTTGCCTCACGGGCTTGTAAACTTTCCAAACAATTTACGGAGGTCTTGATCATTCTTTGGTAAAACTTGTGACACTTGAGGCGAAGCGGATGGGGGTGTGTGTCTCTAGAAGACCTTGGCTTCCAATCGGTTGGTTTACCATGAAGCTTCCAAAGCACTTCTCCTTGGAATGGCAGGTTTCTTGCAATGCTCACACCATGGCCTGCCTTTTCTAGTAGAAGTTGTTTGAGTGAGAGAAGCAGATCCTTCATGGGAAGAGTATTCAGCTAGCATCACATTGCGCTGCTTTCCTCCTTCTTAATCTGCAGAGAAAACTTCTCTAATCGAAGGAAGAGGGAGCTGCCAAGAATCCTACTACGAACTGCATCTAATTCTTTATTTAAACCATGAAGAAACTGGAAAATTCTGCGTTGTGCAGTAATTTTTTTCTTGTACTGAGCAAACATCTCTTGGTGTCTCCCATTCATTCATTCATAAAGATCTATTTCTTTGCCAAAGAGCATTTAATGTGTTGTAGTATAGTGAGTGACATTCCTTCTTGTTTGAGAACCGAAGCGACCTTCAATCCCATACAATTACGAGATGTTATCTGTACTCGAATATGTTTCTTGGACAGCCCTCCAGATTTGTTCTTTGTTTGGTAAAGAAGAAAGTTCCCGCCTACACTAGGGGTCATAGAATTGAGCAACCAGGACATCACACGGCTATTTTCCTGCATCCATTTGGTATAACCAAAGAAGCGGTGGCAGAGGGTGTTCAATCTCCCCGTGAGATAGCCCAATTTGCCTCGTCCCGAGATGAAAATCTTGTGATTGAGACCATTCCAAATAATTATTGCCATTGATCGATGACAAGTAATAACAAGGTGGAAGTTTCATTGAGATCATCGAACAGAAAAAATTTCTGGTGAAGAGGTAATTTCGATCGAGGAAGAAGAAGAAGAGTTGGCCATCGACTAGGGTTTTATTTAGAGGATCGAAACCCAAGCTGATACCATGTAGAAAGTAGTAAAAACAGAAGAGAAAGTTTGTGAAAACAGAAGAAAAAGTTTCTGTTTCTTTTCGAATGAATAATAGGTTACAACATAGAACTCTTTTATAGAGTCCTTGAGGATTTAACTCTAACTAGGACTCCTTACAATAGAAGACTTCTTAGATAACTCTTAATCCTTATCCTACTAATAGATAACTCTTGATCTTTTACATAACTTACAAGACTTTTACATTACATACAACTCTATACATATCGTGTTATCCTACACATCCTATTTACCATCTTCCTACAAACCTTCCCAACCTTTTTCATTAATTCATAGTGATGTTTGGGGTCCTTCTCGAGTGAAGAATGTAACTGGTAGTAGGTGGTTTGTCACTTTTATTGATGATCATAGTAGAACAACTTGGGCATATTTGTTAAGGGATAAATCTGAAGTAGCCTCTGTTTTTGAGAAATTTTACAATATGGTTGAAACCCAATTTGGAAGTAAAATTCAGATCTTCAAATCTGATAATGGGAGTGAATATTTTACCAAGTCCTTGGGGGAATTTTTTAACAAAAAAGGGATTGTTCAACTTAGCACTTGTGTGGATACACCACAACAAAATGGGGTTGCAGAAAGGAAAAATAGGAATTTGTTGGAGGTAACTAGGTCTTTGATGTTCACTAGTAATATTCCTAAGTATTTGTGGGGTGAGGCTTTGTTAATCGCAACCTATCTCATTAATCGAATGCTTGATGAAGGTTTTGCAATACAGAACACCTAGAGCTGTTTTTTTGGAGAGTTACCCCAATTTTAAACCTTTGTCCTCTATTCTCCCTTTCAAAGTTTTTTGTTGCACTTTGTGTTTGTGAAAGATTATGTTCTCTCTAGGTCAAAACTTGACCCCGGATCCTTGAAGTGTGTCTTGGTCGGGGGTATTCTTCACTTAAGAAGGGCTACAAATGTTATCATCCTCCTTCTCGTAAATTTTTTACTTCCTTGGATCTCACCTTTTTGAGCAGAACCTTATTTCCTGTGGCTGCGCAAATGGGGAGAATTGTGATGTTTTTTGACCTCCTACCAATCAGGTTTATCCTTCTTTACCTTGAGTTATTACCTACTAATAATCCTTTGTTATTTGAACCCCATACTCCTTTAAACCCTTCTACTTCTTCAACTATTATTACACCTACTGACTTCCCATCCTTCACCTATTGTTTACTACTCCTCGAATTCACCCAAACCTTCCTCACAAACCCCTCGACCTCCTAAGCAATTGAAAGTTTATACAGAAAACAAAAAACTATTTCAGAGACTGTTTTGCAATCGACACTTGCCGAGAATTGGACTTGAATTGATTTGCCAATGAAAATGATGGAGGTAATGTTCTAGCCGAGATTCCCTCTCATTTACTTGAATTTGATTATTTGCCTATTGCTAAAAGGAAAGGGGTAAGACAATGTACAAAAACACCCATTCAGAGGTATGTTGCTTATGGTAATCTAATGCCATCATTTAAGGCTTTTTGACTTGCTTAGATAAAGAACAAATACCTAACACTATTGAGGAGGCTCTAAAAGATTCTAAGTGGAGAAAGGTTGTTAAAGAGGAGATTGAAGCACTTGAAAAGAATGATACTTGGACCATTACGGATCTTCCACAAGGCAAGAATCCAATCGGATGCAAATGGGTGTTCGCCATAAAATACAACTCGATGGCGTATACTGAGGTATAAAGCAAGGTTGGTGGCCAAGGGTTTTACTCAAACCTATGGAATTGATTATAATGAGACCTTTGCTCCTGTAGCTAAACTAAATGATTAGAGTTCTCTTAAGCTTGGCTGTAAACAAGGATTTGAAGCTTCATCAACTTGACATTAAGAATGCCTTTCTTAATGGAAAATTGGAAAGAAGAAGTGTACATGAGAGTGCCTTGGGCTTGAAGTCGATAAAAGGAGATCGAAAGTTTTGCAGACTTAATAAATCCATCTATGGTTTGAAGCAGTCACCTAGAGCCTGGTTTGACAGATTCACCAAGGTGATTTTAGAAAATGGATACAAACAATCCTTGGCAAATCACACTCTCTTCATTAAGGTAACCTCTAGCAATAAAAGAGTTATTTTAATAGTATATGTGGATGACATTATTCGACGGTGATGATGATGAAGAGATAAGTCACTTGAAAGGGTTGTTAAATACACAGTTTGAAACAAAAGACCTAGGAAAGCTCAGATACTTTCTAGGCATGGAGGTTGCTAGGTCGAGCAAAGGTCTAGTGATAAACCAGAGAAAATATGTTCTTGATCTACTTAATGAAGCGGGAATGTTGGGATGCAAATCGGTTGATACTCCCATGGAAGCGAGCTTAAAATTCAATAGAGAGGACACAAGCCCTAAAGGCGATAAGGGTAAATTTGAGAGGTTAGTGGGAAAATTGATTTATTTGTCATTAACTGACCGGACATTGCTTTTCCAGTTAATATTATCAGTCAACACATGACTGATCCAAGGGAAGATCACATGGGAGCTGCAATTAGAATTTTGAGATACTTGAAAGGGACACCAGGGCATGGATTGCTATTTAAAAAGACTCAAGAAAGGACTGTTTTGATTTATTTAGATTCAAGTTGGGCAAACGAATCGTGTGAAAGAAAGGAGATCAACTAGTGGTTCTTTGCTCCTTTGTTTGGGGAAATCTATTGACTGGAGGAGTAAGAAACAAACATTGTATCTAGAAGCGATCTTTGAAAGCGAGAATATAGGGCTTTAGCATTGGGAATGTGTGAAGGAATTTGGTTGTTAAAGCTATTGAAGGAGCTAAATGTGAACCAAGATGAGAAGTTTGAGATTTTCTGTGATAATCAGTCCACCATACAAATTGCTCGAAATCCAGTCCACCATGATAGGACTAAACATGTGGAGATTGACAGGCATTTTATCTCGAAAAAAGATTCTGGGTGGGACAGCTTCTTTATCTTATGTTCCCTCTGAAGAACAAGTGGCAGATGTACTTACAAAAGCACTACCAAAAGCTTCTTTCAACAAGTTTCTATTCAAGTTGGGATTATACAATGTATATTCTCCAACTTGAGGGGAAGTGTTAGATTATCCGATAGAGTTAGAGTCCTTATGTAAATAGTAGTTTAAATTAAAGTTTAAAGATAGAGTTAGAGTCCTCATGTAAATAGTAGTTTAAATTAAAGTTTACTTCCTAAAAGATAGAGTTAGATGTCTTGTGTACTTAGGACTCCTAATTGTAACTAAAGTCTAATACTTGAGTCTATAAATTCACTGTAAAGGGATGTAATTTTTTGAAAATATTCAATAACAGAAAATCAATTATGTTTTCTTCTTCTTTTCTACAGAAACTTAAATTCTACTTTATTTTTATGCGTTAATTAGTTTTTCCTAAAGCTAGAAAATTGCTTTTCTACATAAAATACAGGCATTTCATCTAGGATCTGCAGAGAGGATAAATTCACTTGCAAGAAATTTATGCATTGGTAAATTATAAGCATACAGGTTGGAATAAATGCAGTCTTATACTGTGGGTCATCTTTAACAAAATACCACTCCAAATTTTAGACTACAAAATCATATCCCGTTTAATATTTCTAATAAAGAAGATTTGAGAAAAGATTTATGTCAAAGTCCTATTCTGTTTAGCACTAAGACTAAAATTCTAAAAACGTACATGCCTCAGTTTTCTTGCTAAACAACTAATTTTTGGTCAGCTCAGAAATTTCAAAGAATAATATAGTTCTTCATTCATACTAAATTACATTTCAAAAAAGATGCTATAAATTCAAGAAGCAAAAATAGTATATATATGCAGATTTTTTTGGATTATACAAATATGACGCCAAACAGCCATGTAATTTGACACTTACCATTAATTTGTCTCAACTTTAAGCTCATTTAGGTGTAGACAATTATAATACTATTTACACAATATCATTAAGATGCAAAATCAGCAATGTTATAATCCATGCCTAATCCTTAATCATTGACAGGCCATAAAATTACGGAAGTACAATTCACCTGGCCAATGAGAGGGAAATATAGTTGAGCAATATACAACTTGTCTTCAGATTTTTGATACCGGGCATCAAACTCATGCTTACATAAAACCACCACCAAAATTCTAGCTGCCTAATCACACAAAAAGCAAAAGTTATTTTCACAGCAAAAGTTTTATATAGGAACATGATTTTTTGAGGCAGTTGACCATATTTTATCCAAACTCACCTTAGCACGCTGAGATAAATCATCATGATCCCAAGTAAGGAAAAGCTCTTGAATCAAAACAGATGAAAGATAGTTCCTAAATAACAATATTCACTTAGTCAAATGAGTGATCCTAGCATTTCAGCTGCTAATTAATTGAACTTTGTTTGAAAAACACAATGCCAAAAATATAAAACTCAATTTACAAGAAATCAGAGAGAGAGAGAGAGAGAGAACAAAAATACTGTTAGTGTATCTTTTTTCTATATTAAGGTAAATTTATAAGATTACTGGAAACAAACTAACATCACTAATTGACCCCCTATACAATGTCAGATAAACATCTAGATTTTGACCATTTACAAACAGATTACATGGATGACAATCACGTGAAAGCAATCCAAGGTTAACTGCCAAGATACTTTAAGGTTATGGTCTTTATTTTCTACTTTTAGGACCTTACTGAAGCTGAAACGACGCCGTTAAGTCATTTTTATGTTTCTAAAGTACAAAAAATTGTTGGCTTTATTTCATGAGTTTGGTAAGATCTAACAATAATTTCCAGATTTCTAGCAGATCTAAGTCTCTGGGTTTATTTTACTTTGATCTATTTTTCTTTTATATTTTAGGTGTTGTTTTAAGTTAATCTTGGAACTTCATTAGTCTGGATCTCAAGTACATGAAAGATATGAATGCTAGAACTGTACAAGAAATCATGTAACTTCTTGCATTAAATGAAGAAATAGTCATGTAGAATTACGTCTAATGATTTAGTTCACCACACCAACCCCCACCCCCTCCATCAACGGTCTCCTATGTAGGAGGTTTTTGTGGTTTACAAAATATCCTTAAACACTAATTAACTTGGAACACAATAAAATTCCTTCATGCGCATATGTATCATCCACTTAATATTGAAGCCTTTATGCCAGCTTTGCAACAGGAAGGAAATTCTGTTACAATTGATGATGGTGACAGAGAAACAAGAAAACATTGTTACAATAAAATACATCCCAATTATATAAGTTCACCTATATAGAGGGATGTTCTCCATCAAGACATGACATAAAGCAGAAATTATCTATTTACATCATGAAAGTAGTGAAAATAGAAACAGAGGAAAAAAATACCTATCTGAGGGGTCTCTCCCAGGCATTTCCACAAAAAGATCATGATCACATATTATCTGCAGAAATATTAGCTTGCAATCATGCAGAACTGAATGGCATACCCCAGAAAACTTGTCCAGGTACAAGGACACCTGCAACACATAGAAAGTGATCATCAAAACTGCAATAACGTGATTAATATTCAGTGTCATGTGCACCACAACAACCTTGGAAGTAATTATTTTCCCTTTTCAATCTCTCATACATAAAACAAAACAACTCCTCATGCCAAAAAATGCAAATACTAGATGGAGTAAATATAAGTTGGAATAAAAAAGCATAAGACATGCTTCCAACCAGTGGCATACCTATCTGAGGGGTCTCTCCCAGGCATTTCCACAAAAAGATCATGATCACATATTATCTGCAGAAATATTAGCTTGCAATCATGCAGAACTGAATGGCATACCCCAGAAAACTTGTCCAGGTACAAGGACACCTGCAACACATAGAAAGTGGTCATCAAAACTGCAATAACGTGATTAATATTCAGTGTCATGTGCACCACTACAACCTTGGAAGTAATTATTTTCCCTTTTCAATCTCTCATACATAAAACAAAACAACTCCTCATGCCAAAAAATGCAAATACTAGATGGAGTAAATATAAGTTGGAATAAAAAAGCATAAGACATGCTTTCAACCAGTGGCATAACTCATTAAAAAAGCATAAGACATGCAGCGCACCAACCTCAATTACTTTTGTTGATTCTAAGACAGAGAAGTCAGATCTGAATTAACGAAAGAATGCTTATCACACTAGTGATAAGTGTCATAATAGCTTATAGACACCTGAGATCCCTAAATTATGTAACACATCTATAAGCTCCCCAATTGCATTCCATCATTTGTGCCCAGTCACTTGTCCTATCTACACTTAGCTGTGCTTTAGTTTGATATTTAGTTGAACTTTTATTACAAAGCTTTTACTAGGATTTGCTAGTGCTGGTTCTATTTTAATAGGAATAATTACTTTCATCATGCTCCTTTGTCTACTCTGCCTTCTAATTAATGATAACCTTCTTTCTTTCTCAGTTCTTCCCATGTTGCTACACTTTTGTTGTCTACGCGTGGCCTTCAGCTTTTACATGTTTCACTCAATCAAGATTTCCTTTGCAATTAGAAGATCAATACTAGAGTTTGTAGGTTTTGACATGCTTTTTTATCATAAAGAAAGAGAGGGAAATAGTGATTGACAATTAGAAGGTATCAGCTCCTTTAATCTGAAATGTGTTATTCTTTGTATATTTTACAGTTCTATTTTTTATGTAGACATTTTTCTAGATCAATAATTTTCTGAAACATACATCCAAATAATTCCTTTTTGGCCCACTATTGAAGGAATTCATTAACATTAACCATTTCTGTTGTTTGGTAATGAAAAGTTTTAGTTGTTATTGTCTTACACACCCTATATCTAAATTAGGTTTTCTTTTGAGCTTATGAGGTATTTGGCAAAGCAAGGACTTGGACTGTTTTCAGTTCTTTCTCTGTTGAAGCTTGGGTTTGCAATGTTGGAGGATTGGTGCAGACTGTTCAACGTTAGGCAGATTGATTTTTATTTTGGGCTTTCAATGAGGGTTATGGCATTTGGACAAACATTTAACTATTATAGAATTAAGTGATTTCTTAGCTTCTTAAAACTTGTTTATCATACTCCATATCTTAGTTGCCATAGTGCTGATTAGATTGATTCAAAGGCAGACAAAGGTAACTATGATGAGATGTTGATGACTGCCAATAGTGATAATAATCAACTTTGTTATTGATTTTTCCAATTTGCTTCTAGATTGTTTGATAAATAGATAATTCACCTTTTTTTCTTAAGGATGTTTAGTACCTTAGGAACAGCTTCTGCTAACCTTTTATCACGAATATATAAATAATCTATGTGAACTAGGAAAACGCATCTCCTATTCCTATGTTTGACTCCTTATTGATCTTTCAGATAGATTCAAGTTTTAAGTTAACTGTGATTATTTTTTTAGAGTTCATCAAAATAAGAAGATAGGCTTTATTTAGATACAAATGATGGTAATCACCGACAGGCATGAGATCTGTTCGCTTAGTTTTACTAATTAGAGATAAAAACTTAGCAATCTCAAGTTAAAAAGAAATAGCAGTAATCCATGATTCCTAGAACAGGAATATGCAGCGTCAGAGTTCATCAAAGTAAATTTTTAATCATGTTAATACTTTAGTTGTTTCTGAAAAAAAAATGACAGAATTGTAGGATATAAACAAGAGAATTGAAAAGTTAAATTTCAAATCGAAGAGGTTTTCATTGTAGTGTGGATTGTAACCGTGTAATTAGAGTTTATTTCTAAGTCGGTAACTAGTAGTTTAGATTTACTAGAACTCTTCTTTAAATTAGAAATAAAGTCTTATTTGTCTTCTTTAAATTAGAGATAAAGTCTTATTTAAATTAGGAATAAATATTATTTAAATTAAAGATAAAAGTATAGTTTTAGTTATATTAAAACTCTATATCAGCCTATTTAAAGGCTTACACTGTATACATTAGATAATTAAGAACAATAAGAAAAAACAGAGAAACACATTGTTCTCTGTTGAAAATACTATTTTTGTTTTATTGTTAAACTCTAGCTTTTCATATTTTATTGTTCATTGTTCACCGGCATTCATCTTCTCCGGCCAACATGGCCCCTTTCTCACAAGTAGCATTCAAACCCAAGCACAAACATAGACTATTGAATCAAATAAAAACTTACCAATTCAAAAACTTGGCGAGGCTCAATGATAGACAAAAGATCGTAACAAAAGAATGCTAGACTGCTGTTTAACCGTTTTGCCAAGCTTAGCCCTTTCTTACAACGCTCATGAACTTCAGTTAGAAGGCAATCATACAGCTGGATGATACATCTGAACACACCCTCTTTCAACTGCATTGGGGGAACATCTTCATCTATATTAAAAGAAAAAAGCTGATTTAAATTGATGGTAGAAAACATAAGCTATTTTCAATTTTCTCCAACTGAACTCATTTAAGAATTAACATTTAACAGAATCATGTCTGAACATCTGAGAGCATGCATGTATGAGGGTGTTTTTGAATGTGAGGGATTAACTTATGCCAATTTAATCTTATATACCTTAATCCAACGCTAAATTCCATGCTGTATTCATGTAATCATGCAAACTGAAATTTCAAGTAATTAAAATACATAGTTGCTTTTGACATCATAAGAGTTTCAAGCAGTAATAAATGTGCTCTAAGGATGTAACAGAATGAATACATGAATATAATGTTAAAACCAACATTGACTTAAAATTTACATGATGATGAGTTGATAGAATGTAATGTAACAATATGAATAAAATGTTAAATCATACAAGTACACAATAGATATCTAGTAATTTAAAGTGAACACATGACAGGTATGAATATTATGTTAAATCCAACACTGACTTGTTAAACCATCAATTATATTGAAAATGACAAAGATGTAGCAGTAGGCAATTGCTATAACATATAGAGAGATTATATACACATGCACACATATACCTACACATATGCGTACAACAGTGTGTGTGTGCATTTAAATACTTCAAGAAAAATAAACCTACCTAATGGAAGGCTATGATAGAAAAGACGTGTTTGCTCCAATGCCATTGATTTAACAATTAGCTCAAGAAAAAACCAAGCCATTGCCAACACATCATCATATACTGGTCCAACACGATAACCCTTGGCCCGCAAAACAACAACAAATTACAAACTATTAAAGGAAAAAAGTAATAAAACGTTTGAGTTTCTAAGCCAAGGCCATCAAAGAATTAAAAATAGCAAAGACTCAGGATTACTAATAAAAAGTTATCAAATCAGAAAAATTTTAACTTTCAAGAATTTATAGATTTTTCCATGAATTTCTCAATGAAAAACATTCAACAAGTTGCAGTTTTTTGTATCATTTTTGGAAATTCTGAAACAGAATATTATACGACTACAATATAGCATCTCTCTTTTATGAAACTATTCAAACAAATACTTGTCAGGTACTTTATTTCCGACATTGCAATTATTAATTTGATATGGACCTTTGCTAGCTTATGGAGTAGGGCTCTCCAAAGGTCTATATCAATTGGTATCAAAGCCAGCTACCATATCTCTCAGTTGCAATAGTGCAGCATGAGTGGTGATGTCGGTATTGCAGTGTTAGCCCTAGGCCAGATTTGTCTAGCACAAAGCTAGACTAAGCAATGCGAGTGCTGACATTGATATTAAAGTGTTTTCCCAAGACTGGAAAAGAAAAATAGGGCAAAGCCAACTGTAGCTGAGATGGTGACAACAATATTGCAGTGTTGACCTGGAGCTGGATTAAGCTTGAATCCCCACTTGCCACCTCTACCCGGAGTCAATATATCAATCTCTTCTATTATTTATTCTGTGTTGCTTTTTATATCAATTTCCTATTATATATAGGGTGATTCTGGATTTTTGTGTATATCAAATAAAATTATAGTTATGCATCTCAGTCAAAATGTTCACCTTACAACAAAAAAGTATTCAAATCATTAAAAAACAAGTTACGAGATAATTAGGCTAGAAACAAATGGATTCAAAAAAAGATGAGCAAACATGGTGGTGAGCAAAAAAGCATAAGACAAAAGTACCTCCAAAAGTTCAGAACCCCAAGGTGGGCTTGTTCGAAGAGTGCGTCTCATACTCAAGAAAGAAATCTCTGATGCGCTCATTAATTGGGTACAGAGACGAACAAAGTATTAAGCGCAATTTGAAAACATTTTTTCCATCTTCCAAATAATCCAACCTCTCCTATGAAGAAAAGAATAAGTAAATATGTATTTGTAATGTCAAGTTTCAACGCCAAGAATCCAATCAGAAAACACACCTACAACAGTAGCTGAAGAAATTATCACAGCTAAAGCACAAAACTTCACACCAACTAAAGCATCCAATACCAGTAATACCAGATAACCAGAATAAGAAAAAGCAACAAGCTTGTCGTCTAAGACAAGCAAGAAAATCCCAATTTACATTAACCAAATATACAAGAATGAAATAAAAACAAACTTATTTAAGCAACTGAATAATCCAGTATCACACATACAATCCAGAAACTGTAGCCATGTGATTCACAACGGAAGGAAAGAAGAAATCCAACAAATAGATTGATTATAAACACAGTGAGAATATCTCATCAAATTGCACTGTAGAAGAGGATAATGGTGGTTATAGTATTGAATGCTTGATCTTGCAAAACATACCTTGCTAGAATCCAGAAGATAATGGGGAACCAGTTCTCTCATTATTGGTAAAGAAATTTCTGATCGCAATCTGAATTTACAAATATATATATATATATATCAAATAATGAATTTATTGAAGTCATTGAACAATGATGAAACTGGTGTGAATAAAACATACATTCCAAAATAAATAAACCTTTGCCCCCTAGATAAAATAAAAAAGTCAACTAACCATTTTGATTTTCAACGAAGATGAAGCACTCATGATTTATCCAAAATAAATGATAATGACTGATCATTACCTTAAAAGTAACAATACCAAAAATTTAATGCTAAACTAAAAACTAGAAAACTATAGTGGTCCCATTTCACAGCCGATTGCCATGATTTTAATAGATCTCTTATTTCCGATTTCAAGAAAAAATAAATAAAAAGGAAAAAGTTGATATTGAGCATATACATACCGAGCATGAGCGGATAATGGAAGTGATGCATATCCGATAACTACCTGCCAAGTGAACAAATTGAATAAAGCTCCCTACAAACTTAATACGAAAAATAGAAAGGAAAGGAACTGATAGCTCAATAACACCTCCTGTATAGAATTTCAAGGAGAAAGAAATATGTTTAAACAATAAAATGAATATGAAGTCCACGCTATCATTACTTCCCAAATCCCAAACATAAATTCATGTAGAACTTACTGGTTTTGGAGCTTCAAGTTTAGTTTGAAGATCAACATGGAAGAAAGTAAATAATAGGTGATGTGATGGTGTCCAAACGGCAGGAAGTGAAACTTTTATCTCATCATGATAGCATGCAACCCTAGCACCAACGGCAACTTGTGTGTGAACATATTTCTGGAGTGATGAACCACACTCCCTTGGATGCATTGCCTGGTTGTATTAGTGGGGCCAAAGAAACAAGTATGATGAAATCTAGAAAAATGAATTCTAAATTTCAATCACCACATTTACCTCTAAAGGCTGCCTACGAGCATCAGCATCATCCTTTCTTAGCTCCACTTGTATGAATAGATTCCTTTACCGACTTAAATTCACAGTTAATGGGTACACATATAGACAATGAAAAAGTTGCAAGAATGGCTCATTTCTCATTGTTGTGCGGAAGTCAAAAGCTTGGAACTGGCAGACAAATTAACATAGTAATTTAGATTAAATGAGTTCTACACAAATAGTAATGACAGATCTAAGATAAAATGGGTCATGATATGCCAGTCCTAATGATAAGATTCTCAGATGCACAACTAAGTAGCAGCTATATTACTATCATCACATAAAGGAGCATGTAGTTTGCAAGATAGCAATAAGATCCACAACGGACTGTAAGGGTGACCGAATAACCTAACAGCAGATCCTGCACTTAGCAGCAATATATAAAATGGTGCAAGGCGCACTAAGGCAATAGGGGTCCTAGAGCCGAGGCGCAAGGCGCGCGCCTTACTGATGTGAGGCGCAATTTTTTATAATTAAAGATATATTGACCAAGTACACATAAATTTATCATCTAAATACCATTCTTGCATTCTTTCAATGTTAATTGTGATTGAACTTATAAAAATTACAAAATAATTATTAAATTTATTCAAATAATAATATTACAAAATAATTGAACTTATAAAAGTTACAAAATAATTATTAAATTTATTCAAATAATAAATATTATAGTTGAAAAATAATTTACTTAAAATATTTTATTTTCTTATTCATCTTTTTAACCAAACCAAAGAATATGGGTAAAATTTATAGAAATAACTAATGTTAATACAGTGAGAGAGAAGGAATAACATACTAGTTTAAACTATACCTTTTGGGCCATAAAAAGAGTCAACTGACTATGGCTCAATACTGAGTGTTGACCACTATTAGTAACTTTCTAAAATTTTCTACTATGATTATTCCATTCTCATTTCTTATTAATTTTTCAATAAATTATTAATTTCTTCATTTGTTGATAATAAATAAAGAATCACGTGTCAAACTGTGCCAGCAGTGGGCCCACACGCGCGAAGCACTCACCCTTTCTCCTCTTCCTCTTCTTCTTCGACAGAGATATTTCCTGGGTTTTTTCTGGTTTTTCATTTCTCCAAATTTCTCTTGCTTCTCTTTCTCCTCTCCTTCCATTGCATTTACTCATCAGTTCCCTACTTCTCTTCTTCTTCTTCTTCAACAGACTCTATTTTTAGGTTCTTTTTTCTGATTTTAAACAAGGCATCGCCTTTCACCGCCTCGGCACCTTTTTTGCCTCATGAACGCCTCTATGCGCTTTATTAAAATCGCCTCGCCTAGACATAAATAGGCGATTTGTACTCGCCTCGCCTCAGGGCCTAGGCGCGCCTCAGAATCACCTTTTTAAACACTGCTTAGCAGTATTACAAAATATTAAAAAAAACAAATAATCTATCAAAAGGAAAGGATGATCCAAAATATTAATAACAAAGGATCCCATTTTTACTATAAATAGAACTCTTAAGACTTGATCTTGTATCCCTTCCCTATGATAGATTCATCTGATTTCAGCAGTTAATAAAATTTTCCTAGCCAGAAAATAGTGAATATGCATTCAACAATTGAGCCACAAACTATGCTTAGAGATTGGAAAACAAATTGACAACTAAAACATAAAATGAAAAAAAAATGATGACAAATAGAGCAATCATATTCTCAATGCTAAGGAGTAATGTTCAACAATATCTTCCTGTAAGCTGTTAAAGATGTAATAGCTACTTGGTATTGTGAGTATGTATCTGTAATTCAAGATAAGGATAAGACCTTATCTCTTTGCTGTATCTTAGACAGATTATTAGGCAGATTATGGGGCTTAATCTTAGGGATTTATATTTTATTTATTTGTTACCTAATTTAGGGATTTTTTACTTGTATATATATCCTATATTATGGTGAATAAAAGTAGAGTGAAACTTACGGTTTTACACAGTTTCTACATGGTATCGTCTAGGGATCGATTCTACGATTTAAAAACGATGGTTTCTCCTCTGCATCCTCTGGGGCTACTCCTTCGACAGATCCTCATTTTCTTGTCGATGATTTTTCGTAACTCCCTGGAACAGCAGCAGTCACTTGCCATCGATTTACTGGGCCATAATTATCTTCCATGGTCCCAATCTGTCAAAAATCTTTCTTATCGGGTCGAGGAAAACTCGGCTATATTTGAGGGGAGAGTAAGAAACCTCCTTCCACAGATCCAGGATGTGAAAAGTGGGTGCGTGAGAATGGTAGGGTGATGTCTTGGCTAATCAATACCATGTCCACGACATTGGTACACATTTTCTCCTTTACGAAACAAGCAGCGGATATATGGCAAGTCGTTTGGAGACCTATTCTAAACACAGACAACACCCCGAACTATTTAACATTGAGAGTCGGGTGTCCAATTTGAAGCAAGATGGTCCGAGTGTTACCGAGTATTTTCACACTCTGTCAAGCTTTTGGCAGCAACTTGATCTATATGCGAGAACATGATTGGGAAACTCCTAAAGATGCAACTTTGTATGAGAAAGATACAAGCACAATGGAGGGTCTTTCAATTTCTCAATGGTCTCTCAACACTGATCGGGATCTTTGTGAAGGCTCGGATTCTTGGTACAAAGCCTCCTCTTTCCATTCACGAAGTCTTCAGAAGTCGAGAAGAGAAGAAAGCGAGAAGGTCTTTTATGCTTCTGTTGTTCCTACATCCGACAGATTCGCTTTAATTACTCAGTCTTCCTCCTCAACTAAGACTAGAAAGGGCAGAGACTGTTTGTGATTTTTGCAAAAAACTGGGCCACTTGAAGGAACAGTCTTTGGAAATTACATGGCAAGCAAGCTGGTGATTGAGATCTACTTCACGTAAAGCACCCCGAGAATCACAGTCCAATGCACAAGACAATGAGCGGTGGTGTTTTTCGGAGGAGCAACTTGCTACACTCCAAAAGATGTTTGGCAACATGAGAGGCACTAGCAATGCAAATGTGGTTTCTGTCGGAAGAAGGTACACTGATCGGGTTCTTCCCTACTGACCTTTTTAGCTACACAAGATGCTCCAGCGTGGATTATTGACTCGGGAGCATCGACCATATGACCGGGTAACAGAACATTATTTTACGCCTTTGAACCCTCATGCTCTAAGCAATCTATTAAAAAAGCAGAGGCAGTGCATCCCCTATACATGGGGTGCAGTTACATTTGCTCTTAATAAGGATATTTTCCTTAAGGAGGTTCTTTTTGTACCAAATCTTACTTGCAATTTACTCTCGGTGAGTAAACTCTCTAAGGATTTGCAATGTTGCTCAAAGTTTAATGATAATGGTTGTATTTTTTTGCCTTTGGATTGAAGAAAATGATTGGCAATGCTAGATTGCACAATGGGCTCTATATCTCTATGGCACTCCTAAATCAACTCATTCGGCTTTTACTAGTTCTGTTTCTCCTTTAGGGCAGCATGATGAAATTATGTTATGGCATTATCGACTAGGCCACCCTAGTTTTTATTATCTTGCTAAACTATTTCTGCTCTATTTATTAATAAAAACCACGATTGTTTAAATGTCATATTTGTCCTCTTGCTAAACAAACGAAAGCCTCTTATCTCCCATCTACTTATAAATCTTCTCAACCCTTTGCTTTAATCCATAGTGATGTTTGGGGTCCCTCTAAAGTGAAGAATATTAATGGGTGTCGATGGTTTGTTTCTTTCATTGATGATCATAGTAGGACTGACATGGACTTATTTAATGAAAGATAAATCTGAAACTATATCTATTTTTGAAAGGTTTTATACTATGGTTGAAAATCAATTTCAGAGTAAAATTCAACTATTCAAATCCGATAATGGGGGAGAGTTCTTTGCTACTTCTTTGGGTAAATTTTTTCAGGAAAAAGGCATTGTCCAAATTAGCTCCTGTGTGGATACACCACAACAGAATGGGGTTGCCGAGAGAAAGAATAGGCATTTACTAGAGGTAACTAGATCCTTGTTATTTTACGGACATATACCAAAATATCGTGGGGTGAGGCTTTGTTAATCGCCACTTATCTTATCAATAGAATGCCGAGTAAAGTCCTTAAATTCAAGACACCAAGGGCTGTTTTCTTAGAGAGTTATCCTCATTTCAAACCTCTTTCCCTCTGTTCTTCCTCTTAGAATTTTTGGTTGCACTGTTTTTGTAAAAAATGTGGACCCTTCAAAATCAAAATTAGATCCTAGGGCTCTTAAGTGTGTCTTTGTGGGATATTCTTCACTTAAAAAGGGCTACAAATGTTACTACCCTCCTACTAAAAAATTCTTCGTCTCGATGGATGTAACCTTTTTTGAGCAGGAACCTTATTTTACCAAAGCTACAATTCAGGGGGAGACTTGGACAGAATTCCAGCCTCTAAAACATCAGGTATACCCATTCCCATCTTCTTTGATACCTTCAGATGTTCTGCCTACTACATCTCATGATATTGAGTCTCCACCTAAATCAACTACACCAGTACATTCTCCTATTCCTGTTGATGTTCCTTCACCAGTAACCTCCCAGCTTTCACCTCCTAAAACTATTCCTCAAAACACACAGACTACAAAAAAACTCAGTGTCTACACCAGAAAGAAAAAGACCATTCCTGAGGCCATTTTGCAATCGACACTTGCCGAGAGTTGGAATTGAGTCCATTTGCCTTGGAGGATGATGGAGGTAATGAAATTTCTCCTTCTTTATTTGATATGGAAATTTTACCTATTGCTAAGAGAAAAGGGGTTAGACAATGTACAAAGTATCCTATTGTAAGTATGTTGCCTATGGAAAGTTAATGCCCTCTTTTAAGACCTTTTTACGACTTATGCGTTGATAAGGAGGAGATTCCCAAAACAATTGATGATGCCCTAAAAGACTCTAGATGGAAGAAGGTTGTTGAAGAAGAAATTCAAGCACTTGAGAAAAATGGCACTTGGATCATTCTTGATTTACCACATGGTAAAAAACCAGTTGGCGATAAGTGGGTCTTTGCAATAAAGTATAACTCGGATGGCAAAGCATAGAAAGGTACAAGGCGGGCTTGTAGCCAAGGGCTTTACACAAACCTATGGTATTGACTATAATGAGACTTTTGCACTGTAGCAAAACAAAACAATGTTCGAGTACTTCTTAGTCTTCTTTGTAAACAAAGACTGGAATCTTCACCAACTTGACATAAAAATGCCTTCTTGAATGGCAAATTAGAAGAGGAGGTCTACATGAGAATGCCACAGGATGAAGTCCGAGTTAGGAAGTCGGAAGGTTTGTAAACTGGAGAAATCTCTCTATGGTTTGAAGCAGTCACCTAGGGCTTGGTTTTGTGATTCACAAAAGTCCTTAGAGAGAATGGATATAAACAGTGTCAAGCAGATCATACTTTGTTTGTTAAAGCATCTTTCAATAGGAAGAAAGTTATCCTCATTGTATATGTTGATGACATTGTAGTGACAGGAGATGATGAAGGTGGAATCGGTCGGTTGAAGAACTTATTGAGCAAAGAATTGAAACAAAAGACCTAGGGAAACTCGGATATTTCCTAGGCATGGAGGTTGCTAGATCGAGCAAGGGTGCAGTAATAAACCGGAGAAAAAATATCTTGATTTACTCTCGAGAGGCTGGTATCTTTGGGGTGTAAACTCTTTGATACTCCTATGGAAGTGGCTCGAAGCTCAAAGGAGAAGAAATGGGAGCGAGGTTGATAAAGGTCAGTTTCAAAGACTAGTGGGAAAACTCATTTACTTATCTCGACTGGACGGATATTTCCTTTCTGTCAATGTAATTAGTCAAAGATATGACTAATCCTAGAGAAGGGCATTTAGAAGTCGCAAAATGTAATTCTAAGGTATCCGAAAGGTACTCTGGACATGGATTATTCTTCAAGAAAATCGAAGATAGAACTGTAAAATTATTTCTGATTCTAGCCGGGGCGATGAAATTCTTGATAGAAGGTCGACTAGTGGATCTTGCTCTTTTATATGGGGCAACTTAGTTACTTGGAGGAGTAAGAAACAGATTGTTGTTTCTAGGAGCGATCTTTGAAGCAGTAGTATAGAGCCTTAGCATTGGGAATTTGTGAAGGAATATGGTTACTAAGACTTCTAAGAGAGTTAAATATAGAGCATGAAGGGAAACTAGAGATCTTGGTGATAATCATCTGCTATTCGGATCGCAAAGAATCCAGTCCATCATGATCGTACCAAGCATGTGGAGATCGATGGACATTTTATTCTTTGAAAAAGTGAATGGTAGAATTATGAACTTAACTCATGTTCCTACCGAAGAACAACTTGCAGATGTGCTCACTAAAGCACTATCCAAACCAGTCTTTGATAAGTTTTTGTTCAAGTTGGGCCTATACAATGTATACACACCAACTTGAGGGGGAGTGTGAGTATGTATCGTAATTCAAGATAAGGATAAGACCTTATCTCTTTCTTTGTATCTTAGACAGATTATTAGGCGATTATGGGGCTTAATCTTAGGGATTTATATTTTATTTATTTGTTACCTAATTTAGGGATTTTTTACTTGTATATATATCCTATATTATGGTGAATAAAAGTAGAGTGAAACTTACAGTTTTACACCAATTTCTACAGGTATGACATTGTAAACGCCAAAACTAAAAGCAAAGATAAAGGTTATAATTTTCCTAACTAGAAAATAGTGAATATGCATTTAGCGATTAAGCCACAAACCATGCTTAGAGATTGGAAAATAAATCGACAATTAAAACATAAAATGAAAAAAAAATGATGACAAATAGAGCAATCATATTCTCGATGATAAGGAGCAATGTTCACCAATATCTTCCTATAATCTGTTAAAGATGTAATAGCTACTTGGTATGCCATTGTAAATGCCAAGACTAAAAGCAAAGACTAAGGTTAACTGCTTACATCATCTGCACAGATATAGAGATTTCCATGGGTATTAGATCCATTTCCAGAAACACCTTTCCCATCAGTTGCAATCCACTTGGAGATACTAGTTTGAGGTCCATCCAGACCATTTCCAGGACTCTTCGAAAACAATGTATTAGCAATAGGATCCCCAGCATCCAGGGAATCATTTGTTACACTGCCACCTTCTGATAGATTATCCATCTCAGCAAGAGCAGTCTGGTTCTTCTCAATTTCAAATTTCAAAACACCTTTTACAGGTTTATGCACTTTTCGTTTAGGATCCTATCATATCAGAAAAAAATGGCAAAAGAATTAGAAGTAAATTATGTACATAGCAGATATAGAATAACATAATATCTAGACAACTTTTGACAGAATACAAGGATTAATTGACAGATGAACAGGTTGTAGCTGATATGAATATGGTTGCAGAAACATTCAGTATACAATTAATATCTTACACACCACAAAGACCCTAAAATTGAAGTGTGCAATTGCCTTTGGCAAATTAGAGAAACAACCACTTGATTGATCGGCAATATACAGTTGTGCTATGCTTTATGGCCTAAAACCCTAAAAGCATGTAAATCACCTTTATATCGAAGGCCCAGAGTAACAAACCTTGAGATTACTCACAGCGAAACAAGCATAAAAGACTTCAATTTTTTTGGTCATCTAACTGTCTAGAAAGCAGTCCCACTGTGCTTGGAATGGTTAATGTGGAGCAAAAGGAATAATAGAACTTGTTAGGCAGCTTGCATGGACAGACCAGGAGGCACTGTGGCCTATAATGAGTATCTCCGTAACCTTCAGTTAGGCTCCATTTGTTTTATGAAAAATGCCTTGTGGAAGGAAAACGTCTTATGTTGAAAATATTCTTCCCGGATGAAAATTATATTCTTAACATAATAAAAAATAATTGTTGTTATTGCACCTTAGGAGAACTTCCAAAATTAACCAGTTAGAAAATATTCTTCACAAAGAGGAAAATTATATAGCTAACATAACAAAAAAATAATTTCTGCTATTGCACCAAAAAAGGCATCCATTAAAAATTTCATGTTAAATAAATTGACAACCTCTCCATTAAAAAGGCATCCAAGTCATTCAGAACAAACCACAAAAAGGCCAAAAAGAAACTAAACAATACCTGAAGTGACTCTTCGGTATAGCTTTCTTTAACTTTTTTTAGATTAGATATTTCAACAATAGCAGAACTACTGCTTGAGCAACACAGCTTCCCATCTGACGTGACCTTAGCAATGGACTCAAAGGCACCCTTGTGAGAACTTGAACCAGACATGCTAGGAGCAAGAGGGCTACTAGGAGAAGCAGATCCACCAGAAGCTGCTGCAATGCTGTTATCAAATAATGGAACAATGGCCCAGGCGAAAGACTCTCTGTAAGGCATTATACGGGACCACACCTGCAGCTTCTGCCTCTCTCGCTCAGTCAAGTGAACCTGTTTGAACAGAGGATAGAGAAAACATATATAAGTATTTAATTTAAGCAATCCCCAGTCCTCTTAGTATAAACAATGCACCTTTCTCCCATAATTTAAACCCTAGACCGGGATTGTTAGTATTTTCTTTCCAGGCAAGCTGATAACCTTTCAATTGCCAATGGGGTTATTTATTTATTTATTTGCATTGAGAACAATCAGCAAACTGTGAGAAACAGAGTTTTTCTCTGTGTTTTTCTTATTATTCATTAGTTAAAGAGAGTCTATTATATAGACTTTTACAGAGGTGTTTAACACCAAGTGGTTAACCTATAGGATAAGACTTTTATCCTTTACAAAGATCAAATTTAAAATTCAAACTACTAGTTAAGATAAAGATAACATACAACTCCTACTCTATCTAAAACTCTTTACAACACACGGTTATGCATACTAACTAACACAAACTGCCTTTTACTATAACCATTTTAGAAGCATGTTCTTTAACTGAATAAATTCATTCTCTTTAGAATAAGCAGGAATTTGGCCCAGCATTTTGAAAGACTCTCTCTAATAAAAGAACCTGAAGGAGAATGGAACTATAGAAAAACTTACACAGGAAGCTCATGACAACTTTACCATTACAAATTGAACCATCATTTGTAGTAAGCTTTAAACAGATGGATACTAAAATTTAAACTTTAGCGAAGTTTTGTTTTCCCCATTTTACAGTATTTCTTCCAGAATTACTGCATAACAGCTTTCTACATCCTATATTGGATCTAAATCAAGTTTGCCAAATACTATTTCCACTCTCCTCTATAGAACTTCTAGAACAACTGTACTCACATACAACTTCTCTTAAACCATCAACTGAGCCAAACAGACTATAAATTGAGATCAAGCACCAAGAAATCCAGAGAAACTCATACAACACATGTAAAGACATTGATTACTCCAGGTCAAAAGAATTTATTCCAAATTGAGGAAGTGATAATGAGGACCACAAGCACTCCCAATAACAGATAAAAAAAGTAAAGAAATAAAATCTTGATTTCAGGAGGCTAAAATAAAAAGGAAGACACAGTGACAGATGTCCATACAAATACCAATTCTTTACGTGAATAAACTGAAGGGGTTACAGCGCCTTCTTTTGTTTCAGGTTTCTCTAACTGGACTAGCAAACATATTGATGCTGAAGGAGCATCTAAATAGAATATACCACGAGGTTCTAAAGTCACTTTAGCCTGTAAAAAGTCAACAAAAAGGAAAACTTGTCGGTCATCATTCATCGAGAATCATCTCACTATTAGATAAAACAAAAGAGCATGAATGTCATTATTGCTTACATCCTGCATTTCACTCGGTAGCACAGAAAAATAAAGATCTTCTGATAATTTTTCTCTTCTCTCCCTATTATATATGCAAATGGTTCCATAGAATGGCTCTGTGAGAAAAAAGAGAGTTATCTAAGTCGGAAACCAGAGTAAAAAATGAAAGTAAAGCAACAACATGATAATGAGTCCTTAAAATATTGGGATGGAAAGCTAACCAACAATTCCAGCTTGAAAGGAAAGGGACAGAACTTTGACAGAGATCTTCAATCCACTGTAGTCAACCATCCCAAGAGAGAACAAGTTATTCAATGAGAAATAAATATAAAGGAACCAATAATTCCCAAGAAAAAAAATTTTACAGCAGCCATAAGATTCAAACCTTCCATAGTGCGTGGTAGGGGTTTCTGGGATCCTTTGACCAAATATCATTGACCTTTCATTTCCCCAGTCGAAAGCAGGTTCATAAGCTGGGAGGGGAGACTGACCAAAATGCTACAAACATATCATCAAATTTGAAAGAAAATTACCACCGAAGGGAAATAAAAGAGTCTGCATAAGCTAACAAAGTAGGAGAGAAGAAAATAGCAAGTTAATGTACAAGCAAAGCAACCTTCATAGCATTAGAGTTGGGAAATTGCCTTCCTGAGGAACTTGGCAAGTCATCATCAGTAGCATCTTCAGCCTTAATTTGTCTAGCATTGGCAAGCTGCATTTCTGCATAAAAAATAGCAAATAAGATGCTAATTGGTAAATTAATATTTACTTCAAGAAAAAGTACCTGGTAACTAAAATCTCACCAGTCTCAATATCAGTATCTGGCCCTTCAAAAATCTGATTCTGGAATGAATCAGGACAGATACTTTCGTAGTGGCCATATTTGTTATCACCTTTAATCCAATCACTTTATAGCACTGAATGAGTTCAGTTAGATGTGGCCAATGCTCCAAATTGTCATCAAACTGCGTTCAAGAAAACAGCACAAGAAAATCACCCCTGTTAATATTCACACATAAAACATAATGTACACTAATTAATCTAACATATTACAAAGTCCAAACAGACAATATGAGGCTTTACCCTTAAGCAACTACTTAATAAATAAGAAACGCTATCTATTATCTTCCTAGTTCTGAATAATTTGCTCGGGTAAGTGCAAAAATAAACATATATAAAGAAATGCAATATAAAAGAGACGAAGAGAGAATGAATGACCAAAGGATCCAGCTTGAGATGAGCTAGCGAATGTCGAGGTATTCTCCGAAAGCGATACGCGCCACTCCCGTTTCCATTGGTAGCAGCATTGCTATCCATTACACCAGGTTCTGCGTTTTTAGAAAGAGAAATTAATCTTCAAAAGTAGGAATCAGCCGAAATGCAATGTGAATTCTGCAGATCTGAAACAAAAAAAAACACACAGAGCTCTGGCAAATGAGAAGGGGGGGGGGAAGAATACCTAAAGACGACGGATCGATTAGCTACAGCAAAACAAGAGATCTGATAGAGAAGGCTGAACCCACAGCTACGCAAGTTGAGGCGTAAAGAGCAGGGGAAAGGGCCACGGACGCACTACAAAGAAGCAGGAGTCAATATCACTCTCAAATCCGGAAATCAGAACTGTCGTTTTATCTCATTCATTTCCCAGCTCCCGATCTTGTTCTCGTCTAGTCTCATCTCGTCTCGTCCCGTCCGGCTGCTATTTTAAGCTCGGGTATATTATATTTCATCGTCAAACTTTCTTCTTATTCTTATTTTTGTCATTCAAATTTAAAGCTTTTCAATTTAATCACTAAACATTAGAAATTGGATTTTGCTTTCGTCACTACTCCATTGAATTAGACACTAACTAATATTAGGCACTAACTAATATTTTATTAATTGAAAAAACTTTGATAAACGAGCCATGTAAACTAGCCTTTTAATTTTAGGAGTGTAACCCCCTAAACCCGGCCCAGATGAAATGGGCCGAATCTAGAAAGTCGTGTTGAAAACTTTTCCCTCAGAAAATGATTTTAGGTTGAATTATAGCGTAATTCAAAGTAATCGATTAAATAAGTAAAACTCAATAAATATTTCAACTATTATAAAACTCAATCTTTTAATTACTGTTCCGATAATTAATATAATATCTAAAAACAAATTCGTAAATGCATGCATCCAATAATTTCCCAAATGGTAAATAGTTCCAATGTCCGAAATTACATAATTATCCCAAATAACATAATCAATAATTTGAAAGACTACTTAAAAATAGTTTATACTTATGATTAAATATCCGAATAAAACACGAGATGCTCCAAGTACCGAGTCGCCTAAGAGTCTGAGTATATCTAAAAGAGAAAGACTTTAGGGATGTAAGCTAAAGGCTTAGTGTAACTCTAAAGTGCAAACAAACACAAAACAAAACATTATTCAATTTACTGATAAAGTCTTTTAAAACACATTAAATCAAAACAAAACTCATCATACTGAAATGATGTCTGATGCACATGAAATCTCAGTACCCAAACTCCGATACACTGACCCAAGAGTAAGGTTCCCCAAAACCTACTCTCTTCATCGTCACCATCCGAAATGGAACTCAGCCCGAATGGTGGAACCACTGATCCGAAACGGAATTCAGCCCGAAAGGTGAAACCGCTAAACTTCCCCGAACAATCTCAAACCATATACCCCCAATGTTATGATGTTGATGTTAAAATCTGAATCTCATCCGAAACTTGAATTGTTAAAACTCAAGTTACAAAATCTTATAAATCAAATGTTTCAGTATTTCCGTAAATCTGATATATCACAATTTTGTAAATCTGATTTTTAGTTAAAACACAGTCCGATATGCTATCATGATAATCGAAACATTCACAAATCACAAAACAAAACAAATCACGCAAGATGTAAATATCTCATTTCACACAAAAATATAGCACAGTAAGAAAAACATAAGTTTATAGCACAAAAAGAGACACACCTTTAGCGGCCAGAAGCTCTAATGCCGAGAAAGACGAGTCTCACGCTCAAGTCTAGTTAAATCAAAACATGAAGACCCCGAAGAACGCGCATGGTCAATTTGAACAATTAGACGATACCTCATTTTTTGGGCGTTTATGTACTCTTTGCCATGGAAAGCACCGCATATCCTAACTGCTACTCTAACATCCCATCCTATTTCTGCAAAATCCAGTTTTTCCATATGAGAACTCAGTGAAGTGCAGCATTTTGAACGAATGGTCACATAATGTGCAAGGAGTATTGATTCTATATCTGGTATACTAACCCCTCTACAGTCTTGTGAATAGTACAACTTTTCAGACTAATGAGCAATCAATTGTAATCATCTACCAATCAATTTATTGCATTTTATGCCGATGTGTTCTATTCCTCAAGAGGTTTATCATCTGATTAAGTTCTAACTTCTAAAAAAATGGGAGGTCGATTGTTCACGTAGTCTACATATAACAAATTCTAATATCACATGGGTTGTCATTGCATGAAAAGAGCATCCACTGCTAATACCCTCCACTTGTAATGCTCACAAAGCAAGTTCAGAGCATTGGAGCAGCATATTCTGATTTCATCGCTGCAATCATTGAACCACCCTCCATATTTTGTAAACCTGATGTTTGATATTGGATTGTTGTGTTCTGCAGCGAAAAATCACTTTGGGCTGGAAGTAAGTTCGAACAGGACTCGTTATAGTAAAATGTGATCATTTAGAGCGAGTCATCCTTCCGGCATTTTATGATGGTTACCCCATTTCTTTCATAAAATGCCATGTTTCCACTATTTTGGAAAACTCAACTGCAGAATTTATACTCCAATATTGACTTTAAAAATAATAGGAATGGAAGAACTCTTACTCCTAGTAGACTTTTATAATATTGATTTAGTACACGTCTTGGGATAATAATATCCTCTGAAAACATGACAAATTCTACATACTTCTTCCATGATGGGGGTAATAGTACTACGGTCTATTATATTATTATTGATGCACTAACTTATAATGAAACTTTTAGTTAATTCCAAAAATAATTCTATCACCTAAAAATTTCATATCCCCAAGTATATCCTTTAGGATTAAGACTTATTGGTTAGATTCGGTTTATGTCAAAAAAAACATTTCATGGTTTTCAATTTTTTTTTTCTGTTAAGTAAGTTTTTTTTTTTACCTCCAATATCCACACCAAGAGCAACAGGTCATAACCTGAAGATACCACTACAACAGATCCACTCGAAAAACCACCAGCAATTTTGTTGGGATCATAGGGACTTCTAATAGGCATGCAGCAATCACGAAGGACGGCAGAAAAATGAACCGATGAGCACGGCGGTGCTAATGCAACAAAACCAAAATCGAGGGAAGTGAAGGAGGGGCACTGCGGTGTAAAATAGAACCGAGCGGTTCTGAGCTATTTCTGAGCAAACAACGGACAACGCGAGAGATCTGAAGGGAGGGTTTTGATCGGACGAGGGTGGAGAGTACACTGATGGCCTCAAAACGATGATTGGACGACGATGAGTGGCCGATCAGAATGTGATCGGAAACAAAAGGTATATGAGTGTTATGCAGAGAGGTGAAATAATGGAGATGAGTGCTGTAAGTTCAAAATATGGCAAATCCCCCCAAACATCTCCATTCTGAAAATGGGATTAAATACCCAAGAGAAAATACATTCTGTGTTTTGAATTTAAATGTGATTTCAAACTTAGTTTTGAAATTATTTTTGATATAACAAAAAGGATGAGAGATAAGTTTAAAAAATTTAATTTCAAAAAGAAAAATGGAAGATTTAATATTTTCACAAAATATTCTCTTTTTCTAAAATTATTTTTCTAAGGGGGTTTTTACAAAAACAAATTTTCAAGTGGTTTCGTTATATCAAAAAGGGAAAGATTGTTGAGATATTTGATTTTAATTTAACTGAAATGAAAAATATTTTTGGACTTAAACTAATTTGCAAAAATATTTCAAAAGTTCATAAACTTGAAAAATATGTTTGAAATATTTTTAAAGAGTTTTTGACTTGTTTAAATGCTTTCAAAATAACCCAAAAGTCAAAAACAGGCCATGTGTACTGATACACCTGTAGTGTATCGATACCCAGTCAGTTGTACCTATACCCATTTTACCCATACCGATTCGTCCCTTTGTTTTTCCAAAACTCTAAATTTCAATAGCCAAAATGAGTATCGATGTGGCTTAGACCATACCAATACGAAAGGGTCTGTACCGATACCTAGTGTAAAAATGACCAACGACTCTTTCTATTTTGAGGCAGGTACTAATACATAAAGCTCGTGTACCAATACGCCATGCACCAAACTGTATTTATTGCTAGAATTAAAGTCCCCAACGGCTCCAAACCAACCATATCGACTATAAACGACTAGTAGCTCATTCCACACTTTAAAAGAAGACTTGAGACACTTAAGATAAAAAGAGAACACATCCAAGCATAATGATCAAGAGAAATTGTCTTTAAGTCTATCAGCAAGAAATTATCATGTTTCAATTTTTCATTGAATAGATTAAAAGAAAAATTGAATTTTTGATAGAGCACGCCATGTCTTGTCTCCACCAGAGCTCTATAATGGAAGAAAGGAAAGACATATATAAATAGAAATGCTATATCTGCACATGTTTAATAAATACAAGTCCTCTTTTCGTACGCACTTCAATCATATTCTAAATATTTCTTCATTTCTCTTGTATATAGTGTATAAAGAGTGCTTAATTGTTTTTTTTTTATCTTTTGCACTCTTGTGAGCTTAAACATTTGTATAAACACCTACCTTGTGAGCTATTTAATTTACCAAACAAACCTTGTAAAAGGGAGAGGTTCTAGTTTAGCCTAAGGAAAAACTATAGTGGTTCTATCTTAGCCATTGAAAGATAGGATTGTAAAGGTTACCCCTTTGACTTGTAAAAAGGAAGAATTCATAATAGTGAATTGGGAAATCCTTAGTGGTGTGCTAAGGTAGTGGATGTAGACTCGGTTGGGTAGTCAAACCATTCTAAAATAATCACGCAATATTGTCCACTATTTTTTGATTTTAGCCAATTCATTATGGAAGCAAATTCAAACCTATTGGCACAATCGATTAGAGTGCATCGAGCTTATCATACCTTATATATTCAAAAAAAGCCTTGGACTAAGCAAAATGGGCATAAATTAATCTGGATAAAGGCTTAAACTAATTAAGTTCCATAAATATTTTCTACGGAAAAATAACCACCCAATACTACAACATTATTTTCTTACATATCATCCCACAATATCCACAGAATCACTCTGACAGATGGGGGAATATTTTAGACAGAAATAAAAAATCAAGCTCATTATTAAATTTTCAAAATTATTTTTTTCTTCATTGATGAGTGTGTAAATGATCTATTTTGTACGCCATTTTTACTTGTCTTTTGCATGTTTTGAAGCCCATATAGATTGCATTTAGGTTAGATTGTATATAATTGCATATAGATAGTGAGTTACACCACATGTGTTTTAATGTCATATATATTGGTGCTTTTTATGGGAAAGGTGGTGCTTTGTGGTACATGTGCAGGATGTTAGTATGTGCTAGAGCAGAAGAGTAGCAGATCTCATGGCTGGATTTGATGAGGTATAAAAAGTTGGAGATGAATCTACTTTTGCTCACGTGGACTTTCTCTCTGGTATAGAACATTAAATATAGCGGGAAATCAATGGCTTTCTTTAATGAAGCCGCAGGCACTTTAAGGTACTAAAGCCCTAATTTCACCGCCTATATAAGAGAGACTTAGACGCCAATTCGAGAGAGTTGCGGAGAACCACCAGAGTAGAAGCTAGAGAATTCTCCTCACGACAGGCGCCATCGAGAGCTGCTGACGAAGTGGGATGCCTGCAGCAACAGTTGGACTGCAAAAAAGGAGTTTGTCAAGGACGCTGGACTCTTTTCTTTTCCTTGCTTAATAAACTGTCGCACTTAATACCTTTTATTATGGATGTTTTAAGCTCAAACATGAGATAAATACTTTAGTTGGGATTATTGCGTCCTATGATTTTATGTTTTGATTACTTTATTATAATGCTATAGTTGTTTTCACTTTATCTATTATGTTCATTGTTCTTTATGCGTAGTTATTGTAAGAGCTATCGAGAGAGGCCTTTTAACTATTGACTTATGGCTTAATATCGAGAGAGTTAGGTTATACAAACGTATACAGTGGGGCTAAGTTGTTAACTTAGTCTTAATATGTCTTAGACATAAGTTTAGGGTTTTAACGACTAAAAGGGAGTTCTTAAACAAATAAGAGAATTGTTAGGGTTCATGCAGATATGTATTACCTTAGCTTTAATATTATTAACTTTTAGGCATCGAGAGAGTCATAAGTTCCTTAAAAAATCATGTCGAGTAGATAAAGATCTTGATGGTTTACGCAGAAATGTATCGTTAGTTGTTGTAACATTGTAATAAGTATTCAAGCATATATCCTTAGCAATAATCCCAACTTCCATAATTATCTGTTATTTGCCGCAGTTGTTCGTCTTAATCATAGCTATTTTAGTTTTAATTGTTTTAGTTTTAATAAATCAACAACCACCATCACTTGCAAACACATTCTTAAGCCTAAGAACTTCATAGTTATTAATCCAATCCTCGTAGGTTCGACACTCTACTTATCACTTTATTACTTGATTCGAGTATACTTGCTCTAAAGTGCATCATTATTCGACAAACATCAAGTTTTTGGTGCCGTTGTTTGGGATTGGCAATTGATAATTACGTTGTAATTGCGCCCAAGACTTTATTTTTCTTGCATTTAATTTTCGTTTTTGTTTTTATTTCTCAGGTTCGTTCTAGTGCATGACCAGAAGTTCCAACATATAACCTATTTTTCCATTAGATACATAGATTTAAAAGACTTTGAGAAATTTATGCCAAGATAAAAAGAATATGGTGAACGAGAACGATAGGAACGACCGTAAGAACGAGCGAGAACGCGGTGTACGACCAGTTGATGGATAAGGAGTTATCAACGCAACTTAAGGAGATGGCCAAATACGACAGGGGGATCCACCCCTGCCAGAATCAGAAGGCCCATTAAAATGCATATCAAGTCTATTATCAACAACCTCAACCCATCGATTGTTGTACCAGATCTAGGGACAGCCCACTTTGAGCTAAATCTCGTTATGTTCAACATGCTCAAAACAATTGGACAATTTAAAGGATCAGCAAGAAAGAATGCTTAAGAGCATATTCAATCTTTCCTGGAAGTTTGTGACTGCTTTAAACAACCAAGGATTCCAGATGATGCCTTGAGACTCAAGTTATTTCCCTACTCCTTGTGAGATCGAGCCAGAGCATATTTGAAGACTTGTTTCTCAAGATCTATTACATCTTGGGATGAATTGTGCAGCAAGTTTTTGCACAGATATGATCCACCGAACGTGTACAATAAAAAATGTAGTGACATCATCTCATTTTAACTATGACGATGAATCCACGTATGAAGCTTGGGACAGATACAAAGACATGTTATGCAAGTGCTCGATTCTTGGATTCCATGATTGGGTACAAGTCATAACATTCTATAATGGCATCACGCACCTACTAGGATGATGATTGACTCGTCAATATTTTAGACCAGATAGCCAACACCGACTACCGGTTCCCAAGGGGGAGATTGAAGCCCAAACCTAAACCTTCTGGAACACTTCAGTTAGATGAATCTCAGATTGTAGCGACTCAGCTCTCTACCATCACAAACATGCTCAAGAATATACAAGGATCATCTAACATCTGAGAGGCCAATATAGTGCAATACACTTGTGAGCATTGCAAAGGGGAACATCAGTCAGGTGAATGCCCTCAACAATAAGAATCTGAATGCTACATAGAAAACAACAACCGTAAAAACAATCCATATTCTAACACCCACAACCCATGGTGGCAGCAACATCCTAATTTTGGTTGGGGAGGCAACAATTAAAATTCAGGAGCACAATAGAATACCTGTAATAAACCTCATAGATTCTAACAAAAGAGTCAGAGACGAAATCATGGAGCTTCTAACTCCAATTCTAATTTTTTAAAAATTCTTATCAAAATTTTATGGACATTACCTGTATTATTTTGCAGGATCAAGTAGCCCATTTGAAGAACCATATCGACATACTCACAACACAAACTGCCATGTTACAAAACTAACAATCGATCATGCAAAACAACAATGTCTCTATACGGTACTTGGAGACACAAGTTGGGCAAATTACCTAGATGTTGAAAGTACGACTATCAGGTGGACTACCTAGTGATACTGAAGTCACTAAGGCCTTTAATGCAGAGTAATGTAATGCCATCACACTACATAGTGGCACACAACTGAGGATAAAAGCCAAGTTTGGGGGAGATTCTCACATAAATCCCACTCTAAGCAAGCCATCCATCGATGTTCCTACATTTAAAGAACCAATTCCTGTGTCTAATACAGTGAGCGAACTTGCTACTGATGGCAAATGAGATAAAACCAAGGATACACATGTATCTAGTAAACCATATGACAAGGCCAGACCACCTCCTCCATTCCCACAACGATTGAAAGCTCATAAGTAAGATATCCAGTACTAGAAGTGTCTGGATATACTTAAACAATTACACATCAATGTCCTACTCTTGGAGGCCATTGATCAGATGCCAATCTATGCAAAATTCCTAAAGGAGATCGTGACAAAGAAAAGAATAGTGAGTAAAGTCGAAATTGTTGCTACGGTGGGCGAGTGTGTGGCTGTGCTTAGTGATTTGCCACCAAAAATGAAAGATCCTAACAGTTTTACCATTTCATGCTCCATAGGCCATAACTACTCTGGCCGTGCTCTATGTGATCTCGGTACAAGTGTTAATTTGATACCAAAATCTGTGTTCAAATGACTAGGGATAGAAAAAGCTAAACTAACAACGGTGATCCTTTAGTTGGTCGATCGATCTCAAATTCGACCCGAGGGTAGAATTGAAGATGTTCTGGTTAAGGTAGATAGGTTTATCTTATCGGCTGACTTTATCATCATCAACTGTGAAACTGATGAGAATGCTTCTATTATTCTAGGGAGTCCATTCTTCCCACCGGACGTATTGTGATTGGTTGTGAAAAAGATGAATTCATTATGAAGATGAACGACCAAAAGATCATATTTAATGTCTTCAACACAGTCAAGTACACAGATGACTATGAAGTAGGGGTAAGAAAAACTTGACTCAATTTGAAAAAACTGAATAACTCGACTCGACTTGAGGCGAAAATACTCGACTCGACTCGTCTTGACTCGACTCTAAATTCCATAATCTCACTCGACTCGAAAAAATTTCAAATAAAGTTTGAGTTGTAAAATAAAAACTCAAATAACTCAAAATTTTTAGTAATTAATGGATTTATTTTTAAGTTTGAGATGAGTCTCTCAATTTTTTATTATACATATACCGATATATAAAAATATGAAGAAATATTGCAACATATGAAAAAATATGAAGAAATATATATATATATATATATATCTTATATGATTAGAGAAAGTGATTTAAATTGGAATCAAACCGTACTATAACATGATAAATAATTACAATTAAATTTTTATAGGAACTCGAAAACTCGACTCGAATCGAAAAAATTTCAAATAAAGTTTGAGTTGTAAAATATGACGCGTCAACTCGAATAACTCAAATTTTTTTGACTCAACTCGACCGAACGCTTTCCCCTACTATGAAGAATGTCAGATTGTACACTAAAAAATCATTCATTGAAGAAAATTTGCAAGAGATATGTTGCAACAATGTACTTAGCGCTGCGTAGCAAGCTGAGTTTGATAAGGCCATACAAGAAGCTGAGTTAGAAGGTAATGTTGAGATCGAATAATCCAATGTTGTTCTTACCATGATAGATATGACTTTTGAACCTTTGGATTATGCTAATTTTAAATCTCCCAAACCATTACTTGAGCATAGCCTAGACGCTAGACCAAACCGAGCGAGCTACGAAAGATTTATATAGAAAATGGTCCATTTTTTCACTTTATCTTATCTAAATGCATAATTAAGTCCTAGGGTGATCATGCTAGCAGCGGTGAAATTTACAACTCAATCGGGCGTCGAATTGACATCCAATTGTACGAGATTACATTTTTATAGACCAAATTGTAATTTCTAAAAATTAAGAGGACTTCCTTAAAATTAGGTTTACCAATCCTCAATTATTTAGGTTTCATGCATACATGTCAAAATTCAGCTTAAAATGACCATCTAGTTGCATGCACGACAACCATGGACCAAACTGCAAGATTTCAAAACTTAAAATGAGCATATAACTAAAATAACAGTCTTTGGTGTTGGTAAACAGGTTTTCGGATTGGTACTGGACCAAATTATGCAAGTGGTTTTAAAACCACCCGTACAAGTTTCGAATCAGGCCTTCAGAGTCTAAAACTCGTACCGATACGACTCCTTGCGTATCACAACCCATAGCCAAAATTTGATTACATGTTTCGAAACCAGGGGCAGGTTTCTAAACCCTGGGCCTGAAATGAGTAATTTGACTGGTTTTTCAATCCCGAGGTAACTCAAACATGTTCCAAACATTGCATAGGCATCATACATCAACATAGGCATAATTTCCACAACATTCAAACAAGCTAGGCACACAAACACACAAGAAAGAATCATGCATTTACCTATAGGCATGCTTCCTACCCAACATGCAATTCTTGCCCCAAACCCCTCATTCAAGCATAACAAAACTCATACAAGTCCAAAACATCAAATGAAACTTGTCCAAATCAGGGAGTAACCAAAACAACCCTCCCAATTACAACTTGGTCACATTGCCTCTTATTACTACAAAGTACTTATAAAACCATACTTGAAATTGCTTCGCCCTTGGATTAATTCTTGCTTGCTCGCTGTACAAAAATGCTTACTTCTCTGCATTGATGAGAAATGAGAGTGTAAGCTTATAAAGCCAAGTGAGGGAATCTCAAAAACACTCATCAATACATTTAAAACCATTTAGTTTCCAAATATGTATTCAAGCTCATGCCAAAACATCTTATGCTTCTTTCATCTTTACAAATATGCACTTTTAAACATTTGCATCTTATGTATCATGGATTTCTAGCAATAAACTTAATTTAAGCTTTCTAATGATAAAATCTCAAAATAGCAAGCTTAAAGAGCAACACATGTATAAATCATTTTATACAAAACATAATCCATTTCTCATGATACATTATATCATATATTGGCATTCAAGTGACTCAAAACCAATTCAATTCTATTTTATAAAAACACATCGGATACACAGATTTCCCAAGTGGTTCCTTCGACCACTTTACATACATCCTCGAACTGGAGCAGCCCTCAACAATTATAATGTATAAATCACCAGTGGGAGAATTGGCACACTCTTGACCCCTTGACTGCTGCGGTTCTCATGGTGGAACATGGCACGCTCTTGACCCCTCGACACAGATAAGGTGAATTATTATAGTGCACTTTAAACCATATAGCTAGCCAACTATATCAGATAACTTTTAATCTCAGCCACTTACCAATATACTCAATAAAACCACATTACCTTATTGTTTTTCATATGCATCAAATCAAGCCAATTTCCAATACATTAAACCATGTATGTTAGTATTCTCAAAACTCATTTCATAAAACATTTGTCATACTCAATAATAATCACATATGATCATTTGCAACATCTTTCATTTCTAAAACATGCACATAACAGTAAGTAATCAAAACTACAAGCATGTGCATAAGATTGTATTTTACAAAACCAAAAACGAGAGCGAGGTCAACCAATACTTACTTTCAAGCTTAGACAAGTGTTTTAGACTTAATCTAAACTCCCCAAAATCATTTTCAAACCTTTTAAAAGCAGTAAACCACTTTTCCACTCACCGACAATGCAACGCTTCTCTAGCCGAAGCGAAATCAAGCTTCCGAAGCTTCTGGAACCTCTTCAAAGGATGAATGATCTATATCCCTTGTTTTATCCATACAAAAATAGAGGATTAATGCACTTCCATGCATCTCTAAACACAGCAGCACATCTCCTCAGCTTTGCCTCACTAAAAACCACCATATGCTTCTTTAAAATAACCAAAGTCACAACCAAACTTCATCTAAACAAAGCCCAGCCATAACCTATTGATTTTAACATCTTAAAAGCATCAATTAACATCCAAAAACATCAATATAACAACCTTATAGCTCCAACAACCTTACAACACCAAGATCACCTCAAAATCCAACTATATACAACCTACAAAATTAGCAATTCACATAATTTCGGCATTCCTTTTATTAATCTTTTCTCATAACATTAAAACATGCTTCAAATGTGATCTAAATCAATTAAAATCAACACAAAATTAGATCCACATTAAGATCCACCAAATTTCTCATCAAAACTCAATTAAAACAATTACTCATGATTCCATCAGAAAAACATAACAAAAATCAGTTGTAAAGGATCAAGAATTTGGGAATTTCAATAAATAACCTTTAATTAGAGGAGAGAAATGAAAATCATCTCTAATTGCTGATTTCTCCCTTAATTGGCATGTTTTGAGTGAAATCTTCAAGAAAGAAAATAGGATTTGGTGTAGAAATCAAAGGAATCAATTAGGAAATCAAAAGGAAATCTAAAAGGAATGATTCCTGGGAATTTTAAAGCAAAATTGATAGTTTGGCTACTGAGAAAGTTGAGGGAAAAGTAGTTACGTAAGAAAATAAAATTGGTTATTAAAATCCTCTTAATCATATCTATATTATTTTTATTAAATAACCTTTTAAAACCATTTAAAAATAGCCCAGATGAAGGGAAAATCTGATTAAAAAACTTTGTTAAATTAGCTCCTTAAAGATTCTAAGTTTTTACCCTTTTAAGATTTAGTCACCAAAAATAGTTTTGAAAACTTTAAATTTTAGTCACGAGACCAAAATATGTTTTAATTTCTTTAAATTGAGTTTCCCAAAATCCCTTAGAATATTAATTAATTTTTTTTCTAGAATTTTTCCATATTTTATTTTAACCAGGAACCATTTATTAAGAACTAATTCCTGAAACTAGCTCGAATCGCCTAATCTGGTTCCCCTGAACTGTCTAATCGATCTAACTAACATCTAGGCCCAAATTTATAGCGTTACAGATCATTTACCGGTACTTGATCTTAACCCTCTTCCCCCTCAACTAAAATATACATTCTTAGGGGAGAATAATGTGTTGCCTGTTGTTATCTCTATTTGCTTAAAACCTGCCTAAGAAGCCAAATTACTAAATATTCTATCTCAACATAAAAAATCTTTTGGGTGGAATATAGCTGACTTGAATGACATAATTCCTACTTTGTGTATACATGAGGTTTTTCTTGTTGGCAATCACAACGGCGTAACAACTCCACAATGGAAACTCAATCCAATTTTAAAGACTATAGATGAGAAAGAAATTATTAAATGACACGATGAACCTATTTATCTCATCATCGATGGCACATGGGATCACGACCAACCACCTTTCGTTTATCAGTGCTTAAACAAACTTTTTAAGGTGTTAAAGTGGTTGACAACTTACAAGGGAGCACCCGTCCATCGCGATAAACACTCCGCCACCTTATTAGATGATTAAAACTTTAAGCTTTTACCCTTTTTATTTTTTTTTGCATTTTTAAATTCCTGTATTTTTATTTTATAATTTTTCTTATTAGGATTAGGTTGTCTTTATAACAAAAATTTGTTAATTTTGGCAGTTATCTCACAAGGTTATTTGTTGGTCCCTCAACAAAATCAAGATTATAGACTTTTTGATCAACTGAATATTCTTTTGAAAAAAGGGAGAGAATATTTGTTGTCTAAATACTATTTTTCCCTGATAATCATTATACCGATTTTCTCTACCCTACTTTACCCTACACACTATTCACCCACCGTCAAATGCATTTCCATCAATTATACACAATTATGCCCATCTTTCCCTCCTTCACCACGTAACTTTGAACTCTTCAACTCCTTCATAACCCTAAAAAAACAGTGTTTCCCTATCTTTTACGTTCTTGACATTTACTCACATCCTGAACGCCTTTCTCTTTACATTATTCTATCCTTCAAACATGGCCAAAATAAGAATAACCAAACGCGCCAGTATAAGTGCCCCTCCAGTCACCCCAAAACCCACTATAACTATACCATCTCTGAAATCATCTACTTTGAAGTCTCGCCGCACCACGCAGGCCAGAAAAGAAGTTAACCCTCACCGAATCTTTTACAATCTGGAGATGGAGGAGTGCTACAAGATCTTCCAGAATAGAAAGCTACTACCGAAAGAAGGCTTAGAGTTTATCAGGACACACAGACTCCAGTTTGACGACAATATCTACTCTGTGATTTAAGCCCATAGATGAGAAGAGTTTGTCCAGCAACCTGGGCAGATAAACGTTTTTGGGTGCGCGAGTTTTATTGTTATATCACCAAAGACGATGACATCACTACATTGTTCATGGAAAATGGCAAACTTCTCCTCCGAGATAATCAATACTCTGTTTGACCTTGATAATGTAGAGGACGACCATAAAGATTTTGCATCGACAGCGACCAAGGTCACCTATGATGAGGTACTGAATGACTTATACATTTTAGGACTGTGTGGATATGAAAATCGACCACTCACAAGATTGTGAAACGGGTTGACTTGAAACCAAACCCTAAGTATTAGATCCATTTCATGAACACACGCATGAGACCCACATGACACCACTCTACTATCCACACCGATAAAATACTTCTCTTATACTCTATAATGACTGGCCGATGAATTAATGTTGGGAGAATGACATATGAATCCATTGTGAGCAAAGCAATGTCTTTAGTCCAAAAAATGCCTCTTTTTTCCTAAGTCTAATAACTGCATTGTGTGAAAAGGCACACATTCGGACTAACACTGACGACTTAGTAGTAGAATATTATACAGGGACACTCCCAAAGGAGATACCACGGCTTAAAAGCCCTGTGGCCAGTACAACACCCTTCAGTACCACAACTACCAGTTCTCTGCGTACTACTATACTTAGAGCTATGACAGAATTCTTCAAGCCATTCTTTAAATATGCTAGAAAAATAGATCTAGCCATAAGAGCTATGTTCAATCAATTATCCTCAAGATCTACTGAAGCGTTCCCTGAGTGTTATTTTACCGAGCCTTCTACTACACAATTGACTAGAGAAGAAGAAGATAGAAAAAGAAGAAGATGAAGAAGAAGTGAAAGAGAGAGAAGAAGATAAAATCCTTCACAGCCCTCTAGCAGTGCAGCAACCATGGGGCCAAGTCACTCCTCCTATCAAAGCATTACCCACTCTAACTCCATATGTCACTACTCATAAGTCTTAAACCAAGGTCACTGCTGGTTGAGTCCTTGAGCTTATTAAGGAGCTACAAGCATACTTGGGGCACCGACCCCCATTACCCATCTCTTCAGATTCTTCCGTATCCACCACTACTCATATGCAACAAGATACCCCTGCTTCTCTTGAAAATAATCAGGTACCACAAGCGCCTGCTCCCACCGTACCCTGATCTGGGCGACGGACAAAGAGTCAAGTACGCTGTGCTACACCAACCCAGTTACTCTCTGGGTTAGTTTTTCTTTTTGTTTACTTTTTTAGTTTAGTTTTCTTTTTGCATATGCATATTTTCTTTTCCTTAATTTGTTTTTCTTTTGCATTGGGGACAATGCTCTTCTCAAGTTTGGGGGAGTACATACACATATATTTATTAGGTTAAATTTAAAAATTTTAAATTTTTAAAACCTGTAAATAGCCTAATATGTTTGATAGGTTCCCTTTGCTATGATTCTTTTGATTCTGAAACTGCTGTTGCGTTGATCGTGACTTCCTATGATGAATCTATATTAATGCTTTACAATGTGTTAGGAGCTTTATGTTTTAAACTTAATGATAAATCTATTGTAGTCCTTAAAAACACATATTGCATGCACTCTAAAAACTTAAAAAACCTTAAGGAAGCTATAGGTCGACTCTTTGATGCCAAAGTATGAATCAATGTGAATGAACTAATGTCAATGTAGCAATTTAAAGGCTTAAAAACTCCCTAAAAATCAAGAAAAATCATTAAGACTTGATAATATAAACAAAACTGTTAAGGGGCACTCTTCTATGCATCATGCTATCTTAGTACACTAGGTGAGTTATGTTTGCTCCATTTAACTTTCTCTGGTAGGAATGATAGTACTGGCAAAGAGTGAATAAAATTCTTCATGGGATGACATTACTCGCAGGGCTCAGGGATGTACAATTTGCTCTACTCCATCTTCAGGTCTGAAAGGTAAGTGTGATAAGTTGAAGCCTCGAGGATACAATTTTTAAACTTAAAAAGAAAAGGGAGAAAATGTGTTGAAAATGAAAATAATATGTCGAGGCAACAATAGAGAGAAACCCTTAAGTTTATCTAAGGCTATTAAGTAATGAATGCATGTAACTTAACGCACACTGCACCTACAATAGATTTGCTCTTTGGAACAAAAATGTAAGCTCTAATGCATTGCGTCTCATTGACATAGCTGAGGAATGAATTACTGCTGCAGCATGACTTGGAATCTATGTAATCATAGCTTAGTGGAACCTTAGGACTTATGGGATGTTTACTGTCTTTATTCTCCATTTTTATTTTTTCTTGTTTCTATTTTGCATTGCTTGAGGATAAGCAACAGTTCAAGTTTGGGGGTATTTGATGAGAGTGTAAATGATCTATTTTGTATGCCCTTTTTACTTTTCTTTTGCATGTTTTCAAGCCCATATAGATTGCATTTAGGTTAGATTGTATATAATTACACATAGATGGGGAGTTACACCACGTGCGCTTTAATGCCATATATATTGGTGCTTTTTATGGGAAAGTGATGCTTTATAGTGCATGTGCAGGATGGTGATAGATGCTGGAGAAGTGCTGGAGTAGAAGAGTAGCAGATCTCATGGCTGGAGCTGACGAGGCATAAAGAGTTGGAGATGAATATACTTTTGCTCATGTTGATTTTCTCCCTGATATAGAATATTAAATATAGTAGGAAATCAATGGCTTTCTTTAATAAAGTCGCGTGCACTTTAGGGTACTGAAGACTTAATTTCACCGCCTATATAAGAAAGACTTGGACGCCAATTCAAGAGAGAGCGATTATAGACAACAATCCTAGTCTGAAACTTGCGGAGAACCACCAGAGTATAAGCTATTGAATTCTCCTCATGACAGACGTCATCGAGAGAGGCTGACAAAGTGGGAGACCTGCAACAACAGTTGGACAGCACGACAGGAGTTTATTGAGGATGCTGGACTCTTTTCTTTTCCTTGCTTGATAATCTGCCGTACTTAATACCTTTTATTATGGATGCTTTAGGCTCAGACATAAGCTAAATACTTTAGTTGAGATTATTGCGTCCTAGGATTTTATGTTTTGATTACTTTATTATAATGCTATAGTTGTTTTCACTTAATCTATTCTATTCATCGTTCTTTATGCGTAGTTATTGTAAGAGCTATCGAGATAGGCATTTTAACTATTGATTTGTGGCTTAATATCGAAAGAGATAGATTATAAAAATGTTTATAGTGGGGCTAAGATGTTAACTTAGTCTTAATCTGGCTTAGAAATAAGTTTAGGGTTTTAAAAGTATAAAAACGAAGATTAAAAAGAAGCAAGCATGATAGTTATTTAACTAAACTATAGACATTAATTGCAATAATAAAACATATCCCTTATTCACCATTTTTTTCATATTATGGCAATTCACTAACATGGAACATGACAAAGCTTATAGTTTTAGCAATCAATAAAGTTCTCTTACCTGTAACTGGTAGTTCCAGATGCATACAGATTTAGTATACAAACTTGCTAAATTCTGGTAGTTAGAAATTATCATGGTTCTGTTGGATGGAGATCCACTGATTTAATCGCTCTGACCTTTGAGCAAGTTTCCTCTAATCCAAACATCACATTTAAAACATTACTCAATGTCATAACCCGTTTTGACCCCCAAACCCGAAAACCCGTTACAACAAATAACCCAAAACCCATTTACACCCAAACCAAATAACCAACCAAACTAGTACCCGGATCTTAAACCTGACCCGACCTGATAACAAAAAACCCTAAAATTCTAAAACAACCCTAACCCTAGCTGCCACCAATCTACCGCGCCGCTGCCGCCACTCTCTTCCGCCACCGCCACCGCCGCCGCCATCACTGGCTACCACCATTTTGAAACCTCAAAAATTCATCCATAATCCCAAAAATAACCCTAATCCCTAAATCTAACCTAAACCCTCTGCCAAACCCTAAGACCAAACCTAATCCTACCCCAACCACTCGGCCATACCCTGACACCCTAAGAATCCGGCTCTCCTATCACCATATCTGCATCAACAGATTAAAGAAAGGGGGAGTTGTTATTTTGGTTTATAAAAACCGAAAGCAAATGTAAATGAGAGGGGTTTCAAATAGAAAAACGAGTGAAATCTATAAAAAAAAATGAGGCATTTTTTAAGATATTTTAAAGAGATATAAGAAGCTTGAAAGTTTAAAAGTTTTTTCTTTCAAAAATCTATTTGATTTTCATTGTTTTATTTCCTTTTATTTCGCATAAAAAAGAGGATTATGAGCTTACCTGGTTGTTCGAGTAGTCTCCTCGCTGCCGTGAGGCTCGTCGCCGTTGAGCGATGTTAACCGATGAACGACCACCAACCTCCTTGAGCAGCGCCGCTCTAAGGTTTGCTTGAAAAGAAGAGGGGAGAAGAGAGCTTAGGGTTATCATTTTATTAAACTGTGTTTTTTTTAAAAAAATCTATTTTGATTTGTTTAAACTGACCCTTGAACAAAACGGTGCCGTTTAAAGCACCTGACCCGCGGTGACCCGGTAACCCGGGGAGGATCCGCGCACGTTTTAATAGGTAAATCACCAAACATGTATTCCTTCTTTCATTCCGTTTTCATTAATGTACATGGGATAATTCCACTTTCAGTCCCTATTCCTCTTTCCCGCCTATGTTTCCATCCCTTTTCATTTTAATTTTGCATCTTTATTTCTCTTTTATTTCAATTTGGTTACCTTATTTTATATTTAAATTCCAGCCCTTATTTCTATTAGTTTACATTTATAACCTTATGTTTAGCATTTAATTTCATGTTAGTCCTTTTTTATGTTTTTGTTTTTTCCATATCATTTAATATTTGTGCATTCTAATCTTTGAATTTAAATTTTAGGTTGTTTCATGCATTATAATATAATTTATGCACTTTATATGATTACTATTATTGTTATTATTATTAATTGCTATAAGTTAGATTAATGTTTATGAATGTTTTAGGGTAGTATTTTATTTATGTTAGATCCATTTTTATTTATATGTTAGATTAGTATTTATTTTGTTAGTATTTATTTATTTTATCGCGTTGTATATTTTTGCCATGTTTTAATTTGTATTTCGGAATATAAGTTTGTCAATGCGGTGCCCTTTTATCCAAACGTAAATGAGGCCAGTATCAGGCGTAGTGATAGTGGTTGGGTGTTTACTCTCGAATAACGGGGCCTTTAAAATCTACTCGCACTTATAACCAAATTTTAATTTAATTGTCACTTTAATCCGGAAAGTTTAATATTAATAAAGCGGTAATTATTAAAGTACCAATTTTGGGCGGTGTGGGGGTGCTAATCCTTCCCCATCCGTAACCGACTCCCGAACCTGACATTTTGAAATCTCTGGTTTTTATGGTGTCCGGTCCACCTTGAGTGGCCGGTGGCAACTCCATTTTTAAATAAAATACGTTTTTTCTAAAATGCCACAAAAGACATCATTTTCAAAATAAAAAACACATTTTTTTAGCGAGAGGGACATCGCTACAGATGGCGACTCCGCTGGGGAGATTTTTTGGTTTTTAAAAACAAATGAGAGTCAAGATTTTTCAAATAATTACCGCTTTAGTAATATTAGAAGTTCCAGATTAAAGTGACTATTAAAGTAACATTCAGTTATAATTGCACGTTTATTTAACGCATTTAAAATTTGGCATATAAACCCGTCCTTTTTAAGTGGGGGAAAACGCTAATGCTTTCGTGAGGATATCGTTCCTCCGTGTAGGCCTAGCAAGTACCTTCGGGGATCGAGTACCTTATGCTTTCGTAAGATATCGTTCCTTCGTGCAGACATAAGCGAATGGGTCCCCCTAAATTGAACCCGGTTGAAAGGAGCCTATAATGAGTGATGATCGGGGGCCTTGCTACTCTTAGTAGAGGACATCAAGGACAATTTGGGTACCTCTTAGCACCAACACTGCATGTAGAGAACATATAGAAACCCACCATGTTAGAGCTATGCGGATAACCTAGGTGTTTTAGACATGATGTAAATAGGGTCGTTTTGTTTGTTTTTGATTTTATTCGGTACTAACTCATTTTCTTTTTTTTTGTTTTGCCCTTTTTTGCATACATCATTGCATTAGCATTGCATGACATAAAGGTGTTGGTTCACGTGGTTTGCCCGAGCAGAAATCTTTTATTATTACCATGTTTACTTTAATTTATTCATTTGATTATTTTAATTTCAAATTGACCTTTTTTTGTGATCACGTCATATATGTTCATTTTGGTATTCATTGCAATGCATATCATGACATTTTGATCTTTGCATTGATGCATTCGCATATAGGACATACTTTGTTTTTTAAATGCATTCATTTTGAGACTGGTCCCCGGGTTACCCTATTAGATACAATAAAGTTGGTTGACCTAGCACCTTACAGAATCTCTACAAGAGCCTGATCTTGGGGCATGTCCAAAAGCACCATCCACATCTTTTACAAATATTGTGCCTCTAACAAGGTCCCAGTCCAGGGGCATTGTTTGCCAAGGTCCAGCTTCATTGCCGAGTCAAACTCTTGCATCCTTGACCACAGTCTGCAAAACTGCACCTAATCCAAAAAGTAATAATAATGAGCTGCCATGAACCAACACACAATTTATGAACCCAACTTAGGGGGCAAAAGAATCCGCACTCAAAGTGTCAAATTCAAGAGCAGTTGTAGACGATAGCATAAGAACGGACAAAATGTTGGGGCATGCACCCAGATGGATGATCGAACCCAAGAAGAGGTTAGGACACCGTTACACGCAAAAGATCAAGATCCTAATAGGACCAGTGAGGAGTCAGGGCATCCCATTGAGGGCCAAAAAAATCATATCACATTCATGCATTTAGGCATAAAAATCATGCATACATTTTTTTTCTTACAAATAGGTTCGAAGGAGAACCCGAACATCCTCAACATGAGGGAAACGACACGATGTCCAACCTTAGTCACGGAGGAGGCCAAAAACACACAAAAATGCTTAAACATCTAAAATAAAAGGTATAAGTGACAAGTTTTTGAACAGTTAGTAATAAATGTTTTTTTTCATTTCAGGATCTCATTCCTCCGACGATGGTGTGGTGGACGCCAACATTTTCCTGACTATCACTTCTGCCAACATAAATTCTTTTCAGATCATGCCCTCTGTCGATAGAGAAACAGAGCAAATTTTTCCAGACATTGTCTCGCTGTCAGTGGCGCAGTCATCCAACATCTTGCAAATCATGCCTCCGTCAGTGGTGGTACGCCAACTTAATGTAGATCTTGCCTCCGTCGGTGGTGTTGCAGATCAGATTTTCCATTCAGTCCTGTCTCTCCATCAGTGGTGTAGCGGGTTTCACATTTTGCTGATCTAGTCTCTCTAGCAGTGGTGTAGCAGATCAAATCCTATCCAGATCTTGCCTCCGTCGGTGGTGTTGCAAATCAAAATTTCCATCCGAATCCTGTCTCTCCGTCAGTGGTGTAGCGGGTCTCACATTTTGCTGATCTAGTCTCTCCATCAGTGGTAGCAGATAAAAAACTATCCAGATCTCGTCTTCATCGGTGTTGCAGATCATATTTTCCATTCGGTCCTACATCTCCGTCGGTGGTGTAGCGGGTCTCACATTTTGCTGATATAGTCCCTCCGTCAGTGGTAGCAGATAAAAAACTATCCAGATCTCGTCTTCGTCGGTGTTGTAGATCAAAGTTTCCATTCGGTCCTACCACTCCATCGGTGGTGTAGTGGGTCCCACATTTTGCTGATCAAGTCTCTCCATCAGTGGTGTAACAGATCAAATCCTCTCCAAGTCTTGCCTCTTCGACGGTGTTGCAACTAGACCTAAATTTTACTCGAAATTTACCTTTTTATTATAGTTGTAGCTAAAAAAATCAATCAAAAAAAGAAAAAAAATTTAAAAAATCAAAAAAAGAGAAAGAAAAAAAATCAAAAAGAAAAAAAAAGAAAAGAAAAAGGAAAAAAATCAAATCAAATGAAAATCAAGTTGTTATCATTTGCCGATCTTGCTCCTCCGTTGATGGTATAGTAAGATATATGTTGCTGAAATCTGATCTTACCCCCCGTTGATAGTGTGGATAGATCCAAGTTTATAAATTTAAGGTTCTGCCTCTTCGTCGGTGTTGCAGTTGAACCATATTTGCCAAAGTCTGATCATGCCTCTTCGTCAGAGTTGTTGCTTGATCGAAAAAAGAAGAAGAAGAAAACCATCTGATCCTGCCTCTTAGTCGGAGTCGTAGCTGGATCAAATCTTCAGACCTTACCTCTTCGCCGATGTTGTAGCTTGGTCAAATCCATTTTTTTGGTTCTGCCTCTTCGTCAGTGTTGTAGCTGAACCAAATTTGCCAAATTCTGATCATTCATCTTCGTCAGAGTCGTAGCTTGATCGCAAAGAAACCAACTCTTCGATCATGCCTCTTCGTCAGAGTTGTAGCTGGATCAAATCTTCAGACCTTGCCTCTTCGTCGGTGTTGTAGCTTGGTCAAATCTAACTTTCGATTCAGCCTCTTCGCCGGTGTTGTAGCTAAACCTAATTCACTAACTCTCGGTCTTGCCTCTTCGTCGGTGTTGTAGCTAGACCAAATCTACTAACTCTTGATCTCGCCTCTTCGTCGGTGTTGTAGCTTGATCAACATTACTAACTTTAGACCATGCCTCCTCGTCGGTGTTGTAGCTTGATCAACATTACTAACTTTAGACCATGCCTCCTCGTCGGTGTTGTAGCTTGGTCAAAATTTACTAACTTTCTAGTTGTATCAATGTTGTATCTTAAAAAAAGGAAAAAAAGAAAAAAAAAAGAAAGAAAGAAAAAAGAAAAAGAAAAAGAAAAAAAGAAAAAAGAAAAAAGAAGAAAAAGAAAGAAAATAAAAAAAATCAAAATGAGCTTTCAATCCTCCGATCATGCCTCTTCGTCAGAGTCGTGGCTTGATCGTAAGGAAATCAACTATCTGATCCTGCCTCTTCGTCGGTGTCGTAGCTGGATCAAATCTTTAGACCTTGTCTCTTTGTCGGTGTTGTAGCTTGGTCAAATATAACTTTCGGTTCTGCCTCTTTGTCGGTGTTGTAGTTGAACCAAATTTGCCAAATTTCGATCATGCCTCACCGTCAGAGTCGTAGCTTGATCCAAAGAAATCAACTATCCGATCCTGCCTCTTCATCGGTGCCGTAGCTGGATTAAATCTTCAGACCTTGCCTCTTCGTCGGTACTGTAGCTCGGTCAAATACAACTTTCAGTTCTGCCTCTTCGTCGATGTTGTAGCTGAATCTAATTCACTAACTTCCGGTCTTGCCTCTTCGTCGGTGTTGTAGCTAGACCAAATTCACTAACTCTTGTTTCTGCCTCTTCGTCGGTGTCGTAGCTGGATCAACATTACTAACTTTAGACCATGCCTCTTTGTCGGTGTTGAGCTTGGTCAAAATTTACCAACTTTCAAGTTTTATCAATGTTGTATCTAAAAAAAGATTTATAAAAAAGAGAAGAAAAGAAGAAAAAATGAAAAAAAGAAGAAAAAGATAGCAAAATGAAAAGGTAGAAAAGAAAAAGCAAAAAGAAAAGGAAAACAAAGAAGAAAAAAAAAGAAAAAAAGAAAAAGAGAAAAAGAAGAAGTTGTCAGTTTTCTGGTCTTGTCTCTTCGTCAGAGTTGTAATTGGATCAGACATCCGAACTTTCATCCATCGGTCTTGCCTCCTCGTCAGTGTTGCAGCTGGATCGAATTTTGTAGACCCTGCCTCTTTGTCGGTGTTGCAGCTGAGTCGAACTCTCTTTAGGTATTAGCTTATTATCAATAATGTAGCAAGTTGGACTCATTTTGCTTCCCCAACAGACAACCCCCTATTTTGAAGATTTTGCTTCCCAAGAGTGACAAGGTAGATCAACCAAGACAAGAAAGAAGACATGCATCAAAGAGAAAGAAGATCTACAGAAGAACGAAGACGTACGTCAATAGGAGAAGCCTAGCAGGACAGGACCAAAACGGATCATTCTTAGTCTTTTCTCTATTGCTGTTACACAACAATGAGCAAAGAGGGGCAACTGTCATAACCCGTTTTGACCCCCAAACCCGAAAACCCGTTACAACAAATAAACCAAAACCCATTTACACCCAAACCAAATAACCAACCAAACCAGTACCCGGATCTTAAACCTGACCCGACCCGATAACAAAAAAACCCTAAAATTCTAAAACAACCCTAACCCTAGCTGCCACTAATCTACCGCGCTGCCGCCGCCACTCTCTTCCGCTACTGCCGCCGCCATCACCGGCAACCACCATTTTGAAACCTCAAAAATTCATCCATAATCCCAAAAATAACCCTAATCCCTAAATCTAACCTAAACCCTTTGCCAAACCCTAAGACCAAACCTAATCCTCCCCCAACCACTTGGCCATACCCTGACACCCCAAGAACCTGGCTCTCCTATCACCATATTTGCATCAACAGATTAAAGAAAGAGGAAGTTGTTATTTTGGTTTATAAAAAACAAAAGCAAATGTAAATGAGAGGGTTTTTTCAAATAGAAAAACGAGTGAAATCTGTAAAAAAAATGGGGCGGAAGCTTGATTCGCGCAACAGCAAGCTAGCTTTAGATTGTTGGTGAGTGGAAACGTGTTTTACTACTATAAAAAGGTTTGAAAGAAGTTGTGGAGGTTTAGAATAAGTTCGAAACACTTATCTAAGCTCGGAAGTAAGTATTGGTTGAGCTCTCTCTCTCTCAATTTTGGTTTTACAAAATAAAATCTCATGCACATGTTTATGGTTTTGATTACTCACTGTATTATGCATGTTTTAGAGATGAAAGATGTTGCTAATGATCATATATGATGGTTATTGAGAATGAAACTTGGTTTATGAATGTATTTTTGAGAATACTAAAATGCATGATTTAATGTATTTGAAATCGAATTGATTTGATGCATATGTAAAACAGTGAGGTAATGTTGTTTTATTGAATATATTGGCAAGTGGCTGAGTTTAAAATGTTATCGGATATAGTTGGCTAGCCATAGGGTTTAAAGTGCACTATAATAAGTCGCCTCATGTGTGTCAAGGTGGGTAATTGTTCCGTTGCTCCACTATGAGAACCGCAGCGGTCGAGGTGGTAATTGTTCTGTTTTCTCTAGCTGGTGGATTTATACATCATAACTGTTGAGGTGGGTAATTGTTCTGATGCTCCGGTTCGAGGATGTATGTGAAGTGGTCGTAGGAACCACTTGGGAAAATCGTGTATCCAATGTGTTTTATAAAATGGAATGGTACTGTTTTTGAGTCACTTGAAAGCCAATATATGAGATAATGTATCATGAGAAATGGATTATGTTTGTATAATGTGATTTATACATGAGATGCTCTTTAAGCTTGTTATAGAGATTGTGGCATATGAAGCTTAAATTGAGGTTTAAGATAGAATCCATGATACATGTGTTGCAAATGATTTAAATGTGCATATTTGAAGAGATTATTGAAGCATGAGATGATTTTGCCATGAGACACTTACATTTGGTTTGAATTAAAATGATTTTAATTGCATTGATTAGTGTTTTGAGATTCCCTCACTAAGCTTATAGCTTACGCTCTCTTTCTCATAAATGCAGAGAAATAGACCTTATCGGATAGCGAGTGAGCAAGAGAGGATCCAAGAGTTGAGACTTTTCAAAGTATGGCTTTATAAGTACTAAGTAGTAATAAGAGGCAATGTGACCAAGTTGGATTTTAGAGGCTTATTTTAGATACTCTCTGTTTGTATAAGTTTGGTTTGATGTTTTGGGCTTGTATGATGCATAATAGGGGTGAACGTTCGATCTAGTCGAGTCGAGTCAAAAAATTTCAAGTTATTCGAGTTGACGAGTCTAATTTTATCATTCGAACATTCATTCGAATTTTTTTTGGTCAAATCGAGTTGAAGAAATTTGAGTCGAGTTATTCGAGTTTCTATTCGAACTTAGTTGTAATTATTTATAATGTTAGTACGAATTAATTCTAATTTTAAATGACTTTATCTAACCATATAAGATATATATATTCGTATTATGTTTCACATGTATAAATAAGAATTATAAAGTTATTTAATAAATCAAATATCATCTAAAATTATATAATATATATTTTAGCTCAATCGATAAATTTTATAGTACGTTTGATTTCAATTTAAATCATTTTCTCTAATCATATAAGATATGTATATATTTCTTCATATTTTTCATATGTTGCAATATTTCTTCATATTTTTATATATCGGTATATATATAATAAAAAATTTAAGGGACTCGTCTTAAACTTAAAAATAAATCCATTAATTACTAAAAATTTCGAGTTATTCGAGTTTCTATTTTACAACTCAAACTTTATTTGAAATTTTTTCGAGTCAAGATGAGTCGAGTATTTTTGCCTCGACTCGACTCGAGTTATTCGGTTTTTTCGAGTCGAGTTTTGCTCACCCCTAATGCATAATGCTTGATTTTGAGGGGTTGGGAAACAATATGCATGCTTGGGTAGGAACCATGACTATAAGAGTGTTGTTTTGTTTTGACATGTTGTGTATGATCTTCTACCCTACTGCTATGTTTGAGGAATTGATGTTTGTGTAGTTAAATGATGATTAGATGTTGTTTGGTGTATGTTAGATTGAGCCAAAGTGTCATATGTTGGACCTATAGGTCATTATAGGTCTGTCTGTACCGGTACAAGTCATCAGGGATCGGTACACGAAGACCTATCTCGGCTCAACCTAGACAAAATTGCCTAGGCATACCGATACGCTTGGTAACTATATATGTACACGTACCTGGAAAATATGTCTGGTGTCGATACACGAGCAATCGTATCGGTACGCCTTTTAGCCACTAGAATTCTAATTTTTGAAATACACATATCGTACCGATCCGAGTGAGGACCGTATCGGTAAGCCTTTTTTGTTTTCACCCGTTGCGATACGGTAATGGCATGTACCGATACACCATTCGTTATTTCAGTTATGATGCTTTTCTGAAGTTTGTATTCTTTGCAATTTAGTCCTTGTTTCTTAATTATGCAAATAAATGAGTTTGGATTGTTATATTAAGTTGAAATTTAACCTCTTGGCATGTAATATGACTAATTAAACATTGGTAACCTCAATTTCATGTTTGACCTTATAATTATTGGAAATTACGTTTTAGTCCATAAAACGTGAAATTGTGCAATTGGATGTCAAATCGATGTCCGGTTGAGTTGTAGCTTTCACCTTAACTAGCATGAACACCCTAGGACATAAATATGCATTTATATAAGATAAAAAGAAAAAAGTGGCCTGTTTCCAATGTAATTCTTCTGAGTTTGTCTCGGCAAACCCGAATGTAGCTCGCTCGGTTCGGTCTTGCAACTAGACCAGGTCAAGGGGGTTATACTTTTTCTCTTTATGTCTTAACCGGGAACTCATATCTCATGTTTTTTCATTTTTTTCATTTTTTAATCCAACGACCATTATTCTATTTTTAATAAAAAAAACTCATCCAATGGCTCAAACATATTGGTCGTCTTTTAGCCTTATTTTAACGAGTTTTATTTTAGACTCCCTACAATGCCAACATACAACTCGCGCAAAATATTTGTCCATAAAACAATAAGGGTAAACTACTCAGGCGACTATCGAACTATTTGGGTGTACCTATTTTAACCACCTAACTAGGTAACTCGTCAATCAAACCACCAAACTTTTAAATTGGTCTTATTTTGACCATCGCTGTTAAAAAACTAATGGAGGGGTGATAGAGGGGTGACATGGCAGTTAACGAAAAATATGTAAAATTACACATTTGGTTTATGTTATTTACTTATTATATCAATTTGATCATAATTTAAATTTAATTAAATAAAATTAATCAACCAATCAGATGATGACACATGTCATCATCCAATTAGATAAATTTACTCAATTTTTAATTTATTTTATTTAATATTTAATATATTTTCCCTCTAATCAGGTTGTGACCCGTGTCACCACCTAGTTAAAGGAAAATTAAAGAGGAATGAAAGAATAACATTAGGGAGGATCAAACTTGGGATCAATGGGTGTTATACCAACACCTTTATCACTACACCAACATGCTCTTGGTGATATAAATCGCACCCTTTTATATACATATCTTATAATGTAGTAAATATTAGGAAAAAAGAAGTAAAAATGGTTGAAAGGGGACTCGAACCTAAATCACTTGGGATGCGTAAAATCACACAAATCACCAAATCAAATCAAATCAAATAATTAATTAAAAATAAAAACATTTTAAATATGTTTAAAGTACTTATTAAATCAAGATTTAAAATGAAAATAGATTTATGATTTTTTATTTTTCAATTAAATCGAATATTTAAAGTAGTTATTAAATATTCGGTTTAATTTAAATATGAAAATTATTAAATATTAAAATTTTAAAAATGTCCAATTTAAAATATTCATTTTAAAATATTTGAATATTTTTTTCATATTTAAATTAAATCAAATATTCATTAAAATATTAAATATTCAATTTAAAAGAAAAGAAAATTGATTTAAAATATTCAAATATTTTAAATCAAATTTCTTTTCTTTTAAATTGAATATTTTTTAAATCGAATATTTAATATTGTCATCTTTAAATTAAATCGAATATTTAATAACTACTTTAAATATTTGATTTAATTTAAAAATAAAAAATCATAAATCTATTAAATCTTGCTTTAATAACTACTTTAAATATGTTTAAAATGTTTTGTTTTTAATTAATTATTTGATTTGATTTGGTGGTATGTGTGATTTTACACATCCCCATTGATCTAGGTTTGAGTGCCTTTTCAGCCATTTTTACTTCTTTTTTCCCAAATATTTACTGCATTATAAGATATGTATATAAAATGGTGCAATTTATATTGTCAAGAGTAGGTTGGTGTAGTGATAAAGGAATTGGTATAACACCCATTGATCCCAAATTCAATTCACACCAATGCCATTTTTCTTTTCCTCTTTAATTTTCCTTTAATTAGGTGGTGACATCACCACCTGATTTGAGGCGAAAATATATTAAATAAAATAAATTTAAATTTGAGTAAATTTATCCAATTGAATGATGGCACGTGTCATCTTCTGATTGGTTGATAATTTTATTTAATTAAATTAAAATTAGGGTCAAATTGATATGATAGGCAAATAACATGGACCAAATGAGTAATTTTACATATTTTCGTTAACTTCCACGTCACCCCCTCTGTTAGTTTTTTAACGGCGATGGTCAAATTAGAACTAATTTAAAAGTTTGGTGGTTTGATTGACGAATTACCTAGTTCGGCGAACTAGGTACACCCAAATAGTTTGGTGGTCACTTGAATAGTTTACCCAAACAATAACTAGTTGGCAGTGGAAACATTTTTTACACTTGGTTTTTTAAAATTTAACCCCTTTAAAATTTTAAAAAGTATTATATTTTAAAATTTTTAAATAATTTAATTAAATCTCCTAATAAAATTTTTAAAAATCTTGATAAATTTCAATTTTTTTTGAAAATTTTTATTTAAACCCTTATATTTTTATAAAACTTTTGAATTAAACCTTCAAAATATTTGAAAATTTTAAACAGACTCCCATCAATTTGAGGTGTCAAGATCCGACCCTAATTGTAGTGTTATTTTTTTTAAAAAAAGTTCAATTTGATTTTGTTCTAGTTATTATTCCATTTGAATATATTTGATTTGGTATAGTTTTGGGTTAATTTTTTTAGGCATAATATCAAAAATTCCCTTAATGTTTGACTGTATTATCATGTTGGCCCCTATTCATTTTTTTGAAGCAATTAACCTTTAACGTTTCATTTTGAGTCAAAATGACCCCTCTGCAGATGAAAACTATTAGTTAACCAACGGTAAATTGCTTGAAATGATGTGACAAACCTACATGGCAGTGCACGCCATGATGGCAGTGTCATATAAGCAAATATGCTGACTTCATAAAATGACTCATCAGTCAAAAAATAATTTTAAAAAATTATATAAAAATAAAATATTTTTTCTTCTGACGTGTCATTCTACCAAGTCATTTCAAGTTGTTTATCATCAGTTGACTAACCGTTTTCATTCACTGAGGGGTTATTTTGATCTAAAACAAAATGTTGAGGGCTAAATTGCTTCAAAAAAAGAATAGGGGCCAAAGTGAATATTCAATCAAACTTTATGGACATTTTTAGCATTATGCCATTTTTTAATTAGAACTAAGTTGTATTCTATTTTTATTTAATTGTTATTTTTTTGTAATATAATATAAATTAAATTAATAAAAATAATTTAAAAATATTCTATATATTTAAAATAGTTAAAAATCGACATCTACTAATTAGCCTAGTGGCTAAAGATACTCATAATCTTATATGAGTTCAAATCCGGCACGAGAATATAATACTTGTTTATTTAATAAAAAAATTTATAAACTAATCAACCAAATCAATTTGAATAAGTAGAATTTGATTTAATGCAGTTATATTCAGTTCAGTTTATTCTAAAAAAAAGTACAAGTAATAATACCTTTGAAAAAAATTTAAAAAAAGCTAATATTTGATGTACATGAGGTGATTCTCCACCCCAAATATCTCCATTTAAACTTTAAAACTTAAAATCTAAATTTTTAACCTTAAAACATTAAACTAATAAATTTTAAACATTAAACTAAACTCTAAATCCCTAAATTAAATCAGAAAAAAATAATTTCTCAAAATAAAATACCAAACAGTTATCAAGGTGGCCTTCCAGGAAACAAAATACAAGAGAGAGATAGTAATGTAAAATGTGTTAAGTCAGAGTGTCACACCAAAGCCGCTTCGTCTGCAGAAACTCAGAAAAGAACTCATAGGCATAGGACATAGCAAAGAAAACCCAGAAAGAAACATCGCACAAGGGAGAGTAGGGTAAGTTGTATTTTCTGGTTTTTTTTCCACAATGGCTTCGATGTTGGAACCTGGAAGCTCAACAGCAAACATATATGTACCGGAAGAGTGGTCGGAGGCTGCTGATTCCATAGCCTATGATTCTGTAACTTCGCCTCCTCCCGTCTCTTTAATCTGCGGTGCCAAAAACTCCGGCAAAACCACCTTCTCCCGTCACCTCCTTAATATTCTTCTCCAAAGGTGAGGAGTTCATGAGAGGATCATTGGTTTGTTTTTCTTTATAGGGGCTTCTAATTTATCTGAGTTTTCATTTATTTGTTGCAAAATGGGTTTATGAGTTAAGACTAAATGTTTAAATATGCATTGATATTAGCTGAAATAATTTTTTCGGATGGCTTATGAGTCTGCCCCAAATTTTATTTCATTTTTCTACTTTTATGTGAGAGGACAAACTGTAGTTTCGGCTTAGGGAAGGCAAATATAACCATTTGTTGATTTATTTAACTTGTTCAAGCTGTAGTTATGGAGGGGAAAATGTGCTCCTTGCTGTTTTGTCGCGTTAATGGATGGAAAAGGCAGAGGTTTGGTAGCAAATATCAATTACATGTGAAACACAGTAGTAGACAATAAATTGCGTTCCACTTCCTTCTGAATTTAACTCAGTTGTTTTATGAGAACTAATAGCTCCATTCTAACCATCTGTTTGGCATGTTGTTAGCAGGTATGGAAAAGTAGCTTATTTGGACACAGATGTCGGGCAGCCTGAGTTCACAGTTCCTGGTTTCGTGTCGCTTACTGTTGTCGACAAAATAACTCAAGGTTTTCAGCTTTCTTAACACTTGTCTTTTCATCACGCCCTCTAAAGTTCTGTGTTAATCAATTTATTCTTTTGGAGACTGACCGGAGGCTTTCTATAATTTTTGGATGTCCAAATAGATTTGGCAATTCCATGCTTGAAGACACCTGAAAGGTACTCTGTTTTGCATCTGTTCTGTTAATTTGATTTTTGTTGTGGACTGAGTATTTCGAAACTTGAACTTGAGTTCTATTTGTTGTTTGATTGTAATAAGCACTAAAACTCTTTGGTGTGACTTTCTTTAAGGTGCTTTTTCTTTGGTGATGTTTCTTCAAAAAGGGACCCATCAACATACTTGAAGTATGTATGTACCCTATACAATTATTATCGAGAGCAATACATGTTTGACAAGAGTGAAACTGCTGCTCGGACTGAGTTGCCCCTTGTTGTCAATACCCCTGGCTGGGTGAAAGGTATACTCTGATCTGTATCCAATTGACTACTGATGCCCTTGTTTTTGTGAACTTATTATTACCAGTTCTTTGGTGACAATTTTTAGATATTTTTTATGCAAATTTATTGTAATTTACTACAACTATAATGTTAATGTTTTGTTATGTTGAATTTGTCAGGCATTGGTTACGAAATATTGGTGGACATGATGAGGTATATTTCTCCTACTCATGTGGTTAAGATAAACATATCTGCCGAGAGTAAGAATCTTCCAGGTGGGGCATTCTGGTTAGATGATGATTGTGATGGGATGGTTAATATTATGGAGATCAAGTCTGCTCGCCAGGATTCCTTTAATAGATCGTAAGTTTGTTGCCATATTTAAGTTAACCTGTAAATTTTGAAAAATCTTGAATCTTTGTAAGTTGAATTACTTCAATATGCATTTTAATGTCGTTTGGTTGCTTAATATTGTTCATCTCTTTTTCTATGTTTTGCTATTTTAACAAGTTCTGCCTATTTTCTGGAAAACGTGATAATTCTAGGGAGATGTGGCTTTGCTTTGTGCATCTTACTATAATTTGTATTTTTGTAGGGTGCTAGTACAGAAGGATGCTCGCCTTCTGCGAGATTTAAGGATCATGGCTTATTTCAGGCAATGCTTTCCTAGTGACAAGCCTATTACTACAATCAAAGAACTTGCATATGCACTGGCTTCTCATTCTCCTTACGAAGTTCCAATGTCAATTATCAAAATTAAACATCTTCATTGCCAGGTTAGATACCAATAGATGAATTTACAGTGTTTTTTTTGCTATAAAATTTCCTTTGAGAACAAAATTTGTAATCCTTTTCTCACTATCTAGGCTAACCTTTTATGTGGTTCAGTAGTCGAGGCTAACCTTTTCTGTTAATTCCTTCCATTGCACAGTGTTACAAGGAAGAACTCAATGATGATCACTCTGCTAATATAAACCATTTGTAGCATGAGCATATATCATACTTTTGTATTCCAAAAACCAAAATAGGATTCAGTACTAGTAAACTCCTTGTATAATTGTTTTTTCTCTTAATTCTAGGTTCCAAGCACCGAAACATACTACAGTTTGAATGCAAATATTGTTGGCTTGGCTGTTAGTTCAGAGGAGTCTGAAGATATACCCTGGTGTGTTGGACTTGGTAGGTGATGGTTACCTTAGTTGATTGCGTGGTCATCTTGAGCTTTGTTTTATGATATTGCTCTGAATAGTCTATTGGTCCATCAATTTCCCTTTAATTTTCTTGGAAGAAGTTGAGAAGCCTTTATAGCTATCAACATATGCTGGTGATTTTGTGTCACGGAAATTCATTGTTGAGTATTATGCAAAAATAGACATCTCTTAAGAATGAAGGATGACAACTGATCATTATCTTTAAACTTGCTAAGAGTAAAGCATTCTGTGATAGATAGGCTGTATGACCCTGATAAGTAAGAGTTAAGACCTTGTGGGGCTTAGCTAGGGTGAATATTAGTTTGAACTATTCTAGGAAACTTCACTTCTTCTCTTCTTCTTACCTGATGCCTTTATGATCCAGGAATTGTGCGAGGAATTGACACATTCAAAGGTGTGCTTTATGTGATAACTCCTGTTCCGTCGAGCACTCTGGAGAAGGTCAATCTTTTCCTTCAGGGCTTTATTCAGATTCCCACTTGCTTGTTGCAGGTAATTTAAGCCTAAAACTGTAATATTTTCAAAGGCAAAATATTTGCTATATTTGCTATTTTTTCTCGATGCAACCCTCTCTCTTCTCTTTTGGGGTGAATTAGCCTGAGACTAAGATCAGAGTATATAGGATGCATGCTTCTTATAACAAAAGATTTGGGGAGGAATAGTGGGGAAGGGTGTGTGGGAGAGAAAGATCTCCACTCAATCGGTCCTAAGAGGGAAATACAGTTGTGCAAAATTTGACAGGAGACAGTCCTGCTGAACCTAGCAGTGTGTTGCTCATGCGCAGTCCTTTTCACTGCTAACACCTCTATGTTCTCAATTAATATTCCAAAATTGCTGGTTTTAGAAGTCTATGCAGTCTGTACATTCTTTTGCACTATATTATCATAAAAATGTTCTAGTTCTACTTCTTGCCTAATATGTATTTGGTAGTTGATGAATATTGTCATAGTCATCTCAATTCTCTATTTTTTTACACCTTGTATGTTTACAACATTGATTCTTCTCTTAACAATTGGTTACATATATATTCATAATTTTACAGGTTAAGGGATGCAGATCACCTTACGTAACTTCAAACGTTTTGTCGGATAGGTTTTACTGACCCTACAAATAATTTTAATCAGATATCTGTTATTGATGTTTATAGGCAATGTCCAAACCTGTCATGTATTTCATTTTGAAGCAAGGAGGAGCCAACTCTCATAGTTTTTCTAGTCTTTTCAAAAATATATCCATGAATCCCTAGAAACTGATGTAAAACTTATTACAATAGTGAATATTGTTGGTTTGATGAAGTATTTTACTAGCCAATGTCATTGTTTTAATGTTTCAATTGAATTATTGAACCATGTTTAATGGTGATGTGAGATGGTACGAGCAATTAAAAACCCAGACATAAAAGCCTGTAAACATGGCAGAAAGACCAAGAATAAGCCAAAAAAAAAACTTTAAAAAATGGAAATTTTTCATATGGCATGCTTTCAGTGGAGCTTAATTTGATGATATTTATACTCAACTTTTACCTATCAAGCATCATTCCCCCTTTTTTAGCACTGATTGATGGTTTCCCTCCCTCGAGCAAATTGGTAGGCAGATTAATGGTGGTAAAATGCTCGATAACCATTTTTTAAGGCCTAATGCTGTCCTGAGAACCACAAATTTTCTTACACTTTTTTCCTGATTTATAGCCAAAGGAAATTTCACCACCCATTTTGATAAGCCATGATCTTGGTCGGCTAAATGTTTAGTTTTATGATATCTGGACCACCTTTTTAGAGCATTGATCTGATCTTTTAGTTTTTTTTTTTTTGCCAAAAATCTGGTTTTTTAAATGGAAAAAAGATCATTTATGCAGTATGCAGAACAAGAGCTTGGGAAAGTCCCAAAGTTTTTCATTTATGTAGTGCTTGAATGGGTGATCATATTGATTCTGTTCATCGACGGGTTCCTCGGATATTTAGCCAACTTATTAGCCAAGTGGTTCGGTTTGGCTATCCCTTGCTTGCTTTGCACCAGGATCGAGAACAAACATTTTTATTACAACCACTCCATATGCAGCAATCACAAGAAGAATGTTTCATGTCTTGCATTCTGTCATGCTCACAAGAAGCTTTCCAACATGAGAAACTTGTGCGAGAACTGTCTTCTGTCTTTCGCAACCAAGAAGGAAACCGATTGTCATAATTACAAGTCCCTCCTGGGGATCTGACACAAGGACATTGAACTGTTTCTTGACGAGGAACAACATGTTCATCCGTCATTGCCTTCTGGAACAAAAGATGAAGTTGTTCAGAAGAGCAACAACGATCATTGGTGTGCATGTTGTGGGGAGCCTTTGAAGGTGAAAGCTTCAAATCCTAAATGGAAGAGTTCTCACCTGTCATCCTTTACTCCTTCCCCATCTCCCCGTGCTCCGGTCCGGAATTTGGATTTATCATCACACATTAAAAGCTCTTCTTTCAAGCTTAACTCAAGTTCGGAGGAATCAGAGGTCCTTGATCGCTTAAGAGGAACAACCATGGAAAGGCCTTGTGAATTTATAGCTTGAACTAGCATTTGGTTTCATATTCCTTAATGCGTTGATTTTTTTTGACAAATATATTCATATTGGACCTTATTTTTTTAGCTATGAAATGTTGGTGATATTACTGGTTTTGATCATGGATATTTCAACAGTGGGGGAACATGTCAAGGCTGGTTCCTTACCATTGCTGTTGGATGCTGAGGAAGCTAAGACCCCTAGCTTCGCCTGGGGAAATAAGTTCTCCGGAATCTCCTTAACGGATTCTGCAGCAAACAGTCCGAGATGGACAAGAATTCCAAGGAAATCACCGCTCGAGAAAACCAGATTCGCTTCAGAATCTGCAGAGGGGCAAGTGCCAATTCATGAGAGTGAAAGTGATATTTGGCAACATCTGAAGGGACAAGTTCGCATGGATCGCAAGTCGCTGATGTCGTTGTACATGGAACTGGATGAAGAAAGAAGCTTATCGGCTGAAGCAGCTAATAATGCAATGGCCATGATCACTAGGTTGCAAACTGAGAAGGCAGCAGTTCAAATGGAGGCCTTACAATACCAGAGAATGATGGACGAACAGGCTGAATACGACCAAGAAACCCTGCAAGAGATGTACAATTTGCTGGTCAAAACAGAAGAACTTCAAGGTATGCAGGCTGAACTTGAGGCTTATAGACAAAAGTATGGATTCTTAAAGGAATTCGATTTTCCAAAACAAAGTGTCAAGACCGACGACCGCAACCATGTCATGAAACTACTCTCTTACTCTTTCAATGGAAGAATTGAATGCGGCACCCCTGCTGTCAGACGTATTCAAGCTCCCAAACCACACAACCTTGAGCAGGTTGACGAGATACAACATGAAAAAGCCATCGAAAAACCGAAGAAAGTCCCTCGAGGCATTCGTCAATTAGGACGGTTGAAAAATCTAGAAAAGAGCGGGCACAGTTCATTTCGTTTCGAAAATGATTTTGACAAGGAAGAAGAAACAGGTAACATGCCTATAATGACTCACAAATATGGTACCTGATCTGCATTGCCAGCCAAGATGGCTTTGAAATTCCATGCATTCTTCCATAGCTTTCTATGAATAATAAATAATCAAGCTTTAGGAATTTTCAAAATCATTCAAGAGACGCTGCACTGTTCCAGGAAACAGAAGCAAAGTATTCACCATTGAATCGGACGATGAGGATATTGATCATTCGGAATAGAGATTTCTCAGCTTACTAATGCTTCAATAAAATGCCCCATTTCTGGTAAATTATTTGTAACTATTGATGCATGAATATTTGCATATAGTCCTACTGTCTTAGATTTTTGTTACGTGCTTAACAAGAAACCTCTATTTAGATCCCATTAATCGATAACACATCGTTTTTGTTATTTTCTTGGTAGGATGCATATAAGATTCTTAGTTTGATCGTTTGGATGTTTTGGAGGTCTCCATTTCTGGCTCCTTCTTCTAAGGTAAGGATTACTGTCTTTAACGAGAAAATGGGTTGAGTGAAGGCCAAGCTATCCATATCTTGTATGAGTATAAGATACGGGTATTTTGTCCGACATTGGTATATTGAAATTTCTTTTAATTTTTTTCCTTGGTATAATTAAGAAAATCATACTCTCCCCATGTCTAAATGTATATGAGATATAACTATTTTACATAATCATATTGCAGGACTAGCACCAAATTGAACTCTACAACGACTTGGAAAGCAAGCTTTCGAGCTGCGATTGTAACACCCATAATGTATACTAGTAGTTGAATATACATTATAGATGTTACTTAAACATGCTACTGAAAGTCAAGCTTAAATTTTTTTATCCCTATACGATTCATCATCTAGCTGATTATTTAAAATATCATTATAATTCAATTTAATGCATCACATATTATTAGTAAGTAAATAGTTTACATGCCCACTAGAGATTGTCATAATTTATAATGTCTTACTGATGTTCTGCAGACTGTAGCTTGAACAGCATGCTTGACTCCTCTTCAAGTGCTCCAACTTGACCTACGTGTGAAACAATCACACGCTAAGTACGAACTTAGTGAGGCATATAAAACAATTTATTAACAACATACAGTAATACAAATTGATATGTCATGTAATGAGTGTATTACCCACTCTCTATAATTGACAATATGTCATATATATATATATATATATATATATATATATATATATATATATATATCAGTACATCGTGTATTCTTACTAACATGTAAATCATGAATTATCTCTATCAAGTAATACATGAAACATTTCTATCATATATCATGTAACATTTCTATCATGTATGTCATATGACATGTAACTTCTTATTCATGTATCATCTTGTTATTATTATCATCGTGTCTGGCTAGAGGCCCATGGAAATCCCGTAGCCTATTTGCACCGTAATGCCATGTAGAGTACGTACTCGAGAGGACACTCTTTGCTCCTCATATAAGGACACTCTTTGCTTCTTATATAAACATCTTGTTAGTGAATTTGCACTACGGGCGTGGATCCCCAGGTGTATCTTGTTTTATTTTAGTATTGTCATCATCCATATTTCATGTATGCATAATGCATCATCATTTATGCAAACAATAATTCGTACCTGGTATTCCATCAAACTTGCCATGTCGAGCAATGAATCATATCATGTATTATAGAGAAATGCAATGCCATTTTCAATGTAATGCAAACATTTAGAAATGCACTCACCTGAGCCATTTATTAGTTTGCCTCACTAAGCTCTATTCGATCATTTCTTTCATAGTGCCTCGAACCTTCTTTTGATTCGGATCCAAACTTCATTAATAACATGAATGTGAATAACAGTCGTTAGATTTAAATCTAACAATATTTTAAACATGCTATCAAATCTAATCATTCGAATATACAAAATTTCCTTCCTTTCATATACTGTCCAAAACTCATCTTTTTGGTCACTAATGACCATTTTGAACTTCAAATAATTCCTCCAAGCTTGCTAACTAACATTAGATATAAAATGTCTCAAATTTCATTTTCTGACAACTTGCACTATCTTTGAAGATTTATTTCTATAAAATGATCTAAAACTCGGAATTCGATTTTGTTTGTTCTGAAAGAAACTAGGTTCAAAAAGCTTTTCATCCATATAAATTAATAGCCAAATTAAACTCGTATGATTTATGACAAATTTTCAAAGTCAATTTTCAGTGCTGATTTCGGAACAGACTGCCATATTGTTTTCTGACATTTCATCACTTAAAAATTTATACCTTTTTACTCGGAACTCGAAATCAATTTCCGTTTGTTGAAAACAAAACTAGACGAACAAATCTTTACATAGGTATAAAATTCACCATTAACCATTTTTGTAGAATTTATAGTGAATTTTCAAACTTACTGCCATAATCCGTTTTCAACACAGCTTCCATAATTAACTTCAGCTTTTATACTAACTTCTCCTTACTTATCTATTTGTCAATTTAGTCCCATTATTTACTTTAAACCATCAACTTATCACCTTCTTCATCAAATAATTATTCACAATAGTTTCCCTTAATTTTCCTTCTTAACTGAAATAGTCACTAAAATGCAAAGATAAGGATTCTATCTTCTTAACTTTGCAATTTAGTCCTCAAATAAACATTACTATCTTAATTCCACCATTATAACTAAAATTCAGATTTAATCCTTCTCTAAAACCTCATTTCTGAATTGGTCACTTAACTTTGACAAATTGTCAAAATGGTCACTAATTCGATTCAACATCGGTTTAACATTCTAACTTCAATTTCACATCTCCAACTTCAATAATAACATAAATACACTTCAAAATCATAAAAAATCAGATTAGTCCTCTAACTTTCAGAATTTCTGAAATGGTCTCTATACCTTTAACTTAGGGTTTTGCTTCCAAATAACAATTCAAGCTTACTAGATCATTAATTCAACATCACAAACCCTAAATTAAACTTGAATCCATAAACCCTAATCATCTTCATACAAACTAAAATATGTAGAGTTTAAATCTCAACTCAATAGCATGATTTTTAACATTATACTAGCTTGATTTCAACTTGAATTTCATCATGAAATCATAAAATTCCAAAAGCCCCAAACTTTTTCCATAAACCCTAATTTCTTGTCATGCAAAGTTCTCATCAATCAAGCATGTTTTCCATGAGTTATTCACACAAAAAGATAGATCTTGAAGAGTAGAACAACTTTGCAGATGAAAATATTACCTAAAAATCGAGTTTCGGGGCTTGAATCGAACTTAGAAAATTTTTCTCCATTTTTCTTTCTTTCTCTCCCTCATATTTCAAAAGTCTTCATCCTCTTTGTTTTTCATCCAATTTGGCCACTTGTCTCGTATAAATGAATTTTAAATTCATTTAGATAGTGAAATTACTAAAATGCCCTTTTAATCCAATGGTTGAGATTGATCTTATCATTAATCGAGGGCTAAGATTTAATCTTTCATTTTCTTCTTCCAAAATTGTCCTTGTAACTTCTAAATATTTCAAAAATGCCATTGGGGTAAAATGACCAATTTGCCCTCCAACTAGTTTTTATTTACTAGTTTGTCATTCTTGTAAAAATTCAACTAAGTCTAGTTGGAATCCAACCAACTATAATATAATATTCATAAAATAGTATTTTATGACTTTTCCATGGCTTTTGGACCAGCCTCTGAAATTTCAGTTTCGATCCGATTTCCCGATATTCATAAAATATTTTTACTATGATTTCACCTTTATCGAGCTATTGGATTTATTCCAAAAATTCTATATTACTATATTCGGAAAATGAACACTATCATCTTATAAAAAAATTTCCTTTCCTAAAGTCTTAGATTGAATTTTCTTAACTCAGTCTATTATCTCAATAATTATCGAAAATCTTCAAAGAGTAGAATTTCTCTTAATAATCCTTTATCGTAAATCCATACGAATATTCTTTACTCTTACTGAGTCCAAATTATCGATCAGAAACACTTTTATGGGACCTTCCCGAAGGTCACTCATCCTTGTATTTCTCTGGCCTGAGCACGCTTAACAATTTCATTCGATCCAAATTCGGTACCTTTTTCTGCATCTTATTTCTTAAAATCAATATCAAGGTACCTATTTCGATCCGATTCACTCTTATACTGAATAAAATTACTTGTTGGAGAAATTTACACTTTAGTCCCCAAAATTTTCCAAAGTTTATACTTTAACCCCCTAAACTTTCAAAATTTACAATTTAGTCACTATCCAAAATTTGGGATATTACAGCAATGGAATCAAATAAATGAGATTCTAGTTTGAACTTGGAATTAGTGTTAGGCAAAATGTTAGGGAATAAGAATATGTATGTATGTATGTATGTATGTATGTTGCTCTGAATATATCAACTCACTTTGCATATTTGTTGGCATTGAGAACATGCAAGATAAAAAGGCAGTCTAACTACAATTACTCAAATGTTACTGGTTTCTTGTCCATTTTGCTTTTTTAGAAAGGATTTTTCCAAAATCCAAAACATAACTCGGATAATTCTTACGACCACCTTTGAAAAACCGGCATCCGTTGGTACAGTTGCTACTGCAACAACTTGAAGGATATATACTTCACTTATGGATAAAATACAACCAACAAATACAAAGATACTAGTAAAATTCAAACTGCAGCGATACTGAGGAAGGCATATTTGATGGGATGACCCCCGGTTAGGTTTCTACAAGAACAGTGAAACAACAATGCTAACCTATAAACGTTATGATCTTCCCCGGTAAAATGGACACCAGTACTAGAGTCCATCTTGCAAGCAGAAAATCTGCGAGGAGCACGGATAGTTGTCAGCTAAGATCTTGGAAACACAGCCGTGGATCACGCCGCATGCAGTGATGAGAAACTTCTATAGGGAAGTTTGACATGAGATCGAACAGTTAAGTGTTACTCTTGTCAAATGTGCAACGTCACCATTTTCCTGTCTTTTCTGATATGAGATTAATGTTCACACCTCTTTTTTAAGAGGTGGCACTCGCACAAAGTCTTGACCTCCAACAACGGCTTGCAGCCTTGCACTGCATTAAGTGCTCGATCTGACGGTCTAGATCATCTGGGAACCGATTAACTATGTTGCTCACCTTTAGGTCAAACAATAGGTTTCAATTATATATAAATCGATGCTTTCAAATATTTCTATATGAACTTTTGAAATTACAGATACAATTATAAATACAATCACTATTGTAAGTTATTATTACTAGGGGCTGGTTTCTTTGATCTTCCCCTAAAGGATTGGTTCTTGCATGGTATTTCCTCCACCCGCTTATGCTCATTCACTGATGGTTCATGGCAGCAGCTTTTCCCATCGCTAATATGGCAAATTTGGAAGCGCCGGAATGCCTATGTGTTTACTGGAAACCCCATTGATTCCGCCACTCTTCTTCATATTAGCGTGCAACGGGCAAGATTATATAGCTCCTTTCCGCTGCACTATCCCACTCAATATGAATCAATTGCTGCGAATATACAATGGTCGCCACCTTCTCCGGGTTGGATATGCATCAATACTGATGTTGCCATCTCTCCAATCAAGGGTGTTAGTTCGATTGGTGGAGTGGTACGTGATCATACAGGCTCGCTTCTTCTTTCTTTCTCTAAGACTATCGGCATCACATCGGTCCTCCAAGCGGAATTATGGGGAATTTTAGAAGGTTTGCGCCTTGCGAAGAACAATGATTATGACTCTGTACAGGTTCAATCGGATAATGCTGACGCTATCCAAATGCTCTCTTCACAGTCTCCGCACAGCCCCTTCCCACTAGTTCGCTCCATTGCTCTCTTATGCATGGAAGATTGGAACGTTATATTCAAACAAATTCTTCGTGAAGCTAATAAGGCGGCGGATTTCATGGCTAAGTTTAATTCCCCTTTAGATTTACTAGTTCATACTGCGGCTTCCTCGCCTTTCGGCCTTATTGATTTGGTTCAAAGACTCTTTTGTCCTCCTTATATTCGTTTAGGGAGTGTCTAATGTAATGGCTATGGCCTCATTCTTCTTCTAAAAAAATTATGTGAATTGGAATTCAATTACACAATTTAATTTGTTTAAAATTATTGTATTAACTAAAATATAATGGTTGAGATTAAAACCTTTAAATTAATATTGATTCACATCTGAACCCAACAAGTATCTCAGTGAAAAAGTGGATGATGTTCATCGTAGGAGATACAGATTCAAATTGTTTTATCTACGGATAATAAATTGAATTATATATATATGACAAATTAGTCAGGAAGCTTTATTGATAAATAAAATAAAACTAGAACAACAATAAAAAAAATCATAAATTTAAAAAGAAAAGATAAGCGTTGCACCAGTCATATCAGATACTTCCTCTTTGCATCTCTGCGGTTCATTGTAGAAAGGGTCTATGGGGAGTTGTCAAAACAAGAACTAGAAAAAATCCCCAAAACCGACAACAATCTTTCACGACTATTCTCAAAAACGACGATTGGTTATAGATTACATCGTCAAACAACCCAAAAGGGATCAACTCTACGTGACCACCAACAAACACGAATCAGAGACAAGCGATGTGAGGGTCATCGAATGAACACCAAAAACCTACAAAAGTAACCATAAAAGTATGCTATAAATCATAAACGTGCCATAAAAACAGAGAAAACGTGTCATAAAGACAGAGGAAAGCACAACAAAAGGTGTAAAGAAAAAAACAAGACAAATAAACAAAAACAAATTATAAATCACGACGCTTAACAATCAATACAAAACTAGTATAGCCGCCGATTAAATAAAGAAAAAATAAGCGGCTATAATTTGAGAGAAAAGGAAAAAAGTAACTAATAACCTAAATGTATATATAATTATAATAGTGATTGTATTTATAATTGTATCTGCAATTATATATATTTTTAAATAAACTTGCAAGTTGATTCAAACTTGATCCAAACTGTACAAAAAGTTGCAAAGGAGAGTTTGAATGGTGAACCCAATTCTTTGTAAGAACATGGTTATTTCTTTTCTCAGTAGAAATAAGCAGCACTTGGCCCCAGTAATCCAACACCTCACTGATTATTCGAGAGAACCAGACTCAAAAGTGTTTCATTACCAGTCCTTTCAACACTCAATCAAGTAAATGCTCATCGTTTAAGATCCATTAATTGGCTGAATTCCTTGATTTATTTTGTATAAATTCAAATTTTAATATTAACCTTAAGAATATAATTATCTTTACTTAATAAAAAAAAGTAAATGCTCGATCCCCTACACAAGTTTACTTGGACAATGCTTTTTACCCCTCCTGTTACAGGCATGTTCACAAGATCGCCAAGCTTTGCATCAAATCTAAAGTATCAATCTTTTACTTGTTTTGCAGACTCCTAAACTTGCAAGTTTAAACAAGAACACGCCTGCGACTCCATTTGCCTATGGGAATGGACCCTACACTGGGACAACCATTGTCAAAAAAATTAAATGCCGAGTCACAGGACATGACACCATATGCTCAGAACCAGCAGTAAAAAAATGTGAACTGATAAAACCTGATAGCTTTGCAGGGGGGAATATGGGGGTCCTCTCTACTTTAAGGCACTCCTTCAGTGCGCGGACCAACCACAGTCTGCCACGTTTAAGCTAATCCTAGGGTGCTGAAACCAGAGAATCTTACATTCTCTACCAGAGTGATCAAAATCAAATTAAACAACAGAAAAAACGAAAAAAAACTTTGATACGTGTAAATTTTAATTTATATGTGTCTTTTAATTTTAGGATTAAGATTTTAGTTTAAGGTTTAAAAGTTAGGTCGTAAGATTTAGAATTTAATGTTAGTGTTTAGAATTTAGTATATAGGGTTTAAGGTTTAGATTTAGTTTTTTAGAGTTAGGGTTAAGAATTTAATATTTAAATTTTTATAGTGTAAATACATAGGCTTGTGTAAAATTAATTTTACACAGCTTGTGTATTAAAGTTTTACCCTAACTACATAAATAATACCCGTTTATTCTTGTGTTATTATTTTAGTAATTTTTTTTGATAAAATGATACTTAAATTTATATTTTTGTTCTGTTTTGATATTCGACCGTTAAAAATAAATAAAAATGACGGGACTTATTTTTAATTAGAATAATCACAGTTTTAGTCCCAAAACATATACATTTCTATCAATTTAGTCCAAACAATAATCATCTTAAATATTTGGGTTAAAAATGTAAATCCCTCATTTTATTTCTTCTTCCCCGAAACTCTAACCCCTCTCTCACTCATTAAAACGATCCATTTTTACAGCAATGGAGCTTATAAATCTTCTGGGTTTCGGTTTGTAGGTAAATTCTCTTTAACCATGGCTTACCCAATCATATGAAGACCTTAAACTTTGCATTTTCTTTCTCATAATCTAAGTTAGATGCATAAAGTTACCAACTTTGTGGAAATGGGGATTTTGTTTTTTATTATTTCTGGAGAAGTTTGAGTAAGTCTCGTCCTAATTCTGGCATTCAAGAATAGCGTTTTTCTTCTTAAGCACAGAGAAGTTATCTCAAGTTGGACAGTAGAGTACAGTGATTAAAATACTAGGTAGAATTCAACGGCTGTGATTATCTGCTTAATTGGCTAATTCGATTACAAAAGTTATTTTGATATCTTGATTCTGATTCTAAGTAAGTGTTAAATATAGTAAATAATTACTAAAATGTGCAGAATATGCTAAGAAGATAAAAAATACTGGATTTTCTTGTCCATTCTTTTTTTTAAGCATTGGTAGAGTTTAGCTGTGATTTGGGATATGGGTTTTGTCCTTGAAATCTTTTGCTTATCATTTGTTGGAGAAGAAATTAATTGAATTTTTCCAATGTAGAAGTATTTTTGTATTTAGAAACTTATGATTTGAAAAGGAAAAAAAGAGTTAGCTGGATCATGTGAGCATACAGGTTGAATCGGTTGCTGCTCGTAATGACCTGAAGGATTCCATGGATTCTTGTGAGCACAATTTTCATTTGAATTTGAAGATTGTTCATCTGAGCCACCCCATGTTTTGGATGCTTGCTGTTCACTCACTTCATGGCTGCTTTTGTTGAACATGATAGAAAATAGAGTTTGGACCAAATTGATAGAAATGTATAAGTTTTAGAGACTAAAACTGTGATTATCCCAATTAAATATAAGTCCTCTCCGTTAGTTTTATCAAAACGGAACAAAAATATAACATTAATTATTATTTTGTCAAAAAAATAGACGGGTACTAAAATAGTATCGCGGGAATAGGTGAGTACTTTTTATGTAGTTATCCCTAAGCAATATGAGGTGCTAAAGCAATGGATTGATTGGATTCTGTATTTTCTAAACTGAATACATTGGAAGACGAATGTTCATACAGGCTAAGACCACTTGAAAAAGGGACTTAAAATACCCTACTCTTTTTCTTTGTTCTTATGAAAAGCAATGTACAAAGATAGAAATGGGAAAACAAACACTGCTTTATGGTTCGAAAAGTTTTGCTATACGCTTTTTTAGCTTCCAAATTGTTCACCAAACTTCAATCAGCTCTTTGTACACTTGTCTTAAACAACAGAACATACAACTTTTGATCCATTGAGAAATAGAGAAACCCACCAACCGAATGTGTTACAAAAGACCCGAAACTCGTCCCCACAATACAATGCCATGCCGGTCCATACACACCATCAAACTCCTGCAAACCCCAAAACCAAGTTGCTCAATCATGTCAATCCCAAACTGAAATTCCCAGATCAAAGGTGGAAAAATGTATGGTTTTTAATTAAAATAATAACCTTTACCTTCTTGAGAGTGAGTGCAAGGGCTTTGGAGGTGAACTTCTCAAGGCTATCATGAGTTTTCCTTGCACAATCAACCGCATGGATCAGCATAAACGGTGGCATATCAAGTGAAACAATTTTGACACCACAATTTGCAAGAATTCCACCCAGCTCCACTTGTGAACCGCTTAAGGATCTTCTCCTGCTCAATGAAGCTGAAGCCTTATCCATATCAAGATTCTTCAACTGTTTCTCCTTCACCTCCGTCAAAGCTAATTTCTTGCTCTCAAGCACTGATCTTTGTTGCTGTTGTTGTTGTTTCTTTCCACCCAAATCCTTTGATGATTTCCTGGCCGTATCTTTCAACGATTCCTTGGCGCTCCCATGGGTTAGCGAATGGGCTGTTTTGATAAGTGAAAACCTGGAGGAATCGGCATCAGCTGAGACCGTCAAAGCTTTGGCTTGTAAACGGATGTCTCTGCTGTGGTGGTTGTTGGTGGGTTTTTGGGGTGCGCGGGTTTTGTAATTGTGGTTCAATCTAGAGAAGTGACTGGTCATGAAAAAGGGCTTCTTGGAAGCCATTAATGGATCTGAGGTTTGGGTTATAGGATGAGTAGTTGTGGTGGGTTTGGGCGAGTTTTTTAGGGTGGGATCTAAGGGACGTGTAGATGGGTTCGGTTCCTGTGCGGCTGAGCTGCGGCGGTGCGCCATAGTTATCGAGTTGCCGGCGTTGTTGGAATTGGAGAAAAAGGAGGAGAGATGGGGACCGGTGAGTAAGGTTTTTTTAAGGGGCGGGTGTGGGGGCTTGTGCATTGCGGTGGGTATTTTTGTAAAAATTCCGATCGATTTTCTTCTTTCACCCGAAATAAGCATATAAATTTGGTTAAATTTCATCATTAGTCCCTCTATTATGTGCAAATTATAAATTTAGTTCTTATACTTTAATAGATCAATTTTAATCTTGTATTTTTTTTGAATTTTGAAATATCACTCTAAACCCAAATGATTGCATAGATACGGATACAGATACGGGGACAAGAAACGACAATTTTAAAAATTATAGGGTACGAGTACGGCAAGGGTACGACAAATATAATATATATATAACATTAAAATTCATAATACAATAAGGACTAAAATTATAATTGCATTAAACAATAATTATAATTGTAGTTATTTAAATTCATTTCTAATGATTTTTAAATTATTTTCTAACACTTAGATTAGAACATTACTAAAATTAAATGACTAAATTGAACGAAAATTTAACTTTACATTCTAAATTAAGAAAAAGTCAATGACTAAAATGATAAAATTAAAAGATGACATGGATGAAATAGATATTTACCCATCCCTATTTAAAGCTTGAGTGAAGAAGCGTTAAAACAAGTTGAAACATGTTACAAATACAATACACACTCAATATCCCACATCCTTAAGATACATAAAGCAAGGAGAGAAAACAACCTATAAATAGGTGCTTAGCCACTGGAACAAGGAATCAATTTAGGCTTGGCCTTTTGGTTGAGATCAAGTGTACGTAGGCCATTTGTCACACGTAATTAAGTTTATATTTTTTAAGTTGAGTGTTTAATTTAGTAGTTTTTTTTACTTGTGCCTTCAATCTTTCATGTGCATGCTTGAGCTTTAATTGGGTCTGAATTTCAATTGAGTTCAATTCAATTGATTTTGAGTTCAGTTGGGTATAATTTGAACTTTTTAAGTTCAAAATTATCCTTGAAATTTTTAAGTTCAGATTAGTTTAATAGTTTTTAAAACCTTGGTCACAAAGAAGATGGGGATTTTATTTTCTATTTTTAAGTAAATTTCGGGGCACGTCCCCAATTAATGTTGACCGTCCTCGATAAGATGTCCCTCAGTCGTCCCTGTCCCGAGGACGTATTGGGGATGTGGTATGGCCTTGTATTGGCATCCCTGTGCTTATAGCTGGTAATATAACTAAATTAAAGAGACTTAAAATGAAACACAGAAATTAACTTGCTATATTTAACTATTATTTTTTTAATCATAATTAAATTTTCAAATTTTAAAAATACAGAAACTAGAGATAATACTAGAGCACATACACTATGTCCATAACTTGTTTATAGTATAAAAAGTAATATAGTAATTTGACCTATAAATTTTAGGGTAATATATACTTCAATACCAAACTTTGGTTTCGAGGTTCCATTTGGTACTTCAACATATTTTTGTTATATTAGATATCTGAACTTAGATAGAATGTTTAATTTGGTAACTAAATGTTTTTATCCAGTTGGGTATCTGAACCTGACGTTAGTTCAAACTGGTACATAAACTTGATTTTTTAGTACTTTATTTTTTACGAATGTAAATCAATAAATCAATTTTAAATATTAATTTAAACAAAAAAATCAAATTTAGATACCTAATTAAACTAAAAAAATCTTTAAGTACTAAATTAAACTTTAAAATCAACTACAAATAATATCAAATTTTAGAATGAAAGAAAAATGGGTTGTGACTATTAGAAAGGTCCAATCACGGTGCTGGAACACCTCGCACGTGTGGGGGAAATTGGAATGTTTAACGTTTTAGAGTTCTAACATTGCGGCAGGGGAATGGAAGGGTGGGTGATTTTGTTGACCATTGACTTGGAAAATGCTTTGATTTATTGTGAAACCTATCTAAGCAGTGGGCCCTTTAGAGTTAGAAATAGCAAAGGAAGTTTCAAGTTTGGTTGGCATTCATTCATTCCTTTGTCTGATGCCATATTCAACTTTCTTAACAAACACAAACAAGTTCAAAAACAAACCAAGGCTAAGGGTGTGTTTTTGGTTGCTGTCTCCATCGCCCGTATACCGGCCACAACAACCCCAAACGACCACACAATTGGTTCCCCCCACCCATTTTAACTCCAAAACGGGCATTTAGTGACCGCTGGAAGCCTATGTTTGATTAAGGGTTCCTAATAAGGAAAAGAGAGGGTATTTGAATAAGAAAACTCTAAACGTGTGGAAGGATGGTTCCGTTACAATAATAATAATAACAATAAAGATATGACAACCAATCATACAAAGAGTAGGAGCCACTTGCCAGCTAGCGAGCCTCAAGGCTGAGGTGATAGCCATCTTAAACCCATTGGTCTTCTCAGTTACAGATATCTGTTAAAAAGGGTTATTGTACATTCATCTGGGTAACCTAAAAACTCCTGAATTCCCATCGACTACGCTGCCGCAGGTTTCTTTCAATGTAGACATGCTAAAAAAATGACTACCTAATCTAACATCTCTCTCAATCATGTTTTGCTTGCTTCCCTGCCTGCACACCCTCAAGGGATTGCATCCAGGTGGACTGAAAGCCTCACAGGAATGCCGACCGCGACTTCCTCGAGTGGCTTGTCTCAAAATTTATAAATTTACTAACATACACTTTGCTTCTCCCAGGAGAAAATTACCACATTTGCTCTCCCTACCAGACAAGCTCTAGAAATCGTTTTTGTCATCATCATTCATTATTGTATTTGGACCGTCGTCACAACCAGAACTCGGAGCCAGCTCATTTAGGTCAAGGAAGCGTGGTTTTCGTTCACCGTCAGCTTCGTCTTGCCCGCTACCACTTGATTGCTCAGGTGGCTGACTTTGCTCTTTCTCCACCGTCTCCGAGTTACCTTCCATACCTTCTTCCATAGGTGGATCAACTTCCATTTCCTTGTCCTCATCACTGCCATTGAACTCTTTACTTCCTTCTGAAAACTCCTCATTCTCACTTGCATCAGAGTGTTCATTTGATGGACTGGGCTTTTCAGGTTTCGATTCTGTTTCAGATTCCGACAGCTCATACTGTTTATAATTAATACGATTTCTGGTGGCTCTTTTACTACGTCTTAGACCTGACTGCAGCTCATCAAATGACCTTAGCTTAGTTTCCCTCCGAGTACAGCCTGGCAACTTCTTGACTTTTGGGGCCTCGTCACTGTCCTCACTGATACTTAATGAATCCTCTTCTTCCTCCTCCTCGTCTTCAGCATTTTCCCCATCCCAGTGGTACTCTTCATCTCCTTCTGAGCTGCTGGATTGCCTTCTCTGTTTTCTTTTTCTTAGGTATTCCTCATCGTATACTGCTTCTCCAACTATATCATCATCACTGTCGAAGTCTGCCTCATTGTCTGAAACAGCTTCGACAAACTCATTCACTGAATATCGTTGAGGTCTCTGCCTCCGTCGATTGCTACAAGGGATCATACAAAAATCAGATAAAGATTACTGAAGCAATAGGAGCAATTCAGCAATGAAGTTCATCATACCTACGATCCAATTCCCCGGATTTATTATCATCAAAATCATCATCTTCAGATGATTTGGGGGACGGTATATTGTAATTGTCCTGTTCAGAGCCATGTGAAGGACCACTCAGTTTACCATTTGCAGAAGGTTCAGGTTTGGAAACATCTCTTCCACTGAGAGGATCCGGTGATGGTGCTTTCCGTCTGACACACAGTCAACAGTGAAAAACCATATTAAAGGAAGAAAAGCAAGCACATCTGATCAAAAGGAAATCTATCAATGTGTTCTGAAAGATGTCTAGGTTATAAATTACATACTTAGTAATCTTAATAGCCTCACTTATTGACTGATCATAATCATCTGCAAAATTATAAGAAATTATATCAGCTCAAATAAAATCATTTACCTAGAATCTGAAGAAATTATTTCATGGACCCTTCCCAACACCTCATCCATGTCAGTCAGATATACACTTGTATTAAAATTTCCAAATCACCATCTTCCTTCCTTTTCTCTAAAAATTATAATCCAAGGTTTGATTCTTACTCATTTTCATTTTCTCAAACAGTCTCAAAATGAACGCTCAACTACTTTTGAATCCACCGGTGATATATGTTCGAAATGACGAAATTGTTTAATCCAATTACCCAAAGATCCATGAGAGCTTTCATCTTTAAAGTTGTTTTTTTAACAAGAAAAAACCCAATGTCTTCATTGTGCTTTCATCTTCACTACCTCTATTAAATATCTTCTTTAGTTTTCACTTCTTCCGGCAGAAAAACAGAAATAATTGAACAATTAGGGACCAACTCTTTTATCTTCTACTCAATTAATTCAATTATGGTGCTTTATGATTTTAACTTTTGTTTATATGATCGAGGCTGTTTTTTGTTTTATATTATTTTTAGATGATTGATTTTTAAGTCTAATAAAATTGTAATCTCCTAAAAGTTTCCTTCATGTTTAGGTCTGGAAGACCATAGTTCCATGCCTGCAACTAAGCGCCAAATATCATAGAACAATGCTTCAATCTCCCATTGTCGAGATTTATCCCCTTTAAGATACCGAATCAAATTAGCATTAGCTTTGGATTCTAAAGATTTATAAACTTAAAACTTAATTTTTTAATTCTGTAAATTTTGTGAAGATAGAGACTTCTTTTGTTTAATACTTTCAAAGAATAAAAATTAAATCAAATACTTCTTATAAATCAAACCCTAAGTTCTAATTTTTAGAGAAGAAAGGAAGCTGATGACTTGGAAATTTTAATACAAGTGTATCTCCGATATGGAAAAAAGATGATGTGAATATTTTTTTATTGGGTAGGGACTATGAATGAGGTGGTGGGAAGGGTCCATGAAATAATTTCTCTAGAATCTGAATGCAGAATTATAAGAGAAACTATATCAGCTCAGGTAAAAGCATTTACCCAGAATCTAAACTTTAACAAGCCAAGATAAGTCGGTTTAAAGCTGCCAATATTTATGGCTAGGAACCAAAAAAAAACACTGGAAAATCTGGCTCTCTCGTAAGTAAAATGCAAAAATCATGTAAAAAAAAGAATGTTGGACTTTAAAGTTCCTTACCAAATGTGTAAGTGACAGGTTTTCTGTCACGAAGGGAGCGTCCTGGACCAAGCCCATCAACAACCAAGAAGTTATTAAGAAGAGCTTGTCTATGTTGTTTTTTCAGTAACTTCTCCTTCCTCTGAGCAACAGAAAGAATCGGATTACGAAACAATTTGTACGGTACCTTGAGAGAAAGATAACAGTTTTTGTGATGCTGCTCAATGACAAAAAGCAACTTTTTAAGTACCTTGTGTTCCTTTTCAATCTCAGGAAGCATGTCATTCTTTAACTTCTTCCCTAGCGATGCTTCCGTTCTATTTTTACTGGCAAAAAGTTTCTCCTGCATCAGCAGATGAAAAGATAATATCAATATTAGGATCAAATGAAAGCTATAAAAACTTTGCATTTTCAAGACAATAAAAACAGATCGCATACACAAAACTGTCTGTTCTTCAATAGTAAAGGAGGGTGGAATAGCTTCCTCATCCAAACTTTCATGACAAGAAATTCACTTCTATGACCACATAATGGTATATACACTTACTTCCAAAAACGCAACTAAAGTTTTTTTTTCAATGTAAACAATTGAACATTATGACTCGAAGGTCTTGAGAAAGAAACATGCAATGCAAGTGATTAAGAGGATGAAGTTTATTGTCTCGATCAGAATTATCTTGGTTATGAATTATGATCCCAGTCAGGGATTCAAATAGCGGACCGCGGTAGCGCCGCCGTCCGAAACCGCTATTGTGGAAAAAACCGCAATAACCACAATTCATCCGCTATTGTCCGAAACCGCGATAAAACGCCGCGACCGAAAAAGCGACGAGACCGCGATTTAAATCCCTGTTCCATGTGTCCACTCCACAAAGAAATGCAAGGGTAAAACTCTGGAACTTTGGAGCCAATGATGTGCAAGGATCAAAGCTGATAATGGCATCTATGATTATAGAACATATACCCTAACAATAATCCTCACCTAAAACATATACGAAAGGAACTTCTCAGAAATTTTATACAAGTAGGCACGGACCGCAAGGCAGTTATGTAACACATCAACTCGAATTTATATTAGATCAAAAATACTATAATCATTAGGTTTGTTATGGCCTCAAATAAGGCAACAAGAAACGATTGGATAACAAGAAGCTGCAAAAAAACATGCATGAAAACAGCATCCGGAAAAATGAACAGTGGCATGCTTCCCACCTCATATCTAACTTAGCTGTAAGCAGAATCGCAGAATAATCTTATGAAGCCCATGACATCAACCGAACACCCAGTGCCATCTACATGTAGTTAATGACATCGTTTAAACCACTAACCATCTCTAGTGCCTACTTCAATGTCACTAGGTTAAAACTTCAGTAACATATCCATTTATTTTCAATATATTTCCTCATCAGCAGAAGTTCCCTTATTCATTTCTCCACAAATTTTCATTGCAATGATACCCCCAGAATCAGAACCCCAGAGACCTAGCTCAAGAAACATAAGGTACTAAAAAGGCAGCACCTACCTTAAATGAACTTTAGGGTTTTTCTTACAGGGCACCTGCCTGATCTGAAGGTTTTGTTAGCTAAAAGACATGTACCAGCCTCAGACTTGGTTTTTGGAGCGATGTAAAAAACAAATAGAATAAACAAAATCGCAACAATATGGTCTAGTCAATACTGCAGCCAAGTTTGCCCGAGGATATACATACAGTGCATGAGTCCATTTGGTGCATTAAATGAACAGCATAAAAAGAAGTTTGTACACACACACACACAACTTACAGAAACATCTTGAAATTCCTCCAAATTTGTTGCAACTGTTTCCCACAGATATGTTGCAATCTTAGGGACATGGGAACCTTTCATCTTTGCTTTCTTCAACTCAACTTTCCTTATTTCCCGGTATAAGCGATGACCACCAACAGCATCATCTTCATACCTGTGCAAACAACAAACAAATAGCTTATTCAACAATACCAATGGAGAAATATTCACAAGAAATAATCTACCAAGTGCAACAGTCAAACCAAGCAAGCTACAAGGCAGTAACACATAGAAGCCTTTTGATAAGCCCAAGAGATTACCAGTAATTAATTCCCTGAGAATCACCTCCAATACGTTGTTTACGAAAGGTTGAAAGTTGAACACCATGTTTAAGTGAGTTGTCAATGTAGTTCCGGATGTCTTCTTGCTGCAAAAGGTAACTTGAATAAAACTTCTTGTTTATAGAAACAATAGATTTGCAGAATAAAACACACAGAAAGGATAACAGATACAGCATCTCTCAGTAAATCGAAAAATATTACATTAGTTTGAAATTATGACCTATGCTATGATTGCATAGAATTGAAAAGCAAGAAAAATTCTCCAAGTAATGAACCAATCAGAAAGAGCTGCACAATTTAACTATAAGGAACATATTACAATAACATAGAAGATCAAAGCAGACAATTAGATGCATATTAAAACAACATAGAAGATCAGATCAGACATTTAGATCTAAAAATAATCGTCAGAGAGTTGTTTACTTAGGTAATATCAAAATTCCTTCAATGCAATGAGGAACCAAAAGAGAAGGAAGCCTTCATATTTGATGATAACAACTCCAAACACATACAGAAAAAGCTGTATGGACAGCCATGTTACTGCATCAATATTTGACAGAATCCAAACGTACCACAGGTGGTGTCCAATCATCCAAACCTAAGCTACAGGAATTCAGTAATTCAGGACTTATTTGTAATACTTGCAAACTTAGATTTCAGTTCACCTAATATTACATGAATAGACTGGATGCTTCCCTCAAAATTAATAATATAAAATTAATGAAAATCAAGGTCATGATCAAGATAAGAGAAACGCCAGGCATTTACAGCTGAGAGTAAAAAGACAATTTATTGATGATGATCATACCTCAACACGAATGTCACATAGTGCTTTCAAGATCACAACACGAACTCCAGGATCAAGTGACTTGAATACTTCAATCTCCGCCCTACAAATTAGTATTCATTAGAAACACTAAGCATTATATGTTAAGAATATTCCAAAAATGTATGGCTGCTCACCCATGTGAAGCAACAATGGGAAGATCCCCATCTGCAACCTGCAAACATCCGAAACAATGTATAAATATAACTGTAAGCATGCATGCCGCATGCTATTAAGCATAGATAGAAGGACTAGAGAGGACAAGTTACCCAATGCCACCAGTCTCTTAATTTTCTGCAGAGAACAGTAATCCAGGTATCACGTGTAAGGGGCATCCGAGTAACTGGAGGGATTGCCTGCAATGGAGAAAGTACATCGATAACTCATTGCAGTTCCAGCCAAAAATGCTTTTAATATACTTGTGTTTAGGCAAGCCACTTAAGTTAACAAATTCAAGAGAAATCGTCTTACCCACATTAAGTACATATACCATATAATCGTAAAAGCTTCTGAGCCAACAGGTACAAGGGTAATTAGCATTAAAAGTATCAGCCTATAACTCCTTTCACGAATCACAGACATGCGCAAAGAGCCACAATGCTTTAAGGTCCCTAGTCACCCTTCGGACCATGTATCAACTTTTAATGACTCGACTGCAAAAAACTAGAAACAAATTCCTGATGCACACTTTGCCCCCAAAACCGTATTATACACAGATGGAACACACAAGGGCTAAAGGCAACCAAAACAAGGCAGCTGCAGCCAGGAACTATAGATATGATATGTTTTAGAACCAAATAATAGAATTATACACGATGAGGTTCCAATAATTAACACAACTTACCACGTCTTAAAAACAATTTCCATCCAACTCAAAGTGAACACAATTTAGGATGTAGTATCATATTGAGTGAAAATTTAAATTCAGCGCAACAACTTAGTATCACTTAAAGTTTTTAATTTCATACATGAGGCCACCTGCAATCCTTTCCAAAGAATAGTTCATTTAATCAGTGGTTAGCTACGGCTAACCTTTGAAGAATCTAAAACTCATTGAAGCTCCTTCCTACTCAACTATGGACTCCCGGTATCAACATTCAAAGCAATGACACATCTCACCATGTTTGCTTCAATACAAGCTTGACATCTCGTTCATAAACTTCCAAAATGTCATCTTGCAATAAATCCAACAAAAAGGACACAATGCTAAATAGAACCATTGATAACATGAAAACAGTTTTCTTTCTTGATGTTTCACCGTACTTAATCCAACTCTCTCAGGTAAAAAAAATAATCCAAATAAGTTAGCTCAACAAATCTTCCTTCATGCCCTATGTTCTTTGTAAACCAATACATACACTACTCTAAGCAAATAACATACTCAGGGACAAACAGCCTCAGAACAACAGTTGTTTTGGACCAGAAGTGGAGCCAAAGAGCCATAAGCAAATTTAACCATTACTAATCATGTACAGAAAGACTGTCAATCAATGCCTGAAGGCTCTCCATAGCAAAATACACATATGCTCGGTGCCATGTCAGAGTTTAAAAGTACACACAGTCTAAATGTGAATTTGTTAAGGTCTAACTATGAAAACAAGAAGCAAAAAAGCATACGATTAAAAAAATCAATACTCTCCTTTTGCTTGACTTTTTTTTCTAGATCGTTGAAAGTATTTCCAAAAATTCAACCGAGGACAAACCTTAATGAATTAGCTAGTTTTCTCAAACTTAATTCAGGAAAATAACAACTTTGTGTCTTTATTTTCATGCTTCATTAAAGATGCAATAAGAAAAAAGTCGATTCATGTGTGTTATACAACAGTTTCCTGGGACACATCAACAGCTACAGAGCCAATCCTAGCACTTGAATACAAGAACAAAACAACTCCTTGATTATAAAATAAAATAGCTCATACAACTGCATCCCATAAAAGACCTGCATACCAAAAGCTTCATAAAGAAATTAATTTCTTAACTGAAGAAAGCCATAATTCAAGAAGTAGGTTCCACAACCATCCAACTATCACTCAACCAAGTTCAAAAAACCTTAGCAGAAATCTATACACTTAAATGTATAGCAAAAGAGAAGTCCGACTCTACAAAGAAAAAATTGCCTCAATAAGAAATAAAGCAATGTCAACAACCATGAAAAAGAGAAACCTATACAAAAAAGCGTATGTTTGAAAGCACCCAACAATAAAATTATACAGTTCAATAGATGAAGAGGAAAAGAACAAACCTTCATCAAAGGCATATGAATATCAGCCAAAGTATCATTAGGAGTAATCAGCGCGGTCTCAAACTCCTCCGCCGAGAACTCCACAGCTATATTCAAAAGCGGCCTGAAAACCTGTCACACTCAAAACCCGTAAGTTCCCAACAAAAGGCGACGCCTTGTAATGAACTAATAGAAACAAAAAAGAATACAACAAATTTGGAAACTCACATGCAAGAAATTAAGTACTGAAGCTAACTCCCACATTGACCGAATGGTCCACCTAGGCAACTGCGACGGTTCAGGCGGCGCCACTAACGAAGTAACGATCTTGCTATTAGAGCAACATTGCTGCTGCGGCGACGAAGAACCATCATTCTCGTCCTTGATTTGCTGCTGCTGGGTGTGTTGATGCTCCTTCTTCGCCTGCTTCTGCCGGCGCTCGTTCGCGGCCTGTTGTTGCTGAGCGTAGAGCCTTTGAGAGGCTCGGATTGTACAAGCTCGGGAGGGACGATTGCTCCTCGTTAAGGGCGGGATCGGCGTCGGCGCAGTGTTTCCGTCCGTGGTGGTGGTTTCCGGGGCTTGGGTTGAAGCAGTGTCGTTTTGGGCAGGTAGGGTGTCGTTTTGGGGTGGGTCGGGAGGGATCGGAAGGGAAGGGGAAGAATCGAGGGACATGATGGGAAAAGGGACAGATCGGAACGAGGGTTTTAGGGTAGTTACGGTGGCATTAAGTGTTGGAGATTTCCATTATGAAGAAAACGAACGAGAAAGAGGAAATTATTATTACTATTATTAATTATACTATAAAAATAATAAACAATAGGAAGAAATTAAGAAAAAAAAGATGAAAAAGGAATTAGGGTGATTTGTATTGAAGGAGGTTTGTTTGGGTTAAGAGGAGTAAAGAGGAAAGGAGAACCGAAGCTCCCAACCATCCCCTCATGCATTCATTTGTATATTTTTTAATCTTATAGTATTTTATTATTATATATATTTCTATATTTATTAAATTGGGGGAGTTTCAGTTTGGTTGGACGGAAAATCGGAAGCCCAGAAAGGAGGGGAATGGGGAGGAAAGTAGAAGAACAAAGTCTGGGATTTTCTTTTGATCGAAAAAGTCTGGGATTTTTTTTTTTGAGCATGAAAAACTCTGGGAACTTGTAGGGAGTTTGGGTTTTTTTTAAAGATTACATACTTCATATATTTTATAATATTTAAAAAATATTATGATACACTTACACATAATATAAAATTTATAGTTTTATATAGGGATAGCCATTTGCCCCATACTCGATCTTATAAGGTCGGGTTTTTTAAAAAAAATCCGGGTTCAGGTCAGGTTCAGGTCGGATTTTTTGGATAAGGGTGGGTCGGGTTTGGGTTAAAGTAAAAAATACCTTACCCGATCCGAAATAATAGCTTAATTTTATTTAAATATTTAGGTATAATTGCTACAATGCCCCTCTTTTTATATATGTAGTTTAATTATCTCCCTATTTTTTCTAATAAAAATAAAATACTTATTATAATGCTCCCTCTCTATTTGTATTTTTTCAGTTAGCTCCAAATTTTATCGAATAATAATGAAAATTAATATTTTTTATTTATGTCGGGTCGGTCGGGTTCGGTTCAGGTTTTTACTCTAGAATTCAAGTTCGGTCGAGTGGAACATCATAAAATGTCGCTTCAAATCGGTTTTGGATGGATGTGTTAAATTTTCGGGTCAGGTGCGGATCGACCAAAAACCCAACTCAACCCGTGTAACACCTCGATCCCGTCCCGGATTTGAAGCATCACATTCGGGTCACCCAAAATCGACCCATCAAAATTTCCCATTTAAAATCACAAGTTGGCAATTCTCAAAACAATCCATTTCCATAAAATTCACATAAATAATAAGATTAAAAGGGTTTACAAAATATAAGTTCAAATTAAAATACATCGTTTGACCAAATAACAGTAATCAAAATAAAATACAGACTCGACTGTGGTAAGGTCCTATGAATACAATCAGTCCGAACTAAACATCAAGTATTGTACTCTGAAACTAGCTCGGTGCGGGGAAATCCTCCTCGATGTGCTCCTCCAAAAGCAACATGTCAACCTACGCACGGAAAAACTACAATTCCGCACGCTGAGCTAACAAAGCTCAGTGGTACATTTCTACTCTACAGCAATTCATGAATATCATAAAACAAGCATGCATGATAATATAATTAAGAGTGCACCGATAGGCTTCTCAACATCTAAGGATCATCTTCTAGCCTATCCTAGCTAGAGCTTACAACTGTCTCACGATACCACTATTATTTAAGAAGACTACTAAGCCATCTCAGGCTTACTATAACGTGAGGTCCCACCGACCATTGAGTTACGTCTCGTACCCTGATCACATAGCCCTAGGGTTATCTAGCCCATACTCGAGATCACACAACCCATATTCGAGATCACACATGTAATATCCCAATTTTTGGACTAGTGACCAAATTGTAATTTTTGAAAGTTTAGGGGGTTAAAGTGTAAACTTGGAAAAGTTCAGGGACCAAAGTGTAATTTCCAAAAGTTATGTAAGTTAACCCCGTAAATGAATAGTTCACCCCCAAGAGTGACATTTTCGTGCTACTCGAATTTTTCGTACAAGGCTTGTATTATTAGAATTTTTGGATCGAATGAAATTGTTAAGCGTGCTCAAACCAGAGTAGTACAAGGATGGGTGACCTAATGGGAAGGTCCCATATTTAATATTTTAATTGATAAAAATGATTTATTTTAAGTCAATAATATTTGAAATGGATTTTGGAGATAAGATTTCTAAGAAGAAATGTATCCGATAAAATTTCCGGTAATTATCGGTATATCGAATCGAGCTAAAATTTTAAAGACAGTTTCAAAAAATTATGGAAAACTCATAAAATATTATTTTATGAGTATTTTATTACTTTTGGTTGGTTTCTAACTATATTTAGTTAGATGGTGATGGAATGGCAATTTTCATGACTTGTTGTAAATAAAGTCTAGTTGGAGGGCAAATTGGACATTGCCATGGATGGTATTTTTGAAATATTTTGAAACTTTGAGGGCAAATGTGAAAGATGAAAAACACATGGATTTGATCATGACCGTTGATTTTAATGAGATTAAATCTTAGCCATTATAATAAAAGGGCAAAAAGGTAATTTCACTATTTAAATGAATTTTAAATTCATTTAATCTTACATATGGATTAAATATGTTAAGAGATGATAAAAATTTCATCTTCACCACCAGCTGCTGTTCGAACATAAGAAAAACAAAGGGGGAAAGGATTTTTCAAACTTTCAAGCCAAATTTGGAAGAAATCAAGGCTAGTTTCAAGCAAGTTTCAATTAGGTAAATTATTCTACACTTCAAGCTCTTCATTTTGATAGTATTTTTGCATGGAAAAGTTTAATATAAGTTATGTCTCGAATGAAGATTGATAATAAAAGTTGAAGTTTATGATGAAGTTAGAATGGTAGATAGTAGAAATGATGATTTTGATATGGAATTAAGGTTGATTTTGGATAAATTTCATGTGGGAAGACATAAATCCTAACCCTAAAATTTGGGGGTTTTGGTTAGGAAGTTAAATTAAGGATGAAATTGATTGAATTATGATGTTAGAAGACCTAGTTTGATGATATGATGAATAATTTCCCAAGTTGTAAGTTTGGAGACCATTTTAAAATTTTGGAAAAATTGGGGGAAATTATTGTAAATTTTATTTTAGTATTGGAATCATGTAATTGAGCTGGAAATAGCTTGAATGGGTGATTATGGACCAAAATGAAAATTTTTGGAAATTTAAAAACCAATTCGGCAATTTAGTAAAAGTTAGGGTTTGGTCTTAAAATTATGGAAAATTGATAGAATTGAAGATTTAAGCATGTTATGGAAGTTGAAGGATTGAAATGTTAAGAAAAGAACCAAGAAGGACCAAATTCGAAATAAAGAATTGGTGAAGGACTAAAGTGAATAAGTTTGGAAGTTAAAGGAAAAATGTATAAGGATGTTAGAATTAAGTGAAAGGTTTAATTGTACATTAATTTAATGTACAAAAGCAATGTAGTGACCAAAATGCCACTTTTATAAAGGTGAAGGACTAAAAATGAAATAGTCCAAAATAAATAATTAATTATGAAAATTGTTCAAACATGGGTTTGAACAAATGTTCAATGTCCAAATTGGTCACCAAAGACCTAGGCACTAATTCGGCATTTTTGTAAAGTATTGAGAAAAATCTTCAGAAAATTTTTATATTCGAATAGTCATGTTCAATAATTAATTTGCAGTATTAGATTTAAATCGAACACAAGAATGGTGATATATATGTCGATTGGTTTTATTTAGTTTCAAAAGAAAACGAAGGAGAACCAAGGATAAAAAGAAAGATGAGAACCTCGAGTAAGCTTAGTGAGACATACTATTCATGGCTTAAGTGAGTGCATTTACATGTTTTAAAATGTAATTAGGAAGACTTGTGAGTAGTCGACCTTAAATTAAAATGATATTGCATTTCCATATGATACCATTATGTTGAATATGGCATTGCATTTCTTTATAATACGTGCTGTAATACTTTGCTCGACATGGCAAGATTGGTGAAATACCAGGTACGAATAATTACTTGCATAAATGATGATGCATTATGCATACATGAGATATGGAATATGATAAGATTTAAATGAAACAAGTTAAGGTAGAACAAGATATACTTAAAAATAGTATTGCCATATATACATGTTGAGCTACCGCATGTTGTAATAAAAGTAGATTACATGGAATATGACATATAAATTATTTTTCTGAGAATTGATGACGAGCTATATTTGTCATGATTATTTATGATGAAGCATGAAATATGAATAATTAATTAAATGATTGATTATGATGTTGGATTGATGATAAAAGAAATGCCCAAGTATTGAGTATGAGAGTCCATGGTATAGTTGGCATGCCATAGAGTCTTTAGCAGCTGCACCCTTATGTTCAAGTTATGAAAAAGATATTGTGACAAAATGATTGTGTCACATGCACCTTAGGGATCTACGCCCATTGTGCCTAAGTGCACTGCCGAGGTGCAGCACCCTGGGGATCTACGCCCACTGTGCTCGAGTGCACTGTCGAGGTGCTTTATGTTTATGGGGAGCAAAGAGCGTCCCCGAGTACGTACTCATCTTTACGTTCATGTTTGACACTAAGGTGTCATTACAAGATGACTCGCGTACCTCGATCTCATATAGCGTACTTTGGGCAATGATAAAAGGATCATGATACGTAAATGAATCATGTTATGTATATGAAACATGTCATGAATATGAACCATGTTATGTAAATGAAATATGTCAAGTATACGAATTGTGCCACGTATATAAAGTATAACATGTATATATATTATACCAAGTATACGAATCAGGCCAAGCACGTGAATTATGTCATGTATATGAAATATGTCGCATGTATAAGAAATATGCTATGCATATGAATCATGCCATGTATACACATTATGTTACGTATATGAACTATGTCATACACATGAATTATGCTATGTACACATATCATGTTACGTATATGAATTAAGTCATGCATATGAATGAAAACATGTATATGAATCATGCCACGTATGAAAATCATGTTATACAAAAGAAATATGCCATGTATGAGAATCATGTTACATAAATGGATCATGTCATGAATATGAATCATGATACGTATATGAACCATGTCATGTATATGAACCGTGTTTTACATATGAATCATGTCAAGCATTAAACCATGTTGCTTATGTGAATTATACCATGTATGTAAATTATGCTATGTATACGAAACATATCATGTATATGACTTACTTGGTGATGACAGAACATTACAACCATAAGCAAGTTAGGAACTTATAACATGTACACTAATATCTAGTGATCATGGAAAGTTTGATAGTATTATCCTATCTTAGGTAAAGAACTTGATATGAAAATTATATAATAAGTATTACTTTACTCTATGTTTAATAAATGAGATTATTGCCTCACTAAGTTCGTGCCTAGCGTGTATTATTTCACATGTAGGTTCTCCCACGTAGAAGGACATGAAGGAGCTATTAATTGGAAAGTCAAGTTACATTAGTAAGCACAGTATGTACATCTTAAATTATGGTTGATATCTAGCGGGCATGTACTTGTATGTATGTAGGTTTAATAGATGCAAATGTTTTGTATGTTTAAGTTATAATGTGTTTACGTATTAATTACGAGTGTATGGACTCAGAATATGGTTTTACTACAAATAATTAAGATTTATGGCATAGTTAAATCTAGTTTAACCCTAATCACGTAGAAATTTTAAAATCAAGAAGGGGTCTAGGCAGGGTACATAGTTTTCTCCATGAATTATATTTTTATTTCAATAACATATTTATAAATTTTCTAAAACAATTTAGGGTCGAAACTAGCTGCTATAGACTGATGTAGTTTTCAATTTAAAACCTAGGAAGGTTAAACAACAAGGCAAAGTTTGGTATAAAAAAATTTCAAGTCAAGTTTTCTTAATATCTCAGTAACACCTTTAGTGTATATTCGGTCTACAAATATACTTTAAGGGTGTTACAACACAGCCCATCGAGTTACTCGAGCTCACACAGCCCGTCGAGTAACAACCCTACCCTGATCACATAGCCCAAGGGTAAAAATAGCCAACATCTATTATCCATACAACAACGTAAATAACATACATTCCCTAATGGCCAACGAAGCCCTACTATTTTTCCCGTGCTCACACAACCGTCAGGTTACCTGTGATCACATAGCTATGGGTTAGGATCATATCCGAATCACTATAGCCACAGATACGTCCTAGACATACTTGGATCACAATAGCCACAAGCAGTCTTTTTCTGAGGTCACATAGCCAATCAGGTTACTCGAGATCACATAGCCTTTCGAGTTACTCGAGCTCACACAGCCCCCGAGTTGTATTTCCATATCCTGATCACATAGCCCAAGGATAGGTTTCGGACCGCATCCAGATCACATAGCCCGTGGATACGTCGGATGTACTCGATCACATAGCCCAGAGTACCCATCCTCTTATTTAAGTGCTCTTGCACTGACTCTAGGATATCCGAATTCCTAACCACGACACATACGTTAACACATGCTCCCTCGAGCATCAATATATCTCACCGAGAGATAAAAGGCATTCGACCAACCATTACCAATGCCCCAAGGCATAACTCATTTGTTACAATAGTAAATATATGTCTTAGGATTTATTTACACCTTTCTCGTTAGATTATCTTATTATTCAAGGCAACTAGTCTATATAGGTGTCCCTTCCCCACACAGTAAGGGCCCCAAGCTACCACGAGCATTAATCGATCCACCACGAATCCCTATGGGTGATTAATACAACAATCCGCTCAATAATTACCAAGCCCCTAGCCATCTATCCACATATGGGTTACCAACCTTGATTTCTCAGTTTTAGAGTTTGTTTTATACCTTTAGGGACCCATCGAACCGTTTACCACGAAGTATAAAACCCCCGAACGTGAAATCAACTTTTTTAGGCAGATTGCCCAGCGAGTATCGATACTCCAAGGTGAGTATAAGTACTTTCATCTGGGTATCGATACTCCTCCATGAGTACCGATACGCTAATTAGGTTCGAAAGAATCACACCCCAAGCCGTACCGGTATGCTTCGTGCCGTACCGGTATGCATCATCGATACTAGGATCTCCTCGTATCGATCTACCCCCGTACCGGTACTCGCACATACGCGTACCGGTATGCTAAGCCTCTCCCAGACAATGCAATAGTACGTACCGATATGCCCCTAGCGTACCGGTACACCAAAACATTACTGGAATTCTAAACAAGCAATGGGTATCGATACACAGGAAGGTGTACTGGTACACCTCTCACAATCCGTCTACCTTATAACAAAGGCGTACCGATACGCTACCACTCCGTATCGGTACACGAGCTCATATTTCAAATTCTGGATCTTGGGATTTCACCATCCTACCCCTTAACCTACATGGTTAAGTCCCAAAATGTTCATACAGATTATTGGAGGTTTATAGGGTGGTTTTCTACCAATTTTACCCATTATCAACATCCAAAACGTGATTTACCATTAGAGGGGTTAAAGCTTCTAAAACCTTAACTATGCAACCCAAAACTATAAAACCACACCAAGCAATCATCTTACGAGGCTCATGAAATGAAGGAGTCAGAGATGTACTGACCTTAAGAAAACAAAACCCGAAATGAAGATCCCGCCAAGCTCTTACTACCTCCCTTATTGTACCAAGCTTCCAAACTCAACCTCCACCATTTCCAAAGATGCCTAGCTCAAAAAAGAGATTCTTTGATACTGATAAACTCTTCCTTGATGACCAATCCGAGAATCACACTCTACCACAACGAGTTTCCTCTTTTAACTATGAGTTGGATGGGTGTTTTTTAAGAGAGAAATATGAGAATGTTGGGAAACAATGGGTAACCTCACCCTTCTATTCCCATACAGAAAATTAAACAAGGCCATCAGCCTTTGTCTCTCTTGAGGGGGATATTACTCATTTACTCTTCATTAAACTTTCCACATCCACACACAAGCCCAACACTCAAGCCCAACAACACATGTAGGTCCTTTAGACTCATATGAAGCCCAACACCTCGACCCAACAAGGTTAGAACATTCAACTCAAAGTGCCGATCCAAGACCCGAGTCGGCGCCCATTGTTGACTCAAAAATTCAGGTCGTTACAACTCTACCCTCTTTTAAGAAATTTCATCCTTAAAATTTGGATGGATGAAAGGGAGATGTAACCAAGACAGATCTAACCACTTCACCATTCAAGTAGGATCACCTTGATTAAGGAGAGTTCTCCCTTAAGCTACCTTAAACAGAACCATAGCATAAAACCACATGCTCTCAACACTTCTCTTGAGGTTTCCACGACTCATTTTCAGCAACCAACGACACTTATGTCAAACCACTAAGCATGGTAACATAACCAATCTCGACCCACGTTGTTCAAACATCAACTTAAGAAACTCACTTCTAAAGGATTTTATCTCGGTTAACCAACCTTTCCACTAGCATCCATCAACCAAAACTAAACTTATACTTTATCTTTATCTAAAACCCTGCACCACTTCCTCAAAGCACTACCAAGAACGTATCACGCCAAACAACCATGTCCGGTCAAACTATTAAAGGACAAGCAAACCCTAACAACCGATCATTATCATCAATTTACCTTGAATCTAACAGCTCTTTTCCCAAGACTTGGGCCACCAAGACGAGATTTAAACTTCGCTTTATCCAACTATTTTCAACATGGCCGACAACCACTCTCGATCCCAACCACTTGGTTCAGAGAAATGACCACCGTCACTTAGGAACTCGCACAAGCAACTCAAAACTTAGCCATCCTACTTACGAAGGTCTAAACATCTTCTTCCTAACCTTTACCTCAGTCTCAACCATCAAATGTGGAAAGCCATCTTACTGTCCTCAAGGTAGCCAAATGGTCCATCCAAGAACACTTCTTTGCAACGCAACCATTCGATTACCCTCAACACAACTATTGATCCACATTTCCGCTGCGCTACTCTGATAACTTTCATACTGCTTGCCTTAACTGATAACAACTTTGGTCGAACTCATTTGGGCAATCCTCTAACCCCACAAAATCTAGTTCAACACGTGCACAAGCCAAGCAACTATCCTCACGATTAGCCCTTAAGACCTCAACCATGTTCATCACAACCTTCACTTACCCTTTCTACGGTACCTTACTTTGACAAATAACACGCGAAGCCCTCACACTCTATGGCCAAAACGAGGTCATCGATATCACGAAATCGACAGCGGTCTTTCACTATTGCACTACGACTCAACAATCCAAAGTCACCATACAAGCTTGTAACACTCTGATTTTGGGATTAGCGATTTTGAGGTTTATTAGACGATCCGGTAGACCGGGTTAAAGATTCGAGTTAAATTTGAGATCGTATATTTTTTGGTAAAATAAAAATATGGAAAATAGCTAAAATCATCTTTTAATATATATTGATTTTTGGTGGAACCAATTGTAGAAAAAAGAATTTGGAAATATGACATTTTGGTTAGTGAACAAAATGCGATTTTTGAAAACTGTTTTAAAGTAACTAAAATCAAAAGGGTCGAATCCTTAAGGAGCTAATCTACCAAGTGTTTACTGGTGGTTTCTCTCTTCAATTAAAATATTTTAAACATGTGTTTTAAAAGGGTGTTAATAAGGATTAAATATCTAAAGTTAGTTATTAGCTTTTAAAAAAATTCAAATAACTTTTCCTAAACCTTTTCTCTCAACTTCTTTTCTCCCAAACACTCAGAATTTCATCAAAATCTAGAGGTAAAGAACTCTTTTCACTCAGATTATTTACTTCAATTTGATTCTTTAACTTTGTTTTGCAAAATCTCATTGAAATCTTATATTTTCTTAGCTTTAAACAAGCCAATTGAAGGAGAAATCACATAATAGGGGTAAGGTTCATGATCTCCTATGTTAAATGGTTCTTTATTGATATTCCCAAGTATTTTGATCCTTGATTTATAAGTTGTAATGTGATTTTAATGTTTTATCCATGTTTAATTGAGTTCTTTTGGAAATATCGATGAAACAAGGTGATTTTCGAAATAGATCTGATTTCCAGTATTTGAGATTGATTTAATATATGTTTTGGATGTGTTTTGATGATTGATAAGTTGTTTTTATCAATAGAATCCTGAAACTCTTGAATCTCTAATTATTTAGGTTGCTAGTTTTGAGTTATTGTGGAGATAATTGAGTTTGATCTTTGCTTGAGGTGAAGGGATGTTAGGAAATGGTTTTTTTGGATGTTATTAGATGTTGGTTGGTGGCTTGAATTGTTGTTTTATGGCTGGGTTAAGTTTCAGAAATGTTTAATGATGATTTCAGTATATTTCAGATGGTTTTTGAGTGGGCAACTTGGGAGTTACGGGAGATTGCTGTTAGGCAATGGTTTGAGTACATTTTAATGCATTTATCCTCTGGTTTTATGCGTTAAAAATATGGGATAGTCAAGGCGACAAAGCTTGACGTTTTTTGGTGGCTTGTCGGGAGCTTGATTAGCGTTGGCAAGGAAGGAGAGGCATATCAGTGAGTGGAAACTGGTTTTAAATGCTTTACAAAGGTTTGTAAAGGTTGTTGGGAGTTTAGGGTAAGCGTGAGACACTTATCTAAGCTCGGAAGTAAGTTTCCCTTATTTTGCTCTTGCATATCGGCTTAGATATGAGCATGGTGTTTGCATGTTTTGGTGATAAACATGGTATGATTTACTTACTGGTAATGCACGATTTTGAGTACATATGCAGGGAATTGAAAGTATATTAAATGCTATTGAGTATTGGTTTTTATTCCGGTTGAGAATGGTGTTATTGCATTGGCAATGAGATTTGCATATATGGTGTTTTATGAAATGCATTGTAAAATAGTAAGTAAATGGTTGTGTAAATGTTATATTGGTTATGTGACAAGGTGAGAAAACAATCAGATATAGTTGGCATGTTATAGGATTAAAAGTGCACTATAAAATATGAACAAAATCAATCGTGACCATAGGTCTTAAAGGTATGGCGGTGTAACAAGGCCACTCGGACTGTTGGGGACCTTATTTGGAACTTGCGGTTTAACTAGGCAACCTAAATTGATGGTGATATTACGGATTAACTAGGCAAGGTTGGTACACTTGCGGTTTTAACTAGGCAAGGGTGAGATCTCGCGGTTTAACTAGGCGAGGGTGTCAAATCTTACGGTTTAACTTGGCAAGGTTTGGGTATCATGCGGTTTAAATAGGCATGGTATAAGAGATCTGTGTATTCGATTTGTGTATAGGATAGAGGTGGTCTATCCCAGTCACTATAAATGCCAATTTATGAGAAAGTTCATATGTTGAACCTTATTTGTAATACTTTGGGATTTAAGCGTGATTTATTTAAAATGCTTTGGGATTCAAGCATGGATTGTATATGATGTTAAATAATGATTATTATGTTTTGATTCGGTTGGAATAAGGTAAAAATGCTTAGGTTGTAAGCATGTTTTGGGAAAAGCAAACATGTGGTTTTTAAATGGTTTTAGTGCATCATTGTTTATGAGCATCCTCGCTAAGCATGTGTGCTTATGCTTTCTTTTTCCTAATGATGCAGAGCATTAAAGTTCGGGGCAGTGAAGGCAAGGTTTGCAAGGATCCAAGAGATAAACTACTTTTGAGTATGAACTCGGTTTATGTTTCCGGTTAATAAGCAATGTGTTCGCCATGGTTTTTGGAAGTTGTAAATCCGTTGCATTGTGGTTCTTTAGAATGATTCTAAGCTGGTTTTTAATGATGGTTATATGTTGTTTAGCTTGATGTTATTGCTTGCCCATTGTTGAGGTTGAATGAATGTTTAGGTATGCATCTAGAGTTTCCATGGGGATTGCTATGTTGTGCTGGTTTGACCAAGTTCAATGTGCTATGTTAAGTGTATAGGAATGTTGCTTATGCTGAGAATGGTTTAAATGTGCATTTTGGTATATTTGGTAAAATGGTATAGGGAGCATGCCTCTAGAGTGGTCTTTTGGAAGCATGATGTTGTTTTGTTTGCCTAATCTTGGTATAAATGTTTGATTTTGCATATTGAAGTGTTTATATGCATGGTTGAAAATTGATAGGGGCCAATTACATCTAGAATTGAGTGAAAAACCAACTAATTTTGACATTACAGGCCCAGATGTACCGATACGCGAGGGATCGTATCGGTACAGCTAGGCAAATAAGGCCACGGCATTTCGGTACAGGTAAGGGCATTTCGATACACCTCAAGGAAAATGGAATTACACTTTTTGGAGTAGAGGCAGCGTACCAAAACACCAAGGGTCGTATCAGTACGATTTGAAATAATTTTAAGCCGTATTTTACACACGAAGTAGCGTACCGGTACGAGCCTCACCGTATCAAAACGATGTGTTCACAACTGTATTGATACGGGACTTAGCGTATCAATACCGATATTGTTAATTCTGTTAATGTCTTGGAATGCCAGTTTTGTTTTCTTTCGTTTTAGTCCTTGAATCTTGTTTTGCCATTTTTTGAGAATGGATGATCGTTTGAAGCTAATTTTGATATATAAGCATGAAATGAGCCTAATTAAAGGTTGGTAACTAAAAAATTGGAAAAGCCTTTTTATATTGCTAAATTTACGTTTTAGTCCCTAAATTGTGTTGTGGCCAATTGGATGTCGTTACGATGCCCGATTGAGACGAGTGCTCACCTATGAATAGTATGATCATTTAGGAAAGCATTAATGCATCTAGACAAGATAAAAGAAAAAAAGGGCGCGTTTATGGTTTAATCTTCCCGGTTTACTTCGGTAAACCTAATACAGCTTGCTCGGACCGGTCTTGCGACTAGGCTGGGTCGAGGGCGTTATATTTGTTAGTATTAAAGACAATTTTGTGAAAAGTTGTGATGTTTTTGTTTGATTAGTTGATGTTGTTTGAACTGCACGGTGATTATGTATATGTTCGGTGATTGTTTAATGTTCTGTTGGGGTATGTTTGGGAACACATTGCCTATTACCAAGGATTTTAAATACGTTTTAAGGTTAACTTGGATCCTTTGCCTGACGCTAGCCTAACTCTAATGTGTTTTGATGCTTTTGTTAGCATGGCTCGACGTGAGACACGATCTATGGCTAATACTGTCGGGGTTGGGAAAAATAATGAGACAGAAGACAATCTCTCTCATGTTTTACCTCATTCCCCTCCTTCATTGGTTCCTCCAATTGATGTTGGGGTGGGTGAAGCACCCTAGGTTCACCAAGTGCCAGTATGTAGTGATTTGACTCCGTTAGTATAGGTGATAGTTTTTCAGGCAGCGATGGCTGGAGTGCAGGCTCAGGCACTGGCACCTGTTGCGGTGGAAAATCAAGGCTTACCCTTAGAGCGTTTGAAGAGTTTAGGAGGAAGAATTTTTAGGATTTAAGCCCTGAGACAACCGAAGGTTGGCTAGAAAAGACGGTTCGCATCATGAATCAGATGAGATATAACTAGGAGCGCAAGTTGGGTTACACTGTATCTCTGCTGCAGGGGGATGCATACCATTGGTGGGTGACAACAATTGTTGGCGTTCTTGAGGAGACGTTACCTGGAAGTTCTTTCAGAGAGCTTTCAAGATGAAGTATCTTAGTACCCAGTATTTGGATATGAAGAAGCGATAGTTTATGTCGCTATCTTAGGGAGGCATGTCTGTTGCTGAATACTAGGTGAAGTTTGTCCGCCTTAGTCAGTATGCTCCGGAGTTGGTTCTAGATGACCAACAGAGATGTGACAGGTTTCGTTATGGTCCTTTTAAGGACATTAAAATGTACTTTCTGGCTACGGATTATAAGAATTTTGATGTGTTAGTCAATCAGGCCAAGGATATCGAGCAGTCCTTGGGTGCACCAATTCAGGCTGTGGGTGTGAACTTGGGTAAAAGAGTGACGGACTCTAGCTATTCTGGGAGGCAGAATAGGAAGTTCAAGGAGAAGAGGCATAAGCCAGATCACAGATGTGGTGGTAGAGTTGGCCAGGGTGCTCTAGGAGCTCGTGTTACACCCAAGTGTGAGCGATGCAGTAGGCGCCACGCGGGTATGTGTTGAGGTAATGATGAAGCTTGTTGGATTTTTGGTTCATCTGATCACTTGAAGCGTGATTGTTTTTGGGCTGCGAGAGATGTACCAGCACAGGCTGCACCTGCTAGAGGTCGAGGCCGTGGCAGGGGTAATTTTCTAAGACACGAGGATGGTCAGAGGGTTATGGCTCATGCTGCAGCGGTGAGACCTGAAGGTGGTGGACCGGCTCGGGTCTTTGCTCACCGTGAGGGTTGTAATGACACAGATGTGATCACAGGTACTTTCACTTTACAATCTTTGTCATTGTTATCTTTGATTGATTCGGGGTCTATGCATTCATATATCTTAAGTGAACATGCATATTTGCTGAATATTCTGGTTGAGATCTTAGATGTTGGTATGTTAGTCACAAATTCTTTTGGGGAGATAGTTACAACAAGAAGGTTGTATCAGCGATGTCCTTTGGTGGTGCAAGGCTGTGAGTTTACCGCAGATCTGATGGAATTGCCATTCCATGGTTTTGATATCATTTTGGGTATGGATTGGTTAAGTGAGCACAGAGTAGTTTGTGGAACGTGAATCCAAGAGGATTTTCTTGAGGTTGGCCGACGACTGTGAAGTTGTGGTGGTTAGCAAGAATGTTAAGTTCCTATCCAATATGATTTCGGCTGTTAGAGCGGAGAAGATGATGTTTGATGGCTACCAAGCTTATTTGGCTATTGTTATGAATCCGGAAGCCAAGCGTGTTCGAGTGCAGGACATTCGGACTGTTTGCAACTTTTTTTATGTTTTCCTGAGGAGTTATCGGGTTTACCTCCGAATAGAGATGTAGAGTTTCGTATTGAGACATACGAGGGTACAACACCGGTGTCTATTGCTCCTTATAGGATGGCACCGAAAGAATTGAAGGAGTTGAAGTCACAACTTCAGGAGTTGTTAGACCATGGTTTCATTCGACCAAGTATTTCTCTATGGGGTGCTCCTGTTCTCTTTGTGAAAAAGAAGGATGGTACGATGCGTATGTGCATTGATTATCTTCAGTTGAACAAGTTGACGGTAAAGAACAGGTACCCGTTGCCTCGGATCGATAACTTGTTTGATCAGTTTCGTGGAGCAGCGGTGTTTTTAAAGATAGATTTATGGTCAGGGTATTACCAGTTGAAGGTTAAGGATGTGGATGTGCATAAATCTGCATTCCGTACGAGGTATGGGCATTATGAGTTTCTGGTTATGCCTTTCAGTTTGAAAAATGCCCCGACTGCGTTTATGGACATGATGAATAGAGTGTTCCATGAGTATCTTGATCAGTTCGTGGTGGTGTTCATAGATGATATTCTCGTGTACTCCCATACTGAGAAAGAGCATGTTCGGTATTTGCGGATAATGTTACAAGTGTTGAAGGATAATCAGTTGTATGCTAAGTTGAGAAAGTACGAGTTTTGTCTAAAGGAAGTGATATTCTTTGGTTATGTAGTTTCCGCGGGGGTATTCGCGTTGATCCACAGAAGATTGAGGCTATTCTCAATTAGAAGCCACCTATGTCTGTATCAGACGTGCGTAGTTTTCTTGGATTGGCTGGTTATTATCGCTATTTTGTTGAAGGGTTCTCGAGTATTACAGAACCATTGACCAAGTTGTTACAAAAGAATGTTCCGTATATGTGGACGAAGAAACAGCAGCACAGTTTTGAAAAGTTGAAGGAAGTTCTGACACACTCTCCTGTGTTGATTCAGCCTGAATCTGGGAAGGAGTTTGTGGTTTATAATGATGCATCGTATGTTGGCTTGGGTTGTGTGCTGATGCAGGATGGGAAGGTTGTGGCCTTTGCATCAAGGCAGTTGAAAGTTCATGAGAGCAATTATCCAACTCATGATTTGGAGCTTGCGGCTGTGGTTTTCTCTTTAAAAAATTGGCGACATTGCCTTTACGGTGAGAAGTGTTTGATCTTTACGGATCACAAGAGCTTGAAGTATTTGATGTCCCAGAAAGATTTGAATCTTAGGCAAATTAGATGGTTGGAGTTGCTTAAGGATTACGACTTGACCATTGAGTATCATCCTAGTAAAGCCAATGTAGTGGCGGATGCATTAAGTCGTAAGGTTGCGGTTGAGCTTCGAGCTATGTTTTCAAGGTTGAGTGTGACACGGGAGGGCGGTTTACTGGCTGAATTGCAAGATAAGCCTACGTTATCACAGTTGATTAAAGCTTAGCAACCGTATGATGATTCGTTGGTTGAGCATGTTAAGGATATAGCAGAGGGTAATCCGACAGATTTTCATTTTGATTATGATGGAGTTTTGTGTTTTAAGGGTCGAATAGTGGTGCCCGATGATTCGGAGTTGAGGCACATTATCTTGACAGAGGCACACTCTAGTCCTTTTGCTATGCATCCTAGTAGTGTTAAGATGTATCGTGATTTGAAGGAGGCATACTACTGGGTTAGGTTGAAAAATGATGTGGCTGAGTTTGTTTTCAAGTGCATGGTATGTCAGGGGGTTAAGGTTGAACATCAATTTCCATCCGGTTTGTTACAACCGTTGAAAATTCCGTAATGAAAATGAGAGAGAATCACCATGGATTTTGTAACAGGTTTGACGTTGACACCGGCTAAGAAAGATTTCGTTTGGGTAATTGTTGGCAGGTTCACAAATTATGCACATTTCTTGCAGTGCATACAACGTACACCTTGGACAAGTTGGTAGATTTGTATATAGCGAAGATTTTGTGCTTGCATGGTGTACCTAAATCCATCGTTTCGGATAGGGATCCAAAGTTTACGGAAAGGTTTTGGAGGAGTTTGCACCAAGCCTTGGGTTTGAGGTTGAATTTTAGCACTGCGTATCATCCTCAGTCGGATGGGCAGTCTGAGCAGGTTGTCCAGGTTTTGGAGGATATGTTAAGATGTTGTATTATAGAGTTCGAAGGAACCTGGGAAAAGCGCTTGCCTTTAGTTGAGTTTGCTTACAACAATAGTTATCAGGCGAGTATACAGATGACACCTTATGAGGCGTTATATGGCCGGAGATGTCGTACGCCCTTATGTTAGGATGAGGTGGGAGAAAAGCATGTTACCCAACCGGATGTGTTGAAAGAAATAGAAGAGAAGGTTAAGCTTGTATGCGACCGGTTGAAGGCGGTTGTGGATCAGCAGAAATCTTACGCGGATTTGAAGCGTAAAGAGGTTGAATATGCGGTGAGCGATCGCGTATTCTTGAAAGTGTCACCATAGAAAAAGGTGATGAGATTCGGACGTAAGAGTAAGCTTAGTTCGAGGTTCATTGGACCATACGAGGTTATTGAGCGTGTGGGTCCTGTGGCATACTGGTTTAGGTTGCCTCCCGAGTTGGAGAAAATTTATAATGTGTTCCATGTTTCGATGTCGATGAGATACTGATCAGATCCTTCGCATGTTATGCAGGTAGAGGATGTGGAGTTGAGGCCGGATCTATCCTTTGATGAGAAACCCGTAGAGATCCTCGATAGCAACAAGAAAGTTCTACGTGGTAAGACGATAGAGCTCGTGAAAGTCTTATGGCGATACAAAGGTGTTGAGGAAGCTACTTGGGAAAGCAAGGCGGATATAAAGGAGCAATTTCCGCATCTGTTTCCTCCAGGTAATTTTGGGGACGAAATTTCTTAAGTAGGGAGAGTTGTAATACCCCGATTTTGGGCTTAGCGGTTTTGAGGTTTATTAGACAATCCGGTAGATCGGGTTAGAGATTTGAGTCAGATTCAGGATCGTATATTTTTCGATAAAATAAAAATATAGAAAATAGCTATAAATCATATTTTAATATATATTTATTTTTGGTGGAACCAATTGTAGAAAAAGGAATTTGGAAATATGACGTTTTGGGTTAGTGACCAAAATGCGATTTTTGAAAACTGTTTTAAAGTGACTAAAATCAAAAGGGTTAAATCCTTAGCATCCTTAAGGAGATAATCTATTAAGTGTTTGTTGGTGGTTTCTCTCTTCAATTAAAACATTTTAAACATGTGTTTTAAAATGGTGTTAATAAGGATTAAATATCTAAAGTTAGTTATTAGCTTTTAAAAGAAATTCACGTAACTTTTCCTAAACCTTTTCTCTCAACTTCTTTTCTCCCAAACACTCAGAATTTCATCAAAATCCAGAGGTAAGGAAATCTTTTCACTCAGATTATGGGCTTTAATTTGATTCTTTAACTTTGTTTTGCAAAATCTCATTGAAATCTTATATTTTCTTAGCTTTAAACAAGCCAATTAAGGGAGAAATCAGATAACATGGGTAAGGTCCGTGATCTCATCTATTAGGTGGTTCTTTATTGATATTCTCAAGTATTTGATCCTTTATTTATAAGTTGTAATGTAATTTTAATGTTTTATCCATGTTTAATTGAGTTATTTTGGAAATATTGATGAAACATGGTGATTTTCGAAGTGGATCCGATTTCTAGTATTTGAGATTGGTTTAATATATGTTTTGGATGTGTTTTGATGATTTATAAGGTGTTTTATCAATAGAATCCCGAAACTCTTGAATCTCTAATTATTTAGGTTGCTAGTTTTGAGTTATTGTGGAGATAATCGAGTTTGATCTTTGCTGGAGGTAAGAATATGTTAGAAAAGGGTTTTTGGATGTTATTAAATGTTGGTTGGTGGCTTGAATTGTTGTTTTATGGCTGGGTTAAGTTTTGGAAATGTTTGATGATGATTTCGGTATGTTTCAAATAGTTTTTGAGTGGGCAACTTGGGAGTTACGGGAGATTGTTGTTAGCGATGGTTTGAATGCATTTTAATGCATTTATCCTCTGGTTTTATGTGTTGAAAACAGGGGATAGTCCAGGCGGCGAAGCTTGACGTTGTTTGGTGGCTTGCTGGGATCTTGATTCATGTTGGCAAGGAAGGCGAGTCGGAAACTGGTTTTAAATGTTTTACAAAGGTTTTTAAAAGTTGTTGGGAGTTTAGGGTAAACGTGAGACACTTACCTAAGCTCGGAAGTAAGTTTCCCTTATTTTGCTCTTAAATATTGGCTTAGATATGAGCATGGTGTTTGCATGTTTTGGTGATAAACATGGTATGATTTAGTTACTGGTAATGCACAATTTTGAGTACATATGTAGGGGATTGAAAGTATATTAAATGCTATTGAGCCTTGGTTTTCATTCCGGTTGGGAATGGTGTTATTGCATTGGCAATGAGATTTGCATATGTGGTGTTTTATGAAATGCATTGTAAAACAGTAAATGGTTGTGTAAATGTTATATTGGCTATGTGACAAGGTGAGAAAATAATCGGATATAGTTGGCATGCCATAGGATTAAAAGTGCACTATAAAATATGAACAAAATCGATCATGGCCATGGGTCCTTGAGGTATGGCGATGTAACAAGGCCACTCGGACTGTTGGGGACCTCATTTTGGACTTGCGGTTTAACTAGGCAACCCAAATTGATGGTGATCTTGCGGATTAACTAGGCAAGGTCGGTACACTTGCGGTTTAACTAGACAAGGGTGAGATCTCGCGGTTTAACTAGGCAAGGGTGTCAAATCTTGTGGTTTAACTAGGCAAGGTTTGGGATATCATGTGGTTTAACTAGGCATGATATGAGAGATCCATGTATCCGATATGTGTATAGGATAGAGGTGGTCTATTCGGGTCACTATAAATGCCAATATATTGTAGCGATGTCCCTCTCGCTAAAAAAAATGTGTCTTTATTTTATTTGTATTGAAAAATGATATATTCCGTAGGATTTTGCAAAAACCGTGTTTTATTTAAAAATGGAGTCGCCACCGTCCACTCAATGTGGACCGGACACCGTAAAAACCAGAGATTTCAAAATGTCGGGTTCGGGAGTCGGTTACGGATGGGGAAGGATTAGCACCCCACACCGCCCAAAATTGGTACTTTAATAATTGCCCCTTTATTAATATTAAACTTTCCGGATTAAAGTGACGATTAAGTTAAAATTTGGTTATAAGTGCAGGTAAATTTTAAAGGCCCCGTTATCCGAGAATAAACGGCCAACCACTATCACTACGCCTGATACTGACCTTGTTTACGCTCGGATAAAAGGGCACCGCATTGACAATTAATATATTCCATTATGCAATCTTAGAAAATAAAACATACAATTGACATAATATTAAAAGACATAAACACATGAATTTTACAAAATTAAATAAAGATAATAAAGTATATGAAATAAATAAAAAACATAACATACTCATATGAGCACAAAGCATAAGCACAAATACGGGAAAGAAAAAAAACATGCTTCCAAAATTTAAATAAACTAATCCTAACAACATGCTTGAACACATAAGAAAAACACAAATGCAACAAATGCATGGCATACATATAATATGACATTAAACTAACAAAGCAACACTATCACGATATTAAACAAAATGAAAAAACATGAACATAATATATCACAATAATAAAAACAAAGCATAAAAGAACACGTGAAAAAAACATATTTTAAGAAATAATTAATCATATATATACATGTAAGAAAAACTAAATAAAAACATAATGCAATATATACAAAACATACATATAATATGATGCCAAATTAATAAAGCAACATTTCTACAATACTACACTAACTTTATCATATGACACGATTTATGCATACATCAAAATAAAAAACAAGACATTATGTAAAAAAACATCACACTAATATTAAGGATTAAAATGCATGAATGCTAAATTACATGACATGAAATAATATGAAAACAAGGACTACAATGAAACAGATGTAAAACTTGAAGAAATAAACATAAAATAACGGAAATAGCATGCTGGAAAATAAACATTAAACTGCAGTGACTATGTTGAAAGAAAACGAAAATTAAAAGCTAAAAAATGATTAAAAAATGACGATATTTGAAGCGCATAGAAACAAAAAGGTCCAAAAGTGTAAATAGACCATAGAATGAAATGAATGCGGGTTGAAAATTAGGGGACCACTTGCATAATTTACCCATTATGAAACGCGCGGATCCTTCCCGGGTTATCGGGTCACCGCGTCGGGTCATGGCTAAAACGGCCCCATTTTGGGCCGTGTATAGGCACCTAAAACGATGTTGTTTAAGGGATGACGGTTTAAAACTAAAAATAAGTTATTATTTTTTCAAACCAGGTTTAATAAAACCAAAAAACCCTAAAGGTTTTCAACCCTCATCCTCTCAACCATACATGGAAACGATGGCAGCTCCATCTTCAACGCCGTTCACCGGTGGCCTCACGGCTGGTCATGTAAGTCCCTAATCTTTCTCCTTCTTTCTTGATTCGAAATAAAAACACAGATTTGAAATAAAGGAAAATCGAAGAGAAAAAAAAACTATTTTTTACCTCAACAAATTTCTTTTTTGTTATTGATTCTTCACCTTTACAAAACTTTTGAACCAAAGACCTTTTACAAACTTTTTGATCTAAAAAAACCATTTCCCTTTGTTTTTTTTTCAAATTTCCCGATATTTTTTGAATATCCGCCCCATTTACAAATATGATTTCCTCGGTTTATAACACCCCTTTTACTATCCAAAATAACAACTACTCCTATTATCTTATTATTACAGATCTGTTGATGATTTTGACCGGATTTGGGGCAGATTTCGTGGGATTGATAAGACAGGGGTATGGTTGTGGCATGGGTATGGGTAGATGGCAGATTAGGTTAGGTTATTTTAGGGTTGATTTTTTGGGTACTTTTATTTTTAGGGTTAGATTTAGGGATTCGGGATTGGATTGTCAGAGATGGTGACGGCAGTAGCGGAGGAGAACGGAGGTGGTAGTGGAGGGTGGTGGTGGCGTCGGGTTTATTTTAGGGTTAGGTTTTTTGGGTTTTTGGTTACGGGTCGGGTCAGGTCATGGATCTGGGTTTGGTTTGTTTTGAATCGGGTTGGCTCAAAACGAGTTATGACAGTTGCCCCTCTTTGCTCATTATTGTGTAACAGCAATAGAGTAAAGACTAAGAATGACTTGTTTTTGTCCGGTCCGGCTAGGCTTTTCCTCTTGACGTACGTCTTCGTTCTTCTGTAGATCTTCTTTCTCTTTCATGCAGGTCTTCTTTCTTGTCTTGGTTGATCTACCTTGTCACTCTTGGGAAGCAAAATCTTCAAAATAGGGGTTGTCTGTTGGGGAATCAAAATGAGTCCAACTTGCTACATTATTGATAATAAGCTAATACCTAAAGGAAATTTGACCCAGCTGCAACACTGATGAAGAGGCAGGGTCTACAAAATTTGATCCAGTTGCAACACTGACGAAGAGGCAGGATCGGAGGATGAAAGTTCCCATGTCTGATCCAGCTACAACTCTGACGAAGAGGCAAGATCAGAAAACTGACAACTTTTTCCCTTTTTTTGTTTCTTTTCTTTCTTCTTTTTTTATTTTTTGATACAACATTGATAAAACTTAAAAGTTGGTAAATTTTGACCAAGCTACAACACCGACGAAGAGGAATGGTCTAAAGTTAGTAATGTTGATCCAGCTACGATACCGACGTAGAGGCAGGATCAAGAGTTAGTGAATTTCGTCTAGCTACAACACCGACGAAGAGGCAAGACCGGAAGTTAGTGAATTTGGTTCAGCTACAACACCGACGAAGAGGCAAAACCGAAAGTTAGATTTGACCAAGCTACAACTCTGACGAAGAGGCAGGATCGGTGGATGAAAGCTCTGTAGCTGATCCAACTACAACTCTAACAAAGAGGCAGGATCGAATGATTGAAAGCTCATTTTGATTTTCTTCTCTTCTCTTTTTTTATTTTTTATTTTTCATTTCTGTTTTTCTTTTTTTTCTTCTTTTTCTTCTTATTTTCTCATTTTTTCTCTTTTCTTGTTTTTTTCAAGAAACAACAATGATAAAATTTGAAAACTAATAAATTTTGACCAAGCTACAACACTGACGAAGAGGCATGGTCTAAAGTTAGTAATGTTGATCCAGCTACGACACCGACGAAGAGGCAGGATCAAGAGTTACTGAATTTGTTCTAGCTACAACACCGACGAAGAGGCAAGACCTGGAGTTAGTAGATTTGGTTCAGCTACAACACCGACGAAAAGGCAGAACCGGAAGTTAAGTTTGACCAAGCTGTAAAATCGACGAAGAGGCAAGGTCTGAAGATTTGATCCAGCTACGACTCTGACGAAGAAGCAGGATCGGAGAGTTGTATTTGACCAAGCTACTACACCGACGAAGAGGCAAGGTCTGAAGATTTGATCCAGCTACGACACCGACTGATAGGCAGGATCAGATAGTTTTCTTCTTCTTCTTTTTTCTTTATTTTTTTGATTTTTCCTTCATTTTTTCTTGCTCTTTTTTTATTTTTCTTTTTTTTTTGAACTTTCTTTTTTTCATTTTGAATTTTTTTCTATTTTTTCTTTCCTTGTTTTTTTTACTTCTTCTCTTTTATTTGGTTTTTTCTTGATTGATTTTTTTGATTTTTTGATCTTTTTCTTGTAACTAAAAAACAAATTCCAAGGAAAAGTTTGGTCTAGCTGCAACACCGTCGAAGAGGCAAGACCTGGAGAGGATTTGATCTGCTACACCACTGACGGTGAGACCAGATCAGCAAAATGTGAGACCCGCTATGCCAATGACAGAGAGACAGGATCCGAATGGAAATTTTGATTTGCAACACCACCGATGGAGGCAAGATCTATATTAAGTTGGCGTACCACCACCGACGGAGGCATGATTTGCAAGATGTTGGATGACTGCACCACTGACAGTGAGACAATGTCTGGAAAAATTTACGCTACTTTTCTATCGACAGAGGGTAAGATCTGGAATGAGTTGTTCCTGTTGGCAAGAGTGATAGTCAGGAAAATGTTGGCGTCCGTCACACCATCGTCGGAGGAATCAAATCTTGAAAATAAAAAAACATTGGTCAGTAATTGTCAAGGATTTTTTCGCTGATACCTTTTATTTTGGGTGTTTCAGCGTCTTCTTCGTGTTTGGCCTCCTTCAATACTAGGGTTGGCCCTCTTGTTATTGCCCCCATGTTGAGGGTACTAGGTCTTTTCCGTAGACCTGTTATGTACAAGTAAGATTGATGAATGTATCTAATTTTATGCCTAAATGCATGTCTCTATCGTAAATGCATTGTGATTTTGGTGTATGCATTTAAACTAAATGTACGACGTATGCAAAAACGATTCAATGCAAGATGAATGCAACTAAATGCATGAATGTGACATGATTTGTTTGGCCCTCAATGGGATGCCCCTGACTCTCGACTAGTCATATCAGGATCTTGGTTTTTTCATGCGGCTGTGCCCTGACTTTGTCTTAGGTTCGATCAGCTTTCATCTGAGTGGATGCCCCAAAATTTTGTTCATTACATGACATCATCTGACACTGCACTTATAGCAAATTTGAACTTTAGGGTGATGTATTTTGGATATTCAAGACTCAGATACGAACAAAAGATGTTTGTATTGCTACTTGTAGTTTTGATCTCTTACAAAATACTCTCACCACCATCGTACTTAAGTCGGTGAGGTTGGTTTACAAAAAGTATTGCTCTAAAAGTGATAAAAACTACAAGGGGGCTTACTATGGTCAAGACAGTGCAATACTTAAGCTGGATTAAATCATGGTCTAGTTTAAAAACCTTCAACACACCCTCAGTTGGCATCTACATGCTTCGGTAAAGGGTCTTTGCTTGTAGCCTTTCTTGTTGAGTTATCAAAGCTTACCACCCCAAGCTTAATGAATTTTTCCACCAACTTTTTGAAACCAAAGCAGTTTTCAATGGTATGGCCAACCTGTCACGCGTGATAATCGCATTTTACATTGGTATCATACCATTTCAGGAAGGGAGGTTGTACCGGATCTCGGTAAAAATGTGCCACCAGGTGGACATCATACAACTGCTTGTACAATTCTCCATAAGAAACTGGTAGTGGAGTAAATTCTACATTTTCAATGTTCTTCCTCTGACCAGAGCCTTGGCTTGAGGAACCGTGAGCACTTGGCATGGCCTTAGGTTGCACAAGTGTAATAGGCTTAGAATAACTGGCATTATAAACTTCCACAGAGTTTACTTCATGATCTTTCTTGGCATGGTAGGGCTTTTCTGGGATGAACTACCTCTATCATCAATTTTGCCAATCTTGATGGCATTCTCAATGAGCTCCCCAGATAACACAAGATCAGCAAAGTTGGTAGTTGCGTTACCTATCAAGCAACCCAAGACTAGACCCTCCAAAGTCTGGACAAATATGACCACCGTCTCTCTTTCACTGAATGGGGGTTGGACTTGAGCTGCTATATCTCTCCAACGTTGGGCATACTGTCTGAAGCTTTCATTTGATTTTTGTTTCATATGTTGTAAGGTCCAACGGTCTGGCACCATATCACTGACGTGCCAGTGTTGTTTTAGGAACGCTTTTGCTAAGTCTTTCCATGACTTAATTTGATGGCGGCTCAACTGATTATACCACCGGGCAGCAGATTCTGACAGACTGTCCTGAAAGTAGTGAATTAACAGCTTATCGTCTCGGTCGTATCCAGCCATCCTCCGATAGAACATAGTGAGGTGAGTGCAAGGGCAACTGGTTCCGTCATACTTTTCAAATTCTGAGACCTTAAATTTTGTGGGTAACACCAAATCTCGGACAAGGCTGAGTTCACTAGCCTCAAACCCACTGAAGATATCCTCTACTCCCATTGCCTCTAGCTTATCTTCGAGTCTTTTACATCAATCTTCGATTTCCTTTGAAGCTTCTACCTTCGGCCTCTCGGTCTCAAACAGATAATCCATTTCTGAGATAAAATTTTCAGCTTGATTGCCCTCGGGCTTAACTTCTGATGCAGATGGCTGATTTATAGGGATCGAAGTACTAACCTGATGTAGATGAGACTTTCCCCGAGAAATGATCACCTAAGGTTGAGTTTCCGGTTATATCCTGGTTTGAATGGGCGTGAACCCTAGAGGATACATAAGATCCTCGTCCCCAACAGTGGGGTTAAGATTTGCAGTGGGATTTGCAACAGAGGTCTCTCTAAGCTCGGGAAGCTTTAATCCCAGCATTTGTGCCATTTGGCCCAACATGTCTTGTTGTGACTTTGCAAGTTGTTCCCTCATATCCTGTTGGACTCTCGCCAACTGTTCCTCAACCTGCTTGGCTATGTTCGCTTGCAATTCTTTCTGATCTTGCTCAATTTTTTTCAATATTCATCGTTCACCATCTTTGTTTTGTACCGGGTTTCGTATGGATGTTGAGCTGAGTGATCTTCTACTTTATCTAGTATCATTGTCATAGGGCACCCCTAGAGTCAGTTTTCTTATGCATACAAAATGTGTCCTAAATTGATGTCGTGTATGAATGCAATGCAACATTAAGATTGTAATGATGCAGATGAAATCAATGCGATGAGAATAAAATGAAATGAGTTATTACCAAAACAAATGATAAATAGAGTAATATATAAAAAAAACTGTACATAAACAAGAAATAAGGCACCAGAGCCTAAATAGGGTGACCACTAATCAGGCAGAGTTTCACCTACGGCTCACTATATGCAGTTTTGGTGCTAAGAGGTACCTAAATCGTCCTTGCTGTCTCCTGCTAAGAGTAGCAAGGCCCCCGGTCATCACCCATTATAGGCTCCTTTCAACCGGGTTCAATTCAAGGGGACCCATTCGCTTATGCATGCACGAAGGAACGATATCTTTACGAAAGCATAAGGTACTCGAGCCCCGAAGGTACTTACTAGGCCTACACAGAGGAACGATATCCTCACGAAAGCATTAGCGTTTTCCCCCTACTTAAAAATGACGAGTTTATATGCCAAATTTTAAATGCGTTAAAATAAGCGCGCAATTATAACCGAATGTTACTTTAATAGTCACTTTAATCCAAAACTTCTAATATTAGTAAACCGGTAGTTATTTGGAAAAAGCTCGACTCTCTTATTTATTGAAAAATGTCCCCAGTGGAGTCGCCATCTGTAGCGATGTCCCTCTCGCTAAAAAAAGTGTCTTTATTTTATTTGTATTGAAAAATGATGTCTTCCGTGGGATTTTGCAAAAACTGTATTTTATTTAAAAACTGAGTAGCCACCGGCCACTCAAGGTGGACCGGACACCGTAAAAACCAGAGATTTCAAAATGTCGGGTTCGGGAGTCAGTTACGGATGGGGAAGGATTAGCACCTCACACCGCCCAAAATTGGTACTTTAATAATTACCGCTTTATTAATATTAAACTTTCTAGATTAAAGTGACGATTAAGTTAAAATTTGGTTATAAGTGCGGGTAAATTTTAAAGGCCCGGTTATCCGAGAATAAACGCCCAACCACTATCACTACGCCTGATATTGGCCCTGTTTACTCTCGGATAAAAGGGCACGACATTGACAATTAATATATTCCATTATGCAATCTTAGAAAATAAAACATAAAACATACAATTGGCATAATATTAAAAGACATAAACACATGAATTTTACAAAATTAAATAAAGATGATAAAGTATATGAAATAAATAAAAAAACATAACATACCCAAATTAGCACAAAGCATAAGCACAAATACGGGAAAGAAAAAAAACATGCTTCCAAAATTTAAATAAACTAATCCTAACAACATGCTTGAACACATAAGAAAAACACAAATGCAACAAATGCATGGCATACATATAATATGACATTAAACTAACAAAGAAACACTATCACGATATTAAACAAAACGAAAAAAACATGTACATAATATATCACAATAATAAAAAAAAGCATAAAAGAACACGTGAAAAAAAACATCTTTCAAGAAATAATTAATCATATATATATATATATACATGTAAAAAAACTAAATAAAAACATAATGCAATATATACGAAATATACATATAATACGATGCCAAATTAATAAAGCAACATTTCTACAATACTACACTAACTTTATCATATGACACAATTTATGCATACATCAAAATAAAACAACAACACATTATGTAAAAAAACATCACACTAATATTAAGGATTAAAATGCATGAATGCTAAATTACATGGCATAAAATAATATGAAAACAAAGACTACAATGAAACAGATGTAAAAGTTGAAGAAATAAACATAAAATAACGGAAATAGCATGCTGGAAAATAAACATTAAACTGCAGTGACTATGTTGAAAGAAAACAAAAATTAAAAGCTAAAAAACGATAAAAAAAAAGGACGATATTTGAAGCGCATAAAAACAAAAAGGACCAAAAGTGTAAATAGACCCTAGACAGAAATGAATGTAGGTTGAAAGTTAGGGGACCACTTGCGTAATTTACCTATTATGAAACGCGCGGATCCTTCCCAGGTTATCAGGTCATCGCGTCGGGTCATGGCTAAAACGGCGCCGTTTTGGGCCGTGTATAGGCGCCTAAAACTGTGTCGTTTAAGGGCTGACGGTTTAAAATTAAAAATAAGTTATTATTTTTTCAAACCAGGTTTAATAAAACCAAAAAACCCTAAAGGTTTTCAACCCTCATCCTCTCAACCATACATGGAAACAGCGACAGCTCCATCTTCAACGCCGTTCACCGGCGGCCTCAGGGCAGCCTCACGGCCGGTCAGGTAAGTCTCTAATCTTTCTCCTTTTTTCTTGATTCGAAATAAAAACACAGATTTGAAATAAAGGAAAATCGAAGAGAAAAAAAAACTATTTTTTACCTCAACAAATTTCTTTTTTGCTATTGATTCTTCAACTTTACAAAACTTTTGAACCAAAGACCCTTTACAAACTTTTTGATCTAAAAAAACCCTTTTCCTCTGCTTTTTTTCTGGATTTCCCGATTTTTTTGAATATCCGCCCCCATTTAGAAATATGATTTCCTCGGTTTATAACACCCCTTTTACAATCCAAAATAACAACTACTCTTATTATTTTATTATTACAGATCTGTTGATGATTTTGACCGGATTTGGGGCAGATTTCGTGGGATTGATAAGGCAGGGGTATGGTTGTGGCAGGGGTATGGGTAAATGGCAGATTAGGTTAGGTTATTTTAGGGTTGATTTTTTTGGGTATTTTTATATTTAGGGTTAAATTTAAGTTTTCGGGATTGGATTGCCAGAGATGGTGACGGCAGTAGCGGAGGAGAACAACGACGGCAGTAGAAGGTGGTGGTGGCGTCGGGTTCATTTTAGGGTTAGGTTTTTTGGGTTTTTGGTTACCGGGTCGGGTCAAGTCATGGATTCGGGTTTGGTTTGTTTTGAATCGGGTCGGGTCAAAACGGGTTATGACATATATGAGAAAGTTCATATGTTGAACCTTGTTTGTAATGCTTTGGGATTTAAGCATGGTTTGTTTAAAATGCTTTGAGTTTTAAGCATCGATTGTATATGATGTTAAATGATGATTATTATGTTTTGATTCAGCTGGAATCATGGAAAAATGCTTAGCTTGTAAGCATGTTTTGGGAAAAGCAAACATGTGGTTTTTAAATGGTTTTAGTGCATCATTGTTTATGAGCATCCTCGCTAAGCATGTGTGCTTATGCTCTATTTTTCCTAATGATGCAGAGCATTGAAGTTCGAGGCAGCAAAGGCAAGGTTTGCAAGGATCCAAGAGATAAACTACTTTTGAGTATGAACTCGGTTTATGTTTCTAGTTAATAAGGCAATATGTTTACCATGGTTTTTGGGAGTTATAAATCCGTTGCATTGTGGTTCTTTAGAATAATTCTATGTTGGTTTTTGATGATGGTTTTATGTTGTTTAGCTTGATGTTATTGCTTACCCATGGTTAAGGTTGAATGGATGTTTAGGTATGCATCTAGAGTTTCCATGGGGATTGCTATGTTGTGCTGGTTTGACCAAGTAAAATACGCTATGTTGAGTGTGTAGGCATGTTGCTTATGCTGAGAATGGTTTAAATGTGCATTTTGGTATGTTTGGCAAAGTGGTATAGGGAGCATGCCTCTAGAGTGGTCATTTGGAAGCATGATGTTGTTTTGTTTGCCTAATCTTGGTATAAATGTTAGATTTTGTATATTGAAGTGTTGATATGCATGGTTGAAAGTTGATAGGGGGCAATTACATCTAGAATTGAGTGAAAATCAGCTAATTTTAACATTACAAGCCCAAACGTACCGATACACGAGGGACAATATCGATACGGCTAGGCAAATAAGGCCAGGGCATTTCGGTACAGGAATGGGCATTTCGATACACCTCAAGGCTACTGGAATTACACTTTTTAGAGTAGAGGCCGCGTACCGAAACACCAAGGGGTCGTATCGGTACAGTTTGAAATAATTTTAAGTTATATTTTATAATCGAAGTAGCGTACCGGTACGGGCCTCACCGTATCGAAATGATGTGTTCACAATCGTACCGATACGGAACTCAGCTTATCGATACAGATATCGTTAATTCTGTTAATGTCTTGGAAGGTCAGTTCTGTTTTCTTTCGTTTTAGTCCATGAATCTTGTTTTTCCAATTTTTTGAGAATGGATGATCGTCTGAAGCTGATTTTTAACATATAAGCATGAAATGAACCTAATTAAAGGTTGGTAACTAAAAAATTGGGAAAGTCCTTTTATATTTCTGAATTTATGTTTGGTCCCTAAATTGTGTTGTGGCCAATTAGATGTCGTTACGATGCTCAATTGAGATGAGTGCCCACCTATGAACAATATGATCATGTAGGAAAGCATTAATGCATCTAGGTAAGGTAAAAGAAAAAAATGGATGCGTTTATGGTTTAATCTTCCCAGTTTACTTCGGTAAACCTAATATAGCTTGCTCGGACCAGTCTTGTGACTAGTCCGAGTTTAGGGGGTTACAATGCTACTCTCACGCAACACGATCTCGGTAAAGCACTTGGCAACGACACCCAATTGGTCGCTTGTACAAGTGTGTGCCTCCAACAAAGAGTTCGTTAAGTACCATACCACGAAGCGATGGACACTAACAATGAACTCAAACTCACCTTACTCGCAGTTTTATACCACAATCAACTGGTAAGATTGCTCATTCACCAAGGGTACCTCCATACCCTCCAAACACCTACAACATTAAGACTAGGAAATCTCAACTTTCGCGTCTACAACGCCAGCTAAGAACACCCCGCAACCTCTAGAACCTTCCTTGAGCTAGCACTACGAAGCACAAAGTCCACCCTAGAGAGGTTTAGATCCTATACAACCAACACTAACAACTAGATTCAAGCAAACTAAAACTTCATAACTTATCACTCACATTTTACGGCACACATGTACTCTCAACAGCCATCTACGATAAAACCTTATCTAGCAAAGGATGCAAATCTAATTGCCATCTAAAGCAACCACAAACCCAAGATTTACCAAGATACACATCACAAGAACCAGTCTACTACACAACCAAAGAGCTAAACGACTAAAGCAACAACTGAAACCAACACAAAACTTAATTACCTGACATATCCTTTGTCACAATATTGTCAACTCTAATCTGAGTAGCAGACTACCTAGCAAAACCTCGCGTGCTAACCCTGACGGTGGATCTCATAGATCTTCCACCTCGATAACCCGACGGTGCCCTAACTCTGCCTCTAACAATACTCTGATCACGACAGGAAGTAGCCCACATCTGAGACTAAACTGATGTATCCTCATCCATAACTATGCAGTCCTTTGCCATGTGTCCCGGCGCCTGGCACCTATAGCAAACCCTTCGAAGCAAGAAGCACACTCCAAGGTGATGTCTGCCGCAATGCTCGCATGTTGGTGGAAGCGATGCTCCAACAAAACCATCAATACTCTCTTCTAGGTAGGGATCAAAGAGCTTCTACGAACCCTCGATCTAGATCATGTGCCAACTCTCAGTAGCTGGTCCAATACAACTTTCTTTGAACTCCTCGAAGTGTAAAACCTCTCATGCGGATAAGGAGAAGGACCCATGATATTTTGGGTTTCCACATCATGATCTCTAGAATCCTCGAACTGATTAGATGTTGAATTCTGAATCCGCTCAAGTGCCTTCGCACCATTGGCTAACTCAGAGAATGTCCCAAGCGGACCCTCTGTCACATGCAACTGAAGGTCAACATTCAAGCCTTGTCCGAACCTATTGCACCTCAACTCTTCTGTGACAACCAACTCTGTAGCATAACGGCTTAAACGCAGAAACTCTTGCTCATAAGCAAACACTGTTCGATCCCCTAAACCAGATACAGAAATAGGTCTATTATCTCATCCATGTGTACCTCACTGATGTACTTCTTCCGAAACTCATCCATAAAAATATCTCATATCGGTCGATCAGGCTGTAGACCCAACTCTACAGTCTCCCACCACTCGTGTGTATTGCCCTTAAGAAGGGAAACAATACAATCAAGATCATCTTCCGGGCTTTCTTTCATCTGTCTCAAGATTCTTTGTGTGTCACGCAACCACTGGTCAGCCTTGATCGGGTCATCCCCACCCAAGCCTTCAAAATTCTTAGGCCCAAAATGATGAAGCCTCTCTACAAGGGTCTTGTACCACACGTAAGAGGGCAGAGGTAAGGTCACGAAAGTGACCCACCAATCCACTACTGGTTTCACGTTTCATCGATCATTTTCTGAAACACAACAAAAAATGTGGCACATTAGGATTCCCGGTCTTATAAAGTACACTTAACTTTATGGACTTGTATTCACTAGACACCTTACCATGACCTCTACGACACCTTGGGGTTTCCTAGAACTGACTAAACCTAAGCTCTGATACCACTAAATATAACAACCTGATCATGTCCTGAATTTGAAGCATCACATTCAGGTCACCCAAAATCGACCCATCAAAATTTCCCATTTAAAACCACAAGTTGGCAATTCTCAAAACGATCTATTTCCATAAAATCTACATAGATAATAATATTAAAAGGGTTTACAAAATATAAGTTCAAATTAAAATACACCGTTTGACCAAATAACAGTAATCAAAATAAAATACAGACTCGACTATGGTAAGGTCCTATGAATGCAATCAGTCCGAACTAAATATCAAGTACTATATTATAAAATTGGCTCGGTGCTGGGAAATCCTCCTCGATGTGCTCCTCTAAAAGTAACCTATCAACCTACGCACGGAAAAACTATAATTATGCACGTTGAGCTAACAAAGCTCAGTGGTACATTTCTACTCTACCACAATTCATGAATATCATAAAACAAGCATGCATGATAATATAATTAAGAGTGCACCGATAGGCCTCTCAACATCTAAGGATCATCTTCTAGCCTATCCTAGCTAGAGCTTACAACTGTCTCACGATACCACTATTATGTAAGAAGACTACTAAGCCATCCAAGGCTTACCATACGCGAGGTCCCACCGACTATTGAGTTACCTCTTATACCCTGATCACATAGCCCAAGGGTTATCTAGTCCATACTTGAGATCACACAGCCTATATCCGAGATCACACAGCCCATCGAGTTACTCGAGCTTACATAGCCCGTCGAGTAACAACTCTACCCTTATCATATAGCCCAAGGGTAAAAATAGCCAACATCTATTATCCATACAACAGCATAAATAACATACATTCTCTAATGGTCAACAAAGCCCTACTATTTTTCCCGTGCCCACACAGCCATCGGGTTACCCGTGATCACATAGCCATCGGGTTAGGATCATATCCAGATCACTATAGCCATAGATACATCCTAAACATACTTGGATCACAATAGCCACAAGCAGTCTTTTCCTGAGGTCACATAGCCAGTCAGGTTACTCGAGATCACATAGCCCTTCGAGTTACTCGAGCTCAGACAGCCCCCGAGTTGAATTTCCATATCCTGAACACATAGCCCAAAGATAGGTTTCAGACTGCATCCAGATCACTTAGCCCATAGATATGTTGGATGTACTCAATCACATAGCCCGGAGTACTCATACCCTTATTTAAGTGCCCTTGCACTGACTCTAGGACATCTAGATTCCTAACCATGACACATACGTTAACACATGCTCCTCCGAGCATCAATATATCTCACTGATAGATAAAATACATCCAACCAACCATTACCAATGCCCCAAGGTATAACTCATTTGTTACAATAGTTAATATATGTCTTAGGATTCATTTACACCTTTCTCGTTAGATTATCTTATTATTCAAGGCAACTAGCCTATATGGGCGTCTCTTCCGCACACAACAAGGACCCCAAGCTACCACAGAGCATTAACCGATCCACCACGGATCCCTATGGGTGATTAATACGAGCAATTCGCTCAATAATTACCAAGCCCCTAGCCATCTATCCACGTATAGGTTACCAACCTTGATTTCTCAGTTTTATAGTTTGTTTTATACCTTTAAGGACCCACTGGACCCTTTACACGAATTATAGAACCCCCGAACGCGAAATCAACTTTTATGGGTAGATTGCCTAGCGAGTATCGATACTCCAAGGTGAGTATTGGTACTGCCCTCTGGGTATCGATACTCCCCCATAAGTAATGATACGCTAATTAAGTTCAAAAAAATCAGACCCTAAGCTGTATCGGTGCACTCTGTGCTGTACCGGTACGCATCATCGATACTAAAATTACCCTGTACTGATCCACCCCCGTACCGGTACTCCTACATACGCATACCGATACGCTAAGCCTCTCTCAAGCAATGCAACAGTGCGTACCGATATGCCTCTAGCGTATCGGTACGCCAAAGCGTTACTGGAACTCTAAACAAGCAATAGGTACCGATACATGAAAAGGTGTACCGGTACGCCCCTCACAATTCATCTCCCTTATAACAAAGGCGTACCGATACGCTAGCACCCCGTATCGGTACACGAGCCCATATTTTAAATTTTGGAGCTCAATTTTCACCATACCACCCCTTAATCTATATGGTTAAGTCCCAAAATGTTCCTACAGATTATTGGAGGTTTATAGGATGGTTTTCTACCAATTTTACTCATTATCAACATCCAAAACGTGATTTACCATTATAGGGGTTAAAGCTTCTAAAACCTTAACTATGCAACCCAAAACTATAAAACCACACCAAGCAATCATCTTATGAGGCTCATGAAATGAAGAAGTCAGAGATGTACTGACCTTAAGCAAGCAAAACCTTAAATGAAGCTCCCACCAAGCTTTTACCACCTCCATTCTTGATCCAAGCTTCCAAACTCAACCTCCACCATTTCAAGATACCTAGCTCGAAAATGAGATCATTTGATGCTGATAAACTCTTCTTTGATGACCAATCCGAGATTCACACTCCACCACAACAAGTTTTCTCCTTTAACTATGAGTTGGATGGGTGTTCTTGAAGAGAGAAATATGAGAATGTTGGGAAAAAATGGGTGACCTCACCCCTCTATTCCCCTGCAGAAAATTAAACAAGGCCATCAGCATTTGTCTCCCTTAAGGGGGATATTACCCATTTACCCTTCATTAAACTTCCCACATCCACACACAAGCCCAACAACATATGGAGGCCCACTAGACTCCCATGAAGCCCAACACCTCAGCCCAACAAGGTTCGAACATCCGACTCGACGTGTCGGTCCAAGACCTGAGTCAACGCCCATTGTTGAATCGAAAATCTGGGTTGTTACAACCCGACCCATGGCCATCCCTACTTTTACACGTTCTTTGGAACATTTGATGGGGTAAATGGATGACTGAGATTAACTCCTTACTTTTTTCAAATGATAATCTTCACATAACGCACTGCTAATCTCGACTATCCATTTCACCAATCCAACTTTTCAAAAAACGTGTAAAAGTTAAAAACTCTTACACTATGTAATTGGATCTTATTCTTTTAAAAAAAGAGATATATAAACGTTATAAATTACTTAAATATTTTATTTAATGTAAAATAATTTAATATATAAATATTTTGTTGGTTTTTCTCTTGATTTTCGAGAGCTTTGTCCCGGCTAATTTAGATGAATTCGCGTCGCACAACTGGCCTTGGTAGGGGTATCTCACCGCATGAATTTTCTGCATACACAATGTCTCGAACTTGAGACTTGCTTAAGCGATATCAAACTGCTTACCACTTGAATCAACCATGTTGGTTAAATATATAAATATTTTAAAAAATTAAAGGATTTTAATTTAAAATTTAAGCAACTATATAATATTATAAATTATATATTAATTACAGTTATTAAAAAAGTATATTTATAATATTTAAAAGATAGATATGTAAAAATTATCGATTATCTAAATAATTATAAAATAATATAAAAATATAATTAATATTGTAATAATAATTCAAAATAAGTTAAAAGCTAATAACATATTATTGCAAAGTACAATAAAAGTATAAAAGCTTTCGCTTTGGACCATGATAGGTTTAATATTTTAGGATAAATTGTAGTAGAAGTCATTTTTGTTTGGTTTTCTTCTAATTTTAACCATCGAACTTTTAGTTGTTCGATCACTTGCGTTATAGATTTGTTATAAATTAATTATTGAGCTGTTTATTCCTGTTGAACTGATGATGCGGTACATTAACAGAAATGATTAATTTTTAATTTAACTCTTCAATTTTTTAAAATCTCTCGATAAACTCCTAGATACCCGACACCACCACAAGCCTTGTCCATTGCCGTCGCTTCACCGATCACTTTCTCCTGTCAAAATTGCGACCAGTTTACCCTAAAGAACATCGTTAACTCTATTACCGTCGCATTTCAAGCTTTTCCACTACCAAAAGCTTTCGTTCAGGAGAACTTAAAGAGAGCAGCACAAGGAAGGAAGGTTATGAGATACTGGTTTTGAGGTTTCAATATCAGGCAAAGGTGTATCAAAGAGAGATGGGCTTGATTTGGTTGTGCTTAATCCATGTCAACTCGGGACGGTTTAATGATTTAGTGGTTTTGTGCAATTTATTAAAAATGAGATGTTTAATTTAAAAAATAATTGAGTGTTGATTTGTTGTGACTGTGAGCACAGTAAACTGGTTTTTAAATAAAAAATTAGTATAATAAGATTCAAAATATATGAAGCACAACCAATAGGGGTTGTTCTAAGTGATAAGTAGTTTTGTATCGCTTAAGCATGTCTCAAGTTCGAGGTCTTGTGTATGCAGAAAATCCTTACTGAAAAACTCACCTACCAAAACCAGGTGTGCGGCATTGATCGGCCCATATTAGTCAGGACAACCAAAAATATGTACGAGGTCTGCATTTCGAACAGTGGCAAGCTTGTGTTGGATGAAGGATGTTGAATTCATCATAAATATTTGCACCTGAAAAATTCAAACCAAATGATATCATTACCTGATAAGTTAAACAAGATAAAGTGAATATTATTGTCTCCTAGCCCTAGTGCTTCCAGAGAGCTAAAAAAAATGTTGAAAATGGTTTCTGAAATTACTCACGAAAGCCAGCGCCATGACTGCTAATCCAATGAATGAAAAATATAAGGCGCACTGTTAACAAAGTGGTCGGAGATCAGAAGTTGATCAGAGAGTCGACGGTGGTGGAATCAAGGGTTGCGGTGGTGTTGGGTGCTTAGGGGATGGGTTGAGACATTTTAAAAAGTTCAAGGATCATATTGTAAAAAATCGATAATGCAAGTGATTAAAGCGTAACAATTGAAAGTTCAGTGAACAAAATTGACATAAATTATGATTTAACTAATATTTTATTAAGAAAATACTCTTAATCTATAATATTAAAAATATGTTTATTTTATAATTATTGCATATGATTGGATGATTTCTTGGTGACGATGTTGTCTCTATCATACTTCAAACATGATTATATGTAAATATTTAGCTAGACCCATACATATGATATGCTCAAAGCGGTTCCTGAAATTTTAGTGGTCTTAGGGCGAATCTAAAAATACATCCTTAATAATAAATTTTAAAAGTGAGTCGTTAATATCAAGTATTATAAAAATTGGTCTCTAATAACATATATTTTTTTAAAACTACGCCACTAATAAAAAGTATTGGAAAAAATTGAGCTCATAATAACAAATATAAGAAAATAAATAAATTTTAAGAGTAGATCCCTAATAATAAATTTGGCCTCTACTAAAAGTATTAGAAAAAATCAGCTCTCTAATAAAAAGTATTGGAAAAATTAAATTTTAAGAGTGTAGACCTAATAAAAAATTAGACCCCTAATAACAAGTATTGCAAAAAAAATTGAACCTATAATAATAAATATTGGGAAAAATAAATTTTAAGAGGAGACTCATAATAACAAATATTGGGAAAATCGAGCTCCTAATAACAAGTATTGAAAAAATTAGGGTCCTAATAACAATTATTCAAAAGATTAGACTTCTAATGTAAGTATTGTGGAAAATTTGGACCCTAATAACAAATATTTGAAGATACTGAATTTTAAGAGTAATCCCCTAATAATAAGTGTTGATAAAAATTGAGAACATAATAACAAATGTTAGAAAAATGGACCCCTAATAACAAGTATAAATTAGACACCTAAAAATATATTAAAAATTAAAATTTAAGAATACCCCTAATAATAAATATTGAGAAAATATTTGAGCCTCTAATAACAAGTGTTAAAAAATTAGACCTCTAATAAAAATTATTGAAAAAATTAAACTCTAATAACAAATATTAAAAAATAAAAATTAAAAATAAACTCATAATAATAAATATTAAAAAAATTATATCGTAATACCAATATTATAAAAAAATGAGCTTTGAGTGGGCGAGCCTCTCGCCCATACCTAAAAACGGCTCTGGATATGCTCTTTAATATTTTGTATCTACCACATATCATGTATGAATTCAATTATTGTATCTCTCCATCTCAATATTATGAATGGTTATGTCATATTTATAAATTTACATCTTTCATGTGATTCAGTATTTGTTGTGCATTATTGAACTTGCAAAGTTTAGTATTCAAATTTCTCTTCCGCGTATATTAGTAAGACTGTGAATTTGAGCGCAACATTTTCGGGAGTTCCAACGGCTAGTCTTATCAAAGTATTATACTTATTTGTATTTAGAGGATATGTATATCATAATACCTTTTACTTTACATTTATTACTTTGACATTTCAATATTGTTTACGGGAGAGTTTAAAAAATGACATGTTAGTATACGGTTAATAAACGGATGAATATTAGAGCTTTTAGATGGGAAAACTTTTGATTTTGACCGTTAGATTTAAATTCCCATAAAAAATATATTGAACAAATATTGGGAAAATCGAGCTCCTAATAACAAGGTTAGATTTGTTTGTAACAAGGATTGGTTTATTTATGAGTGAGTTGGTTTGTTTCTGCATCGACTCATGTGAAGATTTAATTCTTAGGATGACAACTACAAATTTGAATCCCATTTTTGACTAAGTTGTTGATGAAGTTGCTAAAGAAGTTGCTGATAAAGATTGTAATGATGAAGTTTCTAAAGAAGTTGCTGATAAAGATGGTAACGGTAAAGATGGTGTAACGACCTAATTCCCGGGTTAGTAGGCTTTATCTTGAAAGTCTAAGTCAAGGGCTTTGGTGTTAGGCCCATTATTTTGGAGAATAAGAGTTTTGAATTTTAAAAGGGGTTGGGGTGGTTGGAAAGTGGAAAAAGATATGTTTGAAGAGAGAAAAAGGGAAAAAAAAAGGAAAATAATGAAAGGTGTTTTGGTGAGAGAGGAGGGGGTTTGCTTCAATTCAAGGGTGTTTTGGCCGCCGTAAAAGCTCACCGCTGACGCCATCGGGAGGAGCTCGCCTAGATGCAGCCGCCGATGGTCATCTCGTTATCGTCGTTACCGCTGCTACTCGTCGGGGTGAGAAGAAAAAAGAAACGACTAAGCTTGTTCGCAAGGAACCATCACCCGTCGTCGCATTTTGAGGCCACCGTTGAACTCCCCATTGTCCGAAGATCAGATTTGGAGCTCACCGTAGAACTCTCCATCGTCACATTTTGAGGCCATCGTTGAACTTTCTGCCCTAATCAGGGGTTTCTTGACGTTCTGAGTCCATTGGAGCAGTTTGTTTTGCCAAATTCGAACCTGGTAAGCTATTTTTATGCTTTAATTCCCTAAAATAATCCGTTAATATGAGCTTGCTTATGGAGTCGTATTTGTTTTGTCTGAGGAATTTGGGGACTTGAATATTGGCGGTTAAAGAGACGTTTGAAGAAGCTCGGATGAGGATTTATCGCATTGACTTAAGGTTAGTACACCTCAAACTCTTATTGCTTCATGAGCATCATAAATGTGATTGCTTAGCGTGTTAGTATCTGCAAATTGGTAGACGATGAATAAGCATGTGTTGAGACAGATATTACAAGACTTGATAAATATTGAGATGTCTAATGAGCCTGAGAATATTTGAGACTATTATGAGCTTTAGAGACCTTGTAGGGTCATTTGAATATTCGTATAGTTATCTGATTGGTTGTTTTACATGTTGTGTTGCTTGAGATATAAATTAGCATGCTTGGTGGAAATTATATTAAATGGACTGATAATTGGAAATATCCGAATAAATAATCATGAAACTGGTAATTAATATTAATTGATTGAGTGCGTTAATAAACAAACACCCTAATAACTTTCATAAGCTTTAGGGATCAAATAAGCGTTGTAAAATTATAATCCAAGAAAATGGTGTGAATCACGTGTTTAGGGTATCAATACGAGCTTTGACTGTATCAGTGCGTGATTAGGGAATGTATCGGTATGGGTCAACCCGTACCGATACTTATAGAAATTAAATATTTTTAATAAGCAGTTTCAGTATCGGTACACGTATGAGTACCGATACCTGAGGGTACCGTATCAATTCTTGTGTATGAGTACCGATACCCGATATGATAAATAATCTATAAAAGTAATTTAAGGATAGAAATTGAGGTGAATATTAATAATTAAATTATGCCTTGAATAATGTGATAATATGGATTAATGGAGACAAGGAATGAGATTAACTGTATATTTCTCTATAATATATTAACAACTCGGTAATATAAAATAAATAACATGATGATGATTAGCAACAATAGGGGGATTCTTGGGATCGTCTTGCTTGCATGGCGGGTAGGCATTTGATTGGTTGGGTCTTCTTGATTGATGGGATTCATATACCCAATAAGAGTTTGAGTATGTTGCAACACCATGGTTAAAAAATTTTGAATGTAGAATCCCAATGTTGTATGGACACGAGCCTCATTCGAAGATGCTTGATGAGAGATTCCGAGCATGAATGTAGGATTCTGATGATGTGTGGACGCGAGCCTCATACCTACGAGTGTAGGACCTAATGTTGTGTAGACGCGAGACTCACTCAGAGTGTAAGATCCCAATATTGTATGGATGTTGGCCTCACTCAAGAGTGTACTATCCTGATACTGTATGGACGTAGGCATAACTCCAAGTTTGTGGCATGACTTGTGTGGTTTCGGTTGGATGATCTGGTGAGATCTTGAGTATGATTAGGCCTTATGGGTCATGTATGGTGATTGCTATGATAAGAGCATGTGTTTAGGCGACTAATGGTAGCGTCATATATTTATTTATCTCTCCTTATTACTCGTAGTAGCTTGTATGCTTATGTTTACGATTAGCATAAAGTATGGTAGAGTAGACGTGTACCACTGAGCTTTGTAAGCTTAGCGCTCGAAATCATTATTTTCGTGCATAGGTTGACCATTGGATCGTACAATCGATGAGCACTATCAGTACGAGATTCTAGCATGTGGTAATCTCTAGAGTACGATAATTGTGTTTAGTGGGCTATGTATTCATAAAACCTTACATGGTCAAGTCTGTAATTCTTACTTTTGAAATCGTATTAATTAAGTTGAATCTTTAAATATTTTAAATTAAAGTAGAACTCATTTGTAACGATTTAAATTGTTTATCTTTGTTTTCAACTATTGGATCTAAATATTTTGGATATACCTTGTTTTGGCTAAACCCAATTCGAGAAATTTTATAGTTTTGGGTTAGACTTGAGGCCCAATTGTGACATCCAGGCCGAGGGTGTTACAGATGGTAATGATGAAGTTGCTAAAGAAGTTGCTGATAAAGATGCTAATGTTAAAGTTAGTAATGAAGTTGATGATAATGAAGTTGCTGCTAAGGAAGTCGGTTCTAAGATGTTGGCCATATGCGATAGGCCGTACGTAAAAAAAAATGTCCTCCCTTCATTAAGTTTTAGTAAGTTAATATTTACGTATTCCTATTGCATCTCAGATGAATGATTGAATGTAAACCTTTGTTATTTTAATGTTTTATAGTAAAGGCGAATGTATAAAGAGGAAGTAAACTGAAGAAAAAGTGACTAATGAGGTAGGTTTCAGTGGTTTATGATGCTTGTTAAAGACATGTGTTAAATGTTAAATTCATTTAAATTTATCATTCGTAGGTTAAAAAAAGAGTTAGGCAAGAAATGTTAGAAAATGACAAAGAAAGACAAACAACCTTACATTGATGAAACTCAGAATGAGAAGGTTGCATACAAATATTATAAATCAGAACAATCGAAGAATGTAATAGCAATATAAAGACATTCTTTGTTTGATAGAGTTATAATAGTTTATATTAAGATTGACGTAGGAAGTTGTTACCTTATCCCCTGTAGACATCTTTTGATACAAGGTATAGTCAAAAGCAATTATACGATTTCATAAAAGAAATAAAGATGATGGGGATTGATCATGTTCTTGATTAAATTGATTTTGGGTCGTTAGTTTTTTATAAAATCACTCATTCTATACCAGAACCTATGTGAGGAATTGATGAAAATTTTTGATGTTAGAAAGAGTGTTATTGGGTTTGAAAGATGCACCATTATTGTATCAGTTGAAGATGTATAAGCTATATTGGGCCTGGAGAATAAGGGTGTTAATGTTCATGAAGTGTTGTCGAGGGAGAATGGTAGAGAACTCGGTCCAAAATATAACATCAGTGCATTTTTAACTTTTGCACAAATCAAGCGAGATGTAGTGTCTGGTGTTTTTGAAGGGGATGCTTTGAAAGCAAGGGTGTTGATGTACATTATTAGAGATTTTTTGTGTCCTACTGCTGAGATACGCCCATGTACAGATTTTTTGAAGTTGTTGTGCGACAATTACTTATAGGGTAAAGTGAATAGGGCCAAGTATGTTTACGATACGCTTATTGAGGTAATAAGCTCTTTATAGAAACTGAGAAGACGTGTTTACCTAAAAGGGTGTATTGCAATCTTAGAGGTAAAGTTAAATTACCATTAGTTATGAGAAATCAGTGGAACTGAGTTTTGTCATATTAATATTGTGTTGAAAGATATGAAATTCAGGTTTAGTTGTATGATTATTGGTCTGGATTTAATAGCATAGCCAGTGCAGATTCTAATAGTGGTGAGGCTCGTATTCTGCATTGGGTGCAGTCAAAGGTCGCGTCTATTTATGCCCGCTTGAAGAGCGAACGATCTTCGAATAGACCAAAGGTATCTGCCTGGTTATTATTCATCTAGTATGTCCATTACAATCATGGTTAATTAATTATATATTTTCACTATGAAGATTATTGCCTAGAAGCATCCATTACCTGAAACTGTTAAAGCACCTAAAGTCAAAGAATTTGCGGAAGTCATGGAAGCACCCAAAGATATGAAAGCTTCAAAGAGACGCAAGGTAATACGTTATGTGTCATTGTATTAATCATTTATTTTGTGGAAGGTAATTTTTTAATATTTATTTAATTTTCAAGGTTGCTTCCACAGAGTACGATGTAGCGGAATGCAACGATGGCATACAACGAGGAAAATAACACCGGAGATGCTTCAGCAAATAATGTCTGAGGTGAATGAGCTAAAAGAGACTATCAATAAGGGAATTGAGAAGCAAATTAAATGTGAAGAGCAAATAATGTCTAAGGTGAATGGGCTAAAAGAGATTGTGAATACGGGAATTGAGAAACAAATTAAAGGTGAGGAGAAATTGGACAGTATGAGGGGTTGATGATAAGATGTTGGGAGAGAAATTAAATATTCTTTCTAAAGACGTCGTAGAAGTTCAGGCCGACATAGCCTGCTTCAAGAAGAGCTTGGAAGAGAAGATGAACAATATTGATGTCAAAATAAACGATTTTGAAGTTAAAGGGAATAGATTTTATGGATGTGCTAGAGGCCTCGGGGTATTAAGTAATAAGTTGGATTTACTGTTCTAGTATTTTGATTAATACATTATTCTAAATTTTTTTTTTTTGCATATTTGTAGAGCCGTTGTGATTTTTATAAATATATTGACATTGATGAGATTTCGATCGATGTTGAAAAATAAAGAAATCGAGTTCAAACATTGTTGGCTGAAAACAAGGAAATTAGAATCCATAATGCCAAAATGCAGAAAAAGGTGAATATAAATGAAGTAAGAAAGTTGTACAAAAAAACTGGAGAAATTTGAAGTCGAAAGAAAAAACTTAAAAACAATACGATGTTCTACATGTCTGTTTTGATTATTTCATGCATGTGTTATGTTATAATAATTTTTTCATTTACAGACATGAACAAGATCCAACTTACCTTCTGGCAAACAAATAATGCTAGAATACGTTTGAAAACTAACAACCGCTTGCTTATCATTAATGTAATACGAAATACTCACAAGTCACAACACAACTAGTAAGAAATCAAAACCTATCGTGAAAGTAACCTGAGTGAAAACTATACTCCAACATAACTCGATGTCAAGAATCTCTTATGTACGTCGCTGACATATCATCTCATTATCAGGATTCTCTGTTGTACTTACCTGACAAATCTTCTATTGTCAGGAATCTTAGTTGTAATAGAACTATGATTTTCGATACTCAAACATATAAAATATACTCATTCGTATAAAATTTTGATACTAATTGTGTACAATGTTCACGTTCATGTATAGTTACATGTTCATAAGTAATTGGGAGTATCGAAATGTATATAAGAGGTTTGATACTTATAACGAGAACGCGCACCTTAAATGTTACCATATCTTGTAAGATTTTAGGTTCATGTTGAATAATATCAAAACACGAAGTATAGTATCGGTACATTAGCGATGCTAAAACGATGGCGAACATGTTTAAAGATATACTTGGCTCTAATTAAGTTTCCTATTACATTTGGTACATTTGTTCAAGGAATCGATGTGTGTTGAGAAATATGATCACCAACACAAATAAAAATTAGATTAAAAAGTACGATCATAAATTTGATACATTGTTCATTGCTATTAAGCTTAGTTCAGTTAAAATGAATTAAAGAATAGTTTGTTTCCGTGTTGTCGTAGTCTGTACATATATCAGATGTGACATTCAATTCCTTAATTATTTGTTCTTTCTCATGTTGTCTCATGGAATTACGTACACAAACAACGTCTTCGTCTGCGAAAGGTGAAGAACCTCCTAGGATTCTTGATGAACTAACACCTTCATCAAAATTTACATACAAATCGATGTTGGTACTTCCTACACGGTTGTATCTCCTAAACATCTTACGAAGATCGCTTGCATTACGTATCTTTAGCATATAATTAGCTTTAGGGCCGGACTCATCAATGGAGATTTTGGCTTTCAATGAAGACAATTTATTCCTTGTTGATTTGCTAACCTCTGTGGAAATCAACTCAAACAAATCATCATTCTTGATGTTGTTGTTGAATGAAGTGTAAAGGTAAGTTCCTAAAATGAAAACGGTTGCAGAAAAAAGTTCCATAATTTTTAAATATTATTGAAAATATAGTAGAAGTGTAGAAGATTTGTAAGGGAAAAATTAGGGTCCGACACCTAAAATGTTACCGATAATTAGTTTGGGGTTTGACACCTAAAATGTTACCGATAATCCATTTGGGGTTCGACACCTAAAATGTTATTGATAATCAGTTTGTGTTTTAGTTCCTAAAATGCTATCGATAATTAGTTTGGGGTTCGACACTTAAAATGTTACTGGTAATTAATTTAGGGTTTGACACCTAAAATGTTATCGATAACCAGTTTGGGGTTTGGACCATAAAATGTTATTGAAATTCAAGTTCGACACTTAAAATGTTACCGGTAATTAATTTAGGGTTCGACACCTAAAATGTTATCGATAACCAGTTTGGTGTTTGGACCGTAAAATGTTATTGAAATTCAATTTGGGGTTTGACACCTATAATGTTACCCAAAATGACTTTCAGGTTCGACACATAAAATGTTGTTGAAAATCATTTTGCGGTCCGGTACTTAAAATGTTATCAGCAACGAGCTTGACTTATAATGTTACCGAAAATCAGTTCCGGGTTTGGAATCCAAAATGTTACCAAAAATTAGTTTCAAGTTCAGACCCTAAAATGTTATTGAAATTCAGTTTCGAGATTGGCACTTAAAATGTTACCTACATTCAGTTTGACCCTAAAATGTTAATGAAATTCAGTTTCGGGATCGACACCTAAAATGTTACCTACATTCACTTTGGCGTTAGGGAACCTAAATTATTACCAAGATATTTAACTTTTTAAGTTGAGTGAAACATTTCATTCGTCGCCTAAAATGTTACCGAAAACAGTTTGAGTGGTTAGGGAACCTAAAATATTACAAACATATTTCACTTTCTAAGTTTAAAGGAAACATTTAACTCGGCACCTAAAATGTTAGAAAAAAAATAATTTAGAGGTAAAACATTTCATTAGCCAACTGAAAATATTAACCAAAACCTATTTGAATTGGTTAGTAACTTGTAACTGAAAAACATGTGCCGCCGTATATTAGCCGCATTTTAACCTACGGCACCGCAGACCTGCCCATTGTTTACCATGTTAAGCATAAAAGAAATGGAAAAGAGGGAACGACAGATTGTTTGAGATAAAACTCAGTTTCTTTTGTTCATCAAAGGTGAATTTATAATGCACCCTATTTAAGTTAATACGCATTAGCTTTCTGAAGCTAACATAATAACCACTTTTCTGTTAAGTAAACCCTAATAACTTAACTTTACTGGAATAGCAGTTAATGCTTAATATTTTGGAGCTCTGAAAATTTTTTTTTGAAAAATTTTTACCCAAGGGAGGGAATAGAGGGAATTTATTACTAATGGGTTTTTAACCTACAACCTAAAAGAGAGAGAAAAGTGTTAACTGAAAAATTTAACCACTTGCTCTAGAGATTATTGACCTCCACATTTTTTATAATTGTTTTAGCTTGTTTGATTTTACCTATTCGATACTTATTTTTTCAAAATTTGTACTAACAATAATTTAAAATACATTTTTGAATCTTGATCGCTCCTTTGATCCAAATATGGCATTTTAGATTTATTGGATCTTTCGGATCAGATTTAGAGACTACAATTTCCATGTTTATAGTATGTGCCTGAGTGTAATAATCACATGCAATAATTTACTTCTGTCAGAGGTACGTGAGTTATATTAATGATACCTAATTATTCATAAAAATAAATTTGAATTCTTCCGTCTTTAGTAAGAAATAATGTATAGATAACTGCTGATTAATCATGGTATAGTACTTAACCCTATTTTGCTTTTAAGGATGGACATTTGACCCTTACCCGATGAGTTCTGACCCGATTCGACATTACAGGGTCAAGCTTTTTTTAAAAAAAATTGGATCCATGTCGGGTTCGAGTTTGATTTTTTGAGTGTACGGTCGGGTCGGGTTTTAGTTTAAGGTGGAAAATACTCGACTTGACCTGACACGAAATAATAGTTTAATTTTATTCTAAATATTTAGGTACAATTGCTACAATGCCCCTCTTTATATATATATATATATAATAGTTTAATTTTATTCTAAATATATATATATTCCAATTATCTCCATATTTTGTATAATAAAAATAGAATAATTATTATAATGCTCCCTATTTATTTGTATATTTTTTCAATTAGCTCTCTATTTATCAAATAATAATGAAAAAATGATAGTTCTTTATTTATGTCAGGGCGTGTTGGGTTCAGATTTTTACTCTAGCATTCGGGTTCAATTTCAGGTTGAGTGGACATTATAAAATGCCGGTCAGGTCGGGTTTTGGCGAATGTATTAAATTTTCGGGTTCAGATTTTTACCCTAGTCGCTTTATAAAAATTATGAATTATATCATATGTGAAACATCATCTCCATCAACATAATAAAGGAAACACTTAAAATAGGGTATGTATCTTAAAAAATATACGGTAAGTATTTATTTTCATTAAATGATTGTCGTAATAGTTTAATCAGACTTAATTAAAGCTCATTTTTTCTTTTTTCTTTTCAAAAATATTAACTTGAGTTTGAGATATATACAAATTGTCGTGGACTTGTCATATTAGGTTGAATTCAAATTCAAATAAAATTAATTTTGAAAAAAATGATTTGAAATAACATTAAATTTCTCTTTTATATACGAGTTCATTTAATTTGATTCACTCTGGTCGCTCTGTTTTTGTTTTCTTTCTTATTCTTGATTGGTCGACGGTGACATCAGTTTTAGTGTTGTTCGCCGAGATTGATGTCACCGCCTGTATTTCAATCTTCTTTATTTTTATATATTTAGTTTATATTTTTTATGTTTTTTATTTTCTTTTAGTTGTTTATTTGTTTTTTGGCACGCTTTTTTCTGCCTTGTGTCACGTTTTTATTTTGTCTTGTGGCACGTTTCTGCCTTATGGGACGTTATCGTCTACCGTTGTGGTAGATCTGCGTTTGTGGATACTTTTTTCATGACGCTATGCTCTGATTTGTGATTTGTCGGTGATCTTCAATAGTTTAATCCATTTTTGTGGATTGTTTGTCGATGGAGTCATATCTGTTTTGAAAAGCAACCTGCTCACCACTCATACTTCAATCTTGAAGCGTGTAGGTGGATGAAGACAATAAGTCTTGCTCCTTGCTTCTATTTATCCAGTGTTTCATCTTTATCACTGTTTTGTAGCCCACTAGACTTATTTTGCTGGTATGATATTTTTTCTATTTAGATACATTGTGTTTTGTTATTTTATGTTACAATTTCATTTCTGTTAGATTATTTTTCTATTTTAATTTTTAATAAAATTCAGTCGACGTATTGTTCAAAATTTTTTGATTCACTCTGAACTCTATATACATTTCTTTCTTTCATAATATGCATTTAATTTGATCTGACTGAAATTTTAATTTGGATTAACATTAAAGGGTTACGAATTTAATCAGTCAAATCATTTTAACTTGTGATTTACATATGTTTTTAACTCACATCTGATTGAAACTCAAGAATTGATTCCAATGAAACAATAATAATACTATTCATCCTATAATATTTGAGTTCGAATAATTTTATCTACTAAGATCACTCATTTGGTTAAAATATTTTTCTAATTAATTCATGTATATACGTGTTAAAATAAAAGGTTTTTTATTCACATTTGATTGAATCTGTAACTTTATTTTGCATTGTTTTAAAATATGTGTTTATAACTGTTGGAGTTCTACTCTTTGTAATAACTTTCAAATGCTTATCCTTTTGAGTATTTATTAGGTTTAAATTTATATTTTTAAACTCTGATTATCCTTGAAAGAGTTTTAAATGTTTTATATATTTATATTAATCAACGTCTGATCGTTGTGAATGTACACTATCACTGGTGTTTATGAATAAAAACATTTTTATGGAGAATGTGGAAGTTGATAATGAACATTGAGATCAAATTTAGAGCCATTGACCCAAAGTTTATGAATAAAATAAAGGAATTTCTGGAGACTTTCTTTCATTAGGGTTCCTTTTTTGTTTACAAAGATGGTAACTGTTAGGGTGAGGATCATTTCTACTCTAGGTGTTTAGGCCAAGGTCATTTTAAGATAATAAATGACATTTTATATTCCCATTTAATATGAGATTTTTTTTTTATAATAAATGTTAAAGACACGAATAGAGCGAACGAAGACGACATGTCGCACATGCGAGAAACAAATAAGATAATAAATGACATTTTATATTCCCATTTAATATGAGATCTTTTTTGTTGATAAAGCCTAATTATAATCCTACTTAGAGAAAAAGAGAGGGGAGAGACTCTACGAGAAAGAAGAAGATGCTCTTGGTAGGTCTAGAACTCATAACCTAAAGAAAATAATTGAACAAAAATAACCAGCTAAATATAATTGCTCATGAGATTTATATACGCTACAAAAAAGTTTTGTGCATTACCAACACTATTTTCTAATGTTTATACTCATTAAAAAATTTTAATTTTATGTTATCTTGATTGATGTCGGCGTTGATAGTCTTTTATATTTTATTACAATAAACTAGGTTTTTGTAATTGGGAGTGTTGCCCTTCTGGTTGGGTTTTGATGTGGGCTGATTTTCTCTTGGGTTGGGCATGGAATGTTTGTTTTACCATGGCACATGGTTTTGGTCTTGTATGGCTGTTTTGCTCAGCTATTCTTTTTTATATTATATCATTTTAATTGAGCAAAACAAAAAATATATTAAAATTTATTAATTAGTTGAGTGGTCAAAAATTTTATTTTATATTATTTTATGTGAATTTGAGTATTAATATTTTCCTTTAGAATGTAAAATTTCCTATTTAATAAAAAAAGTATTGAGGTGATATTTTATTAAATTTAAAACAAAATAAATAAACATAAATGTTACTATCACAATTCATAAGTGTCTTTTTTCCCCCAAAAAAAAATCTCTTTTTTAGCAGCTTTATGATTTGAAATTTCTTGCTGCCTGTAAAGGAAGAAGCACCACCACACAATCAAATTTATCCCCCGGCCATAAATATTAGTTAATAATTTGAATGTATATATTTGTTTTATTTGAAAAGTGCAAAATAATTAATTTTACATATTCACTTAAACATGTATGTATGTGTGTGAACAATGTTTGTTTTATAATTAAACATTTGATTTTTATAAAATAGTTTATTTTAAATAAAATCAATTTTATTTTGTAATTAAAATTTAATTAAATTTATTAAAGATAATTATACAATAAAAAGTAACTTAAGTATTCATAATTTAAGGAATTAATGTTATTCAATGATAGTTATTTACTAGTACCTTTTCTAATTAAGATGACGCCATTAAGTTAAATGACACCAAACGGAAATAGTTGATTTAAAAATGTCCATTTTTAAAAAAGAAAATTTTATATAAATAATTTTATTTGTAAAATCTAAATTATCTAATAATTATAAATGAAGCAAGAGAGGTTTGTGTAATTTTTTAACATATATTTAAATCTCAAGTAATAACCTTACAAAGTATTTATTAAATTCTATTAAAAAGTATTTATTAAACTATAAAATATAAGTAAATTTATAATTACTAATTAAATAAATTTTAATTTACTACCAACGGAGGTTAGTTTAAATAGTAAGCAATTTGATAGCGTTTATAAAGGCATCGAATTTGAAACGTTATGTATCTAAAATTAAAACTATGTGTGTAACACGAGCTAATTCAAATTAATCGCATGGCATCCTATTATTAGAGCTTTACCTTTTGTACGATGAGATTTGGGTGCTTGGTTTGCTTTTTATCTTTCTATGTGAAGCTGCCATCCATACATGCATCCAAGTACTTTTAGAAAAGAACGATAAAGGTGTCAAATAATAGCAACCAGAACCCATAGTGTGTTAATAGTGTGTATATATATATATATATATAAACTCCACTATCATTGACCCTTTAAAAAAAATTCCGGTTAAGATTTATTAATTGTCTGAGTAGTCAAGGATATTTATATTATCTTATTTTTTATGAGTTTAAATATCGACAATTGTCTTAAGAATATAATTAACTCCCTACTTAATAAAAGAACCCCCTACTTTAAAAGTAAATAATCTCACAAACCAAATCCAACGCGTGGTCCCAGTAAAAAAGAGGATGATGTTCATCCTAAGAGACTCTGGTCCGAGCAATTTTATCGGCAAAGTATGTATCATCAAAAGGTTAAAAAAAGTATAAACATATACTTACATGTAATAACCTTAAGACTATTAAATAATAATCTTACAAGCTATTGTTTTTATGGCGCATGTTAAATTCTCATTCATTTATTTTCACCCAATATTCTAATTAATAATAACCAATAATTTTATTGATTAAAAAGAAAATATAACAAGATTATAAGAAAAGTCTGAAAATAAAAGTATAATAACCATATTAACTAGATATGTCCTCAAAATTATTGAAGCGCACAAATTAACCACTTAGGAATAAAAATAGCACCATAAAAAGAAAGGGGTTAAAAATTCAATCAAACATTTCAGACAAATTATAGATACAAATAAACACCATCGCCAGCGGTGAAGGATAAACACTTTTAACGCTAATATAAAAATAGATATAACAATGATGACTCGTTGACAAATCAGTATTACTACAACTCAATCGCGACTTATAATTGCTTATTGCAAACACCTGTCAATATCCAATATGAGAGTTAAAAATAAAGATAGATCAACTAGATAATCAAATAAACGTCGTTTTGGAGAAGCGACAATGTCAAATCTAACCCTGCCAAAATAAAGAGAAAATACTTGTTATAAGAACAGACAAAACCATTCACTAATTTCATAAGAAAAAAAGAAGACTAATGCAAAATCAAAACACGACTTAAAAGAGAGATAAAATTTATCAACCGTCGATGAATAACACAGAGCTAATGTTATCATTAACAACACAAAAGAGCTAAAAACAAGGGAGAGCGATAGAAAAAAAGGGGGGGGGGGAACGGCTAAGAAATCTTATTTTTAGTACGATGTAAATCTTTTCATGCTTTTTTCGATGGTAAGAAAAATATTTGTCTGAAATAATTCCAATCAATCCGATTGAATTTGTCTAAATATGTATTTTTAGGTCCAAATATGTCATTTATGGGTGCGATTAACTTCCCGTGAGGTAATTTTATGATTTTCATCTAATCGGACTTAAATAAATGTTTGGGAGTTCAAATCGATGTAAACAAAAACTTGAGAGCTAAGTTAATTACAATAAAACCATAGCGCTTAGAAACTTTTTGCTTAAGCCCATAGTCAATCATGGTCCAAGATTATTACCAACATAATCGATTAATGTAACATAAATTTAGTACAACTGTTTTATATATAAATAGGGGTAAATTATATGAATCATCATTGAACTTTCTTCTTATTCCTATTTTGGTTATTGAAGTTCAATTTTTTTTTAGTTTAATCACTTAATTTTTAAATTATTCTTGTTTTGGACATTCTATCGTTAAATAATTAACAACATTATAACATGATAAACTAGATAAATTTACATCATTTTGAATCATACAGAAATCTAGATTTAGACCAAAATAAAATCATCTTGGATCCTATAAAATCTTTTTTATTAAATAAAAAGGTATTACATTCTCATACCGAGATTCGAACCCATACAAGATGGAAAAATATGAACATCGTTAATCACCAAGCTAATTAATGAATCTCAAAAACCCTTTTTTTAATTTCCCCTCTTTTCTTCTTTCTCTATTTCTTTCTTTCTTTGTTTCATTCTTTCTTATGCCTTTTTCTTCTTCTTTATTTTTCTTTATCTTCTTCTCTCCCCTTAAACCAAACTCATTTAATAAAAAATTAAGTGTTCGTTTAACCAAAAAGCACTCAAAATTTAGATTATACTTGTAATTGAAAATGGGGATCAAAAGGGGAGACTAATGAGGGTGATTGGTGAGGGTTGAAATTTAGGGTTTGACGAGGGTAAAGTTAGCGAGAGATATTAATGAGTGTTTGCGGATTGTGGTTTAGGATGGTGACGATGAGATTGATGAGGGTTTGAGGTTTGGTAAATGAAAGGTCGATAAGGGTTTGGAGTTTGGGATTTTAGTGAAGGTTGTGGAATTTGAGATTTGGTATTTGGTGATGGTGAGGCCAATAAGGGTTTGGGTTTGGATTTTTTTATTTTATTTTTTTACCTTAAATATGTGACATTTTATATTAATAAAAAAACCACGTCGTCACCCCTTTTGTAATCTAATGGTAGAGTGATCAAATATGAGCCATTTTGAAAGTTGAGTGATTAGATTAAAAAAAATTAAACTTCAATGACTAAATAAGAGTGAAAAGAAAGTTCAGTAATGATTTGTGTAATTTACCCTAAAAATAAAATTAATAATTATATTTTTATATTCTAATTCAATTACAAGGTAATATCTTAGTCAGGTTTCAAATTTGCATAAACTCACACACTTATAGACTACGCTGCTTGAACTAAAATCATCTAGAAAGATCATGTCATCCTCACTATTGGAACAACTCCATGAATTTTAGTAATTATGTTTTTATTAGATTAAGGGTCCGTTGGTTTCATGTAGTTTGAATTCCAGAATTCAATTTCCGTAATTTACGGTGTTTGGTTCATGTAGTTTTACATGGTCAAAGGAGTTTGAATTACAATTGACTATTTTTTCTTTACATTTTTTTGCAGTTTGTTTTACCATATTTTTTTCCGTAAAACAAATTACATTCTCTTCAACTCTTAACGCTAAACACTAATCTAAACCCTAAACCTTATACCACAAATATTAATATAAACCCTAAACACTAACCCTTAAACCCTAAATGTTACTATAAACCTTAAACCCTAAACCCTAAATGCTACCATAAATCCTAACCCTAAATGCTACCATAAATCATAAACTCTAAACTATAAGCACTAACCTAAACCCTAAACCTTAAAAACTAAATATATACCCCTAAACCCTAAACAAACCTAAACCCTAACCCCTAAATAATGCCCTAAAACTTAAACCCTAAACACTAATCTAAACTATAAACCATAAACCCTAAATGTTAATCCCTAAACACTACCAAACCTTAAACCCTAAACCATAAACACTAACCCCTAAACCCTAAGCCCAACCTAAACCCTAAATCCTAAACACTAAACCCTAAATTTTAAACCATAAACACTAATCCTAAATGTTACCATAAATCCTAAATCCTAAACCTTAATCGGTCACATAAACCCTAAATCCTAAACACTAACTTAAACCCTAAACACTAAATGCTACCATGAACCATAAACACCAACCTAAACGCTAAACCCTAAACCCAAAAATGCTACCCTAAACCTTAAACCCTAAATGCTAACCTAAACACTAAACCATAAATCCTAAATGCTACCCTACTCTACCAAACAGCGAAAAATGAATTACACAACATCATCCAAACACCAGAAAATACTTTATGTAGTTTGTTTTCCTAGAAAATGTAGTTTATTTTCCAGAATTCATTTTCCGGAAACAGATTTCAGTGAAACAAACGGACCCTAAAGCGCAAATTTGCCCGCAGAGTATAAGTGATTATCGAAATTTACCATTAAATTTTATTTTGATTTACATTTGTCATTATACTTTGAGATTATGGACAAATTTACAGGGATGGACTGAGGGGGGCTGGAGGGGGCGGTCATCCCCTTAAAATTTTGAAATTCCTATATGATTTAGAAAATTTTTAGATTTTTTCTATGTATTTTCTATTGAAAATCTATTTTCGCCCCCTAAATTTTTATAAATTTGCCCCCTAAAAATTTATAGATTCACCCTCCTAACCTAAAGTCCTGCGTCCGTCCCTGCAAATTTATAACTATACTTTTATATGATTGAAATTTACAACCAAACTTTAAATATTTTATTGAATTTTTTATCAAAAAACATTTTATTGAATTTTCAATAAAACACAACATGCATAAATGAATTCAGCGATGGATCGAGGAGAGCTGGGGGCGATCGTCTTTCTGGAAGTTTAAAATTCGTATATGAATCAGAAATTGTTTAATTTTTATGTATTTTCTATTGAAAATTTATTCTCCTCTATAATTTTATAAGTTCGTCACTTAAAATTTTATAGGTTCATCCCTTAACATCCCGTGTCTGAATGAATTGACATCTTATTTCAATGACTTCAAATCATTATTTCCCCATGTTATTAGTTGGAAACCTTATTAATCACTTTGTTTTTATATCAGATTTCCATTATTATACAAACATGAACATAAAAGCTTCATGTTACAATATTCGATATATCCATAGTGGAACCCAAGCATTCCATGTACGTGGCTACCATTTAATTACAAAATTATATATATATATATATTGTATCCTTCTTGCCAAGTTTAGGTAGGACAAGGACTTGTCGAGAGACAAGTTGAAGTGCGTACATAAAAACACATACTTTACGGTCTATAACGAAAACATATCCATCTATCTCTCTATATATATATATATTCCCAACTTCATGTTGGTGCTATAATTATTAGTTTGGTTGATTAAATCGGTTTAATAAAAAAAATAAGAGGCTTAACTGGAATGGTGCATATATAAAAGGGTAATTATTTGATGTACTATCGGTAAAACTTTTTTTCTCACAAGCTAGTTTTTAAAGCTGTCACGTATCCCTTTTAAGGTCTTAAATCCTAATTTCTATATTCTAAACCATAAACTCTAAACATTAAACTATAAAATTTATTCTCAAATCTTAAAAACCTAACCACAAACACTAAAACCCTATCCTTAAATCTTAAACCCTAACCTCTAAACTATAAAAACTAGGCACTTATAGAAAACAAGTTTTACGCCGCTGGTGCATAGAATATTTTCCTTATATAAAATTGGAGATATGATTATATATATATATATATATATATATATATATTGGATTTATATTCAATACAACGACGGTGGAAACAAAAAGTTTTCACTCGCCTTAGTTTTATGGTTCAGTGTTTTAGGTTAGTGTTTAGGAGTTCATGTTTATGGATTTAGAATTTATGGTTGTGGTTAGAACTTAAGGTTTAGGGCAATATGGTTATTGGTTTAGATTTAACTTATAAACCCTAAATTATATCCACAACCCCTAAATTTTAAACCACATAAACATAAATCTCTAAATCCTAAAATTAAGGCACTCGTAGAAACACTTTTATTTCCATAATCTTCTTAGAATTGTATTGTACATTACTATTAGACTCAATCTTTATCGGTAAATTGTATATAGATAAATTAATAGAAACTATGGATAAATCATGAAAGGTGAGAAAAGAGAGAGACAAGGGTCGATGCAAAAGGATTGGATCCAGCTATGAAGCAATCTGAATCCGGTATCATTGAGCTGGCTTCTGCTTCATGTTCCCTTTACTTGAACAACCCACAATACAAAAGATAGTGATGCGATACATAAACTAGATGGATGATTTTATATCAAAGTTATTTAAATTTGGTTTGAAAAAATTCGAATTCGGTTTCAATTTTCAAGTTGATTTTCAACTTGAGTTCTTGAGCAGTTGGGTTTGAGTATTCCTCATTCTTGGTTTAATCAACTTTTCTTTTATGTCGAAAGTTGAAAAAAAAAATTGGTTGCCCCGGTTCCCCAAGTTTTTCACTGATTAATTCGGATCGGTCCACGTCGCACACATAGTTTTGGTGGGCGAGTCTTCCAACGGGGATTTTCTGCATATACAAGAATTCGAACTCGAAAACTACTTAAGCGATATCAAGCTACTTACTATTTGGACCAATCTCGTTAGTAGAAAGTTGAACAATTTTAATTTTGGAATCGAACATGAATAATAAAAATTAAAGTCGGATAAATAAATTTATTTAAGTGAATTTAAACTCGATCCTAATTATAATAATTTTGTTTATGTTATGTAATTGGTATACCACATAATGTGTATTTTTCTTATAGTGATAAAGATTGGTTTAGTTTCTGGATTTGACGATTTTTTGTATAACGGTTCTTCAGGTTTTTTTTAACATATTAACCTCTGAATTTATATTTTGTAACGCAAGTTAACCATTCCTCTTAATGGCGGTACTTTATAGTTTTTTTTCCACATTAGTCCCTCATTTTTTTGTTACATTCCTCTTATGAATTTTAATGATTCTTTTTTATTTTAATAAACAAGGTGATTATGTTTTATCGTTTTCAAAATTTATTATAAAATTTTATTTTTAAGCAACATAAATATATAAAAAATAGGGACTAGTGTGGACAAAAAAATAGAAGTTAGCAGTGTCAAGATGAAAGACTAACTTGTGTTGCAGAATATAAATTCAATGATTAATATGGTCCAAAAAACTTAGGGACCAATGTGAGAAAATAGTCAAATTTGGGGAGCAAGTTAAACTTTATCCTTTTTTATATTTTTTCATAAAATTAGAAGTTAGATTTTCATTTGAAAAGAAAAAATAAGATACAAAAAAAATAACAATCCCTAACATGAAAGCCCAATTGATGTGGAAACAAAATAAAAAAAATCTTTCCTTTCAATAGTTTTTATGTCTCTATTCAAAATAAACGTTATATTAATGTAAGAATAAAGGTCAATAAATCAATTTTATAAACTATTTTTTAATTATTCTAAATATATCTTCAAACTATCATAAAAGAAAATCTAATCATAAAAGTTAACTTTCCTTGATCAAAAAGTGCCGTAATAAATGTAATACAAAAATTTAAACATCATCATGATAAGTAAAAATTATGTTAAAAGTTAAATACAAATTGTGACAGAAAATAAACATAAAAAAACAGACGAAATGTTCATTCTAATTATTCTACAATTAGTTCATGCCGTTTGGTCACGGGTTCCTATATAATTCCTATAGTAAAATATATTAATTTTATTTTTATATTTATATATACTCAACAAAGGCGGTGGTGCATGTGCTTGGACTTAGACTTGGACCCTTAAAAACATACAAAATCAATTGAAAAACAGTTATCCTAAGATTTCGGTCCAAATTAAATAAATAAATTCTAACGTCAACAATTTACCTTATTATAATTACAGTGCATAAATTTCCCTAATTTTGTATGTTTTTCTTGGTCTTTTCTTCCTTAGAGTCGTAAAGTTTTATAACTTGTTTTCTAGGAATATTACAAAATGGGTAGATAAACCTAATTATTCGATAAAAGAACAAGTACAACTTGATTTTATTTTATTATTTAATAAACATTTTTATTTATATTTAATTATAAAAATTTAAAAATTAATAACATTAACGTTATTAGGGTGGATTAAGGTCAACGTTGATGGGGCTGTTGGAGGATGTAATATGATGGCCATAGTGGGAGGCGTCTTACGTAATGAGGCGGTGGTTGGTTGTTCGGATTCAGACGAAGCTTGGGTGTTTGCTCGTGTTAATTGTTGAATTGTAGGTTGTTCATGATGGTTTGTCCCACGCATGGAGACTTTAATTTCGATAAATTAAGCTTGAGACGGATAATGCGACAGTTGAGGAGATTCTTAGTAGGAAGTCGAAGGCACTTGCGGGTAGTGTTATTGTGTCCAATGTTCATGTTTTGTCAGTGGCGGAACATGGTGAAAGAATTTGAGTGGGTCAATTTGAATTTTTTTTAAAAAAAATTAGAGTCCTAAACTAAAATCTTCAATATTAAACAAATTTAAAGTTTAATATGAATTTCTAAAAATATTGTGAGGTCAAATTAAATTTTTAAAAACTTGAAAGGACTAAATTCGATCTATACGCGTGCTGGGTCAAATTGTTATTCAATTTTTTTATCTTAGTATTTTTATATTAATGTTTATATTTTTTGATCATGCTTTAATGTTTATATTTAAATACAAAAAGTGATTATTACCCAGGTCCAGATTTATGCTAATCAAGTAATCAACCCAACCTTAGACATATCCGGTTAATAAGATCAACTGCGTTTAAGTAATTTTTTATAAAAAAAAATTATACAATTCTTTATATTTAAGTTATAAAATATTATATAATTTGTTTATTTTTTTTAAAAAAAATCTGGTAAGTTTTCAACCCAGGTATTACATTCTCATATTTAACCCAACCGTTCATATTAAGATTCACTCAATTGTGGAACTTTTTTTTAACATAATTGTGGAACTAAAATCTTCTATCATCGTAAAGAAGTATTTAGATGAAATTGTTTATTTTAAAAAATGAAAATTAGGTAATTCTTTATAAACTAATAAACGAAATGGAATTAGAATATTATCGTGCGTCCTTATAAAGGCGATGTTCGGTAAACAACGGTTTGAGCCAAAATTAGAGGTTTGAGTTAAAATTAGAGGTTTGACCGGTCAAATTTGCTAATTTGGATGTTTGGTGAATAGCGGATTGTGGTGAAACCTCTAATTTTGAAAAAGTTGCTAATATGAGCTTTTTGAAATTAGAGGTTTTGATATAAGAGTTATAAAGAGCCTTTTACTCTTAACAATTATAAAACAAAACTCCAAATAACTTAATTTAACATTTTCTATTTTAATTCTTCACTCTAATGTATTTACATTGTTACATTTGTAAACTAATACTTTTAGTTTTTTTTTTTCTTTTTGTTCTCAGCTAATATTTGACTACGTGGATCATTCACATAGAGATAAGGCTATCAGCTAATTGCCAAACATGGCCAAATTCCTTGCAAAAAAAACATATGACACCATTATAAATTTTTGGGTAAACTACATCAGTAATCACCCAACTATTATCGTTTTCCTATTGGACACCGAACTTTTTTTTGATAAAACCGTCCCAAACCCCTAAATTTTAAACCCTAAAACTTAAACTTTAAACTACAAAATATATTCTCAAACCTTAAAACCTAACCACAAACAGAATAATCCTAACCATAAATCATAAACCCTAAAAATTAGACGTTTGTAAAAAAAATTAACTATCAGCGCATGAAATATTTTCCATGTATAGAATAATCATATAAAAATATTATTTTAAAAGTTAAGATTATTCGGACAAACTTTAGTATTTTTGCTCAAAATCAAACTGCAATAACATATTTTGTACAATAAAATCTGTAAAGGTTTTATTTGATTTGATGACACCAAAGCATAAATCATCTTCTAAGATGCTCTTGGACATAAGATCCTCCCTAATTGGTGTTGATTAGCACTTTAATAATGGTGATCTAAAGAAAGAGAGAAAAAAAACCCCCGCAATATTCTTCAATCTTTGCTTTGTCTCTTTTTTGTGATTAAAAAAATCTCATTATTGGATTTTTTCTCAACCTAGATACAATTCTCAACTTGTCATGGCCCATTGAAAATGCCCCATAAAATTAATATTTATATGTGTAATTAATGATAATATCAATTTTTATTATATAGTAGTAAAAAATTTTCAAAAAAAAGAGATTTGAGGTAAAAACAATATGTTAAAATGAAAAAAAAAACTATATGTTAAGGGTTAAGAGAAAATATATTTATGTTGTAAAATTCTATAAGATCAAAATATAATTTTACATTTGTTTAAGTTATAAATACAAGGCATAATTGTAATTATAAATAATATATATTCAAATAAATTAATATTAAAATTATTTTTATTAAATATAATAAGATTAAAATTTTAAATATAATTTAATAACAATCTACGTGGTTTACGTAGAGCGAAAATTGAAACGAGTAAAAGAATACCAACAACTTGTTAGCATATATATATATATAAAGGGAAGGAGAATTTTGATCCTATTAAGTTTTGAATTTACAACCTAAGAGAATGAAAATATGTCCACTGAAAACTGTAACTATCTGTTTTAGAGATCATTAACCGTTAATATATATATATATATATATATATATCATTTTGGCCAAACTTCAAGACCTTTGTCGGTTCATTTGATGGTAATATGATAGTTTGATGCATATTAAATTTGACAGCTAGTGATCTATATTGTATAAAATTTTGAATATCCATATTCTGCAATTTTCATTTGGTGTTGATAAAAGTAGTAAGGGTAAATTACATAAAATAGTCCCGCTATTATAGGCCATTTTTTGTTGAGTCTATCGACTATAAAAAGTTATAAAATGATCATCCAACTTTAGAAAAAGCAACAAATTGGCCCGGTATCATTAAACAATTAACGACAAATGATGCGGCATTTAAAAAAACTGACATAATAATATATTTAGTATTTCATATTTACACATTCAGTTAATTTAATTTTTATTCAAAAAAATTTAATAAATTAGTCCTCTTTATTTGGACATTATATTAATTCGATCCTATTTTTAGTTAGAAAAATTAATTAAACGATACAATTGACACTAGAAAACAAAAACAACAATGTCTAGAATTAGAAACAAGTTAGAAGAGGGGCAGAAGTTTCACTTCCGTGTTGGAACTGTTGAAGGTAAACTTTGCAAGGTTTGCAAAACCTTTGGGACTAAAATTATTGATTTTTTAAAAATTAAGACTAAATTAATTGAGCATGTAAATATGAAAGATTAAATATATTATTATATTATTTTTATTAATTTTTACGTCATCAACCGTTAACTTTTTAATAGCACTGTACCAATTTATTATTATTTTTTAAAAGTCTGATGACCATTTTATAACTTTTTATAGGCGGAAAACTAAAAAAAAAATGTCCAATAGATGGGGGACTACGAAATGTAGTTTACCCAAGTAATAATTGTGCAAAGTGCGTTGTTTCCTTTTTTTTCATTGCATGTGGAAGCCCACAACCCATGTGGCCATGTCCTATTGGTTGGACATTTGGTGTTCCACTCCACTCGTTTTCCTCGCCCAGTCCACACCGACCCATTACCCTTTTTGAATAAAAAGAAGACAAAAGTGAGACCCTTTTGAAAACGTACAAATCCGTACCCTCACCAATTATTTTTTTTTACACTTTTTATGGTGAAAGTTGTCTAAAATTATGGATTGTAATACTAGAACAATTTTAATAACATAATTTTTTAAAAATAAATGATGTGAAGCGTGATGGTAATTTTTTTAGATAATGGGTATGGTAATTACTTGTTTTGTTATGCTTCCTTCATTATATAAAGTTATTTTGGTCTAATTTAAAATATAGACAAATTCATGCACACCTCCGTAATATTATAAAAACAGTTTATGTCATGGTGCAGAACTTCCACCACCTCCGAGGGTGGTTCAATGTAGCTCATCTCCCTCGCTGCGATCATCGAGCAAGAACAACAAGCTTATCTGCAACAACATTTCTATTCTGATTGATACGTCGAATTCTCGCCTCCTAGGATTGGGTGAGCAAACCACAGGGGCGGATGCTTTAAGGGACTGGTAGGAGCCATGGCTTCCCAAAAATTTTAAAAAAACTCAAAAATTACCTTTAAAATTTTTGAAAATTTTAATTTGGCCCCCTCAAGTTTTTTAAAAATTTATATTAAGTTTAAAATTTTAAATATTTTTAATTAAATTCCCTCTCATTTTTAATTTTTTGTTAAATTACTCAAAATTATTAAATATTTTAGTTAATCCCTCATTTTTTTAAATTTTCGTTTAATCATCCACATTTTTTAAAAATTTAAGTTAGCCCATCAAACTTTGACTCTAAGTTCCGCCACTGAGGCTATCAATGTAATTAACCTATATGGTCAAGGATGGACCAATGTAGGGGTGGACAAAACTTGACTTGACTCGAAAAAAAATTGAATTATTCAACTCGAGGCAAAAAAATTAATTATTTGAGTACAGTGAGATTAAGGAGTTTTGACTCGACTCGAAAATATTTCAAATAAAGTTTGAGTTATGAAATAGAAATTCGAATAACTCAAAAATTTTAGTAATTAGTTGACCAGTTTTTATATTCGAGTCGAGTCTATCAATTATGCATTATATATTATGCATATCACATGTGAAAATATAGAAAAATATATATGTATATCGTATATGCATACAGAAAGCTGTTAAAAGTAGAACCAATGGATTTTGGCCCTGTTTGGCAATTAGCTGATAGCAAATTATATTAACTGATAGCTTATAGTTGATTGCATTAGCTAATTTGAATAAATATATATGTATATTGTATTAGCATGCTATTCCAAGGGACCACACTGGTGTTTTTGCACAAAAAATCTCCTTAATCTCACCTTACTCAAATTGTGTTTGTATCCAAATGAACCCCTAGTAAATGGGAGCTTTACTTTTTTTAAAGCATAAAGTTAAAAAATAGCCCAAACATTTGACTGATTAGTCACTTTGTTCTCTATTTTTTTTTAGCAATTCAACTCTCAACCTTTCGTTTTGGGTTAAAACGACCCATCTGCGGATGAAAATTGTTAGAAAACTAATGGTAAACAGTTTGAAATGACTTGAAAGAATGATAAGCCAACAAAAAATTATTTTATATTTTATATAATTTTATAAAATTAGTTTTTGACAGATGTAAGTCAACACATTTGTTATATGATACTAATATGTCAGCGTGCACTGCCATATAGGTTTGTCACGTCATTTCAAGCCATTTACTGTCAATTGACTTACAGTTTTCATCCGGAGATGGCCCATTTTGACCCAAAATAAAACGTTGAGGGTTGAATTGCTCAAAAAAAGAATAGGGCCTGACTATTCAGTTAAACATTGAGGGCATTTTTTGACTTTATGCCTTTTTTAATATATATATATATATACACACAGTAATAAAATACCTCAACTGCGAGATCCTCTAATTGATCAAATGATAAAAAAATACTCATATTATCTCACTTTATATGAGTTTAAATCCTTACATTTATTTTAAAAATATAATAATTCTCTATTAAAAAAAACCCCTCTATTGTGAACCTCAATACAATACTGAAATTCAAATACAAGACGCGTTCAATATATATTAGTATAAAGTAAAATTTTTAACATTTTGTCGTTGCTAGTTTACCAAACAACCGTCATCTACTGCTCAAAAAATCCAACCAAACCTACTACACCCGTCAGCGGTCAAAATTGAGAATTAACTAACCCCATGAAACAATGCAATAGAATGCTGAATTTGATTAAAAGTTATTTTTCTTTCACATTAAAGTCTTTCTGACATTAAATCATTCTTATTCATGATTCAAATTATGCGAAATTCTTCCTAACTTGAAGAAAAAAAAACCCAATCTCTTTCATTATTTGAAGACCTTATAATATAGTACAAGATAATCATTATGTTGAAAAATTACTTCATTACTTATTTTCATGTTTTGTCAATCAGAATTGTTGAAACGTTGAAAGGAGAGTAGTTAAGCTAACACAAGACATCAACCAAACGTGAATTACAATTGAAACTTGAAAGGAGAAATAAGATGTTTTTATAGAAGTTTCTAATTATTTAAATGATTTTTCTAGAATAACATTTTTTTAATTGTTTGACTATCTTTTCAAAAAGTTTGCATTGGTATTATGGTTGGAAAAGAAATTTTGAAATCTTCGATTAGGGATGGCAAACATGTATGATTTTAAATAGGCCCACTCAACCTGTATTGTCAAGATATGCCCTTAGCTGCTGATGGCTTTGGTCCGTTTTTTATTGAAGAAGCCAAAATATAAGAAAAATAAAATTGGCAGGACCAAATTTAGAAAATGATAACTTCTATCCGGCACTCGCGTTGCATTATTTATGGGGGAAGTGGCAAAGTCCGTGGGTGTTGATTTTTTTGGGACAAAAATTGAATGGAAAAATTAAATTATAGGACCAAGTGAAGAAAATTTGAATTACATGGATTAATATGAAATTTTTTAAAATTTGAGGCATTTAAATGAAACGGTGGATAAAAACATTTATTAATGTTGTTTAAATTATAAGCGTAACATAAAAATTTGAAAGGAAATTAAAATTATAGAGACCAAAATGAAAAATTTTAGAAATATTTGAACTTTGATGTAGGTTTGTTTGCATTTTTTTGCACGAGAAAAACCAAATTGAAAGGAAATTCAAATTTTAGGGATCAATATATTTTTTGGGGGAAATTTTGCAGTAAAATTACACTATCAAATTCTTATAAACAATTATATATTTTTGTAAAAAATAAAATAAAAGTCTAAGCCTAACCCGTTAAAAAATCAATGGCTCTTATTTCTGCCTTTATAGAATGTTTATCTCTATTTTTTGGTACTTTTTTTTTGTCTTCTTTCTCGGTCATTTGGCCGTTCTTTTTATTTTATGTTTTCTAGGGATGGATTTGACAATGCCACGACTAATCAATATAGCATTTATTTTGTAATCATGCTGATCTTTCCTGCTTTGGATCCTCAGATTGAATTTGGATATGCTATTTGCGTTCGTGGATAGTTTCTTACGATGCTCGACTCTGATCTATAGTTCTCGATGGTCTTTCAATAGCTTAATCCCCTTTTGTTGTTCGTTTGCCGACGCAATCAGATTTGTTCGTATCTATTTTTCATACGAGTCTTTTGGTTTGGTTGTTAACCTTTTCCGTGGATGGTCTTGTATGATCTAAGTGGCTAGTTTATTGTGTCAATGTTATTGGAAAATGTCCAAATTATGTATTTAGTTTACAATGATAGTTGTAAAACTTAATTATAATTTTGGATATTTTTTTCTCTTTAATAAGACTAGCGGCTTCTATTCAAAAAAAATAATGGCCATGTTTGGCAATTAGCGGATAGCTGATAGCAGATTATATTAGCTGATATATAACTGATAGCTGATTGCATTAGCTGATTTGACTAGCAAATTGTTTTAGATGATTGTATAAACGTGTTTGGTAAAATTAAATGATAGCTAATAGCTGTTTGATTATTTAAACAAGCAAAATGATATATAAAGACATGATTATATTCGATATTTATTTGAATAGTTTATTGGTTATCAATATTTTGTATCTATTAATATTAATTAGATTAAGAAAAATATTTTTTAATATAACATTACTAAGCATATGTAAATGATCTATATGTTAATTTATTATTTATATAATTATTTTTTAATATAACATTACTAAGCATATGTGAAGGATCGAATTAGAATCTCTTAAAAACTTGGGAGGATCGCGGGAATAATTTCCCCATGCGAAAGAGTACCGAAGCAATTTTAAAGGTCGAAGGAATTTATGTGGAAATTAACCCATGTTTTAAACTTTAAAACACTATAAAATTCTCTTTTATAGCTTTCTCCCAAAATCCTCTTTTTTCTCTAAAACAAACAATTAAAAACTCAGAAAATTTAAATTTTTTAGATTAAATCCTTCTTTTTTTCACATGAACATGATGGTGTTCATCCTGTTCTTGAAGAACAAGGATGAACAGAAACCCAGTTTTCTAGAAACCGCCGTGGGCCATCGCCAAGCCCAGAAATCGGTGATGGCTCCGCCCCTCTGTCTGCCATGGTCAACCTCTAACCACCGTCTCTGACGTAAGAAAACAAAAAAAACTTTTTCGAAGTCTTTTCTCTTTTAAAACTCGAAAATCAAAATCATGTTTCAAAAATTCAAATCAAAGACTTAAAAAAACAGTAGCCCCTTTTGTTTTTTTTAAGGAAAACCACTTCTTTCACCGGTTCACCTAGTTCGATTCCCCAATGATAAACAGAAGTAGTGTGAAGGTAAACCTTAACCCCCTATTTCCTTTATTTTTATGTATTTGAAATGTAAAGAAAATAGAAGACAATATACCTCTGAAAATTTTTCTTTGCTTGTATTGATTGTCCAAAACTGAGTACATAGATTGATTTTTAGATTGTTTTATATCTGATTTTTTTTCTTTTTTGTTTACATGGTTAAACAACATTAATTGAATAGACTGTTGATGATGCTTGGCTGATATTCCCTACATTTCTTTATTATTTTTTGTCTTGTTCGGTTGTTGGAGAAAATCGGCAACCGTACTGCAACAACGCGATCTCTGGTGGTGGCGTCACATGGATGGGGAGATGAATCAGCTTAGGTGCATGGGTGCGAGTGAGAGATGAAGCGTTGGGCGTGCGTTTCACGCGCGCGTGAAGTAGCTGAAGAGGCTCTCTCAGTTTGATCTGGACCGTCAGATCAGATCTTGATCTAACGGTAGAGATTGGGCGGCTGTAGGAGAAAAAGATGAGAGTTAGGGTTTTTGTAATTAGGATTTAGGTTTGGGCTTAAAACGGGCCATATGTAAATTGTTGGGTTTTTAATATATTGTAATGGGTTGGACTGTTAATATTATTGGGTTCTCTTTTTTATTGATCTGTTTTATATAATAATAATAATAATAGACCGGATAAAAATCAGTGATTACAATATCAAAAAATTTAATGATCATTTTATAATTTTTAAAAGTTCAATGACCAAAAATAAATATATATAGTATATATAATATTTAATATATGATAATTTCAGTTAATTTGGTCAATTCAGTTAATTAATTGATTTCGAACTGAATTAATCGATAATCGAATTTTCCAAAAAAAAATTAACTGTTAACCGAACCTACCTAAAATTAACAGACCGAATTAATCGAAAAAATTTGTCTCGGTTGGTTAATTCGGTTAAAACCGAATAATGCACACCCCTAATTTCACCCCAATTCGCTCTTTACCGAACATCTAAATTAGCAAATTTGACTGGTTAAGCCTCTATTTTTTGCTCAAACCTCTAATTTTGGCTCAAGCCTCTCTTTACCAAACAGGGTCAATATTAAATGTTTTAATCACTAATAAATACAAAATATTAAAATTAAAGGATAAAACAAGGTTTTCGGAATCAAATGGTGACAAAGTGCCTTCAACTCCTTGCTAGAGCGTCTATTTCGAAAAAATAGGTGGATTAAAAAAAATAACTCAATCGAATACTCGAACATAAAATTATATCCTTTCAAAATTTTACACTAAACACCACCACATTTTTTAAGGTTATTATCTCCACAAGTACCGTCTAGGTTTTTTTTCATATTTGTTTTGGCCGCCGTCGGTGTTGCGTGTGATAAGTGCTACACAAATGTGCAAGTATACACGTCGCAAGTAATAAAGTGATATGAGTATCGAGTATCGTCTCCACAGGGATTGGTTTGGGCCACTTTGCTTAAGTTACTGCACTGAAAATAAAAACACAATTGATAATAGAGGTTTTAATTAACGAGAAAAGTAAAAGCAATAAACTAAAAGAATATATGAAAGAAAAAGAGAGAATATGTCAGGTTATCGTGAGTTGAGGTGTGATAGCCGATTGGATCGTCTTGGTAAAAGAGTGCACGGGCAACTCAGTTGCCGTGGCAACTTGCACAACGGGGTTGCCTTGGCAACTAATCGATGGTTGCTCGGGCAACTACTTGGGCGTCCGGGCAGCAACTTCAAGGTTGGTAGAGCGTTCTTCAATGGTTTCTTCTTATCCCTAAGTCGAAACTCTAGCTACTTGTGCATGCCTTGATAATACATCCTGCGTGAATCAAGGGTGAACAACAACCAATCTTGCGCTCCTCTTAGCCGTTGAAATCCTTAACTTATTCCTAAAGCGGATTAATCTTCACCATCAATAGATTGAATAAAGACCATACTCATTCGTTTCTTGAATCTAACTCTCCCGATATTAGATAAATAGATGAAGTTACGAGATCCTCTCCCAATTCACTCGCAAACAAGAATAAAAGCCAAGAATGAGTAAACCTTGAATAGAAAAGTGCAAACTCTTATTACCTAAACAAAATCCAATTGTTTCTCACAACAACAAAACACAATAACCCCAACCAATCAAGTTAGTTCATGGTTGGGTTCAAAAGATATACAAAGAATAATCCCCAAACCATGAATCTAATGGAAGCAAAGAAGAAGAAGAAATCGAACTCTCTCCCTCCTTGCTATCATGTCGAAATTTCTCTATTTTTCTCTATATGGATTGTCGAAATCTCCTTGCTATTTATAGGGCTAGGCCAAAGTCCTTCTTTGAGGAGGAGTTTAAGTTGGAATTAAATTATCTTTAAAGAATATAATTCTTTATTATAATTGTATTCCTACTAGAACTTCTCCTATCTTCTTGGAATTTAATTATTCTTTAATCTCTGCATGGCAATCAAATTCCTTTGGGTTTGGGCTTTGCTCCACGTCATCTTGGGCTTGTCTAGTCATTAATTTCGACATCCCTATTGCATCTTCTCTTTGTCGTCAATTGCCATGGCAACTGGCTCGGCGTCTCCTTCATGCATTGCCCTGGCAACTAGCTCGGCATATCCTTCATGCATTGCCCTGGCAACTAGCTCGGCATTGCTTTGGCAAGTGATCCTGCACATACACACACAAAAACATACCAAAGCAGCATCTTTTTCCACAAAAATCACCAAGTTATGTAATCAAGCTCAACAGTGGAAAGAAACATGAATTAATGCATGAATAACTAATTATGCAACTAATATGAGCTTAAGTCTAACAATAATATGAGTAAAAAGGGTAATAAAAATAACACTTTTGAACACTTATCAGTCAGCATTTGTTTTAGTGCTAGTATTTGACCGCTGGTACTCTTTATATCTCATTTGCTTTATTATCTCTTATATTTGCTTTTCTTTTGTTTTTTTAATTTTTAATAAGAATAAATCTATCTTTATGACACGTTTTTCTCTACTTTTATGGCACGTTTATTTTTTGTCGTTCGTTTAACCGTTTTTTTATTTGTTTTTTTCTCATGGTTGAATTTAACATCCTCTCGATTGATCAAAATGATGTTTATTTTTATCCCACTGATCTTCTATGGTCTGGACCTTCGAATTTAATTTGGATACGCGATATGAATTCGTATATAGTTTTCTCACGACGCTCGGCTTTGATTTGTGGTTATCGGTGATTTTTCAGTAGCTTGGTCTTCTTTTGTGGTTTGTTTGCTGGTGCAGTAAGATTTGTTCGTATCTATATTTTGTTTGAGCCCTTTAGTTGGGTTTTTAACATTTTCCATGTATGATCTAAAGTGACTAATTTCTTGTGTCGATGTTATAGAAAAATGTCAAAATTATATACTTAGTTTATGATGATAGTTGTAAACTCTTATTATAATTTTACTAATTTTAATAAAACTAGCAGTTTCTATTCAATTTTTTTAACACTATACTTATAATTCAAACATCATCATAATTTAGATCTCTTCCTTTTTTGGTTGCCCTCCCGATTCCCCAATGCTTTGCCCTGACTAATTCAGACTGACTTGCGTCGCACACTTGGCTTTGGTGGGTGAATCTCCCAGTGAGAATTTTTTACATACACAAGGTCTCGAACTCGAAACCTGCTTATGCAGTACCAAGCTGCTTACCACTTGGATCAACTCTATCAGTTAAATCGGTTGGCTATCAAGTTCGATCTGGGCTTATTTAATTCGTTAAGAGAGTGCGGTTGTAATTGCTTGATGGTGGAGAGTGCCTGCAAAGTAGCGATTGCCCTTCTGCATTTGTATCGTTAATCCAGGAGATATTTACATTGATAAAAAAAAAAATAGGTGTGTTGTTCTGCGTCATATCTCTAGATGTTGTAATACAATGGCTGATGCCTTAGCTAAACAAGGGATTGGGTCATAATAAAAAAAAATAGGAGAGTGCCTCCAAAATCTCTAAATAATTCCAAAGAAATCTACATTTATCTATTTTTAAAGGTCATTTCCTCTAGTTTTGCCTATTTTTATGAATTTTTGTTTATTTTATTTTATTATGACATTTTTAATCTCATACATTAAGTAGAGATATGCCGAAATTCGAACTTAATCTCAATCTCATACTTTTTTTTATGACTTCTTTTGCAGCACAAATTGGAAGGTGAGAAGTAGAAGTGAACGACAGTCAATATTGTAGGCATATTTTTTTAACCAAAAGATATATCTATAATCTTTCTTTGCAATTTAATTTTTGAATACAAAATTTACATTACCTATAATCCTTAAATTTATTTTATTAAAAATATTACACATTTAAGATCGCATTAACCCACATGGGCAGATTTAAGTGGAGGTTTAGAGAATCCTTGTAAAAATAGAAAAAATTGAGTGTAGAGGGGGAAATTAAACATATTTGAACCCACTTAACTCCATTTAGTTCGTTTAATTTTAATTTTTTTGAACCATCTTATACGAAATCTAGATCTGCCACTGTTAACCCACGTCATTCATGTTGTTGTAACATAATAACTTCAGCTAAGTTAAGACCCATTTAATAAATTTGAGTTTTGATCCAAATATTTAAAAGAAAACTTAAACTTAACAAGTTATTTTAAATTATAACCTAACTAATAGAATTTATAAGCTTCATAGGATTAAAAATATTATTATATTATACATGGGCGGAGCCACACTCGTAATTGGGGTGTCTATTGGCCCCTCAATTTTTTTTTTAAAATTGTATTTTTTTATAATTTGAATATAAAAATTAAAAAATATATAATTAATAACCCTTTATAAATATATATAACATTTTAAATAAGTTTCTGGCTCCGCTCTTGATATTATATCATATTATCATCTTTGTTAAATTTTAGGTTTAATAGTCAAATAGGTACCCAAACTATACATGTGGCTCAATTTTGGTGTCTAAACTATTTTTTTGATTTAAATAAGTGCCTAAAGTTTCATTTTTGATATTTGTAGGTGCCTAACCGTCGACTACAGTTATTTTTAAAATATTTTTTATTTTATTTTATTTTATTTTATTTCATTTTTAATTTAATTTATTTTTTAACTTATTTTTAAAACACTCTAAATTTCTCAAAACTAAAAAACAACCCCAAATTTGAAATCCCTAACTTTCCAGTCGATTTCGCCTATCGCTGGTAATCGACCTAAGTGTGTCGATCGACTTTCGAACGTCGAAGGAAGCCAAACTCGCGAAAAGGAAGCAGATCGGCACACCTATCGTCAGTTACTGACTATGAGTGGTTGGGGAAATGGCCATGGTGGTTCGACGACTGTAGTGGTGGTCTCTGGCGTGGCAGTCAACGGCTACAACGATGATAATTTGGGGATTTTGTGTTAGGGATTTGAGACTATTTTGTAAAAATTTAAAATTATTTTTTAAATTGAATTTTGAATTTTATTTAAAAATAATTAAAGAAAATTAAAAATTAAAACATGCCACATGTCAAATTTTAATTGGCTAACAAATTTTTAACTGTAGACACCTAAAAATAATCAAAATAGAAAAGTGAGCTACATGTATATTGTGGGCATCTATTTGGCTATTAAGCCTAAGTTTTAATGTCTAATTATTAAAATAGAAAACATAATGTACATGACTAAATTCTAAAACAAAAAGTTTTGCGACTAAAATAGGAAAAAGGTAAATAGTTAGAAGCTTACCCCAAAAAGAAAGAAAAAGTCTAAAAGAAGTAAAAAATGCAGATACCTTGAAATTCCCAACTAATCCCTTGAAAAAGCTTAAAAATTCAGAAAAGCCCCAAAGGTACAACATCACATCATAACCTCAGGTACAAGCTGTTAGAAGCGGGGAAGCATGGTTTTCTGGAAACAAAATTATTTAAAAATTAGGTAAAATAATAAATAATAATAATAATAATAAGCCACAAGCAAGTTTGGAAATGACTGTTACTGGACCTATATATCAATACCAACACTGCCACCACTTTTTAGCGGTTTAACTTTTTCTGTTTGGTCTGTTTTCTTTTCTTTTTCTTTTCTTTTGGGTTGTAGATTTGAGGTTGTTGGGTTCTTCTCATTTTGGTTCCTGAACCATAATCCAAGCTCCAGTCTTTGAAACTGGGTATAACTCGTTTCAGGATATTTTGCTAGTTTTGGTAGTTATGTTCCCTGGTTGTTCTGTAATTGATTTATTTCCTGTTTTTGTTGTGTTTTTTTTTTCAGCAACGTGAAGTTTCTGTTTTTGTGGGTGTTTTGAGCTTTGGAGGAGGAAAAGATGGGGGACAAAAATGAAGTCTTGGAGGCTGTTGTGAAAGAAACCGTGGATTTGGTAAATAGATCTGAGCAAAACATTGAAGCATTTTGTCTGTAAACTTGGATTTGATTTGTGTTTTTGAGAAATTGTCTGTTGTGAGCAGGAAAATATACCCATTGAAGAAGTTTTTGAGAATCTGAGATGTAGCAAAGAAGGTCTTACTACTGAGGCTGCTGAGGAAAGGCTGACCATTTTTGGACACAACAAGCTTGAAGAGAAAAAAGTAGTCTTTTTTTATATTGAAAATTCATCTTTTTCATCTTGTTTTTCTGAATTTCGATTCATGTTTGTTGTTGTATTCAGGAGAGCAAATTCTTGAAGTTTTTGGGCTTCATGTGGAATCCTCTCTCATGGGTTATGGAAGCTGCTGCTATCATGGCCATTGCTCTTGCAAATGGAGGAGTAAGTGCTGTTTTTTAATGAGTTTATGGGTTGTTTTATCAAAATTCTTTGGTAGATCTTTGTCTTTTTAGGCCTTTTTAATGAATTTTATCGTCCGTCTTATGCAGGGGAAGCCGCCGGATTGGCAAGACTTTGTCGGTATCATTACTCTGCTTTTCATCAACTCCACCATCAGTTTTATTGAAGAAAACAATGCTGGTAATGCAGCAGCAGCTCTAATGGCACGTCTTGCTCCTAAAGCAAAGGTATTATTCGTGTTTCCTTTCACGAATTTGTAGTTTCCATGCGATTTCTTTGGTATTTGATCGTTTTTGTTAACCACTAATGAAATCTTTGATTAAAGGTTCTTCGAGATGGAAAGTGGAACGAGCAGGATGCTGCTATTCTGGTGCCTGGAGACATAATAAGTATCAAACTAGGTGATATTATTCCTGCTGATGCCCGATTACTCGAGGGTGATCCTCTTAAAATCGACCAGGTAGGATTGCTGTTTATCAAACTGGTGCTTGATTTACCGCGTTCAAGTTGGTTTATCGAAACCTTGATTGTTTTTGTTGTGTTTGCAGTCTGCACTAACCGGAGAGTCCCTCCCTGTAACGAAAGGACCTGGTGATGGTGTTTACTCTGGTTCCACTTGCAAACAAGGAGAGATAGAAGCAGTGGTTATTGCCACCGGTGTTCATACTTTCTTCGGGAAGGCTGCTCACCTTGTTGATACTACTAACCAAGTTGGTCATTTTCAGAAGGTAAGTATATTAATCCATCATCATTTTTTGTTTTACTATCTTGCAACTTTGTGCTTTTGGCTATTATATATCTTAATTAATTCTTTCTTTTACATCTGTTAGGTCTTGACGGCGATAGGGAATTTCTGCATATGCTCTATTGCAGTAGGGATGATAATAGAGATAGTTGTCATGTATCCAATTCAACACCGGAAGTACCGTCCTGGAATCGACAATCTTCTTGTTCTTCTCATTGGTGGAATCCCAATTGCTATGCCTACAGTTTTATCAGTTACTATGGCTATTGGTTCTCATAGGCTATCTCAGCAGGTTTATTGGATTCATTTGAAAGTTTTTGTTTGACCACAGTTCAACATATTCGTGCTCATTAAAGGTTTGTCTATAATTGCTACAGGGAGCTATCACAAAAAGGATGACTGCAATTGAGGAGATGGCAGGCATGGATGTTCTTTGTAGTGATAAAACCGGAACGCTGACACTGAACAAACTTACAGTTGACAAAAATCTTATTGAGGTCTGCCGGATAATTTTACCTACGGGCTACAGCTTGAACCTGCTTGGGGAGAAGGTGTTTTTTTATCTTTACAATTGTGTGTGAATTAATGTCAGGTATTTGCCAAAGGAGTAGATCCAGACACTGTGGTTCTAATGGCAGCTCGAGCATCTAGAACCGAGAACCAAGATGCAATAGATACTGCAATAGTTGGGATGCTGGCTGATCCAAAGGAGGTAATTGGTCCTATCCCGTGTTGTTTCTTATGAGCCAACTTTTGGGTTGTCACTAATTTTCACCCCAAGTATCTTCCCTGAACTTTTATTTTCTGATCTTTCTTTGGTTCCGATAGGCACGTGCAGGAATTCGAGAAGTACACTTCCTTCCTTTCAATCCTACAGATAAGAGGACAGCTCTAACTTACATCGACGGTGATGGTAAAATGCACAGAGTTAGTAAAGGTGCACCTGAGCAGGTAGCTTTTCTTAGCACCTTCATTCCGGTGCCTAAATATATGTATATATTTATATATCATCCTAATCCTTGCGTTCAAAATGCTTTCTAGATCCTAAATCTTGCACACAATAAGTCAGATATTGAGCGAAGAGTTCATGCGGTCATTGATAAGTTTGCAGAGCGTGGTTTACGATCTCTTGCAGTGGCATACCAGGTAATTTTGATTGTAGCATTATGTCTCTAGTGCTAAGCTTCCATCTCTCTTTCAGTCTTTTGTAATCAAATTAGAACTAATCAAATTGTGACATTTTTGTCATTCTGCAGGAGGTTCCTGATGGAAGGAAAGAGAGCTCCGGTGGCCCATGGCAGTTCATTGGTCTCATGCCTCTCTTTGATCCACCTCGGCACGACAGTGCAGAGACAATTAGGAGGGCTTTAAACCTTGGAGTTAACGTCAAAATGATTACAGGTGGGTTTCTTGTTGCTGTTAATGTCTGTGTGTGATGTAGGATTGAATCTCTGGAGGCGCACTTTGAGGAAGGCAAAAGCTTGTGGAACTTGTGTGGACCCAAATAGACAATTCCGACTTATGTTCTCATGACATGAAATCGCTCACATCCTGCGGGCTGAGTTGTGCTGGTCGTGAAAGTTGAGCGCAAGCTTGACCTTCCAATGTGGTTATTGCCTATTTAATTCAGAAAGTGTTTTCCAGTTTCTAAAACTGATATATCATTCCATGTATCTAAATACTTCAAAGTGATTTTATCTTCATAGTACTTAGTGTTGCTGAGCCTTGTGACTTCTTTCAGGAGATCAACTGGCAATAGGGAAGGAGACTGGACGCCGTTTGGGCATGGGAACCAACATGTATCCATCATCTGCTTTGTTGGGACAGGACAAGGATGAATCTATAGCTGCCTTGCCAGTTGATGAACTAATAGAAAAAGCTGATGGCTTTGCTGGCGTTTTCCCTGGTATTTATTGTTTTAGATTTTATGTTTTCTTGATGACGTTGTAAGTTGTTTCCTGAGCTCGTTCGCTAAGCTTGTTTTTTGGTTTTCCCCTAATTTGTGTTGAGGCAGAACACAAATATGAAATAGTAAAACGCTTGCAAGCCAGGAAACACATCTGTGGCATGACTGGCGATGGAGTTAACGATGCTCCTGCTCTTAAGAAGGCCGACATTGGGATAGCTGTTGCTGATGCAACTGATGCAGCACGTAGTGCTTCGGACATTGTCCTCACTGAACCTGGACTTAGTGTCATCATCAGTGCCGTCTTGACCAGTCGTGCCATTTTCCAAAGGATGAAAAATTACACTGTAAGTTCTCATTGACCCTGATCTATGTAGAATTTCCTCTGATGTCACAAATTCCATTGTCACCTATTGTTAATCTGGGCGATGATATCATAAATTTGTCATATAGTCCGCGAGTCATTCGGCAGAATGTGGTTACTTCTTGTGAGTGTGCTTATTTGTCTTTTTTCCTGGCAGATTTATGCAGTTTCTATCACAATCCGTATTGTGGTGAGTAAGAGCTCCTCTTCCCTCCTACTTGTTCTATCTCTCGCATCTTCTGTTTTATCTGATAACAGTGTTGAAATAAGTATTATTAAATGTCCAAAATTTCTCTATGCTTTGCTGGATGTCACAGTTGGGATTCATGCTACTGGCCCTCATATGGAAATTTGACTTTCCACCATTCATGGTGCTTATCATTGCAATCCTCAATGATGGTCTGTTCTCTCATTCTCGCCTGGACTTATCTTCTATCTCTTTTGTATTTACTAAGTGTGCTTACTAAAAGACCTTTGAAGATTTCTTTGGTTTTCTTTTTTCAATTCGTTTGATAAATCGTTTTTATAAACCACTTGGAAGATTTCAGTGTTAGACATTAAAATAACCAAGTACAATATCTTCCATAAGCACTTCTAAACCTTAAGGTATTCTATGATGCCTCTGCTTCGTTTATACCCATTTTAAGTGCACTAGATTTTATAAAATGCAATATTTTCCGCTAGCATTCATAAACCTAGTGTCGATAGCTGTTGGTGGTGTGTCTCTCTCTATATATTATACTATATTATCAGCTTTGCACGACTCTTCGTATAAACCTACTAGTTTTCATCAAATTTTAGGTACCATTATGACAATATCCAAGGACAGGGTCAAACCGTCACCTCTACCCGACAGTTGGAAACTGGCGGAAATTTTTACTACTGGAGTTGTTCTTGGTGGTTACCTGGCAGTGATGACAGTTATATTCTTTTGGGCTGCATACAAAACAGACTTTTTCCCGGTACGATGAGCTGCCTTAGTTTTGAAAGATTATGTTAGTTTGAACTATATGCTTGATTGTTTGTAAATTATTTTGTGTATATTAGCATTGTTCATGATCTTCCGATGAATTACAAAGTTGATTGAATTGTCTTGACTTGCCAGCGCATATTTGGTGTGTCAACTCTTGAGAAAACAGCTCATGACGACTACAGAAAACTTGCCTCAGCTGTGTATCTGCAAGTGAGCATTATAAGTCAGGCTCTAATATTTGTAACGCGATCTAGAAGCTGGTCTTTTGTTGAGCGTCCGGGTTTACTACTAGTGCTAGCTTTTGTGGTGGCTCAGCTGGTGAGTTGGTTTTCTGTCTTTTGAATTGCTGATCCTTCCGCTAAGTAGCAGTAAAACTGATTATTCCGTTTGATTATATATAGATTGCTACTCTTATTGCGGTCTATGCAAATTGGAGCTTTGCGGCAATCGAAGGGATTGGATGGGGTTGGGCCGGTGTTATCTGGCTCTATAACATAATCTTCTATATCCCGCTTGATTTCATCAAGTTCATCATTCGCTATGCTTTGAGTGGCCGGGCCTGGGATCTTGTTATCGAACAGAGGGTATGCTTCCCACCTATCTGTTAGATGTTTTCCCTTTCTCCCCCTCATCGTGTTATCTTGTGTGTGCTAATGGGTTTCTTTTTTCATGTAGATTGCATTCACAAGGCAAAAAGATTTCGGAAAAGAACAACGCGAGCTTCAATGGGCTCATGCACAGAGGACATTGCATGGTTTGCAGGCACCTGATACCAAGATGTTCACCGAGCGAACCCATTTCACAGAGCTCAATCAAATGGCCGAGGAAGCCAAAAGGAGGGCCGAAATTGCTAGGTAAAACAACTCGTTTAGACGCATTTTATATTCTCTTTATTGGTAGTCCCATTGTTTTCTTAGCTCATACTATCCTACATGCATGAAGCATTCTATTTCAAGACAAGTTTAGACGCAGTTTATCTTCGTTTATGTCGATGTTTAATTTTCTACCGCATTCCAGGTTGAGGGAGCTGCACACGCTGAAAGGTCACGTAGAATCGGTGGTGAGATTGAAGAACCTCGACATTGACACAATCCAGCAAGCGTACACGGTGTAGAGGAATGATCGAAAAGGCATTACCCTGGTGTACGTGAATGAGAAGCTGCAAGAAACAGAGACAGCGTGTTGTGCTCATTATGAGAAACGAAACATTGCCGGATAGAGTGCTGCAAGTTTAGCTATTCTGAATATGTATTTTATTACCGTGAAAGGAATGCTGGCGTTTTATGTTTATATTTATTTAAGCCCCTTTTTTTGTTTGTTTTCTCTTGGTTTGTCGAATCAAAAACAAGCTCAGTCTGGAAAATAGTTTAGTAGTAATAAAGTACTACTTTATTTGCAACATTAAAATGATGCACAGGGGTTGTATGGTTTAGAATTGCGTGCAAATGCGATTGGAGATAAGAATGTCAGACGCAGTGCTTTTTGACCAATTTGAGGCGAGTCTAACGTCAATGTTTAGAGAACGATTAAAAGATGTAAGTTTTAAAATTTGTTATCAAACTAAGAATGTTAAGATTTTTTTATAATACTTTTATTGGGTTTTTTGAGATTTTTTTGTAAATATCGATATTTATTTTATAAATTTTGATATTTTATTTCAAATCAAAAAATTATATAAAAAAAAATCAAGTATCAATACTAAGAATGGCCAAATCATCAATTCAATCGGTCGAGTTTTTACTCTTGAATTCCAGGAATCGGGCGGGGCGGGGCAAAGTTTTGAAAGTGTTGAGTCGGAGTAGGACAAGTTCGGGTATATGCTACAAATTTTTCTTCCCGCTCTGGTATATACTTAAATAAATATATATTTTTATTATATTATGAAAATATCATTATATATAAACATTTTAATAGTTGTTAAGTTATTTTTTATTTTTTGTTTGTGCTTATCGTAATTTTTTTTAAATGTTTAAGTTTTATTATATTTGATTCGGACGGGTTTGATTTTTTTTAAATATGTAATTCATGTGGGTAATTTAAAATTGATTTTTATTTTATTTTTACATAGTTTTAAAATCTTTTGAAATTATATTTGTGGCCGTTATAGTGGATTGATTAGATTTAAATTTTATCCTAGAAGGAGATTATTTTTTTTAATTTTTTAGGTCGGGTCGAAGTCATGTTTAAGAGTTAGTATATCGGGGTGAGGCGAAGATGCAAAAAAATAGCTCGCCCTGTCCCGTGCTCATCTCTAATCGATACTTACAAAATAAATATTGATACTTACAAAAAAAAAAAAACTTAAAAAATAATAAAAAATATTATTAAAAAATCTAACTTTTTAGTTTAAAAATAAATTTTAAAATTTATTATTTTATAACGGCACCCCATACCTACCCAACTTTAAACTTTTGCTTCTTCCGGTTAAAATGGTACATCTGGCACAAGTTGCAGCTCATAAAATGACATGCAAACCACTCATGCATGCCTGTTTCCAAGGGATATGATCTTGCTTTTCACTGTTTAAAAATGTTTGGATTTAGACATCTTCGCTGGTTTTCAAAAATGTTTATGGTTTATCGTTTTTTTTAAAGTGTTTTTAGATTTTTTTCTCCTTTTTTAATAATTTCTTTTTCAAAAGTTGAATTCAAATTTTCTTGTTAAGCGAGTATACATCCAATATTTATTAGTAAAATATATACATTTTAATATTAAATGTATTTTTTTAGTTTGGTTAAAAGTGCTCTTAAAAGTGAATTTTTTAACTTTTTAACTTTTCTAAAAGAATTTGATTATAATCACTAATTTATTCTCGTATATATTATTTTTTTTTTATTTTTAAAAATAACATTTAAAATAGATATGTTATCTACTTAAAAAGTTTTTTTATATCAATATCAACCACTTTTATTTTTTTTTATTTAACCATTGGTCGATTAATCTAGATTGACTTTTACAGATACCCTATTATAGGAGCATTCATCTCAACCCAATTTTCTCAATTTACAATGATAATATTCAAATATTTAATTTTGCTTAAAGAATCTAATATGTCATCATTTTAAACCAACTGATTATTGGCTAAACACTTCTATTTTGATGACAATATAAATTCCGAAACTCATAAACGAAAAAAAATATATATATTAAATATAACTTAAGGACACAACAATATTATAACATCATTAAAACTTTATACTAACAATAAACTAAATAATTACCTAATAATATTAATTAAAACCAAATAGATAATTTCTAGAAAGAGTAGGTTTTGTGTTAATTGAAAAAGTAGAAAGCGTTGGATTTTTCTTAATGAAAAAGAAAGTTGAAATTTGGCGTTGCAAATCCTACCAAAATTCCAAATAATTATTTTTTCCACCACATCAATATTTTGTCCTTATCCCTCACAACTTTTCTCCATCTTGTTTTTTAATCTAAAATAATTATTTTTTTAATTTTATTTATAGAATTAAGTTGTTCAAAATTAATTATGATTCATGAAAATTATTTTTTTTAGAATTCGTACCTATTTTTTTCAACAATAACATCTCTAAAATGTAAATGAAAATTCCTTTTTTTTAATAGTACAATGCACATTAATACTACGCTGAATACTTACAGACACATAATAAAGAATAACTAACCATTGCGTCTCATTTTAATTTTCAGATTGCGTTCTAGATCATGTTTTTCACGCGTTTAAATGATTCAAACGGGAGTAATTGATATAAATTAAAGATGAATGTGTATATAAAAAAATGAACTAATTAAGTTTTAAAATACAAGACCTTTGCAGCAGTTTTTGGTAGTTTTTAAAAAAAATTTAAAGAATATTTTGTTTTTTTTTTGTCGCTGGCGGTGACTTTTAGTCGTTTGTTGGTCTATTATATGTAAATAAATAAAAAAAATTATTATTGTTGATGAATACTCTTTTCATATTTTTTAAGTTTATTTCATTGTTTTTTGTTTTGCTTTGACAGATTTATATTATATCTGTTTTTTATTAATTTTTCGTCTACTTGTATGATAGTTTATCCATTTTTTATGGTAGTTTTAATCTGTCTTTGTCATATTGTTGTCTATTTTTTCAACAGTTTAACATCCGTATGACGGGTATCAATAAGATCGGTGGTTCGTGATGCTTTTGATTCCCTTTTATGGTTTGACCAATATGCCAAGAACTAGCGGCAGAAAGATTTGATATCTTCATAGAGCGTTATGTTTAAAGTAGTTAGTTGTTGGATTTCTATCAAAAGACTGTGCAAGCTTTTTAAAGAGTGATGGATTTTGCTCTTTAATGTCGTTCACACCCTTTGCAATTTATTGTATGTATTTTATTCATATTGAAAATTTCAATGTTTGAGGTGTGATTCATTGTACTCCTTTTCAGTTTGAATACAATCCAATATAATTTTTTTTGTTAAAAAATAAACTAACTAATTAAAAATTCATTAAGTTATATTTTTATTAAATAAAATTAATCAAAATAATTAAAATTGTATACATGTAAATTTTTTTATGTTATAGAGATAAAGCAATATGCAAATTAAATAAATTTTCATAAACAATATTTTATTACAAATGTAATTGCATATATTAAATGAAGAGTAATTATTTAATACACAAGCTTGTGTAAACTTTAATTTACACAAGCCTTTTAATTTTAGGGTTTAGAGATTTAAGTTGTGGTTTAGGATTTAGGGTTTAGGTTGTAAGGTGTAGAATTTAAGGTTTACCGTTAGAATTTAAAGTTCAGGATTTAGGGTTTAAGGTTTAGGTTGTAGGGTGTTCGAGCTAGGGATTTATGTTTTAGATTTTTTAGCTTAAATATGAAGGGTTCTGTAATTTTTTTATACAGTTTGCGTATCGAAATATAACCCTTATTTAATATACCATTAGTGAAAAGTTTTTTTTTTCCTAAAGTTGTCACGTATTCATTTTAGGGCCCTAAACCATGATCCATAAATTAATTATAAACTATAACTTTTAAACTCAATTAATTTTACACAAATTCATGAACAATCCTTTTTTATCTCCACAAGAAAAATTCTTATTTTCAATTCTAACTCATTTAATAGCCATAAATTAGTGCAAAATTAATTGAGTTTTAACTTGTGTAAAATTAAATTATTAGTTAACGTGATAACATATTAAAATCAAAGTGGTATTGATTAATTATAATAATTTTATTAAAAGATTTATTACGAAAAAACGTGAGACATATATTAATTATATTTGTAATTAATTTTTAATCTATGTTAATAAAATTTTATTTTATTTATTTATTTTTAAATACGAAGTAGAATTTCATTAATAGTTAAAAAAGATACAACAAAAAAGCATACTTACCCATAAACAGAACTTATTGTCCTTACATGACCATGGCCTATATAGCTCATTTATGCAAAGTAGCCAATTTTTTTTTTTTTTTTTGGAAAGAAGAGAGTTTATAAACATTCAAAGATCAGACCAAACATATTGTCCTTACATAAGTGCCAGTACTAACTCAGCAATCCATGATGTCCTCACATAAGTTCCGGTAGTAACTCTGTTATTCCTTCCAGGCCGTCGGCTAACAGTTTAATCTGAAAGTACATTTTAATGATATCATACAGATTAATATGGACGGTGTCTTAAGCCTTCCTCTCCAAGTTCTTATGTTATTGGACGTAATCATAATGATATGCTTATAGCTGCACATACACGGCCTTTGTTCGCCTTATATGATAATGAACTGGTCGACTTTTTTAAAAACCTAATTTTAGGAAACAGACAGACCGTTGACTATGATTTGTCACTCTTTCCATTCTTTTCCTTGGTTTGATTGAATCGAACCAGCTGTATAATGAAAAGTACTTTAAACTTAAATATCATACTGAATCTGGGTTCCAACTTTTCCTTCGTTATTTCCTGGTTCGGTTCAAACTTGTCAACAGAAAATGAATGAATGCGTGCAACATCACGTTTCCCTGAACTTGTCCTGCTTCCCTTGAGTCTTGCAACTGAGTATTCTTGCTGGATATTATAATCCAACGCTAAATAAAATTATAAAAAAAGGTTTCCATCTAAGCTAGCTATAAATCGATTCATCTAAATATAAATAAATGTGATTGAACATGAGACTTAAGGTTTGGGATGGACCGAGGGGGACTGGAAGGGACAGTCGTCCTGCTTACGGTTTATCGGATTGCTGTTTCTCGCCATTAACATAAAGCTCAAGCTCAGGGGCGGTGTCGTCACTGTTTCCTTTGTACTTGTACCATCTAGCGCATAACAAAAAGTAGCCCATGTTTAAGATTCCTAAGCCAGCAATCATGTAATAGTAGTAATCCAATCTTCCCTTGTTGAGATCATCCGGCAACCAATTTCCGGTGGCCATGCCGTCTGTCGTTCGATGAATGACCACGATCAACAAGCTACTAAAATAATTCGATGCCGCCATGCCACAGTAGAATAGAGACCCTCCGATGCTTTTCATGTTCTCGGGGAACTGCTTATAGTAGAATTCGATTAGGCCGATGGATGCAAATGCTTCCGACAGTCCACCGAGGATGAATTGAGGGATCAAAATCGAGGCCGACATCGATGAGATGGCACCTTTTTGTGGAACAACTCCGAGAGTTGGTTTTGTTAGAGCTATGCTTCGTCGATGTTGTTCGACTATGGCGGATACCAGCATGGTGGATACGGAGACGAATATTCCAATGCCGATCCTCTGGAGCATTGTGATACCGCCATGTTTCCCCCTGATTCTTGAAGAAACGGGACGATGAGTCGATCATATACCGGTATGAAAAAGGTCAGGCTAAGCATCATGAAGACAACATAGGATGCAGCCGGGATCTTGAAGCCGGTGTTTCCGAGGCGCCTATCGGACTGAAAGGCTTGGAAGACAGCATAGGTATGCAGTTGAGTAAGGGTAACACAATACAAGATTTGCGATGCCCATATAGGAAGCACTCTAAACAGGCATTTCACTTCCTCCACTTGCTGCAAGCTGCACAGTCTCCATGGATCCGCAGGCGATCCATCGCCATTTATTTCGTCTTCGGGTGTAACAATCGCCGCTTTATCTAGGAATCTGATAAAAAAAATACCAACTCAGTATGGAATATATGTATCGACACAGATACGATTTGGAGCAGCTTGTCTGCTTACTGGAATTGGTCTGTATAAGGAAGCTTGGAATTGATAGACTTGGGGGGAATATACTTGAAAAGGGAGAGCCAAGGTTGCTCCACAGGTTTCAATTTCCTTTTCTTGATTGCTACTACAATCACTTGCACTACACTTGTCATTGGACTACCACTAGCTTTCACTTTGACATATATTTTGGAACCAACAAAATACACAACACAGGCTATAAACATGAGACTTGCCGGAATCCCAAGGCCGATAGCCCAACTCACGTTCGATTGAATGTAGACGATGAGCGTTAATGATACCATCTGAGCAAAAGTGAAGGTGAAGAAGTACCAATTGAAGAAGCTATCGATTCCTCTCTTTCCAGATTCTGTTTTGGGGTTGAATTGATCCACCCCAAAGGCCAAGTTACACGGACGAACACCCCCGGCTCCGACGATCATCAGCCCCAAACCCGTAAGCAGAAATGCCAGTTGCCCCGTTGTCGGACCTTTGCACTTGGCACTTCCTTTCGCCGCACACCGGTGAGGATGCAACTCCGGGATAGCTGCTGTTAGTTGAATTGCTAGCAACCCCTTCATAAAACCAAAAACAACACATCAAATTCTGCCTTAAAAAACCAATCAAGCCTCGCATTCGGAGTATGTTTAGTACCAAGAAAGAAGCAGAAGTAGCAAACCCCAAGGTCTTGTATCGACCGAAGTAAGTGTCGCAGAGGAAAGCTCCGACCAGGGTCCCGAAATTCGCGGTTCCATTGAAGACGTTGATCATAGTTGCGGCTGTAATGCTCTTCAGGTTGAAGACAGTAGTGAGATAGATCAACAAGTTGGCTAAAGTACCAATGGCTCCAAGTTTCTCAAAAGTTTCATTCCCTGCCATGAAATTCATCAAAATCTCAAAAATTAACTTCAAAAAGAACAAAAAAAAAAAGACATGTTTTGTCCCAAATTTACCTATAATAAACGGCATGGTTTTCCAGCCTCTGTAGTAGATTTTAGGCTCATCAACTGCAACTCTCTCGTTCTTCTCCATTGTTTGCTTCTCACTCTTTACCGTTCTGTCACCCATTTTTTCCCTTGTTTCCTTAGCAAATCCTCTGCAAGATTATTTATAAATAAATTGCATGTCTCCAACAGTTTAGTGTGAACATGAAAAATCTGAATGATTGAGAGGGCAAACAAGTTGTGGTCTTCCGAACTTTACCGACCACATTGTTCTTGCTTTTGATTGGCAAGCTTGTCAATTCTCTCTATCAAGTTTATGGATACTGTAATTTGGACTTTAAATCTGATAAATGTTAATTAAGTTTAAAGTTTTGGGGATTTTTTTTGCTATTTTTCTGCTGATTTTAGAAAAAGACAGCTCTGCTCTGTTCAATTTCCATGGCCTTTTACGACCCACATGTCTAACCCAAATTGTCGTTCTCGAGTGGATGAGGTTGCATTATTGAATTGAGTTTTTTTTTTTATAACTATTTGATTTATTGATTGATTAATTTAGTTTGTATAGGATATGGTGATAAAATTTGGTGAAAGAGTTTGAAGGCCAATTTAATTTTTTTTTAAAATTAGATGTCTAAATTAAAATTTTCAAATTTTTTTTGAAAGGGTTTAATTTATTTTTTTTTCAAAAAAAATTGGGGTCTAACTAAAATTTTTGAAAATTTGAGAGACTTCATGAAAACTCAAAAAAATTATAGGAAAAATTTAATTACAAATATTCTAAAAATTTGAAGCTTAATATGAATGTTTAAAAATTACACATAGGACACATTATTTTCTTTGTAAAAATTAAGAAACTAAATTATATTTTTTCATTTTTTGGGGGCATGGCCCCACAGCCTCATGTCCCTCTTGTATTCTGCCTCTAATACTGCAAAGATTTATTATGTAACGTCCCTCTTAATTTAATTTACCCCTTCATTATATTAAAATTAAAATATTTGATGTCGCATCCTATTAAAATAATTGAATACTCGTACAATATCAAATGTATTTTTTTCTTGTTTTTATTGAAATATGAATGATTGGAAAATTAGAGTGTTAGAGCTATGTAGATATCAATAACAATCAAGATTGCTTTCAAGTGTTGGTTAAGGTATTTGCTAGGCTGGTTCACATTTCTTTTCCATTTTTTAAAATAAAATGATAACATAAAAATGGACAATTATCAATCAAATCTTTAATTTGGGTTTTGGACTAATTACATGAAGTGAATAGATAATTTGGCATAAAAATGATTTTATGTAACTTTTTTAAAATTAATTAAACTATTTATTTACAATAACATTTGATATTAAATGTAATAATTAATGATTTTTAATATGTTTCAGCACATTGAATTTAGTATTTTGTTTTGGATAGATAACTCTAACAAAACTCTAATTATTGTTTTGATGTTTTTTTTTATAAGAAATAGGAGATTGAAGCAATCTAGGATTTGAACTCTAAAATAAATACAACGTATCAATGTTTTGATTATCAGCAATTCAAAAGCACAAATCGTTGAACCGTGTTTGAGGTCAAAGACTCAGTCACGGACAACCACATCCACTTCTCTAAATTTAAAATGTGTGAGAAAATGTCTCACTTGACTTATTTCTAAGATATTCTCTCTTCTTCTAAACTTTTCCATCATTTTTTTACATTAAACTCAATTACCAACTTATACTGAATTTAAGTATATGATAACTTTTAGGGGTTGTTCGGTTCGCGGAAAAAATTATTACCAGGAGAAATAATCTTTTTTAGAATCTTATACTTATATTTGATTAAGAAGAATTTTCACTATTGGATAATATAATTTTACCAGTAGTAGCGTGTTTTTGTTTAAATGGTAGGGATATGAATCCCTTTGGTTTCTTAGGTATTTAAGTATTTCTGACTCATCTGGACAAAAATGCCTCTAAAATAAATAGATTTTTCACCCTAATCTTTCTCTTTGTTTGTTCAGTCGTGAAATCTTTAGAAAGAAAAATCTCACGTCTTTGTTTAGCTCTTCTCCTGATAAGTCTCCTAATCTACTCTTGCTTATTATTTGTTTATTTTTTTTTGGTTTATGATGAAAAATTATTTTATTCTACCATTAAAAGCACCCAACAATTATCAAAACATAGATAAATAATCACTCTATGTGTTACTTTGCATTAGCTGCGGATTCATTTGTTATCACCATTGGAGGAGAGAGTGCTTTGTATATTCAAAGGCATTAAGATGCTGAAACCATGTCGACACTATCATCCTAGGTATTTGAGCATGCCAATGAAGCTCTTTCAAGTTCTTTGAATTCAATTGGAACTTAACTTGTTTTCCTTTGAATTCAAAAAGTTCAGTTGTCTTGATATGATCTAGTAAACAAGAGGGAACTTCCTTCATTTTATGCCAATCTATTGAACAACAACAAGCCTGAAAAAAGATTAAAACATATAGAAAAACTAATACTTTTTGTTAGGTGTAGCGATGTCCCTCTCGCTAAAAAGAGAATTTTTATTTTATATTTTGTTTTACTTTGAAAATATTGTCTTCCGCGAGAGTTTTATAGAACCCGTGTTTCATTTGAAAATGGAGTCGCCACCGGCCACTCAAGGTGGACCGGACACCGTAAAAACCAGAGATTTAAAATTGATGGGTTCGGGAGTCGGTTACGGATGGGGAAGGATTAGCACCCCACACTGCCCAAAATTGGTACTTTAATAATTACCGTTTCATTAATATTAAACTTTCCGGATTAAATTGACGATCAAATTAAAATTTGGTTATAAGTGTGAGTAGATTTTAAAGGCCCCGTTATTCGAGAGTAAACGCCCAACCACTATCACTACGCCTGATACTGGCCCCATTTACGCTCAGATAAAAGGGCACCGCATTGACAAAATATATATCCGTTATGCAAACTTAAAAAAAACATGGCAAAAATATACAACGCGCTAAAATAAATGAACACTAACAAAATAAATACTAATCTAACATATAAAAAAATGCATTCTAACATAACAAAAAAAACACTACTCTAGAACATGCATGAATATTAATCTAACTTAAAATATAATAATAATAATAACAATAATAATAATAATAATGCTAATATGAATGCATGGATCATATTAAAATATATCATGAACCTAGGTGTTAAGGGCTAAAATGCACAAATATAAAATGCATGGCTAAAATAATATAAAAAGGACTAACATGAAGCAAATGCGAAATATAAGGAAATAAATGTAAATTAACAGAAAAAAATATGCTGAAAATTAAACACTAAAACACGGTGACCAAATTGAATAAAATGCAAAACAACAGTGCAACGTTAAAATAAAAAAAGACGAAAATTGAGGCGGAAACAAAGGGCAGGGACTGAAAATGTAATTATACCATGGACAAAAGCATAAGCGGGCTGAAAAATCAGGGACCTAACCGGTAATTTGCCTATTACCCGAACACGCGGATTCTCCCCGGGTTTGGGTCACCGCTCGGATCAAGGTGCAAAACGACACTGTTTTATGCGTTTTGGTTTAAAACTGGTTATAGGTTTTTTTTGTTTAAAACAGTTTTAAAATTAAAATAAAAAACAAATAAACCATAGATCTAAAACACTTAACCTCTCTCTCTCAACCCTCTATACTTGAACCAAAGCGGCGGCCACTCTTGCCGTCATCGTGCTGGTCATCGGCCTAATGGCCTCGCGGCGGAGGCGTCACGGCAACCTCACGGCGGCACTTCGACCAGCCCGGTAAACTTCGACTCCTCTCATTTTTTGATTTTTCGAGATTGAAGAAACAATAAAACGAAACAAAGCTTTGATTTTAAAACTGGAAAACCCCTTTTGTTTATACTTGATTCGAAGTAAAAAAAACAAAGATTGCTTTTTGCTCTGAGATTTCTGGAAATATTTTGGATTTCACTAAAAAAACTCTTACAATTTCTATCATCCCCTTTACAACTCTCTTTAGAACCGGAAAATTCCTCACCCCTCTCGATTTTTTTTACCTCCATTTGGTTTTATAACCAAAAATATAAAATAACCACTCCTATTTCTTTAATCTGACATGCAGATCTGGATTGATGGTGCCGGATTTTCAGGGCATGGTTGAAGGTATGACTGAGTTAGGGTGTTGGCAGTGGGTGGTTAGGTTTTAGGTTTGTTTATATTTTTTGGATTTTCTGGATTTTGTATAGATTTTAGGGATTATGATTTTATTTGGGGTTTGTTTTGGTTGCCGATGAAGTGGTGGCCGGAGCGTGATGGCGACGGTAGTATAGGAGAGTGGCGGTGGTGGCAGTGGAGGGTATAAGGGTTAGGGTTAGGTCAATTAGGGTGAAGGGCATTTTGGTAATTTCGAATTTGGGTCAGGTTTGGGTCAAAACGGGTTATGACAGTTGCCCCTCTTTGCTCATTGTTGTGTAACAGCAATAAGTAAAGACTAAGAATGACCCATTTTGTCTGGTCCGGCTGAGCTTCTCCACTCTTGACGTATGTCTTCGTTCTTCTGTAGATCTTCTTCCTTTTTGATGTAGGTCTTCTTTCTTGTCTTGGTTGATCTACCTTGTCACTCTTGGGAAGCAAAATCTTCAAAATAAGGGGGTTGTCTGTTGGGGAAGCAAAATGAGTCCAACTTGCTACATTATTGATAATAAGCTAATACCTAAAGAAAATTTGACCAGTTGCAACACCGACGAAGAGGCAGGGTTGTAAAATTCGATCCAGCTGCAACATTGACGAGGAGGCAAGACCGATGGATGAAAGTTCCAATGCCCGATCCAGCTACAACTCTGACGAATGGGCAGTATCAGAAAATTGAAAACTTTTTTCTTTCTTTTTCTTTCTTTTTCTTCTTTTTTTCATTTTTCCTTTTTTTCTTTTTTTAGATACAACATTGATAAAACTTGAAAGTTGGTGAATTTTGACCAAGCTACAACACCGGCGAAGAGGCATGGTCCAAAGGTAGTAATGTTGATCCAGCTACGACACCGACGAAGAGGCAGAATCAAGAGTTAGTGAATTTGGTCTAGCTACAACACCGACAAAGAGGCAAGACCGGAAGTTAGTGGATTAGGTTCAGCTACAACACCGACGAAGAGGCAGAACCGAAAGTTAAATTTGACCAAGCTACAACACCGACGAAGAGGCAATGTCTGAAGATTTGATCCAGCTATGACACCGACGAAGAGGCAGGATCAGAGGATCGAAAGCTTATTTTGGTTTTCTTTTTTTTTGATCTGCTACCACCGACGGAGAGACTAGATCAACAAAATGTGAGACCCGCTACACCACTGTCGGAGAGATGTGACCGAATGGAAAATTTGATCTGCAACACCACCGACAGAGGCAATATCTAGATTAAGTTGGCGTACCACCACTGACGGAGGCATAATTTGCAAGATGTCGAATTGTTGTGCTATTGACAGCGAGACTATGTCTGGAAAAAAATTGCTCTGCTTCTGTCGATAGAGGGTAAGATCTGGAATGAGTTATCTGTTGGCAATAGTAGAAATCAGGATAATGTTGACGTCCGTCACACCATCGTCGGAGGAATAAAATCCTGAAAAGAAAAAAAAACATTGGTCAGTAATTGTCAAAGATTTTGTCGCTCACACCTTTTATTTTGGGTGTTTCAGCATTTTCTTCATGTTTGGCCCCATTCAAGACTAGGGTTGGCCCTCTTGTCATTGCCCCCATGCTGAGGGTACTTGTTCTTTTCCGTAGACCTGTTATGTACAAGCAAGACTGCATGAATGTATATAATTTTATGTCTAAATGCATGTGTCTACCCTAAATGCATGGTGACTTTGGTGTATGCACTTAATCTAAATGTATGACGTATGCAAAAATGATTCCACACAAGATAAATGCAACTACATGCATGAAAGTGACATGATTTTTTCGATCCTCAAAAGGATGCCCCTGACTCATCCCTGGTCCCGTCAGGATCTTGGTTTTTTTTCATGTGGCGGTGCCCCGACTTTGTCCTGGGTTCAATCACTTTTCTTTGAATTAGCTTTCATCTAGGAGCATGCCCCAAAATTTTGTTCGTTCTTATGCTATCGTCTGCAACTGCTCTTGTAGCAAATTTGAAACTCTGGTGCACATTTTGTTTCCCCCTAAGTTGGGTTTATAAATTGTGTTGGTTCATGAAAGCTCATTATTTTTTGGATTTGGTGCAATTTTGCAGACTGTGATCGATGTAGACATTTCAGGGGTGCAAGGGTTTGACTTGGCAGTGAAGGGTGGACCTTGGCAAAGAATGCCCCCAGACTGGGGCTTTGTTAAGGGCACAATTTTTGTAAAAGATGTGGAGGGTGCTTTTGGACATGCCCCAAGATCAGGCTCTTGTAAGAGGCTCTATAAGGTGCTAGATCGACCAACTTTGTTGTATTCGATGGGGTAACCAGGGACTAATTTTGAAATTTCAAAATGTATGCATGTAAATGCGAAGTGCATGTCTTAGATGCGAAAGTACTGATTCAAAAATGGTTTTCGCGGCACAACTTCCGAACTCACGTGATTCATTTGCAACTTTGAATATTGCCTTGATATCTAGAGTACTAGATTTTCTCCCAATGATAATTTTTTAAAATTGAGAATCAGTCGTGAATCAACATTTCATGCTGGTAAAATGCAAAAAATTAAAGTGTTATGATATGCCATGCAGTGAATGCCAAAATGAGCAGATATGATGTGATCACAAAAATGGGTCAATTTGAAATTAGGGTAAAAATGAAAGATCTCTGATCGGGTAAACCACTTGAACCAACACCCCAATGTAATGCAAATGCAATAATGTATGCAAAAAAGGGTAAAACAAAAAAGAAAACGAGTCAGTATCGAGTAAAATAAATAAACAAATAAAAGGGCAAAACAAACAAAACAACCCTATTTACATCCCGTCTAAAACACCTAGGTTATCTGCATGGCTCTAAAAGGGTGGGTTTCTATATGTTCTCTGCATGTAGTTTTGGTGCTAAGAGGTACCCGAATTGTCCTTGTTGTCCTCTACTAAGAGTAGCAAGGCCCCCGATCATCACCCATTATAGGCTCCTTTCAACCGGGTTCAACTCAGGGGGACCTATTCGCTTATACCCATATGAAGGAACGATATCCTCACGAAAGTATAAGGTACTCGAGCCCCGAAGGTACTTGCTAGGCTCATACGGGAGAACGATATCTCCACGAAAGCATTAGCGTTTCCCCCTCTTTAAAAACAGGTTTATATGCCATATTTTAAATGTGTTAAAACAAACGCGCAATTATAACCGAATGTTAGTTTAATCGTCACTTTAATCCAGAATTTCCGATATTAATAAAGCGGTAATTATTTGAAAAAAGCTCGACTCTCATTTGTTTTTGAAAAACAAAAATTTCCCCAGCAGAGTCGCCACCTATAGCGATGTCCCTCTCGCTAAAAAAAGAGTTTTTATTTTATATTTTGTTTTACTTTGAAAATATTGTCTTCCGCGGGAGTTTTATAGAACCCGTGTTTTATTTGAAAATAGAGTCGCCACCGGCCAATCAAGGTGGACCGGACACCGTAAAAATCAGAGATTTAAAATTGATGGGTTCGGGAGTCGGTTACGGATGGAGAATGATTAGCACCCCCACACCGCCCAAAATTGGTACTTTAATAATTACCATTTTATTAATATTAAACTTTCCAGATTAAAGTGACGATCAAATTAAAATTTGGTTATAAGTGCGAGTAGATTTTAAAGGCCCCGTTATTCGAGAGTAAACGCCCAACCACTATCACTACGCCTGATACTGGCCCCATTTACGCTCAGATAAAAGGGCACCGCATTGACAAAATATATATCCGTTATGCAAACTTAAAAAAACATGGCAAAAATATACAATGCGATAAAATAAATAAACACTGACAAAATAAATATTAATCTAACATATAAAAAATGCATTCTAACATAACAAAAAAACACTACTCTAGAACATGAATGAATATTAATCTAACTTAAAATATAATAATAATAATAATAACAATAATAATAATAATGCTAATATGAATGTATGGATCATATTAAAATGCATGGAACAATATAAAACATATCATGAACCTAGGTGTTAAGGGCTAAAATGCACAAACATAAAATGCATGGCTAGAATAATATAAAAAGGACTAACATGAAGCAAATGCGAAATATAAGGAAATAAATGTAAATTAACAGAAAAAATATGCTGGAAATTAAACACTAAAACACGGTGACCAAATTGAATAAAATGCAAAACAACAGTGCAACATTAAAATAAAAAAAGACGAAAATGGAGGCGGAAACAAAGGGCAGGGACTGAAAATGTAATTATACCATGGACAAAAGCATAAGCGAGCTGAAAAATTAGGGACCTAACTGGTAATTTGCTCATTACCCGAACACGCGAATCCTCACCGGGTTCGGGTCACCGCTCGGATCAAGGTGCAAAACGGCACCGTTTTATGCGTTTTGGTTTAAAACTGGTTATAGTTTTTTTTTTGTTTAAAACGGGTTTAAAATTAAAATAAAAAACAAATAAACCCTAGATCTAAAACACTTAACCTCTCTCTCTCTCAACCCTCTATACTTGAACCAAAGCGGCGGCCACTCTTGCCGTCATCGTGCCGGTCATCGGCCTAATGGCCTCGCGGCGGAGGCATCACGGCAACCTCACGGCGGCACTTCACCAGCATGGTAAACTTCGACTCCTCTCATTTTTTTGATCTTTCGAGATTGAAGAAACAACAAAACGAAACAAAAGCTTTGATTTTAAAACTGGAAAACCCCTTTTGTTTATACTTGATTCGAAATAAAAAAATAAAGATTGCTTTTTGCTCTGAGATTTCTGGAAATATTTTGGATTTCATTAAAAAACTCTTACAATTTCTTTCATCCCCTTTACAACTCTCTTTAGAACCAGAAAATTCCCCCTCGCTCTCGATTTTTTACCTTTATTTGGTTTTATAACCAAAAATATAAAATAACAACTCCTATTTCTTTAATCTGACATGCAGATCTGGATTGATGGTGCCGGATTTTCAGGGCATGGTTGAAGGTATGGCCGAGTTAGGGTGTTGGCAGTGGGTGGTTAGGTTTTAGGTTTGTTTATATTTTTTGGATTTTGTATAGATTTTAGGGATTGAGATTTTATTTGGGGTTTGTTTTGGTTGCCGGAGCGTGACGGCGGCGGCAGTGGAGGGTATAAGGGTTAGGGTTAGGTCAATTAGGGTAAAGGGCATTTTGGTAATTTTAGATTTGGGTCGGGTTAGGTCATGGATCCGGGTCGGGTTCGGGTCAAAACAGGTTATGACAGTAGGGACACAAGACTTTTTTTTAATAGTTTATCTATCAAAGCAACATTTGTTTGGTACAGTTATGATGGGAAGGTATGACAATAATTTCATCGAATAATTGTTGCTAGCTCTAAGATTTATGATCTCTAATTTGCCAAGGTGTTGTGAGTTCTCTAATTTGCCAACTTTTTTCTGTGCCATTTGGCTCCATTATAATTGTTGTTCTTGAATTGTATGACATACACTAATTTTTTGTCTTAGTGTAGCACAAGGATATAAAATGTTGTATAAATTGTTAATTTTCAATTCTTTCTTAGTTTGAATAATTTTTTAATTATGTTAAACTTGTCGATTATCATTGCTAGCTATTTTGAATAAATTTTTAATTATGTTAAACTTGTCAACTGTCATTGCAGCTAGCAATAACTGAGGAAGTATGAAGCATGTTTTGGACTTGAATGATTTGTTGCTGCTTTATTCTTTTTTGGGAGACGTTGAAGGAATATCAATACTTACATTGATTTCCAAAGAGCAAGGGAAGAACAATGTTTCTTTCCTTTGTTTATTCATATTGGGTAAATTGAAGGATTGCCTTCATCTTTTAGTGGATATTGATTTTTGTATGCCTAAACATAACTGTTGTTTAATGTATCATCTTGGAAGAATGCCATGGTTATTAATTTTTACAAGCCTAAACATAACTGTTGTTGGATATATGTTAATTTGCTACTTATTTTTGCTTTATGGTGATACAATTCATTTTTTTAATATGTTGTATTGATATTATACATTTTCATTATGATACATATTAGAAAAAATTTAAAAAACCAGTAGAATTTACACTGGTGTAAATTAGCCATAGTTAGTAAGCTGTAGTTCAGTAGAATTTATACCAGTGTAAGTTAGCCATAGTTATTTAGTTAGATGTAGTTCAGTAGAATTTACACCGTTGTAAGTTAGTCATAGTTAGCTTAGTTTTAAAGGGTGCTAGGCCCACCGAGGCGCTAGAAGTCCCTGGAGCCGAGACGCTAGGCGCTAGGCGAGCGCCTTTCGTAGGCGAGGCGCACTTCTTATACTGAAAATTTATAAATTTAATTCTAGAGTATATTTTGTACTCTAAACATGATAATCATATTATAGATGTTTAAAGGTTAAAATATTAGTTATCAAAATATTTAATATTGTTTTATAATTAATTTTTACACTTTGATAATCATCTTTATATAATATATTAATAAAAATTACTTGTTTTTATAATCATGTTACTTGCCAATTAAATGATTATAAAAAATTCACATTACAACAATTAATCTTGTCTGATATCTTTCGAGTTTCAATTAAAATTAATGTAAAAAATTCACATTACAACAATTAATCTTGTCTGATATCTTTCGAGTTTTAATTAAAATTAATGTAATTCAATAAAATGAAAACAAATCAAATATATAATTTATAAACAGAATTACAGTACATCTATAAAAATTAATCATAATCAATTATTATAAAAAATAAATAAACAAATAATTAAAATGTTCTCAATAATTTAATTCAAAAAAATATATACTTAATAATATACATAGAAAATACCAAAAAATTGTTGACTCAAAGCCTAAAAACAATGAGAACTGCCCATAGTCCCACGTGTTTCACACTTGTTTTACTCACCCTTTGTGCAACAGTAACATCTAGAAAGAATCGTTACCAAAAAGAAAGAAAAAAACCATGTTCAAAAATTTACGATTCTGATAGAGAAAAGGAGATGAGATGAGATGAGATGAGATGAGATGAGATGAGATGAAAAATAAAGAAGACGAGGAGATGAGAAGAGATAAAATTAAAAATAAAGAAGAAGAAGAAGAAGAAGAAGAAGAGTCGTGATATTGAAAAACAAAGAGGGGATTCAGAAGGAAGTACATGTACATGAAAATAGTAGGCTAGGGTTTTATTCCCCCTTTTCAACAAATACAATCCGGTAAGTTGGGTAAGGGTACCAGGTGAGTTAAAAATCACGCGTTTTTTCTTTTATTTCATAAAGCGCTAGAAGCGCCAACGCCTACCGCTCGCTAAAAGTGCCGCCTTTTTGTGCCCAGCTGCGCTTAGCGTATCTCACCTCGCCTTTACTGTCAGAGGCATTTTCTTTCTTGCATGGCTACGCCTAGCGCCTTATGTGCGCCTTTTCAAACTAAGATAGTTAGCTAGTTGTAATTAAAAAAAATTTATGCACGTGAAAATGTGTTATATATATGCATTTAATTTATCATTAAAATATGTCAAATTTTACTTTTCTTTATAAAAGAATGATTTATTTTATATAGTTCGATAATTATCTTGTTCATAAAAGTCGATAAATGAGAATTTAAGATTAAAAAAAGATTGGATTTGATGAAGTACCTAAGTTAACAGTGTTTCCCGGTAAGAATGTAGGTAGTTCCCCTTAAAAGGATAAGCATTGATAGTGTCATTGAAATATTTTCAAAATTAATAATTATGAATATTATTTAAAAATATAATTTTAAAATTTAATAATATGTTATACATATATATTAAAATTAGATAGTGTAATTCAAATATTTTTTAATTTAAATTAGAAGTTTAACGTGTTACAAAAATATATATCATAAGGACAATAAGGTCAAATTTGCTATCAGATAATCTTATATTCCCTCAATCAAATACTTTCATCTTATATTCCTGCCAAATATACTGAACAAGGTGTAACACCCCCGTCACGGTCTAGTAGAAAATCGGGTTCGGAGATGTTAACGATGAACAATGACGAAGTTGAGCGGTGAAAATTTCAAAGATTCTTTTTATTTTCAATGAGACAATGTAGTATAGCTATATTAATAATACTATACTATGGTCATTGATGCAAAAGATTCATTTCATAGTATGTAACATCAATAGAGGAACCTATTTGTAATATTCCTAAAGTTTAAGGACTAATTCATAAATTAGAGATTTTATCATTTTTCAATATCGCTAAAAGTACTAACATATTATTCATAGTAATATTAAGTCAGGGGTCAAGTTCCATGTCAATGGGACAATATTAGCATGTTCAATTTGTCTTATTCATACTTTAAGGACCAAAATATAAAATATACAATTTACCAGCCCTTTCTTGTAAACTAGTGCACCCTTATAAATTCAATGATCACTCATCATACATGTCCAATTTCATTCTACTTAGACTTTAATCAATAGCCCGATTTGCCTTATTGTAATACCTATTTTTTGTTCGGGCCCTATATTATATTCGAATCACTTACCCTATTTAAACCAAATTTAAAATAAAAAGGGAAAATGGTATGCCCCCATACCCTGCAAATCAAACACCCCTCCCGTACTTGTACCCCATGCTCTGCCACCCATGCCACACCTCACCCATACTTTCCCATGCCTCACCCATGCCCATGGCAGGCTTCCCTACACTCAACATCACCTCATTATTTCCCCTCCCCTATGATTCATTTTAAGGAGACCACAAATTGAGCATGGATGAGGTGGACGTCAGAATGAAAAAAAATTGAAAAGGAGGCTCTCGACTATTGAAGAAAAAAATGCGGGGTTTTTTAGTTCGAAAAATGGGGAAATATAAAAAAAAATCAGAATTTCAGTTCAAAAAATTTTGTAAGTGCTGATTAAAATAAGAAAATTTTTAGATTGACGTTTCAATCTTCTTCTTTCGCATCCTTAAGCTTTTAAATCGAAACCCAAAAATAGTTTTTTTTTTACTTTCAAAAATTAAAACAGTTTTTTATATTTTCAATTTAAAAATAAAAATGAGAGAGGTTTAAACTCTTACCTGGTTGACGTGCTATCTCCGCTGTGAGGCATTTGCCGATGAACGGCGTCGAGTGGAGAATGAAGCCTGGCGGCCGCCGTTTTAGTTGAAAGAAAGGGAAGAAGAGGGGAACCATATTTAGGGTTTTGTTTTTTTATTTTTAAACCAATTCGAACAAAAAACTTAACCTAAACTCGTTTTTAAACCAATCCCTCTGAAACGACGTCGTATGGAGTGATCCGACCCGCGGTGACCCGAATACTCGGGGAGGATCCGCGTGTTTTCTAAGTGGTATAATTGCATGATAGGTCCTCATATTCTTCTCCCGCTTTAATTTCTGTCCTAGTTTAATTGAGCGCGTGGTCCTTTCCCTCTGTTCCCACTTTTGTTTTTAATTCAGGGACCAATTGCACTTTTGGTCCCTGAAGTTTTATTTCTATCTCTTTTCGTTTTTATTTCTCCTTTTTTCAATATGGTCCCTTTCAGATCTGGTTATTATGGTTATTTATTTATTTAGTATTATTATTATTATTTCCTTTTTAACCCTGGAACATTTATTTTATTTTATTTATATTTCTTGCCTTGTAATTTAGTTTTCATGCATTTTAACCCTTAATATTAGTGTGATGTTTTTTACATAATGTCTTGTTTTTTATTTTGATGTATGCATAAATCGTGTCATATGATAAAGTTAGTGTAGTATTGTAGAAATGTTGCTTTATTAACTTGGCATCATATTATTTGTATGTTTTGTATATATTGCATTATATTTTTATTTAGTTTTTTTACATGTATCTATATGATTAATTATTTCTTGATTTTTTTTTCTCTTCACATATTCTTTTATGCTTTGTTTTTATTATTGTGATATATTATGTTTATGTTTTTTTCGTTTTTGTTTAATATTGTGATAGTGTTGCTTTGTTAGTTTAATGTTATATCCTATGTATGTCATGCATTTGTTGCATTTGTGTTTTTCTTATGTGTTCAAACATGTTGTTAGGATTAGTTTATTTAAATTTTGGAAGCATGTTTTTTTCTTTCCCATACTTGTGCTTATGCTTTGTGCTCATTTGGGTATGTTATGTTTTTTTTATTTATTTCATATACTTTATTATCTTTATTTAATGTGTTTAATATTTGTTTTCTAAGATTGCATAACGGAATATAAATTGTCAATGTGGTGCCCTTTTATTGGAGCGTAAATAGGGTCAGTATCAGGCGTAGTGATAGTGGTTGGGCGTTTACTCTAGGATAACGAGACCTTTAAAATCTACTCGCACTTATGACCAAATTTTAATTTAATTGTCATTTTAATCTGGAAAGTTTAATATTAATAAAGCGGTAATTATTAAAGTACCAATTTTGGGCGGTGTGGGGGGTGCTAATCCTTCCCTATCCGTAACCGACTCCCGAACCCGACATTTTGAAATCTCTGGTTTTTACGGTGTCCGGTCCACCTTGAGTGGCCAGTGGCGACTCCATTTTTAAATAAAATACGGTTTTTCTAAAATCTCACGGAATACATTATTTTCATTATAAAGTAAAACAAAATAAAAAACACCTTTTTTAGCGAGAGGGACATCGCTACAGATGGCGACTCCGCTGGGGATATTTTTTGGTTTTCAAAAAAAAAGAGAGTCGAGCTTTTTAAATAATTATTGCTTTACTAATATTGGAAATTCTGGATTAAAGTGACTATTAAAGTAACATTCGGTTATAATTGCGCGTTTATTTTAACGCATTTAAAATTTGGCATATAAACCCGTCCTTTTAAGTGGGGGAAAACTCTAATGCTTTCGTGAGGATATCGTTCCTCCGTGTAGGCCTAGAAAGTACCTTCGGGGCTCGAGTACCTTATGCTTTCGTAAGGATATCGTTCCTTCGTGCAGGCATAAGCGAATGGGTCCCCCTGAATTGAACCCGGTTGAAATGAGCCTATAATGGGTGATGACAGGGGGCCTTGCTACTCTTAGTAGAGGACATCAAGGATAATTTGGGTACCTCTTAGCACCAAAACTACATATAGTGAGCCGTAGGAGCCAACCCTTTAGAGCAATGTGAAACTCTGCCCGATTAGTGGTCACCCTATTTAGGCTCTGGTGCCTTATTTCTTGTTTATGTACAGTTTTTTTATTACTCTATTTTTGTTATATTTATCATTTGTTTTATTTAATCATTTTATTTGGTAATAACTCGTTTCATCTTTATTTTATTCTCATCGCATCGATTTCATTTGCATCATTACACAACATCATCACAATCTTAATTTTGCATTGCATTCACATAAATCATTTTGCATTTAAGACACATTTTGCATATAGATACATCAATTTTAAAATCGGTCCTCGGGATATCCTGCATCATTAATACTAGAGAAAGCAAAGTCGGCCAATTCAGCACTATTACCAAACCTCCACAAGAACCCAGTCTGGGGACATCTCTCGACAAGTGCCAAATTCCAACACTCACCCTGCACTCTCCATCACCGAAATTAACCCACCACTTTTCATCATTCAGAAATCATTCACACTCACCATTTCCAACCGAAAACACAATAAAGTTTTTTCCATCCCCACTACCATCGCTACCCATCGACCAAAATACTCGAATAGAGAACTCTTCATTTCACTGCCTGAACCCTTATGTTTGAGTCCTTTTGAACTCTCGACTTACCATCACCCGACAACCAATCCCTTTAACTCTACCATTCTACCCAAAGCCATTCAAAAAAATTGAAAGCTAAGCAAACCTTTGCTACCATTATTTTGGAATCATACCTCCACATCCCAAATGCTAAACACCAATCACCATCTACAGCGTTCCACCTAATTCGAAAGTGATAAGCGGCCAGGAACCAACATGAAAAATCATAAACCCAACTTAAGAGGCAACGCAACGCGTTCACGAGAGCACCGAAAGTCATCCAAAAAGGCAACAATGCAACTCAAGGTTGAAACATGCTACAAAGGCATTCCCAGAACAATATGTAAAAGTTTGTGGGGCATCCAAACAGGAAAATGAGTCCAAAGAAGATGTTCGAAGCCGAAGGAGGTTGGGGCACGGCCACACAAAGGACCAAGATCCTGACATGACCAGTCGAGAGTTAGGGGCATCCATTTAAAGATAAAAAAATTAAATCATGTCGCATTCATGCATTTAGTTGCATTCATCTTGCATTGAATCATTCTTGCATACATCATACATTTAGATTAGGTGCATACATTTAAGTCGTCATACATTTAGGATAGACACATGCATTTAGGCATAAAATTCGATGCATTCATACATTTTCGCTTGTACATAACATGTATACGAAAAAGATCGAAAAGCCTCAGCCATGGGGGCAACAACACGACGGCCAACCTTAGTCTTAGAGGAGGCCAAACACAAAGAGGATGCTGAAACATCAATAAAAGGTAACATTGACAAATTTTGTGAACATTTACTGATTAATGTTTTTTTTTCATTTTCAGGTCATACATCTCCTCCAGTAAAGCAGCAGAAGTAGCCTTTTCAGATCTTGCCTTCGCTATTGTTGATAGGCCAACATTTCTAGATTTTGCTTTACCGTTGTTAGTGCAGCAGTATATACATCCTGAAGATCTCGTTTCTCCGTTGATGGTGCAACAGATCCGAACCTTTCCCCAAGCAGATCGAATTTCTATTCAGCTCTTGTTTCTCTGCTGACGGTGCAGCCAGACCTAATTTTTTCTCGAGTTTTACTTTTTTGTACAGTTCAAGAAAAAAAGAAAAAAAATCATCAAAAAGAGAATTGAAAAATTTTGAAAAAAAGAGAAGAATTCAAAGAAAAATTGAAAAAATCAAAAAAAAAGGAAAAAAATCAAAAATCAAAAAAATCAAAAATGAAAAAATCAAAAAAAAAATTATCAACTTTTATCGCCCGGTCTAGACCCTCTGCTGATGGAGTGGCTAGGTCCAAGCCGTCGTCCTCAGATCCTGCTCTCCGCTGATAGTGTAACCGGTTCCAGGCCGTCATTATCCGATCTAGTCCTCTGCTGATGGAGTGGCCGGGTCTAAGCTCCCGTCGTCCTCAGATCCTGCTCTATACTGATGGTGTAGCCGGTTTCAGGTCGTCATTATCCGATACAATCCTCCGCTGATGGAGTGGCCAGGTACAAGCTATCGTCGTCCTCAGATCCTGCTATCCGCTGATGGTGTAGCCGGTTCTAGGCCGTCATTATCTGATCCAGTCCTCCGCTGATGGAGTGGCTAGGTCCAAGCTATCGTCGTCCTTTGATCCTGCTCTCTACTAATGGTGTAGCCGGTTCTAGGTCGTCATTATCCGATCCAGTTTTCCGCTGATGGAGTGGCTAGGTCCAAGCCTTCGTCGTCATTTGATCCTGCTCTCCGCTGATGGTGTAGCCGATTCTAGGCCGTCATTATCCGATCCAGTCCTCCGCTGATGGTGTAGCTGAGGTCCAAGTTGCTGTTATCCTACTTCTCCGCTGATGGTATAGTAGGGTTCCAGTTAATGTTCTGTTTTTCTGCTGATGGTATAGTAGGGTTCCAGTTAATGTTCTGCTTCTCCGCTGATGGCGTCGTAGAATTCGATTATTCGATCTTGTCCCTCCGTTGATGGTGTGGCTGAGGTCCAAGTTGCTGCTATCATGTTTCTCTGCTGATGGTGCAGTAGGGTTCCAATTAATGTTTTGCTTCTTCGTTGATGGCGAGGTAGAATCTAAGTTACAATTCGATCTTACCCATCTGTTGATGGTGTGGTTAGATCCAAATTTACTAACTTTCAAATTCCTTTTATTAAAGTTGCAGCTAAAAAAACAAAACAACAAGAAAAAATTGAAAAATTGAAAAAAATAAAAAAAAGAAAATAGAAAAAGTCAAAAAAGAGCAAAAAAGTAAAAAATGTGTCAAAAAAAAGAGAAAAAGAAGAAAGAAAAAAATATTCAAGTGTTATCTGATCATGTCCCTCCGTTGATGGTGTGGCCGTGTTCAAATTGATGTCATCCGATTATGCTTTTCCGTTGAGGGTCTAGTGGAGTCCAAATGCTGAAATACGATCTTATCTCTCCGTTGATAGTGTGGATAGATCCAACAAACATAAATCTTTGGTCCTGTCTCTTCGTCGGTGATGTAGCTGGACTAAATTTTCCAAATTCTGATCATGCCTCTTCGTCAGAGTCGTAGCTTGATCGCAAAGAAATCAACTATCCGATCTTGCCTCTTTGTCGGTGTCGTAGCTAGATCAAATCTTCAGACATTGCCTCTTCGTCGGTGTTATAGCTTGTTCAAATATAACTTTCAGTTCTGCCTCTTTGTCGGTGATGTGGTTGGACCAAATTTGCCAAATTTCGATCATGCCTCTTCTTCAGAGCCGTAGCTTGATCGCAAAGAAATCAACTATCTGATCCTGCCTCTTCGTCGGTGTTGTAGCTTGGTCAAATATAACTTTCGGTTTTGCCTCTTCGTTGGTGTTGTAGTTGAACAAAATTTGCCAAATTTTGATCATGCCTCTTAGTCAGAGTCGTAGCTTGATCGCAGAGAAACCAACCCTCCGATCATGTCTCTTCGTCAGAGTCGTAGCTGGATCAAACATTCAGACCTTGCCTCTTCGTCGGTGTTGTAGCTTGGTCAAATCTAATTTTCGGTTCTGCCTCTTCGTCGGCGTTGTAGCTGAACCAAATTTGCCAAATTCGGATCATGCCTCTTCATCAGAGTCGTAGATTGATCGCAAAGAAACCAACCCTTCGATCCTGCCTCTTCGTCAGTGTCGTAGCTAGATCAAATCTTCAGAACTTGCCTCTTCGTCGGTGTTATAGCATGGTAAAATCTAACTTTCGGTTATGCCTCTTCGTCGGTGTTGTAGCTGAACCTAACTTACTAACTTTCGGTCTCGCCTATTCGTCAGTGTTGTAGCTAGACCAAATTTCATTAACTCTTGATCTTGCCTCTTCGTCGGTGTCGTAGCTGGATCAACATTACTAACTTTAGACCATGCCTCTTCGTCGGTGTTGTAGCTTGGTCAAAATTTGCTAACTTTCAAGTTTTATCAGTGCTGTATTCAAAAAAAAATAAAAAAAGAAGCAAAAAAGAGAAAAGAAACAAAATGAAAAAACAAAAACAAAAAAGCAAAAAAGAAAAAAAAGAAAGAAAAAGCCAAAAAAAAGAAAAGCAAACCAAGTTTCAATATTTTGATCCTGCCTTTTCGTCAATGTTGCAGCTGGATTAAAGTTATTTTGGCATGTCCGACAAAAATGTTGGCACAACGTGCTTAAACACGGCAAAATTTAATATTATGGATAATTCAAATGTCCATCAAAATCCATTTTTATGAATGGTCAAAGGAAAATAAATCCTTCGGAAAAATCCAATTTCATGATTGGTATAAACTGATTGTACCCAGGGTAATGGTACAACTAGCCTGGAGTAAACAGCTACCGGTAAAGGTAACTCAAAACCGTTGATCCCTGTGCATTTGGGAAAAATGCAAAAAAATATAAAAAAGTCTATGAGCTAAGCTATAGATATTTTTTTAAATCAAATGTTCAAATCTTCATGCTCCGATCCTGCCTCTTCGTCAGTGTTGCAGCTGGATCAAAGTTTGTAGACCTTGCCTCTTCGTCAGTGTTTTAGCTGGGTCAAACTTTACTGGTTTATGGTCCTATCTCTTCGTCGGCGTTGTAGCTGGATCAGACATCAGAACTTTCGTCCACCGATCCTGCCTCCTCGTCAGTGTTGCAGCTGGATCAAATTTTGCAGACCCTGTCTCTTTATCGGTGTTGCAGCTGGGTCCAATGTTCTTTAGGAATCACATTGTCATCAATAATGAAATGAGACACACTCATTTTGCTCCCTCAACCCCATTTTGAAGATTTTACTCCCTCCAAGAGTGATAAGGTAGATCCGTCAAGTTTAAAAAGAAGACATGCGCCGAAGAGAAAGAAGATCTACCGAAGAAATAAGACACTCGCCAAAAGAGGAGAAGTTCAGTCAGACCGGACAAAAATGGTTATTCTTTTTGTTTTTGCTCTATTCCTGTTACACAACAATGAGCAAAAAGGGGCAGCTGTAATACCTATTTAAAATAAAAAAAAGAAAAGGGTATGTCGCCCATACCCTGCCAATCAAACACCTTTCACATACTTGTACCTCATGCTCTGCCACCCTGCCACCCATGCCCATGGTAGGCTTCTCCACACTCAACCTAACCTCATTATTTCCCCTCCCCTATGATCCATTTTAAGGAGACCGCAAATTGAGCATGGAGGAGGTGGACGGCAGAATGAAAAAAATTTGAAAAGGAGGCTCTCGGCTATTGAAGAAAAAAGGGGAAAGATAAAAAAAAATCAGAGTTTTAGTTCAAAATTTTTTGTAAGTGCATATTAAAATAAGAAAATTTTCAGATTGACGTTTCAATCTTCTTCTTTCGCATCATTAAGCTTTTAAATCGAAACCCAAAAATAGTTTTTTTACTTTCAAAAATCAAAACAATTTTTTATATTTTCAGTTTAAAAATAAAAAAGGAGAGAGGTTTAAACTCTTACCTGGTTGTCGTGCTATCTCTGCCGTGAGGCATTTGCCGATGAACGGCGTCGAGTGGAGAATGAAGCCTGGCGGCCGCCGTTTCAGTTGAAAGACAGGGAAGAATAGGGGAACCATATTTAGGGTTCTGTTTTTTATTTTTAAACCAATTCGAACAAAAAACTTAACCTAAACCCGTTTTAAACCAATCCCCCTGAAACGACGTCGTATGGAGTGATCCGACCCGCGGTGACCCGAATACCCGGGGAGGTTCCGTGTGTTTTCTAAGTGGTATAATTGCATGATAGGTCCCCATATTCTTCTCCCGCTTTAATTTCTGTCTTGGTTTAATTGCGCGCATGGTCCTTTCCCTTTGTTCCTGCTTTTGTTTTTAATTCAGGGACCAATTGCACTTTTGGTCCCTGAAGTTTTATTTCCATCTCTTTTCGTTTTTATTTCTCATTTTTTTCAATATGGTCCCTTTCAGATCTGGTTATTATGGTTATTATTATTATTGCCTTTTTAACTCTAGCACATTTATTTTATTTTATTTATATTTCTTGCCTTGTAATTTAGTTTTCATGCATTTTAACCCTTAATATTAGTGTGATGTTTTTTTTACATAATGTCTTATTTTTTATTTTGATGTATGCATAAATCGTGTCATATGATAAAGTTAGTGTAGTATTGTAGAAATGTTGCTTTATTAACTTGGCATCATATTATTTGTATGTTTTGTATATATTGCATTATGTTTTTATTTAGTTTTTTTACATGTATCTATATGATTAATTATTTCTTGAATTTTTTTTCTCTTCACACATTCTTTTATGCTTTGTTTTTATTATTGTGATATATTATGTTTATGTTTTTTCGTTTTTGTTTAATATTGTGATGGTGTTGCTTTGTTAGTTTAATGTTATATCCTATGTATGTCATGCATTTGTTGCATTTGTGTTTTTCTTATGTGTTCAAGCATGTTGTTAGGATTAGTTTATTTAAATTTTGGAAGCATGTTTTTTTTTCTTTCCCATACTTGTGCTTATGCTTTGTGCTCATTTGTGTATGTTATGTTTTTTATTTATTTCATATACTTTATTATCTTTATTTAATGTGTTTAATATTTGTTTTCTAATATTGCATAACGGAATATAAATTTTCAATGTGGTGCCCTTTTATTCGAGCGTAAACGGGGCCAGTATCAGGCGTAGTGATAGTGGTTGGGCGTTTACACTAGGATAACTGGGCCTTTAAAATCTACTCGCACTTATAACCAGATTTTAATTTAATCATCATTTTAATCCGGAAAGTTTAATATTAATAAAGCGGTAATTATTAAAGTACCAATTTTGGGCGTTGTGGGGGTGCTAATCCTTCCTCATCCGTAACCGACTCCTGAACCCGACATTTTGAAATCTCTGGTTTTTATGGTGTCCGGTCCACCTTGAGTGGCCAGTGGTGACTCCATTTTTAAATAAAATACGGTTTTTCTAAAATCCCACGGAAAACATTATTTTCATTATAAAGTAAAACAAAATAAAAATCACCTTTTTCAGCGAGAGGGACATCGCTACACTTATCAATATTAGTGACTAAACTGTAAACTTTGAAACTTATCTCTAATCAATAGCTGAATTACCTGTATCGGTACATGTACTCGATATCAGAACTAAAATTTTGTAAGACCGTACCAGTACGCCCTTACAAAATTTTAGTTCTGATACTCAATAAGGGATCGGTACAGACCAAACCATACTGATACTATGTCACACGACGATGGGGTCGATACGGGCTTACCCCAATGAATATATATATATATATATCAATACATGAACAATGCTTAATATCATGAGTTCATTTCCATGTCTTGTTCTTGCTTATTCATACAATGGTCTTGCCAATAGTTTTACTTGTCTTTTAACTTTGTTCGCCTTGGATCATATTGTGCATATGTAATATTGGTCTGTGTTTAAGCAAGCTCAAAGCACAAAGCAATGGCTTGTGTCAATACAATAACAATGATTCAATGCTTTATTCTTCCCCATACTCTCCAACCAAACCAACCTCCTCGCCTAGGGTCGTCACCCTTGAGCCGTAGTCCCAATATACCATGTACCATGCCAAAGTGTCCAAGGACTTTCATTGCAAGGCGACTTACATATCTTATCTTTTAATAATAGCAAAGTGTTCTTGTAAGATAGTTGAGCCTTAGCTCCAATAGTCATTTTCAATACAATAGTTTCATTAATACAATAGCCTTCACAATATAATATCTTTGTCAATACAGTGATCTTATCAATATAATGTTTTCATCGATGCAATGATCTAATCAATGCTATGAACTTGCCGATGCAATGAACTTGCCAATGTAACATGATGCAAGGCAACACAAAAAGACTTAACAATGATTTCCAATGATATGAATATTGCCACCAAATGCTCTATGTGAGTCAATAAACAATTTTATTATAACCAAACAATAAACTATAGAAGATAGTATAATAAGGATGACACCTAACCATCCAAACCATGAACTACACTCACCAAACTTTCCAAAGCTATGGGTGGTCACACATGTGGTTTCCTCTATTCCTTGATTTGGGCTTCTTTAAAGACAATGACATGATTTCAATAATTTTCCATATTTAATCATATAGAATGGATATAAGAATTTCCATATTCCTTAAAGGCAAAGGTGAGCTTTTGCGCCATAGACTTACTTTGAATAAGATTAGAGTGGAATAGGATTAGGAATTCTATGAAAAATCTAAGCTTTCAAAGCTTCATCAATGGAGGTGTGTGCTTACACATAGGGATGTGCTTGCTTAATCAAGCTAAAGAAGAAGGTGAAAATGTGATAGAAATCTCTCTATTTAGTTTTTTCTCCCCTGTATATTGTATTCTTCATTTTTAATTCTCTTTTCCATAAGCAAGCATATCAAAACATCATCATCATCCATTTTCATATTTTTACATAATATTGCCACCACTTGACACCTATGCATTTTTATAATAATGGGTAAATCTGACTTCTAGTCCTTCAAGAACCTTTCCTTCCTATGTAGAAAGGTTATGGTCAAATTACACTCTATGTCCCTGTATTTCTTAACTTTTATACTATGTCACCTTAATTTTGAATCTTTCTAATTTAGTCACTACTCATATTTTTTTACTATTTTCAATTTAGTAACTAGGTGGTCTAATTACACCCCTAGTCCTTGCATTTAGCCATGACTTAAATCTGTGTCATTCTATGCTTCATTTCTAAATTTTAACCAATAACTACATATTTTCAATTTTTACGATTTAGTCCCAATACTTAGCAATGATTCAATAATTAATAAATTTTAACTCAATATTCCATGATTCAATAATTCCATTGTTCGTTGAAAGTTGGTTTTCCGATCATCAGAAATCTTATTCTGACTAGGCCGATTTTAGGGGTGTTACACAATGTACTGCAACATTCCTAGTAATATGTCAAGTCACATTATATTCCGGGAATTCTATTCTCAAAGGTAATCTTACATTCTGTGAACCAAATGCCCAGGATTTTTGACTAGCAGAAAACGATATTAATTTTAGTGTTGATTGTTGATCGTCGGTATTTCTTTTTTTCCTTAATTTTTTATATTTAATTTTTATTTTCTTTTATATTTTATTTTTTCTAGTTTTTCTCTGCCTTGTCACATGTTTTTGCCTTACGACACGTTTTCACCAACCTTTGTGGAAAATTTGTGTTCATGGGTTATTTTCTCTCGATGCTTGGCTCTGATTTGCGGTTATTGGTGGTCTTTTAGTAGTTTAATCCCCTTTAGTGGTTCATATATCGGGGCAATCCGATCTATTTTGCGAAGCAGCCTGCAAGATTTGTTGATTTCGCTTATTGTTCCTACTTTGATTCTTAGGTGTGTGGGTGGACAGAGACAATGAGTTTTGTTTCCTGCTTTCTTTCTCCAGTGTTTCATCTATCCCTGACGTTGCAACTTACTAGACGTGTTTTGCTGGTATTATATTTTGTTCTCTAAATTTTTTAGTTTCCCTTTATTTTTGTTATTTTTTGTTACATTTTTATTATACTTTTCTGTTTTATTTTTTAATAATTTTTGTCGACATATTATTAAAAAATAATTACCAACCTCTTAAAAAAGTCAAAATTTACTTTAATATTAAAAAAATCAAGAGTAATCTGCATGGTTGATTTTTATCACCGGTTTCAAGGATAACATAAAGAATAGTTAATAAATTTTCGATGGTATCGATGCATTTAATTTTTAGGTAAACTATATAAATGGTCCTCCAACTATGGTCTGATTCTTTGTTAAGTCTCTCGATTATTAAAACTTACAAATTAGTCTTTTGAATAAAAAAATTGACAAGTTGGTCTGATGACTTTAAATTTTTAACGGTTAATAATGTTGTAGTTAACAAAAATTGACATAATAACACAATTAATCCTCAATCTTTACACTTTGTTTTAATTTGATCCTTATTCTAAAAAAATAACCCTTTAACATTTCAAAATTCTATCAGTTTACACGAAGGCATTTAACATCCTTGAAAGGATTGCCACGAAAAATTTCTAATACCTTACGCAAATTTTTTGTTGAGTCCTTTGATTATCAGAAGTTACAAACTGATCCTCTAATTAAAAAAAAATAACAAATTAGTCTGACGCCGTTAAATTTTTAACTGTTAATAAAAATTGGCATAATAACACAATTAGTCCTCAACTTTTAACTTTTTAACTTGGTCTTAATTTAAAAAATAACCTTTAACATTTTAAAATGTCATCAATTTAGTCCCTTTTCTTCTCCCCACACAATCCAAGATGCTCAAAGCAATAATATCAATTTTAGCAGCTGCAATGCCATAATCAATTTTAGCAACAGAGAAACTCGAGAAAGCTATGTGAGGATCATTTCATTATCTAAGTCTAGATCCTCAAGGGTCAAGGCAAAGTTATCAATTTTAGCATCTGCAATTTTAGTCATCTCCAGGAATTCAAATCTCGGAACGATGTCGAGATCGCGGCCGGTATATTGCGGTATCGCCGTCGGCCGAAACAGTTTTTGGCGAAAATCACGGTAATAATTCGATTCACACCTATCGCTGCGGATTACGGCCGCAATCAAGGCTGTAACGGTCAAAAACAGCGATAACGGGGCGTTATATAATATTCAGTGAAGAAAATGAAAACAGAGACTGAAACAGAACATGGCGCGGCGAGGAAGAAGAAGAAGAACGGGCGTATAAAATTTTGGGAAAATTAGGTAAATTAAATGGTCTGACATTGATCTTTTTAAAGTTCTCAGTTTGGCCTCAACATTTTAACCCTTATTCAAATTGATCCCTTAAACTTTTAAAACTTCTTGATTAAGCCTTTAAATTTTTATTTTATCTCAATTAAGTCCTTAAAGATTTAATTTTTTGTTCCATCTAGTCCTTAAACATTATATTAATTTTATTTTCCTTTTACTTAATAATAAAATTAGAGTATATATTGAATATAAGTATTGGAAAAGAAAATCAAATAAACGAGAATAAAGACTTATATTTAATGTGGTATAATTGTTTATTAATAATATTATAATTATTTAGTTTTTTATAATATGTTTATTATTAATTTTTATAATATGTTTACTTAATTTTTATCATTTATTAATATTATTAATTATTTTTATTATACTATTATTTTTTTATTTTTTGCTTAGGTCTATTCATATGTTTAGCCATTTTATTGGTGCATATTGTTTATTTAGACATATTCATATGATTTTATTATCTAAACTAAACTAAATAAAATCACAATACAATCTAGAATTCTTTAAACAAAATCACTTTCACTTTCAAATTCATGTTAATAAAAGTTCATAAGTGTTAAAAAATGCTCTAAAAATCATTAAAATTGATGTGTTATAATTGTAATTAATATGTTTTACATTAAGTTGTGCAAGTTTTAAAAAAATTCACGACCGCGATACCGGCAGTGACCGCAATAGCCTTCGTTATGTCCGCAACCGCGATAACCGTGACGCGACCGAAAACGCGACCGCGAACGGGATTTAAATCCCCGGTCATCTCTTTCAAGGCTGTCGAACCCCTCAACTCTCATAGTTGGCTTGTTACCAAAATTTGCCAGAACACAGTTCCATTTCCTTGAACAAGACGATGGAGATGACAATGACAAGCCTAAAAGAGGCAGAATTAGAGATAGTAGTGAAAGTAGAGTGGTAATTTTCTCATCCTCAAATCGAACGTCATGTGTTAATGGGTTAGCTGCTCCGGCAATCCATAAAAAATAGGGGTGGCGACACTAAATTTGAATAATTTTATTCCACTCCACAACCACCCTATTATATTCTAAAACCAATAAGTATATGGATGCAGCTTCGTGCTTTTGGGTTTCGGGCAGACCATAACTGACATTGGAATGAAGCTACACATCTCCTCATGATTGCTTCCAATCACATTTTTATTCGATTGCACATTGCTTCATCTTTTTTATTTCACCAGCTTTTTAACCAAACAACATGGTTACGATCTCCTGAGCAAAGCTATGGGTTGACTTATAAAAAAAGCCCAAATCTGTCATTGACGAGCCTGCGTTGGCCTCCTTCTCGTCCTCATTCATGGTGATGGAGAGAAAAAATGGACTAAATTGATACGATTTTAAAATGTTAAGGGTTGTTTTTTTTAAGAAATAAGGGAAAAGAAGACATTGGAAATCAGACCAAGATTCGTGTAATAATGGAGTTCAAGTGTGGGTTTTTGTTGATGTTGGAATAGAGGGTGGTGGAATAATTTCAGACACGATTCAAGGGCGAAATGATGGCCCATATTCTTTAACTAACTTATGGGCCTTAGAAAGAGCCCTAATGGAATCGTGAAGAGGCTTTTGGAGCCCAGAGGTGGAACCTTAAAAGCCTATCTAGGTTCATTTTGCTACTCATCTTCTTTCTTCCCCTTTTTCGTTTTTCTGCTCAATCTTCTTCTCCAATCTCTGTTTCCCCCCCCCCCTCAAATTTAGGGTTAATAAACAAAATTTGCGTTTTTTCATATCAGATTTAAAAGGGTCAGTCAAGAAGTAAGACAGCCAAACGTGCTACATCAGCCTTCCATTATTTGGATAATAACCTTTAACGGTTGAGTGACCGATTTATTATAAAACGATAACGTTATTGACTGTCATTACTGTTAAAATTTCAATGCTGAAAATTAAAACTTACTCATACTTTAATTATCATTTATGTAGTTTACTCTAAACAATAAAGGCATAAAATTAAAAAAATATCCTCAACGCTTGGCTGAATAGTCACTTTGGCCTTTTTTGGAGCAATTCAACCATCAATGTTTCATTTATGTCAAAATGGTCCCCTGCGGATGAAAATTGTTAGAAAACTGTCTGTAAACAGTTTAAAAATGACTTGACAGAATGATAAGTCAACATAAAAAATTATTTTATATTTTATATAATTTTACAAAATTATTTTTTGACTGATGTAATATTTTTTCAAGTCAATACATTTGTTTATATGATACAACCATGTCAGCGTGCACTGCCATATAGGTTTGTCACGTTATTTCAATCCATTTATCGTCAGTTGACTGTCAGTTTTCATCCACAGATGAGCCATTTTGACTCAAAATAAAACGTTAAAGGTTGAATTGCTCCAAACAAAAAAATAACCAAAGCGACTATTCAGTCAAACGTTAGAGACAATTTTTTAACTTTATGCAAAAAAAAAAATATTATATGCAACTTCTTATCTTTGCATAAGAAAAGTAACCACTCTTCATTACACTTTTTTTTTTCTTATCAAAGAATATTTTGAAGAAAGTTATACAATGCTGTTAAACTTATTAGATGACATTATTCATTTGCCTCTTTCATTTTTTAAGCTGTGACGTCAGAAATATCAATTCTTATTAGACGACAAGATTAGGATTCAGTCCATTTTTTTTAAATATTATCGACGTTAACTTTTTTCCCGGTACCGTTACTAGCTGAGAAGGAATTATATCTAGGGAGAAAGTCTATCAGATTCCACTGGCCTGAAAAAATAAAGCCTAATTAGGAGACTGAAATGTTAAATTTTAAAAATATAATGGTATATTAAATATTTAAATTAAAAATTTAAGGGATAAAAATTTAACTTGTCTAATATTTAAATTTATAAAGACATAAATTATTATTAAATAAAATATTTGAAGGCACATTCTCATCATTCTTTAGTTTAGTTTATACTTAATTAAATATTTAATAAATTATTATATTTTTAATTTAAATACTTATTTTTACAGGAATCAAATTAATATTAAACTAAAACTTATAACAATATAATTTATAACAAAAGCACAAGCCCCTTTAGGCTCAAGGAAGCTTGGTCCCTGATAATAGCAATATGATTTTAACTTTGATGAATAAGGGACTTAACCACTGTATCTTATGTAATTCGAAACATCAATGTTTTATGGTATAAAATTTGTTGTTTTATTATATCTCATATTTTTTTCTTTTGTTTCTATTTTTTAAGAATAATTTTATTTTTGACATGTTTTTCTCTTTTTTTGGCATATTTATGTCTTTTTTAATGGTGTTTGACTGTTATTTTTATTTTTTATTTCTCAGGATTAAATTTGACGCTGTCGCAACTTATCAAGATGGCATTTATTTATTATCTTGCTGATTTTTCATACTTTGAATTATCAGGCTGGATTTGAATACGCGTTCACAATTACCGTTTCTTGTTCAAGATTGAGTTGTGATAACGATCATTTTGTCAACGTGCCGCAAGGGGTATATGATTGGGTTTTTAACCTTTTCATGTATGGTCCTTGTATGAACTCAAGTGGTTAGTTTTTATTATAGGAAAATGTCGAGATTAAGTGTTTAGTTTACTGTTATGATTGTAAATCATCATTTTCATGTATAGTCCTTGTATAATATCAAGTGACTAGTTTTTGTGATAAAAATATTAAGATTAAGTGTTTAATTTACGCTTATGGTTGTAAATCATCATTGCCTTTTTAATATTTTTTAATAAAGCGGTTTTATAAAAATTATAGAACTTACTGTTTTATTTATTTTTAAGATAATTATTTCAGAACCTAGTAGTAGAAAAAATATACCATAAATATGATTGTGTTGTTGTTATAGATGTCTTTTAATTACATTTTTATTAGGATTTATATCCAATACACTGGTAATGAAAATTTTGTTTCTACAATCATTTTAGTTTTAGGGTTTAGGGATTTTATTTATTGTTTATGGGTTTTAGTGGAAGAGTTTTGAATTTAAGTGGTGTGGTTAGAATTTAAGATTTACGGTTAAAATTTAGGGTGTATAGATTAAACCTAAATCCTTAACTATATTATCCTAAAAACTAAACCCTATCATCTAAACTTAAATTCTAACCATAAACCTTAAATTCTAAATCTTTACACTTAAGCCCTAAACAGAATCCCTAAATACTAAAACTAAGACACTTGCAGAAATTTTACATTTTTACTGTCAGTGCATGATATATATATTTTTTATTATATTGTAAAATTAAAAATTTTACAAATCCATCCGAAACCAAAAAATTTTAGTCGTATTAGTTGTCCAAAACTTCAGTAAGTGTATAAATATTCAAAATTAAATGTATTCTTTGATGAGACGAAACAACATCCAATCAATTTTAAAAGAATCAGAACCTAAAAGAATAAATAAAACGGAAAAGCGAAAACCTTTTAAATCAACTTTTTCAAATAATGAATTAATGGAACAATGTTAGAATTATTTGTATCGAAATTCTTCAAAAAAAATTGGATTCTTAATTATATCATCTTTTGCCAACACGTAATCTATTGGTACGTGGTAGAGAGGTCAGGAGTTAGATTTTTTTAAGTATAATTATTTGATATTTGATTTGTTAATCAATTAATTGGTTTAGATATTATAAAGATTTATTATGATATCACAATTAAATTTTGATAACATAAAAGAATATACTATAATTCTTTTCAGTTTATGTAACAATTGAAGAAATTTAAAGAAGAGAGTAAGCACATTTGGCACAAGCTGCTCATCTTTATTCTCATATATTATCGTAGGTCATAGGTTCGAGATCAACTAGGAGTACTTCTCTTCTTTCCCCTAGAGTCCCTCTTCTTTAATACACATGTCATGTAAACTTTAGTTGTTTTAAGGGTTAGGTTTGAAGTTTAGGGGTTTAGGTTGTACAGTTTAAAATTTAAAGTTAAGGTATAAGGTTTGTGTATCAAAATTTTACCCTTAAAATAATAGTACTATAATTCATTTTTTATTGTAACATCACGAGGGCGTGAGTTTAAATGTGTTTAAGCCTCTATTATCTTTTGATTTATGAATTTTACTGTAATCACCCAAATCCGTCCGGCGCTCTCTTTTATTCGGGTTTTAAAATTTCTTCTTTAATTGTTTTAATTTTGTTTGGAAAAAGCCCGCCCGATTTGGAAATTAAAATATAGAGTCGCCACTGATCATTTTTAAAAAATGGTACACTGGACACCAAAATAAAACCAGAGATAAAAAATTTTCGGGTCCGGGAGTCGGTTACGGATGGGGAAGGATTAGCACCCCTACACCGCCCAAAATTGGTACCTAGTCGATTATTTAATGTCTTGGTATTGGAAATTCCGAATTCAAATAAAATTTAAAATACGATTTTTAAATACCAAAAATATTAAAAGAACCGCATCCCTTAGCACCAGGGACACGACCTCCCGTTTTTAAAAAATCCGAGGAAACCACATCCATCTACGCTCGGGGCATGATTTCTCGAAGTTTAAAGTTTAAAATCCAAAATTATTATTTTTAATTAATTAATTATTATTTTTATTTAAAAAACATACATGATGCAAAATTATAAGATAATAAGATATATATAGATACTTAAGAATATAATACTTAAGGTAAAATATAATTAATATTTATATTTACCAAAAATATACCTATATATATTGTTAATAATTTATATATATATACAAAAATGAATATTTATTATTATTTATATATATACTTAGAAATACAATGTTTCAGATAAAATATATTTGATATTATTATTTTTAAAAATATACCTATACATGTAGTTAGTAGTTTTTATATATGTATGTATATTACAAAAATAAATATTTATGATTATTTTATATATATTGTAATTAAACCGAAATGCTATACATTATTTTACAAATATTCGTAAAAACTTATATATATATATATATATGATATATAAATAACTATATATATAAAAGGGTATACATAAAAAAGTGAATCATAAGTAAAAAAATATATATACATATATCTTACATATGATATTAATATATAATATGTAAAATAAACTATTTTTTGTAAGATTTCTTTTGAATATATAGGTGTGATTACATAATATATGTTCATATTTTTCTTAACCTTTTAACAAGGTACTCACTTTGCACACATGTGTACTTGGACTCGAGTCTTTTAAGATGAGTGTCATCGTCTTTACTATTGAAGTCACTTGTTTTGTTTATTTTTTTAAATACATGTTGTTTAATTAATTGTATTTATATTTTTCATTTCTTCAATCATATAGTATTTAAAAATTAAGTTTGGATATACACATTACGCTTTTAAAGAATGAATGTAAATTCAAATTTAAAAATAATATGTTAAAAGTGACCATCACAAATCTTAAGCATAGACGGCAAAAACAGATGTGAACTATACCAAAAATAACCAAATAATAAAAATCATTGGAGACGTGCAAATGGTGGTGGCTTGGCTAGGCCTGTTAGTGGACGGTGGTATCTGATGGAACATCGGCCTACCTCCCGGTACAACTACCTGTGCCTTCCTTCACCAATACGCAAGGGAGCTCCGCCGGCTTACACACGACGGGGTCCTGCCTATAGCGACTTTGGCCAACCACTCCGGTATACTCAACAACTTATGATAATCAATATCCCACTTTAATACTATCACATTCAATCTCATTTTCCTCTTCTTACCCTTTACTTCACATTGCCTTTTATTGTTGCCTAAAATGTTAATTTACCTGACATTTCCTTCGTATCTCTTTATGTTAGGGGGTGAACCTATAAAATTTTAGGGGAGGCGAACTTATAAAATTTTAGGGGCAAAAATAGATTTTCATTAGAAAATACATGAAAAAAATTCTATTTTTTTTAAATCATATAAAAATTTTAAATTTTTAGGGGGTGACCGCCCAGCTCCCCTCTAGGTCCATCCTGCTTATTTTAGTTTAACATACTACTCAACTTGCAAGTTATTGTTCATTTTGACTCGTAAATCGAAATATTTCACAAATTTATCTCATAAAAGGGGTCTCAAAAGTACAAGTTTAAATCTTTTATATGTTTGTCATAATGAATTCTTTGAGTTTTTGCAATGTGAGTTAGAGAACTATCAATGTACGCATGGAAATGAATGGAACGAAGTATATGGTCCCAATTCTAAAGGCTAGAAGCCACTCAATTTGGAGATTTTCCGAAAGGTATATCGGTCATCGTGTCCACATGATCAGCCAAGCAAAGTGAACTTTCAGGTGGCCTACAAAGGAAACCTGTGGAAAAGGTAACACCACCATTGGAATTGAAGTAGTACACACCTGGGATGGCTTTCTCTTCACAGTGACCTGTGAGGATTGAAGCTGAAAACACAAGTGGGGAACATGAAAAAACAGGCAACAAATTCACATGTATAAGACAGTGATACAACATGACATGAGATAGGGTTTTTGTTAGATTAGAAACTCAAGCAGCCTAATCCAACTGATATATATATAGGAAAAAACTTTGATACACAGGTCGTGTAAATTTTAGTTTACACGTATCTTTTAGTTTTAGGGTTAAGATTTTAGTTTAGGGTTTAAGGTTTAGGGGTTTAGGTTGTAGGGTTTAGAATTTAAGGTTAGTGTTTAGAATTTATTGTACAAGGTTTAGGGTTTAGTTTTTTAGGGTTAGGGTTAGGAATTTAGGATTTAAGTTTTTATAGTGTAAAGCCTGTGTATCAAAATTTTACCCATATATATATATAGGAAAGTCAAAATATGGGATCTAAGAGGATAATACAGAGATAGTGGAATTAGAAAAGGCACTCATTTCTCTCAAGATCACTTTTAAAGACACAATGGCATTACCACTAGGAAGGGTGAGTCTGTGGGGTGTGGGGCATGTACAACTACAGTAAGGACCTTAGCTTTACCTATATCAACATCATATCATTACAACTTCATTTAATCTAGTCCACTTGTTTCTTTTATTCTTATTTATATCTCAATCTCAGGTACCCCAACCTTGATAAAAAAAAAATTGAATACCATTGGTCATATATTGCACAGTTTTGGACTTTGTCCAGGCAATCATCTCACACCACATTCATTTCCGATTTGCAACTAATATCAACTAGAAAAATCATCTCCTTACGCATGATGTATAGACAATGACTTCTAATCGAAACAGACAATTAGTCCTTTTGGTAAATGATGGCAGCAAGTCCCTATTGGATTAAAATTCAATAAAAGTTGGCACATATGTATAATGTACGTTGCTATTATAAAGTTTAACACGTAATTAAGTGGTCAATTATGTTACACGTGTTATAGGTACTAAATTGTCATGGAATTAAAAGTTTAGATACCATAAGTTAGATTTATAACTCAATGAGGGGCAGAGTTGTAAATATTAATAAACTGTTTTAATTCAGTTTATATAAAGGGTAGTGGTCCCCGAGATATAGGTTAACTTGCATATCTCTTTTCCCCGTCTGAGAGTTGTGTGGCAAGAGGTAATCTATCATCTCGGAAGATCAAACCCTCTCTGGAAAATCTCCATCGATGGATTCAGGTACGCTTCCGCAAATCTAGTTTTTTTATTCTTAATGATTTGACATACATATAGATCTTGGGTTTATATTCGTATCGAATATATATTTTGGTTTCTAGCAAGTGGCATCAGAGACAGGTTTGTCGAATCATTGAGATCGTAATTTTCCTTTCCATCGTTATTTGCCGATTTGAAATTCATAGTTTGTGTATTCATGGTGATCTGTGTTTTGTCGATGGATTCATATATTCCTCGATTGCGTAATTAAATCGGCAATTAGAATTTTTTTTTGCATGTTTTACTTTGCGGCAACCTTTGCAATAACCCTAAAATTTACATATTCAATTTCGATTGAATTAGGGTTTTAATGCTCATGGAAATTATGTTTTGCTTTCCTTTTGGAATTTAGCATCATTACGTTTCTGTACAATTTCTATATAATTACGTTTGAAGCCATGATTATGTTTAGAAATCAAAGTAATTTTGATTCTGTATTGTTGCTTTGATTTAGGTTATTAAATTATTTCTAGAATATAATTATGACCTTAATTTTTGTATTGTTTTTGCTTTATCAATCGCATACTTAGGTTACAGTTAGAAAAATATATTATATATATATTTAATTCGGTTGGATCAAAATTTTAGTTTTGATTATTAGGTATAAAGATAAATATTTAGAAACATATAAATTCATGTTTTGGCTATGTCTAATATTTTAGTGGGTTAATTGAACCACAATGTCACCAAAGTGACCGCTTCTACGTAGATTAACTTATTTAAAATATTAAGATGTTTGTGTTTTTGTAATTCATGCGTTTATTAATTGGCCCAAAGGAAAATTAATATTTGGCCGAATTTCAAATAACACCCGTTGTGATAAATGTGTGACAATTATAAGGTAATTTATGTGTGCAATACGTTAGTCCAAAGATTAACCTGTTGTTCGACATAGTTTATTGTCAATGTTTGATTACTACAACAAGAGTACCGCTTACAGTTAATATTACTGTCCAAAGACTTGATATTAATGTTGTGTTTGGTATCTTGAGGGGAATTAGTCATTATTTTGAATTTATATGTTTACTTATGAATTATTGGTGTGAGCATATTTATTTATTTATTATTCTTTTGTTCTATATTTAGCTAGTTCTTCTGCTGCCACAATATCTGCTAATGTCAATTCTATACCCATGCTTAATGGGAAGAATTTCAAGGAATGGAAAAGGCACTTACTGATAGTGCTTGGCTGTATGGACATAGACCTTGCGTTAAGGGAAGAACAACTTGCACCTCTCACTGCGGCAAGCACCCCTGATGCAAAAAGGGATTTTGAGAGGTGGGAACGTTCTAATCGCATAAGTCTGATGATCATGAAACATAGCATTTCAGAAACCTTTAGGGGTGCAAAATCTGAGGAAATTATTCAGGCTAAGGATTTCCTTGACAATATTGAGCAACGTTTTGTTAAAAACAATAAGGTTGAGATGACATCACTTCTGAATTCTTTGATGTCTATGAAGTACAAGGGTCAAGGAAATATAAGGGAGTATATTATGGAAATATCTCATATTGCTTCAAAACTTAAGGCACTTAAGATCGAGTTTTCTGATGATTTACTCGTCCTTATGGTTTTGGTATATCTTCCTGCACAGTTTAACCAATTTAAAATTAGTTATAACTGTCAAAGGGAGAAGTGGGCTCTAAATGAGCTCATTTCTCATTGTGTTCAAGAGGAAGAAAGGTTGAAGCGTGAGAAAACTGAAAGTGCTCATTTGTCTAGTGCCTCTAAAGACAAGGGCAAGAAAAGAAAATATCAGAATGAAGCTGCTAAGGGTCCAGCTCAAAAGAAACAAGAGAATGTTCCAAATAATTGTTTCTTTTGTGACAAGCCTGGACACATGAAGAAAGATTGTACCAAATATCACGCATGGCGTGCAAAGAAAGGTATGAATCTTACTTTGGTCTGTTCTGAGGTTAATTTAGCTTCAGTACCTAGAAACACTTGGTGGTTAGATTCTGGTGCTACTACTCGCATAAATGTTTCTATGCAGGGTTGCCTGAGCTACCAAAAGCCAAGTGATGGTGAAACAAACATCTTTGTGGGCGATGGAAAATCGGTGGAAGTGGAAGCAATTAGGCATTTTAGGTTGTTATTAGGAACTGGTTTTTATTTGGATTTGAAAGACACTTTTGTTGTTCCGTCTTTTAGGCGAAATTTAGTTTCAGTTTCTTTGTTGGACAAATTTGGTTATTATTGTTCATTTGGAAACAATCAGTTTACTTTGTCTTTAAATTCAAGTATTGTTGGAACTGGTTATTTAAATGCTTATGACAACCTTTATTTGTTAGATACAATTGCATCCTATAATGAAACCTTGCATGTGGAATCACGTGGTACTAAGAGAAAATTAAATAAAGAAAATTTAGCATCATTATGGCATAAACGCTTAGGTCATATATCAAAGTGTAGGATTGAGCATCTTGTGTCTAATGGTATTTTAGAGTATCTTGACTTTACAGACTTTAATGTTTGTGTTGATTGCATCAAGGGAAAACAGACGAAAACTAAGAGATTAGGTGCCAATCGTTCTACAGACGTCTTAGAATTAATTCATACTGATATTTGTGGGCCATTCCCTACGGCATCTTGGAATGGTCAACAATATTTCATAAAATTCATAGACGATTACTCATGTTATAGGTACCTATATCTCATTCATGAAAAATCTCAGTCTTTGGACGTGTTCAAATCCTATAAAGCTAAAGTTGAGAATCAACTCAACAAAAGGATTAAAAAAGTTCGATCTGATCGTGGTGGTGAGTACTACGGTAGATATGATGGATCAGGTGAACAACGTTCAGGACCATTTGCAAAGTTTCTAGAGGAATGTGGTATTGTCCCACAGTACACCATGCCAGGATCACCTAGTATGAATGGTGTTGCTGAGAGACGTAATAAGACTCTTAAGGATATGGTAAGAAGTATGATTGCTCATTCTACCTTACCTGAGTCACTCTGGGGAGAAGCATTAAAGACAGCAGCGTACATTCTGAATAGAGTACCCACTAAAGCAGCTGAAAAGACACCTTATGAGCTTTGGGTGGGTAGAAAGCCCACTCTAAAGCATTTTCACATTTGGAGATGTCCAGCTGAGGCAAGGCCTTATAGGCCACTTGAAAAGAAATTGGACTCCAAAACAGTAAGCAGCTACTTTATTGGTTATTCTGAGCGATCTAGGGGCTATAAATTTTATGATCCCATAATTAAAAATATTTTTGAGATGAGAATTGCAATATTTTTTTAGGATGTTGAGTTTGGAGGGAGAAATAAGGTAAAAGACATTGTCTTTGAGGAGGAATTAAGTTTTAACTCAGTTCCTACTATCACAATTGATGATGTTCAAGTTTTTATACCGATCATCAATCAAGAAGTGAATCCGGAACCTCAACAAGACAATGTCGGACAGCTCCCTCTTATTCAGGATGAGGTAATTGCTCCAGAAGAACAAACTCAAGAGCCTCAAGAACAAGTGCCATTAAGGAGATCCACGAGAGAAAGGAGAAATGCTATTCCGGATGATTATATTGTATTTCTCCAAGAAAATAAGGATGATAATGGAATGATGGAAGATGATCCGATCAACTTTCATCAGACCATGCCAAGTATTAACTCCCAAAAGTGGATTGATGCCATGCAAGAAGAGTATAAATCCATGCAAGACAATAAAGTTTGGAAACTTGTCCTATTACCTGAAGGTGCAAAACCAATTGGTTGTAAATAGATTTTTAAAACAAAGAGGGATGAAAATGGTAATGTGGAGAGGTATAAGGCACGTCTTGTAGCTAAAGGTTATACTAAAAAAGAAGGCATTGATTTTTCAGAGACTTTCTCTCCAGTTTCATCGAAAGACTCATTTAGGACAAACATGTCACTTGTAGCTCATTTTGATCATGAGTTACATCAGATGGATGTTAAGAATACGTTTCTCAATGGAGATATTGGAGAAACAATTTATATGGTGCAACCAGAAAACTTTGAGTCGGGAGACCCAAAGAATATAGTTTGCAAATTAACAAAATCCATCTATGGGCTCAAACAAGCCTCTCGTCAATGGTATCACAAATTTCATCAAGTAATTGTCTCATTCGGTTTTGAGATGAATATTGTTGATGATTGCGTGTATCACAAGTTTAGTGGGAGTAAATACATATTTTTGGTTTTATATGTCAATGACATTTTGCTTGCCACGAATGATATAGGCTTACTGCACGAAACCAAGAGATTTCTATCTAAGCACTTTAAAATGAAAGATCTTGGGGACATTTCTTTTGTTTTAGGAATCTAGATACATCGAGATCAATCTCGGGGTATTCTTGGATTGTCACAAAAGAACTATATCGATAAAGTACTTAAAAGGTTTGACATACAAAATAGTAAACCAATAGACACCCCTGTCACTAAAGGAGACAAGTTTTGTCTTACCCAATGCCCTAAAAGTAATCTTGAAATTCAAGAAATGCATAAGATTCCTTATACATCAGCTATTGGGAGTCTAATGTATGCTCAGGTATGTACGCGTCCGGATATTGCGTACATTGTTGGGATGTTAGGCAGATACTCAAGCAACCCTGGTATGGACCATTGGAAAGCAGCCAATAGGGTTATGAGGTATCTTCAGAGAACAAAAGATTATATGCTCACATACAGGAAATCAGATCATTTGGAGGTCATAGGGTATACGGATTCTGATTTTACTGGGTGCCAAGATAGCAGAAAATTTACATCAGGCTATATTTATCTGTTAGCTGGTGGAGCTATATCCTGGAAAAGTGCCAAACAAACACTTGTAGCTTCCTCCACTATGGCAGCAGAATTTGTAGCATGCTACGAGGCATCAAATCATGGAATATGGCTGCGAAATTTTGTCACTGGGATACGTATTTTAGAGAATATAGAAAGACCACTTAAATTATTTTGTGACAATAAATCAGCAGTGTTGTATTCAAACAAAAATAGGAGCTCGTCTAAGTTAAAGCACATTGACATAAAGTTCCTAGTTGTGAAAGAAAGAGTACAAAGTGGACAAATATCCATAGAACACATTGGGGCAAACTCTATGATAGCGGATTCGCTCACAAAAGGTTTATCACCCAAGGTCTTTCATGAGCACACTACTCATATGGGTGTTACATCATTTGAGGATATTATTGTTTGAGTGGGAGTTTGTTATTTGTTCGCTTTATGTTTATGTTTATTTTCAGACATTTATGTATTTGGTTATTTTCTGGTCAGAAATAAAGTATTCAGTTTATTCACTCTTTTCTTATTTGGATAAGGATCTCACTTATGTTTAAAGAGGACCAGTTGGAAATAGGCATGTTCGGTTCACATTTACATGTAATTTCCATGCTACGCATCCATGATTGATCTATGTCATTTGATTATATTTGTATACGTGACCATTGATGGGTCCAGTCATGATTGATATGGCGAAGGCCGCTTTGATCCTTTATGGATATAATTGATGGACGAGATTGTTATAGAATACCTATTACATGATAGCAAATTTTTTGATCTCATAATGTTGTACATTTGTCAGGAAACATATGTTGCCCAAGTGGGAGATTGTTGGATTAAAATTCAATAAAAGTGGGTACATATGTATAATGTACGTTGCTATTATAAAGTTTAACATGTAATTAAGTGGCCAATTATGTTACACGTGTTATAGGCACTAAATTGTCATGGAATTAAAAGTGTAGATACCATAAGTTAGATTTATAACTCAATGAGGGGCAGAGTTGTAAATATTAATAAACTATTTTAATTCAGTTTATATAAAGGGTAGTGGTCCCCGAGATATAGGTTAACTTGCATATCTCTTTTCCCCGTCTGAGAGTTGTGTGGCAAGAGGTAATCTATCATCTCGGAAGATCAAACCTTATCTGGAAAATCTCCATCGATGGATTGAGGTACGCTTCCGCAAATCTAGTTTTTTTATTCTTAATGATTTGACATACATATAGATCTTGGGTTTATATTCGTATCGAATATATATTTTGGTTTCTAGCAAGTGGTATCAGAGACAGGTTTGTCGAATCATTGAGATCGTAATTTTCCTTTCCATCGTTATTTTTCGATTTGAAATTCATAGTTTGTGTATTCATGATGAGCTGTGTTTTGTCGATGGATTCATATATTCCTCGATTGCATAATTAAATCGGCAATTAGAAAATTTTGTTTGCATGTTTTACTTTGCAGTAACCTTTGCATAAACCCTAAAATTATGTTTTAATTCTCATGGAAATTATGGCATAAACGCTTAGGTCATATATCAAAGTGTAAGATTGAGCGTCTTGTGTCTAATGGTATTTTAGAGTCTCTTGACTTCACAGACTTTAATGTTTGTATTGATTGCATCAAGGGAAAATAGACCAAAACTAAGAGATTAGGTGCCACTCGTTCTACAGACGTCTTAGAATTAATTCATACTGATATTTGTGGGTCATTCCCTACGGCATCTTGGAATGGTCAACAATATTTCATAACATTCATAGACGATTACTCATGTTATGGGTACCTATATCTCATTCATGAAAAATCTCAGTCTTTGGACGTGTTCAAATCCTATAAAGCTGAAGTTGAGAATCAACTCAACAAAAGGATTAAAAAAGTTCGATCTGATCGTGGTGGTGAGTACTACGGTAGATATGATGGATCAAGTGAACAAAGTTCAGGACCATTTGCAAAGTTCCTAGAGGAATGTGGTATTGTCCCACAGTACACCATGCCAGGATCACCTAATATGAATGGTGTTGCTGAGAAACGTAATAGGACTCTTAAGGATATGGTAAAAAGTATGATTGCTCATTCTACCTTACCCGAGTCACTCTGGGGACAAGCATTAAAGACAGCAGCGTACATTACGAATAGAGTACCCACTAAAGCGGTGAAAAGACACCTTATGAGCTTTGGGTGGGAAGAAAGCCCACTCTAAAGTATTTTCACATTTGGGGATGTCTAACTGAGGCAAGGCCTTATAGGCCACTTGAAAAGAAATTGGACTCCAAAACAGTAAGCATCTACTTTATTGGTTATTCTGAGCGATCTAGGGTCTATAAATTTTATAATCCCATAATTAAAAATATTTTTGAGACGGAATTGCAATATTTTTTGAGGAAGTTGAGTTTGGAAGGAGAAATAAGGTAAAGAGACATTGTCTTTGAGGAGGAATTAAGTTTTAACTCGGTTCCTACTATCACTTTTGGTGATGTTCAAGTTTTTATACCGATCATCAATCAAGAAGTGAATCGGAACCTTAACAAGACAATGTCGGACAGCTCCCTCTTATTTATTGGGATGAGGTAATTGTTCCAGAAGAACAAACTCAAGAACCTCAAGAACAAGTGCCATTAAGGAGATCCACGAGAGAAAGGAGAAATGCTATTCCGGATGATTATATTGTATTTCTCCAAGAAAATGAGGATGATAATGGAATAATGGAAGATGATCCGATCAACTTTCATCAGGCCATGCAAAGTATTAACTCTCAAAAGTGGATTGATGCCATGCAAGACAATAAAGTTTGGAAACTTGTCTCATTACCTGAAGGTGCAAAACCAATTGGTTGTAAATAGATTTTTAAAACCAAGAGGGATGCAAATGGTAATGTGAAAAAGGTATAAGGCACATCTTGTAGCTAAAGGTTATACTAAAAAAGAATGCATTGATTTTTCAGAGACTTTCTCTCCAGTTTCATCGAAAGACTCATTTAGGACAATCATGGCACTTGTAGCTAATTTTGATCTTGAGTTACATCAGATGGGTGTTAAAATGCGTTTCTCAATGGAGATATTGGAGAAACAATTTATATGGTGCAACCAGAAAACTTTGAGTCAAGAGACCCAAAGAATATAGTTTGCAAATTAACAAAATCCATCTATGGACTCAAACAAGCCTCTCGTCAATGGTATCACAAATTTCATCAAGTAATTGTCTCGTTCGGTTTTGAGATGAATATTGTTGATGATTGCGTGTATCACAAGTTTAGTGTGAGTAAATACATATTTTTGGTTTTATATGTCAATGACATTTTGCTTGCCACGAATGATATAGGCTTCTTGAACGAAACCAAGAGATTTCTATCTAAGCACTTTAAAATGAAAGATCTTGGGGACATTTCTTTTTGTTTTAGGAATCTAGATACATCGAGATCAATCTTGAGGTATTATTTGATTGTCACAAAAGAACTATATCGATAAAGTACTTAAAAGGTTTGGCATACAAAATAGTAAACCAATAGACACCCTGTCACTAAAGGAGACAAGTTTTGTCTTACCCAATGCCCTAAAAGTAATCTTGAAATTCAAGAAATGCATAAGATTCCTTATACATCAGCTATTGGGAGTCTAATGTATGCTTTCGGGTATGTACGCGTCCGGATATTGCGTACATTGTTGGGATGTTAGGCAGATACTCAAGCAACCTGGTATGGACCATTGGAAAGCAGCCAAGAGGGTTATGAGGTATCTTGAGAGAACAAAAGATTATATGCTCACATACAGAAATCAGATCATTTGGAGGTCATAGGGAATACGGATTCTGATTTTCTTTGGGTGCCAAGATAGTAGAAAATTTACATCAGGCTATATTTATACGTTGTTGGTGGAGCTATATCTGGAAAAGTGCCAAACAAACACTTGTAGCTTCCTCCACTATGGCGTGAGAATTTGTAGCATGCTACGAGGCATCAAATCATGGAATATGGCTGCGAAATTTTGTCACTGGGATACGTATTTTAGAGAATATAGAAAGACCACTTAAATTATTTTGTGACAATAAATCAGCAGTGTTGTATTCCAACAACAATAGGAGCTCGTCTAAGTCAAAGCACATTGACATAAAGTTTCTAGTTGTGAAAGAAAGAGTGCAAAGTGAACAAATATCCATAGAACACATTGGGACAAACTCTATGATAGCGGATTCGCTCACAAAAGGTTTATCACCCAAGGTTTTTCATGAGCACACTGCTCATATGGGTGTTACATCATTTGAGGATATTATTGTTTGAGTGGGAGTTTGTTATTTGTTCACTTTATGTTTATGTTTATTTTCAGACATTTATGTATTTGGTTATTTTTCGATCGTAAATAAAGTATTCAGTTTATTCACTCTTTTCTTATTTGGATAAGGACCTCACTTATGTTTAAAGATGACCGGTTGGAAATAGGCATGTTCGGTTCACATTTACATGTAATTCCCATGCTACGCATCCATGATTGATCTATGTCATTTGATTATATTTGTATACGTGACCATTGATGGGTCCAGTCATGATTGATATGGCGAAGGCCGCTTTGATCCTTTATGGATATAATTGATGGACGAGATTGTTATAGAATACCTATTACATGATAGCAAATTTTTTGATCTCATAATGTTGTACATTTGTCAGGAAACATATGTTGCCCAAGTGGGAGATTGTTGGATTAAAATTCAATAAAAGTGGGTACATATGTATAATGTACGTTGCTATTATAAAGTTTAACATGTAATTAAGTGGCCAATTATGTTACACGTGTTATAGGCACTAAATTGTCATGGAATTAAAAGTGTAGATACCATAAGTTAGATTTATAACTCAATGAGGGGCAGAGTTGTAAATATTAATAAACTATTTTAATTCAGTTTATATAAAGGGTAGTGGTCCCCGAGATATAGGTTAACTTGCATATCTCTTTTCCCCGTCTGAGAGTTGTGTGGCAAGAGGTAATCTATCATCTCGGAAGATCAAACCTTATCTGGAAAATCTCCATCGATGGATTGAGGTACGCTTCCGCAAATCTAGTTTTTTTATTCTTAATGATTTGACATACATATAGATCTTGGGTTTATATTCGTATCGAATATATATTTTGGTTTCTAGCAAGTGGTATCGAGATGGTTTGTCGAATCATTGAGATCGTAATTTTCCTTTCCATCGTTATTTTTCGATTTGAAATTCATAGTTTGTGTATTCATGATGAGCTGTGTTTTGTCGATGGATTCATATATTCCTCGATTGCATAATTAAATCGGCAATTAGAAAATTTTGTTTGCATGTTTTACTTTGCAGTAACCTTTGCATAAACCCTAAAATTATGTTTTAATTCTCATGGAAATTATGGCATAAACGCTTAGGTCATATATCAAAGTGTAAGATTGAGCGTCTTGTGTCTAATGGTATTTTAGAGTCTCTTGACTTCACAGACTTTAATGTTTGTATTGATTGCATCAAGGGAAAATAGACCAAAACTAAGAGATTAGGTGCCACTCGTTCTACAGACGTCTTAGAATTAATTCATACTGATATTTGTGGGTCATTCCCTACGGCATCTTGGAATGGTCAACAATATTTCATAACATTCATAGGCGATTACTCATGTTATGGGTACCTATATCTCATTCATGAAAATCTCGGTCTTTGGGCGTGTTCAAATCCTATAAAGTGAAGTTGAGAATCAACTCAACAAAAGGATTAAAAAAGTTCGATCTGATCGTGGTGGTGAGTACTACGGTAGATATGATGGATCAAGTGAACAAAGTTCAGGACCATTTGCAAAGTTCCTAGAGGAATGTGGTATTGTCCCACAGTACACCATGCCAGGATCACCTAATATGAATGGTGTTGCTGAGAAACGTAATAGGACTCTTAAGGATATGGTAAAAAGTATGATTGCTCATTCTACCTTACCCGAGTCACTCTGGGGACAAGCATTAAAGACAGCAGCGTACATTCTGAATAGAGTACCCACTAAAGCAGCTGAAAAGACACCTTATGAGCTTTGGGTGGGAAGAAAGCCCACTCTAAAGTATTTTCACATTTGGGGATGTCTAACTGAGGCAAGGCCTTATAGGCCACTTGAAAAGAAATTGGACTCCAAAACAGTAAGCATCTACTTTATTGGTTATTCTGAGCGATCTAGGGTCTATAAATTTTATAATCCCATAATTAAGAATATTTTTGAGACGGGAATTGCAATATTTTTTGAGGAAGTTGAGTTTGGAAGGAGAAATAAGGTAAGAGACATTGTCTTTGAGGAGGAATTAAGTTTTAACTCAGTTCCTACTATCACTTTTGGTGATGTTCAAGTTTTTATACCGATCATCAATCAAGAAGTGAATCCGGAACCTTAACAAGACAATGTCGGACAGCTCCCTCTTATTCAGGATGAGGTAATTGTTCCAGAAGAACAAACTCAAGAACCTCAAGAACAAGTGCCATTAAGGAGATCCACGAGAGAAAGGAGAAATGCTATTCCGGATGATTATATTGTATTTCTCCAAGAAAATGAGGATGATAATGGAATAATGGAAGATGATCCGATCAACTTTCATCAGGCCATGCAAAGTATTAACTCTCAAAAGTGGATTGATGCCATGCAAGACAATAAAGTTTGGAAACTTGTCTCATTACCTGAAGGTGCAAAACCAATTGGTTGTAAATAGATTTTTAAAACCAAGAGGGATGCAAATGGTAATGTGAAAAAGGTATAAGGCACATCTTGTAGCTAAAGGTTATACTAAAAAAGAATGCATTGATTTTTCAGAGACTTTCTCTCCAGTTTCATCGAAAGACTCATTTAGGACAATCATGGCACTTGTAGCTAATTTTGATCTTGAGTTACATCAGATGGGTGTTAAAATGCGTTTCTCAATGGAGATATTGGAGAAACAATTTATATGGTGCAACCAGAAAACTTTGAGTCAAGAGACCCAAAGAATATAGTTTGCAAATTAACAAAATCCATCTATGGACTCAAACAAGCCTCTCGTCAATGGTATCACAAATTTCATCAAGTAATTGTCTCGTTCGGTTTTGAGATGAATATTGTTGATGATTGCGTGTATCACAAGTTTAGTGTGAGTAAGTACATATTTTTGGTTTTATATGTCGATGACATTTTGCTTGCCACGAATGATATAGGCTTACTGAACGAAACCAAGAGATTTCTATCTAAGCACTTTGAAATGAAAGATCTTGGAGACGCTTCTTTTGTTTTAGGAATCCAGATACATCGAGATCGATCTTGAGGTATTATTTGATTGTCACAAAAGAACTATATCGATAAAGTACTTAAAAGGTTTGGCATGCAAAATAGTAAACCAATAGACACCCCTGTCACTAAAGGAGACAAGTTTTGTCTTGCCCAATGCCCTAAAAGTAATCTTGAAATTCAAGAAATGCATAAGATTCCTTATACATCAGCTATTGGGAGTCTAATGTATCTTTCTCGGTATGTACGCGTCAGGATATTGCGTACATTGTTGGGATGTTAGGCGGATACTCAAGCAACCTGGTATGGACCATTGGAAAGCGACCAAGAGGGTTATGAGGTATCTTGAGAGAACAAAAGATTATATGCTCACATACAGAAATCGGATCATTTGGAGGTCATAGGGAATACGAATTGATTTTCTTTGGGTGCCAAGATAGTAGAAAATCTACATCGGGCTATATTTATCTCATTATTTGGTGGAGCTATATCTGGAAAAGTGCCAAACAAACACTTCTAGCTTCCTCCACTATGGCGTGAGAATTTGTAGCATGCTACGAGGCATCAAATCATGGAATATGGCTGCGAATTTTTTTTTTGGGGCTGCGTATTTTGGAGAATATAGAAAGACCACTTAAATTATTTTGTGACAATAAATCAGCAGTGTTGTATTCCAACAACAATAGGAGCTCGTCTAAGTCAAAGCACATTGACATAAAGTTTCTAGTTGTGAAAGAAAGAGTGCAAAGTGAACAAATATCCATAGAACACATTGGGACAAACTCTATGATAGCGGATTAAGCTCACAAAAGGTTTATCACCCAAGGTTTTTCATGAGCACACTTTGCTTTCATATGGGTGTTACATCATTTGAGGATATTATTGTTTGAGTGGGAGTTTGTTATTTGTTCACTTTATGTTTATGTTTATTTTCAGACATTTATGTATTTGGTTATTTTCTGATCAGAAATAAAGTATTCAGTTTATTCACTCTTTTCTTATTTGGATAAGGACCTCACTTATGTTTAAAGATGACCGGTTGGAAATAGGCATGTTCGGTTCACATTTACATGTAATTCCCATGCTACGCATCCATGATTGATCTATGTCATTTGATTATATTTGTATACGTGACCATTGATGGGTCCAGTCATGATTGATATGGCGAAGGCCGCTTTGATCCTTTATGGATATAATTGATGGACGAGATTGTTATAGAATACCTATTACATGATAGTAAATTTTTTGAGCTCATAAGGTTGTACATTTGTCAGGAAACATATGTTGCCCAAGTGGGAGATTGTTGGATTAAAATTCAATAAAAGTGGGCGTATATGTATAATGTACGTTGCTATTATAAAGTTTAACACGTAATTAAGTGACCAATTATGTTACACGTGTTATAGGTACTAAATTGTCATGGAATTAAAAGTGTAGATACCATAAGTTAGATTTATAACTCAATGAGGGGCAGAGTTGTAAATATTAATAAACTGTTTTAATTCAGTTTATATAAAGGGTAGTGGTCCCCGAGATATAGGTTAACTTGCATATCTCTTTTCCCCATCTGAGAGTTGTGTGGCAAGAGGTAATCTATCATCTCGGAAGATCAAACCCTCTCTGGAAAATCTCCATCGATGGATTCAGGTACGCTTCCGCAAATCTAGTTTTTTATTCTTAATGATTTGACATACATATAGATCTTGGGTTTATATTCGTATCGAATATATATTTTGGTTTCTAGCAGTCCCATGATAATAATTATAATTAAGAATTTCAAATGATCTTATTGGTGTTGTTTTGATGATAATGATCAGGTATATAATCCGGGATAACAGAAGGCAACCCAAAACAGGAAACTTAACAAGTGTGCAAACAAGTATTGATTCCTAATCTATCATGCTTTTCATTTTTGTTCTCAATTTTCCATTATCATTCATTATAATCAAGTGATCTTAGATAAGAACACACCTCCACCGGACCACTAGAATCCCCCCCTCTCTCTCTTCTTCAATCTATTTTCTTGTTATACATACTGTCAACATTGAAGATGTAGGAAGGAATGAGTAGTCTTTATCATAACGTCTAGACCTTTCTCTGAAGCTTGGACCACATATTTCTCTGTCTATATAAATGGCGCAATCCTCTACTATCTTTTATTCAAGAAATTCCTTATCAAAGTATTCTCAACCAGAGAGATCCCCCACCTCAGTTTAAAACACCAAATATATAATAATAAAAGTTGCCATGGTGTGATCTTACGTTCCGATTCCGTTTCTTACTTTATCTTCGGGCATTGCCACTTGTTTCTAATTCGGTTCTTGGTCCGTCATTGCAGGAAGAAGGACGACAGTTGAACACATGGGAAGGGTATGTGAATTGGAGGAATAGACCTGCCTTAAGAGACCAACACGGTGGCATGCTAGCAGCCTCCTTTGTTTTAGGTCAGTACTTGGTGTATAGCTTTACTTAAACTAGCACATTTATCTGTTACGCTTTTTATATGCTTCCGAGGTCATACTAAAGTAAACAACTTGGTTTGGTTGTTGCTAAAACAACAGTTTAGATATTGTAAATTCAGTAAACAGCTTGTCTAATCTTTGTTGTACCTTAGTGGTGGAGATACTGGAGAATCTAGCTTTCCTTGCCAATGCGAGCAACCTCGTGCTGTACCTTTCAAAGTTCATGCACTATTCTCCATCGAGCTCTGCAAACATTGTTACCGATTTCATGGGAACAGCCTTCCTCCTTGCTCTCCTTGGTGGCTTTTTATCCGATGCTTTCGTCACCACCTATCGACTCTATTTGACAAGTGCTGCAATAGAATTCGTGGTAAGAATCTAACAGTAAAGTACTCATATCTAACCTCCAAGGATCCTCCAAAAACATGTAAAAACATAAAAAAAAAATCCAACCATATCTGTGTTAGACACATACCTGTATCCAAAACTCACAGGAGTCTAACACAGTTCTCAGGTCCCGTTTTAGGCAGGGTGCAGAACATACTTGTGGAAATCACCATCTGCTCCATTAATCTAGAAGCATGTGTGACAATACTGCATCGTCTCTAGGCCCACCTGATGATGTCCCCACCTGCAATTAACACTATCAATTGGCTCAGCACAATATGGCTCCATCACCAAGACATAGCAAGCCTAACCAATAATGACACGTGAAAAAATGGGGTGGGGAAGGGGGGAAAGATTGAAAGTGTAAGTTTGGCCTGTACTAGCGTTGGACACTTATATTTCAAGGACACCAGTCTTGTTCCCACAAATGAAGCTGCCTTTCCCTTAGAGAAATCTGATTGGTGGAAGAGAAAAATTCCCAATCTATGAGTTCATTTCAATTGAATGCAGCCCATGTCCAACCATGTGATAACTTGATTAAGACCAGGTGTTATTGCAACTACTGTTTTAAAAAAATAACAGTAGTGTGACCAAAAGAACAGGATTCCCATGAAAACACCATTTACCATTGTTTTCAGTAATCTGATAGTAGGGACTTTTGTGTTTTCCCTTTTTCTCTGATGTTATTTACTTGGCTTCAACAGGGCCTATTAATACTCACAGTGCATGCTCGCATTCCTTCGTTGAAACCACCGGTTTGTGCTTTAGCAAGCACAGAAATTCCGTGCGAGAAAGCTGATGGCCATAAAGAAGCCATGTTATTTACCGGCCTTTATCTGATGGCACTAGGTGTTGGTGGAATAAAAGGTTCACTTCCCCCTCATGGAGCTGAGCAATTTGATGATACAACCCCACAAGGGAGAAAGCAGAGATCTTCGTTCTTCAATTACTTCGTTTTCTGCCTTTCTTGTGGAGGTTTAATCGCTGTAACATTTGTGGTATGGATTGAAGACAACAAAGGCTGGCAATGGGGTTTCGGTGTTGCTACTGCAGCGATACTGACTTCCATCCCGGTTTTCCTTCTTGGCTCTCCTATTTACAGAACAAAGATACCTGCAGGAAGCCCCATTACCACAATGTTTAAGGTAGAACTCGAACGAATAATTAAGTCTACAAAAGTACTTCAGGTTGCAAAGCTAGAGCTTGACCAATTGACATGTCCAACAGGTTTTAGTTGCAGCAGTGTACAACAATTGCAAGTCTAAGAATCCAAGTACTGCAGTCATGGGCATGGAGACAAGCTCATCACCCGATAGTACCAAAACCGATAAAGAAGAGAGCGATACCAAGGTGAAGGTCCCAAGTCAGACACTTACAGAAGATCTCAAGTTCCTAAATAAAGCAATCACGGTAAAACCGGTTAGCCCAATGTTACAGTGTTCGGTAAAGCAAGTAGAAGAGGTGAAGGTAGTGCTACGGATAATCCCAGTTTTTATGTGCACTATAATGCTGAACTGCTGCCTTGCTCAGCTCTCCACGTTTTCTGTCCAGCAAGCTGCCACCATGAACACCAAGATTGGTTCCTTAAGAGTTCCACCGGCTTCTCTACCTGTCTTCCCTGTCATCTTTGTGATGATCATTGCACCGACCTATAACCATGTCATCATTCCATTCGCCAGGAAAGTGACCAACACTGAAATGGGAATCACTCATCTCCAGAGAATAGGAACAGGGCTGATTCTATCTATCGTTGCAATGGCAATAGCAGCTCTAGTGGAAATAAAGAGGAAAAAAGTAGCAGTCGAGTCGGGGCTACTTGATTCTACCGAGCCTCTACCGATCACCTTCCTTTGGATAGCTCTCCAATACCTGTTTCTCGGATCAGCTGACCTCTTCACCTTAGCTGGAATGATGGAATTCTTCTTCACCGAGGCCCCGACAAGCATGAGATCCTTGGCCACATCCCTTTCTTGGGCTTCACTTTCCATGGGATACTATTTCAGTTCAGTCCTCATATCAGTAGTCAACAATATTACCAGCATCTTTCGACACACACCGTGGCTTTCCGGTAGCAACTTGAATCATTACCACCTAGAGAGGTTCTACTGGTTGATGTGCGTACTCAGCAGTCTAAATTTCCTCCATTACCTCTTCTGGGCAAACCGTTACAAGTACAGAACATGAAGCTCGGTCGATTGATCAAAGATTCGAACTTTGAAAATGTCTAGAGGCCTACTAGTTGCAGTCAACCAAATTCATCAGCTGTACAATCCCTATCATATGAGTTATTAATGCCATTAGACGGATATGTAAGTCACGTACAAATCAATGAGCTAATAAACGAGTAAATAATTTGCCATCACACATAACTTGTTAATATACAAACTTAATCTTGAACTAATTACCTCCAAACAAAAACGAAGCATTCGCGTACGATATTTGTGTCTAATACCGTATCGAACACGTATTTATATCTAACTGTCATCATGGAAATTATTATATTTTGTGTAATTAAAACATGGAAAGAAAAAGGCAATCTCAGTGATCTGAAGAAGCCATCTATGTTGAGTATCTGAAAATGGGAAAATATTGGAATGAATGGATTCTTCAAGTCAAACAAGAGTAATAAATTTGGTTGTGGTCCTGCATTGTCAATGTACTTCACTGGTTAATTACAAGTCGTTTTTCCTTGCTTTCTAGGGAATTAGACGGTCTATCATTAATTGGAACGTAACACTTGCATGTGCCTACACAATTCTGACACACACACACAAAAAAGCAACTACACATTCGCAACTTGCAAGAGAAAAAGAACTACCCAAAGAGTTGGAAAAGTACCCAGTTTACATAGCAACGTAAAGATAAGGTTTAAGGGTATCAAAACTCTTGAACTTTTGAAAGAAAATCATTAAGCCTTTATATTATAAAATTTAATCAATTTACTCATTTGACCAACATTAATTGTTAAATCTAATAATTATTTCTAGACAATTAGTATAACGTGTCGTGTTACAATGTTATCATTTGACATTCTCACATTTTTTTATTTTATTTAAAAAAATCATTAAAAGTTTTAAATATTCTAAAAAACTTATAAAAATTATAAACAAAAATCTGGAAATGTTACGTGGCAGAACTATGGTGTGTTATGTGACAGTAATATTTCAAGAAAAAACAATTAAAAATCGATGATCAAAATTAGTCAAATAACTTAATTGGTTCAAATTATTAGTTCGGTGACTTAATTGAGTGTAAAAAAAATTTAAAAGCTCAATTAGTTTTTTCGGCTTTAAACGCTCTTAAACCTAGACATAAAGAGCGTAAGCCACTCCAGGAGCTTGGAAAATTGAACAAAGTAACAGCCCGAATTCCGATCAGCACACTGTTTCGGCTTTCAGAAAGCTCGTCTTGTATCATTAGACCCATCGAACATTTCTTCATCTTTAGAAATACGTTATTAAAAGTGTTTAGAAAATTAAAAGCAACCCGGGGATGTAGCTCACATGGTAGAGAGCTCGCTTAGCATCCAGTTTAGTTATTGGTGCCTTTGCTCATATAGTTATTGGTGCCTTTGCTCATCCATGAGCATAAAAGAACATGAACATGATATATATGTTAAAAAATATCTGAAATATAATTAAAAAATTACAAAATATAAACACAATACACCAATTGCCTGGTTTTAGTCATTCAGCTCAATACTCCTCTTACTGCAAATCTTGTCTCTTCTCCATATGATCACTTCTTTTTAACTGCATTTGTTTCCACAACATTAGCAACAGCTGCATGATCAATATGGCTCAACTTCTGATGGAACCCCTCATTGAAATAACACCCTCCAACTTTAATTTTTCTTTCACATAATTTTATCAATAATACAAAGGAAAACCTGTATGCATATTGCTCACTCATTTCTTAGTAAATAATGTGTTTTTTTGGCAACAAAATCAACTGAGTTTAATGGATTGAATATTCTAGTGCTTCACAGCCATTGAAAGTCCAATTCTCGGAATACTATTATGGTCCCTTAAATCCAATTCCCCCGAAACGGAGACATAGAGCTTTTGCCAAATTTCCTGCCGTAGAATTCCACTGACTTTGCCGTCGGTGTTCATACGGGCCTTCACCAATGTAAACGGCAACGGCGCATGCTGTGCTCCGAGTGTAAGCGTGCTTTGCCCCTCCGACATCTTATGCTTCAACTCGGCTGCGATTGCGGTCTTCGTTGGGGGATTCAGCGGATGGTAAAGTGATGCTTTTACACTGTCGAAATCATCACTCCTGCATTGTCCACAGATGCTACGGTTTTTAATACATATATTCTAATAGTAACAATTGTTTTAGTCTCTAGATTTATACTAAATGCTCACAGAGTCAAGGAAGCAACAAGGAAGGCACTATTCAAGCTCAAACCGGCACTGAATTCGTCGAGTTTCTGTTTTGATACATCGATGCCCACGTCGGCTCCGAGAGAGATAAAAGTGCTTCCTATTACACCCGAGATGTTTGCAATCGGATCGAATCCTCTTTGAGAGTTTGCCTTCAGCCCTAATCCAGCACTAAACCCCATATAATCACGCAAGTATTGCAGTTCTGCCTGTAGGTTCAATCACCATTGCTGTAAGAATTAAGCACTCTGCTGTCTGCATACTTATAATAGGATCGTGTCTGATATTTATTGTGCATTACATTGTTTAAGGTTCATATGACAAGTAAATTCGAAACATATTAAGTACGCACCTTGCCGGAATCCGGAATAAGAACACTAAAAACTGTGTTCAGTCCTGGCAAAACCTCTTCAACTGTAAAACCAATAAAAACTTTGGAAGTCAGTAAATGAAATAAGAGCTAAATTTCCTGCAAACAACAACATATGCTGAATAATTCTTTCCAAGATGAGCTATTAAGGACTGATTCTCTTTATTCGGTACAGCTCGGGTAACTAAAATGGTTGCAAATACTGGAATTAAAACTCCAATCCACTTAATGTTACCTATCTCCTAAGGTGAGTGTTGCATGAACCAACCGAACAAAGCTTGAGCTACAAAATAACAATCGTAACATCACATTACGACACTGTTTCAATCCCCGACACCGATAGATTCTCTAGTGTAACTGTTGTTTCATGTATCCACAGTCATTAAGGATCACGGCGTTGTAAATGGAGATCGGATTACCGGAAATCAAACTTGAAAGATCAATGAGATAAAGGGTGAGAAAAATTACGTTGACAAGACAAATTGAAGCTCCAATCATAACTTTGGTAGCGACCCTGTAGTGGTTGGTTTTGTTGAGCTTGGCCATAATCCTTGTAGAGAACATCTAACAAAAGATTCAGAATGGTAAGTATGAATGAAGAACATCAAACAATTTCTAAATCTGCATTAAACAATGTTATAATAAACTAACCTCTAGCTTTTCTGCCTATGGAAAAGTATAAACCAGTGTTCATGATAAAATAGGGTGTTCAAGCTTTTAAACAGCGTTTATTAAGCTGGTTTATATTAAATCTACTATATATATATTTTAATGTTCCAGGAAAATATATTGAGAATGAGAAGAATGTGCCAAAAGGGAAGCTTCTAAAGTGGTGACAAACAAAAAGATCCCCTGTATATGACGAAATTTCCAGGAACCAATAGTACGACAGGCTAAATAACTATTAGATTTACATTTCAGGGTTTCTTTTTTACTTGTTTCTGCAAGTAGTTATGATCTTTTAGGTGCAAAATGTTAAATACATCTGTATCAGTCATGATTTAACATAAAGTATGCTACTGTTTTTGTATTGGGAAATCTTCACCCGTGGTCCCTTTTTTTTTTTTTCTATTTTGGTCACTAAATTTAAAAAAAGTTATTATTGTCACTTACGTTTGAAAACGTTTCTGTTTTGATCACTGGACCGTTAGTCTCCGTTACTTGGCTAATGGGTTGCTGACATGGCGCCTTTAAAAATTGGGTAAACTACACCAATAGTCACCAAACTATTTATTCTTTCCTATTTTGGTCACCTAACTAATTTTTTTGAAAAAAATCGTCACTAACATTACATATTTTTCTATTTCAGTCACCATCTTCCGATTTGAAGACCTCAATATTGGTATTTAATGTGGCCTAGCGCACAGCATTGCATGCAGAATTTCCATCTGATACATCCCCCGATTTATTCGTATGATCAACTAAAGAAGAATGCTCTTTGCAATTAGCATCTGTTAATGTAACACCCCTTTCCATTATCCGTACACCGGTACGAGTCAGAAATGTTACGACTTCTTTAATAAAAAAATCAGTGTAATTTAAATTTTTTAGAAAACTTCTCAATGGTCACCCATCCTCAAATTTCTCTAGCCCAAGTACGAACTTAGTGAAGCAATAAAGAAAGTAATAATAATTATTTAACTTTATAATCACTAGATAAGTATACCATCATATTAATCATATATCAACATAATGTAAACCGGATATAAAGTTCTTACCGATATACTTGCCATATATTCCGAGAGTTCATATACTCCCTAACCTGTTTACCATTTATTATCCCTTAATTTATAGCCCAAAATTAAACCTTGAGGACCCTGGGTACGCAAGTCAAATATGCACCGAAGTGCTAACCCGCACGTTTATACGGCCGTGCTAACCATCCGCACATTTATAAGGTTGTGCTAACCGTACACTAAGTGTCTTTTATAAACACTATAGTGCTATCCCGGATACCTGATTATGCAGCGTGCTGCTGGGCTCTATGGCATGTCAACTATACCATGTCCCTCAATGACTTATTTGGGCATAATTTTCGTATTTATTTCATCCATGACAATGTATATCAACATAATTTAACATTGAGCAATTCATACCCGAATTAACATTCATAATATAACTAGTGATCCATGAATTTATATTCAACTTTTGACATTTAAAATATGTCAATCATATGATCAATGACATAAATATCATGCTAATATATAAACCAGATAGACTTATCGCAAGTCTTCCTTATGATGTATAAAACATCCATGTATCATGTTATGTATGCATTGCACTCACCTGGACCATTTATTAGCATTAGGGGTGTTCAAAAATATCCGATCCGATTATCCGTCGATCTGATCTAAAAATACGGATATCCGATTCTATTTTTATTTTCGGATCGGATATTCGATCCGATTTTTTATTTTTTGGATCGGATACGGATCACAATATATCAAGTTTCAGATTATCCGAAAATCCGAAGTATCCAAAAATTTAAATTTTTATATATATAAATCTTGTAATATTTAGAAATTTAATTCTTTTTATATCATTAAATTCGAAAAAAAATTCATAGATGTTAATCTTGTTATATTTGACAGCTTGTTAATTTTTATATTGGAAAATCTAAAATTTTTATAGATACGACCGTCAAATTCGAAAAAATACTTAAATCAAATTATATATTCGGATAACCGGATATCCAGATATCCGATCCGAGTATCCGATATCCGAAATTTTTGGATCGGATCGGATCCGAATCCGAAAATGAACACCCCTAATTAGCATGCTTCACTAAATTCTACTCGACCATTTCCTTTATAGAACCTCAAACATTCTTTGATTCGCATTTGATTTCATTAATCACATGAATAAGATAAAATATTTGTTAGATTCAAATCTAACAAGGTATAACCATGTTGTCTAATATAATCATTCGAATATAAAATTTCTAATTATTTTTCCTTTCTTCCTTGTACTGTTCAGAAACTCATTATAGTCCTTAGTGATCAACTTGAACTTCCAATAATTCTTCCGAGCTTGCTATCAAACATTTAGATACAAAATGTTTCAAATTCCATTTTCTAACAGCTTGCATTGCTTTCAAAGATTTACTTATACCGGGCAAAATACATACTGGATTTTAATTTCCTTTATACTGGAGAAACTAGATTCGATAACGGTTCTAACGGTATAAGCCACATAAATTAATAAAATCTAAAAAAATTATGAAAACTCTTCTAACACCCGTTACAGACTGTCCTAACCAAAAACTGCTCTGTAAATTTTCTGACCTTCATTAAATTAAAAATTCATATCTTTTAACTCGGAACTCAAAATCAGTTTTCGTTTGTTGGAGGCGAAACTAGACGAACAAATCTTTACATCGATATAAAATTCATCATCTAAATATTGTTTTAGAATTTATGGTGAATTTTCGAAGTCACTGCCAAGATTCAATCTTCTACATAGTTTTCCATAATAAACTTCTAAATTATACTAACTTCTTCTTATTTTTCTACTTGTCAATTTAGTCCCATCACTTGCTTCAAACCACCAATTCATCATATTCTTCATCAAATAATTATTCAAAATAATTCCCTCTAATTTTCTTTTTTTTTTGCCTAAAATAGTCACTAAAATGCAAAGGTAAGGACTCAAACTTATTAACTTTGCAATTTAGTCCTCAAATCAACATTACTACCTTAATTCTATTATTTTAACTAAAAATCAGACTTAATCTCTGAGCAAGAATTCATTTCCTATTTGGTCACTTGATTTTGACAAATTGTCAAAATAATCACTAATTCGATTCAACATCGTTTAGCATTCTAACATCAATTTCACATCTCCAACATCATTAATTACATAAATACACCTCAATTTCATAAAATTCAGATTCGATTCCTTAACTTTGAATCTTACCGAATTGGTCCTTATATATTTAACTTAGAGTTTTACTTTCAAACAACAAATCAAGCTTACTAGATCATTAATCCAACATCACAAACCCTAAGTTAGACTTAAATTCATAAACCCTAATCTTCTCCATACAAACTAAAATATGTAGGGTTTAAATCCTAACTCAATAACATGATTTTAACATCATATAAGCTTGATTCCAACTTGAATTCAACCATGGAGTCATAAAATCATAAAAGCCCCAATTTTGTTCATAAACCCTAATTTCCTTCTCATGTAGAATTTTCATCAATCAATCATGTATTCCATGAATTAATTACATCAAAAGATAGAGCTTGAAGAGTATAACAACTTTGCAGTTCGAAGGATTACCTGAAAATCGAGTTTCGGGGCTTGAATCGAGCTTGGAAAATTTCTCCCCTTTCCCCTTAAATTTCGAAAATTGAAAGATGAAGAGGGCTTCATCTTTTGGCCTTTTAATTTTGAATTCCTCCAATTATGCCACTTGTATTATATAAATAAATTTTAAATTCATTCAAATAGGGAATTACAAAAGTGTCATTTTTTCCAACGGTTGAGATTGATCTTATCATAAATCAAGGGCCAAGATTTAATCTTTAATTTTCTTCTTCCAAAAATGACCCTTGTAACTTCAAATATTACAAAATTGTCATCCCTGCCAAATGACCAATTTGCCCTCCAATTATTATTTATTTACTAGCTTGTTCTATTATAATCTAACTAAATTAGTTTTTTCTCAACCAACCACTATTCCATAAATATCATTTTATGATATTCCATGACTTATGAAACAATCTCTGAAATTTCAATTGGATCCGATTTCCCGATATTCACAAAATACTTCTACTACGATTTTACTTTACCGAGCTATCAGATCTATTCCGAAAATTCTATATTTCCATAATGTTCCTCATATCATCATCCAATGACCTATATTTAATCTTGAGTTAGTAGTCTATTAACTTTGCCCTTGTGATTTTCCAAAATTATGATCTTGCCATTTTTCATCCAACGACTCATTTAGAATTAAAAATCAACTTAAATCCAAGGGTTCATATTCTTCCAACACAAAGAAAATATCTTAGACATGTAAAATGACATAATTAACCTTGGATTATCATCCTTCAAAATATCCTGGATATTCGATTCGATCCGATTATCCGAATATTTTTCTGAACTTTATCGCTTTATAGCCATTAATACAAACTTCGTACGAAAAATCCAGGTAACACGAAAACGTCATTCTTAGGGGTAAATTATTCATTTACGGGTCAAAATACATAATTTTGAAAATTACATTTTGGTCCCTTAACTTTTCCAAAGTTTACGCTTTAACCCCTAAACTTTCAAAATTTACATTTTGGTCACTAGCCAAAAAAATTGGGATATTACAGTTAAAAATGAAATACTGAATACAGATTCGCCTTCGAGACCATTTAAAGATAACACATCTGCGCATGTAGATGCATATGTACTCAATGGTAACCATTTCTAATAATCTTCGAGTGAAACAAAGTTAGACTAAATGAGAGGTCCAAGTAACATTTCAAAACATCATACCCTCCTGAACACTTTCAAACTTCTCGTCACAGTCGGATTCAAATACCGCAACTGGATCAAACCACAACTCCTCACTCCCTGCCAAGGTAGCACCACAAATCATCAGCTTTATAAACACTAATTTCAAAATCTAATGCATCGAAACAAGAACTAGGAGAAAAGTTTTACAGAGATTGAAAGATAGTTGAATTCTATGAACAATGTAGAACTAAAACAACATATCTATCAACGGAAGGAAACATTCTTTTAAAAATTGACTAACAGAAAATAATTCACAGATGCCTTGTTGTAATATATATATATATATATATAATATTCACATCCTTGTTCTGAGCTTTTAAAGGTAACAAATCAAAACAAATATACACTGATATCCATTAAGCTGTTCACAGTTTCTACCTCTTCAAGTAGATGTATAGCAGATTATGCATCAAGCCACAAACAATGATATTGAAGTCCTACCTAACAAACTACAATCCTTAACAACAAAGCTTGAAACTCGAAATAATTTTACCAAATCTCAAACACAAGCCTTTGACCATATGAAAAAATTGTTCAAAACCATCCTACTGCTCATATAATCAATTGAAATAATAATCTTAGCAACATCAATTGTAGTCTTGAAACCACCAATGGGAGCACTGCAGCAGCTAAATCCAACTCAATCCAACTCCATCCAGCTCATATGCATTCGCTACTTGTTCAAACCCCGATTTGCTAAAGCTTAATATAGACTAGAACATCAAATTAAGATCTTTAATGGATCAAATTACTTATATTGTCAATAAAAATTAAGTAAATTATGCAGTTTTGTTGATACATTCTACTCGGTATTCTCCCTCATTAATTTATATTCTCTCTGATAATCAATAAACACGAAGCACAAGAATTTATATCAAAATCAAAATTAAAACCCAGTGTTGAATATGCTCAGATTATTATGTTTTAAAGAAAAAACAATGTCAATTGATCATCTAAAGCGCAGGCCTCTACCATCAACATTACACAAAAATACTATTTACTTAAAGTCTTTAACCTATATAATTGAGGCATGCATTTCCTGGTAACATAAAAATCAGAATCAGACTCTTAAAAAACAAAACCTCCCATACAACAACCAAAAGCATCTCAACCTCCAAAACCCACCAAGCAAATCAACCAGAAAAATGAAAATCCATGAACACATCAAAAACAAAAAGCTAAACAAAATCACAAAAACCCAATTGCGATAACAGGGAGAGAATGAAGAAAATACCTTGAAAAGTCGGGTTTAAAAAGGAAGAGTGATGATCAGGTGGAGCATCCAAGCTACAAAAGTCAACGGAAGATGGGTCGAGAAGCCCATTAGACACTTTTTTTCTCGAAGCTTTTCCTTCTTTTACGATTCTTCTTCTTCTGCTTGTTGTTCTTCCTAGAAAACCTTTAACTTTCTTTTAGGTCTCAACACACAAGAACCCATCTCTCTCACTTTTTTTTCTTCTTTGGATCAAATTCAACCCCATGTGATATCATAAAAAAAATAGTTTGGTGAGTAAAATAGGTAAGAATTAATAATTTGGTGACTATATGTGTAATTTATCTAATTTTTAAAAGCGCTATGTCAGCTACTCGTTAATCAAGTAATAAAGACTAATGGTTTAGTGACCAAAACAGAAACGTTTTTAAACGTAAGTGGCATGAAAAACTTTTTTTTAAATTTGAATTATCAAAATAGAACAAATAATAAACAAAATGAACCGAGGGTAAAGATTATGCTTTTGTATAATATATTGTTTTAAAGTTGAGGTTAATGTATTATGTCCTTGCAGTAGCGGCCATGCTTTTTTATGAGAAATTAGCAACGTTTTTCCTGTAAGTCATGGTTGCAAATTCTTGAGATCTCTTCTGGGTTTTTTCTTCTTCTCAAGAATATAATATTTTTTCTCGAGCCCCATTTGACAACGTTATCCCTATAATAACACCCTATGGGGTTAAATTTTTTAAAGCAATACTCAGAGTTTCAATTTTTTTATTGAAACTTGCCTTGCAGGAATGACAAATTCACTATAAGGATCAGTGGCAGAGCTACGTGTATCTTTGGGTGGGCTAATGTTCACCCTAAACTTTTTAAAATTCATACATTTAACTTTAATTTTATTAATTTTTATGAATTAGTCCTTAAGTTTTATAACTTTTGTCTACCCTAAAATTTTGAAGTTTTTATGACTTGTGCTCACTCTAACAAATATTTTGACTTGTGTCCACCCTCAAAAAATGTTTTGGATCCGCCACTAATAAGGATGCTATTTTGGGAAATATAAAACTTTGAGTACTATTTTGAGAAATTTAACCCATAGGTGCTATTATAGGGATAACCCCATTTGGGCTTAAAGACATTTGTAGGACTCTTAGGTCCTATATTGACCAAAGTAGGGCCCCAAATCCTATATTTCCCAAACTAGCACCATTATAGTGAACTCACCGCACATGAACAACGAGTTTTAAAAATATATTATTTTTTATTTAAACTTGCTGTATACGCACGATGAATTCCAATTTTTTTTAAATATCGAGTTTAAACCTTAATTAGGGGATTAACCTGAGCCTAAACCAAACTCGTGTTGGGGCATCACGAGTTTCCCTCTAAATTAACAGGGTCATGGGGTTAAGCATAACTACGTTTTAAACAAATTGAACTCGTTGTGTGTGCACAGAGAGTTTGATTTAGGATTAGGTATTAAGGTTTAAACCGAAAGTATTGTAAAGTTTGGGTTATAAATTATGCCAGTGATATTTATTTTAAAAAAAAGCTAAAAGTTTTGAAAATGTGTTTTATTAAAAATTAAATTTGTGACATGGCAATTTTGGTTTATGATTAGGTTTTAAGATTTAAACCAGAAGTGTTGTAAAGTTTGGGTTATAAATTATGTCAGTGATGTTTATTTTTTTTAAAACGCTAATAGTTTTGAAAAAGTGTTTTATTAAAAATTAAATTTGTGAAATTTGTAAAGTATCTAAAATTTTTTAATTGTATGTTAATGTACAAATATTTTAAGTAGTAAGTTGTATAATGTTTTAACAAAATGTAGAAGTTTAATTTAATTATTTAATTTCAATATTATAATCATTTATGTAAATTATGTTGTGTTGAAAAGTTAGATCGAATTGAAGTGAAGTGAAGTTTCATACTAAGATTTATGTTAAAACATAGGTACTTAGTATAAAAATAAAACAACATATTTATGTTAGAGATTGACAGTTTGGCATTTTAAGACCCGAAAGTCTACAATTCCCACTGAGTCTAGGTTGTTCAGTAAGCTCTCGGTGACACATGTTGTCCATATCATTCTGAATCCCTGTGGCTCTTGGACGTCCTACTTTTTCCCTTTGTAAACTTTGGTTAGGTAAAATTGTGGGTCATGTCTGCTGAGCATTCCATTCAATTTCGCTGCTGATTGGTGAGAATTTCATTTCGTAAACCTTAAATATTGTATGAAGCCGGTATGCAGGATCTACGTATTCCTTTTAATCGAGCCTGGCAGTGGAGCATGCTATAGAGTCTTCAGTGCTTGGAAGTGGCCGCAATCGCATATCCTGTGTTCGAGATCCACCCTGTATGACATTGGATCAAAAGTATGCATAGGTCGTGGTATCTCTGAGACACAAAAATAGTTGCCGTTACACGACATTGGCAACACATACACCCCGTTGGATTTAACAATGTTATTTTTAATTTCTTCTTATATCTTGGGGTGGAATGTACGGCCCTGTTGCTGTATAACGATAGCTTCTTTCCCCAAAATTACAAATAGCTTGGCCAAATAAAAGTACGTAGCTTTCACGATGGATGTGACTGGCGAATTTTGAATCCCCTTCAAGGAAGAATTGATTGCCTCAGGTAAGTTGGTTATCATGTGGCCATATCTAAAACCACCATCGTATGATTTGGTCCATTTTTCCCTAGAAAGTTTTGCAACGAACTTGTAGACCTCAAAATTCCTCTCTCGCAAGTCTTCAAGCATTTGTTCAAATTTGTGTTGAAATATTTCATACCCTAAGATGCGACAGAGTGTACAAATGAGTTATAGGGAAAGTAGTGATAAATATAACAAATCTTAATACGTACACATGCGTATAATGAACCTACATTCATCGTACTTCTTAAACCGAACATGATAGTTTGTGGTAATGTGGCTATACAGAAACGATGTTCAATGTTTGGAGATTAAAATCGACCATGAACCTGCATTCGATCGCTGACTTTATCCTACCTCCTTGATCTAAAATCAAGCAAACTTGATCATTTCGTATAATGTATGGCGTAGCTTCTTAGGAAAAACTGCATGCTTCAGTATCTTCTTTAGGAACAAGTGCAAACGCAATGGGTATGGTTTTGCGATTGCCGTCTTGAACAACGGCCAACAACAAAACTTCCTTGTATTTTTCATACAAGAATATGTTATCGATCTGCATGACATGCTTACAGTTCTTGTACGCATTAATACACTGGGGAAATATCCAGAAAAGTTGTTAGAATTGGCAGACATTAAGAACCACGCGATCATCCTGGTAGTATGGTTCAGTATCCAAATCTGTGATCGTTCCGTGATTGTATTTCTTTAAGATATTTATCCAAGATGGGAACTCATTGTAAGAAGCATCTCATTCCCCATGCAAATTCATGATTGCCTTATTTTTCCCCTCTAAGTCTTTTTGTATAATGGAGTGTATTCGTATATTGACGTAACATGAGCCCTCAATGTAGAAATAATAATTTTAGGGATTGCTTGGGAAATTGTTTAGATGCTCTAGGCGATGAGTTTTGAATCTAGGTTTAGATGATCCAGTCTGTAACTGATGACACTACAAGTATGAGGGTCATTGTAGACTGTGATCTCCTAGACGTTGTCTTTCCTTTTCATCTTTTGAACCTGAACCTTCCAATTGTATCATTGTGACGCTTTCTATTTACATTCACATACGTATTTCTCTGAAGTCGAGTACATCAACATGGAATGCACACCATTACGTATATTGTAGTATTTAACAATAGCTTTTGCTTGGTCGCTTATTTTGAGCTACAACCCGCGGCGTAAGTTATCTTTTTTATGGAAAAGTAAAAACTGTTGAAACCCACGTCAGGGAACTCTTGCACGTCCATTGTTGATATGTTAATGTCGTATATGTAAGATAGAGTCTCGTATGGTGTGAGGACACTACTACTTACAACATGTCCCAATTCATTTTCATTGAAGTTTCCAAGGCTTTCAATTTTAGAGGCGAAATTGGCATCAGCATCCTCAGGCTCCACGAACAACCCAACCTCAGCATCATCGGGGCTTTGCTCTTAAATCGATTCTTCTAAGGATGAGTAAACTCCATCTGTATCTGTGAATGTAAGGGTAGGTGCAGAAGTTATAGCAGTAGAACTAGAGAAAAAATTAAGAAGAGCATAGTTGGCTTATTTAGATCGAAGGATGCCACGCACGAGTGTTGACCCCCTGAAAAACTTGATCCACCAAATCTCGATTGATGCCCATCAACGTGTGGGTTAAATGTGGATTGTTAAGTTGATGGTTGTTCGACATTTAGGTCAAATAAGTTGGCGGACGAGTTTTGTGCTATTGAACATGAAGATTTATCATGAAACGCATGGGTATAAACAGAAACAACGAGATTATAATCCCTTATTAAAGAGCTAAAATCATATATTGTCGCCTAAGTTACGACTTGATTTTCATTGTCAACTGCTACTTTTCCACTAAAATTTGCCTACAATGGCAAATTTTTTATTTGTACCCAGTATGCGTGTCGACCATATCTTCGACATCGAATTGATTGTCAATTCTCATCGTAGCGTATGCCACTAGAAGGAATGATGTCTAGAACCTGTAATAGAGAGCTTGTAGTGGTTTGTTACGCCCGACATGTACTAGTCGTTTGATCGTATTTCGTAGCTCCTCAATAGTGGCCGTGCAAATGAATTTTAGAGGAAAAAGTGCTAAGACTCAAATTTTTCCCCGCTATTATTTCCTAGATAGTTGTCATCGTAGCATACGATTACTAAAATTGGTGCTATTGTAAAACGATGTTTGTATGAGTTTGGGAAAATTTTGAATTGAAAGAGAGATTGGTGGATTTGTTAGAGTGTTGTGGAAAATGAAAAATATTTTAGTTGTTGTTATGGAACTTAATGGGTTTTGAACTTTCCATGTATATACGGTAAATTCCCTTAACGTAATCAGCAACAAGATTCGTGTTAGAAATGTAAACCTGAATTGTAATTTAAATTCTCATCAGCAAATTGTGACATGATAAGCCAAACTCGCCGTGCCTGGACGGCGAGTTTTGTTTGTCATATCACTAAATTTGCTCAACTGGTATAATATAAAAAGACATGATAGGTGTAACTCGGCTTACATGCAAAACGAGTTTATGTTCAAATGCCCAAGTATAAATAATTGGTAACATGATGTTCAATTGTTTAAAACTTGCATTTACAAATTTTATATTTTTTGTGTCTAAAAATGCATTCAAAATCATTGTCATTTTATGTATTGGTGGCGCCTAGTTACACGAACAAAGTTTTCCTTACAACATTAACCAAGCAAGGGGAGGTCATGGTGTCAATGGCCATCAAGTTTCTTACATAGAGTAGCCCAAACCACCTATTGTGCAAAATCAGTGACAGTTGCATATCCCATGTTGAGTAACTCTCCATATTCTGTGTATCTTCAGGGTTAAAGACAAAACTAGCACCCGTTACTAAATTGTGTAGCACGAACGAGAATGTGCTTCATAAGGTCCTCCAAAGCTGTATATAAGACAAGTTTATTAAATTTATAAAATATTATTATAACTGTATTAATTTTTTTACTCGTTGCCTACTATGTGAAATGTATATTTTTATTTTAAATTATTAGCTGAGTTTAATTTAAAATAAGTCATCCATATTAACTCTCATAGGGGTGTTTAGGTGCGTTTGACTCTATCTCTAGATGTTTTTTGGTCCTAATTTTTTAAGTTAACATGAAGTACAAGTGTTTACCTATACGACAGTGTGTCCGTCGTTCAGTCCAACATTCAAATACCGCAACGAAACATGCTTTGAAAACCCTACGAAGATGACGCCTATAAGGGTGTTTATGCATATTTTATGCCATCTATGGATGTTTTTGGGCCAAATTTTTAATGTTAACATCAAGTACAAAGTGTTTATCTATACGACTAAGTGTCCTTCGTTCTATCCAACATTCAAATACCCCTCCGAAATATGCTTTGAAAACCCTACCAATAGAACTCCTATAGGGGTGTTTAGGAGCATTTTACGCCATCTCTATATTTTTTTGGCCAAATTTTTTATGTTAACATTAAGTACAAGTGTTTACCTATACGATTAAGTGTTCGCCGTTCGATCCAACATTCAGATACCGCTCCGAAACATGCTTTGAAAACCCTACTAAGAGAATTCCTATAGGGATGTTTAGACGAATCTTACACCGTATCCGGATGTTTTTTGGACTGAATTTTTTACGTTAACATGAAGTACAAGTGTTTATATATATGATTAAGAATTCGTCGTTCAGTCCAACAATTCAAGAATTGCTCTGAAACATGCGTTGAAAACCCTACATGAAGCCTCTGAAAAATGCTGGTGAAAGTCTAGAAAAGTGGAAGTGATATGAGGAACTCGTCAAGCATACACGACGAGCTAGGGTAACTCGTCGAGCTGACACAGAGAGTTTCCCCCATCATTTCCACTTTCCCAGCGACATAGCCAGATTTTTCAGTATAAATAGCACTGAAACAACGTATTCTCTTCCATACCACAATTCTCTTTCATATTTCTTTATATGCATCAAATTGACAAAGTTCATGACACTACATTAATTAAGTTGTACATTGTTCGGAATGAGGCTGCAGAAATCATAACGGAAGCTTGGAAACTTCAAGTTCTGTCGTATTGTCTCATATTACAAAGTTCTGCTTACAACATTAGTTTTCTGTGAAACCCTGTGGTCTTACATTATTTGGGATGCAACCCAAATACTGCCGCTGGGCCACCAATGCAGAATGTTGCACTCATTTGTATTCTATGTAGTACCCCTATGCGTCCATAATGACATATACAGGTATTGCATGTCATATTTCATGTTGACTGACCCCGTTTTTTGCATGAACAACCATGTACATATTAAACAATTGGGTGGTCATATAACAAAGTGTAGTAGTACTGAGTTAATCTGTTGTATACTATAACAAATTATTTACATGTACTCAAGCATATATATTCAAGTTCGGGGGGTAATGTATAATAAGTTGTCAATTTTTTGTGTTCTAAATATATCATAGTGTTCTAAATGTAGTAATTCATTCTATCCGATCGATTGCAACACTCTATATAGTTTGTTACGTAAAAAAATAAACAGACATAACAATTTTTGTCAACTAAGCTCAAATCATTATTAAATCATTAATTCATTCATTGGGTCCAAAATTTATTAAAAGATAAATATATAAAATTAATAAACAAAATTATTGTGTTTGAAACATAACAAATTTTGTCAACTCAACTCAAATCAATAATTAAACCTCTTTGTATTCTGCAAAGCTTGGTCTCAAATCGAGTTTGGGTTCAGGTTCTGGATTAGATTCCCGTACCGGTTCTAGTTCGGGTTCTTTTTTTAAGCATCTACCTTTACCTCTACCTGTAGATCTACCTCTACCTCTCATCCCCTCGGATTTGCCTCTAGACGACCCAACACCCGATGACAACTCACTCGATGCTCTATGGGCCTGGGCTTGTTAGGTTTGAAACAAAATAAAATAAGCTTCTCATTGGGCTTCGATCGTCAACTTCGGTTTGCTGTTTGCCACAAATCACTAATAGAACTCAAAATTCGAGAAATCATAATCATTCAGTAGAATGGGATCACGAGCAGTCAACATGTTTGACTTGTCATGCCACCATGATATGTATGAAGAATATTTTTTGGCCAATTCTCTTCAATCTTACCCCGTAAGTCCACATGTTCCAACTCATCCATATTGGTCGGATCCTTTAGCACAGGATGGTGGTATTCGAACTGCCTAAAAACTTGATTATCATAAAATAGCTCGACAATCGTAAAATTTAACAACAGCATTACCGAACACCAATTTTTTGGCATCTTCTTAGGCATCGTTCAGAATCTCCTGCCGAATATCATCATCCTCATCATATGGCATCCATCGAAACTGTAATAGTACGTACACGATCAAAATAAATTCAAAATTTGCAAATATCAATCAATAGCAAATTTGCATTACCTGCTCTTCGCAATACATGTCAATCTTCACTCTAACTTTGACAATTATTTTTACCTCCAATGACTTTTTTTTGAATGTTTGGCTCCATCTGCATAATACAAATACGAACATCATGCTTCCCAATTAATAACATTTAAAATTATCATATGACTGAACATTATTACCTTGAAGCGAGCGGGAATTCAGATGGAGAATCGCAAATAGGTGCCAGGAATGAAAGCCTGTACCAGGCCTATGATTGTAGTTGACGATTGTCTGGGTCGCTGCCTTGCATAACTCGCGGTAGAGGAAACCTAATATTACAGATCCCCAACTAAATTCTCTTGCTCCTCACAATGCCTGCAAGTTAAGAGGTACTGCGCGTGCACGTGAGAACTCGATTTGTCCGTCATTAGCATACCATCGAGAAGGAGCAATATATAGGCTCAAGCAACAAAATCAATTTCTGCCGATATGGAATTTCTATCCACTAGAAATCACTCTTCAGCCATGTCAGCTTCACACGTTTACCATCAACAACATGCGTCGATGGTGTCTTCCCCAAATACTGAAAGCAGTAATCAGTAGCAAGATACATGTTCTCAGCAATGATTGGACTGCCCAAAATTGGGACACCAAGCATAGCAACATCTTCGAGGGTGATTGTGCACTCCCCGTACGGCATGTGAAAGGTATGTGTCTTCGATCTCCAACGCTTCACCAACCCATTAATCAACTCTAGTATAATTTTAAAGTAATGAAACTTTGACGCGTACCTAAAACCGACATTCTCCAGAAATCCCCTTATATATTGGCTTGGCAGATCGCTCCATATCAAGCAAGGCCAAAATTTTGCATCATCTTTCTACAAACACAAAATTTAAAATAAAATAGTATTTTATCATTTACAAACAATAAATTAAAAGTTGCAAAAGAACCATAAATTCTTACCAATAATTCCATCTTATTCATAATGTGAGAATCTTGAAGTCTTAAGAACGTCATTTTCCCCAATAGTTATGCACAATTAAATGCCTAAAACATTACAAATCAATCCAATTTTAAAATATTTTAGATTAAAATATTTACAACACAATTTACTATTCGGATTAAAAAAGTATGCATATATAAAAAAATCGAATAAAAATATATCATATTAAAAAAAATTAATCGTAATCTAAAAAAAGTTAACAAACGTTACCTTTAACCTTCCAAATTATGTGTGAGCTTGCTTCTTTCGATATCGTCTAAGAAAATCTCACGGCTTGACAAACTCTTTTGCTTTCCTCTAACAAAAGAGGTTGAAAATTTTTTGTGTGTTCTAACCTTAAACAAAACTATCTATTTACAAGAAACTAAAAACCCTAATTTGCAAAAACCTTAAAAGAACCCTTTTTTTGCAAAAAGCGTCATGACCGTTAATGTATAGGGAAACTTGACGGGTCCCTACGGCAAGTTCGGTTTAGGATCTGATTAATCCCCTGATTAAGGTTTAAACCAGATATTTAAAAAAAATAAAAAAATAGAACTCGTCGTGCGTATACGGCGAGTTTAATTAAAAATAATATATTCTTAAAACCACAGTGCATGTGCGACGAATTTACTGTAATGATGTTAGTTCGAAAAATATAGGATCCGAGATCCTAATTTAGTCGGTATAGGACTAAGGGTCCTGCAAATGTTTTTTTACCCCCTGACACTCAACAATACTCACCAATTTAGACTATCTTTTCAAGATACGGTGATAGATTTGTTTTACAAGCAAGAAGTATACATGAAACTATTAATTCATGTGCAAAAAAATGAAACTATTAATGGAAACTCTACCAGCTTGCTTGCTTTGCTCTTTTAATTTTTTTATTTTTTTCTGTTTTTTGAGATGTTTTTATTTTTATTTTTATGGTACACCTTTGACTACTTTTTTTCAAATGTTTGGTGTTCATTTGGTGTCACTTGCAGCTTTGTTTCTATTTCATGTTTATAGGTAATATTTGATAGTTTGATATCTTTTTGAGTTATTGACCAGTGTAATCAAAATTGTGTAGCGGGTCGTCTTTTAGAATAGGCCTGAAAGTTGGTTGCTGATTTTTGAATTTTATCATATTCGTGTTTTGACAATTCACAAGTGACACTGCAAAAATTTTCTTTGTACAAAGAGGAAGTGTCTGATCTAACCGGTGTAACGTTTTTTTTAAATCTACTATTCTTTTATTTTTTTGAATGTTTTAAAACCTTGTATAATTCATTTTCTTGTTTCACTTTTATTTATCAATAAATAAAATTATATGGTTGACGTATAAAAAAAGTAAATACGAAACAAAGAACTATATGAGTTCTTCTTCGGTAGAACTGGCTCTATTACAGTTATAGATTTTTTTAACTATATTACTCAAATTTGAGGTGTCAAAACAAAAATTATGTTCAAATTATTGGTTGTGAAAGATATGTGGAATTGATATGTCTAAAGTTGCATTAATAACACCATTCTAGGATGATTCAATTTATGAACAGACATGCAAACCAGATTTCTGCTTTACCGTCCATTTCATTCAAAACTAATCTCATCACCACTGTTGTTAATCACCTCACCCTCAAGCCTTAAACTGCATTTCGATGGGAAGAATCTGAAAGAACAAGGAATTGCAGGAGAAACTCGGCTTTATTTTATTCTTTGTTATACATACATACATACATACATATTCAACATGTATTAATAACACCAATTTCAATCAAAAGTTCGACAAATGAAAACCCCAACCGAAAATGCAATAACAACAGAAACAACCGCCCCTTTATTTTTCGTAATAAAGTTGATCGCCATCTCCAATGGACCTTCGTCTCCTTCCCATTTCTTCACTGTCTCTTCCGAAAAGCTAGCTTCCTTGCCTTTCGTCTCTTCATCGACGCCGACACTGCTCCCCGGCACCTGATCTTCATGTTTGCTTTGATTTTCTCCATGGTTAACGTCGGTCTCTTTCGGAACACCCGTTTCGCCTAAGCCATGGTCGGCAGCATGACTTTCTTCCCTCATCAGTTGCTGTTTGTTTTCTTCTTCAGCAACCGATAGCTTGGGGACTGTTACGTGAAGAAAATCGCCATCGAATTTCCCATTGACCTTATCCGTATCCGAATTCTCAGGCAACGGAAAGCTCTGCTCGAAATATATGGATTTGTTGTCGTCAACTATTCTTTCTCCACTGATGATTATGTGACCGGTTGAAGCAAGCTCCACCCTCAGCTGCTCCTTCTTAAAACCTTTTTCAACATACACACAACACATGAACATCAACATATACATGGTAATCAAAATATCAAATGGAAATGAAAGATTTTGATTTGTACCAGGAAGATCAACGAAGAGATAACTGGCCTTGTCTTCATGAGTCCAAGCCGAGGAAGGCTCAAACTTCTGAGCTACACGATTACCAGACAATCTTTGATCTCCAACATTAGCCATCGATAACTGTTTGTGGGGAAATTGCTGCTTGTTTATATATGTTTTTATAAATGGAGATGGTTGGGTTGAGAATTAATCATATCATATATATGTATGCATGTATGTATGTTGGTATGGCCGTAATTCTGTTTTCTTGTGAATGTGTAGGTGTTTTTATTCCTCGCTTCACCTATAAATCTGGACTTTCCTACCTTAGCTTCCTACATTTGATATTCTTGCATTATCCAACAAGATGTGTGTTCTACAAATTGTTGCAAAACATATATATTTTAAATGTGTTTTTTTATACAGGGCCTTCTCCGTTTATAAAGGGGAAGATGTTATACGTTTAGACATGTTCAAACTTACGTTATATAAAGGTTCAACTTGTATTATTATAATTGACAATCCTTAGTTGCAAAATTTTTCTGGCATCTTCGAGTTTACCCAATCTACACAGGAAAGAAACAATGGCACCGGTGTCAGCCTGGCGGTACATCTCCCCCAGATCTGCAACAACAGGGGCAGCTGTCGTATGTACTCTGATACGCCTCTCTCCACAAGATGCAGTATATCTTTAAATCGTTAAAGAGACATCAGCAAACAAGGGAATAATCCAACAAATTAAAATTTAATACAGTAAAGCAAACCACTTAAAGGATACAGTAGAGCAACTTAGAAAAATACTGTCTAATTTGTCAGCAGTGTCTCCTCAAATGATAACTGCACGCACATGCTTTATCACAATCTACAGCTGGAAGTGCTAATAAATCTGTGGGCCTTAGCATAAAGTTTCCAAGAAAAGATGTAAAGTGAATCCCCAGATCAAATGGAAATTATCAAAAGCTTTGTTATCACAAAATCATAATGGAACAGAACAATAAATAAATAATATGTTCTATAAGAACTAAATTAAAAGAATTTGTAAATAACGAGAGTTAAATTTAGTGAACTTGTTCAAATTAGGACTAATTAATTGAATGTGTAAATATAGAGGATTAAATGTGCTATTATACAAAGTTTTATAACAGCCACGTTAAGTACTTAACGGCCAAGTTACCATTTTGTTACAAAATATAAAGTTTAATTGTTATTTTGTAACATTTGAAAGTTTGGTTGCCGTTTTATTTTTTTAACAAAGTTCAATGACCATTTGTGAACTTTACCCTAAATTTTAATCCTCATCCATTAGTCGAGTAAATAAACATAAAGCAAAGCAAACTTATTTAATTTTATCTTATAACTGAGCAAGTACATTTGATCGGTTGATGAGTTTTAGACTCATTAGAAACATTCTCCTTCCTTCCCCTAGAGTTTTTTCTTCTCCTCCCTTCTAGGTACGATTAGAATTAATATTAGATTTAGGATTTGTCAAAAAAATTATTTTATAATATTTTTTACAAGATTATATTGTTTTTATAACTTTTTGCCTTTTAATGTCCCTTCATTCACAATCAAGTTATCAATGAATTCATGAGAAAGAAAGCTAATTATTCCAATCCTATTCATAGATATAAGAAATCTTAAAAGTTATTCCACCCCAATTACAAAATCTCCACAGCAAATACAACCCTATTTAATAAAAGGGTAAACTACATAAATGGTCATCAAACTTTTAAGGCAGATTCATTTTGGTCACCATACTTTTAAAATATTCAATAAGATCACCCAACTTTTAGTTTGATTTCAATATAGTCACCAAACTTTTAGGGCGGATTCATTTTGGTCACCATACTTTTAAAATATTCGATAATATCATCCAACTTTTAGTTCAATTTCAATATAGTCACTGAACTTTTAGTTCGCTTTCAATATGGTCCCTCCCATTACTTTCCGTTAAAAGCTAACGTTAGATTTTGTTTTTCCTTAATAAAAAAACGGGTAAACTACACCAATCATCACTCCACATTCTTCTCACTCCTATTTTGTCACTAGAGTTAAAAAAATCAATTTAATAACTTAACTTTCGAATCATTCATATTTTGGTCACTTTCAAATGACATAGTTATACAAATAAAAAAATTCGATTAATCCTTGAAAAAAATCGAGTAGTGATTTTTTTACTTTGCTTATTAAATTTACCAAATTACCATATTTGATATTTTAATAAGCAAAGTAAAAATTATTACTCGAATCAAATATTCCAATTAACCGGTCAATCGATTGTCTGATTTAATTGGTACAATATAAGATTGAGAATTGAATAATTTGAATTTAGAAATTAACCAAAATAATTTTTAAGGATTAATTGAACCCGATTTTGGTACGAATTTTTAAAATAAATTATTTCGATTCGATTACGGTTCACAGTTTTAAGCAAAATTGATTAGCTGATTTGATCTAGTATATATAACATTTCTAAATTTTATACATTACAATATCTTATAGTCTAATGATTTTGATACCCTTCTGATTTTTTTAAAGTTTTGGCTCTAGGTAGAATTAATAGGTGTGAACTTTCAAATTTTGTCTTTCTAGTCGTTGTTACACTTTTATCACAACCGAAAATTTATTAAATTTATCGTATTATCATATTTGATATTTTAATAAACAAAGTAAAAAATCATTTCCAGAATCAAATATTTCAATTAACTAGTTAACTGATTATTTGATTTAATTAATACAATATAAGATCGAGAATTTAATAATCTAAATTTACCAATGAACCAAAATAAATCTTTTAAGGATTAATCGAATTTTTCTATTTGTATAAATATGTCATTTGAGAGTGGCCAAAATATGAACAATTCGAAAGTTAAGTTAGTAAATTGAATTTTTTTTAACTCTAGTGACCAAAATAGGAGTGAAAAGAATGTTGAGTGATGATTGGTGCAGTTTACCCATTTTTTATTAAGAAAAACGAAAACTAATGTCATCTTTTAACGGAAGATAACGGGAGGGATCATATTGAAAGTGAACTAAAAGTTCGATGACTATATTGAAATTGAACTAAAAGTTTGGGGACCTTATCAAATATTTTAAAAGTTTGGTGACCAAAATAAATCCGCCCTAAAAGTTTGGTGACTATATTGAAATCGAACTAAAAGTTGGGTGACCTTATCGAATATTTTAAAAGTTCGGTGACCAAAATGAATTTGCCCTAAAAGTTCGGTGACCATTTATGTAGTTTACCCTTAATAAAAAATCTGATACAAATTATTAATCTATCGAATTTTGCAAAGGTAACTATTTGATGTACTGTCAATGAAAGTTTTTTTTCTACGAGTAGATTTCTAAAACTGTCACATATCCTTTCAGGTGCCCTAAACTCTAAACTTTAAATTATAAACCTTAAATTATAAACTTTAAACCATAAAATATATTCTTAAACCTTAAAGTCTGACCACAAACACAAACTCTAATCCTAAACTCTAAACACTAACCTGTAAGCCTTAAAAGCTAAATGCTTGTGAAAACTTTTTTTTCAACACCAATGCATACAATAATAATCTATTTATATATAGAGAAAAAGATTGATACTCAGTCCGTGTAAATTAAAGTTTAAATGTGCTTTTTAAATTTAGAGGTTAGAGGTTTAATTTAGGGTTTAAAGTTTAGGAGTTTAGGTTGTAGGGTTTAGAATTTAAGGTTTAGGATTATAATTTAGGGATTAGGGTGTTAGGGTTAGGGTTTTAGATTTTAGATTTTATAGAAGGGTTTTGTAAAAATATTTCACTCAGATTGTGTATCAAAATAAAACACTTATACATATATATTGAAAAAACATAACTTAAGCCCCTTTCCCCATCTCATTGGGTCCTATTTCAGATAAGAAACTTCATTTTGGTACAACATCCTATTCCCAGATATTTATAAAGGTAAATCCAGAAAACGAGTTGGGCAATGCTTTGCTACAGCAGCACCCATTGTGGTTGAAGATAAAAGGAAAACAGACTGCACCCTCCAAATGCTGATACTTGAATTGCAATTACTCATTTCTTAACTATAGAAACAAAATTAAGTAAATTTAATTTTTAAATAATACATCTTCATATCATTTATTATATATCGACATTGTATCATATATATATCGTTCAATTTTTAAAAAAACAAAACCATATATTGTCCTGTTGAAAAAAAATGAATAATTCTTTAAAAGAACAATTATTCTGCTAAATTGAATTTCTCACTTCAAATTGTAGACACATACAAATTTATGTAAACTTTAAAGTTTACACATGCTTTTCAAATTTAGATTTTAAAAAAGTTATGTAACTTTTTTTTACAAATTGTGTATCAAAATATAACCTTTTATTTTTTTTCCTACACATAAATAAATACGAATATTGAAATGGTTACGTGCTGTAATAGAAAAAATGGGTAACCATTGGCCACATACAATCTTAATCTTGTTGAATATGCTAGATTTATTAAAGGGTGTTAAATTCTGGCAAAAAACAAACTAGAATACCTTGGCTGAATGCTGGGCTACAGCAGCAGGATCAGATCAATAAATAAATCTTATATTTAATAGACATTAGTAATAATAATGACTTTGTCATGCAATACATCAACAAAACTCACGACTTTGGGATATCAACTATGGCCTGAGTTACAAAAAAACTGAACCACCTCCATTTCCCCATTATACTCTACTTTTCCAATGCCCAAAAAATGGGGGAGATGAAGAATGCACTTGCCAAACATCTCTACAAGGCAATAATTTACCCGGCCTTGTCAATTTACTGATTCTCGCCCCAAAACATAAATCTCAAACTCTAGCACCTTAAAACATAACCCTTAAACCCTAAACTCTAAATTCTAACCATAAACCTTAAATTTTACGCCCTAAAATTAAAAGGCTTGTGTAAACTTTTACACAAGCTTGTGTATCAAAGTATTTTCCTTTTATATTTGCCATACAAATAGCTAAACTACTTGAAATATATTTTACTGCCATATGTATCCTAATTTTTAACATCTCCCTTCTGTATCATGAAAAAAGGGCTTTTGCAATTCTAGGGTTTTTGAATTTGGGGAAAAAACATCTGAGCGACGAGGGAAGGGGATGAAGCTAGTTATTTACTTTTACTCCGAATTTCATTGAAAAAAATGAAACCGGGTTTGATCATGAAAAGAGGGTTAATTCAAAACTTAGTCCTCCAAGTACTTCTTCCAATTTAGCCTAATTATTATTGGCTAAACTACAAAATAAGTGCTCAAACTATGCCTTTTTTTGCAATAAGTGCCTAAAGTATTTTTTGGCTGAAATAAGTGCCAGAATTCATCCATGTTTCTTTCTAACTTATAAAATTTAGTCCAATATTTTTAATATAATGATATTATTGTTCATTTTAGTCCCTAAAAAATTATTTAAACCAAAATTGATCCCTATTTCTTTCTAATTTTTATAATTTAGTCCAATATTTTTAATATGATGATATTATTAGACTTTTGCTTTTTACCATCCAAATTCCAATATTAGAACATATATTTGTGTAACATTTTTATAAAAGAAATATACCTAAGATTGCTAAAAATTACTAAAATTCAGGGGCTAGAAAGAAACATGGGTGAATTTCGGGGTTCAAATAAAATTTTTTGGACTAAAATGAACACTAATATCACCAAATTAAAATATTGGACTATATTATAAAAATTAAAAGGAAATAGGGGTAATTTTGGGTTAAATAAATTTTTAGGGACTAAAATGAACAAATGTCACCATATTAAAAATATTGACTAAATTATAACAATTTGAAAGAAATAGTGGTAAGTTTTAAGTTAAATAAATATTTTTAGGGACTATAATGAAATAAAATCAAACAGACGTAACTAATAATTTACTCTTTTTATTAAAGTTAGCTGATTTTTTTAGGGTAAACTACACCAGTGATCACCGAACTATTTGGGCGTACCTATTTTGACCACAGAACTATCAAACTCGTCAACCAGACCACTAAACTTATTAAATTGATCTATTTTGACCACTGCCGTTAAAAAGTTAACAGATGGTTGACGTGGCAGTTAACGAATTTTTATAGAATTACACATTTAATCCCTGTTATTTATACATTCTTTCAATTTAGTCCTAATTTTATATTAATAAAATAAATTTATTATTTAATTAGATGATGACACATGTCAACACCTTATTAGAAGACTTTATAATTATTTATATTTGATTGGAGGAGAAAAATGAAAATCAAGCAAACCTGCACTTAGTAGGAATTGAACTTAGGTAATGCAGGGGTAAAGGCAATGACTTAGCCACTACACCAAGAATATCTTTGTGCTTTAAAACACTAAATACACTATATATGTCTTATTGTTTTCTACATTTATTCTTTTAATTTAACATATATAATCATCGAATTAATTTCACATATATAACCCTAAACCCCAAACCCTAAACACTAATTTCACATATATAACCCTAAACCCTAAATGCTAAACCCTAAACACTAACCTTAAATGCTAAACCCCAAGCACTAAACCCTAAGTGTTTAGGGTTTTAGCATTTAGCATTTGGGGTTTAAGATTTTGGGTTATATATGTGAAATTAATTTGATGATTATATATGTGAAATTAGTGTTTAGGGTAATATGTGAAATTAATTTGATGAATATATATGTGAAATTAGTGTTTAGGGTTTGGGGTTTGGGTTTAGGGTTGTATATGTGAAATTAATTTGATGATTATATATGTGAAAATAGTATTTTAGGGTTTGGGGTTTAGGGTTTAGGGTCATATATTTGAAATTAATTTGATGATTATATATGTGAAATTAGTTTTAGGGCTTGGGGTTTAGGGTTATATATATGAAATTAATTCGATGATTATATATGTTAAATTAAAAGAATAAATGTAGAAAACAATAAGACATATATAGTATATTTAGTGTTTTAAAGCAAAAAGATATGCTTGGTGCAGTGGCTTACCCCTACATTACCCAGGTTCAATTCCTACTAAGTACATATTTGCTTGATTTCCATTTAAAATAAGGTGTAAATAACAAGGGTTGAATAATAAATTTATTTTAATAATAATAATATTAGGACTAAATTGAAAGAATGTGTAAATAATTAAATGTGTAATTCTATAAAAACTTCGTTAACTGCCACGTCACCCATCTGTTAATTTTTTAACGACGGTGGTTAAAATAGGTCAATTTAATAAGTTTAATGGTCTGATTGATGAGTTCGATAGTTCGGTGGTCAAAATAGGTACGCCCATATAGTTCGGTAGTTACAGGTGTAGTTTACCCATTTTTTTATTAACAAAGTGACATGTGACAATTATGATTGGTCAATGAGATTTTTTTAAACAAATTTAAAAAATAGAGTAACTGAAATAACTGTTTAAAGTTTATAAGGCAAAACGATTCAAAAATACTTTAAAATACAATTTGATACAAAATGTATAATACAAAATATATAATTTAAAAGACAACGAAGCCTTTAGACCTTAAAATTTTAATACGATTTCTAAAACGTAGTGATAACAAGGTCATCATTATTTTTGGTTCAAGAATTAATCCCCTAGAAGCCTTTTGACTTGCAGAAGTTGGGCTGGGTCCTGATTACCATAGGAATTCAGACACGGCTCGGTACCATTTCATTTTATTTGATGCATTACCAAACTTGTAATCTTAAGATAAGATAAAATAAAATAAAATAAAATAAATATTAATGTTTGATTGAATGATTATTTTATTATTTTTTATACTTTTTAATGTTTAATTGTATAGCGTCCACGTGTTATCATTTGATTTGTTAGAACTAAAAAGAAAATAAAATTGTTTTTGAGAGTGTGGGGTTTAAACTCAAGCCTAGTTAAAGAGGGATCACTACCCAACTACCAAGCCAACTTATTTATTTGTGATAATATTGTCAAAATTAAAAGTTATCTTGTGATGGTATAGTAGTCATGTGTCATCATTTGATGCGTATTTGTCAACGCAATTTGTTACGGTTGTTCTTTTATTGATAGCCGTACCTTTAATCATGGCAACACTTAAACACACATAGATATGTAACGTCAGTAACAAACGTTGATCGTTGATCAATTAATGATTTTTATTTAAAAAATGATCATTTTGATCAAAAAATAATGTTGAGAGCTAAAATACTAAAAAAAAAGTTAAAGTGACTATTTCAGTCAAACTTTAGGGGTTATTTTTTATATTATACCATATATATTATTTGAAAAACCTTAATTTTTAAATAATACTCCATTTAACCACAAATACACATTTTTATCCATTATTAATTATATTTAATATTTATCTAACAATAAAATTAATATTTACAAATATAAAAAGATAATATCCAACTAACATAATCGATTAATTGAATTGAAGCAAAAAATCAAAGACCTAATCGGTTTAACCTCTACCACACAAGAGAAAGGTCTTTCTAGTACTATAAAATAAGTTTTCAAACTATACTCATTTTCTAAAATCGGTGTTTAAAGTTTTTTTTTTTGCTGAAATAAGTGACTAAAATTTTTTTCTGGCCAAAGTAGGTACCTTAGTTGATTTTAAAACAAGCCAAAAATAAAATTTTAGATACCTATTTCAGCAAAAAAAACTTTAAACATTTATTTCAGTCAAAAAATACTTTAGACACATATTATTAAAAAAATATATCATTTGAGCACTTATTTTATAATTAAGCCTAATAAAAATTCTCATAATATAATATAATAACTAACTTTTTCAATATAATTGAGTACAATTTTACCAATGAGAAATATATATATCTTAGATTTTGTCGAGAGATCTCCTGACTCTTTAGAGTGGGAAGGAAAATAAATATTGTTCGTCGGACAATCAATCAAAACTTCTAACAACTCGTATTATGTTCTAGTAGTGTCTATGTACAGTTGTAGTCTCATTTTTTTTTATGATTTTTAGGGGGCGTTTAGTTCGCAAAAAAAATTATTATTAAGGGAAATAATTTTTTTTCCAGAATCACATACTCATGTTTGATTTGGGAACATTCTCTCTTAGGTGTAATTTTGTTTTCTCAAAGTAGCTCTTTTTTCATTAAATGGTGGGAATATGATTCTCTTAGATTTTTTATGTATTTGTCAATTCTCACCCCTTTGGATCATATTGCCCTCAATTTAATGAATTTTGTTCATCTATATCATTTGTTGAATTTAATTAGATGATTAAATATTTATGGCATAAATTAATTAAATATTATTTAAATATTATTTTTATATTATATATATATGATGTTTATATGCTATATGTTGGGATCACATATTGATGCAGAATTAATAAGTTAGGAGTTTGTTTTTAATTTTATTTTTTATTTATAAGATGTTTATCATCTTATAAAACATTTTAGTAGGTTAAACTTATGATGTAAAATTCTTATCAATATTATACAAATTTTAGATTTATTTTTATTATTTACTTTAATTTATTTCGCAATTTGTCACGAGTAATAAAAAATTAAAAATTTGAACATAATAAATGTTTAACATTTGAAAATTTATAAAAATATTTTAATAGAGAGTAACGAGGGTATGCAAATATAATATATATATATATATTAAAATATTTAATATAAGAGTTATATTAATAATATGGTAAATAATATAATTCTATGACTTTTTGTGTAGATATTTTTAATTTAATATTGAAAGTTTAACATGTTAAAAAGAAACTATAATACATGAACAATTTAGTAAATTTTACTTACAGGTAATCTTGTATTACTCCAACCAAACACAGTAATTTTATATTCCTAACAAATAAACCAAACAAGGTAATATAACATTCCAGTAATATGTCAAGTAATGATACGTTCCGAGAATCTTATTTTTAGAGATAATATCACATTTCGTAAAACGAACGCACCCTAATATACTATAAGTTGTCTTACATAAAGCATTTTTTACCAAAAAAATAATATCATGTATCAATAATCAAATTCATATAAGACAAATTCTAAGCATATCAATATTCATATATAATATATAACAACTTAACCGAATAACATAATTTAGAGCAAAGTCAAATAATTTTATCCAAAGACTATCAATTCAATACATTTCACCTTCACAATTTACCTATAATTTATGCACAAATACACATAAGCATTTACAAAAGAAACTTTTAGCTAAGATTGTTTGAATAAAAGCTTCGAATGTATACAAATTATATATAATATAATTGACTTTCTATATAAACTATAATTTCTCGCATGTTGAAACTAAGAATATATATGTGCATACCAAGTTGACTTTTTTAGTATTACATCATATATCCTAAGAAAATATTATATATATTCAAGTTCTTAGTTAGATATAGACGAATTCAGAACCTAACAAGTGGTTCCAGTGAAAAAAGATGATGATATTTGTTAAGGATCCAGATTCGAACAGTTTTGTCTACAATGTGTGTGCCTTATTAAATGATTAAGAAAAAAGTACAAACAAATACTACCTTATAATTACCTTAAAACTATTAAAAAAAGAAATAGTTGAATTCTAAACATACAAAAACATATTTTTTTTCAACAAATATCTAAGTGATTAGAACCTATTTAGAAAGTTGACTTCTTTGTAAACAAGCAATTAAATTGAGATTAATGCAAAATATTATATAATTATTTAATGGTTGCGTCCATATGCAAAATCTTACTCATCATTGACCTTAGACTTCTATTATTCTCCTTGCTTTTTAGTTTGTTATATGACTTTGTATTTTCTAATGAAAGCTTTTTACCTGTATAAAATTTCCTTCATCACACAATTCGTGTTGAACGTGAAGAGTATTGAAGCATCTTTTGATGCCATCTGCTAGCTAGATGAGTTTGGAGCTGTGCTCTTCTGATTATTTATCTATGACTAAGTTGTGCTTTGTCCAACCTCTTATAGTTTCGTTCACGGGCGGAGCCACCTTTAATAAAAGGGTGTCACATAACACCTCAAAATTTTTTTGAGAAAAAATATATTTTTTTATAAATTTAATATAAAATAATGTTAAAAATAAAAGCAGCACAACTTTAAATAAATATTGACACCCTTATAAAAAAAATTGATACTCATTATTTTTATGATTTACTACTGCTTTGGACCTTCAAACTATTTTTTTTATATTGATAGGTTCTCACAATCACCTCATATTTGTCGTGTTTGAGTTGTGATAAAGTCCATTATCAATGTTTGTCATATTTTATTATTATGTTTGTCAGGGATAGTTTCGGACATATTCAATAAGTGTGACCGCACTGGGCCCCGAAAACTTAAGGCTCATAATGAGTTTTTTAATATATATATAACAATTTTCTAAAAAAAATTCGTGATCCAAAGTATTAATTGTGATCAACAATGATTCAATTTCATTAATTTTGTTTTAACGACTAGATTAAAAGTATAATATGATAATTAAAAGTTAACGTTAAAAGATGTAGAATATAAATGCTCAAGTCATACGAGAATGTTTTTAGCTTCTTGTTTTATTATGATAATTATATTTATTAGACGACGTTGATCTCAAATCTCATTGTAATAATTCTAAAAATGCTCTTAGGATAGGTAAGTTATCTGATGTTGATAGAAATTAACTATTTGTTGAGCTGAAATTACTTATAGAACTTTTACCCAAGAAAAATAAAGGAGCAATGGACTTATTGAAGTTTTTAAAAATGTTTTAATTGTTTTCCAAATGCGAAAATTGCATAGAGAATCTTATTGACTATTCATATTATTAATGCTTTTGCAAAACAAAGCTTTTCAAAATTGTAGTTTGTGAAGTCATACTTACGGATAACTATGTTCAAGAAAAGGCTAAATACACTTGCTTTGACAACAATCGAGAGTGATTTTTTTTAGAATAAGTTGATATTGAAAGTGTTGTAGATGATTTTACTTCGAAATATGCAAGAAGAACGCCATTTTTAAGTGAAAATATTTGAATTTTTAGATGTTTGTAAGTGATTCTTATGTTGCTCAAGAGAGTAATCTAACATTTTTTGTATTAAGGGAACTTTATTTGGGAAAAAATCTTACACCTCTTTCATATTATAACTTAAAACCCATTTTAGTAAATCGCACAAGGTTCCTTAAATCTTTGAATTGCTCCTTATGTTTGCGTTGATGGTGATTATCATTCACTGTCTACAGTTGTGTTTATTTGTATTTTTTTTTATTTTTCTGAGCTGTTTGGTTGATTTTTTAACCATTTCTTTGTATGGTCATATTTTCATTATTCAATGACTAGTATTTTCTCTTTGATGGTTTTAGAAAAAAATGACCAATTAATATAATTAGTTTACTAGGGATGTCAACTGGGCGGGGAGGGTGCGAAGGGTACTCTTCCCACACCTATTCTCGTCAAGAGTTTTCATCTTCATCCCCGCCTTACGACATGCTGTGAATATAAAATCTAAAACCATTCTTGTACCACAACCTGCAAGATTAAAACCATCCTCGCCCCATCACCCTAGTGGGTCCTAAGACTCACTTAATCCCCTCTTTACCCGCCCCATGACTCATTCATGTAGTATATTTATAAGTATTAGTTAAAATAGAAATCATATTTGTTATAAAAAAGTATGAAATACCTGTCATTCAAATTCTCACCACATATGTGATATTATTCTAACTGTCACCACTTTTAAAAAATAATAATATACGAAATTAAATTTTGTACAAAAAAATTGGACTAAAAACATACTAAAATCTATTGTAAATGACCGAAAATATCACAAATAACATGTAAAATTATATTTCAATTGTTGTAACAAATAAACAATATATAAAGAACTAAAAAGAAAGTAACAATGAAAAAAATCTTTAAAAAATAATAACAAATACCAATAGAATCTAAATAACATACAATATTAGGAAAATAAAATTAAAAAAAGTAGACTTATAAAAAAATAAAAAAAGTAATAAAGTAACATACCTATGATGAGGACTGAGGAGAAGAAAACAAACCTTAAAAAGAAGGTTTAACGACAGACAACAATAGAGAAGAAACCAATAAGCATACATGTTATATATATATTCGCTAATATTCCAAGATAAGTCAATATATATTATCTTAAATTTGACACTGATTCAAACTAATATTTTAAAAAATATTTATATATTTGATCCGATCAATCTCAATCTCAAACTCAATTATATATATATATATATTGAACTTTTCATTAATATCCCAAGATAAGTCAACATGAATTACCTTAAATTTGACTATGATCCAAACTGATATCATATTTCAAACAATATTTATAATAACATGTTATAAGATTTTTCTGGGCGGGTACAAAAGCATATTCATGCCTACCCCACCACCCACGGCGAATCTAATTTTTATCTTCATCCCCGCCCCACAACCCGCGAAATTTGTAACCATTCCTGCTCAATTGAATGCGAAGTGGGGCGAATCCCTGCAAAACCCACCCTATTGACATCCCCATAGTTAACTTTGGATTTTATAGACTTTTTTGTCCAATAAACTACCTTTATTATTATTTTAAAAAACAATTAAAGAGAATGAAGGTGAACTAAAATTGCTTATAAAAAAAACTTCACTACTAGCTAGTATTTAGAATAGTTATCCTAAAATTATTATTTTTTGGCCAAAATCCTAAAATTATTCAACTGTGATTTTTTAATACATGTGAACGTAGAGACGTGACATATAAAGTAAATTCTACCTTTTAATTTTACAACATTTTTGTCAAGTTCAAGCTAATTATTATAATAAGTCAGATATACCAACTCAACATTTTTATTAGCCTGGAGCCAGTTACCATTGACTTATAGGTATTTAAACAAACGTTTTTTTGTATTATTGGAAAAGTCGTAATTGTTGTTAGCCCACAAATTGTAAGGCAAATTAAGAAAACTAAAAAGAAAAATTGAGAGAAATTAAGCTGACTTTGTATTCTTATTCAGCCTTTAAGATATTCTCTATGTTTCCCACCTCAAATGAAATACAGCTATATATATTCATCCACTTAAGAATTCTTTCATTATTAATAAATTTTAAAGTTGATTCAAATAGTAAGCAGTTTGATATTACTTAGGTAGGTCTCGAGTTCGAGGTCTTGTGTATATATAAAATTTTTGTTGAGACTCATCCTCCAAAAAGCACATATACGACGCAGGTCAGGCCGGATTGTCAGGGCAAAACCTTGAGAAACCGAGAGGGCAATGAGTCTACCACGCTCGACGAACATCGCTGAACACCATTAACGTTGAACACCGCTAAACACCATTAAATTAATTAATAAAGATTAAAAACTTCAAGGACTCAACATATAATTATAAATTATTTAAAATGAAATTTCAATTAAAATTTTCCATATATGTTATATTTTTTAATTTTTTTTAAATAATTGGATCAAATACCAACTTTAGTCAATTTAAAAAAATAAAACCCAAAATCCAAAACCCAAAACCCAGAACTTAGAAAATATTTTCCCAGAATTGAAAACCGAGCACCAGTAAGGGTTTGCTAACCGACAATGTTGTTTCAAACCAGAAAAACCCAATTAGCTCTTGCTCTGATTACTGCAAAAGAACGCCTAAACGACTAGGAATCCAAACGAATCAGAACAACATCTCCAACACTAACCCTAAAAACATACAATGAATTACAGAACTTCTCCAATTCCATTAAGCAACACAAACACGAAATTGAGCAAGCAAATGATAAACTACACAAATATTTCAAATTTGATGAAAAGAAAAGCCAAACAAAAGATTAGAGGAATTGAAGACAGTAATGATCTTTGTAGATGGGACAGGGCTTCGAAAATGGTGTTGATGGTAAGAAGCAAGAGTGGCTTCTACCCGTAAATTCCCAAATGTCACGGTGTTTAGGGTTATAGTTTAGGGTTTAGTATTTAGAGTTATAATATAGGGTTTTGGGTTTTGATTTTAAGGTTTATAGTTTTGGGGTTTGTGTTTAGAGTTTATGATTTATGGTTTTGGGTTTAGGTTTTAGGGTTTATGGTCCAGGGTTTCGAGTTTTTTATTTTTTAAATTGACCAAGGTGAGTATTTGATCCAATTATTTAAGAAAAATTAAAAAATATAATATATATGAAAATAATTTAATTGAAATTTTATTTTAAATAATTTATAGTTATATGTTGAGTCTTTGAGATTTTTAATCTTTATTAATTAATTTAGTAGTGTTCAACGATGTTCAGCGTTAGTGATGTTCAACGGTGTTCGTCGAGCTTGGTAGAATTTTCCAAAAAAATAGGCTCAATAATTAGTGTACGTGATTGCTTTTCTTTTGTAAATAAATTCAACATATATGATCAAATCTATTACAATTTTCTTTAAAATTTATGGTCAACGTTGTCTTTCTATATAGATCAACATAATACATAAGATTAATCACCGAACTCCTTCTAGTGGAACCCAACTAGTGATTCTAGTGAAAAGAGGATAATGTTTATAATAGCGGACTTGAGATCGAGTAGCTTTATTTGCAAAGTGCGTGTGCGTTATCAAATGGTTAAGAAAAAATATGAACATATACTACTTCTTTTTGAAAGTATGAACAGATACTACTTATAATCACTTTCGAACTATAAAAAAATATACTTACAAATGTATTAAACATAGTTGAAGTAACCCTCCATACATATAGCCCCACGTAAATGACTTGTATACCTGTATTATTCTTTCTTCAACTTTCCAATGCTTCAATAGTTTAGAATTGCTTGTATGACCGTTTGGAAACCGAGTCCCTAACGGTAGCCAATGGCCATGTTTTATTATATTATGCATAATTCCCCCCTCACCATATATATTATATAACCTAAGCAATTTGACATTTTGAAAAAATAAAATAAAATCCAGATATAAAGTAAACAATCAGAAGCAAGAATTGATAAAGAAGAAAGCATTGACCTAGGGTTGTTTAAACTTTCAACTAAATCAAGGTGTTGCATGTTGTTTAGTTAACATAAATACATGTGGATTTATGGGTATTTTTTATGTTCTTGTATGACCTGTTCCATTTACATGCATCTCTACGGCACTTTACTACTATTATATGCTTGCATATGCACATACGTGCACCATATACATATACATATATGTATTTAGGGCTTGCATGATTATATACACAATATATCTTATTTATTTGAATCTTAATTAAAGACGCATGATGATAGATCAAAACCGATTGTAAACATAAACATCATCACCGTCAGTGCTTTTAATAATAATCATATATAGAGCAAGTACATTTTGCTAGTTGATCAAGCTGTTTATCTTTGTTCCCTCATATTCCCTTAAGTAATGAGTTCTAAACCCACTAGGAGCACTCCCCTTCTTTCCCCTAGAGTCCCCCATTTCCCTCCCCTTCTTTTCCTAGAGTCTCCCTTCCCCCCTTTAGGTAAGATTAGGATTAGATTTAGGATTGTCAAATAATAATAATAATCATTATTTTTATTTTTTGAACTAAGAAAATAAGCTAATTTTATCAAATAACTAAATAGTGAATACAATAAAATCAAAATTAAAGTAGACTAATCACATTAATTAAATATTTTACATAAAACCATCAAATAGCACAAACTAGTAACTAAACAATAAAAATAGTACCATACATAAAAATAGTTAAAAACTCAACCAAACAACTCAGAAAAAAAGAAGATACGAACAAGCACCACTATCGACAATAAATGAATGATAAGCACCATCAATATTATCGTAAAAATGAATATAATGATGATGATATGCCGACAACCAATTTTATCACAACTCAAGTACAATTTATCTAGGATGATTGCGATCATTTATCAATAAAAGAAAAACTATTCGATATTCTAAATTAAAAATATATCAATAGGATGACCAAATATATCTCAACTGTAAAGACGATATCAAATCAAACCCTAAAAACATGCAAAAAAACAAAAACAAAAAAGAACTCGCCACATAACCTTTCTACTTCAAATTTCACAATTCTATTAAATTTGTCACATAATCCATCTACTTCAAATTATCGAAATTTGTTAAATATATATATATATATATATATATATCACAATTCTATTAGTTTTTGAATTTTCCGTGAAGTTATGTCAGAAAAACAATTAATGTAAGGTCAATGCTCTCAATTTTTTTTTTTAATTTTCTGGGGATTTTAATATAACTATTATTCAAGCAAGTGGACAGTGCTTGAATTTGACAAAAAGGTTGAAACTTGAAAAAAGATTTCTTTCTAAATTTGTTGGTTTTAATAGATTTGGACAATTGGACCGACACTTTTAAATTCAATTTCATCTTCTTTTCTATCCTTATTTGCACGCAAAAGGCAGCTTACAGTTTCTTCTTTCTACTCTCTTTATATTAAAAAATATTCTTTTATAAAAATAATATTATCCATAGACCTTTTACCTTCCCATCATATTTTTTTAATTATTAATATTCTGTCCATTAATTAATTATTCAAATTAAATATTTCCATACGATATTGCTCCTTCAAACTAAAAAAAAAAATCATTGCTATTTCTTGTAAGAGTCTATGGTTATATATGTCTCATTTGAGTTATTTTGTTGCTCGTTTCTTTTTTCTTTTTTCTAATAAATTATTGGATTCTGATTTTAGTTACGTGTAATATTAATTATCTGTAATTGGTCATATAGTTGTAGCTTTGGAAGTTTAATAATTGCTGTATTTAATGACGTGGATATAATTATACCACAACTAGGGAATCGCATTAATCGTGTAAAGTCTCAACGGATGTATAATCATTAATTAATAAAAGGTTATCAAATTAAAGAATTAAAACCAAGGTTTAAATTGCACTGACATGCATGAGTTAGGACTATTTTTTTACACTACATCCCCTAATCATTATATAATTATTATATATTTTATTCAACACTTTTTAATATAATTAATAATAAAAGATAAATAAATAGTGTAATTTGATTAAATTAAAAAATGTTATTTTCTCATTAAAAATTGTTATTTAAATGATAATAACTGTTAAGTTCAGCGATCTAAAATGTAATATTTATATAGTTAGTGTAATTAATTAATTAAAGACGTGAAATATGATATGTATACAAATGATATTTAATTTTTGGCAAATGTCAAACCATTTTTTTTTTTCAAAATCCTGGACAAAAACAAAGCAGAAGCAAAGGTTGGAATGATAATTGTGAAGCTATAGACTTTTAAAAAAATAATTTATGGCAAGACCGTGGTTTTCTTACACAAATTCACACACTCCCATTGAATACTAGCTATAAGTGAATAAGGGGAAAGAATAGGGGCAGACGTACAATTTTATGTTAGGAGTGTGAATTGTTAAGGAGTTATATTAGGAATGCGAAATTATAAATTTTAGAGAACGCAAACTCAAATTATTAATAGAAAATATAAAAATATATATAAACTATATGAAAGTTTAAATTTTTTAGGGGATGTGACTGCCCCTCCAACACCACTCGGTCCATTCTCGGGAAGGAAAATCCTTTTCCTTATTTGGATAAAATATTTTTATTGCGTAAGAGAACCAAGAGACGAGAGGGAAGAAAACTTCAATTTATTTCAATATTTAAAATATCGTTCTTACTCTTTACGTATTTTAAATAAATTAAAAACTTTACCATTGTTTTTAATTCTGTTGTTGATTACAATTATGTTTTTATTTTTATTTTTTTCTCGATATTTATGATCAAAAATCCAATTGAACTAACCACACTATTCATACGTATTTCGACCCTCAACATCAACGATAATCGAGAGAATGAAAATAATATGTTGATTAAAACAAATCGAATACTGCATAAACAAATAGAAAAGAGTTACTTACTATCCCCACGCCACCTCTTTTAAACCCTAAAACCCCTCCACCCTCGGCAAATGCCAATTTTCAAACATTCCTATCCGAATTCCACTAGATGTTTTTTTTATTATTATTATTTTGGAATTTATCGGTTCAAAACAAAATAATCAATAAGTAATATATATATATATATTGAATAATTAAGAAGTTTTATACATTTGATATTTTTATATAAAAATTGAAAGAGTTATTTGAAATCGAATTTAAACTTGATGTCAATCGATAGATTCAGTTAAGATATATAATATGTATAATTATATGTCAATTTCAAATAAAAATGTTTGATGCCAATATGTCAATTTCAAATTTACCCTCAAATATCAATCGCAACACTATATACTTTAAATAAAGTATTATAAGTTTTCTTTAGCATTACAAAACAAAACTCTATCAACATTCATTGGATCAAATGATACCCATAAATTTTTTTCCAATAAATATGATTTTATAAACTAAAACTAAAAATAAAAATATTAGGAAAATCTTCTATATATCTAAATTTAACACAACTCGGTTGTCGTCTATTTTATGATACTATTCTCGTCTACATTTGTAATCGTTTGACGCTCGTCTAACAATCATTATAACATTTGTGTCTGAGTTTTCTGTGGACAGTATTTAATTTTTTTTATGTTTGGAATGTGTTTTGATGCACCTTATCTAATTTTTATTGAAAATCCACCTTTTTATTTAAAAAATATACGCTATAATTTTGATATGCATGGTCTTTGAAAAAAAAAAACACTCCAGTCACCGTAGGTAATCAAAAAGAAAAGCCTGAAAAGGTGGGTCTTGGGCTAAAAACATTGATCATGACAAAGTCCAATGCCAATGTGACGTGTGTAATGACAAGTAGGAAAGTTCAAGGAATGACACTAATTCGGAGAAATTATTATAGGAAGTCGGCTTACTACGTTATTTATAATCTCATTCAGTAAAAATCAGCCACCTTATGTATAACCAGGGGCAGAGGCACATTACTACTGGAAGGGGCTGTTGCCCCTAGGCAGGTGATTTTTTTACCTTTAATTCTTTATTTTTTAAAAAAACATAAAATAATAATGAATTTTTCTCCACTTTTTAAAATTTATGTTTTGTCTTTTCTATCTCTAAATTATGACTTCCTCCCTTCAAAAATGACATGAAAGAAAAATAAATTAGTGAGCTGGTTTTTAATTGGCCGGGAACATATATTTTTCCATTATTTGACATTAGGTGGGGACCGTGTATTGCGGCTCAAACCCCTCCACCCTTTTCCCCTTACCATGTTATCTAATCTAAAGAGAGTTGAACTTAATTTCTTCCCTTTTTCTTTATTACAATTGGGACTAATTAATCAAGTTTGGTTTCTTATTACAAGTGGATTGGGTTTTGTTGACATTTTGTTTATTTTACTATGATTTATGAAGTCATCTTGCTTTATATAAAACAAAGTTTAAAAATGGAGTCAAATACAGCAGCCTCTCTATAAAAGAAAAGGTTACCTGGCAAGTTTCAGAGACTTTACAATATCAGAGAAAGCTGAAAAATGGAGGAGAAATTGATGAAGATGAATAAAGACAAGACAGCTGATTCTTCTTCTTCTTCCTCTTCTGGTGATGAAGAACCTGCTGCTGCTACTGCTGCTGTTCTTCCCAAGGTGAATAAAAAAGAACACGGGTTTTTCTATGTTTTAATGGCTGATTACTTATACAATTTTTTTAGCAGTTTTGTTATGTTCATTCTTATGATAAATAGAATATTTTTAGCTCTATCTCGTGTTTGAAAAAACAAATAAATTCTGTAATCTTAAATCTTAATTTATTTCATGTTATGAACTTTGATCAGGTAGGAGATAAACGACCCTACTGTGAAAATGATGATATGAAGCCATCTTCCCTAGGAAAAATGGAGTTAAGCAGCAGAAACAACAAGGTAAACTCATTAAAATCCCAACTTTACATAGTTTTTTTCTGACTATAATGTAAAATAAGCGTCGAATGAATAATCACTTTAGCCCTTATGTTTTTTTTTTGAAGTACTTTAATACTCAAAGTCTCATTTTAGGTAAAAATATCTCATTTGTGAGTAAAAAGTATTAGTCAAATAACGTTTTATTTTAAATTATTTACCGTTAGTTGACTAATAATTTTCATCCACAGAGGACCATATTGACCTAAAATGAAACCTAAAAGTTAAAGTGCTTCAAAAAAAGAGTATGACCAAAGTAAATATCCAATCAAACCTAATGATTATCATTCATACTATCTGTGTATGCAATCTAGTAAACCCAGGACAATAAGAAACATGTACACCACAGTTTCATGTTACCATAATCCATAAGATTTTAAAGATAAAATTACATATTAATTAGCAATATATATACATAATATTTCTACATTATCCAGAAATATTTTCTGATCCTAGATAGTTCTCATGTAGCATTTCGACAATCAACATCTACACATACATACAAGCATATTACATACATATGCATATAATTGGGTTTACGAAATTTCCATTAATTTCACAAGAAAGAGACATATTGGACTAACACATCAACTGGTCGGGAAAGAAACAAGGGAAATGTTCCAAGTTGGCAACATGCAGGCAAATTTGACAGATTTTTTTTTTCCAACAGACATTAACAATTAATCTAGTCTCTTATGTTTTTATTTTATAGATTTTTCAACATTTTTAATTTTCATTAATCCCTTGATTTTCTAAGATCTTGACTGTACTTAGTTCTCTGTCTAGAAGCTGGACTTGAAGTCATCACCCATTACTTTTCTAATTCATTTTTTCCCTATAGACTTCAAGGTTTGATTATATATATAGGAAACATTTTATGATAACTCAACATATTGTGCAAAACTAAACAGGTTTCTGCAAGATCTGATACCGGAAGAACAGAAGCCGAGTACTCCATGGCATCTTCGAGTCGAAAGGAGCAGGTCCGATTAATCTCATATTAGATAATGTTATTTAACTATATATATATATTGATCTCAAATTAGATAATCACGTTAGATCTTTCTTTTTTTTCCTCATCTTAATAGTTACAGATCGAGAAATGCATTGGTGATCTGATTTATATATATATATATATATATATATATATATATATATATGCATGAATGATGAATTCAATTAATCAATATATATATATGTATGTATATGCATGCATGTATGATCTTTCTTTTAAATTTTAATGTTACTAAGGTTTTATCTTGATCTTTAAAATTAAGAGTCTAAGTATTTTACATGGTGACAGATTCAGAAATTTAATAATTAGATCTGAAATATTTTTTTTTCCAAATAAGTATGCAAAAATCCCTTTATACAATAAATAAAATTAATTTTTTAAAAGAAAATAATAAATTAAATTTATTCTTAAAAAAATTGGGATGCAGATGCTCCCATTATGGCAACCTCCCCTGATTTTACCAACCAATCATATGGTCGTTGGTGTTGAATTGGTTTGTTTAATTAGAAAATTTCAAGATAGTTTTATAATTAAACAATTAGAGATAAAAACATAAATATAAGTGCTTTGGTTCTTTTTAACATAAAGATAAGCAATGAATACTAGGGTTCAGTATTCGATCGAGTCAAACTTTTTTGAGTTGATCAAGTTTACGAGTCTTATTTTACTACTCAAATTTTATTTGAAATTCAGGTCGATTTGTTCGAATTTCGTTCAAATTCAATTGTAAACATCTATAATGTTATGAAAATAATTAGTTCTAAGTTAAACGATGTTCTATAATCATATACAATACATTTTCACATGTGATATATATCAGACAGAATTGATGGACTCGACTCGAACTTGAAAACCGATATACTAATTACTAAAATTTTCAAGTTACTCGCATTTTCATTTTATAACTCAAACTTTTTTTGAGTCAAGCCTAGTTTATAAAAATACGAGTCAAGTCACGATGAGTCGAGTTCTTTCACGTCGAATAGAGTCGAAAATTTTGATTTTTTTAGTAGAGTCGAATTTTGCTTACTCTAATAAAAACTATTCGGTTGATTAAATTTTGTGTGTATGGAGATAGGACGATCAACTTGAATCAGCCAAAGCTGAGATGGGAGAGGTGAGAGAAGAAAATCAAAGGCTAAAGATGTATCTGAACCGGATAATGAAGGATTACCAGGAGCTACAAATGCAATTCTACGACATCGTTGGACAAGATTCAAAGAAATCCCCAGCAACAAACAATGAACACCACCAGCAACAAGTCGAAGAAGAAGAAGAACCCGAGCTTGTTTCCCTTACACTCGGAAGATTGAGTGAATCGAAAAGGGACGATAAGGGCAAAGCATCGGGCAGCAGCAGCCATGGAAAAGAGGAGGAGATCAGAGGCAATGAAGGTTTATCTCTCGCCTTGGATTACAAATTCGAAGCTTCTAAGTCCGAGGTAGATGATGAACCCCTGCCGAATCCAAGCCCGGTGAACAGTTCTCAAGAACCCAAGGAAGAAGAAACATGCCCCCCGAGCAAAGTTGTCAAGACAACAAAAAGTGGAGGAGACGATGAAGTCTTGCAACAAAACCCTGCCAAGAAAGCTAGGGTTTGCGTCAGAACTAGATGCGACACTCCCACGGTAAGTGTATTAATATGTCGTTTTCAGTCGGGTCGCGTTTATTAAGCATATTATTCATGGTTATAACAGAAGTTTAATTATAATTACAGATGAATGATGGATGCCAATGGCGGAAATATGGACAGAAGATTGCTAAAGGAAATCCTCGTCCTCGAGCGTATTATCGTTGCACGGTTGGACCTTCCTGTCCTGTTAGAAAACAGGTTCAAAGATGTGCAGAAGACATGTCGATATTAATCACGACATATGAAGGAACTCATAATCATCCACTTCCAATGTCAGCCACTGCAATGGCTTCCACCACTTGTGCGGCAGCTTCGATGTTGTTGTCCGGTTCGACATCATCGGCCGGTCCCAACGTTCCACCATCAACTTCCTCCCACCCCGCCCTCCATGGACTCAACGTTTACCTGTCCGATAACTCGAAATCGAAGTTCTACTTGCCCAACACTTCACTATCATCCGCCTCGTCGCACCCGACGATCACTCTCGACCTTACTTCTGCACCATCCTCGTCATCCTCATCGTTTCCGTTCAATAGATTCTCTTCGGCTTACCCCACGACATCGAGATACAACACGTCGACGAGTCTCAGCTTCGGTTCATCGGAATCCAACACCGTGTCCTGGGGCAACGGGCTCCTTACCTACGGCGGAAGTACTCAACCACAACAACCCTACATGAAATCCCATATCGGAGCTCTCAACATTAACGGGAGAGTACCGCCGTCGACGATGGAGAATAGCATTTATCAATCTTTCATGCAAAAGAATCATAAACGTCATCCTCAACCGCCATTACCGGATACTATCGCTGCTGCAACCAAAGCGATCACAACAGACCCGAACTTCCAATCTGCATTAGCAGCGGCTCTCACGTCGATCATCGGAGCCGGAAACAATGGCGGCGGTGGTGGTGAGGAGAGTTTGGCACAGAAGTTGAAATGGGGAGAGCAGTCATTTGCAGTGAATGGAAATGGATGTGGCTCGAGCTTCTTCAACAAATCTCCTCCCACCTGTTCGCAGCCTGGGAGTTCGATATTTCTACCCCCTACTTCTTTGCCATTTTCAACTCCCAAGAGTGCTTCCACTTCTCCCAGTGATACTGGAAATCACAGCAATTGATTATTGTTGCTACTATTGATTTGTAATTAAGGACTTCTTAATTGGCATGCAATAATATGAAGTTTTTTTAAAGAAATTTTCCTCTCGAAGACTAGGATGGAAAATTTGAACAATGTTTTGTTTTTCCACAAATTTATTTGGTCATGATCATGATTAACAACACAATTCCAGTATTACTAGATAAAAGATTGAAAGCTTTTAGTTATTATAAAAGAAAACGATATAGTTGTATTAAAATTTAATTAAAATTTTTAACACAAATTAATTCAAAACCGTCAAAGCCAAACAATCCTGCAGATGTACCAACAATCATTTTATAATCTATATCATAATTATAAAAATATATTAAGTAAATAGATTAGTTATGACATAAATTATAAAAGGTTATATTTATAATTCATGTGATAAAATTAAAAGATTAATGAAGAAGAGGAGTAAGTAATAATAAAAGGGTAAAATTTTGATACACATGACACAAGCATGCATACTTATACCATAAAATTTGAATCCTAAATTTTTAGTCATAACCCTGAAAAACTAAACCTTGAACCTTATATCCTAAATTCTAAACCCTAACCTTAAATTCTAAACTCCTAAACTTTAAATCCTAAACTAAAACCCTAGCCCCTAAAACTAAAAGGCACGTGTAAACTAGTTTACACAGTCTGTGTATCAAATTTTTTTCTATAATACTAAAAATATATAAATTATAACGTAGATCATAAATATATTTTTATAACATTTTAAATTTATGTCATAATTAATATATTTTTTATAAAGTACATGTAATTGGGATTGGGAATTATAGTTTGTAAGGGCTATAATGACCAATTGTAATTAAAGGGGTATGCTGAGGTGTATTGTCGTGGTTTCTTTGGATGAATAAAAATTAACATTTACCCAAAAAAACAATTATATAGTTTGATGTAGTGGTTAAGCTTTAGACTAAATTTTTTAGAGGTTTTTAATTGACCAAGAAAAAGGTGACAAGTGTCATCATTTTATTAAAAAATATTAATCTATTAAAAAAATAATATGTGGGGAAGGATATATCAAATTAAAATTCATGTCCGTTTAGTTTTATTGACATTATTTTTAGTATCCTTAATGGGAGAGATATATATTTAAATATAGAGAGGGATATATATCTTTGAACATAGAGAAGGATTTGTTTTTGAAGGAGAGGGATAGATATTGTACCTAAATTATATGTTTAAAATTAACCAACATTATTCGATGATAAAACAAAATTTTCTGAAACAAACGAAATGAAATCGAATTGAATTTTAAATGAATATATTCAGATTCTTTCTTCCTTTTTATTTTCCCCTTTTTCTTGTTGTCCTTCTGGTTTTTTGAGTTTTGTCTGATTAATTCGGATTGACCCGTGTCGCACATTAATTTTTGTGGTTAGTCTCTCAGCGAGGATTTACTGCTCAAACTCGAGACCTAAACAATATCAAGCTGCTTAACACTTGGACAAACTCGTTGATGTTTTTCTCCATTTTATATCAGTTGATCAACTACATCAAATTGAAACCCAACTTCTTCAATTTTTCTGGCTGCTTATCTCCTCGTTTAGCATTAACCAAGGTAACTTTTTCCCTGTATTATTGTAAAGGTTTTTAATGAACTTGTTTAAGTTATTTCAGTAGATCCACGATGAAGATATATAAACTTTATGTTTTTTGAAGTGGAAAAGTTCTAAGCTTTTGGATTGTTCCTTTGGACCTTGAATTCTTGTTCTTTTTTTATTAGTTTTGTAGTGTTATATTGAATTTGAGTAGGGTTTATTTTAAGAGGAAAACTTGAAATTTAAAGGAAACTACCAAGATGTTCCATTGTTATCTAAAGTGAACAAGGTCTTATTTGGTGGTGAAAGCTCATTTCTTGAAATTGTTCTTTTAGGTGGTGGCAATGTCAACTCCTGCTAGGGAGAGGCAGTTGGAATATGGAAGTAAAATAACACAATTTTTTAGAGAGGAAGAAAATATAACAATTCACTTTAAATTAAATTACTCATTACTTGGAATACAATTCTTTGCTTCATCACTTACAATCTTTTATATAGGGATTGTAGGTGACTATTAGCATCTCTTCATTTACATTTATTCATCATGCAAAGTCACATCTATTCATGATGAATAGTTATATCCATTCATTAATATAGATTCCCAAAGAGTTATACCTAATCATAAAAAGTTTATGAAAAGTCACACCTAATCATAAAATATTATGTTTAAATTATAACACTCAACATAGGCTAATGAGAGATTTCAAGAGGTTGCAACAAGACCCGCCTGCAGGTATCAGCGGAGCGCCTCAAGACAACAATATAGTGCATTGGAATGCAGTTATATTTGGGTAATCTGGAACAGAAAAGGTCATTTTCCTTAATTTCAAGTTTGACAATTTTTATATGATGAGTATATTAAGTATGGTTCGATAAGCTATTCTGCTTTCTTGTCCGATTCGTATTGCAGTCCAGATGATACTCCATGGGATGGAGGTGAGTAACTATCATGCTCAAACTTTTACTCAAAGATGATGTTCTGAATTTTCTTTTTACCTCTCAGTTGCTTCAAATCGATGTCAATATAGGATCTCATATTGTTTGTTAGTTGTTACCCATCCTTTTAGGAGACTTCATGTTGGTTTTTTATTTTTATTTTTAGTCCTTTCTTCGACATGATATATGGGTTTCATAATAGTTTTTTATCTCTATTTACAATGGCGAAACTATAACATATTCTTACTTCTTATTATAGACAAGGATTTCTGATGCAAAATCATGTAGTCTTATTTTGTGGGCTGGCTCTGATCGTTACCTCAGCTTATGATGCTCTGGCCTGGTACAAGTACAATCCGTGAGACAAGGTTATGTGTCCAACACTAACAGGGTCCATTTTTAGGAGTCTAATATGTGTCTTGACATGGGAATTCTAGGAAAAACTAACAGTAGAGCTATATAGCAGCTTCCTGCTTGGTTATTATGAGTTTTCATTTACTATTTTCTTTGTTGTGCTTACTTAGTGTAAAAGCATTCAAAATGTTAGCAGTAATGAATATATGCCATTGCCATATTTCAAATACATGCTCCATCTAGATCAATCTGTGTGTCTAGATGGCATTACAACAGTTGATATATGGAAATCCAGTAGACGAATATATATCCATAAAATAATGTTTGTAAAAGAATGCATCTTCGAAATGACAACAAGTTGGCTTACAGGTAAGGTGCTCGGGTGCCCCAATGTGGAATTACAAACATTACTTAACTCGTAGTTGTGGGTCATCAAACTCGTCATTGTTTTTACCGTCTAGGGCATCCTTTTTCTTTGAAAATAAATGATCCTTTATACAGAATCAATGTGATGATGAATGAGAAAATGTATGTCTCTAAATGCAATATTAGTGTCTAAATGCAAATATGTTGATGAAAGTGAATGAATAAATAGTATTTTAAGATGATGTAATGCAATTATTATGCAAATGAATGAAATTAATGTCACATGTCAATGTAATGTAAAAAATCAAGCACCAAAACAAATGGGTTAGTACGGTAAAATAATCAAATAGATAAATAAATAGAATTAAATGACAATAAAAGCTAAAATTAAAACAATTAAATCATGTACATGACATATAAAAAATCATACAAAGGCATAAATAAACCAAGCAAGTCCTAATAGGGTTACCGCATACAATAACCCCTAAAAGAAGTAACATGAAAAGCACTTTTGCTTTTGTTCGTTTTGCTAGCAAGGATGAAGCGATGAAGGCGGTGAAACTAGGGTACAATAGACGGTGAATGATTTTTTAAAGTTTTCTTAGAGGACAAACAATCAAAGAAAGTCATCGTTCCTCCCATTTCTAGTTCTGGTCCGATTGTACAATCATCTAAAGGCGGCGTTTGTCTCTAAGGGGACCAAGGATGGTCGGTCATACAAAGAGGTGCTATTGGGTATCTCTTGTCCTATGTCGGATGCTTCTCCTCAACATCATAAGCCTCCTTTTAGACCAGTCACGCCTCTTTCTGATCCTTATATGAAAGTTAGCAATTTGGATCATGTTTTGTCTTTATCCCCTGGTCCGTTTAAGATGAGCGAATGGACAAATACCTCTAAGGGGACCAGGGATGGTCGGTCATACAAAGAGGTGCTATTGGGTATCTCTTGTCCTATGTCGGATGCTTCTCCTCAACATCATAAGCCTCCTTTTAGACCAGTCACGCCTCTTTCTGATCCTTATATGAAAGTTAGCAATTTGGATCATGTTTTGTCTTTATCCCCTGGTCCGTTTAAGATGAGCGAATGGACAAATACGTGTTTTGCTGGGCAGATTAAAGGTATGTATGATGCTGAGTTTGTTCAACAAGCTTTGCAGTCAGATGGGTTTAAGGTTAAAGTTGGTCCGGTTATTTCGTGATTATCATATTCGAAGAAGAAGAGCAACTTCTCATTTTCTGGGATATGAGAGACTTTTTACTAAACTCTTGGTTCTCCGATCTGGATTCAATTGACAATATCGTTAAAGAGGAGAAACTTAGGATTTGGGTTTGCATAGAAGGCGTCCTGATATCATTATGGCAAGACTCAGTCATCAAGTGGATTGGTAGTCTTTGGGGTTCAGTCATTAAGATCAAGGATGATACGTAGAATTCTCTTTGTTGTCTGTCCGACATTTTACCTTATGCTTATATTTTGGTGAACGGTGTTAAGGTCATGTTGCAATTATCCATGGTAGAGTTCGATGATGATCGCTGTTGGATCGATCAAGGGCAGGTGGACAGTCTGCCTGAAAAAGATTCTGCAAGTCAGTTCAACGATTTCGATGAGAAGAATGATGAGGTGGCGGTTGATTTTATTCCCAAGGATATTGGAAATAATGCTGCGTTAAATATATCGGGTGATTTTATTAATAGCCAACAGCTAGTTAACAGTGGCTTTGGCGGTGCCATTCTAAGCAAGGTCAGTTGAAAATGCATGAATCTGGATTTACATCTTTCGAGCCCATCTATGAAGAAGTCTCTAGGCTTTTCTTCATTAAGCCCAAAATTGTAAAACAGGCTAAGAACATCAACTCATTAGTTGAGAAGAAGAAGAATTTTCGGTCGGCATAAACCTAATGTTACATTCATACAAGAATCGAAGCTTCAAGTGGTCAATGATAATATTATCAGACAGATTTGTGGAGACTTCTCCCCATCATTAGGGTCTGCTTGTGGCATTATTTCTATATGGGATTCTTTCCTGTTTGATTGTGTCTGTAGCTCCTATGTTGCGATTGTCGGCAGGTTCATGTCTTTAAATTTTAGGTGTATATTCAATATTTTACATAAACCCGTTGAAGCTTGGTTCTTTAGGTTTTCATTTACACTCGATTTAAGAAAATGTAAATTATATCGCCTTTGTGTGATTATGCGACTACGTGATGATTTTAACCATCATTCCATTGCTGCAGTCGTTGCTCTGTGATCCAATCGGAAGCTGCTAGGATGTTTAGTACAACCGAAGAGTAAGGGAGATGGTGGAGCAGAGCTGGACAGCGGACTAACTCCGTGCGGTAGTAAAACTGCCGGCTTTTAAGGTTTGATGCCACGGTAACGTTGTCGGTTAAAGAGTGTTACTCTCCGTACTCATCAACTCTATCCTGTACTCCTATAAGTGTTCACTTTGGCTATTTGATATACCTCATAGACATTTTCTTTGTGTCATAAGCTTATGTGGGCTTAGTCAGTGACATAAATTCACGTGTCTATGTTTTTCATATATTCAGAGGGTCATATCAACACCCAAAAATAGAGATAAAAAACTTAGTTAAAATTTTGAAATTTCAATCTTAACCTAAATAGTGGCCGTGTGCAATATGTTAAGTTTAATTATGATACTAGTCCTCTGTATGGCCTTCGATGTAAATTTAATCCATATTCTCTAAACCACAATTGAAATTTCAAAACTTGGAAGTGCATGACTAAAACTGGTCAAATTAGAGTGTAAAAAATAACTTACGCATACAAAAGGGACTAAATATATAATTTGACCAAAACAAAACTACACACATAATATAAGACCAGACAGGTTCAATAAACGACAAGACAGGAAATACAGATAGAGAAAGAAAAAGAGAGAAGAGGCGATGGTGTTAAACAGCTCGGCGGTGGTGGCAATCGCCAATCTATCGGCAAATTTATGCCAATACATAGCCTGTAACCCAGAGAGGTTGAGCAGCGATCAAGTGTTGTACCTCATCTTTTACCTCCCTTGCCGTCATATCGGCCGCCTCGCCGACTCTTTATGGCTCTACCTCTGCTTCAATCCTCCCGGTCACCCTCTCTCCTATTACACCGACGACGACGACGACGGCGATTCCTCGCACTCCGATTGATTCATTATTGTTTCAGATAACACCCACAACCCTTCATCTGTTTCTATCGTATTTTCTCTCTTTTTGTAATCCTTAATTCTTGAAATTTATCAAGTTTTAGGGATACCCAAATCTTTTCTCTGCTTGTTTTGCATGTTATTGTTGTTGGGTAGTTATCGTATCTTGTATATTTTGATTGAATTTGTGGTTAAACATGTAAATCTTTGATGCATAAATTGGGTTCTTCCATTTTTTGGTTAATTGGTTTGACTTTTAATTCTCCCAAACATTGAGATCCACTAGGTTAAGAATTTTCATATTATCCCATTTTGTAGGATAAAATATCTCTATTTAATAAAAATAAATAAATAAACATTAAAAAGTTGAATGATTTGATACAATTTGTGTGTATCTCAAGTGACTGTATGGAATACCAGACAAGAACAATCCCAGTTTAAAGCACACACTTCACTTTAAAGTTTTGAAAACCCTATACAAGAATCAACACATAAAAGACAAAAGGATGAAAATAACCCAATAGAGGATGGAATTTAAACATATGTTCTTCAGCATTATTTAGTGCAGAACACCTCCAGACAGCCTGCTTTCTTCTGTCAAAGGGGCATGCATCCCGTAAAAGAAGATGGATGTGAACATGTTACCATCTTTACAGTCATGCACCCAAGGTAAGGGAATATGGATACACCCTTGCCTTCTTTATTGTCTGATTTGGCTCCCTGTCTCTTAGTCTTTTCCTTCCCTTTTAACAGTCTCTCGCTTGGTGGTTGTCTTCTGATTTCTGGTCTGTCTGAAACAAACCGCGAGTTTTAGCTGGTCTTATTCGAAGGCCTATTCCTGGTTGCAGCATTGTTCTATGGAGTAGCCTCTTTTGCGAATTTATCCATGGATGAAACATGAGCGACATATGTGTTCAAGGACTTGGGTTTCGACCTTGTAGCCCATGCTGAAGGAGAAACCCTGTGAACCTCATAGTCAGATGACAAAGTCCCTCCTCAGGCGCCTCCGAACAGGTTTACGGCACCTGTGGTTGATCTGAATTGTCCGAAACCTTGTAATGTTCAAGTAGCTCCTCATTTTCACCAAATTTACGGAGACGCACCGGCGGGGCCAGCAATATAAAAGGGTTGTCACTTGGCATCCTAAATTTTTTGAAAATAACAATATCCTTTTATATAAAAATATTAAAAATTAAAATTAAAACCATTTTAGAAGTGTATTGACACTCGTAATGACAATATTAACACTCCTTCAAAGAAATAGTATCCACCGTTTGTCTTCATTCAAGTAAGTAAATATATTTTTTAAATTCTAACACCGTAATCTAAATTTTTTAGTTCCACTCATATAACACGTACAGAGTAATTAAGCTCGTCAAGATTATGGCAACGTACATTTCTGATTCTTTTAACGTTATTTTACATTTTTAAATGACTTTATGAATGTTTAGTTTCATGACATAGTTTCTCTAAGAGGAGTCTAGAGTGAGTTGATATAAGTCACAAGTCGTAGCGTAGCCAAATCCTAATTTACACTTAATTCCCTAAACAGTCGTAAGCCCGTATTTAGCTTTTCGTTGATAAAGAGACTAGGAGCCTTTTTATTTAGTAGTCAATGCTATCATTACTAACCATATATAAAGGATGTATATATTAATTTTTCATTTATAAAATTATTTTTTTAATATAATTTTAATAATTATTAAATTTAAATGTTTATGTTAATTTCTTATTTATAAAATTATATTTTGAATATAATTTTATTAATTATTAATTTTATATGTATATATTAATTTCTTATTTATGATTTTTTAAATTTCATTAGTTATTCAAATTTGTGTTATTTAAAAAAATTATAATTATTAAGGACAAAAGTGTAACAACCCAAAATTTTTAAGTCAACGTTGGGCGTTGACCCGGGTTAAGGACCCTCAAGTTGGTTGGAGTAATTAGACCATTCGGCCCAAGTTTAGGTTTTAGTAGATGAGAATTGGATCGTTTAAGCTTGAGAAATGACCTTTTTGGGAGAGGGATGGGAGTTGGGGGTTTTTTATGGTAATTATACCCTTTTCAAGAGTAAAGGTTGATTCTCCTCCTTTTGTTTTGGTTTTTACGTGGGTTAAGGGGAACAACCTTACATCATCTTTCCCATCCTTTTTCTACCTTCTTTCCTCCTCATCTTTCTTTCAAACACCATATTTTCAAAGATTAAAGGTCAAAGCTTTCTCCATCAATCCTTCCATTCGAGATACAAGAGTGAAGTATGTTGATTATCATGTCCCAAGCTACAAGAAAAGTATAATTTCGTGGAAAAAGTGAGGTAAAAGGGTTTTTTTTCAAGCTTGAACAATGAGAAGGGTCAAAGGAGCTAGGTGGGTGAACTTGATTCGAAATTCTTGCTTAAAGTCAGTACATCTCTGACTCCTTCGATTATTGAAGATCATAAAGTAATTGCCTTGCTTGATTTTTATGGTTGAAGATTGTTAGTTGAGTGTTTTGGTAACTTAAGGCCCTTTAATGGTGAAATTCATATTAAAAGTTAATAATGTGTAAAAATGGTAGCGAATCACTCTAAAACTCCCATAAGATGTATGATTAAGTTAAGGGGTTAGAGGTTACATTTTAGGGGCTTCAGAAGTGATTTCTCAAGCCTTGGAAACTATTTCTGGGCTTCGATATTGATACGCGGGGAGCCCGTACCGATACGCTACATCATTTATGTTGAACACAAGCAAAATTAAATGGGGTATTGATACAATTGAGGTGGGTATCGATATCCACTGTTCCATTGAAATTCTAGTAGCTTAAAATGGTATCAGTACGCTTGGACCTGTAAAGATACCTATGGGGTATTAGTACGCAGAAATCGCATATCGGTACAGTTCAACGGTCAGCTTCTTTCTTTATGAAGCCTAGTATCGATATGCTTAGTTTGGGTATCAGTACCCAAAGACCAATATCTATACTCTTGGGTGGGTATCGGTACCCACTAGGCATTTTGCCCAAAAAATGCATTTTGAGTTTGAGGGGATTATAATTCGAGGTCTACGACCCAATGAGCTTTTAATGTGATAAAATAAATAGTAAAACTGAGGAACCATGTTTTAATCCTCTTGTATGAGAGTAACGTGAAATAGCTTGGTAAATGATAACTCGATATAAATGTGATGGTTAGTGTCATGCCTTGGGGTATTTGTGATAGCTTGGCTGGGTGCCACTTACCTCTTGGTGAGGTGTATGAGTGCTCGGGGAGTATGTGTTATCTTACGTTGTGGTAAAAGAATTCGGATTTCCTAAAGTTAGCACTACGGTACTTATATAAGGGGATGTATACTTTGGGCTGTGTGAACAAGTACATTCGACGTACCCATAGGCTAAGTGAACTGGGTGCGGTTAGAAACCTATCAGTGGCTATGGTGATCCGGATAAGGTATAAACTTGATAGGCTGAGTGAGCTGAGTAACCTGATTAACTGAGTGACCTTAGGTAAAGACTACTTGTGGTTAATGTGATCCAAGTATGTCTAGGACGTATCCGTGGATGTGGTGATCCGAATATGGTCCATTTAACTTGATAGTTGTGTGAACACAAGTAACTTGACTATTGTGTGAGTACGGGTAAAGTAGGGCTTCGTTGGCCATTATGTGGATGATGTATGGATGTATTTATGTATGTTGTGTGGTTGCTATAGATTAATAGCTTATATACCCTATGGCTAAGTGATTAGGGTATAACATATATTAACTCGATGGGTTGTGTGAGCTCGAGTACCTCGATAGGCTATGTGGCCTCGAGTATGGTAAAGCTTGTGGATCATGTAAGATTTCATGTTGACTTGTTGATTCCTTAAGATAGGTAATCTAAGTACTCTAGCTTGTGTAGGCTAGATGATAGCTCGTAGATAGTAAAGCCTTATATGTGCTCTCTAGACTATATTATCTTACATGTTTATTTTATGATAATCACGAATTGTGGTAGAGTAGAAGTGTACCACTGAGTTTTGTTAGCTCAGCGTGCAAATTTGTGGTTCTTTTTCATGCGTAGGTTGATATGTCACCCTTTGGAGGAGCTCATCAAGAAGGGATTTCCAGCACCGCGTCCGTTTTAGAGTACAATACTTGTTATTTTAGTTTGAGCTAATGTATTCATAGGACCTTACCATTGTTGAGTCTGTAACTCTATTTGAATTATTATTTTGGTATACGATGATTTAAACTCGGAGCTCCTGTTTTGTAAACTTATTTAAATGCTTATTAAATTACATGAATTTATGGATGATTTGATATTTTGAGAAAGGGCTAAACTTATGATTTTAAATTGAAAATTTGATGGGTCAGTTTTTGGAAATCCGAGTGTAGTGCTTCGGATCCAGATCGCGATCAGAGTGTTATAAAAGAGTCTTTACAAGTCTTTTATTTAAAACTCTAACTCAAAAAGCTCCTAAAAGGAGCTTTTTGAAAATAAAAGGTTTCACCCTCAATCCGCTATTATAATTCTTTATTTATCAAACATTTAAATTAGCATATTTAACTGGTCAAACTTCTAAAAACACTTCAAACCTCTAATTTTGGCTCAAAAGCTATTTACCAAATAATGTCATCATATAAATATTAAATTCAGTTCAAATTTAAATTTAAGTCAATTAAATATTAATTTAATTGTCACTGTTATTATTATAACATATAAGATATTTTAGGTATGAATACACTTAAAAACGTAATTTTTTTATTTAAAATATTAATCCTATATTAAAATAAAAAATTACAAGTTTTGACTAATAAAAAAACATTGTCAGGCAAAAATAGACGATAAGATTTTTAGATACAGAATTTGAAATTTACGCCGAGTTACGACATTTGTCAATGTCTCTACCGCAAGTAAAGAATACTACTTTTCTTTATTTCTTTTTTTTAATAGAAAGTCAAATGAATTAATTGTTTGTGCGGAAAATGTTTAGAAGTTGAAGACAAGAGCTAATGATGTAACGGGAAGGAGTTTGGAGATTCCTTCTTACATTTATCGTATCTGTTGGCTTTCATTGCTTGTATTTTTGTAATGTTTAACTTTTACTGATATTAAGACCATGACTTATTTATCTATTGTCTTAGATTATTTTTATTAATTTTTAAAAAATACATATTCATTAATCACTGAGGCTGTGCAAAAAATTTGATTAGATGACTAATAAGTGTTGAGTGTATTGACAAAGTATATTATATTCTCAAGGAGAGAATACGAATTCTAACCTTGGAGATGATATTGTTGGAAGGGACAGCTTCACACCCCGAACATGTACCGTAAGATAGACATGCATATTACCAAAAAAATTTAGATGGCACAATCTGAAAATTTAGATACCCGATCATTTTTATTTGGATAAACTATATAAGTAGCCACCGAGCTACTTCTTTTCTATTCTGGTTACTGAATTAATTTTTTAGCAAAATTGTCACTAACATGATGTAGATGAATGGACACATGTGAGGACCAAATTATAAAAAAGTCAAAAAATAAACTCTAGAAAATGATGACCAAGTTTATGAAATATATATATTTTAGGACTAAAATTGTTATTATTCCATACTATACCACCATCTTCGTTAAAACTTAATGGCTAGTGACCAAAATAAAAAATGCAATGTTATTGACGATTTTGTCAAAAAAAAGTTCAGTGGCCAAAATTGGAAATAAGCAATAGTTCAGTGACTATTGGTGTAGTTTACCCTTTTGATTTTTTTATAATTCATATCAGATATCTGAGAAAAATAGATAATCATATCATATATAGATCGTAATATTTAAGTTTCAGATCATTTTTCTCCGCAAAGAGAGGGAAATATCAATTTGTTGTGGCTAAGTTTTAATTTGGAATTAATTCCAATTTTATAATTCACATATTGTTGACAATACGGTAAGTATACAAATATTGTACATTAATTCGTATCTCTGGCTTTTAATTATTATTTTTATGTTGATTTTTGCATGTTATTACAAACGAGAGTTGATTATGTGGGGATAATTAAAAACAAACATAAAAGGTCAACCCTTGATTGTAAAAAAGAGAGTTAATATGCATTCACTTAATGCTGACCATTTTCATAATAATAAAATAAGTGTAAAATTTTAATACACGGATCGTGTAAATTTTATTTTACACCAGCTTATATGTTTACACTATAAAACTTAAATTCTAATTTATGACTTTAAATTCTAAAAAATTAAACTATAAACCCTGCATCTTAAATTCTAAGCATTAACATTAAGTTCTAAACAAAAAAAAAAATTAAACTTTTAAACTTCAAGCTATAAACTAAACCTTTAACCCTAAAACTAAAAGGAACGTATAGTTTACGTAACATGTATGTCAAAATTTTTTTCCATAAAATACTAATTGGTCCAATGGCTATTTCATTTCAAGTTTTACCTTATTCTTTACTTAATGAAAAAGATATGGTGTTGACTTCAACCAATGGTTACACATTTCCAAGAAATTTAATTCACCATTAAACCAATGGCAAGAATTGTGTCATTTGTCAATTTAGAGCTTATTATATACTATATTTATGTCAAAGTAATATGTATAATTATACATTATAGGGCATAAAAGTAAGATATACTTCATTTAAATCTTGCAAATAATATTGTTTTTAAAGGAATAATACAAATTTGAAAAGATTAATCTTCGTAAAGAATAACATGAACATAGAAGGTACATTAGCTATATACACAAACATACTTAATAATATAATAAACCCATATTTATCTTACCTTTTAGGAAAATGTCATAAAAAGAAACTTCTATTAATAGATGAAAATCAATTAAAAACAATGCATTAAACCCAAATAAAAGTTTAAATTAATAATTTAAATAATACATATTTATTAATTATATGTTTGCATTTTGTATTCTGTAAACGACTAACCTTCCAATGGATATGGAGCCAAAAACGCGTGAAGGGTAAAATAATAATTTTAACATATCAACTTTGGCAACAATGTTTGAAAATCGCTGTGAAATCTTCGCAAATCCCCAAATATAGGAAACCGAACGAGGGGGAAATCGGTAATTTAATAAGAAATTCGCGGTTTTATATTATTTTAATACATGCAGTCGGAAAAACGAAATAGCATAGAAAAGAGCTCCTTTTTCCTCCTATAAAGCATAACGGAGGAGTTGAAACACTTAATTGTTCTCGGAATTTAGGACTTAATTCTTGGCCAAGCAAACTCAGTATCAATGGTGGATCATCGCCCAACACTGGGTCCAGCCAGTTTCTGGACTCAGGCCAATGCTCTTCTCAGAAAGAACTTAACTTTCCAGGTGAAGCTCATTCAATTTCTCACCTTTACGACTCTTTTCTTACAATTTCTTTTTGCGCGTCAAAATTCCGTGTTTTTTGAAATAAAGTGAAGCTTGGAAGATGAAAATGAATACTTGGTTGGATAAAAAAATTTGCCTTTCCCAATTCCCACTCCTTTTTATTTTCTGGGCTTTGCATTGTATTTCTTGTTGCGGTTGATTGTTTCGTTGTTGATGATTGGTATACTTGGTGGGATGATCTTTGATCTTTTCCCATTATTACTTACTGTTTAATGTTTTTTTGTTTTAAGTCGGAATGTATTTCGGATCAGTATTTTCTTTAACAAATGTGTATTTAGGCCGAACTTTTCTGTTCCATTGATGGTGAATATGAACAACTATGAGTCTATGAGAATCTCTATACTGTAATTTATTTGCTCCAAAATTGAAAATTATCCATTCAAGATAGATGTTATTGTCAAACAGGATTGAATTTTCCATAACAATGCATAAGCCTTCAAAAGGTTTTGTTATTTCTGTAATTATTAGATCACTGCTCTATTTTGCAGAAAAGGAACATGTGGACAAATGTTCGGCTGATTTCCTTCCCATTATTTTTCTGTGTGCTGTTTGTTGTGTTGCAAAATGTGTTGGACAATCAACTAGACACTGCGGATCGTCGTTGTGGGTGTACTTGTGTTGAAACAGATGGAAATGGTAGATGCCAGAGGACAGAATGTGGGATAGAGTACTCTACAACAGATCAAGTAGCAACTTGTCCAATTCCGAACCCCCCAGAATGGCCAGCACTGTTACAAATACCAGGTCCAAACTATCGTGCGGTTAGAACTAATTCAATTATGTCTGCAGACTTGCCAAATGAGTCTTGCAGAAGTACAGGGTCTTGTCCTGCAACTTCATTTTTCACTGGGAATAATCAAACGCTTGGACAAAGTATGCATCTTACATCTCTTTCCCTTTATTTTAAACTTAGGATTCAAATTTCTTTGATTTTAAACTAACTTCTATAGTGAAAGATGAAGTCAGATCTAAAGTTCTTTTGCTTGTTTTGATAGTTTTGACGCGGAGTATGTTTTCAACTTCTTTCAATATCAATACCTCTGACGTTTTAGGCAGTGTCTCTAGCAATGTCCTGGTATGTTGTTCTCCTTTTTGTTCCTTCCTTTTCCGCTTTCACATAGTTCCTAATTTTCTGTTTAATATTTTGGCTATGGCTTATCTGATGTCATAATATTGCTTCCATCTTTTGGTTTATAACTTATCATTTATTTTCACAAAATGATTCAGGGTTCACAAACATATCCAGAGCAAAACAATTTTCTTGAAGCCGCTTTTGCTTCTGCACTTCCCATCTATAATGTTCAAAGTCAATGCACGCCAAACTCAACATTTTCTTTTGAGCTCAATCAATCATCTATCGTAAATGAACTTGGTATATGCTCTTCAATTTTTCTCTCTTAAAGAGAATTGTTTTTTCCCTCTAATTAAATGCCTGTGACTTTATGGCCTAGTTGAAATTCCATAGTGGAAAGTTTCAAGAATATTAGTCATGGTTTTATAAGGGACATGGAATATTTGTTGGAAAAAAAAAATTTCTGTGTGTATTTAAATGTTCCAAACATCAGAATTCTGGAGTTATCACCTTATTTGATGGAGTTATAATAATTATGATCTATTTTTACACTATTACCTTTCTTTCAAGAAAATTACTTAAAATTTTATTTCAGGAAGATTCTTAATCTATGCCTATTTCTTTAATATACTAATTTCTATGACTGTAGAGATTAGATGCGCTCAAGGTTTATACCTATGGCGGAACAGTTCTTCTCAGGTAAATGATGAACTGTATAAAGGTTACAGAAAAGGGAACTCGGAAGAAAAGATAAATGAGTTTGTTGCAGGTTAGTCCATAGCTTAAATTCTGACTTAAATTGTGTTGTTTCTATTGCAACGCTTAATTTACGTAAATCATGTACGGTGGACAAAATTTCTGACAAATTTATCTTTCCACAGCATATGATTTCTTGAACTCAGATGGCAGTAATTTTAATGTGAGCGTCTGGTACAATTCTACCTATAGGAATTACACAACTGGCTTAGCTATGTCATTGTTGCGGATTCCCCGATCTGTAAATCTGGTATATATTTGAACTAGCTGAAGTTAGCTTTCATCCTTACCACGTTACTTTTACAATTTAGATTGATCTTAAGACTCTCATGTATTTGTTACATTATTGGATTGAACACAAAGTTGTTACGAATAAGAGAAGGCATCTATATAATCAATCCTAAACTGCCAATATCTTGGCTGAATCTCAATGCCGTTCATCATTATTTTCCATATTAAAAGTATGTGGAATATTATTTTTTTGATTACTCAAGCACTTAGGTTTTATCTCTTGTAAGCTCATCACGTATACTCTATCCAGTTTTGGTTCATTAGATAGTTCTAAATTACGTATCACTATCTGTCAGAAGGAAATATTTTAGCGGGATAAATTTGTTTTGACTAAGCAGTTGGGATTTAGGAAAACATGAGGAGTGAGATTCTTTTCCAGTGATTGTTTCATTTTGTATATTTTGCAAATGAGATATATACAAAATGTTTTTACAAAAATTTTGAATCATTTAATTGGCTTATGGTGTTCCTTTCTGGTACATATAGAATCCTTACTCATATTCGAGTTTTTTTTGTTATACTATATATTCTATCTATAAGCATTGCATTCAGGTTTGGTAAGTGACATGAAAGAACATGGCAGCTGCCTCAGTGGTTCAAATTTGATATACAATCTGCATTGATAACATGCTTTTCTCTATATGAATTTATTGCTTATTTCTTGCAACCTCTCTGTATTCCACAAATTTATATGGTAATAGCTTACTGATCATGTCAGAGATTAGATTCCTAAATTAAGGAGATTGAGTAAGATTTGTAAATATCTTTTATATGTTAGGATCCCTATCTCTAAGGGATTGTTTTTACTAGAATTAGTCTCTTGCCTAGTTTAGAAGTTACCTAAGTTAAGACATAGGCTTGTATATTTATTTGAAAGTTTCCTGTATGTTATGTGTGAGAGAAATACAATAAAATTCATGGCTTTTGACATAGTATCAGAGCCACTCGTTTTTGGGTCTTAATTCTCTTGTTGAACAATTTCTTTTAGTTCGTATCATCCCTTGAGAGAGTAGGGTATTTGATTGACAAAATATGGTCGATGAGGTTGATTACAGCAGTACTGAAGCAGCTCAAGGAAGCATAATGAGTGAGGGAAGTCACTATAATCCGATAGGTGACTTACAAAACATACAAGCTGCCTATAGATTAAATGGTAAGAACTACCTTAAGTGGTCACAATTGGTTCGAACCTTCCTAAAAGGAAGAGGTAAACTCAGTCATCTCCTTGGAACGGGTCCTAAAGAAGGAGATCCCAGATTCGAGGCTTGGGATGAACAAGGACTCTTTATGGTGTACTTACTGCAAAAAACCTCGCCACACCAAAGAAAAATGCTGGAGGTTACATGGGAAGCCTTAGTCAGCAAGTAAGAACTTCACAGAGAAAGGAAGCTTTGCAAGGGGACAGAGCAGAGCTTATGCAATCAAACAGGTGGCTAAGGAGTCAGATGAACAATCTGTTGAGTTCAACCGAGAAGAAGTAGAAAAATTGAAGAACCTACTGGAATCTTTAGAAAAACCATCCTCTATAGGTACATGCAATCTGGTTTTTTCAGGTATATCCTCTTCCTTTTCTCAGGACTCTAATGCCTTGGAATCATCCACCCACATACCTACCCAAAACTCATGGGTAATTGACTCAGGAGCCACTGATCATATGACTAATTCATCACTAAAATTCCTCACCTACACACCCTGCCCTAGCAACAAGAAAATCACAGTTGCAGATGGTACTATGGTGACAGTTGCTGGTCAAGGAGATATAGCCATTAGTAAAACCCTACTGCTTAAAAATGTCCTACATGTGCCAAAACTATTTACTAGCCTTATTTCTATTCCGAAGCTTATCAAAGATACTAACTGCAGTGTTTTGTTTCATCCTACACAATGCATTTTTCAGGAGCAAGAAACGAAGAGGATGATTGGGCGTGCTAGGGAAATAAATGGCCTATACTACCTTGAAGATCTTGGTGGACCAGCTAGAGTTTTGATTACTCAACCATTGTCTTTTTTATTCGAATCTACAACCAATAAAGACCAAATCTGGCTACATCATTTTCGCTTTGGTCACCCACCTTTAAGACTTTTAAAAACTATGTTTCCCTCCTTGTGTAAATCCTTAAATATTTAAGAATTTCATTGTGAAGTTTGTGAACTTGCAAAGCATAAACGTTCTTCTTTCCCAACAAGTAATAACCAGACCAACAGTCCCTTTACTCTTATTCACAGTGATGTTTGGGGGCCTTCTACTATCCCTAACATAACTAGAGCTAGATTGTTTGTGTCTTTTATGGATGATTGTACTTGGGTTACTTGGATTTACCTACTGAAACAAAAATCAGATGTTACCTCTACCTTTAAAAATTTCTACACCATGGTTAAGACTCAGTTTGGGACTGAAGTAAAGAGAATCAGATCAGACAATGCCAAGGACTACTTTAACCAAGTCCTATCCCCTTATTTCTTATAAAAAGGTATAATCCATGAATCCTCTTGTGTAAATACTCCCCAATAGAATGGGGTAGCAGAAAGAAAGAATGGACATCTTCTTGCCATGACTAGAGCTCTTTTATTTCAAAACAAGGTCCCTAAAAGGTACTGGGGGGAGGCTATGTTCACTGCCACTTACATAATAAACAGACTACCCACTAAAGTCCTTGCATCCCAATGTCCCCTTCAAACCCTTACAAATTTCTTTCCCAATTTCAGTCCATCTTTTAACCTAAAACCGAGGGTATTTGGGTGTGTTGCTTTTGTTCACATCCATTCTCAAAGCCGAGGTAAACTTGATCCAAGGGCTGTGAAATGTATATTCATTGGCTATTCCTCAACTCAAAAGGGCTACAAGTGCTACCACCCACCTACAAGGAAATACTACACCTCTGCCGATGTCACTTTTGTTGAAAAAGAGAGTTATTTTACAGTCCCTTATCTTCAGGGGAGATATCTTTTAGGGAAGATAAGGATGCAAATTTGTTTTTACTTCAGCCCCTTATTAATCTTTCTACTCATACTCCTACCCCTATATATCATACTCCATCTTTTCCTACTCCATCTTCTCCTCAGTCTGAACCTAATACTCCTACTCCTCAAACTCTTCACACAAACATTAATACCCCACAACCTAATATTCAAGGCACTACTTGTCCCTTAAGGACCTATTCGAGGAGGAAGGCACCTATGCAGATTCAATCATCCTTTTCTCCTGCTCTTGCTCCTACTCTTATACAATTTTAGGTACATTCTGAAACTCCCTCTGAACAAAATGAGGCTGAAAATGCTATATCTGCTTCTGATTTTGAATTTCCCATTGCTATTAGAAAAGGAAAAAGTACCTGCACCACCAAACACCCCTCATATTTGTTTATAACCTACAAAAACCTATCTCCTAATCACAGAGCCTTTCTTACTAGCCTAAATGACATTACTACTCCTAAAACAGTATCCGAGGCATTAGAAAATGAGAACTGGAAAAAGGCTATGAAAGAAGAAATAGAGGCACTGGAGAAGAATAATACATTGGATTTAGTGAAGCTGCCAGAAGGGAAGAAAACAGTAGGATGCAGATGGGTGTTTACTGTCAAGTATAAGTCAGATGGTTCTTTGGAAAGGTACAAAGCAAAATTGGTGGCAAAGGGGGGCTCTCAAACCTATGGAATCGACTATCTTGAAACATTTGCCCCGGTTGCAAAGATGGACACAGTGAGGGTCCTACTTTCCTTAGCAGCTATTCAGTGATGGAGTTTGCAACAGTTTGACATTAAGAATGCATTCTTGCATGGGGACCTTGAAGAGGAAGTGTACATGGATATTCTACCTGGATTTGGTTCGAATACTGGACAGGCAGTTTGCAGATTGAAGAAAGCTCTATATGGACTAAAGCAGTCTCCAAGAGCTTGGTTTAGAAGGTGTAGAAAAGAGAGTTTGAATACTCTTCTTGTTATATCGATATACAAGGGAAGAAGTCTATTTATAGACTTTTATAGAGGAGTTTTACACAGAGTAGTTAACCTATTAGGATTGGACTTTTATCCTCTACAATGATAGAGTTAGATTATAACTAAACTACATAGTTATGATAGAGTTGGATTATAACTAAACTACATAGTTATGATAGAGTTAGACTTCCTATCATACACGTATTAACTCACACTCCCCCTCAAACTGGCGTGTATATGTTGTGTACACCCAGTTTGGATGAAAACTCATCAAAAGTCGCCCTAGGAAGTGCTTTGGTGAAGATATCAGCAAGTTGATTCTTGGTTGGAATATAATGAAGCTTTATTACTCCATTATTGACCTTTTCATAGATAAAGTGCCTATCTATTTCAATATGTTTAGTCCGGTCATGCTGCACTGGATTCTTGGCAATGCTCATTGCTAATTGACTATCACTGTAAACCTCAAATTCTAATTTTCCATCAAACTCTAACTCAGTGAGAAGCTTTTTAATCCACATTTCCTCACATATTCCAAGAGCCATAGCTCTGAATTCCGCTTCTGCACTACTTCTAGATACAACATCCTGCTTTTTACTTCTCCAAGTGACCAGATTTCCCCACACAAACGTACAATAGCCACTCACAGACCTTCTATCTGTTAGTTCTCCTGCCCAGCTTGAGTCTGTGTAGACTTTTACAGTTCTGTCTTGATGTTTTCTGAAAATAAGCCCAGACCCTGGTGTAAACTTCAGGTACCTCAGGATCCTATCGACTGCCTCCATGTGCTCTTCTCGAGGATTACTCATGTGTTGACTCACTATACTCACTGAGTATGCAATGTCAGGTCTGGTGAGTGAGAGGTAGATTAGTTTTCCTACCAGCCTTTGGTAGGACTCTTTATTCACTGGATTCCCCATTCCATCTTTACTGAATTTCAAACCTGGTTCCATTGGAGATTCTGCTGGTCTACACCCGAGCATTCCAGTTTCTGTAAGTAGATCTAGAATGTATTTTCTTTGGTTGATAACTAACCCTTCTTTTGATCTTGCAACTTCCATTCCCAAGAAGTACCTAAGGCTTCCTAAGTCCTTAGTTTCGAACTCCTTTGCTAGAACAGTTTTCAGCTTCTCTATTTCTTCTATGTCATCACCAGTAATAATGATATCATCAACATAGACAATTAGGAGAGTTATCCTACCATCCGGTGTAGCTTTTCTAAATAATGTATGGTTTGCTTGACTTTGCTTGAAATCATTTTGAACCATAGCTTTAGCAAACCTGTCAAACCATGCTCTAGGGGATTGCTGCAAGTCGTACAACGATCTATTCAGTTTGCACACCGTCTTTATTGTGTTCTTCTCTTCTAAACCAGGTGGAACCTGCATGTACACTTCCTCCTCAAGTCTACCATTTAGAAATGCGTTTTTGATGTCCAACTGATGCAGACTTCCAATCCTTGTTAATCGCCACTCAAAGCAATACCACGATGGTGTTTAACTTTGCTACAGGTGCGAAAGTTTCTTGATAGTCTACACCATATGATTGAGTAAACCCTTTAGCCACCAACCTCGCCTTGTATCTCTCAACACTCCCATCCGAATGGTACTTGACTGTAAAGACACATTTACACCCCACAACCTTTTTTTCCTTCCGCGGATCTGTCATGCTCGTGTATTGTTCTTTTGTAATGCCTTAATTTCCTCTTCAATTGCTCTCCTCCATTCGGGTGTCAAAGGCCTCTTCCACTTTATCTCGGGAATTCTTATCTTTGTCAATGCTAATTTGTAAAAGCTTTGAATCCAGGCATTAATTTTCCATAGGCAATAAACTGTTAATAGGATGAGCAAGTACATTTCCTTACCCCTTTCTAATAGCAATAGGAAACTCATCTAAGTTTAATGTAGTAGAATCTGTGGAATAATATTACCTTCTACGTCTCCAAAGCAAAGAAGTACTCAAAGCTAGTTCTTGGCAAGTGTTAGGTGACTAACCGCCTCGGTCAAAGTTTTTTTCTTCTTGTATAGACACTGAGTTGTCTTTCTGGTGGTTGTGGAGTCATAGAGTTTGGTGATGTATGTGGTACAGTTTTAATCATTGGAGGAGGTGTTGTATAAGGGCTGGTAGTTTTAGGCTGTGGAGAAGGTGTGTCTACAGGATTAAGAGCAGTACTCACAATTTCATCAGAAGTAGGCTCGGAAGAAGTATTTTTGGAGCAATAGTACTTACATCAAGAATAGGCAAGGAAATAATGGGTGTGGATCATGCAAAGTGAGACTCCTTGTATCTCTCCCCAATTTCAGTTCTGCAAAGTAAGGTTTATTTTCAAAGAAAGTAACATCAAAAGAGATATAGGTTTTCTTGGTAATGGGGCAGTAACACTTGTAACCCTTCTGACTCGATGAATACCCTATAAACACACAACGTAGAGCCCTAGGATCAAGTTTACTCCTATTATTGCGATGCACATGAACAAAAGATGTGCATCCAAAAACTCGAAGAGGAAGAACAGAGGATAATGGTTTAAAACGTGGAAAATGTTGGAAAAGAGTTTCAATGGGTACTTTGAATCCTAGTGTCTTGCTTGGCATCCTATTGATTAGGTAGGTGGCAGTAAGAAGAGCTTCCCCCGTAGATAATTAGGTGCATTGGTAGAAAATAATAGGGACCTAGTCACCTCTAGTAAATGTCTATTTTTCCTTTCGGCCACTCCATTTTGTTGAGGGGTGTTGACACAAGAAGTAAGATGAAAGATGCCTTTTTCTTTGAAAAAATACCAAAGAGATTTGCTAAGATATTCACTCCCATTATCACCCTTCACTACTTTAATTTGTTTCTCAAATTGAGTTTTGACCATGTGATAAAAACTTTTAAAAATTGTCTCAACTTCAGATTTTTCTTTCATCAAAAAGGTCCAAGTTGTTCTAGAAAAATCATCAATAAACGACACAAACCATCTAGACTCAGAGATGTTTTTTACTTTAGAAGGGCCCCAAATGTCACTGTGTATGATAGAAAATGGTGAAGTAGGTTTATAGTGAGAAGAAGAGTTTGAATACTCTTCTTGTTATATCGATATACAAGAGAAGAAGTCTATTTATAGACTTTTACAGAGGAGTTTTACACAGAGTAGTTAACCTATTAGGATTGGACTCTTATCCTTTACAATGATAGAGTTAGATTATAACTAAACTACATAGTTATGATAGAGTTAGATTATAACTAAACTACATAGTCATGATAGAGTTAGACTTCCTATCATACACATATTAACTCACAGAAGGTTTACTAAAGTAATGCTAAGACAAGGTTTCAAACAAAGTCAGGGTGACCATACTCTGTTCGTGAAACACTCTCCTTCAGGGGGAGTAACTGTACTATTGGTGTATGTGGATGATATAATTGTTACAGGAAACGATTTTGAAGGAATTGATAGTTTAACGAAGTGTCTTATAAAATAGTTTGAGGTGAAGGAGCTTGGAAGATTAAAATACTTCATTGGTATTGAGGTGGCACACTCACAACAAGGAATTTTTATATCTCAGCAGAAGTATACTTTGGACTTGCTGAAGGAAATTGGAAAATTAGGATGTAAACCAGCAGAAACTCCTATAGAAGTCAATCACAAGCTTGGAGAGACAAAGGAGGATGATATAGCAGTTGACAGAAGTTCATTTCAGAGACTCGTGGGAAGGCTTATCTATTTGTCACACACCAGACCAGACATAGCATATGCTGTTGGAGTTGTGAGCCAATTCATGCACAATCCTAAGGAATCACACCTAAGGGCTGTAGTCCAAATTTTGCAGTACTTGAAGGGCACACCAGGCAAAGGAATTCTGTTTAGAAGAGGGGGGAACTTGACTCTGGAAGCATACACAGATGCAGACTATGCAGGATCCATAAGTGATAGAAGGTCAACCTCAGGCTACTGCACTTTCTTTGGAGGAAACTTAGTTACTTGGAGAAGCAAAAAACAGAATGTGGTGGCTAGATCCAGTGCAGAAGCTGAATTTCGAGCCATGGCATTGGGAATTTGTGAGTTATTATGGCTGAAGATGATTTTAGAGGACTTGAAGGTAAAATGGAATGGACCAATGAAGCTATACTGTGATAACAAGTCAGCAATCAACATTGCTCATAATCCAGTTCAACATGACAGAACAAAACAGGTTGAAGTGGATAGACATTTCATAAAAGAGAAACTTGACAGTGGCTTGATCTGTACTCCCTATGTGACCACTGGAGATCAAGTTGCAGATATACTTACCAAGGGACTACCTGGTAAGTGTTTTCAGAAGTTAACAGACAAGCTGAGGATGGAAGACATCCATGCCCCAGCTTGAGGGGGAGTGTCAGAGATTAGATTCCTAAATTAAGGGGATTGAGTAAGATTTGTAAATATCTTTTATATGCTAGGATCCCTATCTCTAAGGGATTGTTTTTACTAGAATTAGTCTCTTTCCTAGTTTAGAAGTTACCTACGTTAAGACATAGGCTTGTATATTTATTTGAAAGTTTCTTGTATGTTATGTGTGAGAGAAATACAATAAAATTCATGGCTTTTGACAGATCAAAATCTTGTGGAGACTGATATTTGCCATTGTCGCATATACAGGTATCCAATGCCTACCTTCAGTTTTTACGAGGGCCTGGTACAAGAATGCTGCTAGAGTTTGTCAAAGAAATGCCAAAAGCTGAAACAGAACTCAGAATTGATTTGTCATCACTTCTAGGAACACTCTTCTTCACATGGGTTATTATACAACTATTCCCCGTAAGTTCTTATCTCTTATTAGTTATTAGTATTAGTCTTTAAGTACAGTTCAGTTAGTGTCCCCATGGTTGCAAAATTTTAATATTATTACTCCTATATTAAGTTAATCGTCATCAAATTTATCACACAATTTGGTAACATTTATTTGACAGTAAAAGTTCTATAATCAAATTTAATTTCTAATTTGGGTCCAGGGATTTTTTTTTAAATAAATCTGGCGGAGTTATGGACAATGCACAATATTCACACGAAGGGCCAAGAGAATATTTTGTTAGTGTTGTTTTATACATAGATGATATAAGAGGTTATTTTTGCAGTTGACATGGATAACTATTGTCAGTGCTCCACTTTTTTTCATGTAATGGAATAGGCCAAGTTAGCAAAATCTAACCATTCACTTCTTGATGCAATATTCCTTCCTTTTTTGCTTAAACTTCACTAAGATATTTGGATAACAGTCTATGTCTTAGTTGTTGGCTTTCTGCATTTCATAAGCTATGAGCAAACTCATTAAGTGGAAAATCTGATCTAAGAAGATCACAGTTGCAATTTTATTTACCCAAGAGTCATTGTCAGTATGATCTCTTTCTGTTAATACCTTGATGGTACTATAATCTATTGTTCTATATTTATCTCAACTTTCTAGTTTTCAATGTAGGTGGCGTTGACTTCACTGGTCTACGAAAAACAGCAAAAACTTCGAGTCATGATGAAAATGCACGGGCTTGGAGATGGACCTTATTGGATGATATCTTATGCTTATTTTCTCGTCATCTCTTTGCTGTACATGTTATGTTTTGTGATATTTGGCTCAGTCATTGGTACTAATCTAGTCATTTAACTGCTCTGTAATATCTTTACTTCGAGCTTCTCTTTAATGTGTTTGATTTCCTTCCAGGGTTGAAGTTTTTCACACTGAATGATTATAGCATCCAGTTTGTGTTTTACTTCCTCTACATAAACCTGCAAATTTCCATGGCCTTTCTTGTAGCTTCATTGTTTTCAAATGTTAAGACTGCTTCAGGTCTATCTTAGCTCTTTGATTTACTCCGCTTATTTGGCAAAACTCCGCTCTGTTTTAAAGAAAAGTTAAGTGACTTATTTCTCATAACTGCTTGCCAATGATTACAGTTGTTGGATACATATTTGTCTTTGGAGCGGGACTTTTAGGTGGATTTCTCTTCCAGCCCTTCGTTGAAGATGAATCATTTCCAAGTAAGTTTAACTGTTTTAGGAATTATAAAAATGTAGTTATTAATTTGCAAACTTTGTAATCTTTATTTTGCATGCATGAATTATTAGTTAATAAAATTAATATCTCGATTAATATAAATATTGAATCACCTCATCCTATTCATCGACGCACACCTCATATGGGAGTCAATTACTTCTTTCGATGTACTGAATGGTGGTATATAATGATTAGTGAGTAATTGAGAAACGAATTCAACCTGAGGTCAAACTAATAGTAAATTATGCTCTCTTTTTTTAAGTTAGAATAGTTGTGACACATTTCTAAAAGATGCATCTTCTTGCAATCTCTTTATTCGTTTAAACTAACCATCTTCACTTGTACCTTTCACCGTACTTACTACGAGACTCATTTTTTTATGTTGTAGGAGGCTGGCTTATCGTATTGGAGTTATTTCCTGGATTCTCTTTGTATCGTGGATTATACGAGTTTGGACAATATTCTTTCCAAGGAAATGCTATGGGTACAGATGGGATGCGGTGGGGGGATTTGAGTGATAGCAGAAATGGGTTGAGTGAGGCCATGGTTATCATTTTGGTTGAGTGGTTTTTGGTTCTACTTGTTGCTTATTATGTAGATCAGGTTTCATCTTCGGGTGCTGGGAAGAGCCCTCTGTTTTTCTTGCACAAACTCCGTAGAAAGCCTGCACTACCTTTAAAGACTCCCAGTCTACAAAGACAGGGATCAAAAGTTTTTGTTCAGATGGATAAAGATGATGTTAATCAGGAGGTAACATAATTTCTTTTCTTTGGCGTTGTAGAATGCATATTCTCATGCTAGGGTAGATTTGTTTGAAAGGGTCAGTGACCACCATTCTCTTAATTGACGGGCAGTCTTCGAAAAGACCGGTCTTTCACTCAGCGACAGAGAGGGATCTTTGTTATTCTGTTAACATGATTATTTCTAATGGTAGAACAGAAAACAGTTTGATGATCTAAATCATTCTAAGCATTTATTTTTCTCTCCCTTATTTTCCATCCTTAAATGTTTTCGCTCCTTCCGTTAGTTGGTATGATACGAAAGAAGGATGGCTATAGGTTTCTTTTGTATGCCTTTATGGAGCTGAAAATGCCATTTGAGGTTCCAGGTTCCACCTCTTGCAACTATAGTATTAGTAATTTCCTCCAGACTTGTTTCTCTAACAGTATCCTTCTAACTTTCACGTCATGATCTTAACTTAAGTGGGTCCATTTCACACAGAAGTAGCTTAGTATGTTTTTCAAGCTCAAAGTGATATGATTAACTCATTTATATGATATTTTCTTTTATTTTTATACCTCTGTTTCCAGAGAGAGAAGGTTGAACAGTTGCTGCTTGAATCAACCACAAGTTATCCCATTGTTTGTGACAACCTCAAAAAGATATATCCTGCAAGGGATGGAAATCCTGAGAAAACTGCAGTGAGAGGATTTTCTCTTGCTTTGCCTAGAGGGGAGTGTTTTGGCCTGCTCGGACCCAATGGTGCTGGCAAGACATCTTTAATTAATATGGTAGTGTATGATATGCATACATACATACATACATTCCTAATTTAAGAGTAGAATTCCTATATGCACTTAACCCCGAGCTCATATGCTTGTTCTTCCATGTGAGGGTGCTCTCAATATTACTGTTGTCTTTCACCTGTATCTTTTAAAGCGAGAACTAGATTTAGCTGGTAAAACTATGCAATGTTAATGTGTTATTCTGTGGACAGATGATTGGGCTTACAAAACCAACATCAGGGACAGCTTATGTTCAGGGTTTGGATATATTGACTTCCATGGATACAATCTATACAAGCATGGGTGTCTGCCCTCAGCATGAGTATGATATTATCGCTTCCTTCCGCTAAGAAAGAAATAATTTTCCATGTTACAAGATTTCTTATTTTGTTTTCGCTATTTGTATATTAGCCTGCTCTGGGAAACTCTAACCGGAAGGGAGCACTTACTATTTTATGGCAGACTGAAGAACCTCAAAGGTTCTGCATTAAATCAAGTGAGTCAAATTTATCTATATGCTCTGAGCTTGTTGTGGAATTTACTTGAAGAAGTTTATGCACATAAATACTATTTAATAATCAAATATAAAGTCTAGAGGCTCTTGTATAAGATTCTTTTTATCATCTTGTAAACATGTTTCGATTCTGTTGGTCCTCATTCCCACACCATTGCTGCAGGCAGTGGAAGAGTCTCTTAAGAGTGTCAACCTATTTCATGGAGGGGTTGCGGACAAAAAAGCCGGAAAATACAGTGGAGGTATGAAGAGGAGACTCAGCGTTGCCATTTCACTGATTGGGGATCCTAAGGTAAGAGTTCATTCTACATTTGTATATAACCGTTCCTGAACTTATATCCTCCGTTGCTCTTCATGGCTTTAATCATTTTGAGATTTTGCAAGGTGGTCTATATGGATGAACCCAGTACTGGTCTCGATCCAGCTTCAAGAAATAGTTTGTGGAGTGTTGTGAAGCAGGCAAAACGAGACAGGGCAATTGTTCTCACAAGTATATATCTTTCTCTCTTTTCTGGATAATCGAACATGCATCACTGCCATCCTGAATTTGTTGTTCTTGATATTCGCCTATTTGCATGCTTTGATCTCCTTTTTTTTGCACTCAACATAAATGAGGAAAATAGTGCATGTAAAAAAAGTACCATTTATAGAAGGTGAGAACTATTGGCCTTTAGATACCAACCAACATTCTCTGAATGTTTTCAGCGCACTCGATGGAAGAGGCAGAGGTTCTATGTGATCGATTAGGGATTTTTGTAGACGGAAGCTTGCAGTGCATAGGAAATGCAAAAGAGGTAAGTTCGCCTTCTACGGATATTCAACTTGAGATGATTTTAGTTAAATTCTTTTCTAATATAAAGTTAGCCAGTGATTGGTACATGTTGAATTACATTCAACTTGCTGTTTGTACGGTGAATGACAGCTGAAGGGCAGATACGGAGGATCTTACATATTTACTATAACAACGTCCTCAAATCATGAGGAAGAAGTTGAGAGCATGGTACATCATCTCTCGCCAAATGCCAACAAGATATACCAAATATCGGGAACGCAGAAGTTCGAGATGCCAAAGCAAGAGGTGAGAATTGCAGATGTATTCCAAGCAGTCGAGAATGCAAAGAGCAGGTTTACTGTGTTTGCATGGGGTTTGGCCGACACCACTCTTGAGGATGTCTTCATCAAGGTTGCTCGTGGGGCGCAGGCCGTCAACATATTATCGTGATTCTCCGATTTATCTCCCTCTTATGTCTACAATGTTCATATATGATAAAGCATTTCATTACATTTCAAGATAGTAAGTAGCTCATTAATCTACAGCTTTAGTTTTGGCAACTAATCTGGTTTTTGCTGCTCCTGCCTCTATCTCCCTCTTATGTCTACAATGTTCATATATGATAAAGCATTTCATTACATTTCAAGATAGTAAGTAGCTCATTAATCTACAGCTTTAGTTTTGGCAACTAATCTGGTTTTTGCTGCTCCTGCCTCTATACACTAGTTTTACATTTTAGTTTGACACGTGTGTATGTACTTTGTGTAGCGATGTCCTTTTTTTTTCTTTCATCGCTAAATAAAACGTGGTGGATTTTTGAAGGTGTTTGAAAGGTGTTTGTGATTCTTTGGATATAAAATATTTATTCCGTGGGGTTTTTTTTAAAAACCGCATTTAAAAAAAATGGAGTCGCCACCGGCCACTTAGGTAGGCCGGACACCATAAAACCAGAGATTAAAAAAGATTGGGTTCGGAAGTCGGTTACGGATGGGGAAGAATTAGCACCCCCACACCGCCCAAAAATTGGTACTTTAATAATTACCGCTTTATTAATATTAGATTTTCCGGATTAAAGTGACGATTATTTTTAAATTCGGTCATAATTGCGAATAAATTTTAAGGGCCCCGTTATCCGAGAGTAAACGCCCAACCACTATCACTACGCCTGATACTGGCCCCGTTTACGCTCGGATAAAAGGGCACCGCATTGACAATTTATATATCATTATGCAACCTTAATGAGCAAAATATAAAACATGGAAAAATATTTAAATGCAATAAATATTGACATAACAGAATACTAATCTAACATAAATGATATACTAGACTAAAACATGCATATATACATATTAATCTAACTCATAAATAAAAACATATCTAGCATAAACAAAATACTAATATTCATAAATATTAATCTAACATAAAAACAAATTCAACATAAAATACTATTCTAAAACATACATACATAAATATTAATCTGACTCATAAATAAAAACATATCTAACATAAATAAAATATTAATATAAAACACAAATTTAAAACATATTAAATATTAATCTAAAACATAAACATACAAAATAAAAAATAAGACCACAATTTTAAAATAACTAATACTTCATTAAATTATAAAAATTACAACACTAATAAAAAAGAGAAGAAAATATACCTAACTAGGAGCTCGAATGACGAATCCCGACTGAACCCCCACCGAGATCTACCGCAACCCCTCCAAAAATATTAACTAGATTGGACCTAAAATAGGACCCCGATTGAATGTTGGATCGAACCAACTGGGGTTGGGGCACGCGCCCCAACCCGGCGGCCTTTTGGCGCCATGCCATGCCCCTATGAATTGATGGCAATTGAATTGCCAATTTCTCTTCAATTTTGGGCGTGGCATTTTCCTTGCAATTGGCAGCCTATTTATAGGCAAATGGGATGGAAAATGGGTGACGTGGAGCACCCTGCTCCACGCAATTTTCCCCTTTTTTTAATATATATTTTATTATTATTATTATTATTTTTGATTTTTTATTAATTTTATATTAATAATAATATTATTAAAATAGCACTAATAACACTAAAACTCGATCAAAAATGAGTGATTACAGATTTGCCCTCTTTGCTTGTTCTTGTGAAACGAGGACAAAGCAAAGATCAAAAGCACTCATTTTGGACCTACTTTCTTGTCTTTGGCTTGGAATCACGTGTTCTTCCTCGGAACTATCCGCTCTTCCTTAGAATGAATCTTCGGGCTCGTAAGTTCTTCCTATATAGAGCTTCGTCACCTTCCGATCTTGGAGTTATAGGCTCTTTCGACATAGAACCCTTCACTCTGAAGCCTCGAGTTATGAGTCCCTCCTATATAGAACCTTTCATTCGAGGCAGTGCGGCTCTGAGTCATTCCTATATAGAAACTCTTCGCCTTCAATGCTGGTTTCTCCTATATAAAACCTTTTGCGTCATCGATGGATTCTTCCGACCGGGAGTTCCTCCTATATAGAAACTGCTAGTCTTCAAACCACGGAGTTGTCGGTCCTTCCTTTTCATTTTGAGGCAGTGCAGCTTGGAGTCCTTCCTATATAGAACTCTTCGCCTTCAACGCTGGTTTCTCCTATATAAAACCTTCTCGTCATCGATGGATTCTTCCGACCGGGAGTTCCTCCTATATAGAATCGCTAGTCTTCAAACCCGGAGCCGTCGGTCCTTCCTATATAGAACTTTTGGCATCTGAAATCTCAGAGCTACGGGTTCTTCCTATATAGAACCTTTCACTCTAAGACAATGAAGCTCTGAGCCTTTCCTATATAAGACTCTTTGCTTTCGACTGTGAGTTTCCTATATAACCTTATGTGTCATAGGTGAATTCATTTATTTGGAGTTCTTCCTATATAGAATCTGAGTCTTCACCTTGGAGCCGTCGGTCCTTCCTATATAGAACTTTTCGGCTTCTTGAAATCTTGGAGTTAGGGATTCTTCCTATATAGAATCTTTCACTCTGAGACATTGAAGCTCGGAGCCCTTCCTATATAGAACTCTTCGCTTTCGACACAACAGGATTTCCTATATAATCTTGTGTGTCATGGGTGAATTCCTTCGACTGAGAGTTCTTCCTATATAGAATCTGCGAAGTCTTCTTCACCCAGGAGTCGATCCTTCCTATATAAAACTTTTAGCTTCTGAAGCCTCGGAGCGGAGGATTCTTCCTATATAGAACCTCTCTCTGGAGCTTGGAAACATATGCCTTTTGTATATGAAAACACTGTCTTCTCATTTGGGATTCACACCACGATGGCCATCGATGTCTCTTCTTGATTCGGGATTCACACTGAAAATGGCTACCAATATTCCAATTTTAGGGACTCACGCCGAAGGTGGCTGCCGAAACTTCTTCAAATTTAGGGACTCACGCCGAAAATGGCCGCCAAAACTTCTTAAAATTTATGGACTTACGCCGAAAATGGCCGCCGATCTTTCTTCAAATTTTAGGGACTAATGCCGAAAATAGCCGCCGAAACTTTTTCAGATTTAGAGACTCACGCCGAAAATGGCCGCCGAAACTTTTTCAGATTTAGGGACTCACGCCGAAAATGGCCGTCGAAACTTCTTCAGATTTTAGGGACTCGCGCCAAAGGTGGCTGCCAAACTTTTCAATGAAATCCACTTCTTAATGTTCTTTGATAATTCTTCAGGTACCTGTCCAAAATAAGCAAAAATTGACATGCCCCTATCTATATGATACATGCAATGTAATGTTTTTTTTTTAGCTTTTTTGTTCTAAAGTCTTACACTGAAAGGTCGCTCCTCGATTTCTTCATCTTTTCTTGCTTTCATTGTATGCTCTTAAATCCTCATTTGAACATGTTTTTAAACCTTTTGTGCGGAAGGCTTTCTTGTCTTTAGGGTTATCACCCGTCTTCATAAATGATCTTTTGGTTCTTAATTATTCTTATAAGAACCTTTGTCATCTTCTTGGCTTGGCTTTGCCCCATTCAACCACGGGCTCCACTGCTTTGAATTTTCTGGCCTATCATATAAAGCCTTGATCTATTTCTAGTCACCAGGGTGAGCCAAAATGCTTCAATCCCTTGAGCTCTTCCTTGATCTTCTCGCAGCATTTCGATGGGAACTAACTTTCGGTCCCTATGCTTTAAATCTCATCATCATTCATTTTTTAAAGTAAAGTAAAAGGTAATTTACTTGTATATATTTCAAAAAAATAATGATTGTTTGAAAAGATAACAGTCATTTTGAAAATCACAACTTGAAGGGGATACCAAACATTTTGAAAACATTGTTTGGAACAAATGGTAAACATCTTTTTCTTTTCTTCTTCTTTTTCTAAGGACCAAACATTTTTTATAAAACAATGCTTGGAGAATGGTAAACAAAACTCGACGTGTATTGCCAAACATTTTTAAAAACTAATGTTTGGGGGAAATGGTAAACATCAAAACTTTGGGAGAAAATGCCAAACCTTTTAAAACATGTTTGCCCCCGAAATATCAAACACCATAGCGCATCTGCTTCAAGTTGCCAGAGATCAACTCTAATGAAGCGCCTATTTAGAAGATCTTGACCATTGTGGAGATATATGCCAATGTATAGTTTCTTCTGGTCTAATAGGCTTTTGAGAGGAACAACCCTACCTAGTTTCTTCCCCGTTTAAGGTGGCTCTCTTAATCTCACTATCTCACCATGCCCCACCCTTCCCTCATTTGGGTGTCGATCAAGCACTTCGAAGTTTGACGTTCCTTGAAGAAAAGTTAACCCTTATAGGCGGAATGAAATCTAAAGACATTCTCATTCAACTTGGATATCTATGGATGACCAGAATGGTCTTTGGGGCTTGTAATGTAGGCATTTGGTTTATGGTTAAGTGAAACAGTATTTCTGTACTTGTGTAACTTGGATATGCCCATTATTCCTTCTTCTTTTTTGGATCACTCTAGATTGCCCGTTTTGGGTTTTCACCCTAGAGTTCATTTCCTTCTTTTTATTGTAGGTGCCTTGCATTACGCTATATATCTTGATGTTCATTTTTGTTCAATAATGTTTGATCTTTCAATACTCCTCTCAAAACCGAGATTTCTTGAATGAAGGACTATGAATACATTTCGGGAATTCTTGTGATTGGCACTTGGATGAAATGTTATTCTTGCTTTTTTTTTTCTCTCTTTTTTTTTTTTCTTTTGCCCGTTTTTTTTTCTTTTCTTCTTTTGTACCTTGGATCAATGTATTTTGGCTGGATATTGATGCCCGGCATGCTCAGCGAGACTACTCTTTTTCTTCATTTTCAGGATCACTCTAGACTGCCCATTTTTGGGTTTTCACCCTAGAGGTCATTTCCTTTTTCAAAATTGGCAATCTTCGGGCCGACTTGACTTGGCTTCAATTCGAGCTTCTATACTAATTTTCAAAACTGATATTTACTTGAAATGTGGATTCCTTGTCTCTTGCTCATAGTTGAAGTCTCGTTCTTGTATTGTTTGATCTGTGTGTGAAACATAAACTGTATTCTTTCCTTTTTTTCTTTTTTAGACTGTTCATTCTGGGTTTTTAGCATTGAATCTCTTTCTTCTTATTCGAGTCTGTAAATGTATCCTCGAATCAACACGGATCTATATTGGGTATTGATGCGATCTTCCGCTCGGAGTTAATTGCCTCTCTGCAGCTCTTCTGATATTTACTCGATCTGGATTGCTTCGGCCTTCTGATATTTTTTTTGGTTTTTCGTTTGGACATATCCATGTTTTCAACCACGTTTTACGGTGATTTTACGATATTCGTATTCAATGCATGCGGACTCATCTGTGTCTTACGGTAAAGTAAAAGAACACTATTCGTTGTCATATTCACAAATGTCCCGAGAATGCCTTGGGGGTAGAGGTTTAGGGTCAACTTTCGTTTCAAGGATCTAAAACGACAAGTGCACGAGAAGATAAATTCTTAAAATGGGAATTGCCCATTGTCTAAACACTCGCTTTTGTTCCTCTGTTGGCCTAAGTAAACTAGCAGATACTCACATTTACTGATATCACCACAACATTCAATCTCTTCTAAATATATGCAACTTAGAGTTGATCTTTGGGTTTGAAGCAAATGTCTTTGTTGCATTCAAAATTCGAGGACACAGTATAGAAATGATATATACATACGTCCATTAAAAAATGCATATATGCATATGGAAAAAACTACCCCATAAAAATAAAATGTTTAAAGAACCAAGAATGTAAAAATGTTTTTCTAAAGGGAAATGTGATTTTTAATTCTAATAAACAATGATTTTTTTGTTGAGAATTTCTTTGTGAAATGATGAGAAAACCGTAGGGACCTTTGGATTATCTCGTGGTACTAACTCATTCGCCCCTTCTAAGGTAGTGTAGGCTTTCCTCTTATCTTGTTTTTCCATCATTTGGATGACTATCTTGTCACGACTCCTTATCGACCAGCCTTCTTAATTTTTAACGACCCCAAATTTCTTAGTATCATGCCCCAGTGCCTCAATGTTTTGAAAGTGATACACATTTATCTCTCTGTTTCCTTTTGCTCCTAGGCAGGTCTGGTCTTTAAACTAAGGTCCCGGAGTGCATGTTTGTTTCTCTCTCTGACTGTCATTAAGTCCTCAAAGCTGACCTTCATTTTCTCGAGCATCTTATTAAAGAAGAAATAAGAAAGATGGCATGGAATTCACTTTTCTCTTCATCTACGGGAGGCTGCACTTGGGTCGCTAAACACATACACCTCAAAGCACATTCTTTGAAGCTTTCATCAGGTTTCATCTTCGTACCCTGGAGATACCGACGACTTGCTGCTGGGTCCAAAGTATATCATATCACGGTAGGTCCTGCTAGACTGTCGGGTAAGTAGTGGATCGGTAATTTTTCAATGTAGCCCTCCATTTTTTTAGAGAATATGGTCACGTGAATCTTGGGGCATCTTGTTCCGTTATCATGCGCAAATCTGAAGTCTTTGAAATCCGTAGGAACGACCAAGTCAGGGTTCAAACAGAGTTTTCTTGTATTAAAGACATCAAACTTCTTTTTCTCTCTTTTTCTCTCGAGTCCATCTTTTAACTGCTCGAATCTTGATTTTTGAGTGTGTTCAATTCTTTTATTCACGATAAAACTCTAATTGTTCTTTGGATTACCCCCTCAAAAAATTTTATGCAAGGTAGTGATAGTGTTATGTAAAATATGTCATGATTGTACAATGTAATGCAATGCAATGCATGAATGCAAATGCGGTGTTGATTCTCGAACAGTCCTTAAAAGACTTTCAATCAATAGAAAAATGTATGGTTGCAAGAAACTAATAATGAATTACAGGTGACAGTTAGCTTCCTTCTGGAGATCTTGACTTCGGGAAGCAAAACATGTGCTCCACGTCTCGACGTCGTCTTCAGGATGATGGATGACTTTGTCTTCTCTTCTTATTCTATGGACTCGTGACGTCATGATCTTTATTTTTGTGGCTTCTAAAAATGACATCAACAAGTGCAGGCATAATGCAGATAAGATCTTTTCTGGGTGCAAACGAATAATACGTCTAAACATGGATGGATTCTATCGGTCCTAAGGGAGTACTTTAAAAATTTTAGGGTTTAAATTAAAATTCTCAAAGATCATTTGGTTTAAAAATTTCCCCATTTTTATTATCAAAATTTTTAACTTACTTAAAAATGAAACTTTTAGGTTTTTTTATTATTATTATTCTGAAAGTTTTATGAGAGAAGAAATTTCAAAGCAAAATAATAATATTTTCAATTTTTTTAATGAGTTAAATTAAAATCTGAGAATTTTAAAAATGGTCAAACGTGAAGACTTAAAATTGGGGTTCTGCGGCCCTGACTGAATCTTCTGCGTCGCACGTGCCTTATTATCGTACCGTCTTCTTTCGCGATTGGTCTTTGCTCGGCCTAACTTGATACTGTAATATTATCGTTCCCGGCAAAGCTGACTTTTTCTATTTTGAAAGCTTTTTAATGAACTGTTCTTGAATCAACACCATGTCATGATATGCAACATGAATGCAAATAAAGGCGTTGATTCCGCTGGTAATCACCCTTTAGAACGACTTTCATGGGAATTAAAGGGTCCAGATTACAAAAAAGATCCATATTACAAAAGGAGTCCCTATTACAAAAAGAGTCTATTACAAAGTCTTATTTACAAAATAAAGTTCTACACATAATCCCTAGCTCTACCTCCAAAACCTTGGTGCTTCTTCCATGTTCGGGGTTACGAAAGGTCGAAGAGCCGCGACTTCGGTAGCTAAGTCATTCACATGCCTTGAAACTCGTCGTATGTCCACCATCAGGGTCTCGTGTGTATACTTTGGCACTACACGCTCGTTCGGCAAATTGTTACGTCGGATCTGTTGAGTAATCTCTGACCGATGTCACGCGACTGGATCGATGCTGTCCTTCCTAAGACACCTTTTTTCCATGATGAAAGATTTTCTAATCGGGCAAACCACTTGAATCAACGCCTCTATGTAATGTGGATGCAATGATAATGCAACAAAAACATGTGTAAAAATAAAATAAAACACAAAAAGAAATGAGTTAGTACCGGATAAAAATAATAAATACATAAATAAAAGGACAAATTAAATAAGGTAAATAAACAAAACAACCCTATTTATCCAGTCTAAAACACCTAAGGTTATCCGCATGGCTCTAACAGGGTGGGTTTGTATGTTCTCTACATGCAGTGTTGGTGCTAGGAGGTACCCGAATTGTCCTTGCTGTCCCCTACTAAGGGTAGCAAGGCCCCCGATCATCACCCATTATAGGCTCCTTTCAATCGGGTTCAATTCAGGGGGACCCATTCGCTTATGCCCATACGAAGGAACGATATCCTTACGAAAGCATAAGGTACTCGAGCCCCGAAGGTACTTGCTAGGCCCATACGGGAGAACGATATCTCCACGAAAGCATTAGCGTTTTCCCCTCACTTAAAAAGACGGGTTTATATGCCATATTTTAAATGCGTTAAAATAAACGCGCAATTATGACCGAATGTTAATTTAATAGTCATTTTAACCCGGAACTTCCAATATTAGTAAAGCGGTAATTATTTTAAAAGCTTGACTCTCATTTGTTTTTGAAAAACAAAAAATTGTCCCCAGCGGAGTCGCCATCTGTAGCGATGTCCTTTTTTTTCTTTCATCGCTAAATAAAACGTGGTGGATTTTTGAAGGTGTTTGAAAGGTGTTTGTGATTCTTTGGATATAAAATATTTATTCCGTGGGGTTTTTTTTAAAAACCGCATTTAAAAAAAATGGAGTCGCCACCGGCCACTTAGGTAGGCCGGACACCATAAAACCAGAGATTCAAAAAGATTGGGTTCGGGAGTCGGTTACGGATGGGGAAGGATTAGCACCCCACACCGCCCAAAAATTGGTACTTTAATAATTACCGCTTTATTAATATTAGATTTTCCGGATTAAAGTGACGATTATTTTTAAATTCGGTCATAATTGCGAATAAATTTTAAGGGCCCGTTATCCGAGAGTAAACGCCAACCACTATCACTACGCCCGTCATCGGCCCGTTTACGCTCGGATAAAAGGGCACCGCATTGACAATTTATATATCATTATGCAACCTTACTGAGCAAAATATAAAACATGGAAAAATATTTAAATGCAATAAATATTGACATAACATAATACTAATCTAACATAAATGATATACTAGACTAAAACATGCATATATACATATTAATCTAACTCATAAATAAAAACATATCTAGCATAAACAAAATACTAATATTCATAAATATTAATCTAACATAAAAACAAATTCAACATAAAATACTATTCTAAAACATACATACATAAATATTAATCTGACTCATAAATAAAAACATATCTAACATAAATAAAATATTAATATAAAACACAAATTTAAAACATATTAAATATTAATCTAAAACATAAACATACAAAATAAAAAATAAGACCACAATTTTAAAATAACTAATACTTCATTAAATTATAAAAATTACAACACTAATAAAAAAGAGAAGAAAATATACCTAACTAGGAGCTCGAATGACGAATCCCGACTGAACCCCCCGAGACCAACCCCTCCAAAGATCTACTAGATCGGACCAACCCCTCCAAAAATATTAACTAGATCGGACCTAAAATAGGACCCGATCGAATGTTGGATCGAACCAATCGGGGCTGAGATACTAATATTATTAAAATATTAATAATATTTCAAAAATGAGTGATTACACTTTGATTGATTATTCTTTATATTTTTGAAAATTTGAACTTTTGTAATCGACCATTTATAATAAAATTGGATTAAAATGTCAACTTTTAGTAAATTTAGTGTTAGATATGTTGTTCAAAAAGACAAGTGTTAGAAATTATATGTTGGTTTACTTTTACCACAAAACAAATTGATGTGTTAAACAATATTGTAAATTGAAATTAAATAAATTTGTGGTAAATAAATAACACAATGTATATTGCATTATCAGTTAAAATGATATTTCATCTCTTTTCGTTGTCATTGTTATTTAAATATAATTATTTATTTTTGAAGAATCATTATTCTAATATTCTATTACTTTTTAGATACTTCTAACTTATTAATATTGAAGATTTTCATTCTTTTTTGTGTTTTTTTTTATAGGCTAGTCTATAGATGGTAAAATTATCCGGTCTCGTCAGCTCCCAACTTGATGGGAGATGTTTTTTTCCTTAAAAAATGGGTTAGGGTTAGGTTTAGGGTAGAAATTTCTTGATCCGACCTGGTTTATTTATAATATATATATACATTATATTTAATATTTTTATTATTTTTCGGACATATCAAGTTTAGTTGAGTTTTTTTTTTAAAATTTTAAGATCAAATTATATTTTTATTATGTTGGTTGGATCAAATTGATGATTAAATATAGTATTAAACTTGGATCCGGGTTGTGTTGAAATTTTAAAATTTCGGGTCGAAATTAGAATGACCAAAAATATGTCTCATTGCCATCTCTATATGCTACTTACTTTTTTTTATAATTTTCTTTTTGAAGGCATCTAATTGTGGGTAAGATTTTATTTTTAATTGGTATATCAAAATGACATTAATTAAGTGATAATTAATTTAATGACTTTTTTTAAAATAATGTTGAATTTCAATATTGATATATTTTTAAATTACACAATAAACTAAAATTTACTTTTAATTTTAAGAAATTATCCTAATTAAAAATAAAGAGTTTATATGGTAGGAACAACCTACTCAATAATTAGGGATGTCAATTGAGCATGGAAGGTGCAAAGGTACTCTTCCCACATCTATCCCGTCAAGAATATCTATCCCGTCAAGAATTTTCATTTTCATATAAAATCCCATCTTTGCTGCAACTCATAAGACTAAAACCACTATCGCCCCATCACCCACGTGGTTCCTAAGACCCACATAATCTCTCTTTACCCACTTCATGACTCATTTATATAATATATTTATAAATATTAGTTAAATAAATATAAATCAAATTTGTTATAAAAAATTATGAAATACTTGTCATTCGGACTCACACCACATATATGACATTATTCCAACTATCACCATAAAAAAAATAATAATATATGAAATTAGATTTTGTACAACACAAAAGTTTAAACTAAAAAAAACATACTAAAAGTCTATTTTAATTCCGTAAGAAAAAATAATATAGAAAGCACTAAAAAAAATAATAAAAAATAAAATAATATTTCAATTTTTGTAACAAATAAACAATATAGAAAAAAAAACTAAAAAGAAAAAACAACAATGAAAAGAAAAAAATAAAATTAAAAAAATATTTTTAGAATCTAAATAACATAAAATTTTAGTCCAACAAAAAAAAAATTAAAAAAGTTTTAAAAGAATAAAATATATATGGTTAATTGTTTTATAGAATAAAAATTTTGAGATAAATATTTTGATATAACAATTTAAAACATGAAAAATATTTTTGGATGTTTATTCAAATATTAAAAAATAATTCAAAACCTTTTCTAGAAACTCAAACTTGTAAAAAATATGTTTCAAAGTTTTACACAAAGGTCTTATAAATACATTAGACGAACACGGTGCTGGGAAATCCTCGTCGATGTACTCCTCCAAAAGGAGACTTGTCATCCTTCGCACAAAAAAACAACACATGCGCACCATGGGCTAACAAAGCTCAGTGGTACATTTCTACTCTACCATAATTTGTGATTATCATAAAATAAGCATGCAAGATCAATATAGTCTAGAGAGCAAAGATAAGGCTTTACTACCTATGAGTTACCATCTAGTCTACACTAGCTAAAGTTCTTAGATCACCTATCTCAAGGCATCATTAAGTCAACAACAAGTCATACATGCTTCTACAAAGCTTTGCCATACTCGAGGTCACATGGCCTATCAAGATACTCGAGCTAACACAGTCCATCGAGTTAATACATGCAGTACCCTAATCACTCAGCCATCAGGTGCAGAAGCTATCATCTATAGCAACCACACAACATACACAAGTACATACATACATCATCTACATAATGGCCAATGAAGCCTTATTTTATCCGTGCTCACACAACCTTCGGGTTATGTAATCACTAATTATATCCGGGGTATTGACTAGTTTTTGTTAGTTTATCCTTTAATAATGATGGGGCTTTGGTTTATTGCCTTTTATATATTATTAATGAAAATACCAAAAAATTAGTATACTTAATTTGTTTTTAGCTTTTATTTATTATTACTAACTATTTATAATTTTAAGAGAAAAAAAACAAAAACATTATTAAGTTCTAATTCGTATTAATCACTATTTAGTTTGTTTTATTATTATAATTTAATTATTATATTATATTTTTATTACTATTATAATTATTAAATCGAAAACAAAAACAGATTAAGCATAAATAACAAAGCCCAAACTTTTAAATTTATTAACAGTCCAAGTTATACAATTAAGCGCAAAAAATAAATATTAAATAAATACACGACTCGTTTTGAGCCCAACATTAAAACCCTAATCTACAAACAAAAACTAATACCCTAATTTGTTTTGCTTGCGCAACTCATCCACAGCCGTTAGATCCAAATCGGATCTAACGGTCCACGATCAAGGTAGAAGAAGTCTCCAGATCTTCTACGCGCCCACGCACGACCTTCCCGTTCCCACACTCGCGCGTGTGCTACACGCGTGGCCATCCAAATCCCACGCGCACCTTCTGGGCTCTTCTGACTCCTTGGCTGCTGAAATCAAAGATCGATAGAGAGCCTTGCTCCCCAAGCCTCTCCTCTCTCTGGTCCCTCCTCCTCCCTCATCCAGCCACGTCGGCATGCAAACCAAAACAACCAAAACATTAGTAACAAAATTCAAAAAACAGATCAAAAGGAGGTTCATGGAAAAATGGCAAAAATCAAGCGAATATCGGCGGATTCCAGAGAGTATTATAGAGTTTTTTTTTCAGTTCTTTCATGTAACAACCGTCTAGGTTATATAAACCGAAACCCACAAACATTGTAAAGAGTTTTTCGAATTCAGAAAGAAATACAAAAAATCGAGAACCTTTTTAGAGGTAAATCTTCGTTTCTACTTGCATGCATGCATTAAAAAAATAAAAAAGACTAGATCTAGGGAAGAAAAGTCTTACCCTTGAAGTTCAGTCGTCTGTCTGTCGTTTGCCGGCAACAAGCCCTCCATCTTCAGACATAAGGGGTGAGCTGACGGTCTTCTTTTGAGCAGTTTCTTTGGTTTGCTCCCCTCTGGTAATAAACCCAAACCTTTGGTTCTTAGAGGTGAACCAGTTTGGGGAGCTGAAACCCTCCGTTTCGGAAAGAGTCGAACCCTAGATCTAAAGGGGGCTAAAGGTTTTCTGTGTTGGTAAATCTAGAGGGTTAGGTTGAAGATCTAAAATCTGGCCCCGGTTTGGTGGTCGGGGTGAGAAAGTGAAGTTTTTGGGTGTGTCGGTTAGGGTTCCCGGCACCGACATACAGCGGCCGAAAGCGGTTTGGTGGTTGTCTTCTGTGTTTTAGCGGCAGCAGGGATGACCACCACGACGGTGTTCATCCCAGCTGAGGAGAGAGTTTTGAGAGGGTTGGGGTTTTCTGGAAATGGAAGAAGCTTAGGAGAATGTTTCAAGTGGCCAAACTTTGCCATTTTAGGCAAAAAAGTGAGTTATATATTGGTTTTTAAAAAATAATTGGCTTATTCTATTTATAAAACCCTTCGCGTTTTTGAAATACCATTTTTAGCCATTTCGTCTTTTTAAAATACAATCGTGGTCCTTCAAATGTTTTTAGCTTTTGCAATTTTATCCCAAAATTCAAATCGGGTCTTTTTAGAAATTGGTTTAATCTCATTTTAGTCCTTCCGTCTTTTTAAGCTTTTCTTTTTGGGGTTTTTGTTTTTTTTTAATTACAGTTTAAGTCCCTCTAGCTTGCACCAGTGCTTATTTAAACCACTGTTTTTATTTAAATCTGTTTTCAGGTTTGGTTCTTTTGGTTATAGTTTTTGCTCAGTTAAGTCCTAATTCCAGCATTAAATTTCCTTTTACCCCTCCATGCATATTTAATTTTCATTTATATTCTGTTCTTTTTTATTCTGTTAATTCGATATGTATGTTATGGTTGACGTATTTTATGTTTTTTCTTGTGTATAGTATAGCCTTGTATGAGTGTTGTATGTTTTATAGTGTATTATTTAATATCTTTTATATGCTCATAACATTAGGTAATGTAATACGATGCATGTTAAACAGCTTTTGTTTAAAGTATGGTAGGTTGCATATGACTTTTAAATATGTAGTATGTTTTTACGTAGCATGTCATGTTTTTTTTTACATCTTGTGAATAAAAGTTTTATGTTATATATATATGTACGTGTAAATGTCACATGTTTTTTGATGTGGTTTAGTTATTTCTTTTTTTAAAAATAATAATAATAAATAAGAATAAAATAAATATAACACATTATGATTATGATGTTGTTAGGATGTGATATTTAGTTTGTGTTTGATTTATTTGGGTCATTTCCGTTATGTTTCTGTTTTTTATGCCTTTACTTATAAATTTTGCATCGGATATATTATGTTGTTAATGCAAGGTCTTTTTATTCGGCGGTAAATGAGGCCAGTATCAAACGTGGTGATGGTGGTCTTACTGTTTACTTTCGAATAACGGGACCCTTAAAATAGACTCGCATGCATAACCGGATTTTAAATTACTCGTCACTTTAATTTACAAAGTTCGATATTAACAAAGCGGTAACTATTACTTTCTTTTTACGGTACCAATCTTTGGGCGGTATGGGGGTGCCAAAACCTTCCCCATCCGTAACCGACTCCCGAACCTGCTTTCAAACGAATCTCTGGTTTTATGGTGTCCGGCCTACCTCAGTGGCCGGTGGCGACTCCAAGTTTTATTATTTTCAAAAATACAAATTTTTAAAGGACTCCCCATTTTTTAAATATTTTTCCCGAAAACGAAAGGAAACATGTTACTCCTTTTAGCTATCCCATATATTCGAAACTTTAAAATTTTGAATTTCGAAACTTTATGGTGTTCGGGTTAAAAGAACCATATCAGGATCACCATAGCCATGGATACGTCCTAGACATACTTGGATCACATTAGCCACAAGTAGTCTTTACTTGAGGTCACTCAGCCTATCAGGTTACTCGAGCTCACTCAGCCTATCGAGTTTATTACCTTATTCATATCACCATAGCCACAGATAGGTTTCTAACTGCACCCAGATCACTCAACCCATGGGTACGTCGGATGTACTTGTTCACTTAGCCTGAAGTACACATCCCCTTAGGAGTACCGTAGTACTGACTCTAGGATATCCGAATTCCTTTATACAACATTCATAAGATAAGTAATGCAACCCGAGCATTGATACACCCCATCAAGGGGAAAGGACCCCTAGGCTTCACTATCAAGCCTTTAGTACATTATGAAAGATATATAGTCATTTCTACAATTCAAGTCCCATTATCAAATTATCATCGACTTATTAATCAACACCATCACCTTTAGTGAATACACATTTTATTCAAAGGCTTAATCATGTCATTAGCCATTAATCGATAAAACATCGCTTCTATATACATTTGAAACATTTCTCAACATTTAGAATAATTCCTAGCATCGTCCTTCATAAGGTATAGAAACCTTCCTAAAGGTATAGAAACATTTCCCCAAAGGTATGGAAACCTTGCCTAGAGGTTTCGAAACCTTTACAAAGGTATGGAAACCTTTGCCCAGAGGTTTCGAAACCTTTGGTCCAAAATTCATTTTTTCGTATAAATTTATAAGGTATCAAAACATGTTCATATAGTTTCAAAACCTTAATCCCAGAATCACATTCTAAGACTCAACAATCACTCCTAACTTGTCTCTAATCACATCCAAACCACCCCAAAGTGTTATTAAAGTTTATCAAATTATTTATGGGTATATTAGAGTCATCTAACACCATTCACATCATCAAATTCATTACTTTGATTACTTAAAGCAAGCTCCAACCATACAATACCCATAAACCATAAAACAACAAAGCAATTACTTTATGATCCTCAAGAAAAATATGAGTCAGGGATGTACTGACCTTTAGCAAAGATTCCTTGATTTAAGCTTTCAAGCAAAACCCCTCAACTTCCTCTCTTAACCCAAGCTTGAGGGAAGCCTCCAAAACACCTTCTCTTGCCATACCAACATGAAAATGAGTCAAGGCTTAAATTAGCAACCATGGGGAGATTTAACTACAAATTTGTAACAAAAGAAATTGTTAAAGCTCTTAAAACCCCAATTTTATTAAGGCTTAAGGGCTACTTTTGCCCCTCTAGTAGTCCCAATTTATCAAATTTGCCCCTATGGTATTTTCGCATCAATTTGGCCCCTGAAGTAGTCTAATTGTGTTGAGATAATATTTTGATATAACAAATGAAAATTGTTTTAAGTGTTTTTGACTTGTTCAAATATGTCTTAAACATTCCAAAATGTCAAAAATCGATTGCCCGTACCGATACGGTTAAAACCGTACTGATACACCCTTTGTTTTCCCTAAACTAATTTTTTAGTAGCTAAATAGCGTACCGATACGGACTTGTCCATACTGATATGAGTGGTCCCCTACCAATACGGTGTATTGCGTACTGGTACCCAGCTAACAGTTTGTAAAGACTAGTTTTGATTTAAGTATAGGTACCGATACAAGGGTTACGTGTACCGAATCCTATGCCTGAAACAGACTCCAATGATTGGAAAATGTCCCCAAAAGCTCCAATTTACCCCTAACGGCTAGTAAAGGCCACAAGCTCATTCCAAACAATAAAAGGAAGGCTGGAACACTTGAAAAATGGTTAGAGAACATATCCAAGTTTCATGATCAAGAGAAATTGTCTTTAAGTCTTATTTTTTCTTTTCTCTTGTATATAGTGTATAAAGAGTGCTTAATTGTTTTTATTCTTTACACTCTTGTGAGCTTAATTCTTGTTAACACCCACCTAGTGAGGTTTTCATTATTTACACAAATACCTTGTAAAAGGGAGAGGTTCTAGTTTATCCTAAGTAAAAACTAGAGTGGTTCTATCTTAGCCATTGAAAAGATAGGGTTGTAAAGGTTTCCTCTTGATCCTTGAAAAAGGGAAGAATTCTTAATGAATTGGAAAATCCTTAGCGGTGTGCTAAGGTAGTGGATGTAGACTCGGTTGGGCAATCGAACCACTCTAAAATCCTTGTGCAAATTGTCTACTATTTTTTATCGGTTTTAGCCAATTCATCAAAGAGCGAAAATCAACCCTCTTGACTATTTTGGGAGATCGATTCGAGCATGCTACAAGCCTTATAATTGGTATCAGAGCCTTGTCTCCATCAAAAGACTAATATCCGAGAGTAAAGATCGATTGCTTGAAGTTCACCGATTCAAGATTTCAAATGACAAGATTTGAAGAAGGTTGCTCTATCTCGTGCTCTCGGCTCTTCAAAGGAGAAACATATTTCCAATGGAGCAATGTCACGAAGTATTTCCTTAAAGCACTCGATTTTGAGGTTTGGAAAATAATTGAAGATGGATATTTCAAAGTTCCTAAGAAGAAGAAAAATAAGCAAATGAGTAAAAATGACACGAAAGCAAAGCTAAACGCAAAGGCTATGCATACTCTTCTTTGTGGCCTCAATGAAGATGTTTCCAAGAAGGTCTCCACATGTAAAAGTGCCAAAGAAATATGGGAGAAGCTTGAGAAACTTTATGGCAACAAGAAGGAAAAGAATAAGGATGATGCTTCATCTTGTGCAAACATCCTCTCAATCCCTAAGGTGGATGGTATTTTGGCTTTCAACGAGCCCAAGGTATCTTCTAACTCTAGTGATCCAAATTTGTATTCATTTGATGAGTTACAAGATGCATTCGATAAATTATTTTGGAATTTGAGACCATGAATTCCAAATTTAAGAAAATGATTTCTAAACTTGATCTGAAAACGATTTTCTTTTGAAAACAAAGTTGGATTTTGAAAACCAAAATGAAATTTTGAAAAATGATTTAGAGTTTTCAAAAACAAGCAATGGAGTTTTAGAAAAAGAAAATCTTGATTTGAAAGTTAAGCTTGAAAGCTTAACAAAAGAAAAAGAAATTATTTTTAGTAATTCATCTTGTCACATAATGGCAAAATGCTCACATTGTCATTATTATGGTTATTCTTTACATACTTATCCTATAAAGAAAAGAAAAACTTACAGGATTAGACGAGTATGGGCTCCTAAGGGAACTAAAGACATTGAAATTAATGTAAATAGATCCAAAGCAATTTGGATACCAAAATCCAAATAAATGTCTCTTGTAGGTGTGTTGGAGCAATGAAAAGAAATGCAAAGACATGGAAATGCTCTAGTCACACAAGTGAAGAAAATGGGTAACCTCTAAGCTTAATGCTTTTAATTTTATATTTTTGGTGATCTATTTTTGATTGATTAATGTTCATGCATTTTTGTTTTTTATTTCAATATCTAAATAGCATGACATTACTTGAGTGCTTATGCATATGAGTCAAATGATTTCATTCATATGTTTACATAAATAGTTTTTTAAGTCTTGGATACATTGAATTTCAAGTGTTTTTAAATAGATTTAATTCAATATTGAAATTCAATTCTTTTAAGTATCAAGCATCTGAACCAAATTTATTAAAATGGAATGATTTGATTAAGGGGGAGATTTTAATTTTAAAAAGGAAAATATCGTATCTCTATTGTTATTTTACACCAACAATTGGTATCTTCTATCTATTGGTACTTAATTTCATCATTTGGTGTTTTTTTAACTTAATGAGATTTCAAACTTGGTTTGAACAATTTTTGATCTAACAAAAAGGGGGAGAGATAGGTTTGAAAATTCAATTTCAAAAAGAAAAAGGGGAGTATTAAATATTTTTCACAAATATTCTCTTTTTCTAAAATTATTTTCATAAGGGGGAGCAATCTCAAAAACAATTTTTTAAATGTTTTGTTATATCAAAAATGGGGAGATTGTTGAGATAATATTTCGATATAACAAACAAAAATTGTTTTTAAGTGTTTTTGATTTGTTCAAATATGCTTAAACATTCCACAATGTTAAAAACTGTTGCTCGTACCAATACAGTTAAGTCCGTACCGATACACCATTTGCTTTTCCCCAAACCGATTTTCTAGTAGCTAAATATCGTATTGATACGAACTTGTCTGTACTGATACAAGTGGTCCCCCACCAATACGATGTATCGCGTATCGGTACCCGGCTAACGGTTTATAACGGTTAGTTTTGATTTAAGTACAGGTATCGATACAGGGGGTTACGTGTACAAATACTCACTGCCTGAAACAGACTCCAACGACTGGAAAATGTCCCCAATAGCTTTAATTTAACCCTAATGGCTAGTAACGACCACAAGCTCATTCCAATCAATAAAAGGAAGGCTGGAACACTTGAAGATGGTTAGAGAACACATCCAAGCTTTATGATCAAGAGAAATTATCTTTAAGTCTTATTTCTTTATTTCTCTTGTATATAGTGTATAGAGAGTGCTTAATTGTTTTTATCCTTTACACTCTTGTGGGCTTAATTCTTGTAAACACCCACCTAGTGAGGTGTTCATTGTTTACAAAAATAAAAGGGAGAGGTTCTAGTTTAGCCTAAGTAAAAACTAGAGTGGTTCTATCTTAGCCATTAAAAAGATAGGGTTGTAAATGTTTCCTCCTGATCCTTGAAAAAGGGAAGAATTATTAGTGAATTAGAAAATCCTTAGTGGTGTGCTAAGGTAGTGGATGTAGACTTGGTTGGGTAGTCGAACCACTCTAAAATCCTTGTGCAAATTGTCTATTATTTTTATCGGTTTTAGATAATTCACCAAAGAGCGAAAATCAACCCTCTTGACGGTTTTGGGAGATTGATTCAAGCGTGCTACAAGCCTTACAAATTGCATCACCATATGCCCTTTACTGACATTCTAACCCTAATTTCTAAATCTCAAACCCTAAATCCTAAACTCGAATAAAAAAATTATCAATCTAAAATGATTATGAAATATAAAAGTATTCCTAAACCCTAAACGATGATGCAACTCGACTATTTCAAGGGTCAAATTGATACAAAAATACTATATTGATACAATCAAGATTAAGATATTCGATGAAATTATTCAAAAGTTGAAAATGTGAGACATTTCTTTAAAAAAACCAATTACTAGAAAAACTCACATCTCCACAAGATAATACTCTTTTCTTGAAGCTCATGAGATGGAGAACAACATACTTAAAATTTGAGTCTTGAATAGAAGAAATGATTAGGAAAGCTTGGATCTTTCTTGTTGAAACAAGGCTTGAAAGAACAAAGAAATAAAGAAGTGTGTGGGAGAAAGATGATAAAAAGAAAATGTGTGATCTCTCTTTGTCCATATTTTTTCACATGAAAGCCAAGGGAAATAAATGGGTGTTCATCCTTTTATTTGAAAAATTTATTTTGGTCACTAAATTTTTAAAACCTAAAAATAGTTTCTCCACTTTATTCGCAAACAAAATTACTCAATTAAATTTATTAAATTATCAAAAATAGGCCCAAACTTGGCCCAAAGGATCCGATTCTCCAAACAAATATGAGGGTCCATAAATCAATCAACATTTTAAACGTTGACGATAAATTTGGGTCGTTGTTTTATACCTTTTGAAATGCGAGGGCATAAAAAGTCACGAAAATTCATCTTAAAACGACTTTAATTCTTCCCCAACGACTATAAATGGCTACGAACTCATTCTTACTTATAAATACACATCAAAGAAACTTCAAGAAGCAAGAGATGGACTTCCAAGAATAAAGATCAAGAGAGAAAAGTGGTTTATTGTCTATTTCTTTCTAATCTCTTGTATCTCTTTAATGTCCAATCTAGTAAGCCAAAAATGTGTAAACACCCACCTAGAGAGGTATTATGTTTATAATGTCAAGACCTTGTAAAAGGGATAGATTCTTGTTTAGCCTTAGAAAAACTAGAGTGGTTCTATCTTAGCCATTAAAAAAATAGTGTTGTATGGTTATCTCTTTGTCCTCAAAAGAAAGAGTTCATTAGTGAATTGGGAAATCTGTGGATATCTAAGGTGGTAGCTGTGGACCTTGGTTGAGAAGGTTGAACCACTCTAAATCAAGCATGCACAATTTGTCATATTTTTATTTTGATTTTCCCAATTTCTTCAAGAGACGGCTACACCCTTAAATTGGCATTTCGGTTGGTTGAATTTGAGCTCAACAAAAAACAAACCTTAAAAAAAAGACTTAATGTCACACAACAATAAAGAAAAAAATCAATAAACTTAAGTATTATATATATATATATATTTTCATAAATATTTCAAGATAAATCAATATAAATTATCTTAAATTTGACTCTAACTTAAATTGATATTTTTAAAAATATTTATATATTTGATATGATCATTCTCATTCTCAAACTCATATATATATATATATTGAACTTTTTATTAATATCTCAAGATAAATCAACATGAATCACCTTAAATTTGACTATAATCTAAACTAATATTATATTTTTAATAATATTTATAATAAAATGTTATAAGTGATGCAGGGCGAGTGGGATGATGCGAGACGAGTGGGGATGGGGCAGGTACAAAGTTATATTCACGCTTGTCCCCCCACCCACGGTGAATTTAATTCTTATCTTTATTCTCGCACTACGACCTGCAAAATTTGTAATTATTCTTAACCAATTGAATGCGAAGTGCGGTAAATTTCTGTAAAATCCACCCTGATAACATCCCTATCAATAATATCTCCTTTTTGGACATTTGTTAGTCATGAGTTTGAGATGTTTAACAGGTAATCATGAGTAAATTTTAAACCTTTCTAAGAAAAAAAAGGACATTTAGTGCATGGAAATCTCAAATAAATTAAAAAGGCAAAAGGATAGAAAAGAAATTAATATAGAGAAATATATATACATATGGAAGTAAAAGTGTAATTAACTTTTATATTTTAAAAATAAGTGAATATATAATATAAGTATAAAATTAATATTTAAAACATTATTAGAGAAAGAATTTCTAACAAAAAAAATCTAAAAAACCATAATCCAAATCTTGTTAAATTTTTTTCTTTATTTCTACATACAATGTATTGTGTACCTGATAATAATTTTGTTAGAAAAATATGAGCAATAATCCAAGAAGTAATAATAATCAGTAAAATAAATACATATTTTATTATAAAGATCAAACGGAATAAAAAAGGAAATTTGAAGTAAAATTCGAAATATGAAAATTAGAATTAAAACCGTTTACTCGTATCCGGACGGTAGTTCGGATGAACAGATTTATTAAGGCCTATGAAATCACAATTTCCTTAAGACAGATTTGACTGCTCTTATGGTGCTTGAGAACCGTGGACGACCATCTCCCAAGATACAACAACAGTATGAACACAACAGTAGCACATTTGCAATAATCAGCGAACCTAATCTCACCTTCCTCTATCACCAAAAACATTAGTTTCAAAAATTACAGAGTGAAAGCAATTGAAAATACTCTGCGTTTGTATATATTGTGTAAATACTAGAATGTTTGCACACTATTTATAGGGGTTTCATGAGGGAGTATTATTGGAAATGATTAAATGAAAAATAGGTGCCCAGAGTATACCTCTTTTGAACTTTAGGTGCCTAAAGTATTTTTTTTTTAAAATAGGTGCCCAATGTTTCAACTGTTATGATAATCACGAATTATGGTAGAGTATAAATGTACCATTGAGCTTTGTTAGCTCAGCGTGCGAATGTGTTATTTTTCGTGCGTAGGTTGACAGGTTACCCTTTGGATGAGCACTTCGACGAGGATTTCCCAACACCGCTTTCGCTTCAGAGTACAATACTTGTTATTTTAGTTTCAGCTAATGTATTCATAAGACCTTATTAATGTTGAGTCTGTAACTCTATTTGAAATATTGTTTTGGTATACGGTGTTTTAAACTCGGAGCTCTTGTTTTGTAAACTTATTTAAATGTTTATTTAATTACATGAATTTATGGATGATTTGATATTTTGAAAATGGATAAACTTATAGTTTTAAATGAAAATTTTAATAGGTCGGTTTGAGTAATCCGAATGTAATACTTTAAATCTTGATCAGGATTGGGGTGTTACAGACTCTTTTGAACTTTATAATTTTGAAATTAGCAAGTGGATGACCATTCCAAGCATGAATCAGGAAAAATGTGTTCCGTCATGTTTTGGACGGGCAGTTTTATGTTATTGGTGGCATTGGGTTTGGGAATTTACAAACACTGACATGTGGAGAGGTGTATGATTTGAAACAAAGACCTGGTGTGTGATACCTAATATGTACCCTGCACGAAATGAGAGGGATAGAGGAACAAGACCTCCTGCAGCCGAGGCACCTCCTCTAGCGGCTGTTGTGAATAACGAGTTGTATCCAGCTGATCATGCACTAAAAGCAATGAAGAAATATGACAAAGAGAAGAACATGTGGGTAACTCTAGGTTCATTACCCGAGCGAGCAGTTTCAGTGAATGACTGATGAATAACCCTTTTGGGCACGTGGAGAACATCTAATGATTATTGGAGGACTAAGACTTTTGGAAAAGTGATGGTTAAGATTAACTCTTGGGTCCAAGGGACGGTCCAATTGAATGAAACTTGCTCATAAAAGAGGTCTAGTACTTATATTTATAAATGTGCTATGATGGGATGTTGAGATGTGCATCCATTTCTGGTGGCACCATATCGCCGTATGATGTCCTTTTCTACTGCAACATACAGATGTCGACTTCATGGAGAAAGGTTTCCGGGGAGTCGATAATCTTTGCCTTCATTGGAGGAAATTTCATGTTTTAATCAAATTCATAGATACAGTCATAAGACGAGGCCCGAAGATTTCGACCCTCTTTAGTTTTATTATGTTTCATTGCTTTTAAGTCCTTTTTTTCTTGTTCCTTTTGCTACCATCAGGAGTTTGTCAAAGTTGAGTTGTTTTCAATATTTAGAAAGTGTCTTTCAACCAAATATCAATCCCCTCATTAGGATGTAAGATCTAGAAAAGCAAAAATGGTTTAAACTTTCGTTTGCAAATAACTACTCTTCGTATCTATTATTATTACTTTCTATGCAATGCATACACATACGTATTTTAGGTAAGGACTTCACGCAATATAGTAGATTTTAAAGCATTTTGTTGTTGTGTGAACGGCAATTTAAATTGGAAAGAAAAAAAAGTATTGAGATATATAAGCGGTAGTGCTGCACCTCCTATCAGAATATCTTTTGAGAATAGAGTAATGGTCCCGTGACAAATAGTATCGGAGCAACCTATTGACTGCTCGATTTCACGCCGAGCGCCCATGAGGGGTAGGCAGGGTGAGTGGGGGAGAATATCACGCCTATGAAGAGGCGTGGACATTAATCTCACATTAAAAAGGGAAAATTGTCTTTTGGGAAGAAAGTAATGACCTGGTGACAATATGTATATTTTCTGTCTACTACCACATGCATGGATTTAAATAAAGGTCCACGATCACTATTGAGGCCGTTATATAAAGGTTTTGACACTGTGTGAAACCTAGATACCCGCTACCGCTATGTCCGCGATAGCATCTGTTATTAAAAAAAATCACGACCGCGATACTCGCAGTGACTGCAATAGCTTTCGAAATGTTTGCAACTGCGATAAACGCAACGCGACCGAAAATGCGACTGCAACCGTAATTTAAATCACTGACCATAAACATCTGAGTCGACTGTTTTCGAATCCCCTTTTCGGAATGAAGAAGCCTGCAACATGAGAATAGATGAAGGAAATGCGTATACTGAAATTCAAACTATGCCGGGTTTGTTTCATTATATTTTGTAAACTGCAGATTGACCTAATCTCAGCTCTTACGGGTGGTTTTATAAACGATGTGAAACCCTGACTACTATTTCCAAATCTTTCATGTGCATAAAATTTAGAAATAGACTTGTATTAGATTTAATGGCGGAGTCAGGATTATCATATAGTAGAGTCATAGTAAATTTTGGGTACGAGGATTCCCATAACTCTGCAATATAAATATTGTTAACCTCATACCCAAACAAATTAAGTGAGGTCAATTCTAATATTTCCATAAAAAATGGTACACTAACTACTTGAAAATCCCATTTAACTCTTTAAAAATCCTATATCACAACAAATAAGTAAGGTCAATTGACCCCTAAATTACATGTGGCTCTGCCACTGATTAGATTTCGGTTTAAATGTCAGTTCGAGTATGTAAACAAAAATACTATGTTAGTTTTTTTTAAGTTTTTTCATGTGTTTAAACAGTCCTTATGAAGTTATATTCTCCCTATATTTGTATACATCTTGGACAACAATGTCGGTTTTTAAGAAAAAGAACAGTATTAAAACATAGATATTATATTAATGAAAAACAAAGTTTAATACCTGATCATTTCCATAGTAAGCTCCTTCATATCATTATTATTATATTTATAATTATATATTTTCAAATTATTTATGTTTTCCTCTTTTTAATAAACATAATGTTATCGTATTTTATTATCATTTCTATAACAATCCCAGTTTCGGGACTCGAGGGTCGGATTTCACCCGAGGCTTGGGCCCCGTATTTGGGCCATGGTAAATGGGCCCCACGAGCCCTAATGGGCTGGTTTTAAGGTTTTGGGCTTGAATTTTAGACCTTGGGCTTGAGTGGTTGATTAGGTAATGGGCTAGGAAGAATTTAAGGAGGGTAAAGTGGTAAATAGATTGGTGGATGAAAAAGAGAAGCTTGGCTTTAATTTTCTGCAGAAACATAAAATGGATGATATCACCATGTTGGTGTCTTCATCCTCTTCCTAAACCCATATTCCCCCATTCAAAATAATCAACCAAAGGCGGAATCTTTAGAGTTTGCTGTAGGAATCAAATTTTAAACCTTGAGGGAGTGTTGTTCAAGGTAAGTTTTGCTAGATATGGTGGAAGTTGAGGTTTTGATGGGGGTGGTTGGAGGAGTCCGGGTTTAAGATTGGGAAGATCTATTTATAGATTTTTCTGAGTCTTCAGTCTCCTAAAATCTTCTCGATAATGTAGTAATATGTTTGGTAATCTCTCTTTGTAGTGAAAGAGGGGGAGAACCTTCAAAGGCTCTTGGGAAGGAGAAAGCTTGAAGGTTTGGTTGGAGTTTCTTTCAGCTTTCTAATTCGAGGTTAGTACACTTCTAACTTCTATGTATTCATGTGCATCATCATTTTGGTATGTGTTGCTTGAAACATGATGTTGTGGTTAAGTTAGAGCTTGGCTGACCATCATTTTTACCCTCTTTTAATTGGTGTTGTTTGAGGGTAAAATGGTTAGAAACACACTTAATGACTCCTCATAACTTGTATGTTCGATTTGGGGCTTAACCATATAGGTTAAGTAGGATTTCAGGGTGAAATCTGAACTAGACTTTGGAAATCTGGGTTTGCATACCGGTATAGAGTGGTCCGTATCGGTACGCCTTTGTACTAAAATGGGGCTTTATGGGAGGGGCATACTGGTACAGTAGACCGCGTATCGGTACCTCATGCTTGATAAGGATTCCAATGGTAATTTCGCGTACCAGTATACAAAGGGTGTACCGGTACTATTGTTCTATTGCCTGAGAAGGGCTTTCGACTACCTGTATGCAAAGGTGAGTGTACCGGTACGAGTGGAATCCATACAGGGCATTTCACGTATTGATGCTGGGTACCGATACATGGGTGAGCGTACCAGTACGGCTTGAGAACCTATTTTTTTCGAACCTAAATTGAGTATCGTTACTCGTAGAGGAGTACTGGTACCTAAAGGGGTGTACCGATACCCATATAGGGGTATCAGTACTCACTAGGCAATCTGCCCAAGAAATTTGAGTTTGTGTTTAGGGGTTCCATAATTTGAGACAAAGGGGCCAAGTGGTCTCCTATAATGTAAAATGAATGGTAAAATGAATGTAAAATGTCATGGTTTGGACTTGGTGCATTGTGTTATTGGATTTGAAAATGAAAAATTTTATGGGAAAAGTTTGGGCTTGTGGCCCAAATATAGTATCTAGGTTTAGGGTGTTACATTTAGTGGTATCAGATCCTAGGTTTAGTCGGTTCTAGGAAGTCCCCTGGGAAGTCAAGGATGGTAAATAGGTGTCTAGAGAATACATACCCATATGTCAAAGTCGTACTTGAATTAAGCTAAAAATTCGATGGTGTACTCATATTGTCTGTTGGTGCATAATAGAATCATGCCTAGAAGAGTGAGAAATACTGAGGAAAGTTTGGGTTCCTAGGGAGGAAGCTCTCCGATGAAGATTACGTGCCGGAGATGGAAGAATCGAATGTAGGAGCTAGACATGAGGAGGCAGTGGAGCTTGAATGGTACCCCAACCAACCTACTTGGGACAATTTTCTTGATGAGTTTGAGAAGAAGTACGTAGGCGAGGCTCACATTGATAAGTTCCTTTCAGCCTTCAAATTCGAGGTTAGTATACTTCTAACTTCTATGTATTCATGTGCATCATCATTTTGGTATGTGTTGCTTGAAACATGATGCTGTGGTTAAGTTAGAGCTTGGTTGATCATCAATGGTAGATTCTTTAATTGGTGTTGTTTGAGGGTAAAAATGGTTAGAAACACACTCAATGACTCATCATAACTTGTATGTTCGATTTGGGTTTAACCATATAGGTTAAGTAGGATTTTAGGGCAAAATCCAAACCAAACTTTAGAAATCTGGGTTCGCATACTGGTACAAGGTGGTCTGTATCGGTACGTCTTTATACTAAAAGGGGGATTTATAGGAGGGGTGTATGGGTACAGTAGACCGCGTATCGGTACCCCATGCTTGATAAGAATTCTAGTGGTGATTTCGCATACCGGTACGCAAGGGGCGTAACGGTACTACTATTCTATTGCCTAAGAAAAGCTTTCGAGTACCGGTACGCAAAGGTAGGTGTACCAGTACAAGTGGGAATTGGTACAGGGCATTTTGTATATCGATGATGGTACCGATACGGTGGTGAGCGTATTGTTACGGCTTGAAGACCTATTTCTTTCGAACCTAAATTGAGTATCAGTACTCAAAGAGGAGTACCGATACCTAGAGGGGTGTACCGATACCCATATAGGAGTATCGGTACTCACTGGGTAATCTACCCAAGAAATTTGAGTTTGTGTTCGGGGGTTCCATAATTTGAGACAATGGGGTCAAGGAGTCTTCTATAATGTAAAGTGAATGGTAAAACTAAAAAAATGTATTTTTAACTTCCCTATGAATTATTTTGGCCAATAATGTGCTTATAAAAAGGGGTTATTCTCGTGTTAGCAAATCTTAAGGATTCTCGGTGGATCAGTTGTGGTTGTGCCATGTGAGGGTACTTGGTTGGTTACGAGTCTTTGTATGGTGGGATCCGGATACCCAGTGCGTAAGTGTTGCAACACATGAAGACCACTCGATGTGAGATTTCGAGGGATGAAACGAAGGTTATCCGATGTGAGATTCTGGATGATGTATTTGCTCGATATGAGATTTTGAGCCCCGCTCGATGTGAGATTCTGAGCGAAAACTCGATGTGAAATTCCAAGTATATCAGCTCGATGTGAGATTTTGAGCATGAGTGAATCTTCTAGTGTCAGGTGACATTGGGCCTCACTCTTGGATTGTTTATTGATGTGTTTATGTTATTGAGTTATTGTAATGTGCATACATGTGCTTTGGCGATTATGGTAGCGTCATTGCTTTCTCTTACCTTGATATCATGTCATCTAGCATGCTCTTAATTATGATTCACTTGAAGCATGGTCGAGTGGTTGTGTATCCACTGAGCTTTGTTAGCTCAGCGTTCAAAATTGTTGTTTTCGTTCGTAGGTCGTAGCGTGTAGCGGATCACCATCGAAGCAAGGAATTCAGCATTGGCCATTGTGGTAGAGTACATTTACTTAGATGTAAAGGGCTATACATTTGTAGGACCCTTGTATTTCTAACTCTATTTTGAATTTAATTTGTATTGGTCAAATGTTTTAAATGTTGGTCATTTGGAGCTCCTTATGAATGTTTAAATATTTTTAATATTGTTGAACTTAATATTTGAAAACGTCATGGTTTGGACTTGGTGAATTGTGTTATTGGATTTGAAAATAAAAATTTTTATGGGAAAGGTTTGGGCTTGTGGCCCAAATGTAGCATCCGAGTTTGGGGTGTTACAATTTCTTTTATTAATCATCAAAGTATTCGATATATTTTCAGTAAAATATAATATTATTGTAATTCACTATAGGAGAAAATTTGATACACAAATTTATTAAATTTAAATTTTAAAAGATAAGTTTAGGATTTAGGGTTTTAATTATATGGTTTAGAATTTAAAATTCAGTGTTATAGTTTAGAATTTATGGTGGTAGGCTTAGAAATTTAGATTTTAAATTTTAATAAATGGTTGTATAAATCAATGGTTGAAATCTCATAATTCCCTAAAATCTTGTTATCTATATAAAAATTGCAGGTAAATAGTTATGTTGGTTCAATAGAAGAAGAATATTTATGCAACAAACAACATTAAAAATGGAGAACATAACAGATCATGGAGTGAGCCAACAACTTAAAGATCAGCAGATGTATAATCAATAAAAATGTGGCATCAGGTAGTATCTATTCATATATATTCTTAACCCTTTGACAATGCACATACACCTGGTAGGCAAAGTGATTAAACCCGTATTTCCTAAGATAAACATCAGTCATTTTTCCATTGGGACACTTGTTGGGTTCTTTGGCTAAATATTATTTTTGACAAAAATATAATAAATTCATAAGTTAACTTTGTGGCTAGACGTTGATCCCTCGTCCTATCAATTTTGAGTTTGATTTCTCCCATAGGGGTGGGAATTGGAGGAATATTCGAAAACTGTGGGGATCCAAACTGACGGGAATGGGGATTAACTGAAACCTTCACCAATGGGGACGGGGATGGAGAACTTTTATCACCGAAGCTCAAATGAGGATGTGGACGGAAATTGTTGTATCCAAACTATAGGGATAACCGGACCGTAATCATATAAATAACTGTGGGTCCGTAAGAATATCGATATTTTACATTTTTTTTAAAAATATATAATTAGCTCTCATTTAACTGTATACCTATCTATCTTATTATTAATATTCCAGTCTATCAAGATATTGTGTTTTTTAAACCTTATTAAGTTTGGGTGACCTCTCTAGTAATTTACATTTTTTTGTTAATTAAGAGTATATAATCTATTTAACTCCCTATTTATATTGTTCATGTAACGCAAAAATATTGTTCTCCTTTAATCATATGGTTAAGTGTATTGAATATATGACTTAAAATTGAAATCGATCATATATTTTTGGTTAGTAAAGTAGTAAAATTTGTTTAACCTTTTGGGGATGGGGATTCCCCGAAACCCGTGGGGATCCGATGGGTATGGTATGAGGACGAAAAAATAACCGAAACATATAATGAGGATTACCCAAAACCGTATTCGCAAGTGTTGGTGACGGAATGAGGAATATAAAACCGTCCCCGCACCGACCGATTCCCATCCCTACTCTCCCATCATTAAATAAATCATATTAATTTTTCAATTTTAAACCAATAAGATGTTACTAAAAAATAAATCATATTAATTTAATAAAAATTCTGGCTTGTCATATTAAAAAACTACTAAATGGAGAAATTTTCATTTACTGAATTTTCATTAAATTTTTTTAGGTTTGCCCAAATCTAATTAATTAAGATAGTGATGGGCCCTTTAGGTCCAAGCCCACTTTAAAGTTAATCCAGATTTGGGTTGACCTGATACTATTCCAACTCCGACTCGCTTCTTTATCGACTCAGTCAGAATCTCCTCCGTGGAAGCATCGAATCAGCCAATCTGGTCCACTTTCTCTCTCATCTCAATCCAATCCCGAGCATCGCGATTCCCCATTTATCCTCATCGTCTCATCAGAATTCCATCATCGCCCGTATTATGCATGGCTTGACCCGGAAAACCCGACTCAGATGGACTCTCTGCAAAGTCTCCCTCCACTATCGACTCTCTCCACCTCGGTTGCCTCCGCCCTCAACGCTAAACTCGGCACCAACGAGGACCTAACTCAAGCACCAAGTATCGTCGCCGAGTTTCTGACTCAGTGCGATGATCTGGAACGGAATCTTGTCCACCTCAATAGCACCTTCGAGTCAAGCCTCGCATCTTACGCTTCCTTCTCCAATCGCATCGGCGACTTCTTCATCCATGTAAATTCGAAACTGACCGATCTCGGTTCCTCTGTTTGTTCTAGGAGCTCCGTTTCAGGTTCGCATCAATGCAGAGTTTTGATTTTGATATTGATTTTGTCTGTTTTTTTTTATTGAAATACTTTTTTTTTTTAGTTTGCGCACGAAGAGAACTGATAGAAATTTTTGTGTTGTGGATGGAGAAGGGTTGGGAGAGGAGTTGCCGTCGTTGGCCAAGGAGGTGGCCAGAGTGGAAGCGGTCCGAGCATATGCAGGTGAGGGTTCTAGAAGATCATGGTTATTGGAATTCTAAAATTCTTATTGAATCTAAATAAAAGCATGCTCAGAAGGGTTGTTTTGTTATTCAATGGGTTGAAATTGAGGCAAAAGTTTTCCATATTAGGGATTACACTTTGCTTGATTGATTATTTTTCTAATTGTTGTTGTTCTTGTATTTTTTAGAAAGAAAAATAGCATAAGTATCAGTGAAACATAGACCATTAATATAATTTCATACTTCTCTTCTAGTAGTAGATAGCAATAGCCATTGTCGTTTTTTCTTAATGATGCAGAGGTAAAAGGCCTCTAGTTCCAAGTTCTAGTCCAACAGTCTGCAAATCTCATTCTCACCCAACTTTATATTGGTTTATTGATAATTCTTTGGCTTGTCATTGGCTTCTTCTACTAGATGCATGTTAATATTTATTTGTTTGTAATTGTATTATCTATTCATGCTTGTTTCTTCATTGGAAAGAAGAAAAAGAAAAGATAAAGTTGTCTGGATAGAGAGATCTTCATGGCTATGTTGCATTGATACGGATATAGATACGGGTACGGAAATTGGGACGGGAAACGGTAATTTCTAAAATTACAAGGTACAGGTACGGCAAATATAAAATAAATTTTATATTTAAAAAATGTAAAAGTAAAAAGTCATAAAAAATCATGCGAGCATAGCATCATACATACTTATATACTTATAGTTGAATCATGTGAGCAAGAGAAGGTCGAAAAGAAACAGTAAAAATACAGAAAAAGTATGGGAGAATAGAAGAATAAGAAAAAATAGGGACATGAAATATTGTGGAGTACCCAAACCGTACCCAATATGTCCCCGGTACGGCATTAGATTGAAGTACCCGTGCTTCATAGCTTCATGGAATTCTTAGTTTACCAAGCCTCAATGTTCAAGTAGTTCAAGCTATTGGATTCGGTGTAGTTGGCAAATTTAGCAATTGGTGGTCTGTTGGTCACTGGTGGCACATTTGCTTGTACCTGTCTTGCAGCAAAATTTTGCAATTCGGTGTTGTTGGCAAATTTAGCAATTGGGTATGATGAGCAGAATCTATATTTGGTAGCATAGTTTGTAGTCACATTTGTTCAGTCCTTGTATAATCAAATATTATAGACTGATAACTAGGCTGCTGTTAGTGCTTACTTGTCATACATGTGCCTTTTGCTGGTATTGACATGGCTAGGTTGGTTTAGTAATACATATATCACTGTTGCAGCTGCTAATTGGCTGATCCCTTTTTAAGCTTTATTTTAAGTGGTTTTGTTTATGGGAACAAGTCAGCTATTTCCTAACGTTGTTCATGTTTCAAATCGATTATATAAAGGTGCTTCTGTGGGCCACACCACATCCACCTGTACTTCGATTTGGCAGTTTGGTTGTTGATTAACTTTGTATTAGGCATCAATTGTGGAGTAAACATATGTATCACCCACGTCTTGTCCATTCTTGGTTTATGTTTCTAGTCATAATATATGGTTTATTCAGAAATTGTCAAAATACGCTTTTTCAAGATTTGAGAACCATGAGGTGGCCCATTATGTTTGGTACGCGAAGCTAATATCTTCCTTTAATTTTCTTCCTGGTAGATTCTTTTCTTGCTTGTAGAGATCAATTTCACTTATTCTTATGCTAAAGACATGACTGTAACTTCTTGAAAACGGATAAGGAGAATGCTTCGATTGGAATAGAAACTAATTAGCAAGATTTTCAGAATAATGCAGCTCTCTTTCCTGTATTTTTAATTTTCGTTAGTTTTTCCCTTCTGTTTGTTTCCTTTTGTTGCCTCTGTAAACAATTGTGATCTAATGCTCTCAGCCATCTTTTTGTTCCTTGAAAACTATCTTTTCTACTAGAGGTAGCATCAAAGCTTGATAATTTAATTGGTGATATTGAAGATGCTGTCTCTTCTACAATGAACAAAAATTTGAGAAAAGGTTCTTCAGCGCAAAACCCAGAAGTAAGTATTAGACACATACAAATACATGCACACACTCTCATGGAAGCTATTCTTTTTCTCGCATAAACCTGTTTCTTTCTTGATGTTGCAGGAAACCTGCCTGGTTGCTATTAACACACTCAAACAGACAGAAGACTTGTTAACTTCAGTGACAGAGACACGACCTCAATGGGCACGTCTAGTCTCAGCTGTTGATCACAGAGTAGATAGAGCTCTAGCAATATTAAGACCCCAGGCAATCGCTGATCACTGAGCCCTTCTCACATCCTTCGGATGGCCACCGTCACTTTCCAATTTGACTTCCTCGAGTATGGATACACGGAAATCAAGTGAAGTCCCAAATCCTCTTTTTACAATGCATGGTGATCTCAAACACCAGTATTGTGAAAACTTTCTTGCCTTGTGCCGCCTGCAGGAGTTGCAGAGACAAAGAAAATCTCGGCAACTTGAGGGCCATAATCGGGAGGTTGCCCTTCACCAACCACTTTGGACTATTGAAGAGCTTGTCAATCCTGTATCTGTTGCATGCCAACGCCACTTTTCAAAGTGGATTGATAAACCAGAATTCGTTTTTGCTCTGGTATATAAAATTACACGGGATTATGTAGACTCAATGGACGAGTTATTGCAACCATTGGTCGATGAGGCACTGCTTACTGGATACAGTTGTAGAGAAGAATGGATTTCATCAATGGTAACATCCTTAACAACATACTTGGCGAAAGAGAGATTCCCCATTTATATCGGTCAAATGGAAGAAGAGAGTGCGACTGGTATAATGTCACAGGCTAGGACATTTTGTCTCCATCTTATTGACTTGATGGTCTCTTTTGACAAACGAATAAAGTCTCTCGTAGAACAATCCGGGATCTTGCTTTCCCTGCAGGAAGATGGGACCTCACTTAAGATTTCATCTTTATCTGTCTTCTGTGATCGACCTGACTGGCTTGATATATGGGTGGGCAAAAATAGAGCTAGATGACGCAATGGAAAAACTAAAACCAGAGATGGACGACGAAAGAAACTGGACTAAGAAGGCTCAGGGGGCAGATCTCTCTAATTCTGATGATTATAAGCCCCCTGCAGTTTCCAGCATTACTTTTAAGTGTTTATTATCTTTGATTGATCGATGTCGATCATTGCCTACAGTGTCTTTGAGATCAAGGTTTTTGAGATTAACTGGTATACCGGTCTTAAAATTATTTTTGGATTGCTTACTTCTCAGATGCCAAGAAGCTGAAGGATTGACTGCCTTAACAGATGATGACGCTCTAATCAAGGTTTCTAACTCCGTTAATGCAGCTCACTATTCCGAATCTATTTTAAAAGAATGGTGTGAAGATGTTTTTTTCCTGGAGATGACATTGTATCAAGGTGATCATCTTGTAGAGTCTTTTGCTGAATATAGTGGCAGCAAGGTTGCAATCGAAGAGTGTGGAAATGGTATTTTCCATGAGGAGATTGTTAGGTTCGAGGATTTCAGAACACAGTGGGTTGAGAAGGTAACTGTAGTTATTTTAAGAGGATTTGAATCTCTGTGCAGAGATTACATAAAGAACAGAAGACAATGGCAGGAAACGAGCGAAGAAGGTTTGACTGTGTCGAAAACATTGGTGGGGGCCCTGGATTATTTGCAGGCAAAAATGTCGGTAATAGAAGAAAGTTTAAACAGACTAGACTTTGCTGGAATCTGGAGGAGCCTGGCAGCTGAGGTGGATCAGTTGATTTTCAATGGCATTCTTATTAGCAATGTGAAGTTCCATGACGACGGGGTGGAGAGATTCAGGTACGACGTAGAGGTTCTATTCGGGGTTTTCAGGGCATGGTGTTTGAGGCCCGAAGGTTTCTTCCCCAAAGTGAGCGACAGCTTGAAGTTGTTGAAGATGGAAAAGAAGCAACTTCAAGACGGCCTGAAAGGGGGGCAGAAATGGATGAAGGAGAATGGAATTAGGCATTTGAGTGCAGCTGAGGTAGAAAAGATTGGAAAAAACAGGGTATATACAAAATAATAAAAAAAAAGGTTTTGAATTTTGGTTCCCCTTCTATCTTTGTAGTAGAATTAGAGACAGGGGAGGTAAGTTCTCTGTTTGTATTGGGTTCTTTGTCTCCTTGATTTAAGCCATTTGTTTCAGATCAATAAACAATGAAAATTGTTTTCTTCTTTCCTTGAGCATCATTTCTAATAATTTTAATGCTGATATTTTTGAAGCATCTGTGTTTAATATTTATGTTTGATGCACAAAGGTATAACATTTCTATAGATACTCGTGTAAGACATTCACATTCAAGTATTTCTAAGACCTTTGCTAAGACCAATCTTAATCACTGGTTAAGGATTCGATTATTCTCAGTGTCTCTCGTAAAGCATTTAATGTTACTACGTTCTCAAAATCTCGAACTTTAAATAATTTGATTATCAAATAGTATAAGGTATCAAACAAATTAATCATGATTATAAAATAAAAATTACAAAAATAATACAAATTACATAAATGATACTAAAAGATTATATCAACATCCATAAATCGATCCGTCTATTCTCCGTGGCTGTGAAACAGTTCGGTCAGCAACCGGAAATTTAGGGCTAAATTATGAAAGTCGGTATAACAAGACAAACAAACACTACTTCCAAGATGTCTATAAAGTAATAGTATACGCCTATTCATGTGACCCGGTCCTACCATTTTTAGTTTTGTTTTGTCCTTTTTTTTAATTTATCTTCTAGTCGTGTTCTTGATATCGAAATGATTTGTCGATACAATTATTAAAAGTTTTTATTTGACATTTTGATGAGTCGTAATTATTTTATTTAAATTGATTATTGTATAAGTGGTTAATTGATTTACTCGGTTAACTATTAACATCAATTATTTTACCTCTAATATTATAAGTAAAATACTTATTTATTTTTACTAGCATTTCTTTGAAACAGTTTTTCTTGATTATCCGTTTCAGCAAAAATCATAATTGTAATTGTCTCGTTTAACCATTAATTTTATCGGCATGATTTTCGTACCATTTTGATCAAGTTTTCTGGATTGATCACCTACCATTTAATTTAATTTTTAAATTTTTCGATACGATATATCGGTTCGAGTTTTTATGAACAACAATATCATCTTTTTTTGGAGAAATTATTTTATGGACACGGCTCACCACGCTATTTATGGTCCTCATCCACTAAAAATCAGTCAGCTAATCATCTTTTTTCATGTCACTCGTTCATTCATAATGAACTTTTATGTAATCACACATTCCCTATTTACATGGCATAAAAAGGTGAAGATTCATCTTTGATAAAAAATAACATAAAAAAAATTATATAGCTAATTTTTAGTGGACGGGATTATAAATGACGTGGTGGGTCGGGATTGCATAATAATTTTTCCTTCCCTTGGTTTCTTTGTTCACCAAAGGCATTTCCATAGTTTTTTTAATTGGTAAATTATTCTTTGGCTTTTAAATTAGTTCCTAAATTTAAAAATATTTTAATTTAATCAAATCTTTATAATACTTAATATTGTTTTAGACGTTACATATCAGTTAAAATTTGATGTGAATTATATTTAAAATATATTGATAAAATTTTAAATATACTTATATTTATTATGGGATAATTTAAATATAATGTGTTAAAATAAATATTAAATTTAAGTGGGTGATTACAATGTAGTATCTGCTTATACATATTCTTAACCTTTTGACAATGCACATGCCTTGCATACAAAACGATTTGAACCCGAGTCTCATAGGATGAATATTATCTGTTTTTTCATTAGAACCCCTTGTTGAGTTCATTATACATTTGTTAACAATCAAATAATGTAATACTATTATATATTCATTGGAATAAAAATTAAAATTACACATGAATTTTCATCAAATATATAATATTGTATATAAATTTTGATTTTGTGTAATATTCACATAAAATCTTGATTTTGGTTCAGTAATACATACAAAACTTTGACTTTGGTTTACTCATACACATTTTAGAAAACATGAAATGTTATACACATATAATTTTAATTTTGTACAATTATATACATACAATAACGAAGCTATATAAGGGTGGGGAGGGGCAACTGCCTCACAAAATTTCTTCTTTTTTTTTTACTTTGGTCCTCATATATAATTTTTTTAAAAAAAATTGATTATTTATGAATTTACCCTACTTTCAAACATTTATATTTTGCGTCCAACCCCAAATCCTGGCTCCATCCCTGTTCACATAAACTTTGATTTTATACAATTATACAAATAAAATTTAAATTCTTTGTAATAGAAACAAGATTAAAGGAAGCAAAGAACCTGTCAAGAAAATTTTCTGCAGTGAAATTGTTCCAAAGCTGCAATTTCTCTCTTTTTTTATTCAAACAAAGCAGCAATTTCCAATCAAAAAGTTTGTGTATATTAATATGCAAAGATTGAATTAAACTAAAATTTTATGTATAAGATTACACAAAATCAATATCTATGTGTAATAATGCACATTTGATAAAAGTTGTATAATTTTGATATTTATAATCCACCGAACTAGATAATATCTATCATCTTCTATATCATTCTTCTTTTAACATTTTAATTCAATTACATAGTAGTATTTTATAGATGAGATATACAATGTGTATTTTCTTTAAAAAAAAAAAAAGAGCAACATTTTTTTATATAACTATATGTATCTAATTTATTGACCGGTTAATCCAGACATATGTACATAGTAATGAAAAACGTTAATTATTGAGTTTTTTCTTTTGAAAAAAAATTAAAACCGTAATATATCTTAGTGTAATCTTATATATACTTATTGATCGATTTTTTCCTACATTAATTAGTCTTAAGCAAAAAACAAGTGATTCAATCTCTGAACAGTTGTCTAGATCCTACATATCTATTTTAGATTTGGATGAGCCAAGCTGCTGATATTTCTAACTTTTTAAGAAACTAAAAAAAAATTTTAACCTAAATTAAACATAAATTGATTAATTAAAATTTTACCATTCTATTACCACCTATTAAATATATTTTCATCGATTAAGTTATTCTTGTAGCGACTAAATCAAAATTTAAAGTTTTAAAAGTCGCTATATAGTTTGACATTTTTTTTTGTAAATGTGTTTGAAAAATATGGGGGTGTCGGAAATTTTAGGGATTTTTGAAGAAAAATGAATTTTGCGAATGTTTTGAAAATAAAATGATGGTTGGAGTCGCCACCGGCCACTAAGGTAGGTCGGACACCATAAAACTATAGATTCGTTTGAAAAAAAAGTTCGAGAGTTGGTTACGTGTGGGGAAGGATTAACACGCCCATCATGCCCAGAAATCGGTACCAAAATATTTGTTGCTTTTAACTGATGGAAATTATCAAAATTAAAATTAAATTTAATTAAATGGTCTTAATTGGATATATGTTTTAATTAGATGGGCTTTATCAAATTGGTAGGTTTTGAATTAATTAAACATTTAATTAATGAGGGCAATTGTACATCGGACCGTGGATTAAACCGACATCGAATAAAACTGATTGTCGTGTTAATTTACGGTTCGAATCGAGTACATCACCTTTATGCATGATGCGAACAGTTAGAGATGATGTAATGACTTGTCAAAATTTTATTTCGAATTTAATTTACCTTCAGACGGTAAGTATTAATTCGAATATTTAGTCAACATCCAATGAACCAGGATTGTTATGACATAAATATCAGAATTAACAAATACCTCATTTTTATGATTATGGTACTTAATTAACAATGTGAAATTAAAAAATTAAGGTGAAATGGATGACAATTAAGATGCATGACAAAGAAGTACACAAAATAAAACCCTAGGCCCAGGGATTTAAATCTCGGTCGCGGACGCGTTTTCGGTCGCGTCGCGGTTATCGCGCTTTCGGACATAACGGAGGCTATAGCAGTCACTGCGGGTGTCGCGGTCGTGAATTTTTTAAAATTTTGCACAATTTATTGTAAAACATTATAATTATAATTATAAAAAGTCAATTTTAATGATTTTAGAGTGTTTTCTAAACGAAAATGGACATATATAAATTAAAATGGATTAAAAAATATCTATTATAATTGTGAGATAGGAGATTAGATTCCTTATAATTTTATCAAAGAGTTCTTTTCCACCGACAAACTCGAGAATAATATATATATATATTTGTTCTACCAATCAATACCTAAATTTAAAAAATATCGAGGTAAATATCAACAATGGAGGATTTAAATATAATTATAAAAAGTTACTTTTAACAATTTTTAGAGTGTTTTCCAGTACTTATAAAAGGATTTAATTGAAAGGAAATAAGACTTAGAGGCTCAATTGAAAGTTTCATTAAGGATTTGAGGACTTAATTGGAAATGGAATAAAACAAATCATCTTAATTAAACTAAAAATCTGCATTAAAGGACTAAATTGTAAGCGAGCTAAAACTTTTAAGCCTCTCTGAAAATTCACTAAAACTTGAACCCTCATTTCCGCTATTTAACCTTTTAATGTTTTAAGTTCATTTTCCTCATTTCTCTCCCGCCTATTCTCTGCAATATTCTCCTCCTTCCCTTTTTATCTCCGGCCACCACCCATTTATCGTCCGTGAAATGCACCACACCCACCATTCAACTCCTCGTCCCATCGCGAGCAAACCTCGACCAACCGTTTCCCCTCCCCGTCGTTCGTTAACGAGATTTGAGCCAAAAAGCTTTCGACGAACCATCTGTGAAATGGTATGAAAGCGGGAATAGTGGTATGTTATCGCAGCAATCGGCCGCTACCCGTTAAATCGCGGCTGCAATCCAACATTTTTTATGTGAATTTGGTTCACAGGGCGATTTTCAGTAAAAGCGGTTTCGGCAGGCGGCGCTACCTCTATATAGCGGCCGCAATCACGGTTGGGGACCGCTTTTTAAAACCCTGCTTAGCCCCACTAAAGCCCTAGCCTAAAAGGCCCAAATTATGAAAATTCAAATTAATGATCTAATTGTTAATTTGATTTGTCTAATATTAACCCTAAGTTAATTAACTTCTAAAACTAGAAAAAAAAAAACCTAATATTTTATTGATTATCTTGAATCAAAATAATCAATTTCGTTAATTTTGAACTAGTATCCCAACAAGCCAATGATTCTATTCAAAATCAATCAAATTAATAATTATGATTGAATTAAATTCTCATCTAAGTCAAAATTTTACCCTAAGGATAATTAAGAGATGTTCAATTAGTTTAATTAATTTAACATTCATCCCAATAAGCCAAGGACAAATTTAAATTAATTAAAGTAATTCAAACTTAAATCTAACTAAGGTTCCAACTAACATAATCCTAAATTTAATTTAATTAAATTTGAAATTTATGCCCCAATAAGCCGAGCACATAATTCAAACTAATTAAATTAAATTATCCTAAGCTAATTAAAAGGGCTAACCTGATACTAAAAACAAGCATACGAAAAGGATATACAAACAATTTAAACAATAAATAGAGATTAAAATTAAACTACATTAATTAAGAAACTGAAATAAATATGCAAATGCACAAATTAAGTTTAAACAAAATAGAAACGAGAGGGACTAAAAGGTAGATTTAACACTAGAAAATAACCAAATTGAAAGGCTAAAAAAATAGACCCACAAGGGCATTAAACCCTTTAAAATCCAATTAAATAAATAAAAAAGGACAAGATTAAAAAGTTTTGGAAATTTTAAGGGACCCAGGGAAGAAATTGGAAAGACGGAATGGCCTGAAAAACAATTCAAAAAAGCAGAATGGCCAAAGTGTAAATAAACCATCTCCAAAAAAAATAGGCCAGCTTTGATTTGGGGCGAGATTGAAATTTTTGAAGAAATCTGAGGGATCGAGGAAGGAATTTAAAATTGCGGATGGCTTAAAAATAAACTCAGGAGTGCGGAGGGACCATATGGTAAAAAACCCATTTTTTGAAATTAATCCAGCTAGGATTTGGAAGGAGATTGAAAGTTTTGCAGAAGTCTATGGGGCCAAAAGGGTAATTAAAAAGGGCGGAAACCCTTTCGCGTGCGAATATTTTGGTGCATAAGGGTTTAAGGGTTAATAACCCATTTTAAAACCTAAAAAAGAAATAAAAAGACCTCCCCGGCCTTTAGCACACTCTTCTGGCCATTTTAAAACAAATAGCACTTAAGAAAACATTTCCTCTCAATACCTAGATAAAGCACGGCCATGTTCTTTGAACAAGCCAGACCTCGGCCGTATTTTCTAGAAACCGACAGGTGTACCGCCGTACCCTGCCATGTCGGTCGTCGTACCGGAGTAAAAAAGACACCAACCAAATCCTAAAACGTTTCTTATCGTCCTTTTAAAACCGAAAATGACCACCAAACTCCCAAAAATCCTCCCTATTTCCCTAGATCTGACTAAACTCGTAACTAAAAAATCCTTTTCGACCAAATATAGAACTCCGACCTCTCACCTTAGTTCACCATGAAACCCTAAGGGTTTTAGGCTTGTTACCAGAGGATACTCGTTCGTAATCGGACCTCTAAGGATGGTCGGGAAGCCTAAACGGCGAGAAGGTAAAACTGGACCCTAACCCTTTTATGCTCTATCATTTTTTATTATTTTATTTCATGCATGCAAAAGAAAAAAAAAAGCAAATACCTCTGAAGTTTGGTGTTTGTATTGATGCTTAGAAAATTCCCCGTAGGGTTACATGTGATGTTTTTGCTTCGGCTTTATAGCCGGTGAATATTACATAAAATGGCAAATAAAAATTCGAATGTTTTTTGGCTGGATTCATGCCGCTCACTGTGGTTGTCGGCTCAGTTGGTTGTTGGCTCTGAAACTATCTGATAATGGCTTGTTATTGTCATTTTTTGTTGTTTTTACTGCATGTACTAGTCTCTGAAAAAATTGTTTGCATGTGGATGTATGCAATTCTGATTATCTGCCTGTATTTTGCATGTACGGTGGAGGAGGCAACACACTGGTGGAGCGACGTGGCCGATGAGGAAGCTGGGGGGACCAACAGTCTGGCGCGAGAGAAGATGAAGAGTCTGGGTGTGAACTCCACGCGCGCGTTGGAAAACGATGAGCCGCGCGTGGGCGCGTGGAGGATAGCTAGACGAGCGCGTGTAATGCGGGTGGCTCTGAAAGATTCTTCAGCCTTAATCTTGATCGTTGGATCAAGGGCCAGATCCAACGATTCTTGAAGGGCTGCGCAAAGGAAAAAGGCATTAGGATTTTTGGTGTAATTAGGGTTTTAATCATTGTGGGCCTTAACGGGCCCGACTTGTAATATATATATATATATATATATATATATATATATATATATGGGTTATTAATGTAATTGGACTGTTTTTATCATAAACGAACTTGGGCTTACATTTATTTATGTATGTTATTCAATTTTTTTGTTACGGTTTTGTTTAATAATATCTTTAGTAACAATATAATAATATTATACTAATAACAATATGATAATACCGATAACAAAGTAATTACGTAATAATAACATAGTAATGATATAATAGCAATAATAATATGATAAAAATGTAGTAGTAATATGATAAATAATAATAGTGAACATTATAATAAACATTACTAATAATAACAGATAATAAAATAAAATACGAAAAGGCCCAAGTTGTAAAAAAAAAGTCGGACAAAATTAGTGATTACAATTCTAACATTGTAAAAAGTTAAAATTAAGTTTGAAAAATCGTTCTCATAATAAGTTTTTGTAAATTTTAATTCGAATTAATATGAGTCGAATATAGATAGTTAAACAAAAATAAATAAATAAATAAATAGATCAACACCCATCATATTTGAATTTTTGAGAAATAATCACGATTCTTGATATAGACCAAAAACAAACATAAAAAATAATAATTTAATTAGTCAAAAAATTACAGAAATAGCATTTAATAATACATAATTAAGTGAAATATTCATAAAAAAAAATATTTGTGCAAACTGAATTAAGCATGACCTACATTGTAGTGGGACAATACAATGCAGAAATATGTGACAAATGGGGTCTCATGTTTGATTATTATATGTTTACCGAAACCAACAAAGTTATATTTTATTTTCTTATAATATGTTTTTATCAACTACCATATTTTGCAATCTCACCCTCAAAACTCTCTTTATAAACTCCCTATGTCCTTCAATTTCAAACTCCCCCACACACCATTACTACTAATCACAAGAGTGTTGAAAGAAGAGCCAAAAAAAAGCTAGGGTTCTTCATGTCTAGCCAAGGATCAAGAGCTTCGAACAAAATCACCGACGACGAGCTCAATGCTCTCATTGTAAAACTTCAAGCTTTGCTCCCTCAGCTCAATCATGGCCGCCATGGCAGGGTAGACCCTTCATTTTTCTTGTCACTCTCTCACTTCTCTTGTTTCATTTCGTCTATGTTCGGTGTTTACCCGAGAATTAAATGGCAATCGTTATTTTACGGTATTGATTGATCTCTCCGTTATTGATACTTGTTGTGATATTATCTGTTACATCCGAAATTTATATCCGGATTTGCCCTATTCAACATTAATGTGGTTCACTTTACAATAGACGACGGGGAAGTCATCGTTGAGAACTCTTCATTATTGCAATGAACATATGCAGACATTTTGAGCTCTTGCAACAATGAGGACAAACTATATGATTTTATGTTATGGCTAGAAAGATTTTTCAAGGCTAATTAATTAACCCTTGTTTTTAATTGCCCTCCCGGTTCTTGCGTCACACACTTGATTACGGTGGGTGAGTCTTTCAGCGGGGATTTTTTGCATACACAACGCCTCATACTCGAGACCTGATTAACCTTTGTTTTTGTATGATTTTTCTGTAGGTATCACCATCAACAACGAAAGTATTGAAGGAGACCTGCAGTTATATCAGAAGATTACAGAAAGAAGTAGATGATTTGGGAGAGAGGCTATCTGAATGTCTAGATTCCATGGATTTAAGTAGCTCTGATGTTGAAATTCTAACAAATTTGCTTCACCAGTAAAGGCTTGTCCCCCTTTTTTTTCACAATTTGTCTCAAGTTTCAACGACAGACAAATTTATGTGGGTTTTTTTCTCTCTTTTTAAATGCTAAAGCTGTCATGTTTCATTGTTTCTTGATTTATGTATCTGAGTTTCATTGGAGAGTATAAATCGTGGTGTATATAAAAAATAATGAAAGTATTTTCCAACTTCCATTGTGTCTGTCTCATCTCATTCTTGTTTGTCTTTATTAAACTAAAAAACTTTTGGTGTTGGTTCCATCTTATTTTTTTATAAGTATTGATATTCAATTCAATGACTGATTAATCCGAATTAGTACTGCATAAGTGCATCACCTTATCAAAGTTCCCCAGTCTAATCTTAATATTTGAAGGATTTTTGGTTCGAGTGATTATATATATATATATATAATCAATATTTTTATCAAACACATTAGCGGACCACCCTTTTCTCCCTCTCTCACACACGCCGAAATGAAGTCGGATTCCCGGAAAAGAAAAATATAACTCCAGGGATAGTGTTAGAACCACAAATGCTATATCTACAAGCATTGATTTAAATCTCGGTCGCGGTCACGTTTTCGGTCGCGTCGCGGTTACCTCGTTTTCGGGTATAACGGAGGCTATTGCGGTTACTACGAGTGTCGCGGTCGTGAATTTTTTTAAATTTTGCACAATTTATTGTAAAATATACTAATTATAATTATAAAAAGTCAATTTCAATGATTTTTAGAGTACTTTTTAACACTTATGAACTTTTATTAATATGAATTTGAAAGTGAAAGTGATTTTGTTTAAAGAATTCTAGATTGTACTGTGATTTTGTTTAGTTTAGTTTGGATAACAAAATCATATGAATATTCTAAATAAACAATATACGCTAATAAAAGGACTAAACATGTGAATAAACCTAAACAAAAAATAAAAAAATATTAATATAAAAATAATTAATAATATTAATAAATAATAAAAATTAAATAAACATATTATAAAAATTAATAATAAACAATAAACATATTATAAAAAAATAAATATTTATAATACTATTAATAAACAATTATACCACATTAAATATAAGTCTTTATTCTCATTTATTTGAGTTTCTTTTCCAATACTTATATTCAATATATACTCTATGTCTCTAATTTTATTATTAAGTAAAAGGAAAATAAAATTAACATAATGTTTAAGGACTAGATTTAACAAAAAATAAATCTTTAAGGACATAATTAAGATAAAATAGAAATTTAAAGGCTTAATCAAGATGTTTTGAAAGTTTAAGGGATCAATTTGAATGCGGGCCAAACTAAGAACTTTAGAAAGTTTAATATCACCCTATGTAATTTACTCATTTTTTTCAGAATTTTAAACCCGCGCTCTTCTTCTTCTTCCTCCTCGCAACCCTACACTTTTCCAAAACTTGGCAAAAACGGACCGATATTGCCGCTACATACGCTTTCACGGAATATAATGTTCGCGACAGGACGCTATCGACGTGAATTCGTTGCCCACTGCAAAATTTTTCAAAAGCGGTTTCAAAAGGTGGCGCGACCGTTATTTCGCAGCCGCAATCGCGTTAGCAGTCCACGATTTGAATCCGTACGAGCAACAGAAACTTGATAATTCAAGAGCAAACAAATTTACCATTCAATGACTATAGCAAAGGAGAGTTCCAGCAATGTAATCATGGAATACAGAACCCAATATGTAAGCCATTGTCGGTCAATCGCCCTAACCGAGGCATAACTGTTTTAAGAATTCAAGGACATAGAACAATTAAACCATTTCAAGTTAAGATAAACTCTAAATTACTACACTAACAAAAAATTGAAAAACGCTCACAGAGGGTACAGGAGACTAATGATTGGCCTGCAAAAAAACCAAATTAACAAATACATTATTGAAAATTTCCAGAAATAAAACACAACACAACTTGGATATATGTCAGATTAATTACTTCAAAAAGAAATACCTTGAAATTGAAGTACAAAATAAAGCCTAAAAATCTCTTTTTTCTTAGTTCTTGTTTTTAAAAAAATATAAGGTCAAAAAATACCTTAACGTTTGATTAAATAATTATTTTGACCTTTATTTTTTTAAAGCAATTCAACCCTCAATATTTTATTTAGGTCAAAATGATCCCTATGCGAATTTTTATTGTTAAAAAATTAAAAGTAAACAGATTGAAATAACTTGATAGAATGATAAGTCAGCAGAAAAAATATTTTATATTTTATAAAATTATTTGTTAACTGATATAACATTTTTCAAATCAATATATTTATCTATATAATACTGTCATGTCAGCGTGCACTGTCATATAGGTTTGTCACGTCTTCAACTTTCAAAGCAATTTTTCTTTGTTTATCTTTGTCCTCTTTTTCTGAAACCTCTGATCTCCCATAAAATGAAAAACACTACAAAGGGTTGGGTTTGGGTTTGGGTTTGCTTTGGTTGCTGTTGGTGGTGGTGTTTGAGTGACGTGTGTTTTTGTGTAAAGCTGAGCTGCGGAAGATGCCAAAGTAAAAGATGGTTTTTGTAAGACAATTAAATTGTTAGGTTCGGGTTGTTCCGTGGTGTAATCTAACGGTGGATAATTAACGGTGATTAAAATAGATGGCTGAGGATGTTTCAAACTTTTAACACAACGGTCAAATGAGGTTTTTCCTTATAATTTGATCCTTACTACTTTTGTCTTTTTATTCCGACAGCTTTTTTTTTTTTTGAATATGTTGATGTAATTATATGTAATATCTGTTAAATTCTTTTATTTTTTAATAAAACATATATATCCTGTATATATACTATTTGAACTTGGGTCATTTTATTAAATATTTTAAAATATTTTCTTTATTTTAAATTTAAAAAATATAAAATAGACAATAAATTTTAATTTTTTTACAACACGAACTAGGTTGTTAAATGTCCTGAACAAACTAATGACAGTTGTTTGTGTATTCATCTAATTAAAGTAGTATATTAGCTGATACATAATGATTATTGAACTTTGAAGATGTTACAGAATGATCATCGAATTATCTAATTGTTATAAAATAAATTCAATGCTTAATTATCTCAAAATGATCATTGAACTTATGAACTATTCCCTCTGTCTCATTTAATATGTTTAGCATTGACTTTTTTTGTGTTAAAATTTTTCAACTTTAATTCATTATTATTTTAAATTTATTGCTGATAAAAATGTGAAAAAATATGTTTTAAAAACCTTCAATCAAATAGTTTAAAAATATATATTTTATAAATTTTAATAAATTAAAATATTTAAAATAATTACGATTAAAGTTAAAAAAAAATAACTTTTAGAAAGTCGATATTGAATATATATATTAAGTAAGAAGACAGAGAGAGTATTTAATTATTACAAAATAATAAATTTGCAATTTAATTGTTAAATATCTGCTATTCAATGCAAATACTTTTGTAATTTAATGATAAATTTCAAATGAAGAATGAAAGAATTTTTGTTTCCAAAAGTATTTTTCAAAAAAAAAACTTTTAATTTCTTTCTTTTTGAAAGGTTTCTAAATAAAAAGGACTTGATTCCTTTCATTTAAAAGGTTTTTGGAAACCTATTAAAAAAACGTTTTTGGAAACAAAAAAATCAGCACATTCCTCTGAAAAACTTACAGTATAACCTGTAACGGCCAATTATTTTATAATAATAAAATAATTCAATGATCACCAAATTCGGTTGGTCCAAATAGTAACATGTAACGACCAATTATTTTATAACAATTAAATAATTCAATGATCACTAATTTTAGTTGGTCTAAATAGTAAGCAGTTTAATATTTTTTACACGGAATCACACTACTATACAATCTGAAAAAGAAAACAACAAAACACGACATTATAATATATATCAAAATATTGGATAACATCCCAGATTCAGTTTTGGGGTATTACAAGTTAAAATATGTACAATGAAGCCTGCCATCAGCTAAAGCCTTAGGAGAAAGGGAAGTTGAAATGTGTGCTTAAAACAGCATCTGAACTTGGAACTTCAGCCTCTTGAGCAATCCATTTGGAACCGGTGCACCTTCATTTTTCCGTTTAAGGCAAGGGCCAACACATCATATTCCTCTACATACCAGAGCTCTGACACCGTCGCCTGAATCATACATACAAGTATCAGACAGAAACAAATCATATAGATATGTATGTGTGTGTGTGTGTGTAATATAAATCTGCTGAAGAGCACTAAAACATAGATTAGAAAGATAAGAAAGCCTTTGCATTCAACCATGTACTAGCCGGTAGACTAATACACGTGAGGTTTCATGCATAGGCAGCAATTCAAACAATGAACATGCATATGACAAGTAACGATACAAAATCTACCAACTTGCCTTAAACCCACGGATTTTATTGTTGAGTTGAGAGACCAGCTTATGGAAAAATCCGATCTGGTTTGAAGTATTATCTGTTTCCTGCATAAGACATGCATTATACACATATATGTAAGAATATGAGCTTGAAACCGATCGCATGATTCATGATAACTGTTATGGTCCATTAGATCTGAACAATGAAACTATATATAACAAGCTTTGCCAGCCATTTCTTTTGCCTGAGTAGCATAAAGTTACAGTTTACTCGTCGTACAAGAGTTAAGGGGAACCTTTCTATGCTCAAGTCTGCAAATCAGCTTTTTTTCCCAAATTACAGCAGCGGTTACTATTTAGTAATTAAAAGTTAAACCATCATGGCAATATGAAAAGGAATGAAATATCCATGTTTACCTAGAGAAAACAAAGAGGATGAATTTGTGATCCCCAATTCAACTCTCACCATGCATGGATTTGGCCAAACATTATGTTCGATTTATCCATTATCTGCTGGTTTGTTGGTTGATTTCTTGGTATGATTAAATTCAGTAATTTCTTATATGGATGCAAGACTTGACAATGATTGTAACTTCTCTCAACGTTCTTTCATGCGTGTTACATCAAAAAAATTACGAAAATAAAAAGGAAATTACTGCAACTAAATAGAACTTCAAAATAATACCATGAGTGAAGCTTTAGGGTGGCTCAGAAGCCTGGCAAAAGATGTGTGAAGAATAGCAGCATCATACTGCAAAAGTAAGCAGATAAATACTCATTATATTCTTATTATTGTCAAAGATCCCAACAATGATGCCAAAACCATCAAATTAAAATTAATAAGTCAAGATATTGCCATAAAAAAGTATAGCCCTTAAATCCACACCATTTCCATTTGAATATTACTAGTTTAAAATCTTACAAGTTGCTCCTCTGGTGCTCGTGGAAGTGCCGTTCTCAATTTAGCACGAATGTTTGCAGGATCCGTTCCAGAAACTACCTACAGATGATAGAGAAGGTGTTTATCAGTGTGCTAAAAAGTACCAAATCATTTTTTTGACAGGTCAACAGGGAAAAAACAGATAATAATTGAAGCAGTAACCTGCCAGCAACCAAGAAGCACCCCGGTCGAAGTTAAAACTACCCTGTCTAGGACAATTTCTAAAGGGCATAGCCCCTCTGCAACAGCTTTAACAGCAGCTGCTTCAGCTTCAATCTGAAAAAAGAAAAGAGGCTTCAAAAATCAAACCCATGGTCTAACAAGCTGAAAAGAATGGCACCAAAATATCTCCAACAGGCAGTTTACCTCAACTTCAGAGGCAGGAACAGGTACAATATGATGCGAGGCATGGAACATACTGAAATGGTACAAACTAGAGTTCTGAAACCAGATCGCTAACCAACAAATATATAAGCAAGCGAACACATGAGAATAAATACAGAAAAAGAAAAAGGAATAAATAAATAAACTTATCTAAACTACTCTTATTATTAAAAAAGTGTCAAATGAATTAAATCAAACAGATTACCAAAATAACTAAAGGAAATAAACAGCAGCATAAACATATACTTCTTACAAGAGATTACCTTTGTCAAAGTATGGATCAAATACTTGCTTTACAGCCTCCCTGCAACAAGAAAAGCATGCATCAGACTACCATGCAAGGACCCCCCACCCCACCCCACTCTCAACCCACGAAATGAGCTAAGCATATAATGGAAACATTAAATACAAGTTCCCATTAATTATCTCAAAGTCCTATAAATCATAGAAAGGCAGTTTAAACTCTTAAAAGATATTCGAATCAGAAAGTCGGGTTCTTAAGTGGCATGATGGGAAATCAAACATAACTAAGATCAAATAAGTCTTTAGCACAGGCATTTTACTTCTGGGGTCAATGTTCTGCTAAAAAACAAGTAGGTCATAAATCTAATAAAAACAACAAACTGAAAACGCATTCTGATGGAAACAAAGTTTACAAGATGGGCACTGAGTATTTTGTGCTCATATACAAAACGTTGGCTCGTACAGGAGGATGCGCAGCCTGCAACGAGGAGGAAAGCCATTATTAACCGCTAGTCTGGAAGGATTGATTGCAGCTCGGTTGACTCATGTATTACCTTAAGTACAGGTGTTACAGATCCATCTTTCAAAGTAAAGAGATCTGAAAGTGACAGAGACTGCGAAGTTTCACCATGTTTTAGAAAAGCTGCTCCATGTTCATCCAAATCCCTTTCCATTTTATCATACAATGTCGATCTTCGATTGCTATTTGACATGGAAGAATCTGATACTAAAAGCGCTAACAAAGTTAAAATACTCAAGTCTAAGTTCAGTAATATGTAGATCAAGAATTTGATAAAAAGAAAACTATAAAATAAGAGTTTTTAATAACTAAGGCAAACATGATGAATTAACACCACGAATTCACAAGAGTCGTCCAAAAAAGTTCAGCTTTTTAATGCATATTAAAAAGTATCTTCACTTTTCCTAATAAATCAATAAAAAAACACAACATTTTTACACTAAAAAATCCCAAATCCTAGCAAGAGAACATGAAGTTTAATGAAACCCTAGCAACAAAAATTCATAAACCCAGGACAAATTAAAGCTCACATGAAACATTAGGATCTCATGATAAACAGCTAAGAAATCATTGAAATGAAAATGGAAGGAGAAATTAGTAGAATACCTGAAGAAGGAGTTGAATTGTGGAAAGCCATTTGGAAGAGAAAGTAGAACAAAGTAAGAGAAGAGAACCAGATTAAAGCAACAGTTTTTGAATGGCTCCACCAATTTCTAACTCTGCCCATCACCACCATTCTTTTGCTTCTTCTTAGCTTCCCTTCTTAAAATAGCATCTGGGAATGGCGATATTACGGGCGGGCCTGCCCCGACTTCGATCGGACTCTGATATCTATACGGTATTTCCTTCAAACAGGTGTCCTTTCCCATTTTGCTTAATGCTAGGATTTTTTTCTAATTTACTTAATTAGAACTTGAAAATTAGGGTAAAGTTCAAAAATATGTTAAAATAATTACTTTGGTCACTAAACTTTTGCAAATTACAAAATAAATATTATATTTTAGATTTTTTTTATAAAATGGGCAAATAATTCCCTCAATGCTTCTGACCTTCTTAGAGTTGGTAAAGAGTTGCCACTGAGAAAAAGTTTTGGAAGAGTGCTATCTTGCCTAGACCGAACAACAAATTAGATCCCAGGTAAATACATCTACATTCATCACCGATATTTAAGCTATAAGCACGGGTATTTCGATCTAAAGTATTTTTTCTTCCGAGGAAATATTTAGTATAATTTATGTACCTGCAAGTATTTTTTCTTCTTATTTTTTTCTATTTTCTCACTCTTTTTCTTTTTTTTTAACTTTATCTTAATCGCATGATTTATCTATAAGCATATGAGTATGTGTGACGCCATTGTCATAACTCGCATGATTTTTTATGATATTTTATTTTTACATTTTTTAAATTTAAAATTTATTTTATATTTATCATACCTTTGACGTACTTGTACTCTGTGATTTTGAAAATTGTTGTTTTATGTTCTCATTTCTATCTCATCTTGTATTTATATCCATATCAGTGCAACATAATATTTGTCAAACATATATGTATTGTTTTTTTCCAAACGGTTAGACAAAACCAATGCTTTTGTTGCATCCTAAGAGCATCATGTGATGTTCCTATTAAAGATGCATCAGAAGTGAATTATTAGAAATATCTTCAGCTTGAGTTAACAAATTTAACTTCAGCTTGAAAAACGAAAGGGGAATGCCAGAAAAACACAGAAACAAGAACAAAAATATATTCTGAAACATTAAGAAAAACAAAGAAGATGAAAATCTGGCATTGGTCTGCTTGAAAGGTTTTAGTTTGGGAGGGTGAGATTCAGGGACGGACACAGAACCTTATGTTGAGAGAACTTATAAAATTCTAAGGGGCGCACTTATAAAAATTTAGTGGAGGCAAAAATAAATTTTTTAATAAGAAATACATAGAAAATTTTTAAATTACATAAGAATTTTAAATTTTTAAAGGGGGCGACTGCCCCCTCCAGCCTCCCTCTAGGTCCATCCCTGATGAGATTGTAAGTAATGAGAAATGTGAATGATTTTATTAAAATTTTGTGATTCGTAAAAAAAATCTTAAATTTATAATAAAAAACATTTTTATAATCTTAAAATAAATTTTGAAGTTTCATTAAAAAGTGGTTTCTAATTTTTTTAGAATTAGTGCTTAGAAATATTAGAAAAATATCAAAATAAAATTTTAATTACAATTGGAAAGTCAACTAAAATATTATTTATTAATTTTAATGTGTCACGTCATGCCTTTAACAATAACTGACTACTAAAGACATGTGTCCATTTTATAACGAAATTAAAAGTTCAATATTTATTTTATAATTTTAAAAAAATTAGTGACCAAATAATCACTTTTTCATAGTTTAATGAAAATTCTGAATTTTATCCTAAAAATTGAGTTCAAATTATGTAAGAGCTGAATTTTCATGCTAAGTTGGCATTTGACCGAGCTTAAATATTAGGGAAATAAGTGGTTAGAGTTGGGAGGATCCAAGTGGGAATTTAAGCCCAATAACCCAAATAAAGAGCACAATCCTAAATTTTTAGGGCCAACCCATTTTGGAGTATTAGGGGGCATTTAAATATGAAAAAACTTTAATACGCATTCCGTGTAAGTTTACACATACTTTTTAGTTTTAGGGTTTAAAGTTTAATGGTTTATGTTGTATGGTTTAGAATTTAAGGTTAGTGTTTAGAATTTAGTGTATAGAGTTTAAGATTTAGGGTTTAGGTTTTTAGGGTTAGGGTTGGAATTTAGGATTTGAGTTTTTATAGTGTAAATACACAAGCTTATGTAAAATTAGTTTTGCACAGCTTGTGTATCAAAGTTTTATCTTTAAATATTGATAATTCATTTATTTCTCAATTTTTTATATTTATTTCACCCGGATCCAACATGTTTTGGTTCAACCAGGCCCGATCCAAACGCTGTCGGATCGGGTCATATTATAGTTCGGGTTTATGTTGAAAAATATTCGACCCGACCCAAGGATTAATAGTGTAATTTTTCCTTTATTATTTTAGGAATATTTGTAATAATTCACTTTTTATATCTTTTTATAACTAGGTCCTTAAAATTAAATTTTTATCAATAATTTAGTCCCTACAATTATTTTTTTACAATTAAGTCCCTATAATTGATTTTTTAATAGATCAGATCGAGTTTTTTTAAAATATTGTGTTGGGTTGTATTCGGTTTAAAATAATTATTTTTTAGTTAGATTTGGATCGGCCTAAACTCGACTCGACCCGACTCGTTCCCATCCTTACTCGAAACCTAAAAAGAAACTAAAATATCGATAAAAGAACTATAGAAGTCTCTATAGACTATATGTATAACGTGATAACGTCAAAAATCTGAAACGTGTTATTATTCTTTTTTTTAAATCAATATATATAGAAATTAAAAAGTATATAATAAAATATATCATAAATCACTTAATTACAAATTTGATAATAAGTATATCATTTTTCTTATAAAGTAATAATTTAGTCACTCAACTAAAATTGTGATAAACGTATTATTTTTATTTTTTAAAAAATAATTTAGTCGCTTAATTAAAAAATTGTGACAAACACGTCACTCTGTCATTAAATTGAAATATGACATGGTATAATAACATATTTATGTCATCAAAACTTATATATTCTATTAATTTGATCCTAGTTCAAAAATAATTAAATAAATTTCGACATTAGAGCCTCATGACACATCCTTCGACTATTTGTCGCACTTTGTGCTACTATATATCATCTCAATAACCGAAAAATGTGATAGCTCGACAGACACAATCATTTTAGTACTAGACAGCTAACAGAATAATGGAACAAACTCATTATTAAGGGTGTTCAAAAATATCCGATCCGACCGATTCGAAAATTCGGATACCCGGTCCGATTTTTATTTCCGAATTGGATATCCGATTCGATTTTAAATTTTTTGGATCGGATACTAATCGCAATATTTTAAGTTTCGGATTATCCAAAAATCCGAAAATTCAAAATTTCATGAATATTAATTTTGTTATTTTTAACAATTTGATGCTTGTTATATCCGAAAATTAAAAAATTGAAATTTTCATAGATGTGAATCTTGTTATATTTAGCAATTTATTATTTGTTATATTCGAAATTCTGAATTTTTCATAAATACGACCTTCAAATTTGAAAAAATAATTAAATCAAAATGTAATTTTGGATAATCGGATATCCGAATATCCGATTTGATTATCCGATATCCGAATATCTGGATATCCGATTTTTCAGACTGAATACAGATCACTATATCGTCGATCCAATAAACTAGAACAGATTCGATCTGATATCCGACAATGAACACCCTTACTCATTATAACCTTAACACTGCATGTTAATAGACACAATCACTTCATTAATGAAATTTTTTAAATATGAGGTTAAATTTATTGAATTGATTCAAATTAAGACAAAGTTAATATAATGTAAAAGTTTTAGGAACTAGAATTGTTATTATATTAAATTGTTTATTTAAATTTTAACAGCAGAGTGGCCCGTTTAAAAATTTAAAACTTTTAAAATACTTACAAAATTTAAATTAAAAAAAAAAGAAACATGTCAAATTATTTCAAATGTAAAATTATTCTTTTGCACGGTGCAAAAAGGATAAATTGCACAAAAGTAAATATTAGAATAACTTGTGCATTTGTATAATAATAAAATTTAATAAGAGGTAGTTTAAATATAAAATTCATTTTAAATATTACTTTAGAGCAATAGTTTATACAGACAATATTATTTTTGTACAATAATTTTAAAATTCAATACGGTATAGCAATATTGTCTACGTACATGCAACAAGTTTATAATAACTAATATATAATTTTGGAAAAAGTAATATTAGTTATATTTTATTTTTAAATTGTAATAATTACCTCATTTTAACATTTTTATTTTAAAACTTATTTTCTAACGAATACGATTTAAAATGGGCCAATATAATTTGTCCAAAGTAAAAAAAAAAAAAAAAAGTTGATATATACATATAATTATCAAGAACTAACTCGTGCATTGTACAAGTGCACAAACTAGTTAACCTTATAACAAGAATAAATATACGGATCAATATCCATTTACACCGTATATAAATTAAAAAATTTACATTTTTTAGACCATTAAATTATTAAAAAAAATCGTCACATAAATTTCATTTTGTTCTGCATTTGAATTCCAAACATTCAACTTATTTTTGGCTACTCGAATCTCCCTTTGAAACCTAATTAATACAGGAAATGTATATTGTAGCGATTGTTTTTCGCGCTAAAAAACGTTGGTTTTTATTATTTTTACTTTATTTTGAAAATAATGTATTCCGCGGGGAGTTTTATAAAACCCGTATTTTATTTAAAAATAGAGTCGCCACCGGTCACTCAAGGTGGACCAGACACTAAAAAAATCAGAGATTTCAAAATATAGGGTTCGGGAGTCGGTTACGGATGAGGAAGGATTAGCACCCCACACCGCCCAAAATTGGTACTTTAATAATTACCGCTTTATTAATATTAGACTTTCCGGATTAAAGTGACAATTAAATTAAAATTTGGTTATATGTGCGAGTAAATTTTAAAGGCCCCGTTATTCGAGAGTAAACGCCCAACCACTATCACTACGCCTGATACTGGCCCCGTTTACGCTCGAATAAAAGGGCACCACATTGACAAAATATATGTCCGTTATGCAAACTTAAAAAAACATGGCAAATATAAATAAATACATTGCGATAAAAATATAAATAAATACAAACATAATAAAATACTAATATAAAATAAATAAAATATTAATCTAAAACATACATACATAACTATTAATTTAACACATAAATAAAAACAAATCTAACATAAATAAAATACTAATCTAAAACATACATACATAAATATTAATCTAACTCATAAATAAAAACAGATCTAATATAAATAAAATATTAATCTAAAACATGCATACATAAATATTAATCTAACTCATAAATAAAAACAGATCTAACATAAATAAAATATTAATCTAAAACATACATACATAAATATTAATCTAACTCATAAATAAAAACAAATCTAACATAAATAAAATATTAATATAAAACATAAATTTAAAACATAATAAATACTAATATAAAACATAAATAAACATACAAACTAAAAACACAATTTTAAATTAACTACTACTTCATTAAATCATGCATAAATAAAAAAGAAAGAAAATATACCTAACTAGGAGTTCGAATGACGAACCCCGACAGAACCCCACCGAGATCTACCACGACATCTCCAAAAAATTAACTAGATCGGATCCAAAATAAGACCCCGATCGAACCGGTTATGACCGATGACACTGCCCCGGTCCTTGGCTACCCAAGAGCCAAGCTCTTTTATTTGGGCAAAGCCATGGCCGGCTCATGCTTCTCAATCCCCCCATGCCTTTATATAGGCAATTGGGGTTGTTAAAGGGGGATGTGGAGGCTTTAGCTCTACACAAATTTTCCCTTTTATTTTTTTATTTTTTTATATTAATAAATAATATTATTACATCAATACTAAAAATACTAAAAACCCAGACAAAAATGAGTGATTACAGTTGCCCCTCTTTGCTTGTTCTTGTGAAACGAGAACAAAGCAAAGATCAAAAGCACTCATTATTGTCTTATCTGGCTGAACTTCTCTCCTTTTGACGCGTGTCTTCTTTCTTTGGTAGATATTCTTTCTCTTCGGCGTAGGTCTTCTTTCTTGTCTTGATTGATCTACCTTTTCACTCTAGGGAAGCAAAACCTTTAAAATGGGGGGTTGTTTGTTGGGGAAGTCAAACCGAGTCTCACTTGCTACATTATTGATAATAAGCTAATACCTAAAGAGAGTTCGACCCAGCTGCAACACCGACGAAGAGGCAGGGTCTACGAAATTTGATCCAACTGCAACACTGACGAGGAGGCAAGACCGATGGGTGAAAGTTCTGATGTCTGATCCAGCTACAACTCTGACGAAGAGGCAAGATCAGAAAACTGACAATTTTTTTCTTTTTTTCTCTCTCTTTTTTCTTTTTTTTTTGCTTTTTTGTTTCTTTTTTCTCTGTTTTTGTTTCTTTTTCCATATTTTTTCTTCTCTCTTTTTTTGATTTTTTCTTACAACATTGATAAAACTTGAAAGTTGGTGAATTTTGACCAAGCTACAACACCGACGAAGAGGTATGGTCTAAAGTTAGTAATGTTGATCCAGCTACAACACCGACGAAGAGGCAGGATCAAGAGTTAGTGAACTTGGTCTAGCTACAACATCGACGAAGAGGCAAGACCAGAAGTTAGTGAATTAGGTTCAGCTACAACACCGACGAAGAGGCAGAACTGAAAGTTAGATTTGACCAAGCTACAACACCGACGAAGAGGCAAGGTCCGGGGATTTGATCCAGCTACAACTCTGACGAAGAGGCAAGATCAGATAGTTGTTTTTTTTGTGATCAAGCTACGACTCTGACGAAGAGGCATGATCGGAATTTGGTTGAAAGCTCATTTTTATTTATTTTATTTATTTTTTGATTTTTTTCCATTCTTTCCTTTTTCTCTTTTTTCTTTTTTCTTTCTTTTTTTTACATTTTTTCTTTTTCCTCTTTTTTTGATACAACATTGGTACAACTAGAAAGTTAGTAAATTTTGACCAAGCTACAACACCGACGAAGAGGCGGGATCAAGAGTTAGTGAATTTGGTCTAGCTACAACACCGACAAAGAGGCAAGACCGAAAGTTAGTGAATTTGGTTCAGCTACAACACCGACGAGGAGGCAGAACCGGCAGTTAAATTTGACCAAGCTACAACACCGACGAAGAGGCAAGGTCTGGAGATTTGATCCAGCTACGACACCGACGAAGAGGCAGGATCGGAGTGTTTTTCGACCAAGCTACAACACCGACGAAGAGGCAAGGTCTGAAGATTTGATCCAGCTACAACACCGACGAAGAGGTAGGATCGGATAGTTTTCTTCTTCTTCTTCTTCTTCTTTTTTTCTTCATTTCTTTTGATTTTTCCTTCATTTTTCCTTTCTTTCATTTCATTTCTTTTCTTCTTCTTTTTTCAATTTCTCTTTTTTCTTCTTTTTTCTTTTTTCTTCTTTTTTTCCTTTTTTCCTTTTTTCTTTTTGGATTGAATTTTTAGCTACAATTATAATAAAGAAAACTTGAAAATCAGTAAAGTTTGATCTATCAACGGAGAAACAGAAACATTAACTGGAACCCTACTACACCATCAGCGGATAAGTAGGACAGCAGCAACTGGGACCTAGCCACTCGATCAGTGGAGGACTGAATCGGATAATAACGACCTGGAACCGGCTACACCATCAGCGGAGAGCAGGATCTGAGGGCGACGAGAGCTTGGACCCGGCCACTCTATCAGCGGAGGACTGGATTGGACAATGACGACCTAGAACCGGCTACACCATCAGCGGAGAGCAAGATTTGAGGACAACAGGAGCTTGGACCCAGCCACTCCATCAGTAGAGGACCAGGTTGGACAATGACGACCTGGAACCGGCTATACCATCAGCGGAGAGCAGGATCAGAGGACGAAGATAGCTTATACCTAGCCACTTCATCAGCGGAGAGACTAGATATGGCGATGAAAGTTGATAAATTTCTTTTGAATTTTCATTCATTTTTTCGATTTTTAATTTTTTTAATTTTTTTCTAATTTTTTTCAACTCTATTTTTTGATAATTTTTCCTTTTTTCTTGAACTATAGAAAGAAGTAAGACTCGAGAAAAAATTAGGTCTGGTTGCACCGTCAGCGGAGAAACAAGACCTGAATAGAAATTCGATCTGCTTGGGGAAAGGTTCAGATCTGTTGCACCATCAACGGAGAAACGAGATCTTCAGGATGTTCATACTGTTGCACCATCAGCGGTAAAGCAGAATCTGGAAATTGTTGGCCTATCAACAATGACGAAGGCAAGATCTGAAAAAAATGCTACTTCTACTGCTCTACTGGCGGATAGGTATAACCTGAAAATGAAAAAAACATTAATCAGTAAATGTTCACAAAATTTGTCACTGTTACCTTTTATTGATGTTTCAGTATCCTCTTTAAGTTTGGCATCCTCTAAGGCTAAGGTTGGTTGTCATGTTGTTGCCTCCACGGCTGAGGATGTTCGGTCTCTTTTTGAACCTTTCTGTAAGCAAAAATGCATGAATTTCATGCCTAAATGCATGGTGACTTCGGTGTATGCACTGAACATAGATGTATGACGTTTGCAAAAAATGGTTTAATTCAAGATGAATGTAACTACATGCATGAATGCGACATGATTTTTTCGATCCTCAAAGAGATGCCCCTGACTCCTCACTGGTCCCGTCAGGATCTTGGTTTTTTGTATGTGACGGTGCCCCAACCTCAACTTGGGTTCGATCAGTCATCTGGGTGCATGCCCCAACATTTTATTCGTTCCTATGCCATCGTCTGAAACTGCTCTTGAATTTGACACTTTGAGTGTGAATTCTGTTGCCCTCTAGGTTGGGTTTATAAATTGTGTTGATTCATGGTAGCTTATTATTTTTTGGATTTGGTGTAGTTTTACAGAGTGTGGTCAATGTAGACATTTCAGGGGTGCAAGGGTTTGACTCAGCAATGAAGGCTGGACCTTGGCAAAGAATGCCCCTGGACTGGGACATTGTTAGATGCATAATGTTTGTAAAATATGTAGAGGGTGCTTTTGGACATGCCACAAGATCAGGCTCTTGTAGAGGTTCTGTAAGGTGCTAGATCGACCAACTTCGTTGTATTTGATGGGGCAACCCGAGGACCAATTTTATTATTCTGAAAATAAATGCATGCAAAATGTGTCCTAAATCGATGCAATGCAAAATTAAGATTGTGATGATGTTGTGCAATGATGCAGGTGAAATCAATGCGATGAGAATAAAATGAAATGAGTTAGTACCAAATAAAATGATTAAATAAAACAAATGATAAATATAACAAAAATAGAGTAATAAAAACTGTACATAAACAAGAAATAAGGCATCAGAGCCTAAATAGGGTGACCACTAATCGAGCAGAGTTTCACATGGCTCTAAAGGGTTGGCTCCTACGGCTCACTATATGCAGTTTTGGTGCTAAGAGGTACCCAAATTGTCCTTGTTGTCCTCTACTAAGAGTAGCAAGGCCCCCGATCATCACCCATTATAGGCTCATTTCAACCAGGTGCAATTCAGGGGGACCTATTCGCTTATGCCTACACGAAGGAATGATATCCTTACGAAAGCATAAGGTACTCAAGCCCCGAAGGTACTTGCTAGGCCTACACGGGAGAACGATATCTCCACGAAAGCATTAGCGTTTTCCCCCCACTTAAAAAACGGGTTTATATGCCATATTTTAAATGTGTTAAAATAAACGCGCAATTATAACTGAATATTAGTTTAATAGTCACTTTAATCCGGAATTTCTGATATTAATAAAGCAGTAATTATTTGAAAAAAGCTCGACTCTCATTTGTTTTTGAAAAACAAAAATGTCCCCAGTGGAGTCGTCATCTGTAGCGATTATTTTTCGCGCTAAAAAATGTTGGTTTTTGTTATTTTTACTTTATTTTGAAAATAATGTCTTCCGCGAGAAGTTTTATAAAACCCGTGTTTTATTTAAAAATGGAGTCGCCATCGGCCACTCAAGTGGACCGGACACCGAAAAACCAGAGATTTCAAAATATCAGGTTCGGGACTCGGTTACGGATGGGGAAGGATTAGCACCCCCACACCGCCCAAAATTGGTACTTTAATAATTACCGCTTTATTAATATTAGACTTTCCGGATTAAAGTGACAATTAAATTAAAATCTGGTTATATGTGCGAGTAAATTTTAAAGGCCCCGTTATTCGAGAGTAAACGCCCAACCGCTATCACTACGCCTGGTACTGGCCCCGTTTACGCTCGAATAAAAGGCACCACATTGACAAAATATATGTCCGTTATGCAAACTTAAAAAACATGGAAAATATAAATAAATACATTGCAATAAAAATATAAATAAATACTAACATAATAAAATACTAATATAACATAAATAAAATACTAATCTAAAACATACATACATAACTATTAATTTAACACATAAATAAAAACAAATCTAACATAAATAAAATACTAATCTAAAACATACATACATAAATATTAGTCTAACTCATAAATAAAAACAGATCTAATATAAATAAAATACTAATCTAAACCATACATACATAAATATTAATCTAACTCATAAATAAAAACAGATCTAACATAAATAAAATATTAATCTAAAACATACATACATAAATATTAGTCTAACTCATAAATAAAAACAAATCTAACATAAATAAAATATTAATATAAAACATAATAAAATACTAATCTAAAACATAAATAAACATACAAACTAAAAACACGGTTTTAAATTAACTACTACTTCATTAAATCATAAAAATTACAACATAAATAAAAAAGAAAGAAAATATACCTAACTGAGTTCGAATGACGAACCCCGACTAAACCCCACCGAGATCTACCACGACCTCTCTAAAAAATTAACTAGATCGGATCCAAAATAGGACCCCGATCAAACCGATTAGGACCGAGGACACTGCCCCGGTCCTTGGCTACCCGAGAGCCAAGCTCTCTTATTTGGGCAAAGCCATGGCCAGCTCATGCTTCTCAATTCCTCCCCATGCCTTTATATAGGCAACTGGGGTTGTTAAAGGGGATGTGGAGGCTTTAGCTCCACACAAATTTCCCGTTATTTATTTATTTTTTATTTATTATTTTTTTATATTAATAATAATATTATTACACTAATACTAAAAATACTAAAAACTCAGACAAAAATGAGTGATTACGTATATGCTTTGAGATTAAGAATTCACTGGGCAAATATTTTTTTCGGGTTCAATGCAATTTATTTTTTTAATTAAGTAAAGAGATATTACATTTTTATGTTAGGACTCGAACCCATATAAAATAAAATGATATTAATATTTTTTGCCACTCGGTCATTATGCATGTGTATCACTTATAATAATAATTACTCTACCAAAAAATATTAATAATAATTGAACTTTTTCGTGTGATATATACTTTCAGAAAAGCAATCGTGCTTATTGAATGATACATAGTAGTATTTACTATTTGGATAGAGAAATTAAAAGCAAAATTATTGGGAGTTAATAATTTCATCATGGTTGATTTACCAGCGACAATAATGATGATACAAAAACGTCTTATTGGTTTAGGGTGGAGATTTTGGACATGTGTGATGTGAGCGATGCACATGCTCCAAAAAAAAGGGCACAAATGAATTAAATTAAATGTTTATAGGGATAAAACATAAGGTTTTAGTTTAATAAATTACAAGAAAAAATAAAAATAACGTAAAAGAGGGCCCCATAATATATTTTTTTACTAAGAGACACAGGTTTAAATCGCTATCTACAAGGTGTACGTGCATTGTTCAATGGTTACAAATATATATGAACATATACCATATTGTGATCACCTTTAAACTATTCAAAAAAACCTTATATATTTTTAAGATTATAAATTAAATAACCTCGTTTTAATAAATTGTATGCCCCGTAAATCTTTGAATCGCCCATGTAATCGTTTATGCAAAAAAATTGAAAATTTTCGTTTTAATAAATTGTAGCCCCCCGTAAACTTTGAAATTGAACACAATAACAACCTTTGATTTTGTTGACATGGTAACATATAATTAATTGAAATTTATTTCTCTTAAAAGTTATTAAAAAATTAAAAAGATAAAAATAAAATTTTAATCAAAATAGTATTAAATACTGTAATATTTATAAAAGATGTTAAAATTCTAACAAACCCTAAAACTTTAATTTTATTTATTCAAAGACATACAACAATTAAAATATATGACAGCGAAATTTTGTTTTATGTGAAAACGAAATGTTTTTAATACGTTAACCTTGTTCTATATAAAAATCGATATCATATTTTTTTTCGTATCACCAGCTCAAATATACATAACTAGTTTTGGAAAAAATAGTATTATTTTAATTATCTTTATTTTTCTTATTTTTACTTATATATACACATAAAACACAATATCATGCATTAATGTGTGTACAAGGAAATTAAACAGAATATGACTCTTAAAATTGGATAAAAATATCCTATAAAATAATAGATAAAATAAAAACAAAGCATGAATCGGTCCGGATTAATCAGGATAAAATCATTGATGACATAAGAAAGTTAAACATAGAAGGCTAATATTTCGCTATAAAAAAAGGCTAATATTTCATTATGTTAAGAAATACATATTTAATGATCTAAAAGTTCACTAATACACCAAATTAATCAACTAACATGACATTTTTAAAATTTTCAACAGTATTAATGATTTGGACTAACATTTTAGAATGAAAATATAAAAAATGTCAAATTATGACAAATTAAAGGTTATGAATTAAGAGCCTAACAAGTGGTTCTAGTGGAAAAGCGGATGATGTTCATCTTAGGAGATTCGGGTTCAATCGTCTTATCTACAAAGTGTGTGTGCATTATCAAATGGTCAAAAATATCTATAAACAGATCAATTTTTTAATAAACCTTATAATCAACTTTAGACTATTAAAAAATATGAATTAAATCTTTTATTACATATTATGAAGTTAAATTATTGAAATTATTCACTTTTCACATAAGAATTTTTCAATACCACATCTTGGACTTATTTTATGTTATTGAATAAATAAAATTATTTTAATTATTTTTTCAGTGTTTGTATGCTTTTTTTGAATTTGTCATAATTTCTATGTTTTCATAATTATAATACTATTTGTAATATAAATTAGTATTAATCATTTTTAGGATATCTTTCAAGATTTTCTCTGATTTTTTTAATGATTTTAAAAAATCAGTCAATGGGATGTTGTCATGTCAATGAGATTAACGGTTTTTAGTATGTTTAATTAACGGTGAATGCAATTTCAAAATTTTATATAAATGTTTATTTTATTCGAGCTTCAAATAATGAAATAAAGGACTTGTTTAAATTTTTGAATACAATTACTAGGACTAATTTGATATTTAAACCAAAAGTTAAACATTATAAAATAGAAAAACGAATATAATTGGAGTAGAAATCATGGAATAAGCCTTTAAAATAATAAATATAGTGTTCAGATTTAAATATATTTATTTGGATCATTTATGAGAGCCTACTAATTAAAATGATTAGCCATTGGCACCAGAAACCCTACACACTAGCTCCATCATTGCCCTCTTTTCAATGGTTTAGATATTTTTAAAATTCTGAGCGAAAATTAAAAAATAACCCCTACAAAATAAAAATATGTTTTTTTTTTATTTTAAATAATTAATTTAATATTTTATTTATAAATTATAAAAATATAATTAAAATTTATTAAGTATATGAAGTTATGAGGGTAAAAAGTAAGACATTAAAATGTCGCTTTTTTACATTTGAGATTTAATTGAAGGTAAATAATTTGAAATACAACTAGGTAAATTTAAATTAATCAATTAATAATTAACTTATAATCCCAAAAAAAACCTACTTTGTTCACATGTATTTCAGATAATCCAAGGGATTAATCAGCAAACAAAGTCTTAGTCCAAGGTGATTGCTTTTACATGCCTTTAATCAGCAAAAGGGGTCCCAAAGAAATGATGTTTTGTAAACCCTAAACCCCAACAGATCAGCAATTTGGGGGATGGAGATTGGCAGAGAGGAATCTCAAGGTGCACCCAAAACAAAGGTGGAGAACAAAAGGCAATTTGACATGATTACTTGAATGATATTAGGGTCCCTTTCTGATTAAACTTTTTTTGGGTTGGGAAGATAGGGAAGATCATTCGATCGAGTCGAACCGAGTTAAATTTTTTTGAGTTAATCAAGCTAATAAGTTTTATTTTAAACTTTAATTGAATTTTTTTAGTAGAGTCGAGTTGTTTAAGTTTTTGGTCAAATTTAGTGTTACGATATTAGTTGGTTCCAATTTAAACAACTTTCTATAATCATATACTATATATATATATATATATATATATATCCATATTTTTTTATATGTGATATATTGTATATCAATAGTTGAGGGATCTATATCAAACTTAAAAACTAATCCACTAATTACTAAAAAATTAAAATTATTCAAAGTTTTATTTTGTAACTTGAACTTTATTTAAAAAATTCGAGTTGAATTTATAAAGTTCCGATTCGAGTCAGTTCAAATTAAATTTCTTTTACTTTGAGTCGAATTAAAATTTTAATTTTTTAAAATCGAGTCAAGTTTTATTAATGTAGGGATGGGTCCTACTCTGGTCACCCATTGTCTTTATGGATTGAATGATAAAAAAGGGCACCCTCACGTGGAATCTGAACCAATGGGTCTGTCAGTCCAACCACATTAACATTGCACCCCACATATATTCAATTAAATTTTACTATTTATTTTATATAAAAACAACCATATGATATAATTCCCCCTCTCGCAACACATGAATTCTCAAAGAGAATTCCAGGCCAAATTAAACTAATCAGAAACTAGTCTATCTGTCATCGTCTTTCATAAAGAAAAAAGGAAGCGCTTTAGAGAAAACACCTTTCTTGGTATCATGGATGGAGGTAATGATGGTAATCAACTCCACAACCGTCACAGCCACCACCTACACCACCACCGCCCTAATTTTCCGTTCCAATTTCTGGAAAAGAAAGAAGAAGATAATAGCCAGTCCTGTTCCTCCATTTCCTCCCTTACTTTCCCTTCCATGGCCCCCTCCTCTTCCTCCGCCGATCAACCTAACACAAGCGGTTCCATTTCGACACTCCAAATCTCGCCGGAACCTCCCAAGAAACCACCCCCGAAATGCACTTCGACCAAGGACCGACACACCAAGGTCGAGGGACGTGGTCGTAGGATCCGCATGCCGGCTCTTTGTGCCGCAAGGGTTTTCCAACTCACCCGTGAACTAGGCCACAAATCCGATGGCGAAACCATCGAGTGGCTACTCCAACAAGCTGAACCGGCTGTGATCGCCGCCACGGGTACCGGCACTATCCCAGCAAACTTCAACTCCCTCAATATCTCCCTCCGTAGCTCGGGCTCGAGTATGTCGGTTCCTTCTCAGTTTCGATCCTCGGGTTTCAGCTCCAACTTCTCCATGCAACGCCGGAGTTTGTTCCCCAGAATCGGACTCGAAATGACGCCGACATTCCTTAACTTCCAATCTAGTACAACCACCAGTAGCAGTAACTTGAACTTCATGTTCCAAACCAAGCAAGAGTTGAGCGACAATGAAGGTACTTCACTGGAAAATATATCAGCAACTGAAGAAGGTGTTCTAGGAAAGAAAAGAAGACCGGAGGAATATTTATCTTCACAACATCAAATGGGAAGCAGCTTGATGCAGTCGAGCACGGGGGAGATTCCGGTGGCGAGTCACGGTCAGATTCCGGCGAATTTTTGGATGGTTACTAATCCTAATAATCAAGCTATGAGCGGTGATCCTGTATGGACATTTCCAACGGTTAATAACAGTGGTTTGTATAGGGGCACTATGTCTAGTGGGTTGCATCATTTCATGAACTTTCCGACGCCAATGGCCTTATTGCCTGGTCAACAATTGGGTTCAGGCGGCGCTACAAGTGGTGGCATAAATGAAGGGCATTTGAATATGCTAACCGGATTGAATACTTATCGGCAAGTGTCGGGCACCGGTGTATCGGAGTCGCAAGCGAGCGGGTCACATTCACACCACTGGCGGAGTTGATGGTGGCAGCGATGATCGACATGATACAACTAGTCATCACTCATAGAGATGATCATCACCATGCATGATCCATTTGCTTCATTTGATTAGTTGTGTAATTTGATTGTTACACAGGTGAATTTGATTGCTCTTTGGAAAAAGATTTTTTTTTTGTTCCAAAAAATAAATAATTTTTTTGTGTGATTAAAATGGGTTGTTTTAGGGTTTGATGGAGAATTAAAAAACAGACAAATGAGGAGACATTTTGTGTCATTTAATTTTCTAATTTTATTTCATCTTTTGTTTTTACGATCTTCTTTTTGATGAAAAGAAATAAAAATGCCTTTGTTTGTGTAAATCTCAAATCTTTAAATTCTAATTTAAAACTTTAAATTTTAATCACAATCTTTAAATTCTAAATCATTAAATTTAAACCCATAAACCCTAAACTCTATATTAAATTCCTAAACCCTTTATCAAAAAAACTAAAATTTTAAACCCTAAACTAAGACGCTTGTAGAAACAAAAAGTTTTCACCGCAGGTCCATGAAATATTTTTCCTATACGGATAATTTTACAGACTATACAGTTTTGTATATTATAATTTTAAACTTTAAACTTTTAAATTTTAAGATCTAAAATTTAAAGATTTCTTTTATAATACACATATTGTGTAAAAAATTACAAAAGCTTACATATTTGCTCTTTAAAAACTAAATCTAAATCTCTAATCCTAAACTCTAAATTTAAAACCTAAACCCTAATTCTAAACTCTAAAACCAAAATTAAACCTTTAAATCCTAGAATAGAAAGTGTTGTGTAGTTTAAAGGCTACACAGTACACATCACGTGCACCGAATAAATTTTAAATTTAAATTATAAATAAAATAAAAATATTTAAAGGATAATTATATGATGTACCGGCGGTGGAAAGTCTTTTTTTTCCACAAGCGGGTTTCTAAAGTTGTCACATATTCTTTTTAGAGACCTTAAACTCTAATCCCTAAATTCTAAAACCTTAACTCTAAACTTTAAACCATATAATTTACTCTCAAACCTTAAAACATAACTACAAATACTAAATCTTAACTCTAAACACTAACATCTCAACCCTAAAAACTAGACACCGATAAAAAACAAAATTTTCACCGTTAATACATAAAATATTTTCTTATATTAAAATAGATAAAATTATGTAATCTAAATTTTTAGATGTATATTATATTTTTTTCTCTCTAAAATTTAAGTGTTCACTACAAAAATATATTTTTTTAAAAAATAACAATACAATTCCTGATACTCAAAAATCATTTTATCCATTTTGTTTACTTGTCGTATGGTAATCATTATTCTACCGATGGCGGATTTTGATAATATAATTTAAATTTTTTATTTTTTTTAATTTAAAATTATTTTTTCAATAAAATAAAAATAATTTAAAAGTTTCAAACAAATTTGAATTTAAAACCTTTTTTTAATATTTTAATATTTAGTGAAAAATTTTAACCTTTTAAGAGAAATTAAAATAAAATATTCAAAAAATTAAACATAATAATATTTAAAATTTAAAAAGAAATCAATTAAAACTTTTAAAAATTTAAGTAGTTAATTTAATTTTTCAAAATTTTGGGGCACGGCCCACTAACCTATTACCATCCGCTCCTGATCCTACTCCTACCTAACAAGCTAATTTTTTTCTTCTTTTTTCCTTTTTCCATTTTTTTATCTCCTTTTTCTTTCCTGCGGTAAAAAGGCAACAAAGTTTGTGCAGTAATAATAGAGACACTGAGATGAAAAATAAAGCTGACCGTTCGATCTATAAGTTCAATTTGAAATTTTATTGAGTTAACTAAAACAGTTATTTAGTTATATATTTAATGAGATAAGATGCATTAACACTGACAATATATTTTATAATTATTTGTATCTAATTTATTATTTGATAAATTTAAATATAGTATACCGGACGATCTTTTAAATTTAATTTACTTTATTTACATCGTTAATATTCGGACCTTCGAATAAGGTACATAAATAATCATTAGACTATAAAATGATTGTTTTGATCATTGACCTTTCAAAAATTACAAAAATAATCATTAAAAATTTATTAAATTATCACAAATGATCGTTCAATATTATAAAATAGTTTAGTAATTTTATTAATTTAATGACATTTTATAATAATTCAATAAAATTTAATGATTATTTTCAATAAATAACCCTGACGTTATGTCCCTTAAGTAAGACGAGGGGTTCAAATCCTGATGTTGATGTTGTGAATGAAGAAAACTGTGTTGGGAATGTTGCCCCCATATTGGACATATGCAAAACTCGATCTGAATTAGTCTGCCAATAAACCGGATACCGGTGATTAAACAAAAAATAATAATTATTTCATAATAACTTAATAATTATTTTATAATAGTTTGAGAAAATTAATAATTATTTTATAATTTGAAAAAATGTAAATGAATAAAACGATTTTAGTGCGTAGTAATGTAGTTTATCTATCTATCTATATATATATATATATCTGTGTGTGTAGTTTTTGGCATGGATTCATTTAAGGTGTTTTTTTACTGCATCAGATCAATGATTTAAGATAGATTTTTCAGAAAGAATTTGGACCAGAGACCCTTATCACTTCCAACTTCCAAGTGCTGGCACAGGTAGTAGGACCCAACTTCTGAATTATCTAATTTATGCTCTCAAATACGGCATATTTGTTTTAATATTCCCTGTTTTGAAAATTATTTGGAAAAATACCCTCAAAATTATTTGAAAAAAATACCCCTTTCAGCTCACATAAGTCAAGCTCGTGTTTAGTCAAACGAGAATTTTGTATTGAGCGGATAGATAAAAAAAGAAAAAAATAATTTACTAAGTTTTTATTACACAGAACTCGCGTTTGGCTAAACGCGAGTTTAAAACTCTCATTTAGCTATAAACGCGAGTTGACCTACGTAAGTTGGGAGTATTTTTCTAAATAATTTTAATTGGAGTGTAGATTTCCAAATAATTCCCCAAAAAGGGAATATTAAACCAATATTGACCTCAAATACCTTCCGATTATCTTATTTAGGGATTTGAAACATTATAAATAAGAAAAGAATTTTATACATTGACGGTGTAAAACTTATTTTTTATGTGTCTAGTTTTTAGAGTTTAAATGTTAGGGTTTAGGGTTAGTGTTTTAGCTTTTGCGGTTAGAGTTTAAGATTTGAAAATAGATTTTATAGTTTAAAGTTTAGTGTTTAAAATTTAGAGGTTATGGTCTATGACCCTTAAAAAGGACATGTAACGGTTTTTGAAGGCCATTTGTGAAAGAAAAAAGAAAACTTTCGATTGACGGTGTATCAAATAATTACTCAATAAATAATATAATTGTTGTACACAAAGTTAAATATTTTTAATTATTATTTAACTTTTATGAGTATTTTACAGTATTTTTATAGTTTACACTTAAACTCTATTCCTCACGTGACATAATATATATACATTAAATGTTTAAATATGTTTGATTTTATGTTATTTTCTGTATGACACCAGTAATAACGTCAAATTTAGTTAATAAAGGTCTGTTTTGTAACTTGCTGTCTCTTTTTTTTTACATTATTATTTGACTTGTAATATATATAGAATTTTTAATTAAAAATTCATGGAGGAAATTAAAAAAAAAACATTGTACACATATTATGTATGTGTATAGTGGAAGTTGGAGGTGCCAATTTATGGTTGGTGCTGAACCTACAGACAAACAATCTTTACGAAAGATAGGGGCCTCGTTTTATTATGTATGGTAGTGGTGTTCATGGTAGGTTAGCCGTACCATTTAGTCTAAACGGTTGGTTAACCGTTATAGAGGTTATTGATTTTTGTTAATCATAACCTAACCACTAAGAAACGGTTAACCGATAACGGTTAACCATTAAGACGCGGTTAACCGGCGGTTCGATTATAGGTTAACTTGTAACCTATTACAATTTTTTCCCACATGTTCACTATTTTTTTTAGAGAATAATATAATTAGCTTTTCTATAAATATTATATTAAAATATTCATAAAAATACTTAAATAAAGATATTCTAATCACTTACGCCATAATTAAAAAAAATACTTACATATTATAAAGTTTCAACATAAGACAAAAAACACAAGCTTCATAATATTTTAAAGTTTAAAAAGTTTGCGGCACATAACAATAACATTATATCAATACACCATCAAAGTTCAAGACATAAAAACCACCATCAAAGTTTTAAAGACAAATCTTTAACTAACATATAATAATCATAAGATAAATGAAACCTCCACTTTAGAAATAGGGTTTAGAATTAAAAAAGGGGCGTGTATATTTGTATCTGTGAGTTGATTTTTTTTAAAGTTATTTTATATTTTAAATATATATAAAAATAATTTAATAACGGTTAACCTATAGGTTAACCATTAGTCAAAATTCGTAACCGTAACCATTAACCATCATTTTTAACGGTTCGGTTAACCGAAACTGTTTAACTTTAACGGTTTGGTTAATTAACCTGTAAAATATAACGATTATACCGGTTAACGATTACGGTTAATTATGCACACCCCTAATGTATGGATCGCTTATGATTTAACCTGGTATCCGCCAGGCAATTTTCCTATTTTTTTATAATTTAAATATGGTTATGAGATAGTATATGTTTATAAACATTCTTAACTCTTTGACAATACACACACTTTGTAAATAGAGCGATTGAACCGACTTACTTAGGATGAACATCATACAGTTTTTCATTAGGACCACTTGTTAAATAATATTGATGTGATAATTTATATGATCGTTTATATGTATTTTATTATTAATAGACCTAGCAAACTTGACACGAGACCAAGACCCGATATTGACACGAACATGATGATCCGAACTTGATTCGAAACCCGAAATAAACCGAACTGAATCGAAACTAGCCCAAAATTTTTGTTGAGTCAAAATAGTCCCGAACCGAATGCTGAACCGAATATCGACTCGATTTTAACTCGATGATTAAGGTAAAGTGAATGAATAATTTATTTTTACTGTTATCTATTTTTAACAATATGACAAATAGTAAAATGATGTATGTTTTATTTATTTTTGTATTATACTATGGGAGAGACCGTTGCTCTTCTCAAAATTATGGTATAATAACAATTTTTGTCATTTTAAGTTTAAATAGTAATCAAATAAGTCTTTTGTCAAAACTAATTTTTAAATTTAGAAGTTTAATATACTCTTTTCCCTCCCAATATTTGATATTAACTCCATCCTAAACTACACCATAAACCCTAATATAACGACCCGAGTTTTGAAACCCGAGCGTCGGGCTAAACCGAGGTATGAGCCTCGCGTTTGGGTCATGTTGTTGGGCCTAAAACCTTGGTGGGCTTGGTTTAGGTTTTGAGCTTGAGTTATGGGTTATGGAGAAGGGCTTTATGGTAAATTCATAGTTGATGAAAAGGTTAGGGGGAGTTATGAGCTGCAGATTTTTGTAAGTTGATAAAGTCATTATGTCCCCCAAAAGCTCTCCCCACAATCTTCATCTTCTTTTCTCTATGAGTTTGAAAGAAAAACTCCACCTTTGTTAGTTTTGTGTTGAAATCTCGGATTGGTGTAGAAGGGAAAGTTGTTAGGTATCCAAGGATCTACAATCCAAGGTAAGTTTTGCTTGTAATGGTAGAAGAAGAGGTTTTAGAGTGGGAACGGGAATGGTATTTTTAATTCCATTTCTTGTTGTTGAATTGTCCTTTGAGCTTCTTTTAATCTCTCAACAATGTTGTAACTCGTTTACAACATCTCCTTGTAGTTAAAGAGGTTGGAGAACATTCAAAGGCCCAAGGGAAGAAGAAAGCTTGAGGTGGAGGTTGGGGTTCCTTTTAGCTTGTAATTCGAGGTTAGTACACTTTTAACTTATGTATGTTCATGTGCATCGTCATTTTGCTATGCTTGCTTGGATTGTGATGTTTTGGATAAGTTAGAGCTTGGTTGGTCATCCATGGAAAAACTTATAATGGTTAATGTTTAAGGGTAAAAATGGTTAGAAACTCATCTAATAACTCTTCATAATTGGTAGGAACGTTTTGAGACTCAATCGGGAAGGTTAAGAGCAGGATTGGTGTAATCTCGAGCCCTAGGTTTCAAAATTGGGGCTCGAGTACCGGTACATGGTGGTTGCGTATCGGTACTCCATCACATCTTAGGGAACAAACTGTGAGAGGCATACCGGTACGCCTCTCCGTGTATCGGTACCCTTTATTAGATTAGAATTCTAGTAACGCTTTGGAGTACCGGTACACTAGGGGCGTATCGGTACCCACTGTTGCATTGCCTAGAAAGGCTTTGCGTACTAATACGCTAGGGTAGGCGTATTAGTACGGGTAAGGATCGATACGGGGTGATCCTAGTACCGATATAGAGTACCGGTACAACACAGAGCATATCGGTACGGGGCAAGGGCAAATTCTTTCGAATTTAAATCGAGTATCAGTACTCGTGAGGGAGTACCGATACCTAGATAAGAGTATCGATACTCACTTTGAAATATCGATACTCGTTGGGAAATCTGCCCAAGCTTTTACGCTTTGAGTTCGGGGGTTCTATAATTTGCTGCTAAGGTTCTAATGGGTCCCTTATGATATAAAATGACTGGTAAAACCGAGAATGTGTATTTCTTATTGCTTATTTGGATTAAATGGCTATTTGAGTATTGAAATGAAAGTAAATTGCTTGGTAAGCGAGTCTTTAGATATCATTGGTGGATCAGTTGTGGTTGTGCCAGGTAAGGGCACTTGTTTGGTTATGAGTCCTTATTTGATGGGATCTGGATACCCAGTGAGTGAGTGTTGCAACACATGAAGGCCATCCGATGTGAGATTCTGAGTGATGAATGAAGGCCAACTAATGTGAGATTTTGGGTGATGATATTTGCTCGATGCGAGATTCTGAGCCCCGCTCGATGCCAGATTTCGAGCGAAGACTCGATGTGAGATTCTGAGTATACCGCTCGATGTGAGATTTCAAGCAGCTCGATGTGAGATTCTGAGCATGGGTGGGTTTCCCAGTGTCGGGTAACATTGGGCGTCACTCATGGTTTGTTTATCTTTCTGTTGATGTTGCTGAGGTGTTGGTTGTTCTATAGCATGTGTTTAGGCGGTTATGCTAGCGCAATTGCTTTATCCTATCTTGACATCATATTTCATAGCATGCTCTTAATTATGATTCATCTGAAGCATGGTTAAGTGGTTGTGTATCCATTGAGCTTTGTTAGCTCAATGTTCGGAATCGTTGTTTTCGTTCGCAGGTTGATAGATAGTTCGAGCGTAGCAGAGCACCATCGAAGCAAGGATCCAGCATTGGCCTTTTGGGTAGAGTACAAGTACTTAGATGTAGTGGGCAATGTATTCGTATGACCTTGTGTATTTGTAACTCTATTTGATTTAACTTGTATTGGTCAAATGTTTTATTACTGTATTTGGAGCTTCTTTAACTATTTTGAATATTTTAAGTAAGTGTGGATTTAAATGCTTTGGTTATGACATGTTTGGGATTTATGAGATTAATTTTATTGGCTTTGAAAGTGAAAAATTTTATGGGAGTAATTTTGGGCTTATGGCCCAATTGTAGCGCCCGGGCCGAGGGTGTTACATGATAAGTGTTCAAAAGTACTATTTTTATTACCCTTTTTACTCATATTATTGTTAGTCTTAGGCTCATATTAGTTGCATAATTAGTCATTCATGCATTAATTCATGTTTCTTTCCACCGTTGAGCTTGATTACATAACTTGGTAATTTTTGTGGAAAAATATGCTGCTTTTGTGTGTGTGCAGAATCACTTGCCAAAGCAAGGTTGGAACTAGTTGCCAGGGCAATGCATGAAGGAGATGCCGAGCTAGTTGCCAGGGCAATGCATAAAGGAGATGCCGAGCTAGTTGCCAAGGCAATTTTCGATAAGGGGTAAGGTGATATGGTAGTCAAAATTGATGACTAGATAAGCCCAAGATGACGTGGAGCAAAGTTAAATCCCAAAAGAGTTTGATTTCTATGAAGAGGTTAAAGAGAAATTAAATCCCAAGAAGATATGAGAAGTTCTAGAAGGAATTTAAATATAATAAAGAATTATATTCTTTTAAAGTATTTAATTCCAACTTAACTTCCTCTTCAAGAAGGATTTTGACCTAGCCATCTCCTATTTAAAGGACCAAGCCGTCAAAGAGAGTTGAAGAAGAGATGAGAGATTTCGACAAGAAGGGAGAAGCTTGGAGAGAGTTCGATTGGGAGAGAATTCAATGGGGGCTGATCGATTTCTTCTTCTTCTTCTTCTTTGCTTCCATTAGATTCATAGTTTGGGGATTATTCTTTGTATATCTTTTGAACCCAACCATGAACTAACTTGATTGGTTGGGGTTATTGTGTTTTGTTGTTGTGAAAAACAATTGGATTTTGTTTAGGTTTTTGAGTTGCAATTCAATTTTCAAAGTTTGTTCATTCTTGGTTCTCAATCTTGTTTGCGAGTGAATTGAGAGAGGATCTCGTAACTTCATCTATTTATCTAATATCGGGAGAGTTAGATTTAAGAAACGAATGAACATGGTCTTTGTTCATTCAATTGATGGTGAAGACTACTCCGGCTTAGGAATAAGTTTAAGATTTCAACGGCTAAGAGGAGTGCAAGATTGGTTGTTGTTCACCCTTGATTCACACAAGGATGTATTATCAAGGCATATACAAATAGCTAGAGTTTCGACTTAGGGATAAGAAGAAACCATTGAAGAACACTTCGCCGAACTTTGGAAGTGAATGCTCAATTGTCCAGGCAATCGACCCATCATTAATTGCCCAGGGAATCGCGGGAGCATTACCCAGGCAATCTGATCAAACAACGAGGGGGAATTGCCCTAGCAATCGACCAGGCAACACGGCAGAATTGCCCTGGCAATCAACAAGGCAATTGCAACCAAATTGCCCTGGCAATCGACTAGGCAATCGTAATAGAATTGCCCTGTCAATCCGCCTGCTACTCAATCACCAAGACGATCCAATCGGCTATCACACCTCAACTCACGATAACCTGGCCTATTCCCTCTTATTTGATTACATCTTTATTTTATTTACTTGGTATTTTATTTTATTCGTTAGTTAGAACTCCTACAATTATCAATTGTGTTTTTACTTTTACAGTGCGATAACTAAGACAAAGTGGCCCAAACCAATCCCTGTGGAGACGATACTCGATACTTATCATATCACTTTATTACTTGCGACGTGTATACTTGCACAATTGCGTAGCACTTATTACGTGCAACAATTTTTTGGCGTCGTTGCCGGGGATTGGCAATTGATGTTAGTTGTTTTTGTTATTGCATTTTTTTCTTAGTTTTACTAACTTTTCGTTTTGTTTGTTTTATCATAAAAAAATTTAGGTGTGCTACAAGTTAAGGGACATCAACATGTCGGGAAATAAAAGCCGATCTATTCGAGAATTGATGTTGGAAGATATGAATCAATCCAATCAAGAGTTTCTTGCACCCTTCGATGATTACCTATACCAACCGAGAAAAGCATATACCGTGGAAAACTCGTGCACTTGTTGTGGAGAACATCATGTGTTTGAAAATTGCCCTCATATTTTCGGTGGATATGGCTACATGGAGGACCATAGATGGAACCAACGGCAAAATTCTTCATGGTATGATCAAAAAGCTCAAATTTTTTTTACCATGACAATTTTGCCGCAACAACAGATATGCCATGGCAATTTAGTCATTTTCAAGAGCATTCAAATTCCTTGGAGGAAACGTTGCTAGCTTACTTGGTTAAACTTGATGGATCAATTAAAGAGATTTAGGAGCTATCAAAGTCCATGGATACGAGGATAGCTCAATGGGATGCAACCTTGGGGGATTCAGAAGATCAATTGAGGAGATCTACATATGCCATGGATAACATGCACCAACAATCCATTCCTGGGGATATTGACGTCCCAAGGCAAGAAGATAATGAGCAATGCGAAGAGAGGTCCCTGATGTGTGGGGAACAACTAGAACCTCCAAGTCAAGAGGATGCCAATGAGAGAGACTACCCAACATATGATGAGCATGAGCAACAAATTGCCTCGGCAATAATTGAGGAGCCTGAACAGAGCAATGTCGCGACAACACTCAATGAAGCTGATAACAACAATACTACAACAAATTCTGAGGAACCTGATGCCCAGAAGGTTACAACGTTGATGTTGAAGCAGAAATCTGTAGATTGCTCTCATCTACAGTTGCCACGACAATTGCATAACCACATGCAAGATCAACGAGATTATAATACTTTGCCAATGGAATATGAACAGGTAATGGTTGAACCTTTCGAATTCTTTAAAAACTCACCTCGTCCATTGCAGGTATGTCTTGAGGAACCGATGTTGGTAGATTTAAAGCCATCGAAATCTCTACTGATGGAGATGTTTGAGAGGCCAAAAGAAAAAGGTGTTTGGATTCATAAAGCTTTTCAGAAAATTGGTTATTTCCTTGACTTACAGTAAATTTTGGCAACTAGTTGCCATGGCAATTGGCTAGAGCAGCAATTGCTACGACAACAAAGGCTACATCCAACCATGATGGAGCCCGACGAGAATGAGGTAATTAAATGGTTGGATGTTGATATAATTTTTCCTAATAATATATTCATACCTTCAGGAACAGTAGCAAGGTGAAAGATGTGCATGGACTACAAGGGAACACGAAAGAAAGATACCTCCACCATGGTAACGCAAAAGGGAGTAGTGGCAAGCACATTGGCCAAACTCTTTTTGGGTAATATTGTCACCCAATGGAGGGTGCGGATGAACTATAAGAAGTATCGAAAATGACCCTCTTCAAGTTTTCTCAGATATGCAGTAACATTAGAAGATGCATGAAAAATACTCTTTCTAAGAATCTTTAATTTTTGTTTTTAATTTTTTGGAACTTTATTTTATTTTTAGTTATTTTTTCTTTATTTATTTTTGGAATTTTTATGAGATATTTTATTTTATTTGTCTTCATTATCTTTAGTCTTTAGGTTTTCTTTGTTTTATTTTCTCTTCCACAACAAAACTCACAACCACCATGCTAAGGAAATTCCCTGCCGACTACTTGCCACAACAACCGCAACAGAGGATGCCCCGACAACTACCTCAGCAGTTGCCACGGCAACAGAAACTGGCGATACCCATGCAACAACAATGGCTTCGGCAACTACTGATGCCTGGCAAATGAACCTGCCTTGGTAAACATGGATCAAATCAAAGCAATGCTATTCACGTGGTATCAGCCACAAGCATTCAACCACCGACCGGAATATGAATCAAGCAAACGGCACGAAGGAAACTTATCACTCAAGGTGACGACCTCTCCAACTAACTCATTTCATTTAGTTTCTTTTAAATTTTGTTTCACTTTTACATGCATTGATGACAATGCTTCTCTCGAGTTTGGGGTGTGTTGGTTTCTAGTTAGTTTCATGTTTAGTTGCATTCATCTTTAGCAATCACATATAGGTTGCATATGTTACTTGTCATGCCTTTAATTGGATTTAATTGCTTAAAGACTTGTTGAATATCCAATGATGAATTTTTGCCACTGCACTTAATTGAAAGAACCTTTAATTTTAGGATTGCATGAAAAGAACTTAGAATTTTACTATGATGTTGACTTTTTTTACACGATTGTGGCTTGTTGATTGAAAGAAACTTAGTGAACTTATGTTGCTTAAAATTTGGGTAAATTTAAAATTGAAAATTAAAAGTTAAATTCTTGCTAGAGGTGCCCGAAACTGGCTCTAGTAGTAAATGCACTTTCTTGCTAGAGGTGCCCGAAACTGGCTCTAGTAGTTAATGCACATTAAAGAATCGCTATAGGTGCCCAAAATTGGCTCTAGTCGACTAAAATAAAATGAGAAATTGCTTACTTTGCTAGAGGTGCCCAAAATTGGCTATAGTGAAAATAAAAATAAATGACCCGATAATGAAATTGATAAAAGCCTATTGTTCACATAGAATCTTGAAAATCAACTTGTACAAAACTACGCACACACATTGTCACAAGCATTATAGTTCGATTCCAGGTAATTTTGTGCTATCCGAAATATTAAAAGGTGATCATACTTTGTGCCACGGTTCCGAGGTTTGAATTCAAGTTTGAAGCATGTCTTTGATGATTAAAGTCTTGGCAGGTAATTGTTAGTTTGCATTGCTTGAGGACAAGCAATAGTTCGAGTTTGGGGGTGTGATAAGTGTTCAAAAGTATTATTTTTATTACCCTTTTTACTCATATTATTGTTAGACTTAGGCTCATATTAGTTGCATAATTAGTCATTCATGCATTAATTCATGTTTCTTTCCACCGTTGAGCTTGATTACATAACTTGGTGATTTTTGTGGAAAAAGATGCTGCTTTGGTGTGTGTGCAGAATCACTTGCCAAAGCAAGGCTGGAACCAGTTGTCAGGGCAATGCATGAAGGAGATGCCGAGCTAGTTGCCAGGGCAATGCATGAAGGAGATGCCGAGCTAGTTGCCAAGGCAATTTTTGATAAGGTATAAGGTGATATGGTAGTCGAAATTGATGACTAGATAAGCTCAAGATGACGTGGAGCAAAGTTAAATCCCAAAGAAGTTTGATTTCCATGAAGAGGTTAAAGAGAAATTAAATCCCACGAAGATAAGAGAAGTTCTAGAAGGAATTTAAATATAATAAAGAATTATATTCTTTTAAAGTATTTAATTCCAACTTAACTTCCTCTCAAGAAGGATTTTGACCTAGCCATCTCCTATTTAAAAGACCAAGCCGTCAAAGAGAGTTGAAGAAAAGATGAGAGATTTCGACAAGAATGGAGAAACTTGGAGAGAGTTCGATTGGGAGAGAATTCTGGCGGGTTGATCGATTTCTTCTTCTTCTTCTTCTTTGCTTCCATTAGATTCATGGTTTGGGGATTATTCTTTGTATATCTTTTAAACCTAACCATGAACTAACTTGATTGGTTGGGGTTATTGTGTTTTGTTGTTGTGAAAAACAATTGGATTTTTTTTAAGTTTTTTAGTTGCAATTCAATTTTCAAAGTTTGTTCATTCTTGGTTCTCAATCTTGTTTGCGAGTGAATTGAGAGAGGATCTCGTAACTTCATCTATTTATCTAATATCGGGAGAGTTAGATTCAAGAAACGAATGAACATGGTATTTATTCAATCAATTGATGGTGAAGACTAATCCGGCTTAGGAATAAGTTTAGGATTTCAACGGCTAAGAGGAGCGCAAGATTGGTTGTTGTTCACCCTTGATTCACGCAGAGATGTATTATCAAGGCATGCACAAATAGCTAGAGTTTTGACTTAGGGATAAGAAGAAACCATTGAAGAATGCTTCGCTAAACTTTGGAAGTGAATGCTCAATTGCCCAGGCAATCGACCCATCTTTAATTGCCTAGGCAATCTCGGGAGCATTGCCCAGGCAATCTGATCAGACAACGAGGGGGAATTGCCCTGGCAATCGACCAGGCAACACGGCAGAATTGCCCTGGCAATCAACCAGGCAATTGCAACCAAATTGCCCTAGCAATCGACTAGGCAATCGTAACAGAATTGCCCTGGCAATCTGGCTGCTACTCAATCACCAAGACGATCCAATCGGCTATCACACCTCAACTCACGATAACCTTGCCTATTCCCTCTTATTTGATTACAACTTTATTTTATTTACTTGCTCTTTTATTTTATTCGTTAGTTAGAACTCCTACAATTATCAATTGTGTTTTTACTTTTACAGTGCGATAACTAAGACAAAGTGGCCCAAACCAATCCTTGTGGAGACGCTACTCGATACTTATCATATCACTTTATTACTTGCGACGTGTATACTTGCACAATTGCGTAGCACTTATTACGCGCAACATTACACCTAAACCATCAACACTAAGCCCTAAAAATCCTAAACCATAAACCTTAAGCTATGGAAAATAATCTCATAAACCAATAACCTTAAACTACAACATAAGCCCTAAACCATTAACATCAAGGCCAAAACCCTAAACCATAAATCAAAATTAGGGACCATTTTCTCAATTTTACCATAAAATGTAGCATCAAACCGAAATTAGGGACAAATTTGACAATTTGAAAGTGGAGAAATTTGATAGTCCAGTGACCAATTTTACAATTTTACCATAAAATATACCATAAAACCGAAAAAATTACAAAACTTAGAAAAAAAAATAGGGGTCAATTTCAACTAAAAATAAATTTTTAGAGACTAAATATCATAATGGGGAGGGAATTGCTATATCCGAAGTCCAAACCTTGGGGATACTTCATATTTGTGACTAAATTAAATTAAATTAAAATTTAAAAGTGAATATTAAGACTAAAATGCAACATTTTAAACAAAATGACCTAACGGGTAATTAATCCATAACCTAAAAAATAGGAGGCCTATTTTCCTCTAAAACTTTGTCTTTTCCCTTTTTTTATCAATTGATTCCCTTTTTTTTAATTAAAACGAACTTGTTTTATCTTTTAGTTTTAGGTTAGGGGAAATTAATTGTTTAGCCCTTCCGACTTTACATATTTTTTATTTAAGTCCTTAATTTTTACTTTTAGGTTTTAATTTAATTGTATTGAGTCTCAATTTAGATAAATTTAATTGAAATTCCACATATAGTTTTAAAATTCTTTTAATTATGTCCGTGATTTATGCTTCTAGATTTAGTTTAGCTCAATTAGATCATAAGTTTAATAAGTTAATTCAATTCAGATATTATTATTATTACATATAAACTTTGATTTAGTATAATTATATACAAAATTTTTATGTAGATGTAAACATGTAATTGTACACATAAAAGTTGAAACTTTAATTTAGTTCAATTGTATACATGAAGCTTTGATTTAAATATTTAATCAAATTCAAATGCATAAAATTAGCAAGTTGAATCAAAATTAATCTCATAAACCAATAGCCCAAAACTAAAGCATAAACTATTTTATACTAAACCCAAAACCCAAAACTATAAACCTTAAACCTTAAGGAATCAAGATTAATCTTATAAACCGATAACCCTAAACTAAACCATAAACCATTGATACTAAACCCTAAACCTTAAGGAATCATAATTAATGGCTTAAACCAATAACACTAAACTAAACCATAAATTGTTAATATTAAACCATAAATCATAAACCTCAAGGAATCATAATTAATCTCATAAACCAATTATCTTAAACTAAACCATTAACACTAAACCCTAAAACATAAACCTTAAAGAATCAAAATTGACCCAACTCAAACCGAACTGACACGATCTTATATATCTTCCATTGACACAATCTTCTACGTCAACGAAGTCTTTGTGAATCATAACCCAACTCAAACTAAAATGACCCAAAAATTAAAAAGGTTGACCCGACCCAAAACCGATCCGAACGACCTGATTTTGACCCAAATTGAAAGCAACCAATCTGATATAAACACGACTCGAAAACAACCAATTTGGTTTTGACCCGATCCAATACCCGAACTAGACCCGACTTATCATAAAACCGAACCAAATCCAAACCAGACTTGAACCGAACCAAACCGATTTTAGACAGACTTGAAATGACCCAAACCGAAACTGACCCGAACGACCCAATTGCGACCTCTAATTATTAATATGATATTACTTGTATAATACATCATATTAAAAATAATTTTAAAATTATAAGATGATATTAGTTACCATGTCAATAAAGTTATGTTACATTAATAAAGAAAAGTACATATATATTACTATGCCTTTTCTGTTACCATTAAACGCCTTCATTAAAGGAAATATAAACGATACAAACAATCAAATAAACCATCTTTGGTCTCCAAAAGGATCTCGAAAATAAAACTGGACAACAAGTTTGCACAGAACAAAAAATCGATCAAGTCAAAACATGAATCAACATACAGGAAAAACATACCCAAAGAAAGGCTGAATGAGGCTAAACGCTTCCCAACGGCGACGAAATTATCGAAGAGAAAGAACCTTGAACTTATATGATGAGAGCGAAAAATGTTTCAAACGAAGGCTTCCTTTTGATGACTTGACTCTTATGAACCATATAGATTACTATGCTTGCTATCACACTAGTTAAAAATCAAATTGAACTAGACCCATCAAGTGGTCCTTGTGGAAAAGAGGATGTATGTTCATTTTAAGAGATTTGGGTTTGAATAACTTTGTCTACAAGGTGTATGAGTCTTGTCAAAAAGTTAAGAAAAATGTTAATATATGCTATCTTGTAATCACCTTAAAACTATTAGAAATCAAATTGAACTAAAATATCAAATCTAGACTGATAAATAATACAAACATTTAGTGTTATACGCCTTTTATACCAGTTATGATTAGAATTGACAATCATTCAATTAGTAATTGTTGGGCTCGACTACTATCAACCGAATACGCTAATAGGAGATGAATTGACCTTTGACTGAAATTGGTGGTGTAATCACTCATTTTTATCTGGTCTGTAAATATCTTATTAATATATTAGTATAATAATTAACAGATATTATTATTGCATATATACATATGATATTATTATGTGTGCTTATACGTGTGATTAATATGTACGTAATATATGTGTGTGATATGTGAAGGCACGCAATGTATTATGTGCTTTATAATCTGAACTATGATATATATATCATGTGTGTGTTTACATTTTTATGTGTGCATTGCGTGTATGTGTAATGTGTGGATATTTATGTTAATTATGTGTATGATTGTATATGCATGTTTATATATCATATTAATTAAGAATGTTTTACATATATTAATGTTTGCATATGTGTTCGTATGTTATACGTATATGTGTGCGCTTATGTATGTATGTATGTATGTATTATTGTATTATTATTATTATCATTATTATTATAGTATTGGGCTGATTTGAAGTAAACATAAAATAAATATTAAAACCCAAATAAATAATTAAAAGTTCAGTCAAAGTTTACAAACCCAAAAAATATTATTATTACAAGGCCCGTTTGGCCCAAAACCCCTAATTACAGCCTTCTCTCTTATGCGCAGCCGTCCCTAGGCCGTTGGATAAAATCTTGATTCAACGGCCACGATTGAAAGGAGAAGACTCCCCATCTACCACGTGTGGCGCACGCTTAGATCATTCGGCTTCTCACACGCAAGGTTGTTCAGCTCTACATGCCACGCGGCTGCATCAGATAATACCACGTCACTTTTCAGATTGTATCTGAGCCGTCCAATCTTTAAGCCATCTTGGCCGTTGGATCTGATCTGATCCAACGACCAAGAATAAATCTGACCGAGACACGCGTTCGTCTTCCCCACCACCGTACAACCACCGCCATGGTTACCTGCAAAAAGGACAAAAAAGCATGGGATAAAACCAATCACAGCAAGTAATCAGAGGGTGGTTTTTTTTCCTATCATTACATGTAAATGGATCTATATATCCAAACAACAACAAAAATCTTGTAACAAGGGGGATTCATTGTCAATAATACCAAAAAAAAATTCCAGTGGTAATCAACTCTCTCTTTTTCTTTTGTGCATGCATACTCATTTCAAAAAAAACAAAAAAACAAAGAGTGAAAGGAAAAAGTTTACTCTCGTCGGACTCTTTTTCTTTGCCGCCGGTGACAAACCCTCTAAGGGTGAATCGGTTGGAATTGGAGGAACCGATGTCGTGAGTAGGTTTTCTTAGTTTCAAAACATAATGGGGTTTTGGTTCGGTTTATTAAAGGCTAAGGAGGGTTTTTATTTTCAAAAAGAGCCTCGGTTTTGTTTTTTTAGGATAGTTGAAGGCTGAGGGCGGTGGCCGGAGTAACCGAACCACCACTGGCTTCTAAAAATGACAGCGACCGAGGGCGGTTGTCAAGGGTTTTGGGTTCGGGTTTGAGAGAAAATGAAAGGGGATAGTGTTTATTTTTAAGGGCTTAAAAATGGGAAAGGTTTAGTTTAGGCCAGATGAGGGGTTTTATAGACCTTTAAAATTTCTTAAATGGTTTAATTGCTACATAAGGAGCTTCGCGTTTTTCAACTTTTCAGTTTGAGTCTCCCCCTTGGTCTAATTACATATATAATCCCCCTTTCTCTTCGAAGCTTTTCAATTTAATCCTGAAATTAACTGAAATTAGTTTTTAAATGGTGAAATCACGCCCTCAGTCCCTCCGCATCTTCAATATTTTCAGTCTGAGCTTGCCCCTTGGTTTAATTACACGTTCAGTCCTCATATGTTTCGTCCGATTCTCAATTAAGTCCTTAAATGCGTTTTTTATTCATCTAATTTCTGTCATTCTGTTTTGATTTTGTTTTATTTCAGTCTTTTTATGGCTTTATTGTTTATGTTTAATGCATTTATTTTTCTAGTTTGATTGTATGTTTTTTATATATGCCTCATTTTTATTTATGTATTTCATTTGGTTTGGTACATGTTGTTATTATGTTTTTTAGCTTGCTTATTTTTTCTCATGCATTTATTCTATGCGTTGTTTTTTAGTATGTGTATTTATGTTTTTTGGTGTTACTATGCTAATAGGTCATATAGTAAAATTTTGTTCATGGTGTATGCATATTTTCGTAGCATGTATTTTACGTTCATTTTTCATTTTAGGTTATATGGTAGTGTGGTGATTTTAATTACATGTTATTATTTTGGTCTATATATATGTATGTTATGTATGTCCCTTGTGTCCATTTCATTTTTAGGTCATGTGTTAGTTTAGGAAATATGTTCATATGCATGTCAGGCATTTGCTTTGTGTGATGATATTTGATATGTTTAAGTATGTTATAATTAGTTGATTTCGAAGCATGTTTTTTTCGCATGTTCATGTCTATTTCGTTTTATTATGATATGTTATGTTATTTTTGTTCATGCATTTTATTTTTGATATTATGATATTCTGTTTTTATGTTTTTTAGTACCATGTCTTTGTGAATATTTGTTCTATAATGTTTTTGTTAAGTTTGCATAACGGGTATATTAATGGACAATGCGGTGCCTTTTTATTCGAGCATAAACGTGGCCAGTATCAAGCGCATTGAAGGTGGTCTATCGGTTTATTCTCGTATAACGAGGCCCTTAAAATTTACTCGCACTTATAACCGAATTTTAATATAATCGTCACTTTAATCCGTAAAATTTAATATTAATAAAGCTGTAATTATTAACGTACCAATTTTGGGCAGTGTGGGGTGCTAATCCTTCCCCATCCGTAACCGAATCTCGAACCCAACAGTTTTCAAATCTATGGTTTTATGGTGTCCGGTCTACCTTAGTGGCCGGTGGAGACTCAATTTTTAAATAAAATACATTCTTTTCCAAAACCCCATGGAATACATTTCTAAATACCCGAAATACGCACAAACACCTTGAAACCCGTTTTTTAGCGAAAAGAAGAGATTGCTACAGATGGCGACTCCGCTGGGGACAATTTTTTTGTTTTTCAAAAAAAATAAAGAGAGTCAAGCTTTTTAAACAATTAACGCTTTATTAATATCGGAAGTTCTGGATTAAAGTGGCTATTAAATTAACATTTGGTTATAATTGCGCGTTTATTTTAACACATTTAAAATTTGGCATATAAACTTGTCTTGTATTAAGTGGGGGAAACACTAGTGCTTTTGTGAGGATATCGTTCCTCCGTATGGGCCGAGCAAAGTACCTTCGGGGCTCGAGTACCTTATGCTTTCGTGAGGATATCGTTCCTTCGTATGGGCATAAGCGAATGGGTCCCCCTGAATTGAACCCGGTTAAAAGGAGCCTTTAATGGGTGATGATCGGGGGCCTTGCTACCCTTAGTAGGGGACAACAAGGACAGTTCGGGTACCTCCTAGCGCCAACCCTGCATGTAGAGAACATATAAAAACCCACCCTTTTAGAGCCATGCGGATAACCTAGGTGTTTTAGATGGGATGTAAATAGGGTTGTTTTGTGTGTTTATCTTATTTAACTTGCCCTTTTATTTATGTATTTATTGATTTTATCCGGTACTGACTCGTTTTTTTTTGTTTTTGCATATATCATCGCATTCACATTACATAGGGTATTTATTCACGAGTGGTTTCTCCCATAATAGAGATTGTTCATGATGGACCAAGGGTTCTCTGACCTGACGATAAGGGGTTCAGTTCTAGAGTTCAATCCCAAGGCTAGATCGGGGACAGTAGAAGAATGATCGTTCAGAAACTTCAGGTCAAATTCGACAAGCAGTGTCAGTCCTGGTAACGAGCAAGGTGGAGTACAAGAGTTAAAAAAGTAAATGGCCGAAATAATGAACCAGATAAATGTTATGATGAAAGGTAAGCAACCTGTCGAACTTAGAGAAGAATCGATCAAGGATTAGAATGTATAACAAAATGGACAGAATGTTAAGATGGACAACACCGTTAAATACGACAAGTTGAATCCTTTTGTGATCAATCTCAAAAAACAAATATGTGGCATATATGGGGCAAATACCAAAGAAACAGAGGCAAGACTAGGAGAAGCTCGAGAATCAAATGACATAAAAAGGCATTGTCCTATACCTATGAGATACACTAAGCTACTTCTGTTGCTCATTGAAAGGAATCTTATCATAACAGTGAAGTCTGTACCAAAAAGACCTCCTTATCCGTAGGGTTGCAACAGTCGTATTGGGTGCAGCTACCACATAGGGGGTTCGAGTCATCACACTGAGAAATGGGAGGAATCTCAAGCCCTTCAAATGGAAAACGTAACACTCAAAGAACAGATAGAAAGGCTCAAGACTTCTTTACGTACCATCGAGATTCATGCTGAAGCATACAAGCAGGCCGGGAATGAAAGTTTCAAAGAAGTAACTATCAAGCTACAAAAGGTCGAGCAGAAAATACAGGAGAAAGACCAAGACATGAAGATTTTTATGACTCAAGCGCGACAAGTGGCCCAACAAGTAGCAGATTTAGCTGATGCAGCAACGCCGATAAGCCAGAATATGGATCTAGCATTGGACCCGTAGGAAAGCTGACGGGACTATTGAATGAGGTTAAGAAATTAGGAGCTAGAGCTCACCGCTATCTGTAAAACTCCTAATACCGGATGTAATAAAAGCTTTTGGTCTAAATGAAAGAGGTTCTATGGGGACAAATCACTTGCGAAATGAATACTTTATTGCATTCATGCATTGCATTGTCATCACATCATTTGCATTGTTTAATGATTTTATCATTGCATAGCACTTAATCATTTAATTTTGGGGTTCGATGGCAGAACTACTTGAGAAAATAGAACGAACTAAGGAGTCGAGACTTGACCTACTAGAAGAAAGAATTAAGAATGAGCTAAAGAAGAAAGAAAAAATAGATGTTTTCAATACAAGGGAACTCTGCCTAGCCCCTGATTTGGCCATTCCTCCAAATTTTAAGATTCCCAGATTTGTGTTGTATGACGGAACTAGCTGCCTGAAGGTTCACTTGACCATATTTTGCAGAAAAATGGAGGGATACATGAAGAATAAAGAGTTGTTGATCCACTACTTCCACAATAGCCTGACGGGACCTGCAGTAGTGTGGTATAACTGTTTGAGCAGAAACCAAGTTCGGTCATGGGGTGACCTTGCTAATGCCTTCTTAAGTCAGTACAAATATGCTTCAGACTTAGCGCCATGTCATTAGTTTCTTCAGAATGATAAAATAAGACCGAATGAAAGCTTCAGGGAGTATGCACTAAGGTGGCGATGTTCAGCAACCCAAGTTCAGCCTTCTATAGCAGAAGAAGAGTTTACTCCCTTGTTCCATGCAATGCTTCCCTCTCCTTTCTTCGATATGATGGTGGAGAGATTAAGAAGTAGATTCAAGGATTTTATGACGATTGGAGAGAGAATAGAATACGCAATCTAAGAAGGAAAATTAGGGTCTAAGTTTGAGGATTGAACTGAAGAGAATGAAGATGAAGACAAAGAAGTGAATGAGTGTCACCTCTAAGGTTCCTGTGGCTGTAAAAGAAGAAGATAGGCTGACACTTCAGGGTTATCAAGGAAAATTCCTCTGACGAGTACAAATTTAGAAGTGTTCGGAGTATCTATCTCAGACATATGGCCTTATTTGGTAAAAGGTCATTATCTTGCTCCCAGATCGATGAAGATTACACCTGATCTACCGGCCCATAGCTTCAACTCGAGTAGCACATATGAATTCCACATGGGGGCACCAGGGCATTCCACTAGAAAGTGTAGAACTTTACTGGAGAAGATCAAGAAGCTAATCAATAATGGGACCTTGACACAAGAACAGATCCAGCAGTAGAGAACCAAGGACGGGGGCAAGTTTACATAGTACTAAGAAAGCCAGAGATGTCTATGCATTAGAAGACTTTCTTGAAGTAATACGAGGAATCAACTTTACTACATGTGATCCACATGTGGTAAAGATCTTTTGTGAATGGGCATGAGTCATGTTTGTTGATTTTTATTCCAATGAAGAACCTATTTCGCTTAACATACAATGTTCTTGAAAGCACATAGATGTGAATCTTTTCTTGCCGTCGTAGGTCATTGGATATCAATTGCAAGATGTGACATTAGTTGGATGTTGTGATAACAATGAGGTGTGATCTCCCCAACAGACTCTGGTCAGCAAAGCAAGACTACTACTCTTTCGATGACGTTCAAGGAAGAAAAATCTCTAAATGTTAACCATGTAGAGTTGTTTGAAATTGAAACTCTAAGCGTAATCTTCTATGCACTAAATAGTTAACAATCAAAACAAGACACATGTATGTGGAATAAAAGAAAATAACAATATTAGGTGGATTAAATAAAAAGCACTCATATGTTCAAAGCTTGGTAATAGGTTCGTTCAGATAAGAGTGTGGAAATTTTGGGGCACTCCGCTGAAGCAATAAGGTTGCAATACACCATCCAAGTTAAGAAACCTTAGCTTCATGAGTGATGGTAATATTTTTAAATTGTGACTATGCCGAGTAACTTGGGGTAATGGTGTTTGCTCCATCGTTGTCTTCAAGACAAAGGACTGTGACGAGTTGATTTCCCCAAAAATAATGATAAACGCAAAAAAGGAAAAAGAGAAAGAAAAAAAACAAAAAGAAAGAAGAAAAAAGAAGAAAAAAATGGAGAGAAAAATGAACAATAGCATAAGTATAATTAAAACACACACACACACCTAGAACTTTATTCTTAGAATGATATTTCTGCGCTCGAGTGGTCAAACAAGTCCACCCTTTTTAGGGCAGAGCAAATAATGAGAATTGAGAAAGAGTAGTATTCTGCAGCAACACGGTAATCATGAGGATGAACCGAGTCATCTGGGAAGGCTTCACAACCTTGAATCGACGCTACATTAGAAATCCTTATGGATCCAAGCTATGCTTGAAATGATCGCTGAACGGTTGAATCTAAGACGCTCTTGCACTTGATATCCAGAGTTCATATTTTGTTGTTGTTATACTAAGATTTTGATTTCAAGATCTCGTATGTTAATCTAAATGACACTCTTCAGTGGAATGTTAATCAGCAAATTGAAAAATTAAAGCAACAAAGATTTACATGTATTACTTCAGAGATAAGATCTAGAATACAAGGTCGTGGATATTATTGGGCATCTAACCAGATAAACGACCCATCATTATCTAAGATAAAGATGATGACAAGAATATATGTCAAACGGCTCAAAAGCAAGAAGCGGGTTTCGGCTATGATGCCTTGGTCGGTTCAAGGAAATGAAGAATAAACCGAGATAAGAATGAGATTGTGAAATACGGGGAAGGTAAGAGATAAACATTGATTCTCTAAAGAGTTAAAGCATAGGGATCGAGAGATGGTTCCCGTCAAGAAACAACAAGAAGATTGAATTTAGAAATTAAGTCCAGAGCATGGAAGCATTTTGCTCATCCCAATGATGAAACTGACAAATACTCCAAATGTTGGGTTAAAGAATTGGAAGATAGCTGAGCCCATGATTGAGTGGGTGCAATGCAGAACATCAAGAACGATAAGAATCCCTACACAATAATGATATAGAGGTTAGAATGAGCTTATTTGTGAAGTGGGTAGAGACCCCGAAGAAGAAAGAGAGTTTCTTGTGCAAGAGGGCAAGAACGGGTATTCAATTGATAAAGGAAAGATTGATGAAAATGAAGACCAAAACTGAGCATATTGCAAAAAAAAGAAATAAAAAATCCAAAAAATGACTTTTCAGGGCATAGGATTTTAAAATATATTTGAAAGGGAGAAAAGAGGAAAAAGAGAATAAAGAGAATAAAGAAGAGAAAGAGAAAGAAAAAGAAAGAGAAAAAAATAGAAGAAGAAGAAAAAAAAGAAAGCCTTACATTGCATGCATTATATAGATAGAGGCATGTCAATTTTTGCTTGTTTTAGGCAGGTATTTGAAGAATTATCAAGGAGATTTAAGAAGTAGATTTTATTAAAGAAAGATGTCGGCAGCCATAGTAGCGTGAGGCCAGATGACGATAGCCATAGTAGCGTAAAGCCAGATATTAAGTCCTTTAGGCCATCAGTAAGATCTTCAGGCATGATGATAAGACCTTCGGGCCACCACTAAGTCTTTCAAGCATGGTGATAAGTCTTTCGGGCCATCAATAAGTCCATCGGGCATGATGCGGCATCCATAGTAGCGTGAGGCCAGATGTCTACAGCCATAGTAGCATGAGGCCAGATGACGATAGCCATAGTAGCGTAAAGCCAGATATTAAGTCCTTCGGGCCATCAGTAAGACCTTCGGGCATGATGATAAGACCTTCGGGCCACCAGTAAGTCTTTCGAGCATGGTGATAAGTCCTTCGGGCCATCAATAAGTCCTTCGGGCATGATGCGGTAGCCATAGTAGCGTGAGGCCAGATGTCGGCAGCCATAATAGCGTGAGGCCAGGTAACGGTAGCCATAGTAGCGTGAAGCCAGATATTAAGTCTTTCGGGTCGTCAGTAAGACCATCGGGCATGATACGGCAGCCACAGTAGTGTGAGGCCATGTGACGGCAGCCATAGTAGCGTGAGGTCAAGTGACGGTAGCCTTAGTAGCGTGAGTCCAAAAAGATCGGTAGCCATTTTTGGCGTGAATCTCCAAATTTGAAGAAAGATTTTGGTAGCCTTAGTAGCGTGAGTCTAGAAAGATCGGTATTTATTTTGGCGTAAATCCTAAATTCGAAGATAAAGGTTCTATATAGGAAAGATATGTAGCTCCAAGATCGGAAGATAAAGAAGTTCTATATGGGAAAAACTTACGATCCTGAAGACTCAACCGAGGAAAAGCGAAGAGCTCCAAAAGAACACTTGATTCCAAAGCTACAAATAAGGAAGTCGGATAAAAATGAGTGCTTATGATCTTTGCTTTGTTCCCGTTCTACGAGAACAAGCAAAGAGGGGCAACTGTAATCACTCATTTTATCTGGTATATAAATATCTTATTACTATATTAGTATAATAATTAACAGATATTATTATTGCATATATACATATGATATTATTATGTGTGCTTATACGTGTGATTAATATGTACGTAATATATGTGCGTGATATGTGAAGGCACGCAATGTATTATGTGCTTTATAATCTGAACTATGATATATATATCATGTGTGTGTTTACATTTTTATGTGTGCATTGTGTGTATGTGTAATGTGTGGATATTTATGTTAATTATATGTATGATTGTATATGCATGTTTATATATCATATTTATTAAGAATGTTTTACATATATTAATGTTTGTATATGTGTTTGTATGTTATACGTATATGTGTGCGCATATGTATTATTGTATTATTATTATTATCATTATTATTATAGTATTGGGCTGATTTGAAGTAAACATAAAATAAACATTAAAACCCAAATAAATAATCAAAAGTTCAGTCCAAGTTTACAGACCCAAAAAAATATATTATTATTACAAGGCCCGTTTGGCCCAAAACCCTATCAGATAACTAAACCCTAATTACAACCCTCTCTCTTATGCGCAGCCGTCCCTGGGCCGTTGGATCAGATCTTGATCCAACGGCCGCGATTGAAAGGAGAAGACTCCCCATCTACCGCGTGTGGCGCATACTCGGATCACTCGGCTTCTCACGCGCGCGTGGCACGCTCCAGGCTGTTCAGCTCCACATGCCACGCGGCTGCATCTGATGATACCACATCACTTTTCAGATTGCATCTGGGCCGTCCAATCTTCAAGCCATCTTGGCTGTTGGATCAGATCTGATCCAACGGCCAAGAATGAATCTGGCTGAGATACGCGTTCGTCTTCCCCGCCACCGTAGAACTACCGCCATGGTTACCTGCAAAAAGGACGAAAAAGTATGGGATAAAACCAATCACAGCAAGCAATCAGATGGTGGTTTTTTTCTATCATTACATGTAAATGGATCTATATATCCAAACAACAAAAAAAATCTTGTAACAAGGGGGATTCATCGTCAATAATACCAAAAAAAAACATTTTTTTCCAGTGGTAATCAACTATCTCTTTTTCTTTTGTGCATGCATACTCATTTCAAAAAAACCAAAAAACAAAGAGGGAAAGGAAAAAGTTTACCCTCGTCGGACACTTCTTCTTTGCCGCCGGTGACAAACCCTCTAAGGGTGAATCGGTTAGAATTGGAGGAACCGATGTGGTGAGTAGGTTTTCTTAGTTTCAAAACATAACGAGGTTTTGGTTTGGTTTATTAAAGGCTAAAGAGGGTTTTTATTTTCAAAAAGAGCCTCGGTTTTGTTTTTTTAGGATGGTTAAAGCCTGAGGGCGGTGGTCGGAGTAGCCGGACCACCGCTGACTTCTAAACATGACGGCGGCCGAGGGCGGTTGTCAAGGGTTTTGGGTTCGGGTTTGAGAGGAAATGAAAGGGGAGAGTGTTTATTTTTAAGGGCTTAAAAATGGGAAAAGGTTGAGTTTAGGCCAGATGGGGGGTTTTATAGACATTTAAAATTTCTTAAATGGTTTAATTGCTACATAAGGAGCTCCGCGTTTTTCAACTTTTCAGTTTGAGTCTCCCCTTGGTCTAATTACAGATATAGTCCCTCTTTCTCTTCGAAGCTTTTCAATTTAGTCCTGAAATTAACTGAAATCAGTTTTTAAATGGTGAAATCACGCCCTCAATCCCTCCGCGTTTTCAATACTTTCAGTCTGAGCTTGCCCCTTGGTTTAATTACACGTTCAGTCCTCATATGTTTCGTTCAGATCTCAATTAAGTCCTTAAATGCGTTTTTTATTCATCTAATTTCTGTCATTCTGTTTTGATTTTGTTTTATTTCAGTCATTTTTTATGTCTTTATTGTTTATGGTTAATGCATTTATATTTCTAGTTTGATAGTATGTTTTTTATATATGCCTCCTTTTTATTTATGTATTTCATTTGGTTTGGTACATGTTGTTATTATGTTTTTTAGCATGCTTATTTTTTTCTCATGCATTTATTCTATGTTGTTTTTTAGAATGTGTATTTATGTTTTTTCGTGTTACTATGCTAATAGGTCATATAGTAAAATTTTGTTCATGGTGTATGCATATTTTTGTAGCATGTATTTTACGTTCATTTTGCATTTTAGGTTATATGGTAGTGTGGTGATTTTAATTACATGTTATTACTTTGGTCTATATATATGTATGTTATGTATGTCCCTTGTGTCCATTTCGTTTTTAGGTCATGTGTTAGTTTAGGAAATATGTTCATATGCATGTCAGGCATTTTCTTTGTGTGATCATATTTGGTATGTTTAAGTATGTTATAATTAGTTGATTTCGAAGCATGTTTTTTTTCGCATGTTCATGTCTATTTCGTTTTATTATGATATGTTATGTTGTTATTGTTCATGCATTTTATGTTTGATATTCATGTTTTTATGTTTTTTAGTACCATGTCTTTGTGAATATTTGTTCTATAATGTTTTTGTTAAGTTTTCATAACGGATGTATTAATGGACAACGCGGTGCCTTTTTATTCAAGCGTAAACGTGGCCAGTATCAAGCGCAGTGATGGTGGTCTATCGGTTTATTCTCGAATAACGAGGCCCTTAAAATTTACTCACACTTATAACCGAATTTTAATATAATCGCCACTTTAATCCGGAAAATTTAATATTAATAAAGCGGTAATTATTAAAGTACCAATTTTGGGCGGTGTGGGGGTGCTAATCCTTCCCCATCCGTAACCAACTCCCGAACTCAACAGTTTTCAAATGGTGAAATTTGAACATATAACCACTTTGAACATATTTGATTAAGTTTAAAACACATATAACCACTTTGAACATATTTTTCAAGTTAGAATGAAATTTGAATTATTTTTGCGATGTGTTCAAGTCCAAAAATATTTTTCATTCAAGTTATATCAAAATCTTTATCTCAATAGTAACATATTGATTTATTTTTTTACTCGGCAAAAAGATTATAACTTATTAAAATAAGCTACTTTGATCATATGCCTTATTAAAAATCTTCCTAGGCAGGAAGAAAAGAATACATACAAACAGGGAGTACAAAACATAGAAAACTCACAACCTGCATTGGGGTGGACTCCCAGCTACCACAAAAATATCCTCTGTCTAAAACACAATACTAAATACACTCCTTTGAAGCAAACCCAACAAGAATGAAGAGACTACTCCTAGGCAGAACACCAGGATAATGACAAAACAAGAAAAAATAAATTCTACCACCAAGCCAATTGATCTTAAAACGATAATAGAATAAAATGTTATATCTATTTTTATTAAAAACTTAACACTTAAATAAAAAATATAGTTTAAACACTTGTTTTTAAATTAGATTTATTTTAAAATATTAAATTTTTTTAGTTAAAATATATTAAGTATTTTTAAAAATATAAAATATCAAAAGTTTTAATTAGATAAATTTAAATATTTCACATCATATTGCTATAACTACAACTGTTTTGACATGACTTCATCTTTTATAAAAGTGCAAAAGAAAATTTATATCATATATATATATAATTAGGGTTATATTTTGATACTGAAGCTGTATAAAATAAATTTACACAACTCTTCGTATTTAAACTATAAAATTTAAAACTTAAATTCTTAAACCTAACCTCCTAAACCCTAAACCTTAAATTTTAAGCCCCTAAACTCTAAATTCTAACCATAAACCCCTAAATCATAAACTCTAAAATTAAAAGGCTTGTATATTAAAGTATTTTCCATATAATTATACGTCTATTCAATATATATAGGCTAAAGGGGTTATTTTGCCCCTGAGTTCGACCTAAATTAGTAATGTTGCCCTTCATGCGAAAACGCGTTCAATTAGGTCTTTCAATTCACACATTACAGCAAATTAGGCTCTTGACCAACGTTAATTGACGAAAACCGTTAATTTCTGTGTGAATAACCATTAACTTCTTTTCAGTCAACTATTTGACTCAACTGAATGATGACATGGCATACAATAAATTTTTTTAATCTCCCCCATTTCTTCTTCTTTCATTATAGTCTTAACACCAGATCTCTTAACCTCTTAATTTCCATCACCTACCTTTCACCCTCCAATCTCCATCTTCCTCCTTCACTTTTCACGTCTCTCTCTCATGATCTTTTAGTCTATGCTTTCATCCATTGTTGAGCTTTGAAAACACCCAATTTTATTTGATTTCCTGGGAATAACCCAAGCACATGAAACCGCCATCCAAGCTTTCTTGAAAGCAGTCTGGAAGGGCTGAGAATCAAACTTGGGTTTTGGTGGAGAAATGCTTATGACTCCAAATGTTCTTTTTCAAAAGTCGTATGGAACAATGTCAAGATCTTTATTTCAATCAGGGAAGAATTAATTGTTTGGAACAACATCAAGAAATGAAGAATAAATCCCCCAACTGAGATAACAGTTGAGAAGTCTAGATGAAACAAAACAAGAAACTTCAAAGCAGGGCCATGAAAATACAAAAATGTATTGTTTCTTTACCATTATTATAGTCTCGGGAGTACAATTTTGCAAGCACTGACAAGCATTCACTTGTTGATTCTTTTGTATTCGGGAGGTTTTTGCTTGTGATAAAAAAAAGAAGCTGATTCATCGTCTCCGAGTGCAGCCAAAGCTTCCCAAAATTTGGTGACCTGTGTTTATCAGTGTAAAACGCAAATTTACAGCAGATTAAAATACTACATGAAAACTTTGCTGTTGAAACCTGAGAGAGAGGGAAGCTAAACCAGTAGCAATTAAATACGAACAATAACTACAAAGGAAAAAGAAAACAATGGAAAGTTGGAAGGAAACAGGGTGTTGAATTAATGGTGGGTAGTTTCAAGAAAGGAAACAGAATGTTGAATTAAGAATTTTACAGTCTCGTTTTCTTGAGTCAAAGAGTTGAAAAACTGGGGAATGGGTGTTGCGGGGGATTGCTAATTGATGGATGTGCCGCCATGTGAGATTGCTTTCAAGAAAGCTTGGATGGCGGTTTCATGTGCTTGGGTTATTCCCAGGAAATCAAACAAAACTGGGTGTTTTCAAAGATCAACAATGGATGAAAGCATAGACTAAAAGATCATGAGAGAGAGACGTGAAAAGTGAAGGAGGAAGATGGAGATTGGAGGGTGAAAGGTAGGTGATGGAAATTAAGAGATCTGGTGTTAAAGACGGTAATGAAAGAAGAAGAAATGGGGGAGATTAAAAAAATTTATTGTATGGCACGTTTGCATCTAATTGGGTCAAACAGTTGATTGAAAAAAAATTAATGGTGACTCACATAGAAATTAACGGTTTCCGTCAATCAACGTTGGTCAATGGGCTAATTTGTTGCAATGTGCGAACTGAAGAACTTAATTCAACATTGCTAATTTGGGTCAAGCTCAGGGACAAAATATTTCTAATTATAAGCGTACATTAATTACTCACACTTTAAAAAAAATATTGTTATGATTTTTTCTTACTTCTACCATAACTTTGGGGGTTTTATTTGCTGGTGATTCATCCAAATTTCGCAAATAGATTTCATATTTTCTGTTTGGAAAATGTTTTAAAGTTTTGTTCACTTCCAAATCATTTAAGAATTGAGCTGAAAACAATCTTTAAAATAACTCAAATTCAAGTATCTTAACATTCGATTGAAATAATTTCAGTTTAATCAAGATTTTTTATTTTATTCTTAATATATATACGTATAATCTTGATAGGTATTAAATCTCAATCGAGTTAGCTCAAGGATAAACAACCAATTTCCAAACCAAACATGAAAATCAAGTTCAATTTTCTTGATAAACATGCTTAATCCAGCCTAATTGAATCTAACTCGCTTCAAAACTTTGTATTGAATTTCTTATAACTTGAGCTCCGCCCACATTAGTAATGACTTCCAACACAACATGAAAAGCAAAAACAATAGATTATAGGAAAAAGAGTTTTTGAACAAAGCTCATAAAACGTTTAATCCTTTCCAACACAACATGACAAACAAAAACAATTTGATCACACAAATACTCAAAATACCAATATATATAAACTATAAAGCAAGCAATAGATTATAGGACGGATCGGTTCATGTCACCATGGGGGAGGAAACCAAATAACATACAAAATGATTAAAAAGAAGGAAAAAGAGAGATCGAACCAAAAGAAAATGAGTCAGACCTAATGCCAGTCGCTTATCCAGCAGAGAAACCTATATTAAAGATGGTTATCCTCCCCATAACCTTAGCAACTTTACATAAGTTCTTACTTGATCACAAAGGAAGCAACTACTATATAACTAGAGGCCAGATGTGACTTCAGCTATCATCCTCACCATCATCATCATCATCATCCTCGTCATCTTGATCATCGTCGTCATCAGAGTCATCTTTTCCCTGTCAATGGATACGAGATAGATGAGAAGCAAATTTGGCCTGTAAGTAAAGGTCCAATGGTAATTATACTAATCCCCTACTTGTTGCAGACCTTAGGAAAGCTTGTGATCAACAGACACGTATTCACTCAAATAACAAGAAAATACTTCTCAGATACTTTCAATTCATCACAAACTCTGCTACTGCTATTCTAACCTCTTCCATAACTATATGATTATTAGAAGAATCAGTTATACCAATGAATACCTTAACCACGTAAGCAAATTTGAAGTCCAAATGTAGGTACAACAAAGCAAATTCATGCCGCAAGATCGAGCAAGTATATCTCACACAAATGTCACCATACTTCACAACCACCCCAAGCAAAAGAAAATGAGCACTTGAATCCTCATCAGCATATACTTCGAAATAAAACGATTCATCCTTTCCAAGCATTTAATAAAACCTAAAAACCCTAGTAATCAATGCCTATATTCACATTTTTGTTATTAACAATCATGACTCAAAAGGTGAATTTACATTTTAACTACAAGCAAAACTCTAATAAGCATGTTGTCCAAACATATATACAATGAAAATAGAACAAACTACTCAAACTTTGTCGAAAACTAAACCAAAAATGTTCAAATAAAGACCGCAACCTACAGCATGTCATTATCCTGAAAAGAAAACACCCTCGAACAAATGATACAGGAAAAGTATGAATTATATTTTCGAAAGAATAAAGGGACTGATGTACCTCTTCATCACCATCAAAATCTTCTTCATCAGCATCCTGCAGCAAGTTAAAAAAATTAACAAAGGGAACATAAAATGATCTTAAGTAAATGGTATAAAACAAAACCAGGGGAACAAGGAAGTTACATTGTTGAAATATGTGAGGGGATTGGGCCATAAATCCTCCTTGATAATCTCTGCTACCTGTAGTGTTTATCAAGTGAAAACTTAGACCAGCTCTTTAACAAAATTAGAAAAACTACATGAATGCGGCACATGCATATAGAGTTTACCTCGTCATGAATTTCATCCATGTCATCTTTCTGCTCAGCATCGGTAAACCAGATAAAAAAGCTGCATTCATGTGTAATAATTTTAGTATAAAGAAGAGATGATTTGCAGTGTGACGAAGTGAAAGAGGATAACTCAAATACAAGACAGTGGCATATGTGGACCCAAACTTAACCGACAGCAAATTCCTAGCATGTTAGGAGTTAATAAAAAAGTAGAAATAATGTATAAATGCAAACTATTTATAATCACAATACACAATAATTGCCAAGAAATTGCAATAAATAAAGCTTTACTAGATAATATGTAATGCATGTGTACTCTTAATTTGTCTGCACTAAAACAAAAACTCGATCTGCCAAGGTTTGGCTCTATATAAGAAAAGGAAGATGACCCGTGAAAAAAAAATAAAACTAACCCTACGTTTAGATTGTACAATAACAAGGAAAAGGAAAGGAAAATCAGATCTTTTTCCATTATTTGAACAGTTTTTTTTATTTAAGCAAGGGAAAGGAAAGGCAGCTGAATATCCCTTACTTTCCTTCGAAATCATCAGTTCTTAATTGCCCCAATTGGGGGAGGGGCTAGGGAATGTAAAAGAGTATTTTAAAGACATGTGGAATGTTCTTTTTACCCTTAATCTCTTTTACATGAATTATTTTATAAAAAGGGTATAATTGGAAAAAGATCATTAAAATAATCCATTTCCTTTCCTTTCCACTGTTTAGCCAAACAAAGTTTGTAAAAATTCCTCAACTTTCCTTTCCCTCGAATTTTTAACTGTCCAAACAAACATTACATATATCATTTACTTTCCTTTACAATTATTTATCCACACAGTGTATAAGATTCTTATAAGATGCTAGACTGAAGTTCAATAAATTTATTGAGAAAATAAAAATGAAGTGACTGCATTTCACAAAAGAGAAAATAGTAAGGTTTTATACGACTTAAGTCCTCAGTCGGGGGTAAAAACGATTGACAAATGATAAACAAACCTTTCTTCAGCAAACTGCCGCTTGTTTCCTTTCTTCTCATGGTCAACTCCATTTGGCAAGCCCTTAACATTTAGAAAACTAATTTAACATGATAACCAAGGGAAACAAATAACAAGAGGATGAGTAGAGATGATAAGAGAAGAAAACCTCACCATGCCTTCTTTCCACTTGATTTTGGTGGCAGTAATCTTGGTTCCTTCATCAAGGAAGGTAAAGGTCTTGGTAAGCTTTGTATCTTCAAAGTATGGATTGGGATCGAAGTTCTGAAAAGATATAATACAAGTCAGTCAACAAATCATGATGACTGATTAGACCATGGTTATATGTAAATTCTACCAGAAGTTGAGTGCAATAAAAAGAAATCAAGTGCAACTTCAGTTTCTTACAGAATAAGATAAGAAAAGGAAAATAAATGAACTTACAAATGTAATGGAATAGCCAGATTTCAGATCTTTGAAATCCTCCACTTCGAGAGAGCTAATATACTTGAATATCTATCAAGCAACAAAAGGTTGAAAATAAGAAGAATGAATAAAAAGGAAAGCAGTTAACTAGAATTACATATCAGGCAAATCCAGAACAGTTCTTAATAAATGAATAAATAATAAACGGAACCCAAAAAAAAATCTGCAAAGTAATATAAATGAAGAACCAGTTTCAGTTTGGGAAAGAAGTGATATTAAACCTTCTGATCCTCTTCGTTCAAAAGTTCACCAAGAGCAGGATGACTCAAGAACTGTACATAAAGAAAACATGTCAACTTAAAACCTTGTTCTCAACATGGAGAGAGCTTCAAATAAAAAATCCCTAAATGGGCAGGAAAGAATAGAACCGCTTACAGCTGTTAACCAGAAATCAGGAATCGACTTAATATTCTCACTCCGCTTATCATAGATCGGCTTGCGTATTTCATTGTACTTCTGTTCCACTTCCAAAACTTTCTCACTAGCCTCCTCATTGATCTACAAAATACCAAAAAAGGAACAACAAAAGTTTAAATAGAGAAACAGCATGTATAAATAAGCTTAAAGCAAACATATCCAAATTAAATCACCTCGTCAGTAAGACATAATACCCTAAAGTAACCCCCTAAAACGTGTTTAACAACTCTTTAAATCGCATGGAAGAGAACAATCAAGGGAATCAAGCTTCCTACAATGCAGAATATAAAAACAACATAGGAAGCAGATCAGATACAGAAATTAACAATCCACATTAACACGTTCCCTTCAATAAGACATGATAACCAAAAGCGACCTCTTTAAAAACGTGTTTAAGGAAGCAAGTGGACGCTTAAAATCGAAGAAGGTAACAACAATTAAGCTCGTCCACAATAATTATGATAGATCCAACATAAAAAAAACCGCATAAAAAGTCGATCAGGTACAGTGATTAACAATCAAAGAAACAATATTTTCCAGCAGAATTCCTCAAAATTTCTCAAAAATCGTAAACAAAGAGCGAAAAACATGAGCGGGTATATAACTGAGAGTGAAATGAGAATGATTAAAATGGACCTTCTCGAGCTCGTCTTGGATCTCTTGAAGCTTCTCAATGGAAAGAACGAGGTCTCCGTCGATTTGTTCAGAGTTCTCCTCTTCTCCCTTCTCTGCTAATTTCATCTTTTTTCCTTTGTCTGCCACCATTTTTCCTTTCTTACAGTCAAACAATGAGACAAAAAAACCCTAACCTACAAATTTTGCCTATTTCTCTCTGTTTTTCTCTAAAACCCTAATATTTTCCCCCTCCTTTGATATCGACGAGTGAGAACAGTGGGAGAGCGAGAGGACAAAATGTTAGGGTTTTGGGAGTTTGTATCTGCTCCATTGGGGAGTATTTGGGATATATGAGGGATCAATAGAAATCTGACAGCTGGAACACAATTGCCATTTGAGGGACGAATTTTAGGAGTAATATAGGAAATTTAAGGACAGATTCTCCTTACTTTGTCCATGATGTTTGGATAGAGAACAAAATCATTTTGAAAAGTTTTTTTTGACCAAAGTTAGTTTTTTTTTGGATTAAAAAGTATATTTTAGAGAGAAATAAATTTATAATTTAATATTTTATCAATATATAAATTATATATTTAATAAATTATTTGTAGATTTAAAAAATTTATATCTTATCATGGTCGTTTTTAAATAAAATTTATTTTAAAATTTTAATATATATTAATAGAAAACTAATTTAAATGCGTACAATCGTTATAAATATATTAATAAAAAAATTATTTTAAACGCGTACAATTTATCGCATATTATGCAAAAGTCAATTAGTTTTGTATTGATTTATGATTATTTGATGAGTGAAAATAAATGAATGAGATTAAACACTCTTATATTTTTTTCCTTAAAAATCTTTTCATTTTCAAGTTTTAATCTTATCCATTCATTTTACCTATTTAATAATTTTACAAACTCGTACTTTCATATATATATATATATATATATTATATTATAGACGCATATATTTTTTGTATACGGGTAATTATTCCATACACAAGCGGTGAAAATAAAAAAATTTCACAAGCGTCTCAGTTTTAGAGTTAGGCCCTGTTTGGCAATTAGCGGATAGCTGATAGTTGATAACGAATGACATTAGCTGATATCGGATTGCATTAGTTGATTTGACTAGCGAATTGTATTAGCTGATTGTATAAAAGTGTTTAGTGAAATTAACTCATAGTTGATAGCTGTTTGATTATTTAAACAAGCAAAATGACATATAATGACATGATTATATTCGATGCTTGTTTGAATAGTTTTTTAGTTATCAATATTTTTTTATCAAAAAAAGTTATCAATATTTTGCATCATTAATATTAATTAGATTATAAAAAAATACTTTTTTAATATAACATTACTAAGCATATTTGAAAGATCTATATATTAATTTATTATTTATATAATTATTTTTAATACAATTTAATTAATTATTAAATTTAAATACAAATATAAATGAGTGAAAATAAAAGGAAAAAATATTTATTTACAAATGTCATAATATAAATATGAGAGGGTGAAGAATTAAAATCGAAAAGGTTAAATTTAGATTATTTGGAGATTTTTAATAATTGTTAAAGGTAAAATGGTATTTATAACTTAATGTCAAAACATCTAATTTCAAAAATCTCCTATTAGCAGCTTTTTCAAAATTAGAGGTTTCACCCTAATCCACTATTCCAATCCGCTATTCACCAGACATCCAAGTTAGCAGATTTGACCAGTCAAACCTCTAATTTTAGCTCAAACCTCTAATTTTGACTCAAACCGTTGTTGACCAAGCATGGCCTTATATTTTAGGGTTTAAAGGTTAGAGGGTTAGGTTTAATGGTTTAAAATTGATGGGTTGTGGTTAGAATTTAGGGTTTATATATTAAAACCTAAACCCCTAAACATACTACACTAGACCCAAAACTCTAACTATAAGCCTTAAATTTTAATCACAACTCTTAAATTCTAAACCCCTAAACCTAAACCCTAAATTCTAACCATAACGCCTAAAACTAAGGCGCTTGTGGAAACTTTTTGTTTTTCACCGCATGTGTATTGAATATAAACCCTTTGTATATAGTTATTAAATTTTAGGCATAAAGTCAAAAAATACCCCTAACGTTTGATTGAATAGTCACTTTGGCCCTTTTTTTTAGCAATTCAACCATCAACGTCTCATTTTGGGTCAAAATGGTCTATCTGCGGATGAAAATTGTTAGAAAACTGATGATAAACAATTTGAAATAACTTGACAAAATGATAAGTCAGCAAAAAAAATTATTTTATATTTTATATAACTTTATAAAATTATTTTTTGACTGATGTAATATTTTTTCAAGTCAACACAATTGTCTATATGATACTGTCATGTCAGCGTGCACTGTCATATAAGTTTATCTCGTCATTTCAAGCAATTTACCGCCAGTTGACTGACAGTTTTCATCCGCAGAGAAGTTATTTTGACCAAAATGAAATGTTGAAGGTTAAATTGCTCTAAAAAATATATAGAATAAAATGATTATTCAGTCAAACGTCAAAGATATTTTTTTTGACTTTATGCCTAAATTTTAACATATAAATGGATTAATAAAAAATCAACATTATTTGTTCATGGCCCTTGTGACCTGTTTTGTAATGTTGTGCTTCTCGGACAATACGCTTATGTGTGTTTTTGTTCTTCCCAGTTTAAGCTGATGTTAGAATAGAACTAGAGAACAACAGTGGAATGTTTCTCCACGCACATCACATGTTCTGTTTATTTAAATGGTTGAAGCACTGTATAGCTTGGAATATCGGTTAAACCCAAAACTGATAGTTTATTTGGTTTAATATTTATATAAGTATCAGATTATTTGAATATTAAATATATCAAAATTTTATTTATCATTGTTAAACTAGACAGATTATTTTTTAAAAAATTTTGTTAAAGAGAGGATGAAATTTATAATTAAAACCCCTATTAAATAGTAATTAAATAAGTGGATGTGCTTTATTCTGAAGTCTAAACCAACCATGGTTTCACTATTCTAAGTGGTCCAATGACAACTATTTGCATTTCAGCTTCCAACAATTTCAATTTCAATGTTATTATTGAATTATATTGGTCCCATCCCAACATTCCATTGGCACCATTTTGCTTAATATATTAAATTTATACAAAAAAAGTATTAGAATTTTCTCCCACCTTTCCAAGATCCACACACTGCTCAAGATAATGTTGATATTATAAGATTAGATGTGATATACACCCCCTCCTTACCTCTAATTGCATATGCATTTAGGGTAAACTACACCAGTAATCACCGAACTATTTGAGCGTACCTATTTTGACCATCGAACTATCGAACTCGTCAATCAGACCACCAAACTTATTAAATTGACATATTTTGACCACCGCCGTTAAAAAACTAACGGATGGGGTGATTTGGCAGTTAACAAAAAATTGCAAAATTACACATTAAGTCCCTATTTTTACCTATTATATCAATTTGGTCCTAATATTAATTTAATTAAATAAAATTAACCATCCAACCAAATGACAACACGTGTTACCACCCGATTGGATGAATTTACTTTAATTTTTAATTTAATTTATTTAATAATTTTCACCCACTCTACCACTAAGCCAAACCTTTCGATTGTTTAAAATATGCTTTCTTATTCAATAAAGAATAAAAGGGAAACCCACCATTCTCATTTGCTTAAGTTTTCACCCAATTAGGTGACACGTGTCGCCATCTGATTGGGTGAAAATTATTAAATAAATTAAATTAAAAATTAAAGTAAATTCATCCAATCGGGTGGTGACACATGTTGTCATTTGGTTGGTTAGTTAATTTTATTTAATTAAATTAATATTAGGACCAAATTGATATAATAGGTAAAAACAGGGACTTAATATGTAATTTTGCTGATTTTCGTTAACTGCCACGTCACCCATCCGTTAGTTTTTTAACGGCGGTGGTCAAAATAGGTCAATTTAATAAGTTTGGTGGTCTGATTGACGAGTTCGATAATTCGGTGGTCAAAATAGGTACGCCCAAATAGTTCGATGGTCACTGGTGTAGTTTACGCATGCATTTATGATGCAGCATTCGCCCTTCTTAATCCATCATGAACTCAGTAGATTAAGAAGTACGAATTAAATTAGATTTTATTGTAATTTTAGTGATTGAATAATAATAATTATTGTTGATATGTTGCAAAGATGAGTATTATATGGATGTTGAGAGTGTTTTGGATACACCGAGTTTGGAATATATATTAGGCTTAACAGTCAAATAAGTGCCCAAATTATACTATTTTTTCCAGTTAAGTGCCTAAATTTTGTTTTGGGCCAAAGATGTGCATAATGTTTCCAACGTTACTCAAATAGGTATCCCGCAGTTACTTCCGTTAAATTTCACTGTTAACTTTCGTTATCTGACATGTGTCATCTTCTTAAATTTATGAAATTATATTTAAAAAAAAATAAAAATTAATTAAACAAAATAACCTCAAATTTTACAAAATAGCCCTAAATTTTAAAATCCCTAACACTCCAAAACCCAAATCCCGATTTGACTGGATTTCGCCTCTGATTGCCACGTTGCCGCCCGTCACATCCGTCATTGGACCATCACGACCATTTACCCCACCACCTCGTCGCCGAAAATCGATCGGCGTCGTGCGAAATGCCAAAATCGTCGAATGATTCATTCGAATAATTTGCGACGAACGACTGCATAATGGACGATGAACGGTGTGTGGGTCGTTCGGCGAGGGGAGGGCGCTTCATTCTGTCACAGAAAATACGACCAACGCTGGTGGGAGTGGTCAGATTTGGGGGTTTAGGGATTTGAGGACTATTTTGAGATTATTTAAAAATTTCATGATATTTAAAAAATTCTAATTTATTTTTAAAAAAATAAAATTCAAAAAATGTTTAATATTTCCACGTGTTCAATTTTGATTGGATAACGAAAAATATAACGTCAGTCACGACAAAACCTTAAATGGGTCACGGAATGAAACGGTAGGCACTTATTTGGGCTAAAATATAGTTTGGGCACCTATCTGGAAAAAATAGTATAGTTTGGGCACTTATTTGATGGTTAAGCCTATATATTAAGATACATAGGATGTCATGTATTTGCACTCTCCGTGATCTCTACATTTATGGTGAATTATTTGTTTCTCTCATCCGTAAAAATTGACAAGGCCGAACCACGTTAAATCTCACCTTTTATTCATATCTTATTTTATGGTGATATCGCTTTAATTCCTGACAATATTCATACTTATATTTGGAATAAATGTTAAGGAAAATAAAAAAAATCGGATAACCTACTTCAATGTCAGTCCAATTCCAGTTTGTTGATCAGTTCACAAACCACTATCTTACAGATCATTTGAAATGTAATCAGATGATCAGTCTTTCTCAGATTGCCTGCTCCTTGATTTTCACAATTGAATCTCGAGTCAACAAGCACAGAGATTTTTGCTGTTATGACCTCAGGATTTCCCAATAAGCCAAGAATGAAAATGAGATTATTGATTTTTTTTTTTGGTTGCTATAACTCAGACCTAGTGAGACCGAAAATGAGAGACGAAAGTAATTGGATGAGGGATCCATTTGGCACATAGATTTGTGTATGGGTAAAGCGACAAAAATTCTTTGTTCTTTTTCCATATTTTTTTTACGTCTAAAATTAAAAAAATAAATTTTAAGTTTTAATTTTAATTTTAAATGCTAAACCTAAAATATAAACTTTAAAAAATACACTTTACCCTCAATTTTTTAAACTCTAATCATAAACTCTAACACTAAACTTTAACATATTTTTTTAATGTGGGGCATAAGTAGAGACGTAAAAGGGGCAGAAGATTTTTATTCGCGGACAAAAATCTTTTGTCCCCTTTTTAGTGCTATTTCTATGCCCAGCACTAAAAAAATTAAATTCTAAGTCCTAACGCTAAATTCTAAATCTTAAACCATAAACCCTAAAATCCTAAAAATACACCATGCCCTAATTCACTAAACACTAAACCTTAAACTCTAACCTTAACCTTTTCCCTAAATTTTATTTTTTAGTATGGAGCATAAATAGAGGCACCGAAAAAGGATAGATGATTTTTATTCAAACTCCTATAGCCATGAAATTTATGAGTACCACCCAACTATTTGCTGCATCATATATATATATATATATATGAAACATGTCAATGTGGGCAGCATTCTTGGTAGTTTTGATCATTAAATTTGATAATACCATTGAAACTTTCAGCATTCCATTGAACACACAAAATGGATAGGGCTTTTTCACTGAGGCCGTCCTACTATATATTTCATGGTTTACTATCAATTTTATTCGAAATCAACACAAATTATTTATCACTACACCAATGACTTGTCGGCTAGACACGTTACGTAAAAAAATATGTGGAATGAGAAAAAGGAAAAGAAAAGAAAAGAAAAGAAAAAGAAAAACAGCAAAGCAATGTTTGAAAACAAGACATCAAGTGCAAAAATCAATTGTCAAAGTTTGAAAGCTTAATCCGGTGGGACTTTAGGGTTTCTTACAACATAAAATAAAATGTTTGTGTCCTCTTGATTTTGGATCTTTGAGTTCCGAAGTAGAGGAATGAAATGTCAATGCAAAGCTCTATGTTTTTATAGGCTTGAAATAAAAATCTATTGTCCCTTTTCGGTGTTCTTTTTTATGCTTTATATTCAAAAACTAGATTTAGGATTTATGGCTAAGGTTTAAGGTTAAGGTTTAGTGAATTAGGGATAGTGTGTACTTTTTAAGCTTTAAGATTTATGGTTTATGATTTAAAATTTAAGGTTAGAGCTTAAAATTTAATTTTTTTAGTGTTGGGTCATAGAAAGAGGCAGATGATTTTTGTACCTTTTAAGGGTCAGAAATCAGGATGGAAATGGCCTGCCCCTTTAGTATGCCCTAATTATTATGCCCGCCCTAAAACACTAAGTTTATGGTTTAAGAAATTAAGAGGGTGATATATTTTTTAGAGTTTAAAATTAATTTTTTAATGTTAGAGCATGAAAAGAGACACAAAAAAAGGACAGAATTTTTGTTCGGGAAAACATGGATGTCCCCATGGTTGAATATCAAGAGAACAATAATGGAAACTTGAACTGATGAATAAAGGTAATTTGATTCGACAAAGTGTGGTCTATTACCCTTCTTTTTTGGGTCCAATTTGCCTGGGAAAAATTCAGATTCTCCTCTAATGTTCCCATGCTGTTGTGCATTTTTGTGACACGACAATATATGGACCATAACCATTGTTGTTAAACTTTCCAGAGAGATACAATCACTACTTCAAAAGGGCCTATATACATGCAAAATAATTACATAATTAAAAAAGGAAAAATTATGTTCATATGGGAAAGATTCTTCTGCTAAATTCTTCCTTATTCTCCATTGATTTATCCATTACGAGAGTTCGAGTTTTTTTTTCAAGGAAAAAGCTTGTTAAGGTCTATGTTGTTCGGACTCTTCATTTTTCTATTTCTTGTGGATGCAGTTTCAGCGACCATGTCTGCTTTGTGACTCTTGCACCCCAATATCCCACCCGGTCGGCTTCTTTGTGCCTCTTTTGTGGCGTTGGCCACTCTACTTAATGTTTTCGATTTCTTTTTGTCATAATCTGAAACAAACGAGCAGTCCGCTGCTCCGGCGGTGGTGACGCTCCATTCGATGCTGGTCTCACTTGGTGCATATGGTGTCATGCAGCTAGACTTGCCGTCCGACACTAGACCATCGCCATGTATGTTGTTGATCTCAAAGAGATCTGAACTACAATCACTCTCGACATCATCGTCCACCCGACTGCTTCTCGAATCGGTCGGGGCATTTGGAATGGCATCCCAAGTTAACATCGAGAGTTTCCTCTCGAGATTCTTGGTTACGTCCCCTTTCTTCATGGCAGTGGATCCGAACACTTCCAGGGATTTCCTTGGATCATCTAACTGTGTTTCGAGTTTCGGAACCGGTGACGGAAAACACGCTTCTCTGTTAGATCGAACACTCGTCTGATCAAACACATCATTCACTTGAAATTCCGCTTGAACCAATTTCTTTCTCACTTCTTTCGAATCGACCCTTCCACGATCAACATCAATTTGATTAACGAGAACAGATTTCCCATTGGAGCAAGACCCGGTGCAGCTTAGATTAGAGAAAAAACTCCTTCCGTGAATCCTTTTCTGCTTGTTCACGGATCGACCCCTCATGAAACTTCGTAACAAAACACTTTGGCTACTCCAACTTGCTTCGGAACTCGCACTCGGTGTCCCGGGCCACTGCTGTGGACCCATCTGACGCAGCGGAACATCTCGCTTGTTCAAAAACCCGTCGTCGAGTTTCGTATCCAAGTATTTTTCAGCTCCGAAAACACTGATTTCACCCTCCGGACTCTTATTTTTTTGTGATCGTCCAATGGCAACCTGGGGATGCTTAATCCCAGGCTCTGCAAACTTATGCACGAAGATCTCTTCGGCAGTGCTAAGGTAAGAAGAAAACGAGACCTCGCCAAGACCGGTGTGTTTCTTCTTCTCGACATCCATAATCTCAAATTTGGAGGAGATTTAAAGGTTTGGGCACAGCTAGAACAAGATGGCAGAGGAACTGCTTCGGGAACTGATTACTTAAAACTTTGATTATTAATTCCAGGGGAGAAGTGGAGATCACTTGTCCTCTTAAAAGAAGCACATATGCCGATAATCATCAGGTCCTACTTGCCTTAGGCTTCGATCGACAATTCATATTTCATCAATTTTTTCTCACTACATGTACATGTAGTTTTCACTTTTTTTAATCAAAGAACTGGGGTAAACTGTGTTTGCCCCCTGAATTCTTATATAAATATATAGAAATGTGATAAATTATGGGTGCCCTCCAAGATTATTTTATATTGCATTCCGGGCTCTCAGAGTTTAACCCTGATTAATTTAGCTCGATTTGTGCAGCACATCTAACTTAATAGGCGATTGATTTTCTACATACACAAAACTTCGAACTCAGTTGACCCTCAAAATTTTGACTTTAGTTTCAATTTTTTAATTTAGTTTATATTTTTTAATGATAAAGTTGGTAACATTTTTAATTGATTTTCTTTTATTTTATTAGCTTGGCGTCTATCTTAGCTTTTTAATCAATTAAATGGATACATATACATCTGTTATAGTATTTTAATATCTTTTATTATATTATTCATAAGGGAAAAAAATCAAACCATTACATATCTTGTACAAATTATTTCTTTTCTATTATGAAATAATTTTATACCTATTTTAATTATTTTAAATAAATTAGAACCCAACAAGTGTCCTAGTAGAAAAACGGATGATCTTCATCCTAGAAGACACGGGTTCAATCGCAATGTTTGCAAGATGTGTGTATTGTCAAAGGGTTAAAAATATCTATAAATAGATATACAATGAAATGTAGACCTATAATGCTACCATGTGTCTTATTTTCGGTTTAAAATTTGAAATATTATTTAATACGTTAGCCTTGTAAACTTTAGTTTTCCTAATCTGTCTATTTTAGACTTTATGAAATTATATTTCAAGGTTTATAATTTAGAAATTAAGTTTAGAATCTAGATTTTAAGATTTAAAGTTTTAGGGTTAGAAACTTATTTTATAGTTTAAAAATGAAGAACTGTGTAATTTTTTTTACACAGCTTGTATATCAAAAAATATTTTTAGAATTTTAAAAGTTTAAGATTTGAAATTTATTGTTTATGTGTTAAGGTTTAAAATCTTCTAAATAGAACACGTGACAACATTATAAGTTTGATTGTAAAAGAATATGTACTACCAATACATAGAATAATCACCCTCTACATAATATTATAACTTTTTAACAATAAAACTTTAGATCATATAAAAAACTTAAAAGGGCTAATTTTCCTCAGTAATAAATCTCAATCATCAATATTATTTATTTTTTTAATTGTATCGATTTAGCTCCTATAATTTTTTAAAATTAATAATATTTCTTTTTTATCAATTTAATCTTTAAACTCATGAATTATATCAATTTCGACTTTTTAAACTCTAGTTAACTAACCCAAAAAAATACAGCCTAAATGGAAACTTCATCTATGCCCCCACAATGTGAATGCTTATGATTTATGAGTAACATTGATTACCTTTTACAACGAGAATAAATACAAGCTAACCAATAATTATCTTTTTCCGTAATTTAAATCTGACTTGACTTCCACTGTTCCACACATATAGTATTGTTTTCGATTCTATATATGGATGGTGTAGCCACACGTGGCATGACAAGAGTTCAAATCAACCTAAGGGGAAACTTCATCTATGCCCCCCCCCCCTCCTTTGCTTTCAAGAATTTAAACTTGTTCTTTAATCCAATAAAATTCTCCTCTAATATAAAATTATGCGTCTGTCTCCCACTTTAACATTTTAAATTTTTAACAGTTTACTCATAACCATACATGTTTTATAACTAGTAGAACATAGTTCAAACTCTAAGTAAATTTAGTATTAGATGAGTCTAGAACGTGCAACGCACGCCGTTAAATAGTATTAACGTAATGTATTGCTGAACACCATTAATTTTTAATGACTTTTGAAATTAAAAGTCCCAAAGGTTCGATGTCCAATTAATCATATTTCAAAACAAAATTAGAAGAAAATATTCCATGAACCATTCTCACCACCTCATTTATAGTCTTACCCATTAAATAAAACTACATCATCTTTATTTTTTACATAATATTTTCTTATAAATTAAAACTTACAAATCATCATCTTCTTATCATCCCTCATATATTAATTCTATGTTGATGAATAAAATCCTTAAATAAAAAAGCACCCCAAAAGCTTAGCCTACAAATTAAAAGAGATAAAAATAAAATAATTAATTCTAATATATTAACAACATTATGATTAACATATTCATTTAAACTGCGAAAAAATTAATTAAAAAACCCTAAGAATCTACACTCCCGTGACGCCAACCAGTGGAATCTACACCCCACACCCCCCTAGCCAGTAGCCACTCCATTACTCACACTTGCTCAACCAACTGCAACAATGGTGCAAAGACTGCCACCGTACCCCCTAGTTACTCCATTGCCCACACTTGCTCAACCAACGACAACAATGGTGCAAAGACCGCGACCGTCACATTCCGAAGAAAGGGATAGCATAGTGAAGGGAGAGTGCATTCAAATTCATCGTCGATATTTTTTTAGAGTTTTTTAATTAATTTGTTTATAATTCAAACGAATATGATAATCATAGAGTTTAATAAACTAGAATTAATTATTTTATTTTTCTCTCTTTAGATTCATGGTTATTTATTCATCAACATGTTAAAATTAATATACGAGGGATGATGAAGAAGATAGTGATTTATAAATTTTAATTTATAAGAAAATATTATATGGAAAATAAAGATAATGTGGTTTTATTTAATTGGGTAAGACCATGGATGAGGTGGTGAGAATGACTCGTGTAATAATTTCTTCTAATTTTGTTTTGAAATATGATTAATTGAACGTTAAGCCTTTGAAATTTTTAATAATTATTTAAAAATCATTAATTTTTTAATAGTATTCGGCAATGTATTGTGTTAGTGATATTCAGCGGTGTTCGTCTCATATTTTTAATCATTGAAACGGTGTAGACCATCAATATAACAATAATTTATTACCAATTTGATGTCATAATAGATAAAAAATCACATTTGAAGCAAAAAAACAAAAAAAAACTACCAACTCTACACATAGGTGAAAATAGAATTGGACTTCTATGGTCACATAAGATGGAAAGGAACAAAATCAATCGGTTCGACCACAACAAAAGCTTTAACATCATTCAAAAGTTAAATAGAATCAAAGTTGACGAGTATGAATGGATGTATGATTAGTTCATAAACCCATTCAAAAGACAGAACCCGCTGTTTTTTAGCAAAGCATGCACAATGAAAACATTTTTTTAGCATAAACAGATCAGTTGGTATAGAAAGGAAAGCAGGCATACAGATGACACAGAATTAAGAACATTACATGGGGAGAAAACAAAGGTCAGAACAAAGTAAACACACATAAACACCAATTCAAAACAAAGCAAAAACAATTAGAAAAGCAATCTGAAGACGAAAGCCGGAACACCAAGGTCGACAAAAAAAAGTAGCGGATCGAGAGCAACACCAGCAAATTCAAATCCACATCTACAAGTTGTTTCTGTCACACAGAAGAATGGAAACATTTCAGGGGATGCAGAGGGAGAGTCAACACAGATGGATACGTTAAGATGTTAAAGTCGTCGAAGACCGGAGGTTGAAGGAAGGACCGGAGCCAAAGAAATGAACAAAACGGTCAACTCTAGATGGAAAAGAGAACCAAACCCACCACCGAGTAAGCGCTGAACATCTGCAGGGAGAGTCCAAAGTAAAACACCGACAACAATTAAAATCGAGGAAAGAAGAAAGGAGAGAAAAAAAGTAAGAACCCTTCCCGCCTACAACCACAGAACCACCTCACCTTAAAGGCGCGAGACTGTTTGAAATATAACTGTGAAATAAAATCGTTAACATTGACTAGATGAAATAAAGTTAATTGAAAGAGATTAAACCATTTAGTGCGTCGTGGTATGATCACTACCTTAAAAGTAAATTCATCCTGATTGATGTAATCGTTGTACTGGACGATGCTCCCGAGATTAACACAACGCCTTCAACATTCATACACATGAATTTTGAAGTTAGACAAAGTGGTATTGCCCTTCTCTTCTCGATAACATGAAACACGTGAGAACATTTTTGAGATACACTAAAAGTGAATCATAAATATTTTATTTATAGGCTGAAAGCTAGAGTAAAATCGACAAATCACTCACAACAATAATGATAAATTAATTTGTTTGTAACTGTCATAGTAAGTATTATTTAAACCATGTAACTGCCATATCAAATATGTAGTAAATGAGTGATTTAAATTATGTAACTACCATCTTAAATTTGTAGTAAATGAGTGAAAAATTTTCTAAATTAACCCACCAGCATTTCTAACACCAGATCCTAGGTCGATGGAGAAACAAGATCTCACACATAAACATGTCAAACTACAAAAAACAAGATACCTTGACAAAAAAAAGAAAAAAATAGAGATAATAAAACGATAAAAAAAGAGAAAATAGAAAGAAAGAAGAGACGAGATGAAAAATTAACCATCAAAATTAACGTAGCTATAACTGTCACTAAGACAAAATATTGATTAAAAAAGTAGAGAGAGAACATAAAGTTTTCGAAGAGTTCTTACTAAAGGTTAGATTTGACATTGGCTGGCCTTCACACAAAGAAAACGATTGAATTAAGGAAAAACCTTTAATAAATATGTCGTGTAAACTAAAGTTTAGATGTTCCTTTTAGTTTTTGGGATTAGGATGGGCTGGTTATGAAATTTTGGAAGCTCAGGGCGAACTAGAAAATTAGGCCCCTTAAAAATAAATTTTTAAAAAAATTAAATTTTAAGAGTAGAGCCCTAATAACAAATATATAAAATATAAAATTTTAAAAGTATGCCCTAAACAAATATTGAAAAATTCCCTAATAACAAATATTGGGAAACAAAAATGAACCTCTAATAACAAGCATTGAAAAAATTACATCCTAAATACCAAGTATTGAAAAAATAATTTTAAGAGTAGGTCCCTAAGAACAAATATCAGGAAAAATTGGGCATCAAATACATATATTAAAAAACAATGACCCCTAATAATAAATATTAAAAAAATGAATTTTAAGAGTAGCCCATAATAACAAAATATTAGAAAATTGAGCCTCTAATAACAAGTATTGAAAAAATTGGCCCCAATAACAAGTATTGAAAATTATAAAATTTAAGAGTATGTCCCTAATAACAAATACTAGGAAAAATTAGGCCTCAAATAACAAATATTGAAAAAAATTAGACCTCTAATAACAAATATTAAAAATGAATTTTAAGAGTAAGCCCATAATAACAAATATTGAGAAAAATTAAGCCTATAATAATAAGTATTGAAAAAAATTTGAGCCCAAATAACAAGTATTAAAAAATTTGGACACCTAATAATAACTATTAGAAAAAATTAAACTATAACTATTTAAGTAGTAAAAATTGAAAAAAAAAGAGGCCTCTATCTAATATTATAACCAAATTATTATTTCATTTACGTGTTATTGATGGCCTAAAGTGGAGGTCTCTATCTAATATTATAATTAAATTTTAGGGTCTTTTCTATTATACTTATTTAAGTAGTAAAAATTAGGGGAAATGAGGCCCTAGGCAGTCGACCGGTTCGACATGTATAAGGGTCGGCCCTGGGCTAGGGTTTAAAGTTTAGGGGTTTAAGTTGTAGGGTTTATAATTTAAAGTTGGTGTTTAGAATTTAGGATATAGTGTTTAAAGTTTAGGGTTTAGTTTTTTAAGATTAGGATTAGAGTTAGAAATTTAGAATTTAAGTTTTATAGAGTAAATATGCAAAGTTGTGTAAAATTAGTTTTACAATTGTATGTGTATCGAAATTATACCCATTAATTAACATGTTTGAGAGTAAAATTTATAGGATAAATAAATCCAATGTATTTGCATGGGACATGTTGGTTTGAACAAAAAAAGGAAAATGAAATGTGGAGAATGGGATTTGTCCCCACGACCTTTCGGACCAGAACCTTAATCTGGCGCCTTACACCAACTCGGCCATCTCCACCACCGATAAGGAGTAAATCCGGTTCTTTCATATTTAAATGCTAACATGGAAAGACGAACAGTGTTCTTCCCGCTGCCTTTTATCCCTTTCTGTAAAACCCTAATGAAAATAACACGGCGGCAATCCAAATTGGAGTTCAATTTCTTCTGGGATACTTTGGGCATAGCAAATACATAAACTTTCATTTTCAGGTATCCTTTTTCCTCTATTGCTCTATTTCAATTTTTTGACGCTAATATGAAGTGGGTATGGCATTGCCACTTTTGTTTGTTTCCTGAGAAAAAAATTGGAAGAAAAGAAGAGAAATTTGTGAACCCATTTGCTTATTTTACTTGTTTCCAATGCTATGCAGTATTTGGCATTAAAGAAATTCTTTTTTCCCTATCTGCCGATCGTTTAACTTTAGAGCTTTTCGTTACTGAAAAGACTTATCAAATTTTGAATTAGGTTTTTCAAATTGCAAACTAATGATCATATCTTTTTGTGCTATTTTTCTTGTTTTAGGATAATAGGAAGCTCTATGTGAGAAGAAGAGCTAAACACCTTCAAATGTTAAGTGTTTTAATGGGGTTGAATATGATTATATTGTGTTAGTTTCTTTGTTTTGGAATGAGTCCTGCTTTGCTTCCTAAACATGTAGCTGCAGTTGTGAAATACCATAGGGATCCGCTCAAAGTGCTTCAAATGTTCGATGCAGTAAAGAAAGAAGATGGATTCAAGCACACTTTGTTAACCTATAAGTGCATGATTGACAAGCTCGGGTTTCATGGGGAATTCGAGGCTATGGAGAAAGTACTGCTAGAGATGAGACTGAATGTTGATAACAGTCTCCTTGAAGGAGTTTATATCGGGTGCATGAGAAATTATGGACGCAAACAGAAAGTTCAAGAAGCTATCGATGTGTTTGAGAGGATGGATTTTTATAATTGCCAGCCGACCGTTCTATCTTATAACGCAATCATGAATGTTTTGGTTGAATACGGATATTTCGATCAGGCACACAAGGTGTATATGAGAATGAGAGATAAAGGGATTGTTCCCGATGAGTACACTTTCACGATTAGGATAAAGTCGTTTTGCAGGACGAAGAGGCCTCAAGCTGCTTTGAGGCTTCTTAGAAACATGCCTATGCAAGGATGCGAGATAAATGCAGCTGCTTATTGTACCGTAGTAGGAGGGTTTTTTGAAGAGAACCATCACATTGAAGCATATGAGTTGTTTGATGAGATGCTTAACCTCGGTATTTCTCCAAATATCACTACATTTAATAAACTTCTACACATTCTCTGCAAGAAGGGGAATGTTCGAGAAAGTGAAAAGCTGCTGAATAAGGTCATAAAGAGGGGAGTATCTCCAAATTTGTTTACAGTCAATATCTTTATCCAAGGGCTTTGCAGAAAAGGAGCACTCAATGAGGCCGTTAGTCTATTGAATGGTGTGGCTGAGGAAGGTATGAAACCAGATGTTGTTACGTACAATACCTTAATATGTGGCCTGTGTAAGAGTGCCAAGGTTGCAGAAGCTGAAATATTTTTGCATAAAATGGTGAACGAAGGTTTGGAGCCGGATGGTTTTACCTACAATGCTGTCATTGATGGATATTGCAAATTCGGCATGATACAAAATGCGGATAAGATTCTCAATGATGCAATTTTCAAGGGTTTTATTCCTGATGAGTTCACCTATTGTTCCTTAATTAACGGGTTGTGCCGGGATGGTGAGACAGACCGTGCTTTGGCTGTATTTAATGAGGCTTTGGGGAAAGGATTAAAGCCTAATATTATTATGTATAACACTCTTATCAAAGGGTTTTCTTTGCAGGGACTCATTTTGCAAGCCTTGCAGCTGATGAATGAGATGTTGGGAAACGGTTGCAGTCCCAACATATGGACTTACAATATAGTTATAAATGGATTATGCAAGATGGGATGTGTCTCTGATGCTAATAATTTGCTGAATGATGCTATCACGAAAGGTTACCTTCCTGACATTTTTACGTTTAATACTTTGATCGACGGATACTGCAAGCAGTTGAAAGTGGAGAATGCAGTTGAGATTCTAAATCAAACGTGGAACTATGGTGTTATTCCTGATGTGATCACATATAACTCTGTGCTGAATGGCCTCTGCAAAACTTCTAAGTCCGAAGATGTCATGGAAACTTTTAAAACCATGATGGAGAAAGGGTGTGTTCCCAATATAATCACGTACAATATACTTATCGAGAGCCTCTGTAAAGCTCGTAAAGTTAATGAAGCAATGAACTTGCTCAAGGAAATAGAAAATAAGGGTCTTTCTCTGGATACTGTCAGTTTTGGCACGCTGATCCATGGATTTTGCAGTAACGGAGACCTGGACGGAGCTTATCAACTGTTTAGAAAAATGGAACAAAGATACAAGGTTTGTCATACGACGGCGACATACAATATTATGATTAATGCATTTTCTGAGAAGCTAAAGATTAATACGGCTGAAAAGCTTTTCCATGAAATGGGTGAAAATGGTTGTATCCCAGACAGTTACACTTATCGTGTCATGGTCGATGGCTTCTGCAAAACAGGAAGAGTCGATTCGGGTTATGAATTCCTTCTGGAAAAAATTGAGAAAGGGCTCCTTCCATCTTTAACAACATTCGGACGGGTTATAAACTGTCTTTGCGTAGAGAACAAAGTTCATAATGCAGTTGGTCTGATCCACCTGATGGTAAAAAAGGGCATAGTTCCTGAGTCTGTGAACACCATTTTTGAGTCAGATAAGAAGGAAATTGCAGCTCCTAAGATGGTTGTAGAAGATTTGTTGAAAAAGGGTCATATAACTTATTATGCATATGATCTTCTTCATGATGGGGTTAGAGATAAAAAGCTACTGAAGAAGCTTCAAAGTAGGTAATATCATGATTTATATAGGGGGGTTTGTATACTGTTGATTTGAATCATAAATTTTATAAAATGTTTTTAACCATATTATTATAGAAAGTAGTAAAATGTCATTACAATCATGTGGTTTCAGAAACTTTTAAATTGTTTTCAAAATGATATTATAGATTTAAATTACTATTCCATGTATTAAAAGCATACATATCCTTTAATTGGTTTTGGTTGAGTGACTAAAGATACTCATTCGCTTTCATCTTGTGTAGGTTCAAATCTTGACATTTACATTGAGAATTTAAATTGTAACCACTTTTTTTATTATACCCAATCGAACTTTAAAAAAAATAACATTCCTATTTAATTAACTATTTTTGCATGAAACACACACATATATATATATATATATATATTGAAAGTAAATGATTACATTGTAGCCAGTTTCTAGCCTTGAAGTTGAAGATATATGATTGCTCCCTGCAGCTTAGCATGCGCTGTTGCAACTATTGCCTCAGTTTCGGGTTGAACATTTAACCTTCATTTTGAACGTGCATACTACTATGATAGTCTTTCTCCATGATGTGATCTGTCAACGCATACACAAAAATTAACTTCTGAAGGAATTATGGACAGATGGTAGCATGATAGAGATCAAGTCTGTGTTACTTCAACTCTTCATTTTTTTTGAAATACTCATGCGTAATGCATATTCGGACATAGGTATATCAATATGATCCTCCAAATACCCTCCTAATACATGAAAATCTTTATAAAAAAATTAAAGAATCTATGTTAGATATGTACTCATGACCGACATTCACACACTAGTGACATAAGATCAAGTACATATAAGACTGTAACACCAATGGATAAAAATATAAAGTAGAAAGTTGCCTTCAAAATATAATTGACATACCTTTACTAGAGTGCAGAAAAAAAAAAGGGATGTTCCTTGTCCAGGAAAGCAAGCTCCAATTTCTTGAGAATAGGTCAATTCTTGGGAAAGTGTGGAAAACAGCCCAACATGGAATAGAATGTAATCTGCATCAAAATGTTCTTTTTGGAGATGGTAAAAGAATTTTGGTGAAGCCAATTATCAATTTATACTGTTTGAGCAGATCCAATATTAGCTTCACGACATAAGAATAACAAAGTAATCAAATACAAAAACCCAACTGAATTATCCAGCAAAGCCAGTGCTTATCTTCAACTTTTGGAGAATTGAGAAATGAAAAAAAAATGTTAGCATTCACCAATTATTCTCCATTGCATTTATCACTGATGAGGAACTCCAACATGGCTGCTGATTACATTCAAGGTGCTTGAGTTGATAACACAAATATCCCAATCACAGAGCCCGAGTACCATAAAAAAAAGGAAATTGCAAATCAAGAAGTAATTGGAGATTTGGAATTCACATAGAACTACCAGGTTCCTTCCTCACCCCACTTCCCTCCATCAGGTTTCTGATCACTAGGACTCCTTCCCACTGACCTATGTCAGCACAGATATTAGATAAGGAAACATAAGCTCCAGCATTACAAGGTTGTAACTCGATGAACTTCTTTGCTGCCAGCCTTCCGAGTTCAACATTTCCATGTACTTTACAAGCAGCAAGTAGTGTTCCCCAAATGAAGGCATCGGGTTCAATGGGCATACTGTGTATAAACTTTTCAGCCTCTCTCAGTTTCCCAGCCCGACCAAGAATATCAACCATGCAGGCATAGTGACGGTAGTTAGGTTGAATTCCGTAGTCTTTGGCCATTGAGTTTAGATGGTAGTAACCTTCTTCTGTCAGCCCACTATGACTACAGGCAGATAAAACCTTAATGAAAGTTACTGAGTCTGGGCTGATTCCTTCATTCTTCATGAGCTCAAAGATTCTTAAAGCCTCTAAACCTTTTCCATGCTGGGCATAGCTTGAGATCATAGCTGTCCAACCAACCAAATCGGGTTTATCAATCTCGTTGAATACATTTCCACAATCTTTGATGCTCCCACATTCAGAATACATTGTAACAAGTGAACTTCCAACAGAAACTTCTGAAACTAAGCCCACTTTTACAGCAAAGTGCATGCAGTTGAGTCCCAATGCCTGATTCATTTGGAAATGCACAAGCCCCAAGGATGGATGAAAGTGTATAGGAGTTTACTGCCAAATTAGACTTCATCATTGCACACAAAAGCAACACTGCCTCTTGAACTAAACCGCTTTGTGCATATCCAGAAATCAAGGACGAGTATGATGCATGATCTTTTAGAACAAGCATGTCAAATACCTTTCTTGCTAAACGTAGTGCTCTGCATTTTGAGTATACAGTTATAAGTGAGCTACAAATAAGTGCTTCATTGCCAAGGCCTGCTCAAATTGCATACCCATGAATTTCCTTGCCTTTAAGCAGAGAACAAAGAGATGAGCATGCAGAAAGAATCGCATATAGTGTTATTTTATCAGGTCCGGTGCCCTCGGATTGCATATCTTTGAACATTTCAACAGCTTGTTCCGCATAGCCATGTTCTGTAAACCCAGCAATCATTGAAGTCCATGAAATATTGTCATGGACAGGCATACTCTGAAATACCTTTAATGAGTCCTCTAAACTACGACATTTTGAGTACATTGTGAAAAGAGAAGTCTTGACAGAAAGATCGAAGATTAACCCGGTTTTAAGAGTGTAACAGTGCATCTGCCTCCCCAGTTTTATACATTCTATCACACTTAAGACACTAGAAGTAAAAGACTTATCTGGTCTCACGCCCTCTTTTAAAATTCTCCTTAATAATTCAATTACATGTTGAGAACTCTGTTTCTGAGTAAAAGAAGAAATCAACACAGCTAATGTATCTGGTGGAATCCTTACACTTTCCATCTCTTTAAACACTATGTCAGCCATACTAGAGAATCCTATTTTTGAATACATACTGACCAAAGCAGCTCGTATCACCGAATGCATAAAAAATCCACTCTTTATAATCCACGAATGGATTTGCGTAGTCTCTTCAATCATGTTTAGTTTAGCACAAGCAGAAATTACAGCAGTAGCAGTATAGTTGTTTATTTCCACTTTCATATATCTCATTTCTTCAAAAAAACTCAAGGGCATTGACACAATTGTCCTTCTGCGCAAATCCAGAAATTATAGCAGTCCAAGAAGCAACATTTCGCATAGGCATCCATGAGAATGTCTTGACAGCTTCATCCATGTCTCCACACTTGACATACAAGTCAATCAAGGCAGTTCCCAAGAAGACATCGTCCACGCCACATTTAACGATCCACCCCTGAACTTCTTTTCCGATCTCAACCTCTTTAAGGGCAGCACAAGCTGTCAAACCACTCGAGAAGGTAAAGCTGTTAGGAATCAAAAACTGCTTCCTCATTTGAACAACAAGATCCAAAGCAACCCAATTTTCCTTATTCTTAACAGCTGCAGATATAATAGCATTCCAACAGACCACATTCTCACAACTCGAAACGTCATAAAACACCCTCAAAGCACCCCGAAAAGAAAGACATCTTGTAAACAAATCAATCATTCCAGTACGAATGCATCCATTCGAAAAGAACCCATTTTTCATCGTAACCGAATAAACCTGCTTACTAGTACTTTGCATAGCAACACAAGCCGAAAGCACACTTCTATAACTAATCCCATCGGGTTCAGAACCAAGCCGCATTTTACGAAACCATAACCAAGAACTCTCAAACAACTTGTTGTAATTAAACCCAGAGATCATGGTATTCCATGAAGTTACGGTTGGTTCGGGCATTTTATCAAACAGTTTGACAGCTTCATCCATTGAACCACATTTGCAGTACCCATCAAGCAAAAGATTTGCAACAAAGATATCGGATTGAAGTTTTGACGTTTTCAGAAAATGGGCATGCAATTGCAAAGGTTTGGTACTTTTGATAGTATAGAGTATTGATTTTCTGTGATCAATGAAAGGGTTAGAAACATTAGAAAAAGTTGGATTTGTTTCATCATTTTCTACGCTGCAAATAGATGGGGCTTCAATGGCATCTAGAGTTGATATACATTAATAAAAAGTGTAAGAGATCTGGGCATGAACTTGTTTATGGAAAAGAGAACGTATTTCAGAGGATGAATCTACAGAGATTCCTTCTTTGATCTTCAGAGACAATGCTGCAAATAGCAATTTAAGATAACATAAAATAATAAAAAGGCTTCAATCACCAAATGTCAAGATGGCCGAGTTGGTCTAAGGCGCCAGTTTCAGGTACTGGTCCGAAAGGGCATGGGTTCGAATCCCATTCTTGACAACACTTTTTTAGTTAAAAACTGAGTAAATTTCTTAACGTTTAATAAGCCCAAACCCGAATCATTCTATACTTTAATCTAAACCAAATAGCTATATCCAACCCAAAATTAATTTAATTATTTTAAAATTTCAAAATAGTTAATTATTAGATTTAATTAGCCTTAAAAACAAAAAGTTAAAAGTAAATATCTAACTCAAAATTAATATTTTATTTATGTCAAAAAATTAATATTTTATAATTAATTATTTAATTTAATCAAACTTAAAAATAAAGGGAAATTTGAGGTGATAAAATTGAATTTTATAATTAATTATATGCATAAAATCTATTGAAAAAATATATACATAAAATATTAGGGAAAATATCCGCGGGAAATATTTTATTTTCACAAGCGCCCTAATTTTAGGGTTAGGGATTCAATTTAAGGGTTTGTAGTTAGAATTTATGGATTAAGATTAGAATTTATAGTTTAGAGGTTAGGGTCTAGGTTTTAGGGTAATATGTTAGGGATTTAGGTTTTTACCTATAACTCCTAAATTCTAACCATAAACTCTAAATGCAAACCACAATCCCTAAATTCTAAATACATAAACCTAAACCCCTAAACTGTAAACGTTAAACTAGATCTCTAACTCTTAAAATTAGGGCACTTGTGGAAACAAAGTATTTCCACCACCAGTGCATGGTATTATTACCCAAAATATTAATTTTGATTTAATTTTTACATATCACTAACATCATTATATATATGGTATTTTTTTGTTAAATCGTGTAAAAAATAGTAATATAAAATTTAATTAAATTTAAACGCAAATGAATCGGTTTACACTATTTCCACACAGATGAAATATACATTTTCAATTATCGGGAAAGAAATCACATTTTCATCATTGCAGAAGTGGGGAAATAGTTTAAATCCACGGAATTACTTTTTAATAATAATTTTGTATCAAATTGACAAAAAAAAAACTTTGGGAAAAGTAGTAATTCCAAAAGAAATGTTATTGAAATAGTAATTCCGTTAATTTGATACAAAATTTTAATATAACATGTTGAAGAGGTAGCTCGATTTTGGAGAGATGAACCCTTATGACCTCAAATAATCTAATTTTTAAAAAGTGAGACAGTGAATCCATATTCAAAGAGGGAGGGAATGGCCCTTAGAATTAAGGGCATACCCCATGAATGCATAGATCAAAAAGATTGGTGAAACCTGGAAAAACCCTACTCACCTTTTACCTCAATCCATTTGACAGAGCTAAAGTTCGCTTCTGGGCAAATTTCATTCAACAAGAGGAAAAATAAAAGTAATATAGAAAACTGTTGGTCTCCTTATCTCGATCGATTGCAAACGTAACGAATGTTAGCTTCCCGAATGCAGTTGTTCAAGGCCATGACTATAGTGTTTGGTGTGATGAGTTAGTTCAAGCAAAAGAGGGGATGATGGAGGAGTTTCTTCAAGACACAGATCTGTTGAGATTGAGAATATAGGGTTGGACATTTATTTGTTCAATATTCATCGCCTACAAAGCTTATGAAGAGGTTCTTGGGGTTGAAGTTTTGGACACTGAAAAGAGTCCCGTGAGTTGAGGGGTGACTGCCATGGGGCATTGGTGAAAGACTTGTATCCACCTGACCACGAGCTTGTGGCCATGCTAAAGGCTGTCGGAGATAATACACTCGGCTTCTTCCTCAACTTCACCTATATGGTCCTTTTATTGGTTTAATCCAGGTTTTGTTGGTCGAACTGGTTTTCTTAGTCATCGAATCCCCAGTCCTTGGGAATGTACCAGACTGGATAGGCTACCAGTTCTAACCTTATCCGGATCAATTTTTTTCATCACAGACCAAAACAACCAAGACTAGAAAATGAGCAATGAAGAAAATTATTACTTGACATAAATACTATGGCATACATCTTGGATGAGCGAAACAGATCCGAGACAAAGTTTAACCGAAACAAAGTAGAGTTGAAAGTAAAGATTCTTGCCAATAACTAAATGCTCATTCATGTTTAAAACAAACAACTCACCAACAATAATATGCATCAATTCATAATCCCTTGAAGCCAAAATTTAACCGAAACAAAGTAGAGTTGAAGTAAAGGTTCCTTTATCTCATCCTTTAGCTCTTTGATGACTGCTTTTCCTTGGCTTTCTGAATCTTCAATACCTTCTTCACTATCTTCTGTTCTTCAACCAAAAAGGCCCTAATGATCCTGTACAAACAATGGAATTCCGACGAATTATTCATCAGCACAAAAGGAAAGAAAATTTGCTTCGGTTGTGAACTGGATATCAAAATTAATAAATTTATGAAGGCACACCTTTCCCTGACCGCACTACCAGATAACACACCACCATAGGGACGGTTCACAGTCCTCCTGTTCCTAGGTAGCCTAGACCTCTTGTATTCTGCAGGTCTCAAATGAGGAATCTGCACAAAAAGCAATATCGAATAAGTCGGAAAGACTCCTTAGTACATGAAGTAGTAAGTCAACTAGAGCATAATCAGCACATATTATAAGCAATAATTAATTTTAACAAAGCCCAAAAGAATTCAGCACCCTGAAAACGATCAAAACACGCCGTTCTGAAAGTAATGAGAAAAACCAAGTTTTAAATATTAATCCCAAACCAAGCTTCATCCCATCACAACATTTACATTGTTCGGAAACACAACATTATTCAACCGAGATAGCACACTAGAAATATAAAATTGGAACACTGATGCAGTATATCTTTACAGTAAGACAGTGAACTAGAATCAAACAAAACGTTAAGTTCACGAACAAGGAACTTGATTATTGCATGTATGAGAATTAAAACAATCTGTATGAAAAAACAAACTACAAATTTAGCAAATTGTTATCAGAACTAAACCATAACCCACGTTGATTAGAAAAACAATTAACAATAGATTAGCATGCTATATTATCAGTAATCTTGGCAATAAAAAAATGAGATTACACAAAAACAACAAGACCACAAGACAAATACACTCAAAATACAATACGAATTACAAACGTATAAAAAATATCTAAGACATGATTGACACTTGAAAAAATACCCAAACAGGACATGGATACACGAATTGATGGATCTAATTACCAATTCAAAACCTATTACAAGTCTAAAAGCATATATATATATATATATTTCATTTTCAACATCGATACAGGTATATTTAAGATGATATAACAGAAGCTAAAAAATTTATAAAATGAACATACCCCTTGGATTCGTTTGCCAGTAACAGGGCATTTGGGTCCGCTAGCTCTCTTCTTAGTTGTCTGGTAGACAAGTTTCCCACCTTCGAAATTAAACCGATGTCAACAAAAAAGAAATGAATCCATCGCTATACAAATAAATCATTCAAGGAGTATCGATTTACCCGGAGTTTTGACGACACGGTGTTGGTTGGACTTGGTGTCGTAGCTATGGCGCGTCCGGTACGTCAGCCGCTGAACCATTTTTCTTCGTCAGCTTCGATACTCTCTCTCTCTCTTTGTGTGAGTGTGGATGGAGGCGGAGAACAAAAGGGTTTTAGTTTCAGTGAAAAATAGCAAATTAAAGCTTTGGGATTGAATGGCAAATGTTGCCCTAAATCTAACGGCTATGCTATCTTTTCTTTTTAACGGTTGAGATTTTGTATCGTTGCTACTTTTTTTTGACAATATGTATTGTTAGCTACTTAATTATTTATGTATGGGCAAACTACATTAATGACTACTTAAGTATAGAGAAATTTTAATTTGACCACCAAACTATTACTTTATCAATTAAGTCATTTGAATATGTGTATGATATCAATTAAATCATCTATCTTAAAACCTAACTGAGATATTGATATGGCAGTTGGCTTAAATGTTATGATTTAGTTAAATGACCTAATTGACACAATGAATATATTGGTGGTTAAATTAAAATCCACCCCTTAATTAAGTGACTATAGAAATGGCTTAAACGGGTTGCTTGTTCAGTAATGGAATTTATGAGTTTTTTTTTTAATTGAGCCTTAAATGGTTCAGAAAAAAATGGTGGCTACAAACGTGAATCGAACACGAATAGGCTTAAAAATAAATAAATGGACTTAAATATAATTTTATTTGTTTAAATTCGGTTCATTTATGACCCTTAGTTTTAATTTAATCAACAAGATCCAAACACGAATAGATTTAAAAATAAACGAACAAATATGAACATAAATTTATCCATTCAAGCTCGGTTCATTTACGACTTTAATATATATATATATATTAATGTTCTTGAGTTAAGTTTAATTTAATTAAACCTTTAGACCTTTTTTCAAAGAAAAATGAAAAGATAAAGCTTGGGTATGTTATATTCCACCATTTAACTATCAATATACTGAAATAAAAAAATAATTATAATTTCAAAATTAATATTAATAAATCTATACTATCGTTATCTTTCTTGGTTGGGTTGGGCCTAACTCAAGCTTCAAATCCATATATTTTATCCATCAGAATTTACACATTTCTTTAAATTTCCATTAACTAATATTAAAATTACATTCTTTAATTCTTAGAAGAGGTGAGAATTGGAATTCTCATGTATTTAATCATAGTTTTTAAACCCTTTATTATTATTTTTTTCGTATAAATCACGAGTGTCTCTGCCTATCTATTTAACGGTCTAAGTAGAGACTAATCTCGTTGAGTAGAATAGTACTACAAGGACAACAAACTTCTTCCATCAAGTATTTAGCGCTGCTACATTTTCAAGAATTTGAACATGAGACCTTAGTTAAGCTGAAGCAAATCGTGCCAATTAATTCAAGCACGTGATAGTTTATTTATTTTTAGTTAATGGATTCTATTCGATTGTATAAGTTATATTTTGCCAACTAAACATACCTAAAACGTAATTGCTATCAAATAATTTCGAAAGGAAGACGAACTTATTAAATTCCTTGGAATGGCCTTTTTTAATTGTTTTCTCGGTTCCTCATAATTTTGTCTCGGTTAATTCGAACCGACCATCATCGTACATCTAATTTTAGTGGGTGAATCTCCCAGCAAGAGTTTCCTGCATATACAAAGTCTCAAAATATAATTTGATTCATAGCCCAAAATCATTGTTCTATAGAGAAGGAAAATGCTGAGTTAGGTCACCTAAAAGTCACACAATGGTTAATATATCTTATAGCATACATAATTTAGTAATTTTTGCATCAATTTAAAGATAATATATTATAAGGGTCTTACCCCTTAGGTCAATGGAATAATTGTTGTTTTGGTTTCTCTCAATTATCAATAATTTAATTTAAATTTTTAAATAATTTTTCTAACTTTGATCACTCAAACTTTTAAACTTTTATTTTAATCTCTTCGCATTAAATTATTGATTTACCTCGAAAAACTAAATACATGCTCATAAGAAAAATTACTAACCAATATGGTTAAACAACTCTTACGTACGATTAAACAAGACAATAAAAACTAGATAAATTTTTACTATTGATGTTTATTTTACATTTTAATAAAATATAATTAATTATATTCATAAAAAGTTGTGTTTCAGTGTTTAATATAATTAAACTCTAAAATTTTACATTTTAAGAATGTAATTAATCACATTCTATTAAATTCTATTAAAAAGTAAAATAAACATTAATGATAAAAATTTATCTGATTTTTATTGACCGCCCTAAGAACTGTAAATAGCAAAAACCCTTTATATATAAGACAAAGCTAAGTCGAGCTTTATAATTGAACAATGTCGTGAACAACTAGTTATGAGTTGGGCCCTATTAATTTGCATCATTCATGAACAAACACATGTGACCAGGAATGCAATTTGCAACCTTTTAAGCCATCATATGATGTAACATGTCAAGCTTTTGCAATAAATGAGATTTTCATTAATTTAGGAAATTTGTTTCTCTAACTTGGTATTTCTACAAAGAGAAGTACAATTTATTTATTTATTTATTTATTTTCTGAAACAATAAGCACTACTTGTCCAAGTAACATGATTCATTGATGTCTTGAAAATAAAATTAGGTAGCTTTTAGGATGTATTTGACATGGGAATTGAAGTCTAGTTGAATAATTTAAAAAAAGTTTCAATTTTCTTATATCATTAAATTCATGTTTTGGAAAACTGTTCCTTTTATTTGTAAGGGTTTTTCAAACCTAGCTCGTTTTAGACAGTTAGACATAGTCAAGGAACCCTTAGCCTAATTGATTTAGGCTAAAGAATGCCCTTTGCCTAATATCAGTTGTATTTTGCCGACGGAAATTTTAAATCGGTTGTATTTTTTTGGAAGCTAAAGTTTTGAATACATAATTACTTTTAATTTAAAGGTTTTAGATATTGTATTAAAAATTATGATTTCATAAACAGGGGCGGATCTTGGTGAGATGGTTTGAGAGGGCCTAATTAAAATTTTTTAAATTTTTGGAAGTATAATCAAAATTTTCAAAAAAATCAAGGATTTGGTGAAATTGTTTTTTAAAAAAAATTGAAGTTCTAATTATTTTTTTTAAAAAAGTTGTGAGACTTAGTGAAAATTTTAATAATTTTGTAGAATTTAATTGAATGTATTCAAAAAATTTAAGACTTAATTAACATTTCTAACAAATTTGAGGGGCCTAATTAAAGTTACTAAAAAAATGAGGGGTTTATTTTAAATTTCTCCAAACCTTGGGGGTGCCAAGGCTCCCACTGACTTGGCTTGAGATCCGCCTCTGTTCATAAACAATGAGATGTGGTGTGGTGATTGTTCATTTCATCCCTTAAAATATGAGGTCAGATTCGATCTCTACCCATGAGAATGGAGTACATTTCATTGTCAGTCGTTTACCTCTTAGTGAGAGCACCCGTAGCGAGGGGATTAGTTGCTTCTATCTGCCGAGGATACCTTGGTTCAAACAAAAAATATATGGTTTTACGAAAAATATATGTTTTTATTGAGAGTTAATTGCACCACATTCCCAAAACTATACACTCATTTAAATTTGTCTCTAAACTTTTGAATATTTTAATTTTGTCCCCAAACTATGACACTTATTCAAAATCGAACCTCAAACTTTTGAGTGTTCTAACTTCATACTCAAATTATTGTTATGTTAAATTATATTATTATATGATACCCATCAGTGTATACATGACAATTAACAATTTTTATAATGGTTTTATTAACATAAGATATAATTAGCATATACTGAAAGCTTGGAGATAAAATTCGAGCGTTCAAAAGTTCGGAGATTAATTTAGAATGAGAGTCATAGTCTGGGGATGGAATTATAACGTTTAAAAGTTTGAGATTAGTTTATAACGAGGGTCATAGTTTGAGGATGAAATTGAATTGTTTAAAAGTCCGTGTGACCAAATTAAAATGATGTCATTAGTTTGGGCGCACATGATACAATTAACTCTTTTATCAATATAATATCTTTTTTTAAAATTCCAATGTACATATATATGTCACGTGCTAAAGAGGCCAGAGACATTAATCTCACATTGATTAAGAAAAAGGAGATCTTGAGATAAAAATATGATCATACTACACATCCTATCAAAAATGCCTTTTAGGAAGAGAGTAAGGTCTCGTGACATATACATGTATATTTAAAAATATATAATTATGTTATCATAATATTCTTCCTAACTTAATTCCAATATTTTTTTTTATCGAAGCTTAATTTAATTGATATTATTGTTATTAATATATTGGCTGCCATGAATTTGACTTTCTATGGTATATTAAGCATTCAAATGAAGCTATTAAGTAAGCATTAATATTATTAGTTAACAGCTATCCTTAATTACTGAAACAACTTTGAATTATTCATATTTAGATACTATAATTTGATTTGTAGAACACCGGGGGGGGGGGGTCAAGAGTTGGACTAGGAAGTAAAGAACAAGTCGTCACTTTATTTCTTACGAAGTCAGCTCTCCTACTCATCGAGAAGATATGTCCAGCTGCCATTGCACAACGTTTTCAAATACAAATCCCATAACAACGTCAGCACATGATTGTTGTCTCCTTCAACTCTTGACTTAGTATCATATTTGAATAAACAAGAAGGTTAATGGTTGATTTGGTATTTAAAGTATGCCATTTTTGTTCACTTTGATACCTAAAGTTTTTTTTTTTTTCAGGTTAGGACTTTAAAGCATTTTCGTTAAACGATTCAGTCCTTATTTCACATGGCTTTTTTTATATTCTTATGTTAATAATTGATTTGGTCCCTCAAATACATCATTTTCCCACTTTAGTCCTTAAAAGTTATTAAAATTCGTTGTTTAGATTTTAAAATAGTCGCTCTTGTATGTATCATGTGATATTACTAAATTGTTTTTGGTATTAAGCTGTGTTTTTTAATCATGTGTTGAGTAAACTACATAAGCTTACTCATGTTTGCACGGCGGAACTAGGATGAAATTATGGGAGGGGCGACACTAGGATGAAATTATAGAAGGGGCCAAGTTGTTTATTTTTGAAATTAATAAGGCTCTAAAAATAAATATAAAATAGAGGATTGAAATTTAATTTTACTAATTCAAAAATTAACATACCCTAAAAAATAATTAAACCAGAAAAAATTGACAATTTAATTCTAGGGTCTTAAAAGATTAAACAATTTTTTTAAAGGGGACCAAGATTTAGTTTTACTAATGTTAAAATTTTTAAGAGGTTTAAAATACAATTAATCCATAAAAAGTTCGTGGGTAATGCTTCCTTAGTTCCGCCCTATGTTCTACCCCTACATGGTTGAGTAAACGGGTTTTTGTCATTAATATTTGGAAAAAAATACACATAATCACTAATATTATCGATTTAATACAACATATTCACTCAAACATTATCTCTCTCTCGTTATAGGTGTAATGAAATAGCAATGTGATCTGTTAGAAAAATGTCTAATATCTTATTTTGTTCCTGAAGTGTAACTAAATTATTTAGGTAAGTCTGGAGTGGGCAAGTCTAAAGTACGACTAAAAAGTGATAAATTTTGATATTTAACTAAAAACTTAAAGTATTAATTTTTTTATAATATTTTAGGTTACATTTTTTGTGTTTTTTAACAAGTATATATACTTACGAAATAAATTTAAATACTTAATTTTTTATAACATTTTAAATTTTTGAACAAATATCGATACTTACAAAATAAATTTCGATACTTGTCAAAAAAACATAAAAAAAAACTTAACATAAATTGTTATAAAAAAAATTTAACATTTTAAAATTTAAGATAAATATCAAAACTTATGGACTTTTAATCTCACTCTAAACGTTAAACTCGCCCAAATTATCTCGAAGGTTTGACTTCTGTAATCAAAATCATGACAGTCTGCGCCTCACACTCTTCCCCCAGAGTAAACCGCATTCAATTATTTGTCGGTCAAGTGGGACCCTTTTGATTTCAACACGTGTCGACCACTGATACGGTTTCAGGCTTGGACGTGATCTGATCTGCGGAGAAAATTGATTTTTTCTTGATATAATATTTAAAAGGGTAAATTACAATATTCATCACTGAACTTTCTTCTTAGTCCTATTTTAGTCACTTAAGTTTATGAATTTTCAATTTAACCACTAAACTTTTGAATTGCTCCGGTTTTGATCACTCTACCATAAAATGGATTATTTTATTAGTTTTTCTATTATGACATGAATTATTTTATTAGTTTTTCTATTATGACATGATATATTTTATTAATATTTAATGCCACATAAGATTTAAAATAAAAAAAGTATAAACCTTAAATCTCAATTTCAACTCCCAAATCCAGACCCTCACCAATGACCCCAATCCTCACCCTCACCCTCACCAAAAGAAGCAAAAAAAGATGCACATGGAGGTGCGGTGGGAAAAGCACGTTCAAGCTACAATGGATACAGCGGCGGAGTCAAAATTTTCATATGTGGTTCTACCATTGAATGGATGGACAATGAAGAAAAGGGGACCGGTTCTTGCCTCAATGTTCTAACCCCATTCGAACAATCATTGGTCTTTCTATATCTTAATACTTTAGGGGGTGGGGGAATTCATTAGGAATGTAAACACTACACAAATATGCGTGTGTATGTTTGTATACATATTGAAGAAGATCTCTGCTTTAATATAGTATTGCAGGAATGTTTCTGATGTTCACTAGTTTGTACGTGGTGTTAACGGCAATGGGGACTAGGGTTTTAGGCGAGTGGTGGGGTTTGGGGGGGTCATCGGTGAGTGTTTTAATTGGAGGGTTGAGATTGAGATTTAAGGTTTAAAAATTTTAATTTCTCATTTTTATTTAAATCTATATGGCATTAAATATTATTAAAATATGCAATGTCATAATAAAAAATTAATAAAACAATCCATGTCATTGTAGAGTGATCAAAACATGAGTAATTAGAAAAATCATAATTAAATTTAAAATTTTTAAACTTTAGTGACCAAAATATGAGTGAAAAGAAATTTTAGTGATGAATTTTATAATTTACCCTCTTTAAAAAGATAAGGTACTTTCAGTGTCCCTGCTTCCGAACCAAAATCAACCGTTTTAAAAAAAAAAAAAGTAACCATAAGAAAAAGGGGGAAATATATAAGGAAAAAATTTTGATACACGTGTCGTGTAAATTAGGTCGTGTAAACTTTAGTTTACACGTGCCTTTTGGTTTTAGGGGTTAAGGTTTTAGTTTAGGGGTTTAGGTTGTAGGGTTTAGAATTTAAGGTTAGTGTTTATAATTTAGGGTTTAAGGTTTAGAGTGTGGGGTTTAGTTTTTTTAGGGTTAGGGTTAGGGTTAGAAATTGAGGATTTAAATTTTTATAGTGTAAATACACAAACTTATATAAAATTAATTTTACACAGTATATCAAAGTTTTACCCAATATATAATCCCTCTATTCCATAAAATTTGTTTTTTATATTTTAAAATTATTTTATTTAAATTATTTTATTAAAAATTCATTAATTTTTATTAAACGTATTTTCTATTTTACTATTTTTTTAGTTTTTTGAAAAATTAAAAATTTTAAGAATAAAATTATCAACTTAATTATTTATAACATATTTCTTATATATTTTTTAAAGCTGTGTGCAAAATTTAAAAAAAAAAAAGAAATTTTATGGAATGGAGGGAATATTATGCTTTGAGGGCACACATGGCTCCTCTGCCACCCAAAACTGAAAGAAACTAGTGATTAGTGTGCCCTCACCTATATTCTATTGTGTTAGGCCCAATCATACTGCTGTTGTGGTGGTAGTATTTATCAAGATTTGTTATTTTTATATATTTTTGGTGCTATTTATATATTTATCAATATTATTACTTTTATTATTTATATAATGTTTTTACTTCTCAGATTATATTAATTTTATATTTTCGATTAAAAATATCTACTACATCTTTTATAAAAGTAGTTTTACAACCACAGTTGGTTAAGCTCAAGCTTTTGGCCGCCAACGATTGAATTCTATGCGAGAAATCAATCGAAATCAATCCATCGAATATTATTAGTACCTACAAATATCTACCGCCATGTGTTAAAGTTATACAGTCCAAGACAGACAAACAATGTTGCGAACGGACTCACAGAGAGGATGTCCAACGATCGCATGCGGTCGACAATGATCTGGCTAGCACCTTTCATAGCACAGGACGGACGAGTAAGATCGCAAACAGCATCCCGCCCAGCGATCATGTGACAATGTATGAGATCGTTTGCCATACCAATATGAACCTACACCGTCACATCATAGCCAATCCAATCAACGCGCCACGACTACCTGGCCGTGACACATGTCCTTGCAGTATGAAGGGGACATGCAGCGAGAGAAACGAGAAGGCCAAGAGACAAGATACACTATCAATCACTAGAGAAGGTTAACAGAGACCCTCTCGCTAAGAATCACCATCCGAACCACCGTCGGACCGTCGTCTCCGATCCTTGTTAACTTTGACCATCAACAATTGGTGCGGCGAGTGTGGAGCGAACATGTGACCCGAAGCCCCGAATATGAAATAAGATAGCCGAGAGCACCCGGAGAAAAATATGACAGATGAGCATATGCCGATGACTCAGCTAGCAACAATAACTGAAGAAGATGTCATTACGAGGGAGCAACCAATGGTGACTGCCGTACAACAACTTCAACAGAGCTTTCGACAGCAGTTCTGGGATCAACCCCCTGTGGTTTACGACAAGAATGAACATTCAGCAAATGAGAGGAGCATTTTTGTCAAAAGGCAACAACCAGTAATTTTTAGAGATGTAAGAAAATATAAAGAGTATGGAGGAAGCCTTATTGCTCTCAAAGCAGCAACTCGAACATAAGCAAAAGTTTATACAAGAGCGGGCTGAGCAACATAAAGTCGTGGAGGAGAAAAATGAAAAATTGGTTAAACAACTGTTTAAAAAGGTTAGAGGTAAGGCGACTAAAGAGGAGTAAGATTCTCCCAGAAGGATGTTGAGGGAGAACAACCTCGAGAAATAGAAGAAAATTACGAGGATTCAGAGGACATAGACTACAGCCCCACGGAGGACGGTGAACAACAGGCGTTAAAGGCAAAGATGGATCAGTTAGAGAACAATTTCTATAGTATTTAGAGCCTTAATTAGTATAATTCTTATCGAAACCCTAGAAGGTACAAAAACAAGCCCTTATCTAAGGACATCCTAGAACACTATACATCCACGTTCGTCAAAGTCCCAAAGTTAATGTATAATGGTAGAGGTGACTCTCAGGATCACCTATCACATTTTTCGCATTTTTTGAATCACGCGGATTTGTTTAGTGCCTTCGATTAGGTTAAGTGTCGGACATTTTCAATGACTCTCAAGGATTTAGCTCAAGCATGGTATCTCTAGCTCTCAGTAATTCGATTTCCAGTTTTGATCAGCTAGCAGATCTATTCATGAGCATGTTTTTGGAAAATAAGGTATTGAAGAGATCGTCAGCGTACCTCATGTTAGTCATTCAGAAACCAGGCAAATATTTGTGCGAATTTGTCTAGCGGTTTCATATTGTGACCATGCAAACTAAAGAGGCATCTAATGAGTTTGTCATTTCTGCTTTTATTAATGGTACTTCCCACCAGCACTTAAAGTAGAATTTGTTGGACCAACCACTAGCAACGTTATCAAAATTGTATGAGAATGTTTAATCGTATACTGAAAATGAAGAAGCAAACAATATGAGGGCCTTGGCATATAGTTCGCAACACAAAAATCAGAGAGAATGCGATCGTGGCCCCAGAAGTGGCAGACCTCCTCTCTATCAGGGAATTGGTAGAGGAAACCCATAATTTTGCCACGGACCACAATATGTTTAGGGTAACAGTCTCTTGCAGTGGCGTCCATAAGATGATCAACAACGTGGGATGGCTCAAGAAAGATTGTTCGCATACAGAACGTATCATGCATTAACAAAGTTGCCTTCACAAATACTGTATCAGATCAAGCATACGAGAATCTTAAGACCACCACCGCCAATGAGAGAGAGCCACCACATAGAGCTTTCTGGACGAGGATGCAAATTTCATAAAGCTCAGGGTCACTCTACTGATGATTGCGCACACTTGAGGAACACAATTGAATCTGCAGTAAGGAGATGATAGTTAGAGAGGTTTTTAGTTTCCCGTTATAGACAAGCCGAGGGTAACATGGAGATTCAGAAGCCAGAGCCGCAAGCAGATAAAAAAAATAACCAGATAACAAGGGCACCATACATATGATAATTAGATTTGATGAAAAATAGAATCAATCAGGCTCCAGGCGTAGGGAACATATGTAGTGAGTAATGTCAATTTAAGCAGGAATAATAAAGAACCCAAGGCAGAGAGATCCGTGGCAAGTTTCCTTCTCGAAAAAAAAATAATGCAGTATTTTTGATGAGAAAATTAGTGACCCTATAGTTGTCACATAGGAGATAGTTGGTTTCATTGTAAAAAAAATCTTGGTAGACACAAGTAGTGTGGTAGAAGTGTTGAGCTGAAATGCTTTTAACCAAATAAGAATTTCAAAGTCAGAAATTGAAGCTAGCTTGTCTTGTGCATGGGTTCAGTAATCAGCCTATCGAAGTGCAAGACACGATTAAACTTCCCGTAACTATAGGAGATAATGAGCATAAAGTCACACAAATGGCTGACTTTTTAGTCGTTGACAATCTCTCCGCATTCAATGCTATTTTTGGGAGGCCTTTGATAAGAAAGGGCGGAATGGTGGCAGCCTCTTTCTATTTACAGATCAAGTTCCCTATGCCCATGAGAGAGGGCTTTAGCAAGCGGACTAAAAGACAACAAAACAGTGTCACACGCTTTCCCTATAGCTTGCTGAAAAGCATAGAAGGGCCAATGGAATAGGTACAAACTTTAAGGATAGGAGGATCTTCGAACCTCGTGATACTTCTCACTTATTTTGAGGTTTATTTCTTCACCTCCTACTTTTGATCTTGATTTTGTTCTTTTCTCTTTTTATCCATGATCCCCATATTCTCTATATATGCAAAATTAAAGGAAATACAGGTTCATAACAAGTTTATTTCCAACAAAAAAGAAGAAGAATACAATGCTTTTAAGAAGCATAGCTAAGAATACAACATTTTTAAGAAGCGAGAAAAGATTATAATGCTTTTAAGAAGCACGGCTAAGAATACAACGCTTTTAAGAAGCGAGAAAAAAATACAACGCTTTTAAGAAGCGCAACAAAGAATACAACGCTTTTAAAAAGTGAGAAAAGAATACAACTCTTTTAAGAAGAGCAACTAAGAATATAACGTTTTTAAGAGGCGTAACAAAGAATACAATACTTTTAAGACGCGATAAAAGAATACAACGCTTTTAAGAAGTGCAGCTAAGAATACAATGCTTTTAAGAAGCGCATCAAAGAACACAACACTTTTAAAAAGTACAACAAAAAATACAACGCTTTTAAAAAGCGAGAAAAGAATACAACGCTTTTAAAAAGTACAACAAAGAATACAACGCTTTTAAGAAGCGAGAAAAGAATACAACGCTTTTAAGAAGCACAGTAAAGAATACAACGCTTTTAATAAGCACGTCAAAGAATACAACACTTTTAAGAGGTGGGGAAAAACACAACGCTTTTAAGAAGCACAAAAAAACACACACACATGGGATTGTTTTGGGCGCCTACTATTTTTAAGAAGCGTGTATAGCAGAATCAACTCATAATGCAATATTAATATAGCTTCACCATACATTTGGTAAAATAAAATTCACTTACGACTTTGACTAGCGACTTAATTAAACATTCTAAGTGGCGATCATAAGACTTGCACTGCTATGAGCACTGACGAACAACAAACCCTTGAAATAATAAAAGTCTGCTATTAAGATAGTAATGCTTTAAGATAATAAAAATTCTCGAAATTTTGAACAAGCATGCAAGAATACGTGTCAACGATTCCAACGAATAATTACCTTACCTAAGGGTAAGATTTTTTGTGTCTACAAAATGATACCAGAATACTAAGCACGCAGGAACATATAAGTTTCTTCGCAAGTTTATGATATTTGTAAGTCATTTTTATACATAACCCTCCCACAGGGAAATATTTAAGAGTTTCATTCTAAGTATAACAAACGAAAATAACCATTCATATTTGATGTCACCAATTACTAAAGATAAAGTTTGCTAGCCATTTCCAAAAATTTATTTAATCCACACAAAGTTCATCACTCGGGGGGTAAGAATTCACTTTTAACATCAATATGCATAAACTCTTTTATTCACCTCAAAACCAACAATATGAGAGATATACAAACTAATGTACAATTTTTCTTCCAAAGTTTCATCCCTAAATTCAGAAAACTAAAATTTACAATGCAAATCAGCAAATAGGGGCAAGTGTTCGCTGACCATATATTTTGTCCGTTTACAATTCTTCACAGGTTTTTCTTCGCCAGAAGGCACATTCTGTATGTCTCACATACCCATCCCACTTCTTCACATATTTTGTAACGAGCCAGATTCCAGAAATTCGAGGGTCGGGTTTGATCAGGGCATGAGACTCATGTTTAAAACATGTTTTTGGGCTTTTAGGTTAACTTGGGTGTTGGGCTCAAGTGGTGGTTGGATGGGTTGAAGAGAGATAGAAGGGTATCATGGTAAATACCTAAATGGAAGAGTGAGAGGGGGAGTAAGGTTATTTTCTGCACTTGTGCAGAAAATGAGATCATCATGTCTTAAAGTTTTCTCTTCTTCTTTCCATTTGCTCTCTCCCCCATAACACACCATCTAAAGGTAGGATTTTGAGAGTTTGAAGTAAGAATCCCGTTTGGCTTGTTGAGGGAAGTTTTACCAGCTTGAAAGGATCTACATTTCAAGGTAAGTTTTGTATGTTTTGGAGAAAGAAGGGAGTTGTCGAAAGATTGAGTGGTTTGGACGAGATTGGAGTTTGAGAGCTATAAACTTTAGTTTAGAATATGTTTTTGGCCATTTTTATCCCCCAACAACGTGGTAATGTATTTTGTAATCTCCCATGTAGTGAAAGTGGTTGAGAGCTCATCCAAGGCTCAAGAAGGGAGGAAAGCTTGAAGCTTGGAGGAATGTCTTGTATTACCAGCTAAGCTAAGGTTAGTACACTACTAACTCTCATAGTTTCCTGGAAATCATAAAATTAAGTGTTGAAACATGATTTGGTGTTTTTGGCCTAAGAGTAGCTTGAGTGGCTGTTAATGGCAAATCTTAGGATTGTTGTTGTAATGGCTTGAAATCGGTTGTAATCCACCCAAAACTATCACCATAACTTGTGGGAATGATTTGGGGTTTAACCATGGGGGTTAAACAGGGTTTTTAGGTGAAACCCAAACCCAGAGCTCGAAAGTAGGGCTCGCGTATCGGTAAGCCTTCGTAAAATAGGGGAAGGATTGTGAGGGGAGTATCGATACGCACTGTTACATTGCCAGTGAGAGGCTTCGAGTATCGGTACGCGTGGGTAGATGTACTAGTACGAATGTGGATCGGTACAGGGTGATCCTAGTACCGATAAAGAGGTATCGGTACGCAGTGGGACGTATCTGTACTGCTTGATGGTTCAAATCTTTCGAACCTAAAATGAGTATCGGTACACATGGCTGAGTATCGGTACCTAGAGGGAAGTACCGATACCCACATAAGAGTATCGGTACTCGCTGGGCATTCTGCCCAAGAAATTCGAGTTTATATTCGGGGGTTCTATAATTTGAGGCAAAGGGCCGTGAGGGTCTTTTAAAGTGTAAAATGAATACTAAAACTGAGAAACAGAGATTTTAACCCCGTAAGTGAAATAATCGGCTAATGACTTGGTAAATATTGGGTAAACCGTATGAGGTAGAAACCCATAGGGATCCTAGGTGGATCAATCGAGACTATGTGGTAAATTAGGGTCCTTGTTGTGTGCTGAGGGATGCCTAGGTAATCGAGTCATCCCTTGTTGCTGGGATTGGATACCCTAAGTGTGTTGCAACACATTGAAGATTCCCGAATGCTGGATCCCGATGCTTTGTGGACGCGGGACTCATTTGAAGATGCTTTATGAGAGATCCCGAGCATGGATGTAGGATCTCGATGCTATGTAGACGCGAGCCTCATCCCTCGAGTATAGGATCCCGATACTTTGTGGACGCATGCCTTGCTCAGAGAATAGGATCCCGATGCTTTGTGGACGCGGGCTTTACTCGTAGTGTAGGATTCGATGCTTTATGGGCGGGGGCCTCACCCAAGTGTAGGATTCTGATGTTTTGTGGACGCAGACCTCACTTAATGTTGTTGGTGTTATCTGTGTGGTGCTAGGTAAATGTATGAGGTTCTGGTATGAGTTGTGTGCGTAATCATACATTCATAATGCCATGTGTTTAGGCGGTTATGGTAGCGCCACTGCTATAATGCCATGATATCATTCTTGTTGCATTGCTTTATTTATTATTTGCATGAAGTGTGGTTGAGTGGCGATGTATCCACTGAGCTTGTTAGCTCAGCGTTCGGAATCGTTGTTTCTGTTTGCAGGTTAGTATGTTCTCGAGAAGCGTAAATGAGCACCATCAAGGTTGGATTTCAGCATCGACTCTAGTGGTTGAGTACAAATACTAGATGTAATGGGCTCGTAGGACCCTATATGTATTTTGTAACTCTTATTTTGTATTATTCGGTCAAAAGTCGAATGCTTTAATGTTTGTTAATGGAGCTCCGTAAATGATATTTTAACTATATGGGTTTAACTATATTTTAATGTTTGGACTTATGTTTTTATTAGACTTATTTATGACGAGCTTGAAAAAGGAATTTTTTTTATCAATGTGGATTTTGGACTTAGGGACCAAATGTGGCATCCGAGTCAAGGGTGTTACATATTTAGCATTGAGTATATGTATATATACAAAAACTGCTCCAAGCTAGACATCGTGGGCATACTACGCCGACTCCAAAGGGGTGCACATATCTCCTTAGTGAACTCGCTGGAGATAACCACAAAACCCTCTAGGGCAAAAGTGGGATTCTTAATTTAGCAGGTAGAATACATGAAGATGGGAAACGCCTCTTCCATTTTTTACTCAAAAAAACTTCTTCTTTACACCAAGAGGAAAATGATCAAATTCCAATGCGAATTATCCACTTTGACAATATGCCATTTCCTCTACCGCCTCCCTTTAATGTAGCAGCAAATGCCAACAGACAATAGTGCTCGAAAAACCCTCAACCAAGATCTTTTGTGTATATTGTCTATTGACATTTCTTGTTACAAACTGCTACTTATAGCCTTTCGAGTACCATCATTTGTTGATTCAGGTTGCCTGAACGTCAAAACTAATATTTCCCTATGATCTATGCGGTGCACTTTTGCCCACCTCCTTACCTATAAACATGTTTTATTTTCCTTCTCTCAAAAGGAAACAAGCCGATTTATGATTAAGGGGGAATAAAACAGGAGTAGATCACTCATAAACATAATATGAAAAATACAGGCCTACGAACTCTCATTTATAGAACCCAAGGGGAATCTCAAGAGATGACGTTTTACATTCTTATCTCAAGACCTACACACATTAATATTTATCTCCCAAACCCCGAAATCTCTGGTGAGTAACTGAAATCATGTAACTTTCAAGATTCTCACCAATGACTGTGCAAATAAGTCCATGCATCTATCACCGCTGCTTAGAGGCTCTCTTTGACATCATGATCTATTTTGAATTGCCTAACTTATTGCGATAATCCAATAAGCACCCAGCATCGAAAATCCAAACCAATAACGAATAAGCAAAGAGGCAACCTACAGTATTTTACTTCTTCATCTATCTTGTCTGGCACAAGTTTTTCCAATACTAGACCCTCTATACAAGGAAACATATAGATGGACACCATATTTCCTATAGCAAAATGCACTCTTTCGTTGTGTTAAATACAACCAATAACATGACGTATACATATATATATATATATACATACATGTCACATAAATAGTCGCAGTATAAGGTAGTTCACCTAGATACGCGATAGTAGTTGCCTACACTAAGTCACACAACACTCATTTTTTTGTACAACTAAATCTTCTTATAATTTACCTTGAAAGTTATTATACAAAGAGGACATACGCATAACATTTTCCCAAAAACATAATAAAATAAAAATACTCCCTCAGTCACAGTACACGAAGGCGTTCTCCTCATTACCTAAGCGAAGACATCCCAACTAAAATTTGTGCTTCAATATATGGCAAGGAAATTTTCACTATTATTAAAAGCGAAATCAAAATCCATAAACATATAACAACCCTTCATGATAACACCAAAGTACATTACAAAATACGTAGTAGATGATAATATATCTAAAATAACCCACATGAACAAAAAGTAATTAACAATACCAATTATATATCACTAATATCCTTATCTAAAATAATATCATCATCACATTTATCTGCGGCACCACAGCGACCATCCAAAGGAGTAATACCCACCGACTCAACGGTATGAGAGACTACTTTATCTTTATATTATGCAATAAAATTTTCCCAAGAGGGACCAACAAGATTCCTCACATCGAAGTTTACACTTACTTCACAAAGGGTGTTGAAATTTACACCCCTAACATCTAGAGGACCATAAGCCAACTGAAGATCGAGAATGGCAACATCGCGTGATTTTTTAATTCCTTCAATCATCAAAGTCGAGGTGACATCTATAACTGTCTTAAACTTTTCAGCTATATCGACATCACGAGTAGCTTCTAACACCATAATTTTATTCTTATGCGATTCTTTCAGCTCCGTTAATTTTCTCGAAAAGTTTGCTAAGCTCTCATCTACTGTATTTTTGGCCTTCTCTAATTTTATAAACACGTTCATCTTGCAAGAACTTGAGAAAACCTACTTAATCCATCACCAAATACCAAGCAAATGAATATTTCCACACAGATATGATGTTGATTTCTTTGCCTTTTGTTTTCTTTCTTTAGTTCCTTAGTTGTTATTTTCATGCGGAAAGAACATTGATTCCAAGAAATTTGAACTTATAGTAATCAAATCATTTCAATAACACAGCATGCCAAAATAAAAGCAATGCCATCCTATCTTAATTACTATTTTGAGGTTTAATTATTAATTAGGCGCTAGATAATAAATCTTCTTAATAAAAAGATCGGTGACGACTCATTGAAAAAGAATTAAAAAGTCAACGTCGCTTATTATCGAGTTAATTATTTTTATTGAATTATAATTAGTTACGATGGATAATCGATCTTTTTTTAATATAGTCACTGAATTTTTATTATAACCATAGAAGATATCACAATTACAATGCATCCAATAAGGAAAATAATGGGACTAATCTACCCAAAATTTCTTACAACTCAAAAACAAAGAAAAGTGAAAAACTTCAATGGAGATAAGCATACCATCAAAATTCAGAAGCTTACTGAATCTCTTGTCTCTATCCAATCGAGACGCATAACGGATGAAAGGGGAGTGGTGAGCGATCCAAACTATCAGGCAGAATGTTCCGCTACTCAGGACTGATTACATCGGCAAACAACCATCAACCGAGTAGGGATATAACTTTGTATAACCACAGACAAAATCATAATCAGAAACTAGCACCGATTAAAATTTTTGTGCGAGCAACAAACGACAGCTAGGGTATGCTAAATCATGGCACAAGGACATATGAAACAAACCAGAAAACAAAGAAAATATGTCACAAGAATAGAGAAAAACGCATGTCACAAGAACATAGGAAACGCGTGTCATAAAACCAGAGATTCTTATTAGAAAATAAGAAACAAGAAAAAAATAATAAACACCGGCGATCGACAACCAATATCAAGATAATTTCCGATCGCCAACTAATGCAAAAAGGTCGAAGAAATTTGCGAGCGGCGTAAAATTTTTAGAGAGAAAAAAAGTAAGGTTAATCTATTTTTTAATGAAAAAGATTGTCGACGGTGAAAAACATTAAGATTTCGATACCTCTTCGTTTTTCACTTGCCATTTTCTTACCGCATTAATTAAATTATAGGAAATAATGTGTAACTTTTTCGTCAAAACAATAAATATTTCCAAATTTAGATATATGGGCTGTTATTAATTATTTTTTCTTTAATTTCTCATCAGTTTCAATTGCATGAATTTGATGGTCTTGCACATTTCATTGGTGTGAAGGCAAGTAAAAAGGGCTGCTGGCCAGGGCTGCTTAGATAACAAAATGGGACAAATTACTCATTTCTAGAAATCCCATCTGTTGTACTTGTTCTTTGTCGTGTACTGATCTCAATATAATAAAAAAAATCACAGCAAATTCAATTTTATAAGATTAATTTTTATTTAAATCGTTAAATATATAGATAAAAATTATATATAATTTATTTTTTAAAATAAAATAACAAACCTAAACAATTCAAATAAAAAAAATAAATTTTAGAGATATTATTAAATCTCAATTTCATCATTGTCAGCATATGCATGTGTCATGGGAGGGTAGATTTCAGCCACCCCGCCCAACAAATACTCACTCATTTAAGTAAGAAATAGTCAAAATGTTTGTTTAAGAATACATTTTGGCATCAAGAATTCAACATCGTTTTGCTTTTGCTTTCAACATTATTGCCCTATATATGAACATACACGGAGTCATGATTTTTATATAGTAGAATTAAAGTAGTTTATAAGATATAAGAATATCTATACTATTACAATAAATATTGTTAATTTTATATCTCAATAAATTAACTGTGGTCAATTATAATATTTTTTATGAAATATCTAATACAATTTTAATATTTTTATATAGTGGCTATTTTTTGTGGGGTCAATTGCACCCCTACTTTTTCATGTGTTTCCGCGCATGTATATCAACAAAATTATTTTATATTTAAATTATATTAAAATATGATTGAATTAATATCACGAGATAACCAGACATCAACTTGATCAATAATATCAATTAAAAATAATAATTAGATATAAGGATGGTTGTTATCCTTCACACATATCATTAGCGTGCCATAATTTATTTATGTATGATTTTTTTGTTGACAACTAGAATTTGTAATTGACATACTATATATGAATTGTAATTTTCTTAAACACATTCACGCACATAATTAATGTCCCATAATTCAAATATTTATGTTGATGACTCAACTTTGAACTTTGCATTTTTCGATATATATATATATTGTGGAAATTATGATGGGTTCGAACACTGTATGTGCATGATGGGTATACGTTATTAAAATGCTAAATAAAAATTAAATATATACTACCTTATAATTACATCAGTATATTAAAAAAAAAACCATCGTTTTCCTTCTTCACAACCTTCTAAAGCAGTATTCAACTTGCATGTGTATGGGCATTAAATGATAGATTTTTAGTTAGGATTTTATGTTATTTTCTTTTTGTTCACATTCCTTTGCATTTGTAACTTGTTTGGTCACTAATTATTACAAGACGTGGCACCAAAACCCAAATTTAGGGTTGTGTCACAAGTCCCCTAATCTTATCACTTTAGCCAAAACCCTAAGGTTTCATAACCAGATATGTTCGAATGTCTTTAGCCTATATATGCCATAGTTTCAAAAGTCGGTAAAATACGAGATTCATAAGGGTTCATACTTGTAAACGGTGGACTCTTGTATAAATTTTAAATGTCATTATATAGTTGCATTATATTCTAAAATTAATTGTAGCTGATCTAAACAATGCCGTGTCGATTTATATTATGGTTTTACATGGATGTTCAAAAAGTTTGTTTTTTTTTTTTTAAATTATACGTGGAAGTACAAATACATATAAATATTTGAGACAAAACTGAGCAAATATGTTTAGCCGGTTGGCCAAACTGCTCATCTTTATTCCCTTGTTTCCCTTAGGCTATGGGTTAAAAACTCACTAGAAACACCACCAGGGATAGAGCCAAAATTTGGGGTTTGGGGGACAAACTATAAATGTTTGAAAGTGGGGGCAAATTTATAAATAAACTAATTAAAAAAAATTAAATAGGGGGACAAATGTGAAAAAAATTTCTTCGGGAGTGGGGGGCGATTGCTCCTTCCCACCCTCACATAGTTCCGTCTCTGAAAACTACATTCCTTCTCTAGAGTTTCCTCTTCTCCTCCCCTCTAAGGAAGATTAGAATTAAAATTTTTCAAATATATATATATATATATATATATGAGACAACTATGACGAAGTTTTGAGAGGTTAAATATAAATAGTAATAAAATAAAGATCATTGTCTAACTTGTATAATTTTAAAATTAAAAAAGGACACAAGAAATATTTCAACCAAAAAAGTAATCAAGTTCTTATTTTTCCCACTTTCAATTTTTTTAATATACTGATGTGATTATGTAGTAGTATCAACTTATATTTTTTTCTTAATGTTTATATTACAAATAAGTACTTAAAGTATCAACTTTTTTATTTAGGTACCTAAAATATTTTTTGGTCAAAAAAGTATTTAAAGTATATTTTTTTTGTCAAAATTACATAAAGTATTTTTTTGTCAAAATAGATACCTAAAATATACACTTTGCACACACATGCTCAATCCTGAGGCTCTTAAGATGAACATCACCCTCTTTTTCACTTGGTTAAGTTACCTACTTTCAAAACTAAAGAACCTGAATATAATGCGATTATTATATCATTAAAACTGGCTGTCAATTTAGTAAAACATCAACCGTTCACCATGAAAATGTGCAACAATAGTTTATATGTATACTAGAGCCAACTCCCCCTGTTACACAGGGATACATATATTCTTTTAATAATTTTCTATTAATCATTTGATTAAATAATAAAAGTAATTTTAAATTCAATTTGCTTTAAATAGTAATTATTTTTTATGTTTTAATGATAGTATTTTTGTTATATTATAATTTTTAGTTATCATCAACATTAAATTTATGATAAAAGTTTTAAAATGGATTATGAATATTAATTTAAATTGAGTTAAATTCGAAAATTATTTTAAATACATGTTTCAAAATTAAAAAATCCTTTAAACCTGTTGAGTGAGGATGCCAAATGGACTTCAAAAAGATTGTAATGTAAAGCAAATGGTATATAAAATGTGAGTTATTTAATTACAATATAAATTTGTGAATAGAAAATTATTTTAATTTATAAATATTAAAGACAAAAATGTCTTTATAATTCTTATATCCAATACTTTAAACAGAGAACGTTGCTTTTAGCAGCTTATTTAGTTTTAGAGGAATTACTGTAATCCACTATTACTTGCAATTATTTGCTTATTAAACAATTAAATTAATAAATTTTGTTAGAACCAAATCATAATAGATATGAAATCTAAACCCAAGATCTATCATGTCAAATCATCAAGAACAATAAACCGAAAGCGGAAGCGTACCTGAATTCATTGATGGCCTGAAAACCTTGAATCTTGATGTTGAAATCCCAAATCTTTGGTATTGATCTTCCAAGAAGATAGGTTTTCTCTTGACGTAAAACTCTCTGACGGAGAAGGAGAGAAAAACAAGTTAACCTATTTCTTGGGGACCACTACCTCTTTATATAGTTGATTTAATAATCAACTATTAAGTATTTATAACTCTGCCCCTCATCGAATTATAAATACATCTTATGGTATCTACACTTTTATTTCCATGACATTTTAATACCCATGACACGCCTAACATAATTGGTCACTTAATTTTGTGTCATACTTTAAAATAGCAATATACATTATACATATGTGCCCACTATTACGGATTTTAATCCAAAAATCTCCCACTTGGGCAACATATGTTTCCTGACAAATGTATAACCTTATGAGCTCAAAAATTTGCTATTATATAATAGGTATTTCAGAACAATCTCGTCCATCAACTATATCCATATAGGATCAAAGCAGCCTTTGCCGTATCAATCACGACAAGACCCATCAATGGTCACGTATACAAATATAGTCAAATGACATAGATCAATCATGGATGCGTAGCATGGAAAATTACATGAAATGTGAACCAAACATGTCTATTTCCAACTGGTCCTTCTAAACCTTAGCGAGATCAAACTTTTACTGAATTCAGAGTGTGCATAAACCAAAAGAACTTTATTTTTGCAGAAAATAATCTTAAAATATCCTTAAATCAAGTAATCGAAATTGTGTCTAAAACGAATGAGCATTTTTCAAAATTACAAACTCCCACTAAAACTAAATATCCTTAAATAACATTACACCCACATGAGTAGTGTGCTCATGAAAGACCTAGGGTGTCAGTTTCTTAATATAAGCGCAATTATGGAGTTTGTACCAAAGATGCTCTATAGACACACAACCCACTCAATTTTCTTTAACAACTAGGAACTTAATATTTATGTGCTTCAAATTTAAAGTGTTCCTATTGTTTATAGAATAAATGAATGCATATTTATTGTCACAAAATAACCAAGTGATCTTTCTATTCAATCTATAATTAGCAGCCCATGTGACAAAATTCTTTTGCATCAATATTCTAATAGAATCAAGTCTGTAAACTTGATGATCTCTTACTTACAGAACTTCGATATGTGAGCATGTAATTTTTGTTCTCTAAAGATATTTCATAACCCTATTGGCTGCTATTCAATGGTTCAAACTAGAATTGCTTAAATATTTGTCTAACATTCTAACAATGTACGCAATATTGAACGCATACATACTTGAGCATAAATTAAATTCTCAATAGATTATGCACTTGGAATCTTTTGTATTTTTTTTAAATTTCAAGGTTACTTTTAGGGCATTGAGTAAGACTAAATTTGTCTTCTTTAGTAATATGAGTATCACTTGGTTTACTCCCACCGCGTAGTAGTATATAGAATTGTGAACCAAATTTATCTCAAAACCAAATGAGATAAACAATATGAAATTTATAATTTCGTTAATGAGAGTCCAACTTAAGCTCATAGATGAATTTCTTTAATTTACATATCATTGATTTTGTATCATTAGACACAAATCTATGATTGTACCATATAATTTGTTTCTTCAATGTCACCATTGAAAAACACAAGCGTAACATCTATCTTATGTAGCTCAAGATTAAAATAAGCAATAAGCGTCATGATTATCTTAAAAGATTCTTTCAATAAAACTTGAGAGAAAGTCTCCACAAAATCAATGTCTTCTTTTAGAGTATATCCTTTAGATACAAGACATGCCTTATACTTGTCCACATTATCATTTGCATCCCTCTTGGTTTTAAATATCCATTTACAACCAATTGGTTTGCACCTTCACATAATGAGACAAGTTCCTAAACTTTATTGTCTTGCATAAAATTATACTCTTCTTGAATGACATCAATCCACTTTTGAGAGTCAGAACTTTTATGATTTGATAAAAAATGATTGAATCATTTTCTATCATTCCATTATTATCCTTATTTTCTTGAATAAATACAAAGTAATAATCTAGAATAGTATTTCTCATTCCTCTCGTGGATATCTTTAATGACACTTATTTTTTTAAGGTTGTTGAGTTTGTTCTTCTGAAACAATTACCTTATCTTGAATGGGAGTTGTTCAACATTGTTTTGCTGAGGTACTTGATTCACTTCTTGATTAATGATAGGTGTACAAACCTAAACATCATTAAAAGTGATAGTATGAATTAAATTATAATTCAACTTCCCCTCAATAGCAATGTATCTAACCTTATTTCTCCCTCCAAACTCAACATCCTAAAAATGTTAAACCTCTCCTTAAAATAATTCTTATTGTGGGATCATAAAATTTACAGCCCATGGATCACTCAAAATAACCGAAGTAGTTGCTCACTTTTGAAGTTTAATTTCTTCACATGTGTCCTAACTTATACAAAAGAATCAATACTTTGTAACTTATTGTTGTTTCTTTTGATTAGGACCTTTAGCAACTTTATTCTAATATATTTTTTTATTGCCGTTATTCTTAGAGACACTAACTAAATGAGCACTAACCGAATGAGTACTTTTACACTTATAACGCTTCAACTTTTCTTCCCCTTTAACACAATGAGAAATAAGCTCATTTATAGTCTATTTCTCCTTTTGACATTGTAACTAATTTTGAATTGGTTAAATCAGATAGGAAGCGATACCAAAATCATAAGAACAAACAATTGTTAGAAAGTTCGATCTTATGTACCTTAAGTTTTGAAGCAATATTAAATATTTTCATAATATACTCCCTCACATTTCCTTGATCTTTATACTTCATAGACATCAAGTAAGTCAAAAGTAACGTCATAGCCTTAACATTTTTTTAATAAAATGTTTCTCAAATTTATCAAGGAAACCCTTAGTATGAGTAATATCTTTAGATTTGTGCTCCTAAAGAATTCTAGAATGTTGTACTTTATGATCATTAAAATCATGCAATTTGAACGAACTCACCTCTCAAAATCCCTTTTATGGGTGCTTACCGCCATGAGAGGTGCGAGTTGTTCTTCCTTAGTGCAAGGTCTATGTTCATACAACCAAATACTTTATGTAAGTGTCTTTTCTATTCCTTGAAACTAGTTTCACTAAACATGAGTGTAGAATGTATTTAATGAGATATTGTGTAAAGAAAGATAAATTACCTAAATATAGAACAAAATAAGCAAATAAAATAAAAACAAGCCCACATAAATATTCATAAGTAAACAAATAAATTCAAAATAATGGCTAGTTCCCCTCAAGATACCAAGCACAACATTAATATCAAGTCTTTGGACAATAATATTAACTGTAAGCGGTACTCTTGTTGTAGCAATCAAACATTGACAATAAACTATGTCAAACAATAGATTAATCTTTGGACTAACATATTGCTTACATAAAATACCTTATAATTGTCACACATTTATCGCCACAGTTGTCGTTGCAATTCTGCCAAATATTAACTTTCCTTTGGGCCAATTAATAAACGCATGAATTACAAAAACCCATAATTATCTTAATATTTTAAATAAACTAATCTACACAAAAGCGGTCACCTTGGTGACATTATGTTTCAATTAATCCATTAAAATATTAGACATCCGAAACCAAAATATGAATTTAATTGTTTCAAAATATTTATCGTAATTTTATCTTTCAATCAAATTAAAAGATAACCAAAATAATAATAAATTTGAATAAAGGTAAACCTCATATCAAGATACCGGACACTCCATTAATATTTCATCTTTGGACAAAACATTAACTTGCAAGTGATATCTTGGTACAGTAATCAAACATTGATAATAAGAATATGTCGAACAGAAATCTTCATTTGGGCCGATTTATTGCTCACATATAAAATTGAATAATTATCACATGTTTATTACCACAGTTATACATGTAACAATGTTAATTATTAACCTTCCTTTGGGCCGATCAATACTAACATAATCCGACTTACATGCACAAAACTTTCTATATATTAAAATAAAATAATTTCTACAATAGAGGTCACTTTGGTGACTTATTGCTTCAATTAATTTATCTTAAAAAAATATAACATAAATATACCGATATTCAAACTTAATATTTGTAACAGTCAAAACTTAAATTTCTAATAACACTTAAGTTTTTGAAATAACCCGAAATAAAGTTGTCTATATGGGCTATCAGAAATCAAAAAAATTGAAATATGTTTCTCAAAAAAAATTCCTTAAGCATGCATTTACGAAAATAAAACTTGAATTCAAAACAACCAATCTTTAACTTAACTTATCATATAAATGGATAATTCATAAAATGATCACATAAAACTTTAGTATATCCATAAGAATCAACGATCAAAATTGAAATTTTAATCAAACCGAAACGAATATACATTAATACCAAAAGCAAATAATATACTAAAATCCAAACAATTAACGGAAACTATTAAGCAATGAGGTTCAAGAAATAACAAGATAGGATATGTAACCGTCACTGTCCTTGTAATAAAAAAAAATGTTTTGGAGTCACTAACCAAATAGACTTGAGATCCAAGTCAAACTCCAGCAACAAACATGTGTCACACAAACTAATCTAAGCTATAGTTATCCTTTTCAAAATTAAAAGTATGATCAAACTGAAATTATATAAATCATTAACCATGTAAGCTTAATAGAAATCCAAATATATGAATTACGACAAATTCAAAGAATTGAAAAACACCATATATGTGTTTTAACCGTTGCTCCAACTGTTTGGTGGTTCACCCAAAGTGTACCCCGCTTTCCAGGTTCGAGGTTAGAGCTTCGGTACAAGCTTTCTTCACCGGATATATTTATTTTAAAGAAAGAATTTTTAATTAAAAAGTGCTAAAGATTGCTACGCAAATAGCCACAAAATTTAGAAGTAAGATTACTGCCGACATATATTTTTCAATTAAAAAATAAATATTAATAAATCACAAATTAACAATATATATCTTTTAATCTTAAACCTACTGGAATAGAAATCCAAGATTTCAGTTTAACCCAATGGATTCGAAGAATGACAATCGGTAAATTATATACGAAACCTTAAAATTGGATTAAAAACAAACTTGGGACTTTCAACATAAATCTTAATCTAAATACCAAATCAAATCTGATATCTTAAAAAGAATTCAGAACAAATCAATCCGAAAAATAAATAAATTGGTTCTTAAGGATTCAACATGACAAAGCACTGATGCCACTTGTTAGAACCAAATCATAATAGATATGAAATCTAAACCCAAGATCTATCATGTCAAATCATCAAGAACAATAAACCGAAAGCGGAAGCGTACCTGAATTCATTGATGGCCTGAAAACCTTGAATCTTGATGTTGAAATCCCAAATCTTTGGTATTGATCTTCCAAGAAGATAGGTTTTCTCTTGACGTAAAACTCTCTGACGGAGAAGGAGAGAAAAACAAGTTAACCTATTTCTTGGGGACCACTACCTCTTTATATAGTTGATTTAATAATCAACTATTAAGTATTTATAACTCTGCCCCTCATCGAATTATAAATACATCTTATGGTATCTACACTTTTATTTCCATGACATTTTAATACCCATGACACGCCTAACATAATTGGTCACTTAATTTTGTGTCATACTTTAAAATAGCAATATACATTATACATATGTGCCCACTATTACGGATTTTAATCCAACAAATTTAACTTGTTAAAATTCTAAAAATAATTTAATCCTCTCATTTTAGTTCAAAACTTCATGTACCGTACACGGTCTCTCTTGCTTACTTTATTATTATTGTTTGTTTCCATAGGAAGAGGGAAAAGGATATCTGCAATTACATGCATGATAGATAAATATCGAAAATGGTCATAAATTGCTAGTATCCCTTTGAAAACAAACGTTAAGCTCTCAATTTCAAAACATTTTCCATGTATTCAATGAAAGAGCCAAAATATATTTGTATGGCTTAGGGGTTATTTTTGCCCCAACAGTATTCTCAAATGAACAATTTTGTCTCACCTTTTCAATTGCATCGATTTAACCTTCGTAATCTTCCAAAATCATCAATGTTGTCATTCTTTTTTAAATTTCATCAATTTAGCTCTTAAACTCTTGAATTATATCAATCTCGCCCTTTGATTGTCGTTGACTGATAGAGCCATTAAATTATGTGCAGGTGGTCACTATATGTTTCCACATTAGTCGTCGTCAAATGAACTTTCGTGTCGGTGATGGCGGGTTAGTTTTGTTGACGTAATAATATGAATGAAAAAATTTATATTTATTTATTTATTTTAAATTACAAAATTTTTAAAAAAAACCCCACGTCAATTGTACTGTCATGTCATCAAAATTGACACATAATCATCTTATTAGAGAACATTATTATTTTTATTTAAGTTGAGATATATTACATTTCCAATGTAAATGTCGGGATTCAAACTCATACAAGATGAGACAACATGAGCATCCTTGGCAACTTAGTCAATTAGTGGATCTCAGAGAATATTAATTTATTAAAGCAAATGACACATGACATGCTAACTCAGACGTTGTTAATTATTTAACAAATGAGTGTATGACATGGCAAAAAGGACGTCTGGTGATAACATTTATGTTAGTCAACGACAGTCAAAGGGCGAGATTGATGTAATTCAGGAATTTAAGGGCTAAATTGATAAAATTAAAAAGGAGATGTAATATTACTGATTGATTTGGAATTACAACATAAACAAAATGATCCCTTAAGCCTAATATTTTTATTTAAATTTGGTTTATTTCAATCCATTGTAAGTTTATTACTTAAAACTGCTTAATAGCAGTACCATCGTAAGGATAGAAGGAGACTACACCATAACCCTGCAACAACAGAAAAACAAGCATCAGAAAACCCTCAATTTCACTCATCGAACAGATCATAACTTCAGCAGATTAAGAATGGTGCGATTGCATATAATCAACTCCTCGGCACTTAGACAACCATACCATCTCTAACACGCCTGAATTCGAGCCTAGAAGTTACGGGTTTTAATAGGGAAATCATGGGATTTGGGGCTAAATTTGAAGTATAAAAGTTGGAGTAAATTGAATAAAATGCAAAGTTTCTGGGCCATTTCATAATTTTCTCTCTCTAAATTTTATGTTATTTTTGAAACCCTAAGAAACTTGGGGATTAGTTCTTCAATTTCCCCATGTTTATATTATAATTAGGGGTACCCGACCCTACCCACAATATTAGGCTTAAATGGGTACCTGACCGGACCGAGAAATTTTTTAAAATTTATCTTTTAGTTTTAGAATTTCGTACCTGTTTACTTTTAATTAAAAAAGATGGAGAAAAAATAATTTGGGTTATTAAGAAAAAGGATAGAGAATTGAAAAATTATAAAATAAAATAATAATTTCATAAATTTATTTTCAATATTTTTTTGAAGCTCCGGGCAGGTTCGGATCACTTACAATACACAGCTCTACGAAGGAAGGGGTTGGATTAGGAACGTTTTCAATATGATCCTTTTTCCATGTTTGTTCGATCTCTTTCATCTCTGCCCCGCGTTGTCACCTATGTTGAAAAAAGATTTGGAACCCTGTAGAGAATGAAGAGGAGCCAAGGATCTTCCTCTCAACAGTGCTTCTCGAGGCTCCACTCTCCCCCTGAATAAGTAAGGCCCCATTAGCCTGGGCGAAGATGGGGATAAGGAATAAGGATTGAAGCCCCCCTTAGCTCTGCCAGGCACTGGACATGGGTTAGCTCGGTCAATGCGTAGAGCCAAGTATAGTGTGGTGTAGTAGTAGGCACTTCTAGGCCCCTTCTCGGCTACTGAATAAAAGATTTAAATAACTTTAACACCACAATCTAATCAATAAATATGTCTACATAAAATAAATGAAAATATATATTTAATGTGCTAACGTCACGTAAACCTAAACCTAAACATTGACATTGAACTCTTATAATATGACTTGTTAAAAAGTTTAATTATTTTATATGATATCAAATTAACCAATATTGTTTTAATCAAATGATACCACAAACAATAATGACACACATTTGTTGGGTCTTAATCCCAATTTCTTACTAGGAGAAAGTGAGGCGATTATATTTAAACATTCGTAACAGTTAATACCTAATCAATTTGGGATTTCCCGCTCTACATTACCAAGAATCGAAATTAAGTTTCTACAATGTTGACAAATTTCAATACGTTGACCGTAAAAGATATTATTTCAAAGATTTTCAAATGATTTCCACAAAGCAATGAGAGGCATTAATGTGGCAGAAAATTAAATAAAATGATGTGTATTGCTAGTTGCTTGCTACTTGTCTACACATTTAATTAGGGTTTTAGTCTATCAATTCCACAAATTGCTTTATCTTAGCCAATCATCTTCCATGAGTATTTATAAGCCAATAGGATATACATGTGCCCATATTATATATGGGGCGCAATTAATTTCCTTCGTTTTGAATTTTCTTCATGTTCATTATTAACATACCGTTCAAGTTGAAACAAATTAACGATTAAAAACAAAAATATTCACATTTTCATCCCAAATTGAGTTATTTCGAAATTATTTGAGGTCGTATTGACTATCCACGCATTCAATCTCACAAAAGAGCCATCTAAAGTTTCTTTTGTTCAAATAATTATTGTACATGCATGGGTTTTGGTAAACTTGTTTTCGAATTATTCATCAGATTCGTTAAGTTTGTTTCAATTTGAATCGAAAACCCTAAACCCACTTAGTTTATAACAACTTCTTTTTATGTTACCAATTAATTAACTTGGGAGTAGCTTCAAACTTAAACTTTTCCCCTCAAATACTATACCATTGCTTTTAATGGGTCACTAACAACTTTTTTGGCCATTAGTTAATGGTATTGATTTTCATAATTTAGATGTTGATTGCTTGAGAACGACTATATATAGATAAGCAGCCTATGCTATGAATTTTTCAACCTTAATTTTAATTCTTAGATCCATGTAAGCTATATATTTAGTTATTATGTAATAATATGTTGTAATGTACGACGTAAATTTATATATTGTTAATGAATCACGTAAGGTTGTAAGTTATTAAATTATCTGTAAGTAAAATTATATGCATTTATTTGCACAACGTATTGTGTATTTATTTGAAATTTATTTTAATAATAAATAAAGTTAAGTACAATTGTATTTAAAAAAAACTTTTAGAATTATATTTGCTTATTTATTTTAGGCTTAAACCAAAAAACAACCATCAAACTATGCCTATTTTCTGCTTTTAGCCCTTGAACTATGATTTGGGCTAAAAAGCCCTTGAACTATGATTTGGGCTAAAAAGCCCTTAAACTATCATTTTTTGTCACTCTAAGTCCCTAAACTATGATTCGGGCAAAATAAGCCCTTAAACTATCATTTTTGGTCACTTTAAGTCCATGGTTACAAAAATATTATTTTATAGGCTTTTCTAACATATATAAATATTTATGTTCTTTTTTAAATTTTAAAATATCATATATCAAAAAAGCCCCTAAACTATCATTTCTTGTCATTTTAAGTCCGATAGTTATTTAAGTTAAAAGAAAATTATTTCGACTAATAAGATGTTGACACATCACATAGATTTTTTGATTTATTTATAGTTTTGGGGACTAAAAGAAGAAAAATGACATAGTTTAGGTACTTATTTTCACCAAAATATAGTTTAGGGACTTAAAGTGACCAAAAATGATAGTTTAAGGGCCTATTTTGCCCAAATCATAGTTTAAGGGCTAAAAGTATAAAAAAAAGCATAATTTGAGGGTTGTTTTTTGGTTTAAGCCTTTATTTTGTAATAAACAAAGTTATCCATCTGTATTTTATATTTGTTATGGTATAGTAACAGAGCTGACTTTGAAAGGTTAAAGTAAGCTATTGGAACATGGAAAATGTATTTTTACTCTTCCATTCATTTTCTCTTTAATAAATGAGTAGGGCATGCAAAATAGGTTGTTTGATTTATTTTCTTCCTTTCAAATTAAGTTATTAAATTAAACTAATCTCAGCAAGTAATCTCAGTAGAAAAGAGGATAATATTAAGACATGTTTTCAAGCAACTTTAACTGGAAAGTGTGTGTTATCAAAAAGATTAAGACAAATATGAAAAGATACTACCTTCTGATCACATTAAGATTATTCAAAGAAATATTAAATTAAACCAATTGGGTAATGTTGGCCTATTATATTTTAGCAAATCTATTTTCCTTTTATTATAGCTATTTTTATTTTTGAAATTAAAAAAAAATCTATATCAATATCTATATGTAAAAGTACCACTATACAATAATGGGTAAGATGCAAAGTTTATTTTAACAATTACACTTAAATATTAATGCATATGCAAAATTTGAATGCTGCTTAAACATAAAAGGTGGACTTTAAATTTTGTATATTCATATTAGTTAATTATATTTTTGTGATATAGTCCTTCTATAATATTAATAAAAAAATTTATTGAGTTTCACGAGTTAATGAAATCTCAATTCAGTTGAGAAATGACTAAAATACTCATACTTTAAATGATTGTTTCAGTATAATCACTATTATTCAACTTATTGGTTGACTAATTTAAATCGAATACTGCAAAAACTCATTATGAGTGTAATTCTGCAACTCAATTAGTTCCATTTACAACGCTAGAATTTAAACAATTAAAGCAGAAAAACAACTAAAAACCACTACTTAAGATTACTATAAAAATATTTTTGTCTTTTTGCATTTTTCACATAACGTTTAAATAGAAGAACAACTAAAAAACACTATTTAAGAATTTAAGTTTGTGTTTGATAAGATTTACCACTCCACCTATGATCATTGTTGAATAAATTTTAAAAATATTTTTATTTACATAAATGCTTTTTTTAACATACAACGCGAGTGTGACAAATCTAGTTTAATATGATATTTTATATAAACTATGACATTTATTTATTCAAATTATATTCATGTTATTTTCTATCGTATTTTTGTTATTTTTTATTATATTTGCTTCGAAGTTTTGCAATTTTTTTTTCAAAAATTACAGGTACAAGTTCGGTTTCAAATAAAAATAATTCATATTTGAATATGGTCACAAGAATTAATCATTAAAAAGCACACATGAACTAATAATTAGAATATGTTCGGACAATGCACTTACATAATGAGACGTAAACTAAAATAAAATTTGAATCGAGAATATACATAAAATTAAATTAGAAATCAAACCTCACACATCAAAAGTCTCAAGACCAGGGACGAAGTGCTCCTCCCAATTTTTTTTTTTGTATAATTGTATTTAAGGTCTCTTTTAATTTTGTTTTTTAAAAATATTTTTTCAAACTTCTGACATTGCTCAAGGAATCTAACGCCTCATCTTTCTAGGCCAACTAGTTATTTGTCTAAATGATATATAGGTGTAACGACAAGGCATACTGCACTTTCAACAAGAGACTTAAGTTTGAACCTTGAAAATGAAGTTTTGAACATGAATCATACAATTTAGAGTTTATTGAACCTCACATCCCAAATTATGATCTCAATTATAAATTGGACTTTGGAGCGTTCAAATTCCATCCTCAAACTATGACTCTCATTCTAAATTGGTCCTCAAACTTTTTAACACTCTAATTTCATCCTCAACCTATCAGTATATGCTAATTGTATCCCATTTTAATAAAATCATTATAAAAAAATTTAATTGACTTATAAGCATTGATGTGTAAGATGTAATAATATGGTGTGACATAACCGATAATTTGATCATGAAGTTGGACGTTTAAAAGTTTAAGGACAAATTTAGAATCAAGACCATAGTTTGAGGATGAAGCTGGAACATTTAAAAGTTTGTGGACCAATTTAAAGCTAGAGTTACATATTAAAGTTAAAATTGAAATGTTTAAAATTTAAGGGCCAATTTAGGATGAGATTCATAGTTTGGGATGTACAATACAATTAACTCTACAATTTATTTTATATTTTCTTTATCATTTCGTTTGACAACTCTGAGTGTCTAGTAAATATATAGAGGCGGATTATATGAGCCAATAAGGGAGTGAAATTAGGGTGATATTCGGTGCCACCTCCATGTTAAGGATACCCCACATGAATGCCACACGGTTTTTGAGAGGCAAAGAAAGAGTCTAAAAGCATAGGCCGACTTTTGGCAAGCAACGAGTAAATGCTGCTGCCTGTCCGTTTCCACTCTTTTTTTGCTGCCTCTATGCCTTTTACCTCATCACTAAGGTCAGCTCATCTCCCTTCTCTCCATATATAACCAAACCAATCACCCCTTGTCTGTCTCACCACTTCCCTTAGGCCATTACAAAAAAAAAAAAAAAAAGCTTTCAAGCTCTAGCTAGCTATATTTCTCATACTCTCTAGTTTTATATACACAATCTAAACCCTTGTTCTTCAAGTTGTCTTAAACTTTGAGATATGGGTAGACCTCCTTGCTGTGACAAAGTCGGCGTGAAGAAAGGACCATGGACTCCTGAGGAAGACATCATATTGGTCTCTTATATTCAAGAACATGGTCCTGGGAACTGGAGATCAGTTCCTACTAATACTGGTATTTTTCTTCCTTTTCTTTCTCTTTTGTTCCAGGGTGTTAGTTGGTATCATTAAATAGGTGCAATAAATATACAGGCATCTTTGGAGAAAAAAACATTGAATTTCATCTTGTTTATTTCCTGTCAGATTTGTGAGTTTTAACTTTGGATATTGGTTTTTGTGTTGGTTTTTCTTCAGGTTTGCTTAGATGCAGCAAGAGTTGCAGGCTGAGATGGACTAACTATCTCCGTCCCGGTATCAAACGTGGTAACTTCACTGAACAAGAAGAGAAGATGATCATCCATCTCCAAGCTCTTTTGGGGAATAGGTAAAGCTTTTGATATGTTCGTAATCACGATAAATTTAGATTAGGTTAATACTTAATAGTGAAATGTTTTTGGTTTTCCTTTTGCTGCAGATGGGCTGCTATAGCTTCCTATCTTCCTCAGAGAACAGATAATGACATCAAGAACTATTGGAACACCCACTTGAAAAAGAAGCTGAAAAAGCTTCAAACAGGCGTCGATGGCGAAAACCGAGATGGGGTTTCTTCTCCACAATCAGTCTCTAAAGGTCGGTGGGAGAGAAGGCTTCAAACAGACATCAAGATGGCTAAACAAGCCCTTTCCGACGCTTTGTCTCTCGATAAATCGAACTCGTTGACGGACTCCGTTGAGTTCAAGCTCTCTCATCCTTATTTAAGGCCATCGCAGTCTCAATCTCAGTCGTCCACTTACGCATCAAGTACCGAGAACATATCACGGTTGCTCCAGAACTGGATGAAAACACCATCCAAACCGGCGACACCTGCGGCAGCTCACCGAGCGAATTCGACCGAAACCATGACCCAGAATTCCGGTTCCATTACAAGCGGAGGGGCGTCGTTTGCCGGGGGTTTCGATTCATTCTTCAGCTTCAACTCGTCTAACTCGGACAATGTTTCTCACGAATCCGTGTCGGTGAGTAATGCGAATTTGACACCGGAGAACAGCGTGTTCCAGGACGAAAGCAAGCCGAATTTGGGGGATCAAGTGCCGCTGAAATTGATAGAGAAATGGTTGCTGGATGATGGTTCGGCTCAGGCTCATGATGAACAAGACCTAATTACCTTGTCTTTCGAAGATAGTGCTGGGTTGTTTTGAAAAACAAAAATAACGCATCAAAGTATATTAATTAGGGTTTGTTTTTAACTAGATCTTTCTTTCCATAGTCTATATAAGCAGAAAGATAACGCCCTCTTTTGGAAGAAGCAAGAAACCAAGAAGTGTAAATTACATGTACTGGATATCATAATAGATTTGAAATACCTATATATTATGTACCTTGGAATCTCCTTTCATAATTCTCCTTGCCATTCAATATTATAACTAGAGTTTAATATCAGTATCCGATCCATTCATCGATTAATTTGAATTTGACATTATAGATGTCAGGATTCAAATTCCTGATATTATTTAAGAAACTCAGCTTCTAAGTTAAAGTAAGTTACAATTTTAAATAAATTTAAAATCATTAAGTTAATTATATGTGTGTTTAATTTATATTTATTCCGATAAGTCTTCAAATGTATTTTAGCTTGTATGTTTGAGTTCAATTAATACTTGTGATGATTATTGATTAATTGTGTTGATTCTAATGCATTTCAGTTGTGTGCTACTTGTGTTCTTATATGGTATTGGTACCATGGGGATGAAATTAAATTTGGAAATTCATTCTTCATAGCTAAAGCCTAAAACTTGTTGGAGCAAATTGGACACACATCTAGGTTAGATTGTGATCGGAATATTTCAATTTTTTTGCTCTCAAACTCGTTTTTTTATCTATATTAACTCAAAAATCATTTAATTCGATATATTCAAAAAATATATAATTTTATATTAGTATTTATATGTTTTGTAATTGAATTTAAATATATGGACCATGTCCAGAGCTATTTTGTTCTAGGTTTAAATAGATTTCAGTTATCAATGTATTAGTTTGTGCATCGTAATGATTGATTTTGGTCGTTGTTATACAATTATAGTCTTACGGAGATATTGATGATAGCTTTAGAAAATAAAATTAATTTTCAATTAATAAAACAATAATCAGATCAGACTATACTAGACCGGTTCAAATTACAAAATAACTTGTTCAAGGCTTTAGATGTTGGTTATGTCGTCGTGGAATCGGATAATCTCCAAGCTGCGAGAACGCTTAGAAGTAAGGTTTCTCAATATTTACAAGCATTTGGGTAGAAAATACGAATATGATGTCCGAAAAATCGTATTTGGTCTTACGTAAACCGATCCTTAAACATATTAAGTTTTTATCTCTATATATATATATATATATATATCCATTTTAGTATTTACTAATACATTTCATACATAAATTAACCCATGAACAATATATCGGTTTTCAAATTGGCCTAAAAGGTTTTTTTTTTGACAAAAGTGACTCCTCGTTGCTTTTTGACTCTTTTTACGAAGGAAGTCAAAGAAAAAACATGACATCTTTCTATCAATAATAAGTCGACATGTGACACAATTTAACAACGTAGATTCTTTTTTATTTTGGGACCGAACTTTGATCTATTTATATTTTTTTTCAAATGGGTATGGGATTAGGAGTAATGGTTGTTTGTTAGGGGAAAAAAGAAAGATGTTTGGATTGGTGTGTGAAATTTTCCAAGAGCATATAATGTGAAAGCAAAGAGAAGATGATGGTTGGGAAATATGATGTTTCGATTTTTTTTAATTTTAACAAATAAATAAAAATGATGTGGCACTTTTCTGCCACATGTCAAGTTACTATTGGTTGAAAGTGTTGCATAATCTTTTAAGGCCGTTAAAATTGAGAAAATTATATCGTGCTTTGACTTACCACATCAATCTTGATCCCAACTAATGAAAACTACTCAATTCATCACTTTTTCATGTCATCAATTCAGTTATATAATAACTTCAAAAAAAACTATGTTCAAATGACATGTGAAAAAATTAGTGAATATTCACTGGTTGAAAAGAAATGATGGGAGAAAATTTTAATGAAGTGAGTGATTTTCAGTAGTTGGGATCATGGTTAATATGATAAATTAGGCCCATAATATAATTTTTCGTTATACATAAGGATAATATGTTGTTGAAAATGTATTTTAAAGGGGTTTTTTTTCTCCAAAAAATACTCCAAGGGACAATCGTATTCATGTATTCCTTTTACTCTCTAGACTATCATTTTATCTATCCATTTGTCTCCCATCATTTACCATTAAAACAAGTCATGTTGTCCAATCAAATCAAACCACATGTAATAAAAATTAAAAAAAAAACTACAAAATGTATAAAATCGCAAATATGAAAAACTTAAAAAAAAAAAACCGAAAGAAAAAAATTCAATCTTTAGAATTTGTGTTTTGAACTTTTCCCCTTTTAAAAGTGTAATTATACTTAACTTATTTTTTTAAAAATAAAATAAAATAAATGTAAAAAAAACAAATAAAAGTACATTTTAGATTTTATAATTTTATTGGAATTTTTAAAAATAATTTTATTTTTTTTAATTTTTCAAGACATATAACATTAATAATAACAAGATGAAGTAATAGATAAAATGATAATACAAAGAGAAGTCAAGAAAAAGTAATACAAGGTTCAAACTGAGAAATATCTAGGGTAAATTACATTGGAGGTCACTCAATTATTAATAAGGTTTCATATGGGTAACCAAATTATTAAAAGTTACGATTGGGTCACTCAATTAAAGTTGTAGTTACGATTGAGTCACTCCTCCATTAAAATACAAACGGACATCCAAAAATGTTTGGTATAATGATAGTTTTAGTCCTCAAAACTTATATATTCTACCAATTTAGTCATATTCAAAATGATTCAATAAATTTAACCATTCATATTTTAAACTATATCAATTTAGTAAATTTTATTCTCTCAAATTGTTTATTCTTCACCGTTCATCATCATTTCTACTTGGGTACTTGAGGTAACATGAGTCGTACCAAACTTGATGTTTTCAAATCTATTTAGTAATAAAAATTCAGTAATTTAAAAAGTTTAATTATTAGTTTATTTTAAAATAAAAGGAAAATAATGAAGTCATTCAAAAATATGAAATTATTAAGAAAAATGAATAATGATACGAAAACTTGAAGTTTTTGTAGAAAATTACGGAGTAAAAGCAACTAAAACCTGAAGATTTTCATAAATAATTTTAAACAAATTTCAATAAATTTAATTTTAATGTAGATATTAATTATAGATCTAATATTAACCTATTATTATACCAGACCTTTTTGGATGTTCGTTTGTATTTTAACGGATGGGTGATTCGATAGTAACTAAAACTTTAATTGAGTGACTCAATTGTAACTTTTAATAATTGAATGACTCAATTGTAATTTTACTAATAATTGAGTGACCTCCAATGTAGTTTACCCAAATATCTATTAAACCAAATATATACACTAGTTTTCTATCGTTCCAAAAGGGAAATGGTCCTATTAATGGAATATTTCTTAGAATGACATTATAATATTAACATTTAAAAAAAAACAGGTTGGGTTAAGTAGGTTTAGATTTTAAATGTTAGAGTAGAAGTTCAGTACATATTTAAATGTATATTTTGTCAAAATCTATTTTTTGAGTCTATAATTTTGTCCAAACCTTCTCAAATTTAATATCTCATATTTGGATGAAAAAGCTCAATCCTTAAATAAGTCTTTATATAAAAGATTCATTTACACTAGTGTAAAATCAATTTACATATTTTCATAACTTTCTATATGATTAATATGTTAACAATCAGGTCGCGTGTTTCATATTCTATTCACTTATATAATGCCAGTTGAGTTTTAAATATATTAAAATATCTAACTAATTGCTCAATGTAAATGATTTCAACAATTAAATATTTATTAATAAAAGTAATAATGTGAGTCTTTTCATTCGATAAAAAAAAATCATACTTGTCGATAAAAAAATAGTTGTGTGAGTATAGAAATATTGAATCCATTAAAACTCATGATAAATACAATTATATCACCAACGAGGTGACATTCTCCCCCACTCAACCTTCCTTTTCCTTTCCGATGTGGGATTAATGACCCTTCATTTCTTCAAGCATGACATTCTCCCCCACTCAACCTCGTGACACCGTCGTCACGAGCTTCCGCTCTCGTGATGGGTCACCTTGTCACAATTGTTCACCCTGCCTGCCCCACTCATGGGCACTCAACGTGAAATCGGGCAGTCAAAGGGTCGCTCCGATACCACTTGTCACAGGGCCATTACCCTCTTCCCAAAAGACATGTCTGATAGGATGTGCAGCGCCACCGTATTTAAATCTCAAAACCTCCATTTTTCTTTCTGATGTGGGATTAATGACCCTGCCTCTCCTCAGGTGTGACATTAAGCATGTCCCGAGTTTGAGGGCATTGTGTATGAATAAAGTCTTCATTGGGAGACTCACCAAAGCCAGATGTGCGACGTGTGTCGGTCCGGATTAGTCAGGGCGAAACCATAAAAACCAGAAGGGCAACAAAAAATACAATTATATCGATAAATTTATTTTATTATTTAATTTCATTGAGAAAAATATCATTTAACTTTGAAACCTCAATTAAAAAGTAATGGTGAGAGATCGTTTGGGGTTGTTGAACATAATTAATACAAAAAACAAGTCAGCATCAGATTTGCACATAATTAAGTTTTGAACGATATAAACGACTTTTATGATTGCATTAACACATTATTCAATTCGAAATTAATTACACCAGATACGTTAGCTACGTTGCATATATTTCTATTTTTTTTGTTTTTTAATTAATGTATTTATATATAATTAGGTCCATTTCGTACGTTATTTTTTTTAAATTTTCTATGTAAAAGTCAACATTTCTAATCTTTGATCGCATTACAATTAAGAAATTTTTTGTTGTATAGCGGTGTAAAAATTATATTACACAATTTATTCATTTTACGTCTAAATCTTAAAATCTAAAATTTAAGTACTAACATATAAACCTCAAATTCTAAATAAAATATATAAACCTTAAAATTTAAACTATTGAAAGGTTTTCCTACGACTAAATAAAACAATAAAAAGAAACTATTTGATTTACAAGTTAAATAAAATTTAAACTCCGCGATTTTTTTAATGATATTTGTACTATTTTAAGTCTTAAATCCTAAACTTTAGAGTGAAATTTTAATATATCAACATTGTGTATGAGAACACAATTTCAATAATAAATATGTTGATATATGTATATATATATTTATATGGGAAGAGATAAACAATAAAAATACATATGTTGTATTAAAATATTGAATCGAACAAAACAAAATTATAGATACAACATATCTAAAACCAAACCGATTGAGAATGAGTTGAGGCCTGTACCTGTACAGTTTCCTTAAGACAGATTTTCAGTCACTCCTTGGTGCTTGAGATTTTTTTATCGTCTGTCTCCCAGGATACAACTAGATGATCAGCTACAGTAGCACAACTGTAGAGATCACGAACTATAACCTCGCCTTCTCCCATCACCAAAAACTACTTTTGAAATCACATAGTAAAATAATAGAAAATTTTCTGTGTTTTGAGTTGTGTAAAACCTATAAAGTTTACACCCTATTTATAGGAGTTTCACAATGGGTATAAGTGGAAACTTTTGACCTAATGGAGCATTTATGATTTTGAGAATTAATGAGCCTTTAAAGAGCAGTTGTCAATATTACTGTCTGAATTAAAGGAAACTTTAATATTTATCCTTTTAATTCCAAAACAGAATTTGTCAAATATATGCTCTTATTTGAGGAAAAATTATTTTAAATTGGGTTAAAATATTCGCAGGCCCACGAAGGACCAGACAAGTTTGAACATTTGCGTTACCCACATCGTGCACGTCTGCACATTTATGAACCAACAATTGGTTCCACATTTTCGTCAATAACGTTTGAATCAATTTCTCATTCAAAGCTCCAAAATTATAGAATTTTTCTAACAATAAATTACCCCAATGACAAGTGATATCATAACAATCATTTGACTACTCGATTTCACGTCGAGCGTTCCAGGGGTAGGGTATGATGAACAACTATGATTGTAGCCCATCACGATGACGAATGATTCCTGACGAGAGCGTCATGAGGTTGAGTAGGGGGAATGTCACTCTCTAAAGAGGCAGGGGACAATATCCCACATCAGAAAAGAAATGAGAGGTCTTGAGATATAAAACTGATGATGATGTGCATTCTATCAAACATGTCTTTTGGGAAGGGGGTAATGGTCTCGTGACAAGTGATATCAGAGTGACCCATTGATTGCTCGATTTCATGTCGCACACCCTAATAGTGGGATAGATATGGCGAACAACCGTGATGGTGGCTCATCATGAGGGCGGATCCCTATTGTCGAGGGCGTCACGAGGTTGAGTGAAAGAGAATGTCACACCCTTAAGAGACAAAAAAACATTAACCACACATCAGAAAAAAAGATGAGGTCCTAAAAAGACAAAACATATTAATTACACATTAGAAATAAAAAAGGAGATCTTGGAATATAAAAATGGTGATGTTGTACATCCTATTATATATGTCTTTTGGAAGGAGAATAATGACCAGACTTATCATAGTGCATGGCAGGTTCGTTGACCTGGCATTATTTTTTGAGTAAACTACATTTGTGGTCATTAATCTATTACTCTTTTATGCTTTGGTCATTGAATTATTATTATTTTCTGTAAAACCTCACTAATTTTTTTTCTTATTTTGGTTACTAATGTTATATTTTTGACCTACCATTAATTTTTGGGTAAACTACATTTGTGATCATCAACCTATTGCTCTTTTCCTGTTTTGGTCACTGAACTATTATTTTTTTTTTTGTAAAACCTCACTTAAATTATGTTTTTTGTCACTAATGTTACGTCTTGTTTTGATCACCAACCTATTATTTCTTTTCTGTTTTTCACTAAAATATTATATTTTCTGTTAATTTTTACCGGCATATGACCAAAACAGAAAAAAACGTAACATTAGTGACAATTTTGCCAAAAATGATAGTTCAGTGACCAAAATATGAAAAGAGAAATAGGTTAGTGATCACAAGTGTAGTTTACACTGATTTTTGTTTAAATTAAAATTCATTCCTTAATTATTTTTATCAAAATAAGTATCTAAGTTATGAGATAAGATCATCTTACACCATGTAAAACTTGAAAGTTTTATATCTCTTTTGGGCTGTTGGATGAAGATAAATTGATGGTTGAGATTAACAGTAGAAAATGTGAAGATTATCACATAAAAGAATAAAGAAATAATCTTAGTCATTTATTTAGCCTCATCCAACGGTTTAAAAAAGCGTAAAAGTAATTAAATTTTACATAGTGTAAGTGGATCATAACCACTAAATTATTACTATTATGTAACTATTTTAAGTTTATTTGTTAGTTCCATTAGAATTCTTTTAACCAATAATACATTAGATGACCAGGTCAAATAAATTAACAAAAAATTTGATTTAATTTTAAAAAAATTATATTTAAATTAAATTATAAAAAATAAAATAATTTTTAGTTCCCAAATAAACATGTTTGCCTCTAAAAATATTTTTTCCCTATTTGTGTAACCCTCTTTTTGTTGAAACCATTTTAAACCTAAATCCTTCTTCTGTTTTTTCTGTTTCAGATTAATTGTAATCGATTTGGTACTTGAAAACTAAATCGATTTTGATTTTGTAATCTCTTTGACAAAACTTTAAACCCCAAATCAATTTTGAAATATAAAATTCATGCTTTCTTGCACAACATTTGTCACTTATCAATACTTAATTTTATTAGAGTTTTTTTTGTAAAATTTGGTTTTTTGGTTAGGTTCGAGTTTATAGAGAACTCACTCCGAAATAATCACAAAAATTTAATTTTTATATTTTACTATATTTTAGTTAGGGTTTGATAAAAAAATATATGTAAAATTAGCATATAAGACACTACACATATGATATTAAATTGAAATTATTTTAATTTTATATTATTAGATTGAATAATTTAATATTTTATTTGATCACTTTTCTATTTTAACAGAAAATATGTAAAAGAATTAAAAAAATATGTTAAATCCGGTCAAGACAGAATCGTAATTTTAAATTAGTTTTTTAGTCGAAATCGAAACGGATATAGATATTTTTAAACTCAAATCAAAGTTAAGTTTTAGGTATTTGTATAAAATCAAGATCGAATCAATTCGGGTCAAAAAAACCCGGTGCCATCCCTGGATTGGATGACTTAGGAAGGTTACTTTAAATGGAGAACAACAGCTTTAGATTCATATGCTTCTGTCGAAGTAATGAGATTAAAAGCTTGGCCTGGCCTGGCCTGGCCTGCTTCAGACAAATAACATGAAACCCCATATTTTAATATAATGTAGATTCATGTGAATCTAAATTCATATTCGGCTACCGCAGAAATTTATTGTAGAAATAATTTTTTCAATATAATTTATTACATTCACAATATTAAAATTTAAATCATAAATATTATTTAAAAATTTAACGTCTAATCTTACTGTACTAATTATTAGTTAATTTTAATATGTAGATTTTATAATATAACATACATCCAAATCTATTGTCTATTTTAATATTTTATTTTTTTATTGTAAGTAAACTTTTACTAACTAAATTTGTAGATGATTATACAATGTATAACAATGTATAACTATTCATATGTACCGTAATATACCGTTAACTGTTTTAATTAGTTTTGAAATCTTAGGATCTGAAAGTGTTATTATCCCCTTTTAGAATAAAATCTTAAAAATAATTTTTATATTATTTTTTCAAATTTTCTTTTTATTTTTTAATTCAAAAAATAATTAAACTTTTATTACTATAATAATTCCTACATTCACTTTAATTTAAGGTTAAAGTTCACAAATAGTCACTAAACTTTGATCAATTATTCAATTTGGTAACCAAACTTCCAATAGATTCAATGTTACCATTAAACTTTTAGTTTTGTTTTCAATTTGGCCACTGACCCGTTAACAACCGTGATGTAGATGTTAAAATATTTTATATAATAACACATTTAGTCCTCCACGTTTACACATTCAAACAATTTAGTCCTAATTCGAAATAAATAATAAATCTAACCCTCATTGTTTCAACTTGAGATAAATTAATATCTTTTTGATCCCTCAATTATAACTAATGTTATCTTGTCCCTCCCAATCCCAACCATACTCAATTCATCCTTTATAGATTCATGATGAGAGATCTCTTCTAGCTCTCCAGGTTAGTCACTAAACTCTTCTAACTCTATATCTCCATTCCTGATTCTCTTTATAGATTCATTATTTTGCATTCTTGGCAAATGTAGTCTTCTATTATCAATGAATTCATCTTGGCTCCTGCAGGGTCCTCTTGCTGCCCCAGATCTTCAACATCTGACGAACGATGATTTGAGTAAGCTATATTTGGGGAAATTCCGTATATTGGATATCAATGGTGCAACATGCTTTTTCACCCGGACAGGGTAATCTTCCATTTTTGTTTCTTTACTCTTTGTTCAAAAATGCACCAGCTATACCTCATAAGATAGCAATCAACAGTATGCAAGAAACTGTAAAACAACTTATCTATTAGCTATGCCTCACCTATGACATAAATGTAAATTGATCCTATCATCACTATGTAATGATAGTGGAAAAGAAACATTCATGCACTCTCTTAATTTCAGTGAAATTTAACGCAAATTAAAAAGATATCGAAAAATCTAAACATAAAAGAATAATTAATTTAAAAATAATTAAAATTTATTTTTTATGATTCAACGTTTGCCTTAATATGGAAACTATTTGACCAAATCATCAATCAATTAGGTAGATTACCTTCTTAAGAGTTGAAACATTTTAGATTGTTTCCTTTTATTTTGGCCAAATAGATAAGGAAATTGATTAATGGCATAAAGCCAAAAAAATTTGACTCACCAATTGCATGAGACAACGCCGGTTTGTAGTGGGTCTCTTTATTCCGGTTGAGATTGTGAGGGACAAGATAACATTAGTTATAATTGAGGGATCAAAATAAAATATTAAATTGTCTTTAATTAAAAATAGAGTCAAATTGAAATAATGAGAGTTAAATTTATCATTTCTGTCGAATTAGGACTAAATTGTTTAAATGTGCAAACGTGGAGGACTAAATGTGTTATTATACAAAATATTTTAACATCCACACCACCCTTTTAATAGTTGTTAATGAGTCAGTGGCCAAATTGAAACAAAACTAAAAGTTTAATGGTAACATTGAAGCAATTGGAAGTTTGGTTACCAAATTGAATAATTGGTCAAAATTTAGTGATCATTTGTGAACTTTACCCTCAAATTTAAGTGAAGGTAGGAATTATTATATTAATAGAAGTATAATTAAAGAAAATCTAAAAAAATAATATAAAAATTATTTTTAAGATTTTATTCTAAAAGGAGATAATAACATTTTCAGTCCCTATGACTTTAAAACTAATTAAAACAGTTAATGGTACATTGTGATGCATATGTATAGTGGTACATTGCGATACATGGCGTTTACTGTAGAATTATCCCTAAATTTGTATATTGAGCTCGTTTAAATATCTTAGAAGAGTAATTCTACGGTAAATGCCATGTACTGCAATATACTACTATCCATGTGTACCACAATGTACCATTAACTATTTTAATTAATTTTGAAATCCTAAGGACCGAAAGTGTTATTATCCATTTTTAAAATAAAATCTTAAAAATAATTTATATAATTTTTTTTCAGATTTTCTTTTATTTTTTTAATTCAAAAAATAATTAAACTTTTATTACTATAATAATTCATACATTCACTTTAATTTAAGGGTAAAGTTCACAAATGGTCACTAAACTTTGATTAATTATTTAATTTGGTAATCAAGCTTCCAATTACTTCAACGTTACCATTAAACTTTTAGTTTTGTTTCAATTTGGCCACTGACCCATTAACAACTATTAAAAGGGTGATGTGGCTGTTAAAATATTTTATATAATAACACATTTAGTCCTCCACGTCTACATATTTAAACAATTTAGTCATAATTCGAAAGAAATAATAAATTTAACCCTCATTATTTCAATTTGACCCTGTTTTTAATTAGAGATAATTTAATATTTTATTTTTATCCCTCAATTATAACTAATGTTATATTGTCCTTCCCAATCCCAACCATACCCCAATCTATCCTTTAAAAATTAAAATGAATCAATTTATTAGGATTAAATTATTGGATGCTATATTAATTAATTAATTTTTTTTCATAAAAAATTCAAGTATCAATTTTAAAAAATATACTTAATTTTCCTTTTTTATCATGTATAATTGAATACGCATAATAACAAATATATGTGTTTTTGGTGGCCTAATAACAATTTAGAGTTGGATTACTGGATGTTAATGGATAATATATAAATTAATTAAATTATTTTTATAAAAAAATCAAGTATCAATTTTAAAAAATATACTTAGTTTTCCCTTTTTTATTATGTATAATTAAAAGAAATTGGGGCGGGCAAAGTCAAGTTAATATTTTTAAGTTTTAGACCGGGGTCGGGCAAGGACGGAGCCAGGATTTGGGGTTAGGGGACAAAACATAAATGTTTGAAAGTGAGAGGGCAAATTTAGAAATAGTCCAATTTTTAAAACAATTTATATAGGTGGACCAAAGTGAAAAAATAAAAATTTTCGGGGTGGGGGCAATTGCCCCTCCCCACCCCTTAATAGCTTCGTCGCTGGGGTCGGGTGAGTCAAAAACTCGCCCGCCCCGTTGCCATTCCTAAGTTACAAAATTAGAATTTTAATTTAATAAATCATTCATAATTGTTTTATAGTATTTTTAATTAGAAATATTTGAATCAAATCCTCTACCATCCACAAACCCTAACTCAACCCAAACCCCTTTTTCTTTCCATCGTCGCCGATTCTTCCAAACAATTTTCTTAAAGCTTAACTAAAGATGATTTGGCTGTGGGATCGGTGGCCGCTACTCGTTTTCAACGTCAATAATACATTTGAGGAGATACCATCGGGAATATCGGGAATACCATGGAATTGGTTAAAGCTTTTGCAGAATTTAAGAATCTCTTCTTTAAACAATTTGCCGATTCAATTATTAAGATGGGAACATTAATCCCCTAACTGGTTTTAATGGGGAAGTTAATTATGTTGCTTAAACACAAGTGCTGGTTGAAAAATTTTAAAAAAATGTGGTTGAGGCTAAAATTTGTGAATGATGGAGAATTTGATTCTAATATTTTTAATTAAAAAGTACTATAAAACAAATATGAATGGTGTATTAAATCAAAATTCTAATTTTGTTTTGAAATAATTTTAATTACATGTTTAGTCCATGAGATTTTTAAAAATAATTTAAAAGTCATTAAAAATTTAATGGTGTGCAGCGGTGTGTCGCATTAGTGGTGTGCAGCGGTGTGTGTCGTCTGTTCTAAAATTTTTCATAATTACAATCATAAAAAGTTGTGTACCATTAATTTTAGTTTTTTAATATAATTAAATCCTAAACCTTGAATACTAAAACCAAAAACCTAAACGCTACCTAAACCTTAAGCCTTAAACCATAAACCCTAAGCTATAAAACCTTAAAATAATAAGCCATAAAATCTAAACCCTTTAAACCCTAAATCCTACCAAAAACCATAAAACACTAAACCATAAACCCCAAAAGTCTAAACAATAAACCTTAAAGGTAAGTATTGACTACATTAAGCACTTTAAACTAATTTAACATTACTTTTTAGAAATGTAATTAATTACATTTTATTAGATTATATTGAAAACCAAAACAAGCATTAATGATAAAAGTTGTCATAGCAAAAAAAAAAGATAAACTATACCAGTAGTCACCGAACTATGGTTTCTTTCCTATTTTGGTCACCGAATTATTTTTTTGGCAAAAACATCACTAATGTTATGTTTCGTTCCTATTTTTGGTCACCGAACTATTTTTTGGCAAAAACATCACTAACGTTGTGTTTCCTTCCTATTTTGAACACCGACTGTTAAAAACTTAACGGTTTTGCTGGCGTGGAATTTTATTTTATTTTTTAATTTTCCATGTCATTTCTTCTCTCTCCTCGTAAGCAATATATGTTATTTTATAATATTTTTATTCAAACTAATGGGATGGTGACACATGTCACTGCCTATTAGTGGAATAAAATAAACGAAAAATCAAGCCCCTTATGCAGCTAGAGAGATGGTGACACGTGTAACTGTCTATTAGTCGAATCTCTCTGGCTGCATAAGAGGCTTGATTTTTCATTCCTTTTATTCCACTAATAGGCAGTGACACGTGTCATCATCCTGTTAGTTTGAATAAAAATATTATACAATAACATATATAGCTTACGAGGGGAGAGAAGAAATGACATGGAAAATTAAAAAAATAAAATAAAATTTCACGTCAGTAAAACCGTTAAGTTTTTAACAGCCGGTGACCAAAATAGGAAGGAAACATAACGTTAGTGATATTTTTACCAAAAAAATAGTTCGGTGACCAAAATAGAAAATAAACCATAGTTCGGTGACTAATGATGTAGTTTACCCAAAAAATGAAGGGCTATTAGTTCAATAACTCAACGGTAACATTTCATATTAATTTCGCTTTGCTGATTCACACTGAGTCTAAGTAATCAAAATTGCCTAAATATGAACCAAATAAGTGTCATATAGAAAAGTGGATGATGTTCATCCTAGAAGACACGAGTGCAAATCGTATTATCTATAAAGTGTATACACATTATCAAAGGGTTAAAAATATGCATGAACAGATATTCTAATCACTTTAGACTTTAAAAAAAATGCCTAAATATTTCTTTGATATAAAAACCTTTCAATAGTTTATATATGTAAGGCTTAAAACACAAATCACCCTTGAATTTGGTAAATTTGGCCCATAAACTTTTTCCATCAAATTCATCTCTAAACTAGGTAAGATTGATCAAATTGACCCTAAACTTTTTCTCAATTAAATTTCACCGGGAACTTTGAAAAAGTGGCACAAAATGTCCCCTAAGATTAACTACATTGATTTCAGTGGCGGATCCAAGAATTTAAGAATGGGATTCAAAATATTTTTTTTCAATGGAGCTTTACACACTAAATTATTTTTTTTAAGAAAAAAACAACACTACCCCCCCCCCAATAATAGGGGTGCAAATGCTCCCCTGTTGGGCCATGTGGCTCCGCCACTGATTGATTTTTGAATATTTTATCGACATGGACCACTAAGATGGTGGCATTATTGACAGAAGATGAGGTTTTTAAACTCCATTTTCAAAATTGAAAGTGTTAATCTTAGGGTCCATTTTGTGTCACGATTTCAAGGTTATGGGACAATTTTACCAAACATGCTAAGTTTAGGGGTGATCTGATTGAAAGAAAAGCTTAGGGGTCAATTTGATCAAAATTGTTAAGTTCAAGGGCTAATTTAAACAAATCTGCCCAGTTCAAGGTCAAATTTCAAAGGAAAAAAGCTCAGGGTGATTTCTGTTTTAATCCAATAAAAATATTTGTTTATTAATATAATAAATATATTAAGGCTTTGTTTGCGACTGAGGTTGCAAAATCAAGGTTTGGGGGCAAACCAAGGTTTTACAAAAGCTAGTTTTTATAGCTTTTGGTAAACCAAGATTTGAGAAGCTAGTTTGGGGGCAAACCAAGGTTTTGACACTCAAAAGCTGCATGTTTTTTGTTGCTTCTGAGCAAACTAAAGTTTTGACACTCAAAAGCTACCTGTTTTTGGTTGCTTCTGGCTTCTCAAACTGACTTTTTCACCCAGAAACAATCGCAAACAGGGCCTAAACCGATTTCATGTCAACCTATATTGTTATTGATATCACTAAAAGAATTAACTGCAGCACACATCCCCAAACTTTTGAACGTGTCAATTTCATCTTTAAATTATTACTCTTATTTGAAAATAGTCCTCAAACTTTTAGATATTTTAATTTCACCCCCAAACTATAACCTTCATTCTAAATTGGTCCTCCTCAACTTTTGAAAGTTCCAATTTCATCCTCAAATTATCTTTTATGTCACATCATATTATTACATAATACACATCGATGTTTACATGTCAATTATCAAATCTATAATGATTTTATTAACATGTGATATGATTAGCATATGTTGATAACTTGAGGATAGAATTAGAATTTCAAAAGTTAAAGGACCAATATAGAATGAGTGTTATAGTTTGAGGATGAAATTAGAATATTCAAAATTTTAGAGACCAATTTAAAATAAGTCTTAGTTTGAGGATAAAATTGGAATATTCAAAAATTTAAGGAGTAATTTAAAACAAGAGTCAAAGTTTGGGGACATATGATACAATTGACTCCACTAAAAATCTCTCCTTGTAGAAGATAAGCCGCTAACCCAGAGGTGCCAAAATCCGGCCCTTTGCATATGCAGGCCTAACTAGACCTTTTGAGTTGGGCTCAACATTGAATTCTTAAATCAAAACTAATACAGTATAATTTAAAGAAAAAAATTGGAAATTTTATATTTGGACAATAGTGAAAAATGTTCATTTTTTATATTTAAATATTTTTTCGAAAAGTTATATTTATATATTTGCTTGTTTTGCAAAGGTTGAAAAAAATAGAAATGGTTGGTAAAAAACAAAACAAAACAAAACGAGATAATGATGGAATAAAAAATCTACTAAGGGTGCTTTTAACTTTCGGAATGTAATATTACCTTTGAAATAAAATTTTTAAAATATAATATTATCTTTGAAAATAGAATTCTCAAAATATAACATTACTTAATACATTACAATGAATATTACATTACCATATTTAGTTTATTTGATAAGAATGTAAGATTACGATATTAGATTGAGGAATAGAGGATTACATGTATACAAATTTTACTAAATTGTCCAAGTGGCATATTTAATTTTTAAGAAGTTGAAGTTCAAGGATTATTTTTCAAATTCCTTATCCAAATACGGCCAGGAATATAAACCTAAAACCAATTAAGTAAATTAATCTTTAGAAAACTAGGAAAGCTTGCTACACTGTTTAGTGTATAATATAAAGAGAAGTAGAATCATAACCTCTTTGCTGACAAACAGCCTCACTTGTTCCATCTGTAACATGACAAAAACAAAAACCAGATTCAAATGTCTTATCATCTGTTGTGAATTGGGTCGGATCCTTTGTTAACATTCGACCGATTCAGTTCAAACATGGTCGAAGGTGCAACGAATCCATCGGATCAACAGCCTTGAGAATGCATGAGTAATTTTCAAACATAAACAGTGAAACCGGTAACCCAACTCAAAAGGTGTATTATAAATAGCATAGAAATTCCAAGAAAGTTAATGCAGTGAAACCGAGACAAATGAGATTCAAGATTTATGTACTAACATAGACAGTGAAACGATACGCCTTCAAACAAGAGAAAAAAATCTTCAGGTTTTCAGAATAACAATTGAAGTACAACATAATAAAAACAAGTGAAACGAATCACCTCGTTTTCTTTCAATGCTAGTAGAACGAGTAAACAATTTACCCATAATTTCGTTGTTAACCACCTACCACCGCCACCACCATAGCCACTTACCGGATAAAAGGGCTGTCACATTATTGTTGAAGTGGCTCCTTGTAAGGTGTTGCTGCAGGTCCGGGTGCTATAGCGAACTGCAGACCACGACGTTGTCCGGCTTGTATCATGAATGCAACTTCGGCTGCTGCAAGAGATGCTGCTTCCTGTTTCAATAAGGGAAAAAAATACATTATTTACCAAGAAAAACCAAGTAATCTACAATTTTGGATAACCTGAACCGGCTAATACAGTAGGAGATAATTTAGCTTTTGTTTAATGAAACGGCATGAACCTGAAAACTAATACGAGTCCAGTCCTTAACAGTTTTGATGCGATATTTCTTTTATAAGTCCCAAAACGGGAAAGCACAGACACGGATATAAATTTTTCAGTCTGTGATGTAGATCAGCCTCAACATGACTAAGAAAAATAATGCTCTTTCATTTTTTTCAAGAAACTAAAGAGACATTACCTGTCTCTGCCTTCGGCGCTGCAATATGCTGATGGCCCAGGCCATGATGTAACATGGGAGAAGAAAGCTGGCAGCGCGAAGCAGGAAAAGCTACTTAGCATTTAAAAAGAAAAGCACTTCAGTTAAATAACGAATCAACATGAACTACTAAAGGATTAATGAAAATTCATCCGATGCTTACAGAGAAAAATGCAGTTACATCATCTCCATCCCCATCCCCATCTCCATCTCCATCTCCAGCTGTTAAGTACAGAGCATGCCTTAAGAGTAGAAGAGCCATTAGCTGGAAAATAAACCGAGAAAATAAGATGCTGACAGATATAGAATAACAAAATTAACAGCAAGTCATTTATTTATGGGTACGGATAATAACAGTAGTCAAAATATTTCAAAAACTATAAAAGGAAGGAACCATGAAGATTTTATTATTAACATATGCCAATAAGTAGGAAAGGATTAATGAAGATTTTATTTCTATAGACAAATAAAAGCTTACAATTAGGACCGCAGAGCGGCAAAATGCAGCTCCACTAGCATTGGTATCAGCATATTCATCATAATCTGCTTCCAAAAGATGGCGTTCTGCAGCTGTCACGGCTATAATTCGAGGGTCACGCAAATCCAAAGATGCACCAGAGATTGTCCAACCCTCACTGTATCAACATGCAAAATTGGACAATAAGAGAACAAAGGTTATGAGCATACAATAGAAAACCATCCTAAAGATTACTGAACTTGTAGATAGATCCTCATGAACAGAAAAGGCTCTTGGTTACAGGACCAATATCGATAATGAAAACCGAGAAAGAAAGAAGAGATCAAAGTTAGAGAGACACTGATCTTTATTATGTCTATATTCTGGCTATGTAAGTGCACTTGTGAGACTTACCTGATATCAATTGTAGCACCCTCTGACTGAGGGGGCGGTGGTGGTGCAGTATATCCCGGTTGGTAAGGCTGCAAATTAAATATATTTAACAGAAAAAATTAGTAAATTGGCCCAAGAATTCAGCTCAACACTAAACCTGTTTCAGTTGATGAAACATTATTTGACTATGTTTGATGTCCAAAGGAAAGTTAAAATGTTAATGAAACATGGTCATCACATTAATCTTCCAACAATATACACATAATTGCACATCTATACCACGCAGAAACCACCACCTAGCAGCTAGTGGCAAAGTGTTATCAAATGCATAACTTGTACCAAAGAGCTGTAGCGCAAATAATTTTAAAAACACTTTTCATGTCATCTAAAACATTCAACAGCAAAATAAGCAATTTTATCAAAAGATTGATGCATAAGAACATATTTATCTGCAGGCAAAACCTTGAACCAGACACTTATTTTTAATCACCCAACACAAAACGTGAAATATATTTCATGCTGAACATATAGGAAGTTATAAGCAATGCCAACTTTGAGAACAGGGGATTATGACTCAAATAGTTATGAGCATGAGCACACTGTCATTTGAAAACAAGTTACCAGAATAAGAAACTTATCAAAACCCGGTGCATAAGACCCTGCTAAAACTCCATTTCATAAACCTCGAATTGTTCCCGGCACATAAAGCAAAACTTATGTCATGATAAACAAAGAAGAGGTACATCAACAACATCCCACCTTGGGCATGAAGTACACACAAAAAATGTGAAACAAAATATTTTACAAAAAATTGATTTTTGCATACAGGGACCTTGCAATCTGTTAAGTAATTTTAGATCAAATCATGGTTTTCAAAAGCTCGGAGCTCAAAAGGTAGCTGCTGATGCTCATCTCATTTCCACTTGCAGGAAAAATTTACTTTATATACAAACGTGTCATGAATATTGCCACGTCATATTCAATAAGTTCACTACCATATGTGGCAGGAAAGTGAGACTCAGTGAGCATATAATTTGCTAATTGACAAATGACAACCAGGTAGATGAGGTTATAGGGAAAATACCAAGTGAACAATTCAACAATATATAATGTTAATTGAATCGTAGACTACATAAGCTGTCACCCATGCAATAACAACTGAGCTACTGTTCCATGTACTTAAATGGTTTCATACAGACACCTTGGAACAGAAAGATTATACATATTTCAAACATCAAAGTAAATGCTTTCATACTTAAAAATCCTTGAGGGACATAAAGGATCTTACATTTGGGGTTAAAGAATGCAGCCTAAGCGAGCCAGAGATAGGAAAAGGGAAGAAGCTCAAAGAACCTTTTTTCAAAACTGGAAATAAAATCCACTAAAAAATATTCCCTAGGATACCAAAGAAAAGAGAAAAAAAAATATCTGTGAGCATTTAGGATGTTGTTACTTGTTAGCCTAAAGATTACAATGAACACTTCGAAACCTAAAAGTCAACATAAACAAACAAGGACCAAAAAGGTTTAAAAAAATGGGCGCATTTGTCAGGATAAGGGAGAACAAATTTAAGGTAATGTGACTATAACCTTGAAACTAGTCAGTCATTTCTAAACTGAAATTAAAAATGCCAGAATATAAAGGCCTTTTCCGTTTTTAAGAGCATGAGAAAAACATCATTCAACCAGGTAGATAACTTCACACCATTGTTGTTAAATTGATTCGTCAAAAATTGAAACTAAATTAAAATTGTTACCCTCTTGAACCAGATATTATTTTCACGAGAATGCAAATTGATGTGGGTTAATGTAATCCAAAAGGTAGCAGACCTCTTCATCGTAGGTGAACTAATGAAGAAGGAACCATTTAGAGAGCAGGGGTTTACCTTATGGCAAATCTCACAAGTTATATCACCTTTCTCATTGCACCAATGCTGAACACATTTCCTGTGAGCAAACTGGATAATAAAATCATGTCAGCTGATGCTATTGCAGTACAAGAATAAGAAAATAAAACAATGAAGCCATATCTTAATTAAAACAGAAGTACTTTGAAGTTAGATGGAAAACCATCAAACGTATCTCGTATCTCCACATCATGACGACTTTCAAAACACTAGCTCACATATATATTTGTACACAACTTAGAGCTAATAGAAAACCATCATTGCAGCAGACCAAACTAATTTACTGAATAAATTGAAAAACAAAGCTTCAGGGAGTACGTATCAAAACACCCCGAAACAATGAATACCTTCAAACTTCCACTACATGCACAAGGTGTCTCCAGATTCTTAATGTCATCCTCCTCCTGGCAGATCCGGCATTCAGCTGTCTGAAGAAGTGGTTTATCTTCGTCGCAGGAACCATGTTCTTCCACTTCCTTAACACCAATAGCACAAGCATCTGGCTCAGAAGCTTGGGAAGAGCCTTCACCAGAAGATCCTGCAGCCTCAGTTTCTTGCATTGATTGCAAACTTTCAGACGTTATAAGACGGCCCACGCATAAAACCAGATGATCACCCATTTTTATCCAAAATGAAAAGGTCCTTGTAACGCAAAACAATGAATCAAAAGTTTCAGTTCATCAGAATAAAAGTTGATGCTTCAAATGCGAAATGTACTTCCAAAATTAACACACAAGGGCCAAGGCTTTTGACTTTAAAACTTAGTGCTAGATTTAGCTGTTAAGAATATAATAAAACTAAGCAAGATATACGAAATCAAAATCTTTTCCTTTTCTTTTCTGTGTAATTAGTGGAAACCCTTGGTTATGAACATCCGATGCTGTGAATTTCCCTTTATTTATTTCTTAAAATTTCTTCCTATAGGCTATACCCTCAGCAATTAATATCCAAATAAATATTTTTTATATGAAAAAAATAAACAGACTAACCCCAAAGGCTTTATTTTTAGTTAGCCAAGGGGAAATTCCAGCTTTTTCTCAAAATTCTCATTTTTTTAATTTTCCTTCGAAAATGAAAGGGAAAAAACCCAGAGTATTTCCATTTTCAGGGAAACCGAACCCAGACCAAAAATTCCCAAACTCAAAAGAAAATTCAATTCAAAACCAAAAAAGAAAAAGAAAATACCAGAATCACTATCAAAATCGAACGATTCCATCAATTAAATCCAAAACAGAACAGTATATAGAAATTACCCGTATCTGGCGCTTTGATCTTGGAGTCTGGAAAGTGGTTTACGCTTATCTTTTTATAAAGCTTTAATTGGAAGTCTAAAGTCTTTTGTTTCCCCTTGCTTGGAAATGAAACAAAATTGACAAAATAAATCCTTTTTTTTTCACATAAAAAGTAATTTTGGTAAAATGAATTTAAAAAATAGGATTTTGATAGAGACATTAATGAGGTCTCGTTTTCAACGAAGACTTTGTAATTTGGTGACTTGGCTAAAACAAAAACCGTAAACTTTGGTTAACGTCCGTCCAACGACAAGGACTAGCTGCGTAATTTCTACAAGTTTGTCGCCGTTTGGTCTTTTGACCCTTTCGGATAACGGACGTCAAAGGTTATGATCGGAAATTCCCTTATTTGTACTTTGGACATAAACAAATTAATACATGTCGGCAAAAACACAAAGGGATAAGAGAAATTTTATTTCCTTTTTCTAAATAAAGAAATTGAAAGAGATGATTTTTAGTGTAAATTACGTAAATCATCACTGAATTAAATTTATTATGATTTTTAAAATTTTAAAACATTTAATTTACTCGTTGAAATTTAAACGTTGAACGTTTTGTCACTAAAGTTTACGTTGAGTGTTTTTTGTCACTCTTAAACCCCAAATGACCATAGATAGCGGTCGTTCGGTCTTAAAATTTATCGAAAAGTGCTCATAAATTCACGTATCGATCAAAATTTTTCTAATTTTTCTCTCGTCGATCTCTCTCCTCTGCCGTCGGATGGAGCTCGTTTTTCAGTATATTACTTCTTTTATGTCGATGAATTTTTTACCGTTCGAATCTTAGAGAAATTTTTTTGTTCGCCGATAAGGACATCGTCAGAAAGTTAACGAAAAAGTGACAAAAAAATTCAATGACTAAATTTTAATGAGTAAATTGAACAATTCGAAACTCCAATAAACAAAATAAGTTTGAAAGTAAAATTAGTGATGATTTTCGTAATTTACTCTAATTCTTATTTTAAAAAAGAAAAATATACTTTATTAGCAGACTACTTAAATTAAGATAAAATTCTAAGTTTATATACATTTTTTGACCAAATTTATATGGTACATTAAGTTAGGATTAGTTTGACATTATATTTAAAAAATACGATAAGATCATTTCGTTGAGTTTGGATATTTTTTTCTACAATCAATATTTTAACAATTCAACGGTTGAGTTTATCAATATTATTGTACTTCAAAAAATAAAACAGTAAAAAATTGTTTTGAAAATTTACTTTTGAATGATCTAAATTTTAATTAAACCCATAACTTTTTTAATATAAAATATAAAAAGAAATAAAAGTGTTAGACCCGTTCTAGTTTTGGTGGGCAGAAAAAAAAAACTTGGGCATGGGTAGAAAAATAAATTGTTTTAACGAGTTAATGGATTTTGACTAAGTCATGACCAAAGTCTAAAATCATTTATTATTTAAAATTAACATCACAAAGATATATTGGTATTTATAATCATAAATTATTCTTAAATATTAATCTTAGGCCAAATTTGGAACGGAAAAGATCTGATTGACATCTTTTAATCAAAAACTTTCTCGCACGCAATATTTAAAATTATAATGGTAGTTTACGATTATAAACGTAAATTAAATATTTAATCTGTACATATTTCTATAACTATTAAAACAAAAATCAGCCACTTGAGATATCATACAAGGATCATACAATGAAAAGGTTAGAAGCCTAACAAAGATGCTCGAGCAAAAGATAAATACAAACAACACAAACAATCGACAATTGAAGGATAAAGCCATCAACACTAACATTAAAAAATGTATATAATCTTTATGACACGTTGACAAAACGATCGTTACTACAACTCAATCGCGAACAATAACCAGTGATTATGGGCGTGTATCTAAATCCAGTTTGAGGGTCCAAAGCAGGAAAGATCAGCACGATTGCAAATCAGCGTCATCTCGATCTGTCATGGTGTCGTCAAATCTATCACTGAGAAAAAAACAAAAAACAGTCAAACGACCGAAAAAGAAAGCAGAAAATATGCCAAAAGGCAGAGAAAACATGTCACAAAGGCATGGTTATTCTTATTAAAAAAAATAAACTAGGAAAAAAACAAAAGAAAAGTAAAGATTAGATTAGATAAAAAAAATAAAAATAAATAAATACCGATAATCAACAACTAACACTAAAACTAATATTACGTCGGTCAAACGCAAATAAAAAGTAAAGAAAAAAGTGGAGCGACGACTTGAAAGAAAAAATGAAATATAATGTGTCATATCATTTTATACATAAAGATGAAATTTAATGTGTCATATTATTTTCACAAAATTATTAAAATTGGTATCGGTATAGAATGATTTTACGTTCACACATTGTATACACAAATACTTATATTTATTTAATATGAAAATAAACATACCTATTTATTTTTTAAAGTGTATACAATTAAATCAAAATTAAATTTTCATGTGTATAATTGAATTGAAATAAATATTTTCGTGTACATAATTGCACCAAATCAAAATTAAAATTTCATATATATAATTGAATCGAAATAAATTTTTTCGTGTACATAATTGCACCAAATCAAAATCTATACATCACATTACAAAAATGATTAAAACTCATGTGTAATTTTGATAGTTATATCTATACAAGAGAATACAATAGTTTAATTTAATAGTGAGAGATAATAATAAAAATATTTGTGAGGAAAATAAAGTAATTGTTGAAGTCGAGTGCTTTATGGAAAAAATAAGTTAAGGGACGAATCACCCTCAAACCGATGGCCAAACCGAGGCTTTGAATCGATGTTTAGAGATGTATTTGCGTTGCTTGACGGGGGCTAAACCGAGTCATTGGGAGAAGTACCTTGCTTGGGCGGAATATTGGTATAATACCGCGTATCAAGAGTCCGCCGGCATGACCCCTTTTAAGGCTCTTTATGGGCGCGATCCTCCGACCATTGTGGATTATGTAGAAGGCAGCTCTGCTAATGATCGCTTGGTGAGGGAGCTGCACGACAGGGATGCAATCTTGAGGGAGTTGAAACACAATTTGGTGCGGGCACAAACAAGGATGAAAGATCAAGCCGATAACATCGACGGGAGGTGGAACTTGAGGAAGGATCCTGGGCATTCGTTCGATTACAACCGCATCGCCAATTATCACTTCGGTTGAGGCGCCACCAGAAGTTGAGTCCGCGTTTTTTTGGCCCTTATCACATTCTGCAGTGTGTCGGGTCAGTGGCGTACAAGCTCGATCTTCCCGCATCCACTCGCATTCACCCTGTTTTCCATGTATAGCAGCTGCGCGCGTGCAAGGGGCAGCCAATGGAACAAGTCACCCCACTGCCATTGATGCTAGATGCTGTTGTGTTCCGAGCAGAGACTAAGGATTCGAACCTTGAGGACAAGGTTCTCTAAAATGGGGATGGCAATGTTACGTGCAACATGTACGAACCGGCATCAGTAAACCAACGCGCCAATATTTCCACGACCGAGACTGCATCAGAGGAGCCAGGGAATGTGCAGCCACTTCGCAGGGGGACCAGGGAGAGAAGGTTACCTAGGGCTTTAGCTGAGTTTGTCCTGTAGTGAGAAAGGTCTAAGTATAAATAAGTTGTTTGTTGTAAGCGGCCGCAGGCAAAAACTTTGTGAAAAAAAGTTTCTTCTCATCTGAATATTTCTCCTTTTCTTCTCTCAGTCTGTTCTTGAACTTCTGTGTTAGTGTGGTGCTAACATATGCTTCATTAGACATTGAGCAAAGTTCAAGTGTATCTCCATTTGTTGCAGCAAATGGGAATGGATTCTGGGATGAACTGGGTTTCTTATTCGAGCCAATGCTGGAGACTCAAGATATTAATGGCGAAGAACAATTGGTGAAAGTTGAGAGTGTTTCTGGTGGTAAACAGTGCAGGGATGAACAATGCAGAATTAGGGCAAGGTTGCTGTCTAGGGAAGTAATCTCACAGTATTTCTACAAGCCTATAACACATGCAGCCAGAGAGCTTAACGTTGGGTTAACGTTGTTGAAGAAAAGGTGTAGGGAACTTGGAATCCGCCGGTGGCCTCATCGGAAGCTTATGAGCCTCCGAACTTTTATCAACAACATTCAGGTGCTATTTCATTCTTTCAGTACGTTGGGTTAACATTCGTTATGTATATAAACTTGACAAACTCAACACAACCGAAATTATGAATTAATAAAGCAGGAGTTGCAGGTGGGTGAGGAAGGAGGAGGGAAAGTGAGGGAAGCGGTGGAGGTATTGAAAAGGGAGAAGAAGATGTTGGAAGAGATGCTGGACATGGATATGGGGTATGATACAAAAAGACTTCGACAAGCTTGTTTCAAGGCTAATTACAAGAAGAAGAGGCTTGCCTCATCGGTTGCAGCTGCGACGACTGCTTAGTTAGTTGCCGTGTTCTGCCTGTGGTGGCCGAGTGAGTGATTTTTGTTGGCGGGAAAAACTGTATAATTGATTTGATAACTCTTTAGTTTATCAAGAAATATTGTCGTGTGCGTTTCGGGAGTGTTGTTTATTGCGTCGGCATTGAGAGATTAAGCAATGGGTGATGATTATTTAAGCTGGCTAGATAATAGTATTAGAGCATCTCTGATATTTTCGAGAATGGGCTCCATGGAACAAAAAAGAAGAAGCATATTTTATCATTTTAAATAATTAATTTAATATTTTATTAATAAATTATTATTTTTATTGTTTTGTTTAGAAAATACTTTAAATATAATTAAAACTAAAAGAAGTAACTACTAACTTACAATATTATCAATTGAAAATTATTGAAGTTGTAAAGATAAAAATTGAGTGTGGGCGCTCATGTTGTTCCCTCATTCAAGACGACTCTGATTAGTGTAGAGTTTGTTTTTTTGATCAAAATAATTAGTGTAAAGTTTGCATCACTATTAAAAAAAAAAGTCGTTCCAGACATTCTTAACCCTTTGATAATGCACATACACCTTGCAGGCAGAGCGATTGAACTCCGATCTACTAGAATGAACATCAACTGCTTTTTCACTAAGACCACTTGTGTCTTTCGTGTTTGAACGTAAAGATGACAAAACAATACAAAAATGTCGGATTCTAACTTTATTCAATGTGATCAGACTTATTTTTTGAAAAATAGATTTAAAACGGGACGGAAGGGGTTATGGGAAAGAAGTAGTTAGAGTTAGGGTGAAGTCGGATTTAAGATAAAATTGTAACGACTCATCTCAAAATAATTACATTTTTACCGTAATGACTTTTAAATTTTATACGATGTAAGTAGATCTTAACCCATATATATGAATAATTTTATATAATTTCGGATCGAATTAACTACTTAACATCTGCTTGCATGTCATGCATTTACATAAAAAGAAGTTTGGGGTTTACCCTCCAAAATACCGAGACAAAGAGTTGTGATAATCACATAATACTAAGAAAAAGTTCTTTCAGGTTTTTATCTTTGACCTCAATCATCATTTAATCTATGACTAGTTCCTACAGCAGATATTAATATTATTGAATTCTACACCCACCTGAATCCTCCCCATGGTGAACATTGCCATAAGCTGAAAGTTCGATCAAATCCATATCGCGACCTTAAAGTTCAATGAAATAGATGAAAGTCAAGGTTAGCAAATTCGGCAGTTATCATAGCAGGAAATGGGGAAAATTATACATTAAATTTACCTGAAACCCGACAATATGAACTTTTCTGAATAAGATCAGCTCTGGACAGCTCAGTCCGATTTCCCTTTGATCGATTAACGGTTGCCTAAAGTCATCGAAACAATATTTCAAACATTAGATTCAAAATACTCTTGAGCGATTCAAAACTATTATCAAACTCAATGGTACTAATACAGAAAGCAGATCAGCTTTTTCTGCATCAGATCCTCACAGATGGGAGTCAAAGAAGACTTAATAGTGAAAGATTAAGCACTCAAATATGGACTAACATGTTTCGATTCTACAGCAATTTATTCTAAAAACTATGTTTGGATGAAGAAAAGGCTCCCATTGAATTCTGCTTGGAGAGTTAGCCGAAGCCCTAATAAATAGTCCCCACTTTGAAGTGCCATCATAGGCCGACCCACATACAAGAATGTATAGGCTAACTTTTATTTGTATCCTTGTTTTTAAAGAGTTTGCTATCACTTATAAGGACAAAAACTATTGACACAGTAAAGACTGGATCACTTTGTTATGTTATGGTGGAAAAAGAGTCCCACTAAGCCTTCAACGACACATCGGGAGGTGATTCTCTCTCATTTCTAATCCATCCACTTCCCAAGGTTTGAACCTAAGATCTCTAAATTGGATACCAGTTTAACCCTCTGTAATATCCTAATCCATGTACTTCCCAGAGGTTGAACCTAAGATCTCTAAATTGGAAATCGATTTAACCGTCATCCTCTAAATTATGAAATTCCAAGAGTTTGAACCTGAGATCTCTAAATTGGAAATTGAGAACTAATGTCACATTGAAGACAAGAGTCACTTTCTAACAAAAGAAAATATTGACCCGAGCCTGCAACTTTGTAGATGATTGCAATTTCCATGCAAGGAAAACTTAATTTTTCATTTTATTAGATAAGAATAAATGACTCACCTTATCATCTTATGTAGCTGATATTTAACTCACTATTACCAGTTGGCATACAATTATGAGATTTTCAGCAATGAAGATTGTTGAGAAAATCTATAAATTTTGAATGACAAGTAGATGAATTACTGTTTGTTCTATTATATGTTAAGAAATACATATGTGCCATAATTAACAAGTGAAAAAAGTCCAACTCCTTCACTATCTTAGTTAATCAAAGACTAGTAAAAATATTACAACTAACATTCTTTTGCCCCCACTAACTTAAACTTTTGGTTTCACCATTGACCGGTATCAGGCCAGAGAATGGCAATTTCAACCGTGCTATGGTTAGTCATACCACACAAACTTAAATAAGGTACTTTCTAAAGGAAATATTATATTCAAAAACATATTATGTACAATCATTTCAAAATACGTAAAAATGATTAGGATACTTCAATATGTTTAGTTAAAGAGTTCCATTAGCATGCTCAACACTTGGTTCTTTTCATTTTCTATCCTTTTTCTTATGGAGAATTTATAATGGTTTCCCTATGGTAAGGAAAATCAAGGTGGACTAGTTGCGATCTAATAGACCTTTGCACTCAGTTAAATGAGAGGAAAATGGGTAGCCCAGAGAGGTGATTCTCGGGGCTAAACTTGCAACATTACTATGATTCATGACATCAAAGTGTACTAGACTCAAGAGGCAATTAGCTGCCAATGCTGTTAGTTGTCTAAATACATGAAAACATCAACAACATTTAGTAATCTGATATCACTATCGGTCTTGGCAGGACATACTTTATTGCATTGCAAAAATAAATAATTTTTTTAGTTTGGCAGGTTGAGCGAAATTGTGAAACAGAAGCACGAGGGGTTTTTCTCCCCTGAAAAGACATTAGAAAATTTAGAAAAAGATAAGGAAAAATGAAAGTTGAATATGCAATAAGAGGGGAAATCTCATACCTGTAAAACCTGACAGTTTTCTAGCGTGCTTTTTCCTCCCTGAAATTCATGAAAAGAATATTAATCAAGAGCCAGACTCTGTAGATCCAGATTAGAGATGCATGGATTTCATGCATATTGAATACTACACAAGAAATTCAAAAGATATGGAAAGTTCAGGGAAGGTCATGATACAAAAGGAAGTTATATATAAGGAACAATAAAAGTAGAAAAGGTATAAAAAAATTGGCTATAGGCGTCCTGTGAATACATGATGCTTTGACCCTCTTCAAACATTAAACCTTTGGAGAATATGACCTTACAACGTGTGATTGAATAAAGAAGAATGAAGGCCACTCAATTGCTGATACTACAGTACAATGTACTGATTCATCAGCAACTCTAGAGAATTTGGTAGATAATACTGGGAATAATGCTACTACTGAGAGTTATAATATGTAAGATTAGAACTGCTCCCTGAACTTCAGTAGCTAGGCTAAGTTGATTGGTTGCTTACAAATATGCTCGCTTGATGTGGATTGGCAGATTTGGTGATACTCCGTTCAAAAGAAGTACTGAATCGCCATCGGCATGGAAATCTCCTTGGTTTATCAACTCTTTTGTTCCCGGCCCAAGAATCGACACAGATATAACAATTGAGGTAGATTTTTAGAACTTGAAAAGTTTCTGTTTATGGTTCCTAACAATTGGAATTTGTTTCCAGGACATGGAGTATCTTATGAGCTCGGTGGAGAGAAGCTACGATGCCATTGGGTTGATGAAACAATTAAGTGAACATACTGCAGCTGCTTATGCTGATGCCTTGGAGGTTTTGGCAAATGAAACTCCGGAATCAATTATAAAAGGAAGAGCCATCAACAATCCTAATAACATGGACAAAGAGAATAATTGGACGGAGAACCATTCACATTTGGCTCCAAATATCTTGGTATTTACTTATAAACTATGCTTAACATCATCTTTTCTTGCTTCGTTAGTAGGAGCAATTCATTGAAACTAATACGATTTTTAGAGTGCAGGATACTTGATTTCAGTGGATGTGGAACTCCAGGAAAGGGAAGTGAAAATGGGAAGTCATCAACAGCCATGAGTTTCTCAAGCTCCTCTTCCCATCTTTTGAAAGGTTTGAGATAGTGTTATCCTTGAGCTAAATGTCTCCGATGTTTGTATTTTATCTCATTTATTTATGTCTTTTGAGTGCTTTACAGAGTCTTTCAATTTGTTGTCAAAAGACAATGGATCTAATGAATCAATTCATATATATTATATACAATGGATACTAACCGGAATTGTGAGTCTAATTTACGTGGAACTCCGGGAAAGGGAAGTGAAAATGGGAAGTCATCAACAGCCATGAGTTTCTCAAGCTCCTCTTCCCATCTTTTGAAAGGTTTGAGATAGTGTTATCCTTGAGCTAAATGTCTCCGATGTTTGTATTTTATCTCATTTATTTATGTCTTTTGAGTGCTTTACAGAGTCTTTCAATTTGTTGTCAAAAGACAATGGATCTAATGAATCAATTCATATATATTATATACAATGGATACTAACCGGAATTGTGAGTCTAATTTACATCCTTAGCAACTTATATCATCTTGTTGTATGTGAAAAATATAGAATGTAAACATCAACTTTTCACATGCTGCCTAGTGCCTACAGACCTATCAACTACTATGGCTTCTACCACCTTACCACCAACTTTTGATCTTCGCTTATTGTTTACTTTTAGAGTTTTATTAGCACTGCTACTCATCATGACGGCCAGATTCTTCTACCAAATGATTCTCCCCCAACAGGGATAGGATTTCTTTGCCTCCCATAATGTAGCGCTAGCACTTTAAGCTTTGCTTTATTTAGAATAATTAGGAATAAATTATTCAGCTTGAAAGGAACTTTTCTATAGTTCTACGAAACATTTCCACTAAGAAATGGAAAAGTCATGACCAGAGCTGAACTAGAATTATATCCTTCACTAAGGGATCTGATCAATTTTGGTCCTTGCAGATACAAAGTCTTAACATCTTAGTCTACAGAATATAACAATGGAATTCTTTGCAACTTAGCAGTCACATTCACAAATGCCATTGTAGTCTTACAACAAAATAAAAGAGGTATATTTTCACACAAGATATGGAGCAACAAATCAACTGTAAACTTCAATCTTGTTTTTGTCTCTTTTTTGCTAATATCTGCTTTTGACCATAAAGGAACAAGAAACCATTTATCTTCTGGAATAAATTCTAAGGTGCATAACCTAAAATCATACCAGAAACAACACTCTGCAGTAGCACTTTCAAACAATTATCCATAATGTTATAGTAAATAAAAGATGCGCCTTCAAAATAGTATAAAGTATGTTGCTCGGATTATTTTTCCTGAAGTACCGGCACATCTTACCAATATTATCAGGATATGATTATGAAGATATTACTCTTAAAAACCTTCTAATACATGAAAAAACTTCAAAATAAATGAACACTCATGTCAGATATATACATGTATATCTGACACAACCTGAGTCCGAGTATCATTGGTCTAAACAAGTAAACAACACAAAAACTTGCATCGTACAAGCTAATGGTCACCTATAATTCAAAGCTAATTCTCCATGATTAAGAGTAGAGAATTATAATAACAAAAATACTCGCAAAATATAAAATCAGGAGGTACAAAATGAATTCAGAACAAACCTACAACACCCAAACCCACTTCAGAAAACAGCTCCAATAAACAGGATAAAACAACAAAAAAAAATCAAGGTAGCTTTTGGAAACTTAGATTTCAAAAGATGGATTAGGGTTTCAAAAATAGAGTGACTTTTGTGATGAAACACATACAAATGAAATGATGATTTCTCAATCTCATAGATTTATCGAGTGCCTATTTAGTAATAATGCGAAATTCCTAATCATACACAATTAATGCTGTACAATTTCACAAATTCTAGAGCAAATTAAATCCAAATCTTAAAATCCATGTTCATAGATACAGCAGAATGTTTTAATTCAAGGGGCAAAAAAAGAAAAAAAGCATACCTTGGAGTAGGGGATGATATGATCATAGTCATGGCACAAGCAACCAGGACAACCAACGAGCTTCCTGAAAACAATGTTACCAACAGCGTCACGCCGCCAGCGATCCGGGTCTCGTCCCTTGACCTTCTCAGCTTTTTCCCAGCATTGTTGTTTGACGCTGTAAGGAAAGCTCCGGGGATTACGGCTTGAATCCTCTGAAACTTGCAGATCTTCAAAGAGACTGGTGATTGAGGAGCTCCCATCTCGCTCCGTCACCACCAGTTCACCGTCGACCAAAGAGGCCGACGGCAGCGTAACATTTGATGAACGCGAACGAAGTGGTGAAGATGGGCGGGACTTTGATTGTCTCTTGGTCTTGGAATCTTTGCCATCTATTATCATTTTTTTTTTGTCTCTGTGGAGTGTGGACTTCTTCCAATTCGGATAATAAATAATTTTTTTAATTATTTTAGAATTTATCACAAAATGATTGGGAAATAATAATATTATATATATATAAATGTTATTTCTAGACAATTATATTTATATATAAAATAAAATAGTGGAGAATTTTTCTCTAATTTGAGATGTCATGTTTTTTTAAAAAGGAGTTTTTTTAATCGAATAAATGAAAAATATCTGAATAACAGTATGTTGTTAATTAAAAAAAAAAGATAATTATAGTTTAATTAGAAAACAGATTTAATGAGTATTTTAAAAGGGTGAAATTTTAGTACACAAGCTGTGTAAAACTAATTTTACACAAGTATGTATATTTACACTGTAAAAAATTAAATCTTAAATTCTTAATCCTAACCCTAAACATTAAACCCTATACACTAAATTCTAAACACTAACCTTAAATTCTAAATCATACAACCTAAACCTCTAAACTTTAAACCCTAAACTAAAACCCTAAAACTAAAAACACGTGTAAACTATTTACACGGCCTGTGTATTAAAGTTTTTTTCCATTTTAAAATGAGAAAAACTTCAATACACATGTTGTGTAAACTTTAGTTTATACAAGCCTTTTAGGTTTAGGGGTTAGGGGTTTAATTTAGGGTTTAGAGTTTAAAGGTGTGGGTTGTAGGGTTTAGAATTTAAGGTTAGTGTTTAGAATTTAGAGTTTAGAGTTAGGGGTTTAATTTTTTAGGGTTTAGGTTTGATTTTGATTTATAATATAAATAAGCATGTTTATTTTACACAACCTGTATATCAAATTTTACACAACCGTGATTGTGATTGTATCACTATTCAGATTGAGATGGCTTGAAGTGTTGGGTTAACACTTGTTGAATCCGTGTATCCGATGAACTCTTTTGTTAATGGACTTGTTTAATAATCACTTGTAAGCCAATATAATTGTTAATGTATCATTGAAAGGTTTATGTTGTATAATGTGATTTATACATGTTTACTCTTTAAGCTTTGCATATGGTTGTTATGCATGGGAAGGCTTAAATTGAGGTTAGCAATGGGATTTGCTGTTGGTTAATGATACATGTTGCATATGGTTTAATATGCTGGTTTTGAAAGTGTTAAAGTGCATGGTTTTAAAGGCATGATGTATTATGATGATAAATATGGTTTGAAATGGGAATTTCATAGTGTTGATGGAAAATGGTTTTAAATGCATTGATGATGTGTTGTTTTTGAGCACTCCTCACTAAGCCTAGTGTGCTTACGCTCCCTTTGTCCATTAGTGCAGAGAACTAAAGGTTTGGGAGGCAACGGGAAGCAAGGGATCTCAACAAGACTTGGTAATCAAAGTATGTTTTTGGAATTAGACTATAAGTAATAAGGGCAATAGGGTTTCCGTTGATGTTTCGGGAGATGGTTGTTAAATTCCCTGTTCGAGCAAGTTTGTTTAGTTGCTCTTGAATTGTAAATGGCCATTATAAAGTTTTTTGGTAATGGTTTGAAGTTTCATGCGTTGCTTGATTGGTTTCTAGGAAGCATGCCTATAGATTTTCATTTGATGCAAGATGCCATGAATCGATATTGAATCTGTGATGATTTGATTTGGTTCGATCCTTGAATATGTTGGATATATGTTTGAAGCATGTTTAAGTGTTTTGAAAATCATAAATGGATGAAAAACCAATTAAAATTCTCATTCCAAGCCCAGTGGTTTCGAAACCTGGCCCTGGTTTCGAAACATGTAGGTCAATTTTGGCTATGGGGTGCGGTACGCGAAGAGTCGTACCAGTACGTGTTTTAAGTTTTGGAGGCCTGGTTTCGAAACCTGTAGGGGTGGTTTCGAAACCTCTAATATAATTTGGCCCCGTATCGATCTAGAAACCCGTGTACTGAAACCAAGGACCGTTATTTTAGTTACATGTTCGATTTAAGCTTTGAAATCTTGCAGTTTGGTCCCTAGATGTTGTGTATGCAATTGAATGAGTTTGGATAGTTGTTTTAAGCTGAAATTTGACATGTATACATGAAAAATGGCTAATTGAATATTGGTAAATCAAGTTTCAGGTAAGTCCTTATAGTTTTGCAGATTTACATTTTGGTTCCTAAATGTTTGAATGATAAATTGAGGGTGCTGTGGTGATCTAATTGCGATGAAATTTCACGAGCTTGCATGAAATGAACTTAATTGTGCATTGGTAAACTTACTTTTTTAATTGAACCCTTAACTTATGGAAATTACATTTTGGTCCCTATTTTGTAATAGTGTTCAATTGGATGTCAATTCGATGCCCGATTGAGTTGAGTTTACACTTATGATCAGTATGTACATGTAGGTTAATAATTATGCCTTTAGATAAGATAAAATAAAAAATGGTCATGTTTTGAGTTTCATCTTCACAGTTTACCTCGATAAACCTAATGTAGCTTGCTCGGTTCGGTCTTGCGACTAGGCCGAGTCGAGGGGGTTACAGGTTGAGCCAATCCTTTTGAGCAAAAATTTTTCTTACCGGCTTATTTTGATATTTCTCTTGGTCTTCGTATCCAGTACATCAATTCTTATTTGTTGCGCTTAGTCATGAGGCACCATCTTTGTAATGTGGTCAAAACTGGCAGCCTTAATTTGCCGACAAAATTTCTCCTTCCTCTTTGCCCCCAATGTGGGGGTGATCCTTGGTTTGGGTTTCAAGTGAAAAGAAACGATTGGGTTCAAAGAGGGACAACAAATGGATATTTTTTATTATTTGTGAAGGGAAGTGAAAGAATGCCACTCGTCATCCCATACATGGATATCAAAATAGTTTTTAGGGGTAGAAGTTTAAGGTCAACACTCGATTCAAGGATCTTAAACAATAAATGCCTGAGAGGGGAATTCACTCAATGGGATCTGCCCATCATCTGACCACTCATTTTGTTCCTTTCGTCTGCCTAAATAGAGCAGAAGATATTCACACTTGCAGTATCCTCGCAACATTCACTTTTCTTTAGACATAAGCTGCTCAGAGTTGAAGTTACTTTTGCAATTAATGATATGTACAGTTATGCGTGGAAGACAAAAATTATCCCATAGCAATGAATAAAATGTATAAAAATCAAAGAATGCAAAAATGTTTTCTAAATAACAAAATGTATTTTTCATTATGACAAAAAATGACTACACTCTGACATTTGATTTAAAAAATCTACAGCTTAGCTCATAGATTTCTTTTGCATTTTCCCCAAATGCATAGGGATCAACGATTTTGAGTTGCCTTTACCGGTAGCTGTTTGATCTGGGCTAGTTGTACCATTCCCATGGGTACAATCAGTTTATACCAATCATGACATTGGATTTTTCAAAGGATTTATTTTTCTTTGACCATTCGTAAAAATGGATTTTAGATGGATATTTGAATTATAAATTATCTTAAACTTTACCGTGTTTAAGCACGTTACACCAACATTTCTGTCGAGCTTGTGACAACTTGGAAAACCAATCACAGTAAGTAAAAGAAATCGGACTAAAATGTAGGTTTTTTATTTTTCTTTCTTCTCTTGAGAACCAAAGACTTGATCAACCAATAACCAATGGGTTTTGGAATAATTGATGCCATAGGTCTCAACTGGTTCTCAATTGTATTGATGAGAAGTTATACTTTCTGAAGCGAGTACCCCTCCCAAGTGGCAACAAAAAAATGATGCAATAATTGTACATGAATGCTTTACTAAACAAGATTAAAGACTTAATAATATCAAAATATGAATAGCTATGTCATAAAAATGCATGAGGCAACATAAATATGTCCTAATGCAAGAATGAATGCAAATAATGTGTTGATTCACGAACAGTCCTTAGAGAGACTTTCGTTTAACGCATAAGATGCCTGATTGCAAGAAGCCGAAAATGAATTACAGATAACAATTTACTCTTTTTCTTGAGATCTTGACTTCATGAGACAAAGCTCGTATTCTTCGCCTCAGCATCATCTCTGGTCCGATAGAGGACCTCGTCGGTTCTTCTCTTATGTTGTTCGAAAGATCCACTGCAGAGTGCAGAAAAAATTCCTTCTCTAGGGGAGAATATTGACAATCCGGTCAGAAATGGCCTTTTTTAAATTTTTAAAAATTTTGGCGACTTAAATTAAAATTTCTAAAGATTTTGAAGGGTTTAATTTAAAATTTTCATAAAAATGTAGGAGTTTAACTAAAATTTAAAAAAATAGAAAGAGATTTAGTTGAAATTATCTAAAAATTTTGAAATATAATAATAATTTTAAAATTTTAGAGGGGCCAAATTAAAATTTTTGAAATTTAAAGGGGCTAAATGTAAAATTTTCAAACTTTGTGGGTGTGTCCCCCAGTAGCTTCAATAAACATCCGCCTCTGCATCAAAAATGTGTTGTCTCCGACACGTGTCTCCTCGCAATGGGTCTTCGTTTGGCCCAACTCGATACTGTAGCATTATCGCTCTCGGCATCACAAACTTTTCTCCCATCTCGAATGCCCTCTAAATTGGACTGTTTTTGAATCAATACCATGTTATGATATGATGCAAAAATAAATGCAAAGAAAAGAGAGAGAGAAAAACATCAAAAAAAATATAAGCTAGTACGACAATATAATCGAATAAATTAAATTATAATAACAACAATAATTAAAAGCAAATAAAATTAAAAACAAGAAAACAAATAAATCAAACAAAGCCTAAAAAGGGTTATCACTAAACTGACAGCATAATGACATGGCTCTAAAGGGTGAGCTCTATGGTTCACTATATGATGTTCGGTTCTAAAGTAAACGGTACTCGAACTTTCTCTCGAACATCGATTCGAGGGAATACGACCCTTAGACCATACGGGGGATGAAAACCCCACGAAATATAAGGACCGGATTCTGGATGTGAATTACAACACTATACGAAGGTAAACACCCCACGAAGCGAAGTAATCACTCTTACTTAAAGGTTCTAAAATTAATGTATGGAGATTTAAAAATTTTAAATTAAATCAAATTTTAATTATTTTTACTAAATACGATACAAACCCGACTAAGACTTGACTCTCCTTTTTTTGAAAGCAAAAATGCGTCCCCAGCGAATTCGCCAAGCTGTAGCGACTAAAAAATTTACAATACAATTTACAAGTTTCCCTTTTTGTTTGAAAATTTTTGGAAAATGTTTAAAGGATAAATTTTGAAAAAGTTTGTATTTTGGAATAAAATTGAGGGAGTCGTCACCGATCGTTTAAAATTGGTAGACCGGACACCTAAAAATGAAACCAGAGAAAACGGGTTCGGAGTCGGTTACGTACGGGGAAGGGTTAGCACCTCCGCTACGCCCAAAATTGGTATCTATTCGTATTTATTTAAAATAATTAAAATTTAATTTTAAAAACTTAAAATGCGTATATACATGACAATAAAAATGCCTCGATTCACAGTACTAAAAGAGATGACACTCGGAGACCGGGATGACAGTCCCACTAGAATACCAGAATGAAGACTAGGTTTAAAAAAGTTAATGAAATGAAAATATGCATGTATAAGATAAAAAAAACACTGACAAATAAATAAAAATGTGATTAAATACATAAATTCATAAATAAAATATACACAACAATATTAACATATAAAACATATAAAATTAACACATAAAAGAAAAGGACGAAAAAGAAAAAATATATATATAATATACATAATACACGTTACATATGTGTATATGAAAAACATTATAACATATATATTTAATATAATATATGATATAAATAATACAAAAACAACATTATAATAATATAATACATATCATATGTTAAAATAGATATAATATATGTAATCGTGAAATATATGTAAGATATATAATAATACACATATTAGGCATATAATATATATATAACAAATTAAAAGTATACAATATATATATATATATATATATATATATTACACATTACACATATATATACATATAGATTATAACAAAGTAATATACATATCATAATTAAAATATATACCAAATATTCAGAAAAAGAAATATAAGGACATATAAATAATCAAGCCAACAAAAGAAGGATTAAAAAGGTAATTTCACCCTTCGATCTCGGGTCCTAATTAAAACAAAAGCAAAATTTACGGGCTAAATTAAATGAAAAACAAAGCTAACTTGAAAATGGTGATTGAAATGAAAAAAATGACAACCAGGGGGAATGCGGAGCGAGAAAAAATGGGGCGGAGGGATTTAAAAAAATTAACTAGCCCATTTTCTTTAAACCGTGCAACTATATAAGATATTTTTTTAAAATTATTTTTATCCCAAAACCAAAAAAACCAAAGATTTTCTTTGAAAGTTTAACGACCGTCGTGGGTTTTTTAGATTCCGGCCATGCGCCGCCGTATATCAGCGCCGAAATCTAGAAAAACCAAGAAATTTTTTAAAAAAACGAAATCCAGATTTAAACATCCCCTTTTATCAAACCCAAAAAACAAAAAAAATAAACTAGATCTAAAAAAAAAGAAGACGAACGGTGCCGTTCCTCGACGCACATCCTTCGGCCGTTCGAGACAACGACGGTTCCGAAACCAGAAAGGTATAAACCTATCCTTTTATTCTTATTATTTGTTCGAACTGAAAAGAAAAAAGAAGAGTTTTTTTTACCTCTCAAAACTTGAGGGTTTTTTATTTGATTGTTAACTGATAATCTTTTACATTGATATGGTGCGAATCTTTTATATCTGAATACCTGCATGTGTAAATAAATAAAAAAGAACCTAATATACTGTTGGATTTGTTGCTGCCCATGCTTTCGATCCGATATCCTTTTTTATTGTTTTCTTGCATGCACGATGGTTGGGAGAGCCGGTGATGGCGGCGTGATTTCCGGCAACACGGCCACGTGGATAGGGGAAGTCGAATAGCCATACGCCTGTACGCGTGATGGAGATGAACAGTTGCGGCGGTGGACGGCACGCGCACGTGAGGGATCCGAGGGTCTTCCTTGTTTCAATCTGGACCGTTGGATCAGATCTGATCCAACAGCCAGATCTTTGGCTGCGCACAAAGAATGGGAAAATGAGTTATTAGATATCAAATTATGGTTAGATGGATTTTAGGTTATTTTTGGGCCAAACAGACCTTTGTAATATATATTGGGTTTTATGTAAATGGACTATATAATGGATTGATATGTTTAAAATTAGGGTTTTTTAAGATTTTTTATTAATTTAGATAATAACATAACTAATAATAATAATAATAAAATCGAAAATAAACAATAAACTAATAATAATAAATATCAAATATAAATATAGAACCTAAACAAAATTAGTGATTACACTCACAACCCAAAACTTCTTCTCTCTTACCCCCTCTGACGGCGACTCCAATAGTGTTGCTGCTGGTACCGATGAACTCGTCTCAACGAGATAAACACAATAATGATGAAGGTGTCGACAACAGACGTTGGATCTTGGTAGATCGAAGTTTCAAAACTCCTCCCTCAACTTTTCTCTCATTTCTTCTTCTCTCTCTCCCACCAACCATTCCCCCTTTTTTTTTTTCTCTCATCATAATATCTTCTTCCTCTTTTTCAACCACCCACATCTATTTAAAATTCAAAACTATCTCCCTCAAAATAATGGGCCCAAACCTAAAAGCCCTTAACTTAGACTTCCAATATAAAGGCCTATAACCCGAATCTGAGACCTGATTCACTAACCCGAGAATTGGGTCGTTACACTACGGATCGAATACTTGATTATTTTTGGCACATGTGCAATCTAACAAGTTTGATATGCAAGCGATTTTGTTATGTAGATTGTGATAACTCAGATTATTCGATACTTATGTCATACTTCTATGTATACATTTGATTTGCTTGAAGTATGGTAGATTAGTTGTGTACCACTGAGCCTGTAAAACTCAACCTTCAAATTGTCCTCATTTTCAGATTAGTAGATTTTTGTTCACGTCCGAGAAGCATCATCGACGAGGGACTTTTAGTATCCTGTATACATAGTACAATACCTTATCTATAGTGGACATTGTATTCCTAAGGTCTTGTATTTTGTGGGTATGTAATTCATTTATCGTTTTGGTTATTTTTGATTATTTTGATATATGATGATATACGAGCTCCACATATTTTGTATAACTATTATTATTATTATTTTAATATAATTATCTAATGGTATTTCTCGTATTTAAAATATATTTTTCATGTTTTAAAAATATTTGAAAACTTTTTCAGTTGTTCTGATGACTCGATGTAACATCTTAGTCTTCGGATACTCCGTATTTAGAATTAGGGTGTTACAAGAAAAATTGTGTCGTCTTTACAATCATACACAATTCAATAACATTTGTCTCTACTTAAGTCGTAGAAACGGATAGATGGAAATATTTGTGCTTCACACACTTGAAAAAAATCTCTAAAATAATTAAAATAGTGTAATTTAATATGTTAAACGATATTTTTATTTTTAAAATTATATTTTTCAGATTTTTTTCAAAAACAGTGATGAAATAATCAACAGTATTTTAAAAGTTTACTTTTTTGAAATAACATTTTAAAAAATAAAGATGTTGATTCGAGTTCACATACCTAAAAAGAAAGTCCATTCTTACACTGTATATAAATCTTAGGTTAAAAAATAAATAAAAAAGACCATCATTGGTCAAATAATTTAATTAAAAAATTTAAGAATATTCTTTTTTATGAATAAGGGGATATTACTGATTTTAAGGGAATAATTAAAAAAATGCAATTTTACCATCATTGGTCAAATAATTTAATTAAAAAATTTTAAGAATATTCTTTAATAATAAAAGACTTCAACGTAAATAAAGGAATGATTAAAAAATGCAATTTTACCATTATGCAAATTTTAGTTTTAGTCCTTTAAATTTTACTATTTTAAAATTAAATAATAATAAAATTGTATTTTGGTCTCTCTAGAATATTAAATTTATAGTTTAATCTCTTTAAAAATTACAAAATTATAAATAAATACAATAATAAAAATACATTTTAACCCCTCAAAGAATTTTAATTTAACATTACCCCATATATTCTTTTGACTTCATCCCTAAAAAATATTATTCAATTTTTAATTTAATAATAAAATCATTATTTAAGTAAAATAGTTGAATAAATAAGGAATATATTGCTAAGGGATATGATCTATTTACACAATGTAAAAATTAAAATATATATATATATATATATACTGAATCTGGATTATTAGATAAATATAAATTTATAGTTGAGATCATTCACTTCTCTTTTTCTCCCCTTAAAAAGATAAATTATATCATGGGTCATTTCCGTCACGTCATCCATAGGACCAACCAATCAAATGCATCCATTTCATTAATTTTTCCATCTCATCTTTTTTACCAAGTGAATCTTCACTATAATTTACTGTAATTTAAATTTAAAAACAGTTTTTACCAAGTGAAGATTCACTTGGTAAAAAGATGAGATGAAAAATCAATGAAATGGATGCATTTGATTGGTTGGTCACATGGATAACGTAGCGTGAATGACCCATGATATAATTTCTCCCTTAAAAATATCCTCGTTTTCAACTTTAAATCTTAGCCATCAATTTACGCTTATCCAATGGTCCAAATTCGATGTATAACTAAAATCTAAAATCATCAATTTACGATATCTATTACATAAGGTTTCAGTTTTGAATTTTGTAGTAACATCCTAGATTTAAGTTTTGTAATAAAATCTCAATTTTTTTTTGAATAATAAAGAGGAGGAGGCCTTAAGAGTAGTTTTGCCTATAACACGGGACCTAGAATGTCCGTATCTAAGAGGAGCTCAAAACCATCAGGAGGTGTACTGTAAAAGTTCAAATTACAATGCCTGAAATCAATCAGTTTGGCAAGATAATATGCTGGGCGATTGTTTTCACGCATGACGTAATTAAGATTTGAGGTTGGAAGGCAAAACATAAATATATAAAAATTGAGGAAAAATTTATAAATAATTTAATTTTTTAAAAAAATTATGCATAAGAACAAAAATAAAAAAATGGGAGGGGTAGGCAATTGGCCCTCCCCATCCCATGTAATTTTGTCACTGCTTTCACGTGAAATCCATTTGAAATCAGTCATTAAACCTTATTTGTGCATACTGTCAATGGCCCTTAGTACTCAGGCCTGAATCGGGGTGTTGGATATAAACTCTCAAAATTTCATTCTTGTAAATAAATATTATGATTTTTTTTTAAATAATTAAAGTCGAATTTAAAATAATCAAAACTTAGCGTAACTATCAACTTGAACCCGAAGAAACCTAATACCCTGCAAGATGATGAAAAGCAGTGTAGAGATTCTTCATAGAAATTTCCGTGAACTTATTCTATAAAAACAACCACATTTTCCATATACATTTATTCTTAACCACCAAGAAAGTGCTAAGAAGTTGCAAAATCCTACCCTTTGGCCCTAAGGAAAGTATAATAATGTTCGGTCCCTAATTTGTGTATTCGTAACATATTTGCGATGGCAGATCTAGAAAATATTTTTAGGTTGACACACATATTTTATTTCTGGATCTAAAAAATTTTAAATTAAACACAATCAGTAAAATAGATAAATAATATAAAAAATTCAGATTTTTTTAATACATACAATCAATAAAATGAACCACTAACGAATTTTTTTTCAGATTTCAGTACACCCACCCTTCACCATACATGCATCCGCCACTAAATATGAATCAACGTCATTGCGTGGAAAAAGCATGTGAATGCCTTGTTTTTTCCTGGGCTTTTCTTCATGAACTCTTCCAACATATATATATATATATATATATATATATATATATATATATATATATATATATGTCAGAGCAGTGTGGCATCCACACTCCAACTCTATCCATTTCTCTGCAAGTTTTAATACATATAAATCGATTTCTTGTTGCTTTTTCTCTTTGATCGATCATCCCAGTCGCCACCTTCTTCTTCAACTTCATAAAAATAAAACAAAATGCAGAGATCGCCATCGTCTTCGTCGTCGAATGAGATGACTCCCTTACGGGGAATCATGGTATCTCTGGTCTTTCTTAACTTCGCAATCATCCTCCATGATTTCTATTCCAGCTTTTGTTTCACCATCAGCATATTCAAGTCTTTTCTGGGAATTATTTCTTGCATCCGCGTTTCTTCCTCCGCAACAACCGAGAAAATTTGCACATACGGCGAGAGAACTTCTAACGCACCCGCTGAAGATCAAACGGCAGCCAACGATCACCGAGAGTTGAAAACGGTGATCGAGGAGGGAATGGCCGGAATCGATGGGCTTTTCGAGGAAGACGAACCGAGTTTAATGGAAGTGAAAGAAGCTTTCGATGTGTTCGATGAGAATAAGGATGGTTTCATCGATGCAAAGGAGTTGAGGAAATCATTGTTTTCGTTGGGTTTCATTAAGGAAGCTTCGGAAGATGATTGTGAAAGGATGATTAAAGGGTTTGATTATAATTTCGATGGACGTATTGATTTTAACGAATTTGTAAAAGTTTTGGAGACAAGTTTCTGCTCATCTAATTAAGCTTCCGTTCATACGCTGATGGTTGTGTGTATTAGCTAAATTCAAAAATATCTAAGAAGTTCTTCGCTTCTTCCATTTATTCTCGGGCTGTTACAAAGAATTTTTAAGTTCTTTAAAGTTCTTCTTCTTCGTTAAATTTCTTTTTCTCCAGCGGCCTTTGGCCGTTTTGCTGGTTTTGTATATAAATAAAAAAAATAATCTTTGTTGGTGAATTCTATTTGCATGTTTTTCTTGTTTTTAATTTTGTCAGTTTTATCTTATATTTGCTTTTTTGCAGTCTTTTCGTCTGCTTTTATGATAGTTGGTTCATCTGCTTTTATGGCAGTGTTAGTCTATCTTTGTGACAGTGTTATCTGTCTTTGTGACAATATTAGCTGCTTTTATCAGTTTAACGTTCGTATGATGAATATCACTCGAACGTTGTTAACAACGAAGATCGGTGGTCAGTAAAGTTTTAATTCTCTTTTGTGGTGTTGTCGTTTTGTCAAGATCATGTAGCGAAAAAAATTTGTTTTCTTCTTAGAGCACTCTGGTCAAAGTAGTAGTATTGCTGGATTTTTATCAGAAGATTGTTAGATCTTTTGAAAGTGATAGGCTTTGTACTTTATTGACTTTCACACCTTTAGGGATTTATTGTTCTATTTGATGTATAAAAATTTCAATGTTTGTGGTGTGATTCTTTTGTAACCTTTTGTAATACCCCAAAATTTACTAAGTTGATTAAGTGTCATTTAGTACTAAGATAATAGCTTAAAAGCTAACTTAGTGACTAAAATGCAAAAGTTGAGATTTCTTTAATTATGGGTTTTGGAAAAGAAATTTCTAAGGTTTAAAGGTCTCATGTGATAGATAGAGAATTGTATAAGTTATTCTTAAAGTTTGGTTGAATTTCAAGGAAAATTGGAATGGGAATTGAAGTTTTAAAAGGTAGTGACCAAAATGTAAATTTTGAAAATTTTATGCCTAAAGTATAAACTTTGGAAAAGTTTGAGGACTAAAGTTGTAATTTCCCAAAAGTTAAGGGTTTTTGTTTCATAAATAAACAGATCACGTAAGGGTGTGAATAGGTTGTGGAATTATTGGTTCGATCTGATACTTCAATTATTGAGAAAATCGCAGTTAAAGTTTAAGTGGAATTCGGATACCCGAACCGAACTGGAAAATTTTGAAATTTTGCCATATGATAGAGAAAGGTTATAAAAGCCATTTCCAACTATTGGAAATATTTTTAGTTCGATTCAAGATGAATCCTACAGTTTATTTCTGAGTAAAGGATTATTTATCGGTATATTGGATCGAATGGAAATTTTGGAGACTGATTCAAAAGCTATGGAAAAGTCATAAAAAGTTATTTTAATAATATTTTATTATAGTTGGTTGGATTCCAACTAGATTTAGTTGAATTTTTACAAGAATGGCAAACTAGTAAATAAAAACTAGTTGGAGGGCAAATTTGTCATTTGGCCCTAATGGCAATTTTGAAATATTTAAAAAGTTATAAGGGCAATTTTGGAAAGAGAAAATGGAAGATTAAATCTGGGCCCTTGATTGATGATAAAATCAATCTCAACCATTGGATAAAAGGGCAAAATTGTAATTTCACTATTAAATAAATTTAATATTCATTTCATAGATATATGTGTAAAATAATGGTAAAAAGATCCAAAAACGTGAGGGCTAGGGAAAGAAAGTGAAAAAAAAATTTCAAGCTCGATTCAAGCCCCGAAACTCGATTTTCAGGTAATCTCTTCAACTATAAAGTTGTTCTACTCTTCAAGCTCTATCTTTTGATATAAATAATTTATGGAAACAACACCATCATCAACACATTCAGAGGTTACTAAAATCAATCTAGCAGTTTGAGTTTCCTTCTGTTTTTCGAGTCGATATTTAAGCATGTTCTATTGCAAACAAAGATGCTTCAATTTACAGCAAAACTGCAGATTGCATGTATAATCTTATTCATATTTTCAAACTAATGATGGTAAATGTTCATCTTAATTTTCCACAAAGGAGTATTTTTAGTGTACAATTTGGGGGATTAGGGAAGTATTTTTCAAACCCACCCCCATTAAAACTGTGCTTAAACAAATAAAAAAAAAAAAAAAAAAAGAAAAGAAAAGGGAGTTCATATACAGAAGCCAGATATCAGATTCCATCATAAACCTCTATTGTTGGATCAATTCTATCACAAGAAAAGGTCATAAACAGGAAATTGTTTGGGATTCAGATGCATATCTGTGAGTCACTTCAGCTACAAATTATGGCATTGACCAGATGGAGGCGTTTGATTCATGAAAGTCGATTTCGTTTGCTGCAATAAACAACGATCCATATCAATAACAAAATTGACTATACAAAACAGATTACAAATAATCCACTAACTTATATCCTAGAGTTAGGAAATAAGTAGAACAAGACAAATAATGTTTCCTCACCTGATGGTAAGAATTCCCATCAAACATGGCAATGCCACAAGGACCAGAAGAAGATATCCAAGCTTGATGACCATTATTAGACATGGGTCTCGGGGCTTCAAAGTCAGTAATTACTTGGTAAACTCCAGGATTTCCTTGTAAGTTCCCCGCCATCTCAGACTTCAACTTCTCATCCTCTTGCAAATTTGCAGCAGTATATTGAGGGTACAAGAATTGCTTACCAAGTTGGGAATTTAAGTATGCATTACTCCCTAACTCATTCAGGTCATTACTTTCCTGTACTGTATTATTATCAACTTGTACTGGATTGCCGATATCGGTTTGTTTACCAGAGGCAAAGAAACCAGAATAACCTGCAAGGGAGCCATCTGTAGGGCACTCTGTATCTCTGGATCAAAGAAACACCAAAAATAAAAATGTTATTTTTATGACACTTTGCAACAAATCATTTGAGATTAAAAACAACCATATCTCTGCTGGTTGGCCTCGAGAAAATTTTATATTCATAAAGTTGAATGTCCAAGCAGGCTAATAGGAATTGAATTTGAAGGTACATATCCATAAAGGTCTTACAGGTTAGGGAGAAAGTTTGGATCATTTTGCAATAACATTTGCTGATTGTCATTGTTTGGAAGCCATGTAACAGGTTGGCCTTCTTGCACCCCACCCATCATCACTGGCAAAGACATCGCATTCTGAAACTGTAAGCCAGATAAGTTGTAAGATATTCCCCCCAGACGAAAGAGATATGGAAGAGAGTAAATGCTTTTGCTACCTGGCTAGTGGATTCTAGTGGCAGAAGATGGTGCTTTCCATAGTTTTCCTGCCAAGATAGTAGCATGCATAAGTAATTTATACGTAACTATGGCTCAGATTCTATTAAATTGGTAACTTTATCAGCACCAGGAGGCTAAAGAACCAAGCAGTTTTCATCAGGATCTGGCATGGCTAACCTTTATTGTAGTTATAACCTATGTCACTCAAACTTGGGTGTGAGTGTTGGATATGAGTATGTGTTAGACACGTGTACTGTCAGCACCAGGAGGCTAAAGAACCAAGGTCAGATTTTCTAAGTTTTTTTCCATGTATTTGGTTGGAGGATCAAGGTCAGATTTTCTAAGTTTTCCATGTATTTGGAGGTCATATCCCCATATCTATATGCCGGGCATGAGTATTAGACACGGATACTTCAAGAAAAATGAAGAGTCGAAGCAACATAGAGTTAAACAACACTATCATTTGAACCAAGTAAATACACGCAACAGGTTGATACTTGATTATACTCTATATGTGGACCATATACATAATAAACATATACATGCATATTTGTATTTGTCTCTGGCTTTGAAAGAAAACAACATACCTTGTGTATCCGGATACGCTCAATGGATTCTCTTAGTGAATCTTCCATCTGGCTAAGATGGTCTATGTTGTCAATTTTATCCGGATTACTCCAGTAGCTGAAATCATCGCATGATAAAATAAGAATTACTCAAATTACTCCATAAAGCAAATAATCATGAACACAACCAAAATAAAGATATAGAATGCAGAACAACCAAAACAACAACATTAATGGCTATCATCCAAAGGGTAGAGGCGAGCTATTAACAGAGTTTGAGTTATAGCAGAAACTTAAGCTGAATGAGTTTAGCACTAGAGGCACTATCCCTTTCATGCAGTTATGTTATAATAAAATAGTTTTAAACGTAGGCTTTTAATTTTCTGGGTGATCTAGCATTAATCGACAAGTCAATCCCTTAAATTATAATTTTTCTCATTATATTATCCCTAAGATAATATATAGCACCATTAAACCTATGAATCAAGTTTGTTCCCACCCCTAAACCCACCATATCTTAGTTCCAATCAAATTGGCAATAAACTTGTAACGTAAAATCCTAATGTAAGCAGCAAATGCTGGAACTTCCATAATGGCCTCAAAATACATCTTGTACTTTCTATTATCAGGAAAACATTAACCTAAAACACCAAACTCAGAAAAAGTAGTTAATTAGGGTCTACAGATTAGTTTAGAGGATGTTCTAACAGACAAAAAGATTGCATGTCTTGCAGAACATTAGAGTTAAGAATATAATTTACTATTACACGATAAATGGTGAGTCTGTTTCTAATCTCATGCAAACATTTTATAAGCAAGAACAAAAAGAAAAAGCAATACTTTAACAACCAAAAGCTCCAAAGGTGCACCTCAGTCTCTTATGTACTTCGTTAAGCCGAGCTTGCAACATTGATACTTCATTAGTCATTTCCTGAAAATAGCAATATCCAAGAAGCATAACAAAAATAACAACCCCTAGAAAATCTGAGATCAAATGGGACATAGGTTGCAAGCAAACTTCATACCTCAACAGATTGACTGCTGCAACGGTAAATAAAGAAAAAAAAGGGGGAAAAGGAGAGAGATTAGATTCTTCTCAATCTCTTACTTAAAGAGAAATATATTATCTGGAATAAAATGAAATAAAAGTCACATACGTTGCACCTAGAAAGTCTTGTATGTTTAAATCATGGTCCAATTTCTTGAAGGTTTTCTTCAGTGCCTATATTCAAAATAACAAGACTAAAAAATTAGAACGATAGAAGAGTAATAAGGCTTTACTCTTCACTTGAAGCAGAATATATTGAAGAATATGAATTGTTAAGGAGTCTTACTTCAAGGCTCTCCAGCTTCCTGTTGTGGACCAACAAAAACCAGTTAGCTAAAATGTCATTTGAATACCACAGATTACTAAACGAGTCAAGATTCAAAGTGCAAACCTTTTTGCCCTTTCTTGTGGCGTTAATTGTGCAAACTTCGCAATAACCTCTTCGATAGAGCTGAAAAAAAAAGAGGCAAACAAGCAACAAAAATGAACCCCATTGATTACCTTACTCATTTTTCTTCTACAAACATAACTAAATGCTATAAATATATGATTATTTAGACAATCATATGCCTATGGCTATTTCGGAATTGCTTGTTATGTGCCTGACACTGTGTTATTAGGAAAGCAAAGAATCACGGTAACATAGATTTTAATAAATATAGGTATACTTTTAAATAATAAAAAATCAAAATACAGGACAAATCCGGAGATCAAAAGTGGCAGAAAGTATACATTATTAAAATCCTAGTCCACCATGCTTACTAATTAATCCAACTAATCATCAAAATTGTCTAAGAATAAGAGTGCTGCAAGGGGCACTTGCACAAGAATTTGTATCTTTATCTGCATTTAATATAAAACATACACAAATTATCAGTATATATATTCTACTTATACTATTGTTACTATTGTTATACATTGTATTGATATAAAATTGATTTCTCTATCAAAAGAAAACAGAAAGATACTCAAAGGTCGAATGCGGCTATCATTTGCAAACAAACAGGATTTTAGATGTTTCAAAGAACTGAAGAAGTAATTCACAAAAAATAAAAAAAATAGCATTGATTCATTAATCTCTACTGAAACATAAACTTAAGCCCTCGAATAAATTAAACGATGATTCCATCCTTCCAATACCTGCGCTCTCCATGGAACAATGTCGGCTTTCCGGTTGGAGAAAACATGAGAAGGATAATATGAATGTCGCATAATATCGATAATTCCTTGGCTTTCTTCAAGATTCCAGTTCTTCGTTTCGAATATGTAACTTGCCTGTTGCTATAGCTCTCTAACCTTTTAATTTTTAGTTTAACCCTACCCATTCTGCAAATTCACAAGAAAAATCATGTCATTTTCTTGAAGAAGATTTTCATTTTAATTCCAAAAATTCCACATTTACTCACATTAATTAAGCAAAATAAAGTTGTACAAGTGGAGCTCTCGTCCCAGGCACCAACATTAAACAACCATGTGATCTTCAATAGAATTTCAAACGCAAATACTCAAAATTAAAAAATTAGAAGAAATTTTAAAAGAAAAAGCATTTGTTGACACCGATCACGTTCTCTTTTCCACGGAAACAGAGCATATATTATCAAGCAAAAAATAAGCTTTAAAGTTGAATATGATTAAGATTTTTCTCTTTGTCCCTAAAGAAAACCCAATTTACAGAAATGGAGTATACCCAGAAGAGAAAATCATTGAGGAATAAGAGAAGCAACAGTAGTTTTGATGAATTCATTGAGATTAAAAAAATAAACAAATCAATCAAACAGTGAAGCTGAAAAAATTAAAGAAAAAACAAAGAAATAAATTAAAGAAAAATCCAGAGCTTACAATTTAGAAAGGAGGAGGGGCCAGGCTATGATTTCGGTGGAAAAGGTAAACGAATCGAATGTTTAGCGAAATGTACGACGGAAAGTTCTTTTATTTATTAAACGACGAACATGAACAAGATCTATTGTTCGTTTAATTAAACGAACAAACAAAAACAAATAACTCGTTCGTTCATTTATGTTTGTGAACGTTCGATAAGCTACTCGTTTATGTTCGTTTAAATTTATTCACGTATGTATTTCTCACTCAGCAGCTCACTATCCCTTTCATTTCACGATAGATTAAAAAAACCTAAATTACTTTTGCTCTGCCTTTTAAGTTTCACTCCACTCCAGCACGAGCACCATCGTTGCATCATCAGGTTGTCAAAGACTAACATCCAAATAAGCTGATGTTCTCCTTCTCTTCTCTTATTCTTCTTCTCTTTGTTTGCGTTCGTTTATCATTTTAATGAATGAACACGAACAAGCTATATTTCTTAATGAACGAACACAAACAAAAAAATTATGTTTGTTTAGTTTTTTATACTCGTTCGGTTAAAGTTAAACGAACGAACATGAGCATACACTCGTTCGTGTTCATTTGGTTCGTTTATAGAACCAATTCTCATCTTTTTTTTTTTTTTGAGATTTGTAAAGTAGATTTTTTTTATGAAACCTAATTATAATCATAATCTTAATCCTAAACCTAAAGGGAAGGGGAAAGGAGACTTTAGAAGAAGGTGTTCCTAGTGGGTCTAAAACTCATGACATAAGAAAAATTGAGAGAACAAAGATGAGCAGAGATTTGTAAAGTAGAATTGAGAGACTTTAATTACACACAATTTAATAAGATTAATAAATTGTAATATCATTTTAAATGTTACAAATGCATAATTATACAATTATACCCATATTGAATTATCAAATGACTTTTTAAATAAGATAGTAAAAAATGATTTTCTTCTTGTATAAATTTTTGGTGGACATAATTTTCAAAACGGCTCTTGTTTTTAAAAAAAATTGCATAAATTCTATTCCAATGATTAAAATTTACAACGCAAAACATTATTAAATGAGATTAAAAGATTTAAATTACTTGTTTAATATTAGAAAAAGGATTAAAATTATAAAATTTTGGTCGAGATCTCTTCTTCCTTAGCTCCACTTTTGCTTAAGTCAAATAAATTAAGATCCGATTTATTTATAAAAGATCGTAACGCTTTTAAAAACCCTTCTTTTAGCTTTAATATTTTTATTTAAATTATTTCGATTCCTGATAAATGACCTCCATCCAATCCATGAACGAGTTATATTTCCAATGGCTTATATATAAAAAAAAAAATCTTTCGGAGTCGATGTGCAAAGTATGTGGGCTGGTTCATTATGTAAATTAGACCAGCACTCCTTAAAAAAACCTAAAACGTACCCTCCCTTCTCTCACCCCCAACCCACAAAACCCTACATCCCTGTATTCAACCTAAACCCTAAATCACCTGTCGGGCTTCCTCCGCCACCACTCTGTTCCTGCAAATCTTATGAAGCTCTCTCTCTCTCTCTCTCTCTCTCTCTCTCTCTCTCTGTTTTGTTTATGCCTATGATGGTATTAAATATACTTTGAGAGATTTTCTCTCTTTGAGATAAACTTGAGTTTGTTCGAAGTTGTTACAAAGAAGTGTGTCTTATTTTATAATAGTAATATTGGATGGTAGAGGCAAGTGATGAGAAGAATAGACACACCCACACCCTTATTTGGTTGATTGATGACTCAGTCTTAAATGGGAATCCAGTGTTGGTAGAATTTCAATGATTTTTGGTTTGCTAAAGGATTGTGATAATAATTAGGTTTTTAAATCTTATTCTTTTCAACAATTGCCTGTTTAAATTTGATAAAGAGGGAGGTGTTGTTATCCTCTCAATAGATATAATGAAGAACAACAATGAACCCACTTCCATGTGAGACGATGATTAAGTTTTTTTGAATTAAATTAAATTAATAAAATGGGTAAGTATAAGGACCAACTGTATAATTATATCAATTATTTGAACTGTCACACTATTAGTTTTTAATCGTCGGTGGTTTGATTGACATAGTTTATTAGTCACTGATGTAGTTTACTCATAATTTTAAATAATTGTTTTCCCTTTAATTATTTGAGTTTAATACATATATTTTAAATATTATTTAAATTTAATAATTAATCAAATTGTATTTAAAATATAATTATATAAATAAGAAATTAATATTTAGATCCTTTAAATATGTTTAGAATGTTATATTAAAAAATAATATTTATAATCTAAATAATATTAATAAAGTATTAAATACAATCATGTTCTTATATATATCATTTTATTTTTTCTAATAATCAAACAATTATTAGCTATCAGTTAATTTTACTAAACACTATTACACAGTTGTTTAATGCAATTTGTTAGTCAAATCAACTAATGCAATTCACTAATCAAATCAGTTGATGTAATCAGCCATCAGCTATCTGCTAATTGCTAAATATGACTAAATTGCTACGATTTTTTATCAATAACATGATTTTCATTGCTGTAAAATCATATAACTCGATTATCGAAGGCCTCGTTAAAAACCTCCCTAAACCTAAATGGAGGAAAAGAGTAACAATCAATAATACGAAATACAACGAGATATAGCCCTCAACAAACAAAACCTAGGAGCACCCAAGATCCCACTCACAATCGAAACATATAAACAAGCAGCTCACATCCCATCCAAATCAAGAACACAATCCCACCCTAATATGGACCCAACAAACGTTCCACACGCCACATAGCACACCCTTAATCACAAAAGACCATTATAAAAAGATAAATTGCAAAATGGGTAGAAAAAACAGTCTCAATCATTCAAGCATTCGAAACCAAGCTGTACGAGTCACACACAACGTCATGACACATCGTTCAATGGAATCTCATGGTCACGTAGCATGCACAATGTTAAAAGGCGTTGTTGCCACACAAACCACAAACGTAATAAAGTCTCATACAATGCACCATGGCCCATCTTGCACAACAACAGACCCCTGAATTATCACCCACAAATTCACTTGTTCTTCAAGACCACATGGAGCATATACGTGACCCACTTGGCAAAACCATTCCACATCAATCCACACACCCCTCACCAGCACAAAATTTCGCGCAACAACTCTAGATTCAAGGCGAAACCTCAAGACCTCCCAAATACCTATCAATCTCCCCTCGACTATGTCCTTAATTTTGGACTCTTAGAGTAGAACCATCTCACAACCATGCTGTCGTAGTGTCTTCTGCACCAATTTTCGTGTCGCCGAAGAACCTAACCCCTTGTGTTCCACGATAGCACACGCATCGCGACTCCTAACACCCTCTTTCCTGTTCTTCTATAAGCTTTGTAGTATCTTTTACAATTTTCTCCTCGTTCCCAGTAGTTCGAGCCCCTATCAATCGACCAAGCTAGACCGTTTCACGTGCCTCCCTTAGGATATCCTCTCGATGCTGTAACAAATTTAATTTAGATGTTGGTCCCTTCAGCGAAACCCCAGTGTTGCTAACTTTCTTTTGAGATTTTTATTCCCTTTTTTGGTTGTTAATTTTTCTATATTTGCACGTTTCTCCTACTCAGATTCCTCAAAATTGGGGGCTATTATAGGCTCCACAGGGATATCAAAAATGGTAACCATTGGCCCACTAACACCCGCCTCTAAATTCATCGAGGCATATTTCACCGGACAATCAAACAATGCTATTTCATTCATCCCCAATCCACTATCCACCCCACGCACATCTATAGACTCGACTCTTGACACTAATCCTACCTCCTCATCTGCAGTATGATCCTTCGAGTGTGCCGTTCCATCGCTCACATGTTCCTCAACCAGTTATTGTACATTTCACAACTGATTATCTCGTCAATCGGTACTATACTAATATCTAAATTTTCTTGTTGTGCATTATCCCTATAGGGACTAAATTGCTCACATGCTACCTCTCTATCACACTCTACATCCTCTCTCTGCTCACTCGAAGCACAATGCACGTGCTCTTCACATTTTATTACCTTCTGATCCTTGACAACGTCATCCGATTGCATCTCATCATCAACACTCTCTTCATCAGACTCACATACCCCCTCACAATTGGCACATACTAATTGTTCTACAGATGGTTCTATCTCTATCACATGTGCTCGAAATGCCTCGCCATGTACTTGTATTTCTATAACCTCATCAATCTGCTCCAATTGTGAGGTCTCAATGAGAATTCGTCCTTGTTCGAATGAATGTAGCTCAAGATTTAAGTCATCACATCTGATCATATTTCCTCAAAGCGAAGCCACATTATCAAAAGTCCCTCGCGACCAGACATGCATTGGCAGTCCACTAATCACTAACCACACACGTCGATTCCCCAAATCCAAACCAGGTACCCAATTTCGCACACTTGTAAACCATTTATCAAGAGCCATATTGCCGAGAACTCGTCTTATAACCTCAAGACACGTAAACATTAACAATAGTCGAGACCCCGCAATACGCATTATTGAAAGACCTTTAATCCCCGCCGCATTTAATTCTCTCGCCAACACTGTGATTCCAATTGGGAACCGACACCACGCGATCGCACAGCTTTGCAAAACCTCAACTTTATCTGTGGTGATCACACCCTGTACAGCCCGAATTCGCTTCTCTTCTTTTGCCTCCCCAAACTGCGCCTTCGACTCTTTCACACTCTTCAACACCACTCTATCTTTTCGTTTCCAATAGTAATCTCGAGACGCTCCACGGGCAAAGGAGACAGTAATATGCGATCCATATATCCACTTACCATGTAAACGCTCAATAACTCGCCTAGACTCCATCTCCGTCGTCATACGAACAAATCCAAACCATAAACCATCTCTTGCTCTTTTAATCGGAACAAAGACATCCATCACTTTTTTGTGCCGATTAAATACCTGCCACACTCCCTTCCAATGAATCTGATCTGAAAGATGACCCACAAAGATGAGCATCGCCGACGGTTTGCACTGATCTCGCTCGTTGCTTTTGATAATTTTTCAAACCAAATCTGTTAAATTATACTACTTACCTAACTTCACTTATCGATTTCAATTATTGTATCACAATCGCATGAGATTTAAAGAATATACTACAATATTTTTGTTGATTATCAAATCAAATGACGCTAGTGAAAAAAGGGAGCTGACCTATTTGAAATCCTTTTTCCCAAACCTTTACATGTTTAATAATTTTTAGTTTTAGTTTTTTTTATAAATTTTGGAGTTTTCTAAAAATTGTATAATTTAATTTTTGATTTTTTTTATTTAAGAATATGAAAATTTTCTTAAAATTTTATATGCTTTTAAGTGATGAGTGATAAATTGAATTATGAACTAAAAAGTTATTTGTCTTTTTGTAATTGCAACACTAGTTCTATTAAGGTATAAATTGGGTGATGGACCAAGGTTTTAAATCAAACAATATATGGGAATTCAGTGTCTCTAAAATAAACTATAGAGATTAAATTGTAGATTACAAAAGAGTACATGGACCTCAACATATTTAAACCTATAGGTGTTTGTGAGTTTTGAAATTTATGATTGTTTACCTTCCAATTATATATCTTAATTAACTTGTGCATACTATATACATGTTATTCTTTTTTATGAAAAACCACAACTGTATTTAATTAATAAAAATAATAGAAGAAATCAGAATTACAACGTACCAAAGCGAGAAAAAACACCAAAAAAATTATACATAAAACAAAAAATTTAAACCTAAAGATACTAATAAAAATGAAACATTCCCTTGATAATGACGTACAACATCAAAAGAATTCAGTAACCTTTATAAAAACTCATTGTCTCTGTCTAACGAGACGCTATACGAAGTGATGAAGAAGTGGTGAGCGAACCAAACTATTTGGCACGTTGCTTCGCTACACAATTCCGATTATATCGACAAACAACCATTTACCAAAGAGGGGATCTAGCTATACTTGATCACCGACAAACCAATCAGAAACAAAAATTATGAGGGTTTTTGTGCGAGCACCAAAATGACTGCAAATGTATGCAAAAAGCGTACCAAAAACTATAAAAAATGCCATAAGAACAGAAAAAAACATACCACAAAAATATAAAAAAACGTGTCACAAATATAAAGAATAACGTGCACATATATATCGCGAAGGAAATCAAGTCCTCGATGGTATGGCCAAAAGATCATCGTCCAATGAGTCCATTTGTCGTCTTTTCTATAATCTTCCGTTTGAGATTTTATCTAATTTACATAATGATTGTAACACCCTCGGGTGATTAGTTTAGTTTTCTCTTCATTTACCATAAAAATATAATCATTGTTTAATCTATTTTAGTGATTGAGATTTTTTATTATTTTTCAATTATATTATCAAATTGAGCATTTTTTACATGTAAATTAAATTATATTAAAAATATTTCATTATAGTTTTTGTTAAAACAAAATTTATATTTAATTTTGAGATTTTAAAATTGAAATGTATATAAAAAGAAAAAGAAAAAATGAGTGGGGCAATGTCCAGTTGCGGATTCTCACCACACGTGATTTTGACTGCAAGTGGGGTCAAATTTTGAATAGGAGTCCGAGTAATCCTCGTCAGTGCCACGGTTGTATGTCTGTACGACAGGAGTTCCTTTGCTGCTTCTGGAAAGTGATTGCTTGACGGTGCCACAGTTTTTTTTTTCTTTTTACAAATATAAGTGTATTTATTTGTTCTATAATTTCAGAGTATTTCGGTTCAAATTCAGGTAAATTCTTCTTAACTATGACATTTTAGGATTAAATCTGGTACGAAACAGATGCGGAATATTTTAAGGATTAGTGGAAACAAATGAGATAATAGTAAAATTAAGTTCTTTCATTGGTTTGAATTTGACCTTCATTCTATAAATTTTATTAATTAAATCACTTAATTATTTAAATAATATCAATTAAATCATCTGTGTTAACAACTAACAGAAAAATTGACGTGACAGTTAACGAAAATTTGTATAATTATAGATTTGATTCTCATTATTTATATATTCTATCTATTTGGTTCTCATTTTAATTTAATTATAATTGGAAGGTTAAATTAAGCCAACAATAAATTGAAATAATTTTTCATATTCTTCACCATTTCATCCAAGTTCAAATTTGAAAACAAATTATTCCAACTCTTTCAACATAAGCCCGTATCAACAAATCTTACAAACAAGTAACTTGAAATCAATAACACATTTCTTTTCTTCAAAATCTTCACTTTTGATTCACACACATACATATTGTAATGGTGAAATTTAACTTATGATGGAGGGCTTTGCAGAGACCTCAATCGGGTGAATCCATGGGCGAAGCCAGAAATTAAAAGTTAAGGGAGCGAAAATAAAAAAAAAGTCTAAGGGTATAAAAAGTCCTTAAACTTTTGAAGAAAAAAAAACAATTAAGCCTCTAATTTTTTTCACCCAAATAAACTTTTGAACTAAGAAAATTAACCAATTTAAGCCCTTGAATCAACTTTTACCATTAAATCTTGATAGTTATTTTTTGGATATGTTGGTGCAGTTCGTTGTGTCACAGTGTCTCGACCTGACATTTTTCAAAAAAATTATTTTTATTTAAAAATTCTAAAAAAACGTATATATATAATTTTTGAAGAAATCTGTAAATGCAACACGATATAACTATATTGTATCATGTGCCAGTAATATCTAAAGAAAAAAGTCAAAATTTAATGGTCGAATGACTTAATTAATTCAATTTCTTGGTTCAAGAGCTTAATTGGGTGTAAAAAAAATAAGTTCAACGGCTTAATTGATTTTCTTCAAAAGTTCAAGGGTTTTTTACTCCTAAGCCTAAAAAGAATAAAAGACTAAAAAACGCCATCAATAGAATTCGGTTCACTAACTTCAAGTAAAACAAACTTAATTTTCTGTACACACTTTACCACTAAGACAACATTCATAATATTAAAATAAGTAAAATAAAATATAATTTATAATTTTACGGAGGCTAAATTAAAAAAAAATAGACCGTAAGGGTGAAGCATGAGCCTGGCCCTAGCCCCCATGCGGCTTTGCCCATGGGTGAATCAATAATGACCAATTGATCTCCAGCGTTTTGTAAAGAACAGACAAGTTCTTTAATCGGGTTAGTGGCGAATTAAAAATATCATCGGCTGAGCCAATATAAATAGAAGTAAAAATTTATCTAACATAATATATATATATATATATATATATATATATGAAATTTAAAAATTTCATTCTCCAATAATTTTACAATTTCTTTTATTATCTATATTTTTATTTAAATAAAATAAAAGTGTTTTTTAAAATAAATTTTTATATATAACTTCATTGATTTGTCAAAAATATAAGTCATAAAAATGTGAATTTAAATTTATTCATTTAAATATTAGCTTCTATAGCAAGTTTCGATAAAAATAACTTAGAAACATATTGCACTTTTGTATTTTTTAATTTTTTTAAAGACATTGAAGATGAGTTATAGACCTATACTTAAAAAACATTTCTTAATTTTATTTTGATCTTATTTAATTTTAATTTTTTTTTAATTTTATCATCTTTATATACTGGGGTTAAACCATAGCCACGTTTGGGGAATTTAATTATTTTAAAAAATAATTAATTAATTAGTAGAAAAATAATTTTAATTTATTTTTATTAAAAATAATTATATAGTATTTGTAAAAAGTAATTAAAATATAAACAATCTTATTTTTCTTTTACTATTTTTTACTTTTTATTTTTGCTTGGGCTTTATTTCTTGACATAATCTAAGGCTTAAAAACTAAATCAGACTTTTATTTTGAGTTTTTTTTTCTTACTTACCTAAAACTCAATATATATTATTATAAATAAAATAGAATAATTTTTTTTTATATGAGGTGGGTCATAGTGTAGTTAGGCCTAGGCCCAAATTCCAGTGAGCCGGTTTAAGATTTTTTTATATAATCTTTTAATATAACAATTTAAAATTAATACTTAATATTTAAATACAAAAATATTAAATTTGTATACGAAACATTTATGGCTCAACTTATACAGTAAAACCTCTATAAATTAATAATGTCAGGACCATGTAATTTTATTAATTTAAAGAGATATTAATTAATTAATAAATCAATAATTTATCAATTTAAAGAGATTTTTCTGATTCAACGCACTTACATTATTCTTCATAAATATAATACATAGATATCATTTATGAACTTGATACGATGATTATGGCCTTAGGTACCACAACAAAATAGATGTCAATTACCTATTAGATTACCTGGGTGAAAATGATACATATTCAGAAGTCCAAAGTTTAGAAGAAATTGTAGCTAATGTTATTAAAAATCCTGTTGAGTATGAAATTGAAGATGATATAATGCTTTTGCAATCAGTTACGCGGAAAGAAGCACTCATAGCGGCAACATTTTTTCATAATTTTTTGTTGCAGTATGAGAATGTAACACCGAAACTTTTGGATGTAGTAAGGAAAGCTAGAGATGAAATACAATTATATTTAAATTTTAAGAAGAAGCAAATAACAATAGAATCATATTTTAATAAGTTGTCATCGTTATATTTGTAATTTTATAGAATTGTTAATTTATAATATTGAATGGACCATAAATTTATATGAGATCTTCTGAAAAATTATTATTTTATTAATTTATCAAAATTATTAATTTAAATTTTAGGCCCAATTTGGAACCAAAATAATTATTATTTTAAAGAAATCATTAATTTATCGAATATTAATTTATATAAATTTTATTGTAATTATTTGTTGAATTAAAGAGTACTAAATACAATTGTTGTTTTTACTCGTAATGTGAATATAACAGAATCTCATATTATTATTAATATACGGAATTTATATAAATACAAAAATATTTTAACCACCAACGTGTGGATATCTCTCTCTTCTTCTCATCCACATATGCTTTACAAGTGGGGTCAAATAAAGAGTAGGATCCGAGTAGATCTTCGTCAGTGCCACGCCATCCGCCTCTTTAGTTTTCCCACAACAAACTCAATTTCTTAGCTGACCACAAAAATACAAAATGTTTTTTTCTTTTCCTTTTTCTTGTTAATGAAGTGACCAACCAAAATTTATTGATAATTTGTGATTTACGAAAATGCCACTTTAGGCTAGTTTAATATTATTTTTGAAAAACAATTTTAAAAATACCGTAGAAAGAAATTTTAAAAAGTTAATTGTAAAATTTTAATGTTTGATATTGCTGTTAAAAAGTACTTTTAAATAAATAAAATGTCTGTTTTAGACATGATATTATAAAATAAAAATAAATAATTATAATAATGTTTTTATTTTATTTTAATATTAATATTTAATACATTATTTTAATATATCATGTTTTCTTCTCCAAACCATCCCATTCATCGATTTTCACTTCTCTCTTTTAAATATCGTCTAATTGATAAATTGGTAGTTTTTAAATGAAAATATTTGATAAAAATTAAGTTTTGTGTGTTTAGAAAATAAAACTGAAGGTTATGTTGCGAGAAAATAGCGATCGAAGCTGTGCTAGCTTGGTACTCAGGTTTGAAGAGCAAGAAGAAAGGGTTAAATTTGTCATTTGTCCTTCAACCGAGATTTTCAAACGCTAAAGTTAATAATATTCAGCTTTTGGCTTTGGGTCAAGAAATGCTATTGCACCGTAAATTTTTTACCAAAAAATGTGTTTAAGATTGCTTTTGAGGTTGAAACGAGTTTTTTAGCCAAAAGCTTGGTTTCACCTCAATGCTGAACGGGCCTTTTGTATATTTTATCGCCTTTTAACCAATTTTTTAAAAATAATAAATAAATAAACCAAAGATAGTGTTTAGAAGTGAATATCGTAATTTTTATTAACTTTTAAATAAGGATTTGAATATACTCCTTAAAGAATTATGAAATTAGCATTCGTATAAATAAAATAATTTTAAATAAATTCGGATTTGAATAAATAAAAAAATGAAATAAAGTAAGATATAAAATTGCAACAGCCTCATCCCACGGCTAACAAGGAAGATTGAACGTTCGAATCAATTTTTTTCAGGTTTAAAAGTCGAGTTTTACCCTCCTACTAACAAGAATAGTAAATTTGTCTCGGATGGGAGTCTCGATGATTAGAACCCTAATAATTGGTTTAATTTTATCTTCTCCAAGGAACAGCACAATAATGCTCCAGCTTGGCCTCAAGATAAACCCCCAGCACATAGAAAGTCTTCGAATCCAGTGGGATCCTTGTTATCTTCAATTATTTCTTTTTAATCATTAATTAGAAACACGATTCGGCAATGTAAAGCAAACAAAGCTACAGAAAAAGCTATAGCAATTCCTTGATAATCATTCATTGTTGTTGCTGGAAAGAAATCAAAAACATTTGCAGGACTCGAGTAAAAAAAAAACCCAGGAGCCTGCTTATGGAAAACCCAAAAATTATGTATAAAAATGGAAAATAGACAACTTCCAACATCAAAAAATGGAGGCTGTTGAGTTACTTTATCCGCTTCCAATGACAATATTTCAATTACGTTACTCGGACTCGAACACAAGTGTTGGAAACCTATAGCAGAGCACCCTCTTTTTCGAGCTTCGTCCGATTATTATCGGCATTGTTCAACAAACCAGACAGTTCCATGCTTCTCATGATCATCAAATCCTCCATTGTTTCTTCCTTCAAGGAAGGTAATTGTAAACTGCTTAATGATAATTCGCCGGCCGAGGCCAATTTCATTAGCTCAGACTCGTCCAAACCTTTCACTGGGCCAAGGCTACATTGATTCGATCCATGCTTTGCCAATGCATTCTTGAATTTCTTGATCTGCATATACAATCCGAATCAAACATCATCTATATATCGACATTATGATCGAAAATTAACGAATAACGATCCCTATCCACAAAAACTTACGGTAGCATTGGTGCAGCTGAAACTGCATAATCGGCCTTCAGCACCTCTGTAGAACCTAAAGAACGGCAAGACATGAATATTGAGACAGTGGCACATGCTCTTCAGCTCCTCGAAGTTAACTTCCAAGAAAATCGCATTCGGATTCTGTTCAGCCAGTTGACAGATCTGTTACAAACATAAGCCAACGATCAACGAAAGTGATTCAAAATCAAGAAATTGATATAATTTTTCATATTTTCACCATTTCATTGAAGCTCAATTTAAAAACAAATTAGTCCAACTAATAACCTTTCAACATAAGACCACATCAACAAATCAAGAACACATTTTTTTGGGTTCAAAATCTTCACTTTTGATGGCTAAATATACCTTAGGATGGAGGGCTTTGCAGCCGCCACAACCGGGTGAATAGAAGTCGATAACGACCAATCGATCGCCGGCATTTTGTAAAGAAGAAACAAGTTCTTCGGCCGAGTGGATCTTCACCATGTTGGGTTTAAGATTCTTTTCCCACCATCTCATACTTCGACTCACACATGCTGTTTCCGCCTGCTTTTAAAACAATTGTTTTTAAACATCAGTTTTAAAGATTAAACAAAAAAAACCCTTTGAAATCCAAATGAAAAAAAGGCAAGTTTTTTGACATACTTGAACAGAGAATTTGCTTTCACGTTTGCTGCTGCAGTTTCTTGAACCTTTCTTCTGATCTGGAACAACTAGTGGTTTCCCTAAAAAATCAAAGCTTAAAGGAGGGAACTTTTTTGATACCGAAGCCTTGGAATTTGAGCTTGGCGACATAGTCTCATTGAACCCAGAAAAATATGAACCACACTTCAATGAACAAGCCATTACCCAGTTTTTCAAATCAATCAAAAGTGGAGATTTTGAACAAAACAATGTGTTCTTTTTGACTGAATAGAGAGAGAAAGAAAGCTTTAAAGTTAAAAAGGAGATGGACAAGAAGGACTTGTAGTTGTTGGGGCTAAATAGTGACATAGGGCAAAGTGTGGTCAAGAAAATAGTTCGGAGAACTTATACCAAATTTCATTATTGTCTGATTATTATCAACTAATTTTGACTTTTTGAGGATAATGAAATGATTCTCTTAAAAAAAGTAATGAGAGACGTTTTATTTGCAGGGATAAGGCTTCGTTTGCCGCTTTAAATTTTGGATAAGGTCCTTCAAAAAAAAAAAAAAAGCCACTTGAGAAAAAACTATAGAAAACTACAATAAAAATGGTAATTATTTTATAAAAAAAATTAGTTTTAGGGTTTAAGAATTCTATTTAGGGTTTATAATTTAGAAGTTTAAGTGTAGTAGTTTTAAATTTAGGGGATGTTAATATAATTTTAGATTTAGGGTTAAAATTTAGGTTTTATAAGTTAAAACCTAAATTTCTAACTATATTACCCTAAAACCTAAACCATAACTTTAAATCTTAATTTTTAACCATAAACCTTAAATTCTAAATCCATACACTAAAACCCTAATCTCTAAACCTTAAATTAAGATTATAATCCCTAAAAATAAAGCGCTTGTGAAAATAATTTTTTTTACCGTCGGTGTATAAAATAATAATTCATAAAAATAAGAAACTTTTTCTTTCGCTTTAATTAGAACTATTGTAAAAATAAATTCTATTTAAATATTTTCGTTTATTAATCTGATTATAATTTGTAACGGTTAATTTTTGTGGTAGTATTATAATGTATATTATCTGTGTTTGCTATCACAAATTAAGGTGAAAATCCCAAACTAATAGTGTTTTACAAATTACAAGTGTCAAGACTACACACTTACCAAGTGAATAATATAGTTTTTTTTTTAATTATGAATACCAATCGTGATTTTAGCAAAAGCAAGGTAAAAGTTATTTTTGTGATTGATCGTAATTTTTACACTATATTTTTACACAATCTTAATTTAAAAAAAAACTCCCAAACATAAATCACATTACTTTAAAATTAATTTTATAAAATTACGATGATCTAAAATTAATTCTACCAAAAAAATCAAACACACCCTTACTTAGTACTTGCAATTAATACATATACTTTATGGAGAAATAATTAAAGCAAATTGCAAGTGGCGAACACAAATAATATTTTGATAATTCGAACGTCGAGGCTGATCAAGTGATCCGCTGTAAATCTTATCCATTATAGTTTAATCTTTGATTATCAGGTTTTTTACACGTATATACCAAAATTTTAAATTAATTATTAAACTAACATCCATTTCTGATTATTTATCGAACTAACACTCAGTTTTGTCACGGAGGATAAAGACAATCCAGTCAGCATGTAACATAAACTTTATTGGTTGACACGAAATACATCATTTGAAAAAATAAAAAGATCATGAAAATTTAAGTAAAAATGGTTAAAAAGTAATTTAGGAGAATGTAGATGATAAGAAGTGACTTAGGGTGTTGTGTTGAGGGGGGGGGGGGGGGCAAGTTAGAGTCGGTAGCCGTTGTTGATGAGTTTGGTTTGGCTACAACTTTATTTTTTACACTACAAGGATCGAATTGAAAGGAAATTAAAATTGTAGAGAATAAAATAAAATTTTAGAATTTTTAAGTAAAATTAATCATATCAAATCTTCTTAAATGATTATAAATTTCAATACAACCGATAAGTTAAAAAGAAACGAAGTTAAAGATTTAACTCCTATTTCATTTTGATCCCACTATATAGAAATTCTAGCTGCTCCACTAGTCTTAACTAATAAAAATTATCTAATTCACATTTTTTTCATGTTAAATTTTTTTATCAGTAAATATTCACTTATATTTTTCATATTTTTTTAGAATCAGTTTTTTTGAAACTTACCATTTGAGTGGGTTAATATATAAAAATGATAAAATGGGTAGTTTTTATTGTTGAGATAAAAAAATGATGTAGTATGAAGGATCCATGATATAATTACTTGTTACATAAATAAATGTTATTTCGGCAAATAATTGAGAACGAACGTTATTTTGATAATTAATATTGAAAATGGTGATATAGGTAAAAGGCCAAAAATAATAACTTAATTACTTCAAACAAAATTTTTAAGGATTTCTTTAGAATTTATTTTTTAAATATTTTATTTTTTAGTGCAAATAAATATAATTATTAATTATAACTGCAATCAAACAATTTTTAAGTTTTCATGCAAAGTCTTAAATTGTCTAGATCTTTCCCGACCTTTAAAGTAGAGAATATTAAAAAAGTAAATATATTCGAGTTCATTTCCTCTTATATGTTATACCGATAATAATGCCATTCGTATTACACATTTACACTCAATCGTGAATAATTTTAAATTTATTAACTCATTTTTCATGTATAAATATAATTATTTAGTTCAGTTTTTGTATACTAATAATGAATTTGTATACTAATAATGAATAAAAAAGAGTTCTTTTTTGCTAACAAATTGTATAAAAATTATTTTATATTTGTCTATTTTAAGATTAAATTCTAAAATTTAAAACTAACCACATTAAATGAGACAGAGACCAAATTATATAGTATATTTTTTATGCATCCCTTTTGTGAAAAAAAAATAATCTCTCTTGCCAAACACGAAGACAGTGTCAGATTTATTAATATTTTAATAAGTTTTATAATTAGTTTTATCTGAACTTTGTAAGATTACAGAAACTTTAACGAGTCATAGCATATGTGAAGCACATGCATGTATGATTATGATTTGTATTGGATAAACCAAAATAATAATAATGTCTGACTGTTTATATCATAGTTCATGACTTTGGATTGGTCGAAATAAAATTAGATAGCAATAAACCGTATGGCAGAGAGGTTGGCTGCAATGGGGCGCTATCAAACGCAAGAGGGGACGTTTTACACGGTTCCGCCAGGAATGGTGGCTAATGTTATAGAGGAAGAGCAACCGGAGCTGTCGGCGGAGAGACTGGAGGTAAGAGATGTTGAGGCTGGTGCGTCGACAACAAGAACAAACATGTTTGATGGTTCAGAGAGCGGAATGGTTTGATCTTAAAAGGTTCTTGTTAGGGTAGAGGATGGATTGTAAGTCTCTCGATGAGTGTTATGACTGAGATTTTTACTCGATCGGATTGTATAAGTATTATTATGGGTATCTTTTTACCATTTAAATTATGAGATTTTTAACGAGGCCTGTTGTAGTATATTTTTTAATTATTTATCAAAAAAAATGTTGTGTCCGAAATATATATAATATGTTTTATTTTCAAAAGCAATCCCGTAAACCATGAGAATGCTTGATTCCAATTGATGAGCCACCTGTTAGCCCACAGTTAAGGTTAATAAATAAATATATATATTGGTTTAAATAAAAAATAAGTGCCTAAAATATGTTTTTTTACTTTAGTTATATAAAGTATTCTTTTGTAAAAATGTGTATAAAGTTTTAAAAGTTAAAATTTTAAGTACCCCAAATATACCACATGTCAAGTATTGATTGATTAAAAAAAATTTAACACACATTAACGGTCAGGCACCTAAAATTATAACTTTTGAAACTTTAGGCACTTATTTTTACAAAAAAATACTTTAGACACCTAAAGTTAAAAAAAAACATACTTTGGGCGCCTATTTTTCATTTAAGCCATATATATTTGACGTAATATTTTTCATATTTCAATACATCTCTGTATTTCTATTACATTTGTATTTTTTTGTAATATGTTTTAATTATTTTTTATATTTTGTTCAGGTTATATATGAAATTATCAAATAGAGTCGACGTTATTAAATTTTTCTCATTTTTTATTTAATCATTGATTTTCGATTTATTGGTATACTAATTCAAATCAAGTTTTACATAGGCATATTATGGGAGCGATCTTCCCAACCCATTTTTTTAATCACAATGGCCTTATTTGATAAACAACTTTTTGAGCTAAAATTAGAGGTTTGACTAGTCAAATCCGCTCATTTGGATGTTTGGTGAATAGAAGATTGTAATAGCGGATTTAGATGAAACCTCTCATTTGAAAAATCTCATTTTAAGAGCTTTTTGAGTTAGAGATTTGGATAAAAGACTTATAAAGACTATTTTGTCTTGATAATTATAAAAAATTTATCTAAATAACATAAATTTGATTAACTAATAAAATTTAAAAAATAATTTCATAAATAAAAAATTAATATATAGATTAATAAATACATACAAATTTAATAATTAATAGACTATATTTAAACTATAATTTCATAGATAAAAAATTAATATATACATCTGAATTTAATAATTAATAAAATTATATTAAAAATAATTTCACAAATAAAAAAAATAATATGTACATCATCATATATGCTCAGTAATGATATTTAAAAATTAATTTTTATAATCTAATTAATACGAATATATACAAAAGGTTAATAACTAATAAATTATTCAAACAAATATCAAATATTTTTTTGACAAAACAAATAAGTATCAAATATAATCATGTCGTTATATATCATTTTGCTTGTTCAAATAATCAAACAGCTATCAACTATCAGTTAATTTTACCAAACATTTTTATACAATCAACTGATTAATTCGCTAGTCAAATCAGCTAATGATATCAGCTATCAGCTAATGTAATCCGCTATCCGCTAATTGTCAAATATGACCAATATCATAACTCAAACCCATGACATTGCTTAAAAACTTAGCACATCATCCTACTAAATCAATTAATTGTTAGTAAATTTTCTTCCAACTTTTTGATACTCGATTTTCTGTCATGTATATAGTGTTATTATTTGCCATAATCATATTAAATATATTGTATATTTATAGATACCTTGATGCATTAATAATTATTTATATTTACTTTTTAATTCATATTGTGATAATATCAATTTTTTATAGTTTAATGCTTTAATATATTTCTCCAATTGCATTTCATTTAATCCTGGTGAATTCAAAATTATCATATCTGATTAATCATAAATCTAATTAAGACGAGTTTAAATAAGACTCTAGATGTTTAAATTATTTTAGACACATTTATTAAGGAGATTTAGATAAGTTATTTAGGGTAGGTTAACTGTCTCGTTTAATCTAAATAGTCGGTTAATCATTATAGCAGTTTTTGAATTTTGCTAATTATAATTTAAACATTAAAAACAATTGACTGTTATAAGAAGAGTAAAATTAACAAATTTTAAAATGTGTAAAATTAGATTACTAATAAAAATACAAATGAATTAATTTAAATTAAAAATTTTAAAGCATATGAGTGCACCACATTACCCTCGATCCATCACTTATATATATTCCCATGGAAATCATTGAAGAAATAAAAAGACAACAAGTTAAGGTTATGTTTCTGAAAGCAGATAAAGTTGTCCATGCTCTACAATGGATAAGAAGAAGATACTTATCCATTCCTTGACGGCAAAAGGATTGCATCTGGATATGGATATTTGTTTCCAGATATTTCCATGAATACATGACATGTGGATGCTAAGCTTAAAGTATAGCCCACGGGTTTGAAACTTTTCTTATTTTTTATATATATATATATATATATATATATATATATATATATATATATATATATATATATAGCACTTCCAAAACGTAATTTTTTTTTAAGTTTTATAAGTTTTTTGAACTATTAGATAGAAAAATAGATAATTGAGATTAATTTTTTACTTTTTTTTCAAGTGATAATCATTACATATTTTATTATTAATTTCAGTCATCCGTTTTACTCATATAGCAATCTCAAAAACGAGTAAAACTTAGAAACTTTTATACTGTGTAACCGAATAGGATCCTCTTATACTATGTAAAACTTGAAAATTTTATACTTTTTTGGACCGCTGAATGAATGTAAATGGATGGATGAGATTAACGGTAAAAATGTGAAGATTATTATTTGGAAAATAAGTAAGAAAATAATCTTAGCCATTTATTATCATTATCCAACGATAAAAAAGTGTAAAAGTAATGAGTTTTACACAATGTAAGTAGATTCTAACCCATATATATATAGTGTAAGAATTTTTAAGTTTTACACGTTTTTTGGGATCGTTTGATGGGTGAAATCAATGGGTGAGATTAATAGTAAAATATGTAAATATTATCACTTGAAAAAAGAGAGAGTAAAAAGTTAATCTTAGCCATCCATTTCACTTATTTAACGATTCAAAAAAATATAAAAATCATAGTTTTACATTGTATGTAAGTGAATCCTAATCCATATATATATGGTTAGGATCTACTTACACTACGTAAAATTCAACCAGTTTTACATTAATTCATGGCCATTAGATGGATGAAATGGATGGATGAGATTAACTCCTTATTTTTTTCAAGTGATAATCTTCACATATCTTACTTCTAATCTCATCCATCCATTCCACTCATCTAATAGTCACGAATTAGTGTAAAACTAGTTAAATTTTACATAATGTAATTAGATTCTATCTCATATATATATATATATATATATATATATATATATATAATACGGCCATTGTTTTGGAACCATAGTTTTGCTAAAACTCCAAAAAAAAAAACATAGTTTTGCTAAAACAAAGGCTGACATTCATCTGATAATTACTTTTATATTCCTTTCTTATTTTATAAAATTTTAAATATGTGTGTTGTTTTCTTAGGCTTAAAGAAAAAACAAAGCTTAAATTGTGGATTTTGTTTTAATTATTTAAGTTATTTTTTTTTATCAAAAATATGTATCTTTATTATATTATATTTTTATTTAAATATTTAAACTATTTTTCGTCAAAAACAAATATATAAATTATTATCTATAACCGTTAAGTATCTAAATTATTATTTTTATCTAAACTATATATATTTGTTTTGTTTTGTTATTCTGTAACCACTTAAATATCTAACTTTTTTTTCTTATAAAAACAAGTATATAAATTATGTTTTTTTTCTTTAAGAACCTAATCTATTTTTTTATTAAAATAAATATTTAAATCTTTGTGACGTGCCAATGTTTGAATGAAATTTTTTTAAACTGAGATAATAACCAGACTTTATTACTTAACAACTAGATTAAAAAGAAATCTTCCTACCAACAACCAGTTGTTTTAGTGGGATAAAACATTTGATGCTTTAAGCAAGGTCAGAAGTTTGAGTCATGATGTTGTGAATGGAGAAAATTAGTGGAGAGTGTCACCCTCTACTAGGCCTTTGCAGTATCTATCCGAATTAATTAGCCAATAGGTTGAATACAAGTTAAAAAATCGTCCTTACTCATTTCTATCACTCATACCAAACACGATCTTAAAGTAGTTACTAAATAATATTTTAAATGTTAAGGTTCATTGATTAGTAGAGTGATTAAGGTCCTCAAAGATGTTCATATTGTTTTTTTTCGTATGGGTACAAATCTTGGTGTTTGTCTTAAAAATGTAATTATTTCTCTACTTAATAAAAATAATAATTTAAATATTTTTATTGATAAAAGAACAATTGAATTACTTAAAGAATAAAAAATATAATTTAAATATTTTATTTTAAATCAATCATCTTTCTGTAGCTTATCTACATGTCTAAAAGACTAGAACATTCAAAGGAACCTTTTTTATTTTTATTTATTTTAAAAAATGGTCATATTAATGATTATGGAACCCTCTATAATTTTTGAAATTTCTCTTTCTTTTTAAAGGAAATTTTAGAGTTTTTTTGCTCTCATATTGGAATAAAATTAAATTAAATAATTTGATACACCAATTATTTAATTAAAGGTGTAAATTTATTGATTTTAATTTAAGATTTAAATATTAGAATTTATCTTTAAATTTTAAGGTTAGAATTTATAATTTATAACTTATAATTTAAAGTTAAAATTTATAATTTATGGTCTACGAGAACTTCTACAATACAAACTTTACATTAAAACTTGTTGATGGTCAAAGTCAACAAGGACCAGAGACGACGGTCTGACGGTGGTTCGGATGGTAGTTCTTAGCGAGAGGGTCTCTGATGACATTCTCTAGTGATTGATAGTGTATCTTGTGTCTTGGCCCCTTATTTCTCTCGTTGCATGTCCCCTTTATACCGCGGGAACAAGTGTCACGACCAGGTAGTCATGGCGCGTTGATTGGACTGGCTATAATGTGACATCGTAGGTTCATATTGTTATGCCCAGCGATCTCATACATTGTCACATGATCGCTGGGCGAGATGTTGTTTGCTATCTTACTCGTTTGTCCTGTGCTATATAAGGTTCTAGCCATATCATGATCGACTGCATGCGATCGTTGGACATCCTCTGTGTGAGTCCGTTCGCAACCTTGTTTGTCCGCCTTGGGCTGTATGGCTTTGACATGTGGCGGTAGATATTGTTAGGTACTAACAATTACCCTTAGGCGATGTGAGGTTATAAAGTGACCTTGGCGAGCCTGAGGAAGCTGGAAAGGCTGTGCTTGCGGGGCAGTTTTGTAGAAATGATTTTAAAATTATTATTGTTATTGTTATTTTGGAAAATAAATCGTTACGTATGAATTTCAAAGGATTATATGAAATGTCACATAGTGGGTCGTAGTAAGAGACAGGTTGGTGTTGTTTCAAGGATAAAATGGTGCATGTGAAGCATCATATGAAAAATTTGTTTGTTGATAAAACGTGTTGAGTAAGACACGGTTCTTAACTATAAATATGTTTTGTTGATATCTTTAATTTTTTATTTCACTAATTGATTGAAGGTTGGAACAACAACAACAAGAAAGAAGAAGAAAAGAAACAATTATTTTTGTCGTAATGGCTGATTCCTCTGTGGTAGTGAGTGACAAGTTTCGTTACACGACTGATCCTGATGGGTTATTGAGAACGCTAGAATACCAGGGCATTATCGCTGTTAAGCACTTTCGATGCCTTTTTAGTTTGCCAAAAAGGGCATTTCGTCTGAGCGCATGTTTCGATGAGGGAAGATGGTGGTGTTTGATTTCTCTTTCTGCTTTAAGGTTATGTTTTATTTATCACTGCATCCCTTTTTTGTAAAGTGGCTCAATTGGTTTGATGTTGTGCCAGGTCAACTTAGTGATGGTAGTTGGGCAACCTTGGTTACATTCTTTTTAACTTGCAAAATTCTCGGGGATGAGCCTTTTATTGATGTGTTCCATTATTTTTATAATGTTATGGCTGATCACAATAAGAATGTAAAAGGATTTATAACTATTAGTCGTCGTAAGGGAAATAAGTTGGCAATGAGTAGTGGTACTGATAATCTTTGCCAGGATAAGTCAAAATATATGAAAGTGGAGTGTACCGTTGGAAAATTTCCGTTCCCTATTGTGTGGCATCGTCTAGACAAGGATAAGGTTGTGCTGCCAAACGTGAAAAAATGTCAATTGCTGAAATAAAGCTTCTTAGAAGGCTAAAAAGTGATTCACCATCTTGCTTCAAAGAAATATGCACTCTCAGAAATATTTGGGTGCATTGTCTGGAGGAGAAAAGCCCCAATGGTTGGGACGAAATAAATTTTGATGTATTCCCAGATAGATCGTTGGTTAACGTGCCTACCTGTGCGGAGGCTTGGTCTTTTGGTGAAGGGGTAACAAATGAGTAGCGAAGATTCTTTTGGGTGATAAAGATGAGCCAAGGAATTTCTTTTTTGAATATACGAGAATTTGTAGGCGCCCCTGGAAATGTCATGAAGAGGATGTCTCATCGGGAGAGGGTAGCATGAAAGTTGTTCCTTGTGTTAACATTGGCCTACCTGTTTATGGCCGTGGTGAATGAAGTAAAAAACGTGTAATTTCCTCTTCACTTGTTGCATCTGACTTGGAGGATGAAAGAAGCGGGCTGCCATTAGAGCGTAAGTCAAGAAGACGAATGTATACATGTATTGGTTTGTCGCAACCTTGTTTGTTCGCCTTCGGCTGTATGTCTTTGACACGTGGCGGTAGATATTTGTAGGTACTAACAAAACTAAGATAAGGTTGTGATCGGCTGCAAAGGTAAAATGTCATCTACTTCATTATATTAAAATGGTTTAAAGGCTTGTTTTTCCTTAGATTGTATTTTTTTGCCGAGTTATTTTTAAAGATTTTTGAGAGGTTATGCTCTCTTAACTTAAAAAGCTACATATGTTGTCTTAAAATTTAATTATGTTAAAAATTCTTGTAGACCAATTAGAACGTAATGCGTGGCACCTTTGACCAAAAAAATGTGACTAATTTTAATTAAAAGAGTGAATTGTATGTTGAGTTTCTCAAATTTTTTTATTAGTCGAAAAGAATTTTATTTATAGGACAAGATGCCTAAACAAATCTAGAAGTAACCAAAGCAAAAAGTTATGGTTCCAAAACAAAAATGACGGAGGAAGAAAAAATTAAAAGCTGAAATACACCAAAGCAAAACAAATAAAGGAACACTACCCTGGTGGCCATCTAACTATTTTTTTTTTCAAAATCATCTCTCGATATATACTTGTTCTGTTTTGATCCCCTCCGTAAACAACCTAATGCAATCGCCGACTTGATATTTTTTTAATTTTCCACATCATCACCTATCTCTTTGTCAGCATGTTGTATAATATTTTTTTATTCGACAAACTATGTCACCTCTTGATTTTGAACAAATCAAAGGAAAAAAATTCCCTTTGCTACTTGAATTCAAACCTGGGGATCCAATGCCTAACCACAGGGCTAGAATTAGGATTTGAATAAGTTTTATCTAAACTAGTATTTAACTTATACTCTTTTAACCTAAAAAATAAGCAAAATTACCTTTATGAAGTTTCGAACCAAAAACATCCTGCAACAAAAGCAAGATGTTTAACCACTAATCTAAGTTAAAAAACTGATTACATATTCACAAAATTTAATCTTTATTTTAAAATATATTATCACCTCAAAATTAAATCAAAATACTAATAAAACAATCTTAAGTTATTTTCCAATTCCTTTGTGAATAAAAACTTATTATTTATTTTTATAAAAAATACCATATCATTTTAAAAATTAATTAAATGTAAAATAGTTTGTTCATATACCTGTCAACGAATTAAATCTTATTTAAAAAAATATATTTTATCCTAAATAAATATTATAAATTTAATTTTTAGAATGTTTTAATATTAATTTTATAAAACAAATAAATATTTATTTTTATTTTTTTATTTCAAAAAAAGGTGAAAAAATAATTATGGTTTGATCTTCAATTTTAATTAAATTTCAAGCTAAATATATTTTGTAAAAATTAAAATAATAAATTTAAATCTAAATTGTTATTTTTAAATAATTCAAAAATTGTACTATATCATAAGTAAATATTATATAATTTTTTTAGAATGATCTAATAAGTTTTTATAAAAACAAACAATTATTTTTGTACCAAAAAATTGGAAAAATAATTTTAGATTGACTTTAGTAGTATTTTGATTAATTTTGAGGTGATAATACATCTTAAATTAAAGATTAAATTTTGTGAATATGTTATAAGTTGTCAACCTAGCTTAGTGGTTAAAAACCTTGCTTTTGGTATAAGATGTTCATGGTTCAATTCTCCATAGATGTAGTTTTCTTATTTTTGAGATTGAAAGAAGTATAAGTTCGAAACCAAGCAACAACAAAAAGGGATTTTTTTTATTTTTTCAAAATCAAGAGGTGACACATGTCACCTCCTGATTGGTCGAATAAAAATATTACTATGCAACTTGTTGACAAAGAGAGAGGTGATGACATGATAAAAAATTTAAGTCAATGATTTCGTTAATTTTTTAACAGAAGGAGATCAAAACAGAAAATGTATCTAACGAGAGAGATAATTTTGACAAAAAATTAATTGAGAAACAAAAAAAAAAAATTAGATAACCACGCGTGTAGTTTTCCCGACATACAACGACAAGTAGAAGAAACCGCGTCACCAAGTAACAATTCCATCCAAATCTCATCCTGGTAGACACCATGCACGATCATCACCACAACGAAGTCCCAAAACTCAATCCAAAGCAATCCACCATAGAGGAGCTAAAAAGCTCGGAACAAAGATTCATGAACCACACTTCCTTCATCAAAACATCTGCTAAGCTATTCACATCTCGAGAAACGTGACAAAAGCATAACACCACTCAACTTACTAAACGTTGCATCAATCCGTATAAACCATTCCAAGAATTACCAAGGCCGCTGTAACCACCACACACGAAACCGACGCAAATCAAATTCATAGAAGGCAAAATCCTCAACAATCCAATGACCTTTCACCACAAAAATGCTTGAAATATCGCTTTTGTCCGACAGCTGTTTGTCTGTCGAAATATCACTTTAATCTTTCAATAAAAGGTTTTAGATCATATACCGCAATTTTTAAGTGTTTTATTGACGATTTTTTGTCCGTCAGTATATGCCATTTTTTGTAGAGACAAACTAATCTCTCTCTCATATCCTAAACAAACCCCCTTAAAAACCAAATGAAGATGCAAAACAAACTTAGAATTATTCGCGTGCCACATTTTTTCCACTACATCTATCGAGATGACTTCCAACCATCTTCTTTGCGGCACTCCTCAAACCACACGTGATCTATGTCAACACCCTCACTCGATAGCGGTTAATAATCCTTCGCTTGATCTTCAATAATACGGGCGAGATCTTTTATGATGCTTTCTTCATTTCCTACATTAGTCATTCTCACTAACTTAGCCAAATTCAGTCTCGCTAACCTCTTTCAAGATCAAATGATTTTTATTACGAAAGTCAGAGTCCGAAAGAGAGCTATTGGCGAACTCGTCCAATTTCGCCTTATTCTTACGTGGTCAACCTAATCCTCTCTTATTTTGAAGTTCCTCAACAGCTTGCCTCTGTTCAGATGATAAAAAGCTCAAAACTATTTTCAACATCTCTCGCACCTTGTGTTTAAACCCATTATGAACTATTTTTCTTTGCGGAGAGGTTACAACTACTAGCTCAATTCCCATCATCATACGGCGTTGGATAAAGACTTCAACTAAGATCCTATAAGCATCTCTTCAAGATAAGGTTCATTCGCCAAAGACCCACTGTAATCACTCATTTTCGTCCGAGTTTTTAGTATTTTTAATATTATTGTAATAATATTATTAATCTTAAAAAAACTAAAAAAATAATAAAAATGGTAAAAAAAAAACAAAAAAATAATAAAAAAAGGGAGGAAAGGGGAGCACAAGGCTCCACGTCACCCATCTCACCCCTCACATTACCTATAAACAGGCATTCAATTGGAGGGGGATTGGGAAATGAATCGGCAGATTTGGCAGCCCAAATAAGAGAGCTTGGCTCTCGGGTAGCCAAGGACCGGGGCAGTGTCCTCGGTCCTAACCGGTTCGATTGGGGTCTTATTTTAGATCCGATCTAGTTAATATTTTTGGAGAGGTCGTGGTAGATATCGGTGGGGTTCAGTCGAGGTTCGTCATTCGAACTCCTAGTTAGATATATTTTCTTTCCTTTTTATTTATGTTGTAATTTTTATGATTTAATGAAGTAGTAGTTAATTTAAAATTGTGTTTTTAGTTCGTATGTTTATTTATGTTTTAGATTAGTATTTATTATGTTTTAAATTTATGTTTTATATTTTATTTATGTTAGATTTGTTTTTATTTATGAGTTAGATTAATATTTATGTAGGCATGTTTTAGATTAGTATTTTATTTTTATTTATGTGTTAAATTAATAGTTATGTATGTATATTTTAGAGTAGCATTTTATTTATGTTGGGTTTGTTTTTATATGTTAGAATAGTATTTTATTTGTGTTAGATTAGTTTTTTTAATTTTGTTAATATTTATTTATATTTTTACCGCAATGTATTTATTTATATTTGTCATGTTTTTTAAGTTTGCATAACGGATATATATATATTGTCAATGAGATGCCCTTTTATCTGAGCGTAAACGGGGCCAGTATTAGGCGTAGTGATAGTGGTTGGGCGTTTATTCTCGGATAACGGGGCCTTTAAAATTTACTCGCACATATAACCAAATTTTAATTTAATCGTCACTTTAATCCAGAAAGTCTAATATTAATAAAGCGGTAATTATTAAAGTACCAATTTTGGGCGGTGTGGGGTGCTAATCCTTCCCCATCTGTAACCGACTCTTGAACCTATCAATTTTAAATCTCTGGTTTTTACGGTGTCTGGCCTACCTAAGTGGCCGGTGGCGACTCCATTTTTAAATAAAATACGTTTTTTTCTAAAACTCCACGCGGAAGACATCATTTCCAAAAAAAATCACACATTTTTTTAGCGAGGGGGACATCGCTACAGATGGCGACTCCGTTGGGGACATTTGTTGGTTTTCAAAAATAAGAGAGTCGAGATTTTTTCAAATAATTACCGCGTTATTAATATCGGAAATTTCGGATTAAAGTGACTATTAAACTAACATTCGGTTATAGTTCTGCGTTTATTTTAACGCATTTAAAATATGGCATACAAACCCGTTTTTTTAAGTGGGGGAAAACGCTAATGATTTCGTGGAGATATCGTTCTCCCGTGTAGGCCTAGCAAGTACCTTCGGGGTTCGGGTACCTTATGCTTTCGTAAGGATATCGTTCCTTCGTGCAGGCATAAGCGAATAGGTCCCCCTGAATTGAACCCGGTTGAAAGGAGCCTATAATGGCTGATGATCGGGGGCCTTGCTACTCTTAGTAGAGGACAACAAGGACAATTCGGGTACCTCTTAACACCAAAACTGCATATAGTGAGCTGTAGGAGCCAACCCTTTAGAGCCATGTGAAACTCTGTCCGGATAGTGGTCACCCTATTTAGGCTCTAGTGCCTTATTTATGTATAGTTTTTTACTCTATTTTGTCATATTTATCATTTGTTTTATTTAATCATTCGATACTACCTCGTTTCATTTCATTTTTATCACATCAATTTCATCTACATCATTGCACAACATCATCACAATCTTAATTTTGCATTGCATTCACATAAATCATTTTGCATTTAAGACAGTTTGCATATAGACGCATCAATTTTAAAATCGGTCCTCGGGATGTCCCGCGTCATTAATACCAGAGAAAGCAAAGTCGGCCAATTCAACACCATTACCAGGCCTCCACAAGAACTCAGTCTAGGGGCATCTCTCGACAAGTGCCAAATTTCAACACTCACCCTTCACTCTCCATCACCAAAATTAACTCACCACCTCTCATCCTTCAAAAATCATTCACACTCACCATTTCCAACCGAAAACACAATAAAGTTTTTTCCATCCCCACTACCATCGCTACCCATCAACCAAAATACTCGAACAGAGAACCCCTCATTTCACAGCCTGAACCCTTATGTTTGAGTCCTTTTGAACTCTCGACTTACCATCACCCAAAAACCAAGCCCTTTAACTCTACCATTCTACCCAAAGCCATTCAAAAAACTGAAAGCCGAGCAAACCTTTGCTACCCTTCTTTTGGAATCATACATCCACATCTTTTACAAACATTATGCTTCTAACAAGGTCCCAGTCCGGGGCCATTCTTTGCCAAGGTCCAGCCTTCATTATCGAGTCAAACTCTCACATCCTTTACCACAGTCTGCAAAACTGCACCTAATCCAAAATAATAATAATAATGAGCTGCCATGAACCGACACACAATTTACAAACCCAACTTAGGGGGCAACATAATCCGCATTCAAAGTGTCAAATTCAAGAGCAGTTTCAGACGACAACATAGGACGAACAAAATGCTGGGGCATGCACACTGATGAAAGACTCAAATGAAAGCTGATCAAACCCAGGATAAAGTCAGGGCACCGCCGCATGAAAAAACAAAGATCCTGACGAGACCAGTGATGAGTCAGGGGCATCCCTTTGAGGGCAAGAAAAATCATATCACATTCAGGCATTTAGTTGCATTCATCTAGCATTAAATCATTTTTGCATACGTCATACATCTATGTTCAGTGCATACACTAAATTCACCTTGCATTTAGGATAGACACATGCTTTTAGGCCTAAAATTCATGCATTTTTGCTTGTACATACAAACAGGTTCGAAATAAACCAAAGAACCTCAGCCATTGGGGCAACAACACAACTACCAGCCTCTAGCCATGAAGAAGGCCAAACACAAAGAGGATGCTGGAACATCAATAAAAGGTAATAGTGACAAATTTTATGAACATTTATTGATTAATGTTTTTTCCATTTTCAGGTCATACATCTCCTCTAGTAGAGCAGCAGAAGTAGCATTTTTCAGATCTTGCCTTCGTCATTGTTGATAGGCCAACATTTCCAGATTTTGCTTTATCGCTGATGGTGCAACAATATAGACATCCTGAAGATCTCGTTTCTTTGTTGATGATGCAACAGATCCGAACCTTTCCCCAAGTAGATCGAATTTCTATTCAGGTCTTATTTCTTCGCTGACGGTGCAACCATACCTAATCTTTTCTCGAGTTTTACTTCTTTGTATAGTTCAAGAAAAAAGAAAAATTATCAAAAAAAGAGAGAAAATTGAAATTTTTTTAAAAAAAGACAGATAAGAATTCAAAGAAAAATTGAAGAAAAATTGAAAAAAAACAACAAAAATAGAAAAATCAAAAATCGAAAAAAATCAAAAATAGAAAAAATCAAAAATAGAAAAGATCAAAAAAAAATGAATGAATGAAAATTCAAAAGAAAATTTATCAACTTTCATCGCCCGATCTAGTCTCTCCGTTGATGAAGTGGGTAGGTACAAGCTATCGCCGTCCTCTGATCCTGCTCTCCGTTGATGGTGTAGCCGGTTCCAGGTCGTCATTATCAAATCTTGCTCTCCACTGATGGAGTTGCTAGGTCCAAGCTGTAGTCGTACTCTGATCCTGCTCTCCGCTGATGGTGTAGCCGGTTCCAAGTCGTCATTATCCGAACCAGTCATCCGCTGATAGAGTGGCCGGGTCCAAGCTCTCGTCACCATCAGATCATGCTCTCCGCTGATGGTGTAGCCGGTTTCAGGTTGTTATTATCCGAACCACTCCTCCGCTGATGGAGTGGCCGGGCCCAAGCTCCCGTCGTTCTCAGATCCTGCTCCCCGCTGATGGTGTAGCCGGTTCCATGTCGTCATTGTCCAAACCAGTCCTCCGCTGATGGAGCGGCCGAGCCCAAGCTCCCGTCGTCCTCAGATCCTGCTCCCCGCTGATGGTGTAGCCGGTTCCATGTCGTCATTGTCCAAACCAGTCCTCCGATGATGGAGTAGCCGGGTCTAAGCTCCTGTCGCCCTCAGATCCTGCTCCCCGCAGATGGTGTAGCCGGTTCCAGGTCGTCATTGTCCAATCCAGTCCTCCGCTAATGGAGTGGCTGGGCCCAAGCTCCCGTCGTCCTCAGATCCTACTCTCCGTTGATGGTGTAGCCGGTTCTAGGTCGTCATTGTCCAAACCAGTCCTCTGCTGATGGAGTGGCCGGGTCTAAGCTCCCGTCGCCCTCAGATCCTGCTCTCCGCTGATGGTGTAGCCGGTTCTAGGTCGTCATTGTCCAAACCAGTCCTCCGCTGATGGAGTGGCAGGGTCCAAGCTCCCGTCGCCCTCAGATCATGCTCTCCGCTGATGGTGTAGCTGGTTCCAGGTCGTCATTATCCAAACCAGTCCTTCGCTGATGGAGTGGCTGGGTCCAAGCTCCCGTCGCCCTCAGATCCTGCTCTCCGCTGATGGTGTAGCCGATTCCAGGTTGTCATTATCCAAGCCAGTCCTCCGCTGATGGAGTGGCCGGGTCCAAGCTCCCTCGCCCTCAGATCCTGCTCTCCGCTAATGGTGTAGCCGGTTCCAGGTCGTTATTGTCCAATCCAGTCCTCCGCTGATGGAGTGGCCGGGTCCAAGCTCCCGTCGCCCTCAGATCCTCGCTCTCCGCTGATGGTGTAGCGGTTCCGTGTCGTCATTATCCGATCTAGTCCTCAGCGATGGAGTGGCTAGGTCCCGATTCTTCTTTGTCCTACTTATCCGCTAATGGTATAGTAGGGTTCCAGTTAATGTTTCTGTTTCTCCGTTGATAGATCCAACTTTATTGATTTTCAAGTTTTCTTTATTAATGTTGTAGCTAGAAAACAAATCAAAAAAGAAGAAGAAAAAATCAAAGAAAAATAGAAAAAAGAAAAAAAGAAAAAAGAAAAAAGAAAAAAGAAAAAAAAATGAAAAAAATGAGTTTTCAACCAAATTCTGGTCATGCCTCTTCGTCAGAGTCGTAGCTTGATCACACAAAAAAAACACTTCGATCCTCCCTCTTCGTCAGTGTCGTAGCTGGATCAAATCTTCAGACCTTGCCTTTTCGTCGGTGTTGTAGTTTGGTCAAATTTAACTGTCGGTTCTGTCTCCTCGTCGGTGTTGTAGCTGAACCAAATTCACTAACTTCCGGTCTTGCCTCTTCGTTAGCTAGACCAAATTCACTAACTCTTGATCCTGTCAATTTTGGGCGGTGTGGGGGTGCTAATCCTTCCCCATCCGTAACCGACTCCCGAACCCATCAATTTTAAATCTCTGGTTTTTACAGTGTTCGGCCTACCTAAGTGGCCGATGTCGACTCCATTTTTTAAATAAAATACGGTTTTTTCTAAAATTCCACGCGAAAGACATCATTTCCAAAAAATAAAAAATACATTTTTTTAGCGAGGGGTCATCGCTACACCTACCTAATTCAAGCTCTTCATCGTCACTTATTGTCTCCCTCAAATAGAAAAAAAAATCCATCAAGACGTTCAATCATATGCCAAGCATCCATCTTCTTGGGTACACGCACAAATTCAAACCGTAAACCCGAAACCGTTCTCTTATTCAGATGAAAACATCCATGACATCGCCATGATTTTCAAAAACCTTCTCAATGAATTTGATTTGATAGATTTGCCACATTGAGCGTAAAACTCTGTTGCCTACGATCACCTCTTCTTGAGCCACTCATTTTTCATTCATACGTTTGTAATTAATTTCAAAGAAAAGGACCTGAAATTTTGAAATCTTGATTGATTAGTGCATTTATCGTGGAGCCGTTGGCAAAGGAACTAAAACTAGGGTGTTCTTTCTCGGGTACCCGGCTTTCGAATACTTAAAAAATCGGGTATCCGATTCTCCTTACTACTACATATGCCGGTCCATGTCTCAATCTGCTTTAGCGGGTACTCGTTTTGGGTACCCGTGAAATTCGGGTATCCAAAAAATTGAGTAACAGGTACCCGGTTCATATTTTTATTTATTTATTTTTTAGATTTCTCGAAAAAAATCTTAGGTCGAATAATTTTTTAAGAATTACCCGGCTTTTTAAGGTTCGGGTCGTCGGATTAGATCAATCGGGTCGGGTATTTTTGAACACCCCTAACTAAAACTGGAGTTCCACCTTCCTACCAACGATAGCTTCTCAACTTTTATTTTTTTTTCACCTAAGTACATAAAAATATTTACATAATCTAAAATTGATGAAAATTTTTATTTGGCCGGTTGGTTAAGCTGCTTATTTTGTTCCCTCACATTTTCGGAGGTCATGAGTTCGAGATCCACTAGGAGCACTCCCCCTCCTTCCCTCTAAGTAGGATTAAATTTAAAATTTGTCAAAAAAAATTACACGTTTGTATTGCATAAGATACATTGATGGAGCTATCAGCACTGTGGATGGTGCCGCGGCTGTACATGGAGTCATTCGATCAGAACATGGCTATTGGCTGTTTGGATTTGCTCGTAGTATAGGGAACTGTTCGGAAGCAAATGCGGAACTTTGGGCGATTTTAGATGGTCTCAAACATGCTTGAAACCTTGGCTTTCGAAAGGTGGAGGTTGAGTCGGATTGTCGTGAGGTGATCCAGTGCATCGAGAGGATGAATCCGGTATTTTCAAGTAACACCCTTCTCATTGTTATCCGAGATATGCTTCAGCGAGATTGGAATGCTTCCCTGCGGCATGTGAATCGTGCTTTTAATACCGTTGCGGACAGACTTGCTTCATCAATGCGTGGTCAACCACTTGGAGAGATGGGATTCGAAGCTCTCCTGAAAGTATGAGAGCACTGCTGCTCCAAGATTTGATGCTTTCTTAGTTTCATCTAGCTGATGTATTCGTTTTTTTATGAAAAATAAATTTATTATCACGTGCCATATTAAAATCCTCTAAACTTAGTCAAAAAAAAGAGTACATACGATAATAAAAATAACTGATGTATTCCTTTAGTAGCAATATATATATATATATATATATATATATATATATATATCATAAATGTATTTTTCTTTTACTTTTTTGTATCATAAATGTATTTTTCTTTATTTTTGGTATTATCCTTTTTACTATTTATTACAATAAAATCAACAATATGTTCAACATTTATTTCAGGAAATAGCTTGAGATTATTATAAAATTAATAGCATGGTGCATGATTGCTTGATGGATAAAACTAAGTTATCCACGACAAATTAATCATTTCCCGAGAAAACAAAGACCCAGAAGTCTCATTTCAATGGACCAGCCTGCTTTTTAAACCCAAATATTATCAATGTCGCTTCATCAATCTCAGTACCTTTCCTCAACATTCTCACGTACAAAAATCTTTCAGGGTAAATCACATCCATGACCACTTAACTATAAGTCTGATTTTATTTTGATCATTAAACTATAATTTTTTTTCAATTAAACCACTAAAATTTTAAAACGTTTTCAATCAAATAACTTAGTATTAACTTTTGACGAAAGTGATGGCGTGTCAGTTAGATAAAATTGTACAATTATACATTTAGTTTTCTTTATTTATACATTTTATCAATTTGCTCCTAATTTCAATTTATATCAATATTTTTAAAAAATATTAATAAGTTATATATTGTAATTAAAAAATATTTAAAATATATTATTAATAATTTTAATAATGTAATACGATATTTTAATGAAAATAATAAATAATATTAATAATTTAGTATACATTATTAATATAAGAATATATTATTATCTTAATAGTTATTAGATGTTATTTAAATCATATATAATATGTTTTTTAACCAATTAATAGTCTTAGCTTAGTGGTTACACATTGTTTTTGTATCCTAGTAGACCCGAGCATGAATCCTCTTATTCCATTTTTCTTTCTTTAATTTTCACAAACAATATAAACTTATTAAATACAAAGGGTAATTATTCATGCACAAGCGCTTGTGAAAACTTTGTTTACATTATTAATATTTATCAGATGTTATTTAAATCATATATAATATGTTTTTTAAAACCAATTAATAGTCTTAGCATAATGGTTAAACATTGTTTTTGTATCCTAGTAGACCCTAGTATGAATCCTCCTAGTCCAATTTTCTTTCTTTGATTTTCACAAACAATATAAACATATTAAATACAAAGGGTAATTATTCCATGCACAAACGCTTATGGAAATTTTGTTTACACAAACATATTATTTTTAGGGTTTAGGTACTCCGTTTAGGGTTTAGGCTTTATAGGTTTAAGTGTAGTAGTTTTGAATTTAGAGGCTGTTGATAGAATTTTAGGTTTAGGGTTTATAGGTTAAAACTAAATTCCTAACCATATTACCTTAAACCTAAATCCTAACACTAAACCATAAATTCTAACCCTAAACTTTGAATTCTAACCATGAACCCTAAATTCTAAACCCTACACTAAAACCCCTAAACTAAAACCCTGAACCTTAAAATTAAGGCGCTTATGAAAACAAAAAAAATTGCCGCCTATGTATGAGATAATAATCCAAATACAAGTAGTTAGAAAATCTAAACATATTGAGAAGCTTGGCCCAACAGTAGAGCACATGCTTATCATCCCACTGGTTAAGGGCCCAACAATAGATGATGACACATGTTACAATCTGATTGGTGGATTAAATTTAGAGTAAAATACACAAATCATCACCCAATTATCTTCTCACTCTTATTTTGTCACTCAAATTTCAAACTTTTCAATTTACCAACTGAACTTTCGTGTAATACCCCGAATTTTACTAAGTTGATTGAGGATCATTTAGTACTAAGATAATAGCTTAAAAGCTATCTTAGTGACTAAAATGACAAAAATGCAAAAGTTAGGATTTCTTTGATTATGGGTTATGGAAATGGAATTTCTAAGGTTTAAAAACATCAGATGATAGAGGGCAAGCTAATTAAGGTACTTGCAAAGTTTGGTCAAAATCTGAGGAAAATTTGAATGAGAATTGAAGTTTAAAATTTAGTGACCAAAATGATAAGCAGTCAAAACTTGAGTGGTACAAGACTAAATATGAAAAGTTGAAGGACTAAAGTTGTAATTTCCCAAAAGTTAGGGGTTTTCATTTCATAAATAGATAGATCACCTAAGGATGTGGATCGAATGTGGAATACTGGTTTGAACCGATATTTCGATTGTTGGAAAATCGCAGTAAAAGTTTAAATGGAATTCGAATACCCGGATCGAACCGAAAAATTATGAAATTGTACCATATGATAAAGGAAGGTTATAAAAGTCCGTTACAAGTGTTGAGAATATTTTTAGTTTAATTCAAGATGAATCCTGCAATTTAATTCTGAGTAAAGGGTTAAATTACCGGTATATCAGATTTAATGGAAAATTTTAGAAACTGGAACAAAAGCCATGGAAAAATTCATAAAATATTATTTTATGAATATTTTATTGAAGTTGGTTGGATTCTAACTAGATTTAATTAGAAATTTACAAAATGACAAATTAGAAAATAAGACCTATTTGGAGGGTTATTTGGAATCAAGTAATTAAATGAATTTAATATTCATTTAATTAAATACACATGGAATAAATAAGATAAAAGATGAAAAAAAATGTTCATCCTCTTCTCCTCCAATTTTCGAAAATACAAGGGAGAAAGGGGGAAAATTTCTAAGCATTTTGAAGGCTTCCAAACAAGATTCAATGTATGTTTTTGATAGAAAATTAATCTATGTTTAATTTTCTTTCATTTGATAGTAATTTTACAAAGAGTTATGAAGATTTGTTCAGGTTATTGATGAGAGAAAAAATAGGGTTTCATGTTCTATGTTGAAATGGAAGATTGATTTAAGTAAATCAAGTGTTGTGGAGTTGAAATCAAGCTTAGATTTAGATTCATTTCATGTTTGAAGACATAAACCCTAACTATAGAATTTAGGATTTTATTTAGGGTTTATGGATTTGTTTAAATTAAGGCTTGATTTAGTTGAATCAAGTATAGAAATGATATTTACAAGCTTTGATTTGAAATAATTTCATGTCTAGATGCAAAACCCCTAAGATTTTAAAATTAGGGTTTATGTCGGGGTATGAAATTTTAGAACATGATTGAAGAGTTTGATATTGTACAAGTTTAATTCTGATGTTATGATCAAAATAAAGTCCTTGAAAAGTTTAGACACCCAATTTGTCATGTAAGAATAAATTGGGGTTTTAAGTGTTAATTCTTGGAAATGAAGAATACATGTTGGAAACATTTATTTTGAGCATATTAGAATGTTGTTTGAATGAAAAACAACCTTGGGAAGGTCTAGTGACCAATTCGGTCAAGGGATAAAATAGAAGGAAAATTTTGAGAAAAATTTTAAAATGTTGGATTAATGATCTAGTAGACTTGATTTGTTATTGGAAGCAAAACCCTACGTTAAATACATAAGGACCATTTCGGCAAGCTTAAAAAAAATTAAGGTACCAAATTTGATTTTTAATTAAAATAATGGAATTAAGGTAGTAATGTTGATTTGAGGACTAGTTTGCAAAGTTAAGAAGCTTGAATCCTTATACTAGAAAATTGGTGACCATTTTGACAAATCAAAAGAAATTAAAGGAGTAAAGGTTTAAGTTTATTTTGATGAAGGATGTAAAGAGAACATATGAATACAAGCTTTATTCTAGCCATTTGGAGTAAAGTGATGAGACTAAATTGACAAGTAGAAAAATAAGGAGAAGTTGGTGTAAATTAGAAGTTATTCATGGAAAGTTATATTGGAATTTAAATTATGACAGTAAGTTTAGAAATTCACCATAAATTCTATAAAAATGGTTAGATGGTGAATTTTATACCAATATAAAGGTATGTCAGTCTAGTTTCATTTCCAACAAACGGAAACTGATTTCGAGTTCCAAGTTAAAGATATGAATTTTTAATCGAATGAAGGTCAAAATAATTATAGAGCAGTTTTTTGTCTGGATAGTCTGTGACGTGAATTCAGTGATTTTTCATAATTTTTGTAGATTTTATTAATTTATGTGGCTTATACTATTAGAACCGTTATCGAATCTAGTTTCTCCAGTATAAACGAAATTAAGATCCAATATGTATCATGTCCTGTACAAGTAAATATTTGAAAGTTGTGCAAGTGGTCAGAAAATAGAATTTGAAACATTTTTTTATTTAAATGTTAGTTAACAAGCTCGGAAGAATTATTGGAAGTTCAAATTAGTAACTAAGGACCATAAGGCCCATTCGGTAATTGCAAATAAGATTTGGGGAAATTTTAGAAATATTTTATTTTCGAATGATTATGTTAAAAAGCAAGATTAAGGTATTGTTAGAATTGAGTCTAACAAATATTTTACTGTATTCAAATGATTAATGAAGTCGAGTCCGAATCAGAGAAGGTTCGAGTTACTATGAAAGAAAAGATCGAACTAGGACTTAGTGAGGCATCATGTTAAGTGGCTAAGGTGAGTGCATTTTTATCTATTTTAATTATGTGATATGAGGAAGACTTGCGATAAGTCGACCTTGATATTAATGAAAAAGTATATTGATCAAAGTTATGCAAATGACATGAAATATTAAATGTATATGTGATACATTGATATGGCATAAAGATTTATCTAAGATAACTCAGATTTTAGATATTGAGTATGAACTGCCTAATATCAACTATATGGTTTACATTGATGCATAATACATAAATGACAAGTACATATGAAAAATTATGATGAAATATGGGATGTGAATTGCCCGTTTACATGAATGATAATGATTGATTGATAATGAAATGAAATGCCCAAGTATTATGATATGAGAGTTCATGGTATAGTTGGATATCCAAAGAGTCCTTCGCAACAACATGCAAGTTATGTTATGTTTCATGTTTTGTGACTACTACGGTGTCACATACACCATGGGGACCTAAGCCCTTGGTGTTGCACCTTGGGGATCCAAGCCCATAGGGCTAATGACACTAACGGGGTGCTTTAATGAAGAGCAAAGAGCGTCCTCGAATACGTACTCATCTATCAGGTTCAAGTTAGGCACTACGGTGTCACTTCCACCTTGGGGACCCAAGCCCTTGGTGTGCACCTTGGGGATCCAAGCCCATAGTGCTAATGACACTAACGAGGTGCTTTATGAGGAGCAAAGAGCGTCCTCGAGTACATACTCATGTTCACGTTATGTTAGACACTATCGTGTCTTATCAAGATGACTCACGTACCTTGATCTCATATTATATACTTTGGGCTATCTCCAAAGGAAGGTTATATTGCAAATGATTACATGATAACTGATAAATACTAAGAACATGAAATTTATATTTGTTTTATGATATGATATAAGTTGTATTGGAATCACTTGCCATTTTGGAGGAAATGTAGTGCACTGTTATATGATAGAGGAATGACTTGATAAGTCTATTTATATGATTTTATATATTGAAAAGTTTTACTTTAAATTATAGTTGCCTCACTAAGTGAATACTTAGCGCGTGTTGTTTCACACGCAGGTTATTAGAAACTTACCGGAAGAGGAGTCAAGCATGTTAGTCAAGCTGCAATCTGCTAAACATCAGTAAGACATTATAAATTATGATATTATTTAGTGGACATGTATTAGTTTATTCGCTAGTTGTTTTAAAAGTAAAATTTTAAATTATCGTTTATCACGTAACAATTTGAAATTTAAGAAAGGGTCTAGGCAGTATGCCTAGTTTTCACCCTGAGTTATGTACTTATTTTAATAACTGGCTAATATGTTTTATAAACTAATTCAGGGTCAAAACTAGCAATGTGCAAATAGGTTATGAATACTTCGAAAGTCGAGAAAGGATTATTTTTATAAAAAAAAATTTACAAGTCAGGAAATCAGTTAAATAATTTAGTAACATCTTCAATGTGTATTTAATTATTGAATATACGTTGAGAGTGTTACATTCGGGTTGTTATAAGGTATGTGTGCTTTGTCAAAGGATTAAGATTATGTATGAACATATACTACTTTGTAATCACATTAAGACTATTAAAAAAATTTGCTTTAACTAAATTATATATGAATGGTAATCCCCAATCCTCTTATAAATGCCAGGTATAGAGATATATATTTGAAATGGATCATTGCTATTGTGTACACATAAAGGGCACCAATAATCAAATCCGAATGGGATTCTTATTCCATGAAAAATAGTTTCAGATGTACTAAAACATGAATCACCAATTGCAGTTAGTCATTTATACAAGTCAATAGCTTCCATCACCAACCAAACTCAACCCCTTAAAAAAAACACTTAAAACTCATTGTTGTGCCACCTTCTCAACAAAACATATACAATAATGGCCATTAAACCAGTGGAGTTGGGTCCGCATTTAAAGCCATTAAGCCACCCTCAAGCTTCAACCCCAATGTCATTAAATTTTTTTCCAAGTTCTTCGTCTGATTTTCAGTCTATAAACAATATAAGAACTCGTCACCAAGAAAAAAAAGAAGCAAATGCTTCTGCAAATTTCGATTTGGGATTGAATAAAATAAACGGTGGGATTGCATCATTGTTAGGTATGTGGGATTCCCTGTTCATTGGTGATTAGGGTTACCAGGTCATTTATACAATACATCACCTTGCATTTATTTCTATGTCTTTCATGTTATTACCTTCTCTGATAGATAGATAGATATATAGAGAGAAATCATCGAATGAACAACTTTAGTTAATTGGAAATGTGATAATAATTGTGGGTTTAAAACCCTTGATTCGTGCCGTGATCTCAGCAAATTGTCGTTTCGGATCCAACCTATTGAGATTTGAGACTAATAGTAAATTTAGTGACTTGACGATAAAATAATGGCTTAATAATTATTTTCATTTTGTGTTTCAAGTTTAATTTCCAGTTTGGCTTAATATATTTTTTATTTAGTGACTGAGCTGAAATAGTAATGAATACGAGACCTGGGCTGCTATACTCCTCACCACGCAAACTGCAAAGTGCGAACGATCGACCAAGGACGGACGCAAAACTTTATGTTAGAGGGGCGAACTTATAAATTTCTAAATCATATAAGAATTTTAATTTTTTAGGGGGCGACCGCCCCCTTCAGCCCCTATAGGTCCATTCCTGCATCGACCCTCATCAATCAATTGCAGCAATCATTCAGCCCAGTCTGAAAACGCCTTAGGGAATGTGACTAAGTTGATTTCGTTTTGGGAACCTTGAGAAAATTTTAAAATTAAATACTCCAATTACAGTAAAAACTTAACTTTTACATTGCTTAAAGAAAATTTTACTCAACAAATTTACATATAAATTAATCTTGCACATGGCGAAGAAACCTTCCCTTTGCTGTTTTTACCTTTTAACGTGTGCAAAACAATTTATACATTTTTAGCTAAGTCTGAAAATATTGCTTATATTAATAAACAACTAGTTGGTTTGAGGTGATGAAGCACTAGATTCCTTCAATAAAGTCAATGGTTCGAATTTTAGTATTGTGAATGAAGTAAATTGGATTAAGAGAGTCATTCTATAATGAACCTTTGCGGTACCCAATCTGAATTAGTCAACCAATAGATGAGATATCGATGATTATAAAAAATAAACAATTTTATTTTAATTAAGTTTAATTATAAAATATTTAAACAATTTAAGATAATTTGAGAGAATTTAAAATGTTGAGATCTTATGTTCATGTTTCACTCATTAGAGGCAAATTTATATTAGATGTATACCATTTGCATTGGTTTGTTGTTTAACATTTTATTTTCCATAAGAAACTTTAAAATCTTGTTACGAAATAACATAATAATGATGTCATGTGTCAATTCTAATAATTATATGTTAATCAAAATTATATATCAATTCTAACACGTGTCAACAATCTCTAGAGCAAGTGGTTAAAACTCTCAGTTGACACCCCCTTCCCTTAGGTTGTGGGTTCAAGACCCAGTATGAGCAAAATTTTCTTCCCCTCCCCTAGGTAGAAATTGTTAAAAAAATGGTTAACGCATGATACCACAAAAATGATGTAACATAACACCTTCTTAACACATTAAAGGGAAGTACCATACTCTAATAGACATAATGAAATTTTAACAATCAAAATAGACATTGTGAAGGTATAAGTAGCTTATTGAAATATTTAATAAAATATAGAACCATTTGTGGCATTATCCCAATTTTTGAGCTATAGGCGGATATGTTAGTGAGAATAGAAATCAATCTAACTTTTGGGTGATTTTTATTCCACACACGAAAAAACTAGGTTTATGGTTAAGATTTAAAAATTTAGGGATGAATGTATTTTTAAGATTTATGATTTATGGTTTAGAATTTAAAATTTAGAACTTAGACATAAAATTTAATTTTTTTAATATTAAAATATAAAAAAAACCAAAAAAAAAAGAGAAAAGATTTTTGTCTGTGCCAGTGAGCAACTTGTGGCATCTTCCGACCTTAATTTCTTCTATTTTGCTTTCGTAAATAGATTGGTATTTGTCTATATTATTATATAGGAAGTCAAATTAATAAATATACTAGACATTTAAATGTACACACTTAGATTTATTTCAATGTAGAAAATGAAGAGTGTCTGGAAAGGAATAAAATGACTTTTTTTTTGTTCATTTTTTCAAGCATTTGGAGACACGTCCCAAGCAACTACATCATCATTGTTATTGTTTTCATTTTCTTCGTGAAAGTTCGAACTGAAGAGATTACTTTTATAATATATATGAGATGCATTATATTGACCTGAAAATTTACGTGCAATAATGAGTATAATAATATTAATAAATTTATTAGTCAGATTGTTAAAATATTAATTGTAAAAACTTATAGAGGTATATAACACTTACTAAAAAAAATATTTAGATGGGTCTGGCTCACTACGTCATCTATGGTCCCATCAATAATAATTTTCCATCTCAGTTTTTCAGGGTGAATCTTCATCTCTTTCTTACATGACATTAAAGAGTGGTAGTTATTTGAAAATTATACTGAAATAGATGAATCTCATTAGATGGACCATGGATGACGTAGTGAGCCGGATCCATCTAATAATTTATCCTCACTCAATTACTTACATTGACTTAAGTGAATCTATGTCATATAGATATAGAGCAGAACCCGATACATAGTATACAAATCAAAGAGTTTAATTGATTAAAAATCATTGGATGAATGTAAATTGATGGTTAAGATTATCTACTTATCTTTTTCATAAAAATCAAGGAGTTTTACATGTTTTTCATCAACTTACACAGTGTAAAATTCAAATATTTACACTCGATTATTGGATATATTGAATTTAATGGCTGATTTTAAAAAATAAATTAAGAATAAACCACTTACTTTTTCTTATAAAAAATCTCATCATTTTATATTGTTAATCTTAATAATCCATTTTTTCATTTCCTATTGTTAATCTCAATAATCCATTTTTACTCATCAAACAATCTAAAAAATATTTTAAACTTTTAAGTTTTATATTGGGTCAAAAAATCCTACCTCATACACATACAATGTAATATCATTAAAAAATAATTTTACAACCGATATTAAGATTATGACAAGTGTCTTTAAAATATATTTAAAAATTATAAATTAGGTATTGAATGTATTAGCAAGATTGAGGTACTCTTAAGACTTTGAGTTTCATCACAACAAGGGAGAATTAGGTTGCAATTTTGATTATAGTCATATGTACACATAGATTGTAATTTCGATTGTAACTTTGAAATTACTCTTAAATGTTATATGAAAATATGATTTGACACGTTTAAAGGTTGTTGACTGGTAAAATGAACAAGGGTTGAAGACGGCGGTCTGGTGGTGGTCGTTGGTTTGGATTTGGGTGTAGTCTCCTTAATTGGGTGTTGGTTCTCCAGAATGGAAGATCGTGGGTTTTCCTTGTTGCATGCGTCCTTTTATACCACCCGGACAGGTGTCACAATAGGATTATCGTGGCGCGATGATTAGACTAGCTTATGACTTGACGTCTTAGGTTTGTATTGTCATCAATAGCGATCACATGTGCTGACATGTGATCGCTAAACATTGTTCGTCTATGCGGGGCTAGCTGGAGTAGATTACCGTCGTTGACCCGCGGTATGCGTTCGCAGGTCGTAAGTCCTCAACACGTGACGGTAGGTGTTCGCAGTTATCAGCCAAGGTAATTAAGATAATTCAATTGGTACATGCATTACATTGTTATCAAATTTTGGAACGTTAATAATTTTATTGTATTTATTTGTAAATTATATATCTATATGATTGATAAAATACGACACATATGTATGAAACTTTGGATATCAAATATATCCACAACGCCTAGTAAAATTGAGTTGACTATCCACAATTATATGTGCTTTTTGAGATTACAAATCTCGTCAATTTGTCCCTCGTAACATATTATAATTTTTATTGAATATTTGATGGTTTTTTATTGGTTAAATGGGAGATTCAAATCTTCTTTGAAAATGATATATATAAACTTATTCCTTAGATCAAATATTGGATTATAAAATTTAAATATTTAAACCACTAAATTGTAATTATCGAAATTAGCTAGATAATGGGTCCATTGCTTTCTTAATCTTGTATTTATTATGCATATAATGGAATATGGTTCCCTTTTTTTTCAAGGCAAGATTGGACTCAACTTGTCACCATGTGCAAAAGTAAGCTATGTAAACCTTAAATAAATTTCCAAACAATGAAAGAACTTTAATTTTTATTTTGTTTTTTTCCTATTGTTTCATTGTTTTAGTGGTATTGAGCATTGAGATAGAAATCGTCTGCCCCTAAGTATGTCTCCTTCTATGCCTCTATATCAAAAATTAAGTTTAGGGCTTAGGGTTAGGGTTAATGGTTAGAGTATAGAGAATTGGGTGTATGGTATTTTTTAGGGTGTAAGGTTTAGGATTTGAATTTTAGGGTTATGGTTCAAAATTTAATTTTTAATGTTTTTTAATGTGGGGGCATGAAACGAGGCATACTTAGGGGCAGAGGATTTTTGTTCTGAGTATTGAACCCTAACCCTTAGTTTTACACGTTTTTTGGATCTTTGGGTGGGGAAATGGATGGCTGAGATTAACTCCTTACTTTTTTTTCAAGTGATAATCTTCACATAACTCACTATCAATCTTAGCCATTCGTGTCGCTCATCCAACGATCCAAAAAATGTGTAAAAGTTAAAAACTTTTACACTGTGTAACTGGATCCTTTCCCCATATATATGTATATATATATATATATATATATATATATATATAAACTCTTCAAATTTTCTTGTTATTATTTTTAAGAAGTAGCATGTAATTAATTTATGAATCAAATTTTAAAATATACAATATTTCCTCTTGTTTTATATATATGCTAAAAGAATAGAGCCTTTGAACCTAATAAGTGTCCCAATGGAAAAGCGGATAATGTTCATCATAAGAGACACAAGTTTAATTGCTTTGTCTACATGGTATATGCACATTGTTAAAGGGTTAAGAATATCTATGAACAAATACTACCTTGTATTTCATGAATAATATAAATATGATTAAAGAAAGATAAACATTTGTTAAATATTGGATAATTATTTTATGGGTAAACTGCACGAAATACCACTGAACTTTAACATGTGTATCGAAAATACCACTGAACTATAAAACAATACTATTATACCACTGAACTTTTTTTATGATAAAGAAGAATTAAGAAAAACTTGCATTTAAGGAGGCTCAAACCAAGAACCTCTAAAATGAAAGGTTAGAACCAAACCATCAAGCCAACTTAAAAACTTGATATAAATCCAACGCAAACAATATATATAAATAAAACTACTGTTGAACTTAATTTCATTTATCTCATGATATAATTTTATAATATAATTTTATAAATATATTAACTTTATAAATAAATAATACTTATAACTTATATTAAAAAACTAAAATATTATTTACAATATATAACTAAATCCTAAACCATAAATTAAAAATCTCAAACCATAAACTCCAAACCCCAAACTTTAAATCCTATATATAACTAAATAATAAACCACAAATTCAAAATCCCAACCCACAAACCCTACACTCCAAAACCCAAAACCTTAACCATATATATAACTAAATCTTAAACCACAAATCCCAAACCCTAAACCTTAAACTAAAATATTATTTATAATATATATTAGGATTTGTAATATAAATTATAAAAATATTTTAGTTATTGAGTTGCAATATGTGTACTACTTAAAAGTAGATATGGCAAATTTAACCCGAGACCCAAAAAACGAACCGATTTATTCGAACTGAGACTCAAAATTGACCCGAACACGATGACCCGAATTTGATCCAAAACCCAAAATAAACCGAATTTCAGTTGAACCAAAAATGGACCCGAACTGATTTTCACCCGAACCGAAAGCAACTTGAACTGAAGGCAACCCGAAATAAATAAAATATATTAAAATAAATAAATAAATAAATATGAGATGTAAATTGTCGCACAACTCACAAAAAGCCAAATATACATGCTATATAAAGTCATATATAGGGTGGAAAAACCTAACTCGACCTGAAAACCCGACTAAAACCGATCGATCTCTTATTAACCTGATACTGACCCGACCTAAAATCAACCGAACGAAAAATAACCGAACCGAAAGTCAACCAAATCAATACCTGAACCAAAATCACCATAGACCCGACCCGAATGACCCGTTTGCCACCTATAATTCTTGAGTTACTGGGACAATCAATTTCCCAAAATAATTTTATCGTAGCCTTACGTGTATCTTAGGGTAAACTACCTATTTAGCACTCCATCTATTTTTTATATTTTAGTTTTGGTCATCCAATTAATTTTTTGACAAAATCATACTTAACGTTACATTTTTGTTTCTATTTCGGTCACGTCAGTTTGCCATTTATTTTTTAACGACACGATGTCAAAATAAATACAAAACTGACGTTAATTATGATTTTCCAGAATAATTAATTGGGTGACCAAAACAAAATTACTTAAATAAATAGGGTACCAAATAAGTAGTTTACCCTTGAATTTATGTACCAAAGAGAAATGAGGCCAAATTTTACACGTGTCTTATAATTATCGGGTTTCTTCCTTCAAAGAAATGTTGCTGTCCCTACTATAGTACATAAAAAGAAATTATATACTCTTATAATAGTTACAAAATAATTTAAAATGTACTACTAGATAAGCAACTCCATTTTGTCCCATCTGATTAGATAGCCTAATTATACCAAAATAATTAAAAAAAAACTATGATATGTTTTAAAATTAACATGCTGTTGGGTCATTGAATAATCTTATAATACATTAAAAATTAACTAGCTCTTTTTTATTCTCAATGGTTAGGTGGTTCTTACTTCAATCTTGACAAGGTTTAAGAGTTGATAAGCATCATCAAAGAAATAACAATCATCATTTTGTTAGAAAATAGACATTAATCCAATAAATAAAATAAACAGTAAAATAAATATTAAATTTATTAATTAGATCGAACATAATACAATAATAAATAATTCAAAATTGAATAAAAAAGAAGAACAAAACTGAAATTGTTTACTTGTATTCGGATGATCGGTAACTTTTCAAATATTTATGTTTGCCCTCCAACTCCTAATCATAATTTCATCTCTGATAGCAGTAACTTTGATGCCAAATATATTTGGTAAAGATCTTAGGCCCTATGTCACCAGTTTAAAATTTGAATATTCATATCCGAATATGCGAGCTTGATTTGCAATATCATGTAGCTTTGTATAGAACACAATAACACTTCCATTTTCCTCCATAGGAATAGTTTTAATACGAGTGGGTAGCATTTGCAGTTTGTTTAATAGAACTAGTACCTTCATGAACATTTTCTAAAAAAAGTTCAAGCTTCATAAGTTATAGTGCACTTGAAAATTTTTCTAAATTCATTTTCATCGACACCACATAAAATGGCATTGATGGCTTTGCCATTGCTCGAGGCCGTCTCATTTTCCTCTAAGGGCCACTTTGTTACAAATTTGGGCATTTGAACACCATTGACCTCATACGGAGTCTCATATGGAGAAGCAAATTGAGCGCCTACTCAAGGCCCCGCCTTCTATGTTTATAATTTTAATAATTTCTCAAGCTGTAATCTTGTAAGTTAGTAATTGTTTCTTATTGTTTTAGTTGTATTTAAGGTGTTTTCTAAATAAAACAATAAAAATAATAGTTTGTCAAAAATATAAGTAATATGCATTCATTCTACAAGAGACTATTTGAATTTTCTCTCAAGACTCCGAAAATATCCGAGGACTCCTTGTCATGTCATTTCACATCAAGAAAACTTTCATCTGAACCTTTAAATAGGAGTAATTGCTTCTACTAAGCATAAGGGGCCCTATTTGTGGGGAATCCTTTGATGATATTTCAGAAACTTCATGATCTTCCAATTACTTTAGGAATTAGACTTTGATATTAATTTGTTGACGTGTTTATACCGATATAGAGCTTAAATGGCAATGACCACTGTCTACTTGCAAATAAAAGGAAATAAATAAAAATAGAAAGAACACAAGATATTGTTAACACAATTCAGATCTGATAGACCCTGCGTTGTAGAATTAAGCTCAATAAAAAACCCACTATCCAACCACTACTACAAATATTGTTTTAACCCCCAATAACTCTTTTAATATTGTGGGCACACCCGTGTAATTGACAAACTAAAATTTTCACCCTCTAAGTGATTTTCACTAAGCACTTGGTACAAAGCAACAATGTAAATACTCTAACCACACAAAATCACTCTAGAAGTAAGTTTCTTAACAAACAAATAAGAGTGCAAAAACAATTTTGCTCAATCAATGATGACAAAATCCAAAGTTTCCTTTTTTATAATGTTGAAAAGATCAAATAAAGTTGTAAATATGAAAAATGATCATTTTCAATCTTCAATCTAGTTAATAATCATTCTCAAAATTTATTGGCATATGTTCTGTCTTAGACGCGGAGCTTTGGGGGGGGGGTCTTGAAGGATTGACCCACGCATGGGACTGGGGATGTCGACGAGTTGTGGTTGAGTTGGATAATTTGCCTGCTGTCAAGGCTCTCTCAAGTGGTCCGATGGGAATGTAGGGGGCTCTCTGATTCATGCTATTTTCTTGTTGTTAGATCGGGAGTGGGAAGTATATTTTACCCACACTTACCACGAGGCCAATATGGTGGCTGATGGCTTGGCGAAGTTGGATACTCGGGATGGGGGGGAAGTTTGAGGGTATTTTCTACACCTCATGATTCAATTGTGGATGCATTTTATGGGGATCTTCTCGCTGCTACAATGGTACAGGTCCAGTATGGGAGTGGAGAGTTGCATACTTGGCCAAGAGTGGGTGATGGTTAAGTAGGGCTTGTTTTGTTTTAGTGTATGGTGATTTTGAGTGGTTGGTTAGTTTTGGTTGATTATTTTCTGGGTTATTGTACCTACTACCATGTGTACTATTTTTCCTCCATCTATTATGGAGGTTTTCTTAACGAGGTATGTGGTAGTAGTTCATCTTCTTTTATAAAAAAATAATCATAATCTTCATAATGGGAAACTATATTGTGAATAAAGAAAGGGTAAATTATATAAATCATCACTTAATTTTACTCTCAAACCTATTTTGGTCACTGAAGTTTCACAACGTTCAATTTACTCACTGAAGTTTAGACATTGAATGTTTTTGGCCACTCCCCCATTAACTTTTTGACGACGTCTATTTACCGACGAACGAATGAACTTCTCAAAGATCCGAACAGTAGAAAGCTTCATCAGCACGAGGGAAGCAATATACTGAGAAATGAGCCCCGTCCGATGGTAGAGGAGGGAGATCGAAGAAAGAGGAACTGAAAGAATTTTGCTCAGTTTGTGGACTTTGGGACACTTTTTGACAAAATAGAGGTCGGATTCGGGCTCAGGGGATCGAGATGAAATGACTAGTGAAATTTGGGACAGAACAACCTGCATCTACGACGACATCCGACTATGATGAATGGTGGACAACGTCCACATCATAACGCCGTCAAAAAATTAATGGAGGAGTGACAAAAAACGTTCAAGTTGAACGTTTTAAAATTTCAATAACCAAAATAGGTATGAGAGTAAAGCTCAGTGATAATTTATGTAATTTTCTCACAAAGAAATAACTTTTGGGTTAATTTTGATGCTCCAACACTGACGCAATATAAGAAGGATTAATTTAAGTCCCAAAAATCTTCAAACATGTTTCTAATTTGGACAAAAATTATCAACTTCATCTTTACAAAAAAATTTCCGTAGGTGGGGAGTGATCATTGTTCTATCACTACTCTAGGCAGCATCGGTAGCACAAATAAAACTAAAATAATTCTAGACTCGAGTCTATATATAATATTAACACATGATGAATTTTGAACTTCAAAACTTCTCGATACGTGAACCTTACCATTAAGCCAAGACATCAATGATTTTGATCTATTTCTTGATTTTTCTTTAATGAACTACGAGTGTATGCGTCTATCCGTTTAACAATTTAAGTAGAGACTTATTACATTGAGCCGAGTAAGATCACAGAAATTAAAAAACTCTCTCATCAAGTATTTAACGGGTTGCATTGCCAAAGTCCTGAATCTGAGACTTTTTACATTTAGGAAGCTATCTTAATTGGGAATTTAAAAACAATGCACATACATATGGACAGACGCATGATTTTATGTTAGGGGAGGCGAACTTATAAAATTTTAAGGGGGAGCGAACTTATAAAATTTTAGAGGGTGAAAATAGATTTTTAATAGAAAATATATAACTTTTTTTTAAAAAAATTCTAAATCATATATGAATTTCAGTACATACACCTTATAGATAAAGCGATTTGATTCACGAGATTTATTGAAATTGGATTTTTTTGATATTTTGATGATATGAAATTACGAGATTTTCTTGTGTGTTACAATCCCAAAGAGTATATAATCAAAAAGATTAAAAATGATAAACTACACCAAATACCCCCAAAGTTTTATGTGTATATCAATTATAGTATTAAATTAAAATTTTGATATTGTTTTATCACTGAACTTTATGTTAAGCTTCAATTACACCATTGAGCCATTAAAATTGATGATGTGAATGGCTTTTAATGGTTCACGTGTGATGACGTGAAGGAATTTTAACAGCTCATTGGTATAATTGAAGCATAAACCAAAGTTTAGTTCAAAAATAATATCAATTTTTAGTTTAATAGTATAATCGATACTAAACTTAAAGTCAAGCGATAAATGTTATTACTTACCCTTAAAATTGTTAAATTCATGAGCCAAAAATTGCTTTATCTTTTAAAATCTACTTTATATTTTTTTTTTCATGCATCTAATGACACCTTGCAGTAAAACTGTTATGAAACATTGCTCAGCTTTCTTTCTCTCTAAATAATAAATAGGGTAAATTACACCACATACTACTCAACTATAACCCCTGACTCAAAAATGCCACTAAACTTTAAAAATTTTCAAAACAACATTAAACTTTAATATGTGACTCGAAAATACCACCCCGCCGTTAACTCTTAACGCCCCCGTTAAATCAAAACGACGACGTCGTTTTGGTGCGGCTGTTTTAAAGCCTAATTTAGGCCAAAACTACGTCGTTTTGCTGGAGGAAAAATATTAAAACCATACACTTAAAGGGTTTTGAACCTTGGACCTCCAAATACAAGGGCTAAACCTTAACCACTAAACCAACAAAACATTATATAATATTTTACCACAAATATTATATATATCTCAAACTAGCTAAGATTAATTCAAATTATTTTATGAAATAAATAATACTATAAATAATATTAATATATAAAAATATATATTATTTGCATATATATATATATATATCAATATATACAAATAAAAAGTATATTATTTTTTATGTATTATTAATAATATAAATATATTATTTTAAAAAACCTAAAATATTCATAAAATAATATATTTATATTATTAATAATATATAAAACCCCTAAACCCTAAATTGTTAACCCACAAACCTCAACCTCAAACTTAAACCCTAAACCTTAGAGTTTTAGATTTAGAGTTTAAGGGTTTTTTATATATTAATTTTATGAATATTTTTGTTTTTTTAATAATTTATTTATATTATAAATAATATATAAAAATATAAAAATAAAATATTTTTATTTAAATTATATAAGCTTATCCATTTGGTTCAACCAAACTATTTTATAAAAATAATAATATAAATAATTTTAATATATAAATAATATATAATATATTATTTACAAATATATCAATAAAAATATATTATTTTTAAAAAACCAAAAATGCTCATAAAAATAATATATTTATATTATAAATTGTTAGTTTATCACCTAGCCATGGTCGGCCTCCTCTAATCATCTCAATGAGATCCTGTGGAGTGTAAGGAAATTCAATAACACCCAACCTTGCACCTCGGCCCTTCGCAGACAGCTTATCCCCCACCATGTTTCTCTCCCGACATATATGTCAGACTTGAATCAGCCACGACCGAGACACGAGCTCAAGTATTGCGTCCACCAGCGCACAGCCGCAAAGCGCATCTGATTTTCGCTGCATCACCTTAGCAACCTCACGGTTATCAGTTTCCAATATCACCTGTCTAAACCCGAGCTTCCAAGCATAACCGAGAGAATCATGAGCTGCCCAAAATTAGGCCACAAGAACAGAATAACATCCAAGACTACGCGAGAAGCCAAATATCCATTCACCCGGTCGCCTTGAAGAACACCCCCCAGCCGCAGCCATGTGATCCGAATTACGAACCGCTCCGTCAAAATTTATTTTTATCCACCATCCGGAGGCTTTTGCCACTCTAAAATTGCAGGCGCAGTCTGCCTTACAACTGGCGGAAGCGCGACAGCAGCCACAAATTTAACCGCGAGCCGCTCACAACTTATACGAAGATCTCCCATCTGCACATAGAATTCATCCAACAACCTACTGCACCTCTGCTTCCACAACATCCAGTAGAAAACTGAAAAATGCTCATTCCAGTTATCCGAGACCCGAGCAAAATCAGCCCCATCACATAGATTGACGGCAAGCTAACCTTCATACGAAAGGGACATAAAATCCCCAAGTTTATCCGGCCTAATAACATTGCTCCAAATATCTATGGCCATCGTACAACACCGCAGAACATGGTCCAGGTTCTCCGAGCCTATATGACACAAAGTGCAAGCATCAGATGTCGCAATATGCCATCTAACCCGTTCAACATTAGTCAATAAACGGTTGTGAGCTGCTAGCCAAAGAAAAATCTTAACACGTTGGGGTAATTTCCTCTTCCAATTAAAACCAACACCACCCTTTATTGTTACATGAAAGTGTCGTGTATGCTATTTTGGACGAGAATCGTTGGTCTTTTTTCCAATGCCAACCGAGGAGATCGTGACCAAGTCTACTGCTAGGGGGAATCACCGCAGCAATTTTCAACAAAACATGTTGAGGGAACAAATTAGATAGGTGATCCCAATTACCTATAGCATCCACCATATTAAACACCGCCATAGGGGAAGGAGTCACATGTGAGGTACACGAGAAAACCAGTCTGACATCCGAATCTAACCAGTGGTCATACCAAAATTCTGTGCTCTCACCATCTCTCACGTGCCAATAAACTCTCTCTTTCAAATCATCCCATATATCACATAGCCCTCGCCAAAGGCGGGAAATATTAGTTCTACGCTAGGCAATCGGTAAGGTCTCAGTCCGTCTATATTTTGCCTTAAGAATCTTCACCAAAAGTTTATCCTATTTCGCCACACGCTAGAAACCAAATTTCAATAAGAATGCTTTATTTTGTTGATGCAAATTCTACCCAAACCACCATCATATAATGGTTCGCGAGCAGTGTCTGTAACACCCTAGTTTAGTTTTAATAATATAAAAAATGAAAAATAAAATAGAAAAAAAATGAAAAATAAAATAGAAAAAAAATGAAAAATGAGGGATTGTTGGCAGAATGCTTGTTGTGGGATCAAATCCCACAACCTAAGGCATTGTAGGCCTGTTACCGAACCAATTGAACTAAGGCAGCTCTTGGTTGTAAGCTACCCCAATTTCCCTTTTAAGCCATATCACATTGCTATGGAAATAATAATAATAAAACCTGATCTGTGACTCTTCAACTTCTATTTTCATTTCAAATCCAGTTCCAGAAAACTCTCTTACCTAACCCCTCAACCACCACTATTTCTTTGCTTTGATCCTTGCCTCACCACCACATCGTGTCGCTCACCGCTGGTGCCATTGAAATCGTCATTGTAACCCGATCAAAAGCCCCTAAACCACTCGCACAACCGCCTTTTCAATCGTCGGGATTCAAGGGTTAAAGGTTTGGCGAACCTAAGGTTATTTAGCTTCTGATTTTTGTTGATTCTGGCTGCCATCTTCAGCTGTTCGTGACGTTGTCATTGTAGTTAGCCTCCCCGTGTTGAGACGATTATTTTGCCATCAACCGATCATCGATCTGCCACCGACGAAGCTTCATAGGAGACCGTTGATGTTTTTTTTTCAATAAGGGTAAGTTTTGGTAAGTTCGATTAAATTTCGACATCATTTTGGGGCATTATTTGTTGTGGTTGAATAATCTGGAAAAAAATGGTTCATTTTGGGCCTTTTCCGTCCATTTTAGGTCGCGCGTGGGCTTCACTCGCCGTCCGGGGCAATTTCTGGCTGCCCTGGACGGTGGTCATTGAACTGGCCTGGCCAGACTTGGTCTAGTCCATAAACCAAGCTGAGCTATCTGAACCAGTTTGAATCGGTTATAATAGATCGACCTATTAAGTTCCAATAACCCATACCTGACCCGTTTAGCCAAGCCCAAACCCAAGCTTGCTAACCCGAGTTTGGCCTAGAACCTGACCCATTTTTGACCCGTCAGAGTCAGCCTGTTTGAGTTAACCCGTCTGAGTCAACTCGTCCGAGTCAACCCGTCTGAGTTAACCAGTCCGAGTCAACTCAATTGACTATGACCATTGACTCTGACCATTGACCGTTGACTCTGACCATTGACTTTAACTATTGACCGACTTTGTTAGCACGATGTCAGCATTAAGATTGACTGCTGATGTCAGCATTGTCTTTGACCTTAAAAGTCAAAATTTCCAAAAACCCTTATTCTATGTTTTTTGAATTCCTAAGTCCATTTTTGAAGTCTGTTTCTCAAAATTCTAACATGAATGCCTCTGAATCTAAACTTAAACCCGAGCATGCATTTTATCAAGTTTATTATTTAAGAATATTTACCGTTGATTAAATGACTTATAAAAATTTCTAATGTTTAAAGGTACTCACGGATCTCCCGGTCGTGCTTACGCCCATCCCAGCTCTTCTCGATCTGCTCAGTCGCGTGAACCCATAGTGACCCATATGATTTTAAATACCTAATAAATAGTCCTAATAAAAATATAATTCTTGTAGTAACCCTGATCTTTGCCGGTCTAGGTTCCAGTACCGCAGCTGAGCGTAGTTCCAGTGCCTAGTAGACTATCAGACCTACCTGACATTTTGAGGTGTGTATTCCCTGTGCGCTACACAACTGTTATGTATACTATTTTACATGATTTATTAAACTGATCTTGTGTACATGACTGGCATATTTGATCTCGCATAAAAATAGCATGTTTTCGATATTAAGCATGATTATATTGTATGGTTAATATACACCCTAGTACACGATATGATAAACATGCTCTATGATATTGTTTATTTGTATACAAATATGCTTAATAATTACTACATACTGTATGATTACCTGAACTGATTCACTGGGGTTATTAGGTTATGATATGAAGTCTATGAAGGTTCTGCCCTGATCCAGCTGGTAATTCCACCTGTATAAGGTTTCTAGCTTCAACTAGGGTAATTTTGCTCGTATTCGGTTCCTACTCTTTGGCTAGGGTAATTCCGCTCGGACCTAAGGTATTCCTTTAGGATGGTACCCTTGCCCAATGAGCTCGGGTTAATGCCTATATATGTATATGATACCGTTCTAGGGAACTGTATCTTGGAGCTCGGATGGAGGGTAGATAAACTTACATGAAAAATTTGGATGCTCTTATAAAATGTTTTCACGAAATGTTGGTTTATCTAAATTATATAAAATGTTTTTATATGCACCGTTGGGACACACTGAGCTCCATAGCTCATACTCTAAATCTTTTCCCCTTTTCATATACTTTTGGATAGGCTTCCCAGACTTGACACTTGGAGGATCTACACATTCAGCTCATATATATTTTGATGTAATATTTTTATCTTCCAAACTGTCTTTATCGAGTGACATAAGCCTATATTTTGTTACAGTATACTTTATTATATTGCCCGTTACGGTTTTATGATGTAATCATATTATGATAAGGATTTTACTAATTATCTTAACTTATTTATGCATCGGATTACTTTTATTACATGATTTGGCTTCTAAACTTTTAAATATTTTTATGGTTAAACTTTTAGTAAGTAACGTGACCTCCTAGAATTAGACTTTACGCATAGGCCAGTCTAGGGGGTTACATTTGCTTGGTATCAGAGCTTTTAGTTTTATGAACCTCGGACTGTGAATGGGTCTTAAATAAAATATTTTCATAAAGCATTTTACCAATAAGTTTAATAAGGGCCATGTTACCGAGATATATATGTTTATTTGTGTGCGATACTCTAGTGCCAGTTCTGAATCTAAGAATTACCTTTTGTAGAGACTCTCTGTTATGAGCACCCATCGAGGACGTCGACTCGCCCGTGGGTGAGGTCGAGCAGCAAGATTTTTTGCTCCTATAGATGACCCTATGACAGATCATCCAGCTCTTGTACATCCTTCAACCCCTAGTAGTTCTGCCTTGCCGATCAACTTGTCACCTGCTTCTAGTATTGACATGACGACCCCAATTAGAGGACTGGCTGTTTCTGGGACAAAGCCCATGACTGGAGTTATGGACGAGGCTTTGAGTAGACAGTTATGCATACTGTTTTACATGATTTATTAAACTGATCATGTGCACATGACTGACATATTTGATCTTGCATAAATATAGCATGTTTTCGAAATTAAGCATGATTATACTATATGGTTTATATATGCCCCAGTGCACGATATGATAAGCATGCTTAATAATTATTAAATACTGTATGATTGCCTTGACTGATTCACTAGGGTACTTGGGTTATGATATAAAGTCTATAAAGGTTCAGCCCTAATTCGGCTGGTAATTCCGCCCGTATAAGGTTCCTAGCTTCGACTAGGGTAATTCTGCCCGTATTCGATTCTTACAATTCGACTAGGGTAATTCTACCCGGACCTAAGGTATTCTCTTGGAATGGTACCCATGCCCAATAGGCTCGGGTTAATGCCTATATATGTATATGATACCGTTCTGGGGAACTGTATCTTGGAGTTCGGATGGAGGGTAGATAGACTTACATAAAAACTTTGGATACTCTTATAACATATTTTCACGAAATGTTGGTTCATCTAAATTATATAAAATGTTTTATATGCACCGTTGGAACACACTAAGATCCCTAGCTCATAATCCAAATCTGTTACTTTTGGATAGGCTTCCAGACTTGGCACTTAGAGGATCTACACATTCAGCTCATAGATATTTTGATGTAATATTTTTTATCTTCCAAACTGTCTTTATCGGCTGACATGAACCTATATTTTATTACAATATACTTTATTATATTGCCCGTTACGTTTTTATGATGTAATCATATTCTGATAAGGATTTTACTAATTATCTTAATTTATTTTTGCATGGGATTACTTTTATTACTTGATTTGGCTTCTAAACTTTTAAATATTTTTATGGTTAAAATTTTAGTAAGGAATGTGACCTCCCAGAATTAGACTTTACGCATAGGCCAGTCTAGGGGGTTACAGTGCCCCCATCTAACCAATGCCATGCCTGAATTGCTTGAGGCAGATCCCCAAACGAACTTACGTATGATTTTCTCCATGTCATCACAAACCCCTTTTGGGATCCACATAGACTGCATAACATATACCGTGATAGCCTGAAAGATTGCTTTAGCTAAAGTGATTCTTCTTGCTAGAGTCAAAGTCTTCGCCGCCCATCTTGAGAGTTCATCTTTTCCAATAGGAATGCAAAAGTTTCCTTAGTGACTTGTTTGTGTAAAAGTGACACTCCCAAGTATTTACCAAGGTCGAATAAAACCTCAAAACCCAGATTACTAACCAAAGTAAGTCGAGTCTCCCTTGGACAGTTATTAGAAAAGAGAATTTGCATTTTGGCAAAGCTTTTTCCGTGTTCGGATGCTTCGTAACAATATTCTATAACCTCTCTAATAATAGATAACCGAGACTCAGTAGCTTCCGTAAATAAAATTAGATCATCTGTGAAGAAGAGATATGACAACCTAGGACCAGTTCTAGCAAGCTTAATTCGGTTCCATTCACTCAACTGCACCTTCTCCTTTATGGCTTGCGTCAACCTATCCATACACAAAATGAACAAGTAGGGGGATATAGGGCCGCCTTGACGAATTCCTCTAGAAGGCTAGAAACAATCGGTAACCTCTCCGTTTCGTAGAATCTAAGTAGAAATAGATCGAACATAGGTCATGATCAGAGATATAAAGTGTGCAGGAAGCCCAACAAAAATAGAGTTTCTTCAATATAATCTCATTTAGGCAGTCGTAGGCCTTCTCCAGATCCACCTTTATCTCCAACCAAGCCTTTCTCCCTGTCTTCTTGGCCATAGAGTGCATGACCTACTGAGCAAGAATAATGTTGTCTGTAATTTGCCTACCCGGGACAAAGCTTGCTTGCGTACTATCCACCCACATATATATAAAAGGTTTCATACGTTGCTCCAACAACTTAGTGACAATTTTATATATAACCGTGCATAAGCTGATAGGTCTCAATTGACTAATAACTTCAGGGTTGTCTACCTTTGGAATAAAAGCTAGAAGAGTTTAATTATCCCATTCTTCCAAAATACCCATCTCAAAGAAATCTTTGACAAATTGAAAAATTGAAGGACATATCATTTTCCAATTTTTTAATAAAATGCAAGATGAATCTCATCAATTCCAAGAGATTTTAGAGGGGTCATCTCAAAGACGACATCTCGTACTTCTTTCATTGTTACTAGAGCTAGGAGGGGTCGAAGTTTAGTTTCACTGTACTAATAGAAATCATAAGCCATATCTGCAATCTGTGAATGTAGTTGTTCACTAGTAAACAATTTCTGAAAATAACTAACCGTATGACATTTGAGATTATTAATGTCAGAAATCCATGAGCCATTCGGTGATTTCAATATTCGAATCATATTTCTCCTTTGCCTAACCATCATAGCAATGTGAAAGTACGCCATATTCCTGTCCCCATTTTCAATCCATGCTAAGCACGTCTTCTGGTTCCACAGACTCTCCTCTTGAGCAAGCACTAAATCTAACTCGTCTTTTTAACTCTAATTCAATGCCCTTAATATGAGCAAGAAGATGAGCCTTACAACAATCAATATGACCGAAAATATCGCAGTTCTACACACGGCTCTTCCCCTAAAAATCCATTATGTTGTCATAAATAGGTTTATCCCCACGCCAAGCCTCAAATAAAATATTGGGAAAATTCGGGTGGTCTTTCCAAACCGTAACATATCCATAAGGGCAAGGGTGAACACCCAGAGTAGAGGAACCTGAATTTAAAAGCACCAAACGATGATCAAAACCCAGCCGCTGTAAGTGAACAACCTCCGAGAGAGCGAAAACATCATACTATCCTGAATTACATAAGCAGCGGTCTAACAGTTTCGACAAAGAGTCCCACTTCCAAGTAAATTAAGGACCAGAGTACCCCATATCAATCAATTTGGATTCAAACAAAAAGTCATAGAAATGCTAGCAAACACCTAACCGCCGAATAGAACCACCCTGTCGATCAGAAATACTGCTAATTACATTAAGATCACCTCCAATAAACCATGACCAATTCAAATCAGGTTCTAAACTCTTGAGGAGCCCCCAAAGAGCTTTCCTTTGAGTTGTATTCGGACTAGCATACGTAAAGGTGACAAAGAACTTATTCTCACCTGACAGCGGGGAGCAAATACCATAAACAAACTGTCTCAAAACCTCAAACACATCAAAATGCACCGTGCCTCTCCAAAGAACCTATATACCACCCGAAAAACCCAACACTTCCACCTTGTAAGAGAATTCAAAGTCTGTTTTCTGAATAAAGATATTTGTATCCCTACAACTCAGCCTTGGTTTAAAAAGTGCTACCATATCAGACTTGTGCGTCCTTATCAACAGCTTAAAGTGTTTGTAAAAATTAGGGTCAAGTGCCCCTTGTATATTCCAAAAGAGAAGATTAACCATTAAAAATAATTGAAAAGAGAAAACAAACACCAGACTTAAACCTATATTTTATCACTAGAATGTCGATCAAAAACCACATTCTCAGACCACTGGACCTGATTAACCACGCCCTTGCTTCGATTTAAAGCCTCCCCCAAAGCTCGAGCCTCATCCGCTTTTGCCTGATCAAGTTCCGAAACCAGGGAAGAAATGCAACCAGCTAACGCAGCTGATGTTGTTTGTAACACCGCGAACCCGTCCCGGATCCGAAGCGTTACTTACGGATCACCCAAAACTGACTCATCAAAATTTCTTATTTAAAACCACAAGTTAGAAATTCTTGAAACAGTCCATTTCCATAAAATCCACATAGATAAAGAGTACACCGTTTGACCAAATAACAGAAAATCAAAATGAAAATACAGACTCGATTATAGTAAGGTCCTATGAATACAACCGGTCCAAAGTAGACATCAAGTACTGTACTCTGAGATTGACTCGGTGCTAGGAAATCCTCATCGATGTGCTCCTCCAAACGCAACCTGTCAACCTACGCACGGAAGAAACCACAATTCCGCACGCTGAGCTAACAAAGCTCAGTGGTATATTTCTACTCTACCGCAATTCATGAATATAATAAAACAAGCATGCATGATAATATAACTAAGAGTGTACATAAATGCTTCTCAACATCTAAGGATCATCTTCTAGCGTATCCTAGCTAGAGCTTACAACTGCTTCAAGATACCACTATTTTGTAAGAAGGCCACCAAGCCATCCCAAGCTTACCATACGCAAGGTCCCACCAACCATCGAATTACGTCTCATACCCTAATCACGTAGCCCAAGGGTTATCTAGCCTATACCCGAGATCACAAAGTCCATCGAGTTACATCTCATACCCTGATCATAAAGCCCAAGGGTAATACAGCCCGTACCCGAGATCATATAGCCCGTCGAGTAACAACCCTACCCTGATCACATAGCCCTAGGGTAAAAATAGCCAACATTGCTTATCCATACAACAACGTAAATAACATACATTCTCTAATGGCCAATGAAGCCCTACAATTTTCCTGTGCTCACACAGCCGTCGGGTTACCCGTGATCATATAGCCATTGGTAAGGATCATATCCGGATCACTATAGCCACAGATACGTCCTAGACATACTTGGATCACAATAGCCACAAGCAGCATTTTTTTGAGATCACACAGCCAAACAGGTTACTCGAGATCACATAGCCCTTCGAGTTACTCGAGCTCACACAGCCCCCGAGTTGCATTTTCATATCCTGATCACATAGCCCAATCATAGGTTTTGGACCGCATTCAGATCACATAGCCCTTGGATACGTCGGTTGTACTCGATCACATAGCCCGAAGTATCCATCGCCTTATTTAAGTGCCCTTGCACTGACTCTAGGACACCCGAATTCTTAACCAAGACTCATACGATACCACATGCTCCCTCAAGCATCAATATATCTCACCGAGAGATAAAGGCATCTAGCCAACCATTACCAATGCCCCAAGGCATGACTCATTTGTTACATTATTTAATATATATCCTTAGGATTTATTTACGCTTTTCTCGTTAGATTATTTATTATTCGCGGTAGCCAACCTATACGGCATCTCTTCAGCACACAGCAAGGACCCCGGTCTTTTATGTAGCCTTAACCGATCCACCACAGACCTTTATAGATTATTGAACAAGCGATCCACTCAATAATTACTATACCATTAATCCATATTTGGGGTTGCTAACCCTAATTTCTCACTTTTAGAGTTTGTATTATACCCTCAGGGACCCACCGGACCCTTTGCCACGAATTATGGAACCCATAAACGCTAAGTCAACTTCTTGGGTAGTCTGCCCAGCGAGTATCGATACTCCTAGATGAGTATCGGTACTACCCTTTTGGGTATCGATACTCCCCCATGAGTACCGATACACTAATTGGGTTTGAAGTAATCAGACCAAAAGTGGAACCGATATGCTACGTACCGTACCAGTACTCATTATCGGTACTAGAATCACCCCGTACCGGTACAACCACCTACGCGCACCGGTACACTAAGCCTCTCCTAGGAAATCAACATCACATATCGGTATTTCCAATGGGTACCGGTACCCCCACTAGATTCGAAGGAGTTCATCCTAAGAACGTATCGATACGCTACGTACCGTACTGGTACTCAAAGCTTTTCCAGGCAATGTAACAATGCGTACCGATACGCCCCCTTGCGTACCGGTACACGATGGTGCCTCTGGAATTCTTATCAAGTGAGGGGTACCGATACACGGAAGGATGTACCGGTACTCCCCTCACAATATGTCTCTCAATCTACAAAAGTGTACTGGTACGCAACCACCCGTATCGGCACTCGAGCCTAGATTTCGAAACCTGGAGCTCAGGATTTCATCAATCCCACCCTTAACCTCCATGGTTAAGTCTCAAATCGATCCTACAAGTTATTTATTGTATAATAAGTGGGTTTCTACCAATTTTACACATTATCAACACCCAAAACGTGATTTGCCATTAGAAGGGTTTTAAAGCTCAAGAACCCTAAATTTGTTACTCAAAACCAAAAACCCAGCAAGGCAATCATCTTATGAGGCTCATGAAACGTAGAAGTCAGAAATGTACTGACCTCAATAAGGAAAACCCGAGATGAAGCTCCCACCCAGCTCTTACCACCTCTCTTCTTGGTCTAAGCTCCCAAACTCAACCTCCTCTAAGTCCAATGATGTTTAGCTTGAAATGAAGATCCTTTGATGCTGATAAACTCTTCCTTGACGATCAATCCGGGATTCACACTCAACTACAACAAGATTCCATATTTTCTTTGTGTTTAGGTGGGTGATTGAAGAGGAAAGAGATAAGGAGAGAAATGAGGACAATATGACCTCACCCTTGTATTTCTCTGTAGAGAAATAACCAAGCCAACAACCTTTGTCTTCCAATATGGCTTTTACCATATTACCCATCCTCAAAGCCCAACATAAGCCAAGCCCCAAACCACCAAGCAAGCCCACAACGCATGGAGGCCCATTATGGCCCAACGTCTCAGCCAGACATGTCGGTCCAAGACCCAGGTCAACGCCTATTATTGACTCAAAAATACGGGTCATTACAACTCTCCCCTCCTTCAAGAAAATTCGTCCTCAAAATTTAGATGGGTGAAAGAGAGATGTAACCCGAACATATCTAACCACTTCACCATTCAAACATGATCACCTTTATTTCGGAGAGTTTTCCCTCCATCTACCTTAGACAGAGCCATAGCCTAAGCCACTCGCTCTCAACACTTCTCTTGAGGTTTCCAACGACTCTTTTTTAGCAACCAACGATACTTATGACGAACCATTAAACATGGTAACATAACCAACCTCTAGCCACGCTGCTCAAACATCAACTTAAAGGGCTCACTTCTAAGGAATTTTATCTCGGTTAACCAATCCTTTCTACTAACATCCTTCAACCAAACTAAACTTCGGCTTCATCTACGACTAAAACGCTACACCACATCCACAAACCATTGTCAGGAACGCACCATGTCCAACAACCATATCCAGTCAAATCCTTAAAGGACAAGCAAAACCCTCACAACCGATCATTATCACCAATCTACCTTGAACTGATAGCTCTTTTCCCCAGATTGGATCCACCAAGCTAGAACTTAAACTTTTTTTTATCCAAACTCACTTTCACACGATCAAAAACCACTTTCGATTTCAACCACTTGGTTTCGAGCAAAGACCACCGTCACTTAGGAACTCACACAAACAACCCAAAACTTAGCCATTCTACTTGCAAGGTCTAAACACCTTCTTCCTCAACCTTGCATCGGTCCCAACCATCAGACGTGGAAAGCCATTGAACTGCTCTCAAGGATCGCCAACTGGTCCGTCTAAAAACATTTCTTTGCAAAGTAACCATCAGGTTACCCTCAACACAACTATTGATCCACATTTCTACTATGCCACTCTGATAACTTCCAAACTGCTTGTCTTAACTGATAACAAACTGGTCGAACCTGATTGGAAAATCCTCCAACTCCACAAGACCTAGATCAAAAGGTGTACAAGCTAAGCTGATATTCTCACGGCTCGCTATTAGGACCTCCACCATACTCATCACAACCTTCATTTACCCCTTTTTACGGTACTTTACTCTGACAAAAACAAGCGAAGTTTTCACGTTCTACGACCGTATCAAGGTCGTCGATCTCACAAACCCGTTATCGATCTTCCACCATTGTACTATAGCTCAACACATCTAATGACACCATACAAGCTACTCACACGCAGACACGATCTCGGTAAAGCACTTGGCATCGACACCCAATTGGTCGCTGGCACAAGTGTGCCTCCAACAAAAAGTCCGTTAAGTACCATGCCACGAAGCGATGTACACTAACAACGAACTTAACCTTACCTTTATCGCGGTTTTAGACCACAATCAACCGGTAAGATTGCTCACTCACCAAGGGTACCTACATACCCGCAAAATACCCACAACACTAAGACTAGGAACTCTTAACCCTCATGTCTACAATGCAAGCTAAAAACATCTTGCAACCTATAGAACCTTCCCTGAGCTAGCACTACAGAGCACAACGTCTACCTTAAAGCAGTTAAGATCCTACACAACCAACACAAAACTTAATTACCTGACATATCCTCGGTCGCAATACCGTCAACCTCAATCTGAGCTGCAGACTGCCTAGCAACGCCTCGCGGGCCAACCCTGGCTGTGAATCTCACAAGACTTTCACCTCGATAGCTTGACGGTGCCCTACCTTCGCTTCTAGAAAAACTCTGATCATTTCGGGGAGCAGCTAACCTCTGAGACTGAACTGGTGTATCCTTATCCATAACTAAGCAGTCCTTTGCTATATGCCCTGGTGTTCGACACCTACAACAAACCTTCCGAAGCAAGAAGCACACTCCAAAGTGATGTCGGCCATAATGCTCGTATGCCAGTGGTAGCGGCGCTCTAATAGAACCATCGACGCTCCCTTCTAGCGTAGAAAACAAAAAGCCTCTACGAACCCTCGATCTAGATCCTAAGCCGACTCTCGGCGATTGGTCTGAAGCAACTCTCTTCTAACTCCTCGAAGAATGAAACCTCTCATGCGGATAGGGGATGATTCATGATATCCTGGGTCTCCGCATCACGACCTCTAGAATCCTCAAACTGATTGGATGTTGAACTCTGAAGCCGCTCAAGTACCTTCGCACTATTGGCTAACTCGGAGAATGTCCCAAGCAGACCCGCTGTCACATGTAACTGAAGGTTAACATTCAAGCTTTGTCTAAACCTCTTACACCTCAACTCTTCCATGTCAACAAACTCTGGAGCATAACGGCTTAAACGCAGAAACTCTTGCTCATAAGCAAACACCGTTCGGTCTCCCTGAACTAGATACAGAAACTGGTCCCTCATCTCATCCATATGTACCTTACTGATGTACTTCTTTCGAAACTCATCCACAAAATATCCCATGTCGGGGGCGCAGGCTGTAGACCCAACTCTATGGTCTCCCACCACTCGTGTGCATTGCCTTCCAGAAGGGAAACAATGCAATCAATATCATCTTCCAGGCTTTCCTTCATCTGTCTCAAGATTCTCTGTGTGTCGCGCAACCACTGATCAACCTTGATCGGGTTATCCTCACCCAGGCCTTCGAAACTCCTAGGTCTAAAGCGATGAAGCCTCTCTACAAGGATCTTGTGAGGCGTCTTAGATTGCCTCAGGATAGCTTGCACCACACGCAAAAAGGCAGAGGTAAGGTCACGAAAGTGACCCGCCTCTCCACTACCGGTTCCACCTTCCATCAATCATTTTTCTAAAACATAACAAACAAGGTGGCACATCAGGATTTCAGTCTTATAAAGTAAACTTAAATTTAGGGACTTGTATTCACTAGACACCTTACCACGACCTCTATGACACCTCAGGGTTTTCTAAAACTGACTAAACATAGGCTCTGTTACCAAATATAACACCTCGAACCCGTCCCAGATCTGAAGCGTCACTTATAGGTAACCCAAAACCGACTCATCAAAATTTCTTATTTAAAACTACAAGTTAGAAATTCTTGAAATGGTCTATTTCCACAAAATCCACGTAGATAAAAAGATTAAAAGGGTTTAAGAAATACGAGTTCCATAATAAGTACACTGTTTGGCCAAATAATAGAAAATCAAAATGAAAATACAGACTCGATTATAGTAAGGTCATATGAATACAACCAGTCCAAACTAGACATCAAGTACTGTACTCTGAGATTGGCTCGGGGCTGGGAAATCATCCTCCATGTGCTCTTCCAAACACAACATGTCAACCTACGCAGGGAAGAAACCACAATTCCGCACGCTGAGCTAACAAAGCTCAGTGGTACATTTCTACTCTACCGCAATTCATGAATATCATAAAACAAGCATGCATGATAATATAACTAAGAGTGTACAGAAAGGCTTCTCAACATCTAAGGATCATCTTCTAGCTTATCCTAGCTAGAGCTTACAACTGCTTCAAGATACCACTATTTTGTAAGAAGACCACCAAGCCATCCCAAGCTTACCATACGCAAGGTCCCACCAACCATTGAATTACGTACCATACCCTGATCACGTAGCCCAAGGGTTATCTAGCCTATACCCGAGATCACAAAGCCCATCGAGTTATATCTCATACCTTGGTCACAAACCCAAGGGTAATACAGCCCGTACCCGAGATTATATAGGCCGACGAGTAACAACCATACCCTGATTACACAGCGCTAGGGTAAAAATAGCCAGCATCGCTTATCCATACAACAACGTAAATAGCATACATTCCCTAATGGCCAACGAAGCCCTACTATTTTCCCATGCTCACACAGCCGTCGGGTTACCCGTGATCACATAGTTGTCGGGTAAAGATCATATTCGGATCACTATAGCACATATACGCCCTAGACATACTTGGATCACAATAGCCACAAGTAGTATATTTCTTTAGATCACACAACCGAACAGGCTACTCGAGATCACATAGTCCTTCGTGTTACTCGAGCTCACAAAGCCCCCGATTCGTATTTCTATATCCTGATCACGCAGTCAAATGATAGGTTTTGGACTGCATCCAGATCACATAGCCCGTAGATACGTCAGATGTACTCGATCATATAGCCTGGAGTACCCATCCCCTTATTTAAGTACCATTGCACTGACTCTAGGACATCCAGATTCCTAACCAAGACTCATACGATACCACATGCTCCCCTGAGCATCAATATATCTCACCGAGAGATAAAGGCATCCAGCCAACCATTACCAATGCCCCAAGGCATGACTCGTTTGTTACACTATTTAATATATATCTTTAGGATTCATTTACGCTTTTCTCGTTAGATTATTTATTATTCGCAGCAGCCAACCTATATAGCATCCTTTCAGCACATAGCAAGGACCCCGGTCTTCCACGTAGCCTTAACCGATCCACCACGGACCTCTATGGATGATTGAATAAGGGATCCACTCAAAAATTACTATACACTTTTAGAGTTTGTATTATACCCTTAGGGACCCATCGGACCCTTCGCCACAAATTATAAAACCTATAAACGCTAACTCAACTTCTTGGGCAGACTGCCCAGCGAGTATCGATACTCCTAGATGAGTACCAGAGCTGCCTTCTGGGTATCGATACTCCCCCATCAGCACCGATACGCTAATTGGGTTCGAAGCAATCAGACTATAAGCCGTACCGATACGTTACGTGCAGTACTAGTACTCATCATCGGTACTAGGATCACCCCGTACCGATCTACCCCATTCCGGTACTCCACCTACATGCACCGGTACACTAAGCATCTCTTAGGCAATCAATATCGCGTACCGGTACTCCCCAATGGGTACCGGTACCCCTACTAGACTCGAAGGAGTTCATCCTAAGGACTTACCAATACGCTACGTACCGTACCTGTACTCAAAGCCTTTTCAGGAAATGTAACAGTGCATACCGATACGCCTCCTTGCGTACCGGTAGATGATGGCATCTCTAGAATTCTTATCAAGTGAGGGGTACCGATACACAGAATGATGTACCGGTACTTCCCTCACAATTTGTCTTTCAATCTACAAAAGTGTATCGGTATGCAACCACCCTATACCGGTACTCGAGCCCAGATTTCGAAACTTTGAGCTCAGAATTTCACCAACCCCACCCTTAACCTCCATGGTTAAGTCCCAAATCGATCCTACAAGTTATTTAGATTATAATAAGTGGGTTTCTACCAATTTTACACATTATCAACATCCAAAACGTGATTTGCCACTAGAAGGGTTTTAAAGCTCAAGAACCCTAACTTTGCTACTCAAAACCAAAAACCAAGAAAGGCAATAATCTTATGAGGCTCATGAAACGTATGAGTCAGAAATGTACTGACCTCAACAAGAAAAACCCGAGATGAAGCTACCACCTAGCTCTTACCACCTCTCTTCTTGGTCCAAGCTCCCAAACTCAACCTCCCTCAAGTCCAATGATGCTTAGCTCGAAATGAAGATCCTTTGATGCTGATAAACTCTTCCTTGATGACCAATCCGGGATTCACACTCCACTACAATGAGTTTCTATCTTTTCTTTGTGTTTGGGTGGGTGTTTGAAGAGGAAAGAGATAACGAGGAAAATGGGGACAATATGACCACACCCCTCTATTTCTCTGTAGAGAAATAACCAAGCCAACAACCTTTGTCTTCCAATATGGCTTTTACTGTATTACCCTTCCTCAAAACCCAACATAAGCTAAGCCCAAAACAACCAAGCAAGCCCACAACGCATGGAGGCCCATTATGGCCCAACGTCTTGGCCTGACACATCGGTCTAAGACCCGGGTCAACGCCTATTGTTAACTCAAAAATCCAGGTCGTTACAACTCTCTCCTCCTTCAAGAAATTTCATCCTCAAAATTTAGATAGATGAAAGAGAGATGTAACCTGAACAGATCTAACCACTTCACCATTCAAACAAGATCACCTTGATTTGGAATAGTTCTCCCTCAATCTAACTTAGATAGAACCATAGCATAAGCTACTCGCTCTCAACACTTCTGTTGAGGTTTCCAAATACTCTTTTTTAGCAACCAACGACACTTATGACGAACCATTAAGCATGGTAACATAACCAACCTCGAGTCATGCTGCTCAAACATCAACTTAAAGGGATCACTTCTAAGGAATTCTATCTCGGTTAACCAATCATTTCTACTAGCACCCTTCAACCAAACTAAACTTCGGCTTCATCTATGACTAAAACGCTGCACCACATCCACAAACCATTGTCAGGAACACGCCATGTCCAACAACCATATCCAGTCAAATCCTTAAAGGACAAGCAAAACCCTCACAACCGATCATTATCACCAATCTACCTTGAACTGACGGCTCTTTTCCCCATACTAGACTCACCAAGCTGCAACTTAAAATTTCTTTTTATCCAAACTCGCTTTCACACAATCGAAACCACTTTCGATTTCAACCACTTGGTTCCGAGCAAAGACCCCCGTCACTTAGGAACTCACACAAACAACCCAAAACTTAGCCATTTTACTTGCATGGTCTAAACATCTTCTTCCTCAGCCTTGCCTCGGTCCCAACCATCAGACGTGGAAAGCCATTGAACTACTCTCAAGGATCGCCAACTGGTCCGTCTAAAAACATTTCTTTACAAAGTAACCATCCGGTTACCCTCAACACAACTATTGATCCATATTTCTGTTGCGCTACTCTGACAACTTCCACACTGCTTGTCTTAACTGATAACAACTTGGTCGAACCCGATTGGAAAATCCTCAAACTCCATAAGACCTAGATCAACAGGTGTACAAGCTAAGCTGTTATTCTCACGGCTTACCTTTAGGACCTTCACCATGCTCATCACAACCTTCATTTACCCCTTTTTATGGTACCGTACTCCGACAACAACACGCGAAGTTTTTACGTTCTACGGCCGTATCAAGGTCGTCGATCTCACAAACTCATCATCGGTCTTCCACCATTGTACAACAGCTCAACATATCCAATGCCACCATACAAGCTACTCATACGCAGACACGATCTCGGAAAAGCACTTGGCATCGACACCTAATTGGTTGTTGGCACAAGTGTGCCTTCAACAAAAAGTCCGTTAAGTTTCATGCCACGAAGCGATGGACACTAACAACGAACTCAACCTTACCTTTATCGTTATTCTAAACCACAATCAACCGGTAAGATTGCTCACTCACCAAGGGTACCTACATACCCTCAAAACACCCACAACACTAAGACTAGGAACTCTTAACACCCATGTCTACAACGCAAGCTAAAAACATCTTGCAACCTATAGAACCTTCCCTGAGCTAGCACTCATAGCACAACGTCTACCTAAGAGAGGTTAAGATCCTAAATAACTAACACAAAACTTAATTACCTAATATATCTTCGGTCGCAACGCTATCAACCCCAATCTGAGCTGCAGACTATCTAGCAACGCCTCGCGCGCCAACCCTGACGGTGGATCTCACAGGACCTCCACCTCGATAGCTTGACGGTGCCCTAGCTTCGCTTCTAGCAAAACTCTGATCATGTCGGGGAGCAGCCAACCTCTGATACTAAACTAGTGTATCCTCATCCTTAACTGGGTAGTCCTTTTCCATATGCCCCGGTGTTCGACACCTATAACAAACCCTTCGAAGTAAGAAGCACACTCCAAAGTGATGTCGGCCCCAATGCTCGCATGCAGGTGGTAGCGGCGCTCCAACAGAACCATCAACACTCCCTTCTAGCATAGAAAATAAAGAGCCTATACGAACCCTCGATCTAGATCCTAAGTCGACTCTCGGTGACTGGTCTAAAGCGACTCTCTTCGAAGCATGAAACCTCTCACGCGGATAGAGGAAAGATTCATGATATCTTGGGTCTCCACATCATGAGCTCAAAAATCCTCAAACTGATTGGATGCTGAAATCTGAAGCTGCTCAAGTGTCTTCGCACTATTGGATAACTCTGAGAATATCCAAAGCGGACTCGCAGTCACATGTAACTGAAGGTTAACATTCAAGCCTTATCTGAACCTCTTACACCTTAATTCTTCCGTGGCAACAAACTCTGGAGCATAACAGCTCAAACATAGAAACTCTTGCTCATAAGCAAACACAGTTCGGTCTCCCTGAACTAGATGTAGAAACTGGTTCCTCATCTCATCCATATGTACCTCACTGATGTACTTCTTCCGGAACTCGTCCACAAAGATATCACATGTTGAGGGCACAGGCTGTAGACCCAACTCTATGGTCTTCCACCACTTGTGTGCATTACCCTTCAGAAGGGAAACAATGCAATCAAGATCATCTTTCGGGCTTTTCTTTATATGTCTTAAGACTCTCTGTGTGTCGCGCAACCACTGATCAGCCTTGATCGGGTCATCCTCACTCAAGCCTTCAAAATTCTTAGGTCCAAAACGATGAAGCCTCTCTATAGGGGTCTTGCGAGGTGTCTCAGATTGCCTCGGGATAGCTTGCACCACATGCAAAAGGGCAGAGGTAAGGTCACGAAAGTGACCCACCTCTCCACTACCGGTTCCACCTTCCATCAATCATTTTTCTAAAACATAACAAACAAGGTGGCACATCAGGATTCCAGTCTTATAAAGTACACTTAAATTTAGGGACTTGTATTCACTAGACACCTTACCACGACCTCTATGACACCTCGGGGTTTCCTAGAACTGACTAAACATAGGCTCTAATACCAAATATAACACCCCGGACCCGTCCCGGATCTGAAGCATCACTTACGGGTCACCCAAAACTGACTCATCAAAATTTCTTATTTAAAACCACAAGTTAAAAATCTTGAAACGGTCCATTTCCATAAAATCCACGTAGATAAAGAGATTAAAAGGGTTTACAAAATACAAATTCCACAATAAGTACACCGTTTGACCAAATAACAGAAAATTAAAATAAAAATACAGACTCGATTGTAGTAAGGTCCTATGAATACAACCGATCCAAACTAGACATCAAGTACTGTACTCTGAGATTGGCTTGGTGCTAAGAAACCCTTCTCGATGTGCTCCTACAAACGCAACATGGCAACCTACGCACGAAAGAAACCACAATTCCGCACGCTGAGCTAACAAAGCTCAGTGGTACATTTCTACTCTACCGCAATTCATGAATATCATAAAACAAGCATGCATGATAATATAACTAAGAGTGTACAGAAAGGATTCTCAATATCTAAGGATCATCTTCTAGTTTATCCTAGTTAAAGCTTACAACTGCTTCAAGAGACCACTATTTTGTAAGAATACCACCAAGCCATCCCAGGCTTACCATACCAAGGTCCCACAGACCATCGAATTACGTCTCATACCCTGATCACGTAGCCCAAAGGTTATCTAGCCTATACCCGAGATCACAAAGACCATCGAGTTACATCTCATACCCTGATCACAAAGTCCAAGGGTAATACAGCCCGTACCTGAGATCATATAGCCCGTCGAGTAACAACCCTACCTGATCACATAGCCCTAGGGTAAAAATAGGCAACATCGCTTATCCATACAACAACGTAAATAACATACATTCCCTAATGGCCAACGAAACCCTATTATTTTCCCGTACTCACACAGCCGTCGGGTTACCCATGATCACATAGCCGTCGGGTAAGGATCATATCCGGATCACTATAGCCACATATACGTCCTAGACATACTTGGATCACAATAGCCACAAGCAGTCTTTTCCTGAGATCACACAGCTGAGCAGGTTACTCGAGATCACATAGCCCTTCGAGTTACTCGAGCTCACACAGTCCCCGAGTCGCATTTCTATATCCTGGTCATATAGCCGAATAATAGGTTTCAGACCGCATCCAGATCACATAGCCCATGGATACGACATATGTACTCGATCACATAGCCTGGAGTACCCATCCCCTTATTTAAGTGCCCTTACACTGACTCTAAGACATCCGGATTCCTAACCAAGACTCATACGATACCACATGCTCCCCTGAGCATCAATATATCTCACCGAGAGATAAAGGCATCCAGCCAACCATTACCAATGCCCCAAGGTATGACTCGTTTGTTACACTATTTAATATATATCCTTAGGATTCATTTACGCTTTTCTCGTTAGATTATTTATTATTCGCGGCTGCCAACCTATACGACATCCTTTCAACACACAGCAAGGACCTCAGTCTTTTACGTAGCCTTAACCAATCCACCACGGACCTCTATGGATGATTGAACAAACGATCCACTCAATAATTACTATGCCATTAATCTACATCTGGGTTACTAATCCTTATTTCTCACTTTTAAAGTTTGTATTATACCCTTAGGGACCCGCCAGACCCTTCGCCACGAATTATGGAACTCATAAACGCTAACTCAACTTCTTGGGCAGACTGCCCAGCAAGTATCGATACTCCTAGATGAGTACCGGTACTGCCCTCTGGGTATCGATACTCCTCCATTAGTACTGGTATGCTAATTGAGTTTGAAGTAATCAAACTACAAGCCGTACCGATACGCTACGTGTCATACCAGTACTCATTATCGGTACTAATATTGCTTCGTACCGATCAACCCTGTATCGGTACTTCCACCTACGCACATCGGTACACTAAGCCTCTCTTAGACAATCAACATCGCGTACCGGTACTCCTAAATGGGTACCTGTACCCCCACTAGATTCGAAGGAGTTCATCTTAAGAACGTACCGATACGCTACGTACCGTACCAGTACTCAAAGCCTTTCCAGGCAATGTAATAGTACGTACTGATACGCCCCCTTGCGTACCGGTACACGATGGCGTCTCTAGAATTCTTATCAAGTGAGGGGTACCGATACACGGAAGAATGTACCGGTACTCCCCTCACAATCTGTCTCTCAATCTATAAAAGTATACCGGTACGCAACCACCCGTATAGATACTCGAGCCCAGATTTTGAAACTTGGAGCTTGGGATTTCACCAATCCCACCCTTAACCTCAATGGTTAAGTCCCAAATTGATCCTATAAGTTATTTAGGGCATAATAAGTGGGTTTCTACCAATTTTACACATTATCAACACCCAAAACGTGATTTGCCATTAGAAGGGTTTTAAAGCTCAAGAACCCTAACTTTGCTACTCAAAACCAAAAACCAAGCAAGGAAATCATCTTATGAGACTCATGAAATGTAGGAGTCATAAATGTACTGAATTTTGTGGACCCCATAAACCTGGAACCACTTTAGCTGCCCCTTTACTCGCAGCTCCTCGAATTGACTTAGAAAGAACACGGTCATTTTTTCTTAGAGTACACCACTCTTCTCGTTACTCCCAACCTGGACCGTAGCGTGTTTATCCTTGTTAAGCGACAAAACTATTAGAATAACCTTTTCTGCTGAAGCTACAGGAGCAACAACTATCGACTTGGACCTACCCTTGGTACTTTCTGACTCATTCCCTGAGACAACGTTCTTATCCTGTTGAAAAACAACCTGGTCCCCAGACCTCGCATTCACTATTTTATTACCAGTTTCACTGGCTGTATACACAACTTTAACTTTCCAATATTTAGTGCATTCAACTTTCCAGTACTTACAGTAGGTGTTTTAGGTCCCTTGGATAGACTGGTTATTTTTGTTCCAGGTTGGGTCATTTGCATAGGTACTCTTTCTTCTTCAGAGATATCGCCTAACGACTCAAATCTTAACCCTATTGCTCGACTTATACTTGGAATGCTTGACCCCATTGCTCGATTAGAGCCTGGGGTGCTCGACATGACATGAGTTTCCTTCTTGGGAGTAGCCGATCTTTTTCTCTTCTTTACAGCCTACATCCAGGGCCCATAGAGCTCATCAGGTTTTCTAGACTCCCGGTTATCTACCGCCGATGTGTTACTGTGCATAACATCCTGCCCATATACCTCTTTTGCATGCCCAAATTTTCCACAGCCATAGCAAATTGTTGGTAGGCCCTCATAATTAATATCTTGGCGTTGTCCATCAATTACAGTACCAGACTTCAACGGTTTGCTCAAATCCCACAATAATCGCCAACCGTGCAAATCGACCCTTCATCTCTATTCTCTTCTGTTGTGTTATAGTCAATACAAACCACCTGTCCAATGGCACTAGCGATGTAACAAAAGAGACTCTTAGTATAATAGCGATATGGGAGCTTTAGAAGACGGACCTATGCCATGATCTTGGATAGGTGTTCAGCCGACGTCTAAAAGCTTCTACTCTACAGTTGCACCGTCAGATAGGAACCATAGATTACCCATGGTCCTCCAGTAAGAAACTTAGCAAAATCCTCCTCATGAGCAAATCGAACCATATAATATTTATTGTCTAGGTCTATCAGACTCATCTCTCCACAAGGGTTCCAGAGAGCCTGTCTACGGTTGAGAAGGGCCTTGTAACCAATTGATTTCCCTAACAATCGGATAATGATAGAATGTGCAAGTTTTGCATCGATTGCATTATGGACGCGATTCGAGAACATGATCTCCAGTAATAGCCTATCTCCGCTAAATCTCACATCCTCATCAGTGACTACCACATCTAACTCACTAAGAGTACGAGCAGGAACACTAGATTTTCAATCTCTAACGAGCATATCACAAAAGGATGATCTTGATTCCTCATTACCGGTGGCAACTCTAGAAGTTTTATCCTCAGTAAGCTCGTGCCTTTCCGATCCACTTTCCTGCGCAATGAAAGGGGCCCCTCTTTCAATAACATCCCCAATAGGGATATCAGACCCAGGCAACACAACTGGAGCATCAGTCTCCTTTAAGTCATTGAGGTTATCCAGGTTACGCCCCTCTTAAGATTTTGTAGAACAAGTCAAGCAAAGGAGATCCCGGTCTCTCCAGATTCGTAGGTTCATCCAGAACAATCACATCCTCGGGGGGTCTGTCGCTCGGTGCTCCGTTTGGCGTTGAACCCGCGATGGCAGCCGTCAGGGCAGTAGAGTTTTCGTCAGAGCATTAGGGTTTTCCATAGCAAAATCATGTTAGTCAATATTTATTGATATTCACTAAGGTGATATTTTACAAATAAAAATAAGTATATTACTTTTAAATTTAATAAAAATATATTAAATATAAATTTTAAATAATAATTAAAAAACCCTTCACTATGCCTTAATAGGATAATATATAGTAATAAATTAAATTAGAAGGCTTGAACTCATTGAATAGGGATGGCGTTGTTTTTCTTAGGTGATCGGAGTTCGGATAACGTAGTTTGCACGGTGTGTACTTTTTCAAATGGCTATGAGTAAAAATCATATACTACCATGTAATCACATTAGAATATTAAAAAAGACTTATAAGAAAGCTTAAGTGAATAATTTCTATAGAAGAGTTTTACATACATATCTTCTGAGAAATTTTTTGGTAAAGGAAATATTTAATACATTTTGGTACTGAGTTTGATTTTAAAGTTTAATTTGATATCTGATTTTTTTTGTCTAATTAGGTACATGAGTTTGAATTCTATTATACAAGTTATCTCAAAGTGTATGTCCGTTAAACTATTTAAGGGTTAATGTTTCAATTAGTACCTAAATTTGATTTTTTAGTTCAAACCGGTACATAAACTTGGTTTCTTTATTAAAAACTTTGAATTAATAGTTATGTTTTTTATCCAATTTGATCAAAGAAGCAAAGTTCACGTATCATTTTGAATTAAAAAGTCAAGTTCATATATCAATTTGAACCAATTAGACAAAAAATTATAACTACCAATTTTAGGGTAACGTGTGCAATAGAATCTAAGTTCAGATATCTAATTGGATAAAAAAATAGTATCAAATTAAACATTTAAATTAACTTTAGGTACTAAAATATATTTACATTATAAGAAATACTATATTGGGGATAGGATAGAATTTAATCATTATTATTATTATTATTATTATTATTATTAAGTAGTTTATTACACATACTAAAGTTCAGTTAGAGAGATAGGATGGAAGTGTGAGATACTCAATTCTAATGTTATGTCATTAATCGTCATATTACAGTTTTCATCTGTTAATAATTTTATTTTTATTTTTATTTTTATTTTTAAATATCCTTGTTTCATTTCTGTCAAAATTTTATAATTTAATTGTATATTTTTGTTCATATTTAAAACAACCCACCGAGTTGCCTTACAAACCACGTTTCTTTCTCTCCATACACCAGTATTTAGGGGGCTTTTGTGTCTCATGCTGCCTTTTTCTATCTCAAACATCCTCTCTTATCTTTCAGGTTTACTACTTTTTTACTTCCATGGCTTCTCCCTTATCTTCTCTCACTTCTTCACTTTCTTTTCTTTTCCCCTAACTTCCCTTAGCTTTATATAACCTTTCTCCATATCTCTTTTCTTCATCACTTTCCATTTCGATCTGTTATTTTTGCTTTGGACAATAAGAACTTCAGCTGTCTGGTCTGGTCTGGTCAGTTCACACACACGCTTATATACAGGGAGGGAGAAGGGTGTTTTGTGTAAGGATTTTTCAGCTGAAAATTTGTGGGTATTTTACAGATTTTGGAACACAAGTTTTAGGGTTTAAGGTTGTTCGAGGAAATGACAAACATTGGTGTAATTGGTGGAGAAGATGATCAAATGGATTTGCCACCGGGTTTCAGGTTTCATCCAACAGATGAAGAGCTTATTTCTCACTACTTGTACAAGAAAGTTCTCGACATCAATTTCGCTGCTAGAGCCATTGGAGAGGTGGATTTGAACAAGTCTGAGCCATGGGAATTGCCTTGTAAGAGTTTTCTTTTTAGTTTTGACAAACTATGTGATGTTATTTTGTTGAAAATTTTCCTTATAGTTTGTTTGGTTGTAGGGAAAGCGAAAATGGGTGAGAAAGAATGGTATTTTTTCTGTGTGAGGGATAGGAAATACCCGACTGGTTTGAGGACAAATAGGGCCACTGATTCTGGTTATTGGAAGGCAACAGGAAAAGACAAGGAGATTTATAGAGGGAAATCATTGGTTGGAATGAAGAAAACACTTGTTTTCTACAAGGGGAGAGCCCCTAAAGGCGAGAAAACGAATTGGGTGATGCATGAATTTAGACTTGAAGGCAAATATTCAATCCACAATCTGCCTAAAACTGCCAAGGTAAAAAAACACACGCACGCACATGAACATTCCTCTGTTTTTAAAGACAACTCGACATGATGTTTTTTTTTTTTATTGTTGGACAGAATGAATGGGTTATTTGCAGGGTGTTTCAGAAGAGTTCTGATGGGGAAAAAATCCATATTTCAGGTCTGGTCAACACGGGTTCATTTGGAAATGAAATTTTGAGTCCTTCCGGTCTTCCACCCTTAATGGATTCTTCTTCGGCTCTCAATGCGACGAAAAACCCTGTTTCCGAATCCGTTTACGTGCCCTGCTTCTCCAATCCGATCGACAGTTTCCCGGACAATCCTCTCCTTCCCGTTTCATCAAGCCCCGCGAACATTTTCCCGAGGATCCCAGTTTCAAACCCGTTCTTTCCGGCTCAGCACTTCGCTTTCCCGTCGAATCTTCAATTCCCGGGCGGCTCCATTTCAATGCAGGAACATTCGATCCTCAGGGATTTACTCGAAACGAACATGAAAATCGAGAGGGAAACAATGGTTACCGTCTCGCAAGAGACCGGTTTAACCACCGATATCAACAACGAAATCTCTTCTGTCGTATCGAATCCGGAGATTCGAAAGACACCATTCGATGATCACCACCACCACCACCACCCTTATCCCGCGTCAGCTGCACCAGTGGATTTCGATTGCTTCTGGCGTTACTGAGGAAAAAAAAATCTCATATTGTCTGAAAAAATCTAGAGTTTTACTATTATTGCTTTGAGTTGTCTGTGTATAATATTTTCAATTCAAGTCTAAAAAAATAAAAAAAAAACTTTGAAACAAATTGAAGCATAAAAAGCATGTAATATATAAATTTATAATTAAATTACAGGAAAAGAAAACCTTTAAAACTGTTCTTGTTTCTGGGTTTTCTGATGTTATAATGTTATTATCATAATTGTCAATTTGCATAGATATAGAATTTGTCAGATGTGAGATTCTGTGTTGTTTATTTAATTTTCTTAATTATGATTAAAAATTCTCATCTCAGCCTGTAGGATGTTAATGCTTAATCATTGGTGGCATGAGTTTCATTAATATAATTTTTTATTCCCTATATCTTGATTTATATAACCATCTGGGAGTTTCAAAAGAATTTCAGTACTATACTAACTATATTAATCAATAATTCCCTTGGCCCTTGATTTATTTATTTTTGGCTTAAAGGTGAAATTAACCTTCAATGAAAAATCAAAAAATTAATTAAGTCCTTAAAGAAATTTTACACTCAATTTAGCCCTCATTAGCTGTACACCAAAAATCAGAACTTTAAACAGTTAAATGCCAAGCAAAATTTTCAGTTATAGTAACAGGGATTTCATGCTTAAAACTATCTTATAATTAAGAGAAAAATTTCAATACGAGCATTTTAGTTTTAGGGTTAGGGTTTAGTTTAGGATTTAGAGTTTAGGGGTTTGGGTTGTAGTGTTTAGAATTTAAGGTTAGTATTTAGGGTTTAGGGCTTAGGGTTTAGAGTTTGTGGTTTAATTTTTTAGAGTTTAGGTTTAGTAATTTAAGATTTGGGTTTATAGTATAAATATGCAGTCTCGTTTAAAATAATTTTTACAAAATTTGTGTATCAAAATTAAACCCTATAATCAAACCCAAAACTGATCTCCCTTTAAACTGTCAGATATATATGGAAAAATCCCTTTGACTAAAAATTTGTGAAGCTTAATTAGTTGAATGAACCCTGATAATTATGAGTTTCTAAACAATGAGTTGTTCTTGGAATTTCCAGAAAGCCTTCAGCCATCAAGATTTGCAGGAAGAAAAAAAAATTACAGAAGTGAGTCAACAACAAAGCTTCAATAAGAACCTTGAAAGAAACTACACTGTAGTTACTACAGCAACCCAGTTTGTAATTAAATTAATTTTATATTTTACGGTTTTAAATCATTTTTTTATAATTACCAATAAGTGTTGGGTGTATTGATAAGACACATTACACTTTTAAGGAGAGAACACAAGTTCAAACATTGGAGACGATATTGTTAGGAGGTATAGCCTCGCACCCCGAACATGGGCCGTAAGACGGACATGCATATTACCAAAAAATATTTTTTTTTTATAATTTTAAATATTTTTTATTTTTTTATTATTTTTTCAATTTTAATTTTTTATGATTTTAAATATGTTTTAAGATTTTTTTTAATAATTTTTATGATTTTATGACGTGCCACTTTTTAGAGTGTAACACGTGTCATTGTCTTAGTGATTGTTTGTGAGTTAACGGTTAACTGTAACGATCAACGTTATGAAAGGACTAAATTAATTGTAATTTAAATTTTAAGGGCCCGAATGAACGCAGTTTGAATTATAAGGGATAAATTGGTACAAAATTTTCATAAAGGCTTAATTGATTTTTCGATTTTTTGTTGAGGACTAATTTATCTTTAAATTTATATTTTTTTCGATTTTTTTGCATGAAGGAGTTACACCACATCATCAACTTCTGATGCAAGGCTTCCTGTAAGAATAATGTGATCAACATACAACATTAGCAAGACTTTGTAATCCCTTGAATTTCTCACAAACAAATCCCAGATTGGAAACAAGAAACTCTTTTAAAGTCTCAAACCAGGACCTGAGAGCTCGCTTAAGTTCATATAAAGTTTTCTTAAGCCTGCATACCAAATTTTCACCCAAAGTACCACTAGATTTAAAATCAAGTGAATGTTGCAGGTATATTTCTTCATGATGCCCTCCATTGAAAAATGCATTGTTAATGTCGATTGATCTTATTTGCCACTGCTGCACGCCTGCCATGGCCAACACTATTCTGATTGTAGCAGCTCGTACCACAAGACGAAAAGTCTCTTTGAAGTCACGACCCACCGTTTGAGAGAATTCTACAAGCCTTTGATTTGAATAACTATTTGTACCCTACAAATATGCTTTAGACCAGGCTTTTATATAATATTTTAGATAGCAACCTAAAATGTTATTAACATTCAACTTAATATGTTATATTTTTTATAATATTTTTTGTTGAAATTTATTTGCCGTTTTTTAACGTAAAATTAATTTTTTTTAAATCCCAATAAGTTGATAGTTGATATCTCTAACTCAAGTCAGAATAATAACCAACGGAAAGAAGATAATAATAATAATAATAATAATAATAATAATAATAATAATAATAATAATAATAATAATAATAATTTCGGGTTGAAATGGTCCCACCAGAAGAGACTAACGAAGTTTTGGTTGGGATGGCCCACAACAGGAGAAATAAGGTAAGATATTCAGGGAAGAGATTTAAAGAGTTCGGCATCTTTAACGGTTGACACGTAATCAAGTGGCCCCACTCTCCTTCGTTTTAGCTTTTTCCGTTCGAGTTTCGTTGTAATATGAGCATGCTTATTCCATTGTAATTGAGTTTTTGGAAAATGATTTACATAAAGTATTTCAATAAATAATATTTTGAAAATAATACTAAAACTTTATAATATTAATATTAAATAAATTAATGTTATTCATTATAAAAATTTTAATAATATATTTTTTATAAAATTATAATAATTGGTAAATATTAATTATGTCAATATAATTATTGTTAAAATACTATTTTTATAAGTTCATAAATAAAAATATTAAGACAAGTATATTTTTATAAAATAATAAATATTATTAATTATAATAATTAGTTATTAAAATAAGATTATTATATTTTTAAAAATTGTTAATAGTATAATATTAAATAATATTTTTAAGAAAATAATATTTAGGTCAATATAATAGTATATTACTAAATATATTTTATTAAAATAATACATAGTATTAGTTATATTAATAATTAATATATTATTAAAATTAAACTATTTTATTTATACAATTATAATGTAATTGAATATATTATAATAGTCAAAATTACTATATTATATTGTTAAAAATTATTAATAAATACTATATTTTTAATATTTTAATAATTAATATTTTTATTGATTTTCCGCATACAGAATATTTCGAACTCGAGACCTATTTAAGAAGTTTTTCTTAATGAATATGTACGGCTTTTCTTTTAGGAAAAAAAACGGAAAACATATTTATTTCTACAAATTTTCTTCGGTAGAAATGAAACGGTCCAAAGAGGAGATTCGGAAATTTAAAATTGTTATCTTAAGGAAAGTAACTTTTAGGGAAAAAAAAACACTAAAAAATATAAATTTCCTTGAATACAAGACATTATTAAAAAATTATGAATTTGTTCTCTCTCGATTTTATTCTAGTTTCAACTTATATTATTAGTGAACTCTCTCTAAATATATTTCTATCTTCATTCTGATTTTGCATTGTAATGTTTAATAAAAATTCTATAATTATTATTTTTTTGAATAAAAGTTTCTATAATTATTAGATTTATAGTTTATAAATGTATATTTAAAATTAGTTATTTGAATATAATTATAGAATTCTAGTTTATAAATATATTTGTAACTCTCTACAAATATTGTAATTTTTTTTAGAATTCTCAGCCTGTTTCTATTCTTAATATTTAATAATTTAAAATTTGTTGTTTGAATATAATTATAGAACATTAATTCCTTTTTAGGAAAATTTTAACACGCTCAACGAAAACTACTAACGCTGAACATCGCTGAACACTATTAAATTAATTAATAAAAATTAAAAATTTCAAGGACTCAACATATAATTATAAATTATTTAAAATAAAATTTTAATTAAATTATTTTCCATAAATATTATATTTTTAAATTTTTTTAAATAATTGGATCAAATACTAATCTTAGTCAATTTAAAAACCCTAAACCTTAAACTCAACCCTAAACTCAAAACCCTAAATAGTAAACCTAAAACCTTAACTCAAAGCCCTAAATAGTAAACCATAAACCCTAAACCTAAAATCATAAATTATAAACCTTAAACCCTAAACCTAAAATCTTAAAACTTAAACCATAAGCATGAAACCTTAAACCCTAAACTATTGGATTTTGTTCAGGTGATTCTCTTTAATGTTGTATCATATTATAAAACAATCTTATCCTCGATCTGAAAATGAAATGTTTAAGTTTTTATGCTTACATTTTAACTTTAGTTGAATTTGCTAGCCGCTGTCTTGAATTATTAGTTGATGAAAAATTCCTATTTTTCCTTTGCAGAAAAAAGTGGCTATGGTTTCGAAGAAGACCAGTGCTAAGGTCTAGAAAAAAGTCGCTATGGGTTTAGGTTTTAAGATTTATAATTTAGAGTTTATAGTTTAGGGTTTAAGATTTTAGGATTTAAAATTTAGGGTTTATGATTTTAGGTTTAGGGTTTAGGGTTTAGGGTTTTTTATTTTTTTAAATTGACTAAAGTTGGTATTTGATCCAATTTTTTTAAAAAAATAAATATATAATATATATATAAATAATTTAATTAAAAATTTATTTTAAATAATTTATAATTATATGTTGAATCCTTGAGATTTTTAATCTTTATTAATCAATTTAATGATGTTCAGCAATGTTCAGAGTTAGTGGTGTTCGTCGAGCGTGGTAGACTCATCATTCCTTTTAATATAAAAATATTTTTATTTTTAATAAATAGTCTAATAAAATTTAAAATTGATCCGAATTTTTTGACAAATTTTAAATCTAATCATAATCCTAATCCTACTTAGAGGGAATGAGAAGTGGGACCATAGGGGAGGAAGGGTGCGCTCCTAATGGGTTTAAAACCCATAACCTAAGGAAATATAAAGAAACAAAGATCAACAGTTTGACCAACATGTCAAGTATACTTGCTCAACTAATTCGAAATTAGTTGAACTCGAACTTTAACAAGAAAATAAAATAATGTACTAAATTGTGATTCAATCCAACCCGACTTAACTTATAAATGTCACTACTATAATAATCAAGAGTACTAAAAAAAAGGAACTCAAAATGTAATAAATATAATCATTGTACATGGTATTTTGTGTGTGTACATATACAAATTTTCTGATTTGAACCTTTTCCACGAGTCAAACAAAAAGGAAAATCGTTCTCAAAACTATCGATGGTGGCCAAAAAGTAATTGGAAAATGATTATGAACCCTTCATTTTACTGCCAGCAACAAAGACAATCAACAAAAGAAAGAGTATCGTGGCAGCATATTATACATACATACATACATACATACATACATACATACATACATGTAAATCATCACAATCCTTCCTCTTTCTCGCTTATCTCACATCATTTGTTCTTTGGTGCCTCATTTCGTATTTATTTTCAAAATGTAAAACTAGATTAAATATTATAAATAAGGGTTAAATTCACTTACACACAACGTAAAACTATATATTTTATATGCTTTTTGATCGTTGAATGAGTTAAATGGATGGTTGAGATTAATTTTTTACTTTTTTTTTAAAAGTTAAATTTTTACGATCATAAACATTTAAGATGACCTCAACTATTCATTTTATTTCCTCAATTGATCCAAAAAATGTTGTTAAAAAAATGGTATCTTTGTGTAAAAAATCCTATCCCTAGAAAGAAAGTGTATATATTTACTTTATCTTGTTATTATTAAAATATTTGTCACGTGATAAATTATTTTAGTTAAAATCTAAAATTCTATCATAAAATTAATATTAAAATTAAACATTAAATTACTTTAACAAAAGAACCCTAAATTTCAAACCCTATAAGTTTAACCTATAAACCCTAAACTAATATTTAAAAGTACTCAACACATCTGTAAACTTTTATTTCCCATTGCCGGTGTATAAAAATAATAATCCAAAAAGAAAAATACATTACATCAAAGATCACAAATTCACTTTATTTGATTCGAACTTAGACAATATGATGTGTAATTTAAACCAATATAATTTATAATTTTAATAATTGGCCAGTGAATTCAACATCTATAATCTATTCTCTTATTTCAATCGATCGACCACCTTTATACAAAAAAAATGCTAACTTTCTCATTATTTCTTTCGAGTTTTTTTTTTTTTTTTGCTGCTGATGATCACCATTGTCAAACAAAGCAAAATCCAAAAGATCATTCTCTCTATTCATATTAGGCATATATCTTTCTATGGTATACATGCATGAATCTAAACTGAACATGGACAAAACAATTATTTACATTTCATCTTTATTTTTGGAAGATTTTCACATCCCACATTTCATAGAACTTAGCTTTTCATAGACAAGTTTTGTCGGGATCAAACTTCTCTCTTGATTAATTCATTCATGCGCGAATATTCTTTAAGAAAATGCGTAAACTTCGAGATAAAATTATATAAACTCAAAAAAATATAAAAATCAAAAAGCTAAAATAACAAAGAATAACCATCTAAAAGCACTACTTACGAGGAAAATCGTGTAGGAAAATCATTCAAAAATCATTTTTCTTGTACAAGTAAAATGATAATATGGCAATAATCTCCATCTTTACAATCGTATGTAGGTTTAGAACAAATCAATGGACTTTATATAAGTAGTAAATGAAGATAAGCTTCACCCTCCACCATACCTTATCCTAAAGTAAGCTATATTTGGCTATAAATTCATTAAATAAATATAATTGGCTATGAAAATTGTCAACAATTTAATTGAATTTTACACAATGTAAGTGGATCATGTGATAAATTTATCATTTCTTACCATTAATCTCAGACATCTATTTACCTTCATCTAACGGTCCAAAATATGTGTAGCCATCCATTTACCTCCGACTAATGGTCCAAAAAGGTGTAAAACTTTCAAGTTTTACATGGTGTAAGAGGATCCTCTCTCTCTCTATATATATATATATATTTGATTAAGTAGTGTTACAATAATATTTCCAAGGCAAGTCGGGATTCTAACCTACAGAAGGGATAAAGCGTATGAGCATACATGACCACTAGGCCAATTAGTGGACTTACTTTTACACATTTTTTAAATCGTTGGATGAGGGTAAATAAATGGCTAAGATTATTTCCTTATTTTTTTCATGTGATAATCTCCTATTTGCCTACTATTAATCTCAACCATCTATTTACCTCCATCTAATAGTCCAAAAAAGGTACTCCCTCTGTCCCATAAATCTTGTATCTTGTTGACTTTGCAAGTAGTTTTAGGAAGAAAAAGTTTGTGTCAGAGATGTGTTGTAAAATAATTAAAATGACTATTTTATCCTTGAAAAGTTAACTTTTTTTGTTGGAAAACTAAAAAGAGGGTAGAAAAGGAAATGTGTCTAATAAAAGTTGTTGAGTTTTTTGATGAGACAACTTAAGTGGGACAATTTTAAAACATAAAAGGGACAATTTTTATAGGACAGGGGGAGAATAAACTTTCAAGTTTTACATGGTGACAAAGGATCTCCTCTCTCTCTTTTATATATGTATACACACACACAATGTAAAACCCAATTACTTTTACACCATTTTTGGATCATTGGATGAGAGTAATAAATTGCTAAGATTGTTTCTTTATCTTTTTTTTCCTTTGATAATCTTCACAATTTTTACTATTAATCTCAACCATCCATTTACCTTCATCTAATGGTCCAAAACATGTGTAAAACTTTCAAATTTTACATAGTGTAAGAGGATCATATATATATATATATGGTTAGGATCCACTTACATTATGTAAAACTCAATTATTTTTATACTAATTCATGACCATTGGATGGGTGAGATTAACTCCTTACTTTTTTTCAAGTGATAATCTTCACATCCTACTTCTAATCTCATCCATCAATTTCACTCATCTAATGGCCATGGATTAGTGTAAAAATAGATGAGTTTTGCATAGTGTAACTGTGTAACCCCCTTGACCCGGCATAGTTGCAAGACCGAATTGAGCGAGCTATGTTAGGGTTTACCGAAATAAACCCTGAAGAGAAATACATTCGAACCAATCATTTATTCTTTTATCTTTTCTACATGCATTTTTAGGTCCTAGGGTGTGCATACATGACATGGTTAAAATCTCAGCTCAATCATGCGTCATTTTGACATCCAATTGCTCGAATCCGTGCTTTAGGGACTAAAATATAATTTTTGATATTTACGAGGGATTTTACCAAATTAAAAATTACCAATCCTTAATTAGTCACATTAAATGTCTTCATGTTAAATTACAACCCAAAACGATCACTTATACTCATTTAATTGCATAACTAAGAAACAATGACCAAAATGCAAACATTTCAAACTTCACACAGCATCTTAACCAAATTAACTGCCAGGGTTCCGGTACGGGTGTCCACCGTATCGATACGATGTTGAATAAAAATGGTGTACTGATACGATCCTCAGCCGTATTGGTACGATATGCTTAATTTCCAATATCCAGATTTCAGTGGCTAAGAACCGTACTGGAACGGTTGCCCGCGTACCAAAACCTCCACTGTTTGTAAGCTTGGCGTATCGATACAATTACCATGCGTATCGGTACTGCTAGGCAAATTCGTGCCATTTGAGCCGTGATCAGTCCCCGTGTACCGAAACAGGAAGGGCTGTACCGGTACTGTAAGACCTGTAATGACCTCTAAGTCCAACATATGACACTTTGGCTCACTCTAACTCCCTCTACACATCATATAAACATCATATAACATCATAAGCACTCATTCATCAACCATGGCAACATTCCAAGAGACCACACTATGCATGGCATCATCAAACAACAACCTAAGAGCATGATTTCTACCCAAACATGCTTAAAGTTTCCCAACCCCTCAAAACACAAGTAGAAAGCATCATACAAGTCTAAAACCATAATCCAAACTATTGCAACAAGGAGTATCTCCAAAATATAACTCCCAAAAAACACGGTCACATTGCATTCTTATTACTACTTAGTACGTATTTAAACCATACTTTGTAATGTCAAGTCCTTGGATCCTTCTTGCTTACTTGTAGCCCGGAAATTGCTATTTCTCTGCATTGATGAGGAAAAGAGTGCGTAAGCAATAAACTTACTGAGGGAATTGCAAAAACACTCATCAATGCGTTTAAAACCATTTAGCTCAAAACACATGTTTATAAATCATGGTAAAACATCTCATGATTCTCATATCACCTCAAAATATGCGCATTTAAATCATTTCAACACATGTATCATGGATTCAAACTCTACCTCAATTTAAGCTTCACACCACAACTCCTTTTTAACAAGCTTAAAGAGCAATACATGTATAAATCACATTATACAAACATAATCTATTTCTCATGATACATTATCTCATATATTGGCCTTCAAGTGACTCAAAAACAGTAACATTCCAATTCATAAAACACATAGGATACACAGATTCACAAGTGGTTCACACAACCACTTCACATACATACCTCAACCAGAGTAACGACACACTTGCCCACCTTAACGGTTCAAACCGGAGCAACGGAACATTTACCCACCTCTACGGTTTAGATGTATAAATCCACCAGCAGGAGAAAACGAAACATTTACCCACCTCAACTACTGGGGTTCTCATGTTGGAGAATACGGACACATTAACATCTCTCGACACACATGAGGTGACTTTTTATAGTGCACTTTCAATCTTATAACCGGTCAACTATATCCGATAACATTTTAAACTCAGCCACTTGCCAATATATTCAATAACCAACATTACAACACTGCTTTACATATGCATCAAAATCATTCTAACACAATACACTAAACCATGTATTTACATATTCTCAAATACTTGCATAAACCATATGTTATTCTCAAAAACCATCATCAATGATTATTTGCCTCATTTTCCACTTTCAAAACATGCATAATACAGTGAGTAATAAATCCACAAACTTGTGCATGAGATTTCATTCATAAAAACTAAAAACTGAGAGAAACTCAACCGATACTTACTTCTGAGCTTAGATAGGCGTTTATAACCTTATCTAAACTCCCACAACTTATTTTCAAACCTTTTTACAGCAGTAAAACGTTTATCCACTCACCAACAAACCAACGCTCATTGGCCGATGCACAATTCAAGCCTTCGCAACTCCAACGCCTTTTTCGATATGCAAAGGATTCAACTCTCATGCTTTACCAAGCCAAAACAGAGGATTAAGAACACATCTCTGCATCAAAACCCTCCAGCGACCAACAATCTCAACAACACCTTACAAGAATCTACTAAACACCTTTCGAAAACCAACGAAAACACCTCCTAACCTTACTTAAACAAAGCCCAGCCAAAATCCAACAATTCTAACATATTAACAACATCAATTAACATTCAAAAACAACCTAAACACGTCCTTATAACTCCAGCAACACCACAACAACCAAAACACACTTTAAACTAACCATAAACAACTTAAAAACTAGCAATCCATATAGTTTCGGGATTCCATTGATTAATCAATCCTTTCAACATTAAAACATATCTAAAATTAGATATAAATCACATAAAACCATCCTCAAAACAGATCCTACTCAGTTTCTATAAATTTTCTAAGAAAACTCAATTTAATTAACAAATCAATGTTTAAATCATAAATCCACAATATAAATCAACAGCAAAGGACCAAGAACTTGGAAATTTCATTAAAGAACCTTTAATTAGAGGAGAGAAACAAAAAACAACTCTAATCGTTGACTTCCTCTTAATTGGCCAAGATTTGTTGAAATCCAAAGAGGTTTTGCTAAAGCAATTGAAGAAATCAAGTGGAAATTAAAAAGGAATTCAATAAGAATTGAAACCTGGAGATTTAGAAGTAGAAATCTCAGTTTGTTTACTGAGAAAAGTTGAGAGAAAAGTTTTGGAGAAAGGTGGGTACGTGGGAAAATGTTTTTAAGGAAACAAGATCTTTTAATTAAATCCTCATATATCCTTTTATTAAACCATTTAAAAATACATTAAAAATGACCATAATTAAGAAGGAAATCTGTTGAAAAAGAATGGGTAAATAGCTCCTTAAAGATTCTAAGCTTTGATCCTTTTCGATTTAGTAACCAAAATAGTTTTAAATTTAGCCACTAGACTAAAATGTCATAAAATCAAAAATAATTTCCTCAAATTGAATTTACCAAATTACTTAAAATATTAATTAAGTAATTTAAACCATTTTCCATATTTTAATTTCCTCAAAATCACTTTTAGAAAATTATTTTCCTAAAACTATTCAAATTGCCTAAACCGGTTTCCTCGAACCATCGGCCCAACCCGGTTCACATCTAGGCCTATTTTCAGGGCGTTACAACTCTCTCCCTCTTAAGAAATTTCATCCCTGAAATTTACCTAGCGAGAAAAGATAAGGGAACTACTTCAACATATCTTTTTGTTCTCCCAGGTTGCTTCCTCTACACAACGTTGCCGCCAAAACACCTTTACCAACTCTATGGTTTTTCCGCAGAGAACTTTATTACTTGAATACAGAATCCTCACCGCTTCCTCATCATAGGTCAAGTCCAGATTCAACTCAATCTCTTCAACGGGCATAACATGCAAAGGATCCAAACTATACCTCCGCAACATCGATACATGGAAGACATCATGTATCTTTTCTAACTCAACCGGAAACCTCAATCTATACGCAACAAGACCTACACGCTCCAACACCTCATACGGTCCAATGAACCTAGGGTTCAACTTGCCCTTCCGCCTAAACCTCATCACCTTTTTTCATGGTGAAACCTTCAGAAACACACGATCACCAACCTCATACTCAATCTCCCTTCGCTTCAAATCAGCGTATGACTTTTGCCGATCTGAAGCTGCCTTTAAACGATCGCTGATAAGCTTTACTTTCTCATTGGTATCTTTCAACGTATCCGGCAAAGAAACATATTTCTCTCCTACCTCCGCCCAACAAAGCAACGTACGACATCTTCTACAATACAAAGCCTCGTATGGAGCCATCTGGATACTGCTTGATAAATGTTATTATAAGCAAACTCCACTAACGGCAACTGCTTCTCCCACGATCCTTGAAAATCTATAACACAACACCATAACATATCCTTCAGCACTTGGATAACACGTTCCGACTAACCATCCGATTGCGAATGATACGAGGTACTAAAGTTCAACCGTATACCCAAGGCCATATGTAAACACCTCCAGAACCTCGCAGTGAAACGCAGATCTCTATTCGACACAATAGACTTCGGCACTCCATGCAACCTCATGATCTCAGTGATATACAACTCTACCAACTTATCCAAAGTATACGTCGTATGCACAGCCAGGAAATGTGCACACTTCGTAAACATATCCATGATCACCCAAACAAAATTCTTCTTTGAAGGCGTCAAAGGCAACCCAAACACAAGGTGATCCTCTCTCACTTCCACTCGAAAACCCTCAATGGTTGCAACAATCCCGAAGGAAACTGATGTTCTGCCTTAACACGTTGGCAAACTATACAAATGAGCCAAAAACTCTGCAACATCCTTTTTCAAACCAATCCAATAATATTCCTTCTTCAAGTTATGATACATCTTTGTACTCCCCGAATACATCGCAAAATGAATCAAATATGCATCGGTCAAGATAGTGTGCCTCAACTCTTCATCACTCGGCACCACTATTCGATCTTTGAAACACAAAACCCCTTCCTCGCTAAAGCCAAAATCTGTTTGATTCCTATCCAAGATATCCTTAACATGCGGTACTAACTCATCATCAAAAGGTTGCTTCTTCTTGATCAACTGTAACATCGAATACTTCACTTGCGACTTCGCTAGCAACCCACCATCTCGTGATACACTTAGCCGTGCAAACATCGCTCTCAACTCCACCACAGCCTTTCTACTCAAAGTATCTGCTACCACATTTGCCTTCCTGGGGTGGTACTCAATGGTCATATCATAATCCTTCAAGAGCTTCAACCACCTTCGTTGCCTAAGATTTAACTCCTTCTGAGACATCAGGTACTTCAAACTTTTATGATCAGTGTATACAACACACATCTTACCGTAGAGATAGTGTTGCCAAATTTTCAAGGCAAATACCACCGCTGCCAACTCAAGATCGTGCGTAGGGTAATTATGCTCGTGCACCTTCAACTGCCTAGATGCATACGCGACCACCTTTCCTTCCTGCATTAACATGCATCCCAAACCCACGTAGGACGCATCACTATACACAACAAACTCATTTCCTGACTCTGACTGAATCAAGATTGGAGCGTGTGTCAAAGCCTCCTTCAGCTTGACAAAAGCCTGCTGCCTAACCTCCGTCCACTCAAAACTCACATCTTTCTGTAACAACTTCGTCAAAGGGGCTGCGATCTTCGAAAACCTACCCATAAATTGCCGATAATATCCTGCCAACCTCAAAAAACTATGAACCTCCTAGACAGATTTCGGCGGCTTCCAATTCACAATGGCCTCAACTTTCTGCAGATTCACGCGAATTTCTCCGACCGACACAACAAGCCCAAGGAAAACTACCTCATTGATCCAGAACTCACACTTGTTTAATTTGGCATAAAGCCTGTTATCCAACAGGACTTGCAACACTATTTGGAGATGCCGATCGTGATCATCCTCAGTACGTGAGAACACAAGGATATCATCGATGAACACTACTATGAACTGGTCTAAAAGCTCATAAACACCTTATTCCTCATATCCATGAATGCTGCCAGCGCATTCGTCAAACCAAATCACTAGGAATTCGTAATGCCCATAATGTGCGCGAAAAACTGTCTTCGGTACATCTCTATCTTTCACTTTCAACTGATAATATCCCGACCTCAGGTCTATCTTCGAAAACACCATAGATCTCCAGAACTGATCAAACAGATCATCGATCTTCGGCCACGGGTACTTGTTCTTGATTGTCAACTTATTTAGCTGCCAATAATCAATGCACATCTTCATAGTGCCATCTTTTTTCTTCACAAACAACACTGGAGCACCCCACGGTGACACACTTGGACGAATGAAACCTCGATCAAACAACTCCTACAACTGCGTCTTCAGCTCTTTTAACTCATTCGGTGCCATATGGTACAGAGCAATCGATACCGGAGCCGTATCCGCATACATCTCTATGTAAAACTCTACATCTCTATCTGGTGGCAAACCAAGCAACTCTTTCGGAAACACTCTTGGAAAGTCGCAAACAGTGAAAATATCTTGGGCACACGCTTCCTTCATATTCGAATTCATCACATAGGCTAGGTATGCTAGATCCCTGAACTCTAGCAACCTTCGCGCTTCCAACGTTGAAACCATATTTGACATAAACTTGATATTTTCACCCACAACTTCATAATTTTCAGGAAGTTTCAAAGAAACTCGCTTGGCTTCAAAATCTACTACAGCCTTGTGATGCACAACCAATCTATACCCAGAATCACGTCAAACTCGTAAAATGGTAACTCTATCAGGTCGGCTTCAAACATATGTCCTTGAACCATCAAGGTACAACTCCTATACAAATTTCTAGCCACAACCGTCTCACCAAAGGAACTGGTAACCTGCATACCAACATCTAACAACTCAACAGGTAAATCCAACAAACATGCATGCTCGTGCAAAATATAGGAATACGTAGAACCAAAATCAATCAAAGACAACAAAGGTATAGGGTAATAGTGTAACACTCTTAGTAAAAAAAAGAATTTAGATTTAGGGTTGGAGAGGATCGGACCTATGACTTTTCCCCCTTAAAGAAATGAGTTAACCGCTGGGCCAAGTGCCCATTTCTGACAAGTAATAGCTCAAATGACATTTGAACTAATATTTGACGTGGATGTTAAAAATAATAATAATAATAAGTATGAAATTCATCCCCTATCTATGAAGAAATAGAACCACAGACCTTCGAGACCCTTCTTCTCCTAAAAACCCCTCACATGCCCAGATCGGATGCTGCCTCCGATCTTCTTTTCCGATCGTCCGTGGCGATCACCGCCGACATCTACAGACTCGCCGTTATGCACTGGTCTTACCCCTGGCCGTCCGCCACGAAAGTTCGGCTAAAGCTTCGGCAATCCAAGGGGTTTTTTACCTTTTTAGAAATTTACCATTTCCAGCCGCTTCAGCCACCGGTGTAAGACACCGCCGGCGTCATCATGCTCAATAATTCAAGGCGAACAAAACCCCTCCATCAATCCTTCAATCAGCCATTGTTTACATCTTTGCCAGAGTTACGCGAAATTCTTCTGGTTTTCTCTGATTTGGTGAGTTTGGGTAAGCTTTTAGTAAAATTCTTGTTTGGTTCTGAGTCTTAAAGGTCGTGAGAGGTTTGATCTAGTCAAATGTCCATTTTGGTGTTTTTTAGGCCGTGAAAGGCTGCGCGTGGGATGCACGCGCCGCCCAATCGTGATTTTTGGCCACCTTGTTGAGAGCCCTTGTTAAACCGCCCCTTAACCGGTATAACCTCTTGAACCAAGTCAACTCGGTCTTGAACCGGTCATAGCAGACCAGGCTTGGATTACTATCCAAGAGTTGGGCCGGCCTATTAAGGCCCAATAACCTTAAACCTTGAACCGGCTTGAACCCATAACAAACTAGTCTAAGCCCATCAACTGACCCGAACTGATAGACCCGATTCGACAGACCCAAACCAACTGACCTGGCCTGACCGAGTCAACTCAACCGAGTCAGCCCGTTGATCGATGACGTTAGCATGACATCAGCGTTAAATTTGACTATTGATATTAACATTGACCGTTGACTAGTTGATAATGACGTCAACGTTGACTGCTGACGTAAGTGTTGACTTTGACCAAAATGTCAACTTTTTTTGAAAACTCCTATTTTATGTTTTTTGATGTCCTGAGTCCATCTTTGAAGTCAGTTTTGCGAAATTCGAACCTGAAAGCCTCTAAATTGGACCGTGATCCTGAACTTGAGTTTGCATTCAATTATTTAGTTAAAATGAATTGCGAATAAGGACTGATGTTAGAAATTGTGTAATTGAAGGTATTTGCATGTCTTTAATTTGAGAGGTTGAAGAAAGTCAATTTCGAGCTCAAGGATGTTCGAGTAGAGTATCTTGAAGTAACTGGTATAGCCTAAGTTCAGGTAATACACTACTACCTCTAGCATGCTTGATGATACATGTTGGTATATGATTAATGCATGAAATCATATTGAATATACCATTGATCTCTGCTTAAGGCACATGATTTTGAGAATAAGAGAAAGGAAATTATTACAATCTAAGTACTCGAATAAAAAATTGAAGAATCTTATAGATCCACGAGTTTAATAGTAATTAATAAGACTGTTAATTTTGCAATTTGGATGTTGATTATTAAGGAGTAAATTTCATATTGCTTGGACTTAAGAAATGACAAAAGTACCCTAGATGCGTAAAATGACTAAATTACCCCTGAAATGAAATAGAATGAAAGAGAAAAAATGTGATTTAAGGAAAAAACAATTGATTTACCCGAAATTCTCTAAACTCCTTGATTAAATTCTGGTAATAAGATTGAAACCCCGAATAATGGAAATACTTGAATTTTCCTGAATTATGATTAAATCTTTGACGAGAAAATTAAGAGAAATTATTCACATGTTTGAATTTATTAGAGTGATGTAAATTTTTAAATTGTTTGAGATGACTAAAGGAGTAAAGATATTAAAAAGACCGATCTTAATGGCTAAAAACACTGAAGAATCTCCGAACACTAAAATTTCTAAATTATCTGGAAGAATAGATAAACCTCCGAGTTTTGAAGCGAATGAATAGTTGAAAGGACTGAAAGGATCAGAATAACTGAAACACCTTCAGACATCGAAATGTTCGAAATACCCTTGAATATTTAAATGACTCAAGGCACCCTTAAAACCGGGATTTAGAATTTTCCAATAAAACCAAACGAGTGTAATGGCTCTAAAAGTTGTAAGATAAGACCATGTTCACTGGTTGTTTATGATATGGATAGAATAATGGATGAATACTGCATAAATAATTGTTAACTATCCAGGGCTCGTTAATGATGATTTGAGACAACGAGTTATTCTACTATACAACGCTGTCAGCACTAAGTTTTGAAAACATGCGAAGTGTACCTATTCGAATGCTTGGTAACGCCTTGTTGAATGTGTTTAACTGGAATGGACTTGAGAGCCAGGCAAGCTGTTGCAATATTCTATACAACAAATCACAGACTTGAAATACGATACTGGGGTTTCAGTACAAACACAGGTTTGATTGCTCGTAGTAGGTTCAGATGGTTGATAAAGGTGACCCGTTTTGTTATTTATCGTGGTTGGTTATAAAAAAAAACATGTATAGATTTATATGTCCAGTTGTCGGTTAGATCAATAACGATCTGCTCCGATTTGTTAGTGAAGCATGGTGACTCGATGAGTAATTGGAAATCATGAATTTTGCAGATCACAAATTTAACTCTGTCAGATTAAGTTACTGAATTAAATTTGAAAGTTAAAAGGACCAAAATACCCTTATGAGTTAAATTGTTTAAAACTCTCATGTTATATCCTGAATCCTAAATGATCTTGGACTATCTAAATTCTTGAATTCATTCCAGTATATTTGAACAACTACATGATCGTTATATTTTGTAATTCTAAATGGTTCTAATGAATTAAGTTCTTAAAGGTCGTAATGACGTCATTATTCAATGTACCCCTTTTATAAGGATTATCTTTTTGAAAAACTGCTCAAAAATCTGTAAAATAACATCTGATGTGAAACTGCGACTATCTACTCTGATTCTACCGATTAAACATCGGACTGTATCCTGATTCCTTACATCTTATTGCTAAATATAGATTTAATGGTTTCTGCATAAAATTGTTTATCGGGGTATTATAGGGAAACGCGAGTTCTTAATAGACACTTGTGCGCACAAGTCTCCTTTTAGGTTCCTATGCTTCGACTAGGGTAGTGATGCCCGTATTCAGATTTTCTGCTTCGGCTAAAGTAGTTCCACCCGTATTAGGTTCCCATTCTTCGACTGGGGTAATTCCACCCGTGACCTAAGGTATTCCCTTAGGATGGTACCCTTGCATAATAGCTAGGGTTAACGCCCGTATTCGGATCCTCTGCTTCGGCTAGAGTGGTTCTACCCGTATTAGGTTCTCATGCTTCGACTGGGGTAATTCCGCCCGTGATCTGAGGTATACCCTTAGGATGGTACCCATGCCCAATGGGCTTGGGTTAACGCATGTATATGATGCAGTTCTATGGAAACTTTATCTTGTAGTTCGGATAGAAGGTAGTTAGTCAAAACTAAATCATGTCTCCTCATGTGCCCATGATGAATTCTACTGATATATGAATCTTGTTGTCTACTTTCTCAATTCATAAGTAAAGAGATACATTAACCCTGTGGCTCGATTCCAGTAAAAATATCACTCCATTCGATTTTTTTCTTGAATTGTAGAATGCCAGATTGAGACTCAGAAGTTCGAGTGCTAATTTACAGGATGCCATGATCGATATTTCAGTATCATGCTTGGCTTTATACCTGCATGTGCTTATAGCATCTTTTGGTAGTTTGTATTACTGAGCTTTTTCAAGCTCACGTTGTTTCTACCATTTCAGGTTGAAAGAATATGTTCCTGGTCCAGAGATCGACATCAGTTATGAAGTTTCCTCGGCGTTGCTTGCGGAGTACGGTACCTGTGTATTAGTGGGCATGTATGTTACGTTTTATTTTTATGATTGAGTCTGTATTATATTTCTGGATTTCAGTATTGTGTAAACGAGATTTTAATATGGTTTAATAGCAAATTTTATTTTACACTTTTAAATGTATTTCTAAGTGTTTTCTTTTGTTTTTTTACTGCGAGTCGCTCTGGTGACCCAAATGTGACCTCATAGACTTAGGCGTATCGCATAGGCGGGTTTAGGGGGTTACACATCGACTGCAAGGTAAAGGTACCTGCGATCACATCGATATCATTCCTCCCAACACGGTGAGCAAAACCCTCGCCGGTCTACCATCCTCTGGCTGTACCGTTATAGTATGCGCCACAACTCTCTGCCCTTCACCCCTGTGCTAAAAATGTCCACGGCCGCGCCCACAGCCTCTCCGCGCTTCAGTAACTGGTGCATTAGTTTGTTCCTCTCTGGCTAACTACGGACAATCCCTACAAAGATGATCCTTTGATCCACAACTGCAACATGTACCTACAGTACCCCAGCACTCTCCCGAATGCCTCCGACCACATCTTCTACACTTGGGAACCCCATTATGAGCACCCTAACCTTAAAAACCACAGCCAACACCATATCCTCCCCTCCTTTGATCCGGATGATACCTTCAGTCTCTCTACCTCTTATAATAATCTCGGCTAATATCAAACTTTGCGCTCATCTTACTAGAAGAAGAACCGCCAGAACGAGCAAACAAACCCAAATTTTGTTCTATATCCTTCGCCCGTGACACCAGAACATCAAACTTCGTATAATCACTAGCCAACATATACGTCTTTACTTTCTTGATCAACCTAAAATAAAATCGATCACACCTCTCACGTTCGTCAGGAACCAACTTATGAGCGTACTTACTTAGCTGAACAAACTGGACCTCATACTCAGAAACAAACATGTTTCCTTGCTCCAAAGCCATAAACTCCCTCTTCTTCATATCTTTGTAACAAGTTCCCAAATAATTCTTCTTGAGAACCTCACAGAAGAATTCCCAAGTAGCATTGGCAGCTTCTACACCCGCAATCACAGTTGTCTACCAACTGTATGCATCACCTAGAAGCAACAATATGATACATCGCAGCTTACGTACATTGGTATACTCCATCTGGCCAAGGATCCTTTCGGTACTCGTAAACCATTCCTTGGTTACTTCTAGAACCAACCCTCGAAACTCAACACCACCCAAACGCTCTAGAGGTAACCCGGTGTTAACAGCTGCAGGCGCCGGTGCAGGTACATGCACTCCAGCCATGGCCGCTTGGAAAGCTCCCATCATCGCTTGCACCAACGGTGCCATATCACCAAAAATGGGTACTTGTGGTGCCTGAGACGCACCTCCCTCTACTCCAACACCAGTAAGAGGAATCGGTGGTAGAGGAGGCAACTCTTCATTATGCGTATCCACAGCGCTACCCATGTGAGCTCTAGTCTCTCGTCTTGGTCTCATACTCGATAATATGATTCTAAACATGATAATACAACAAAAAATAATTAGGCCACCTCACAGCAAGACTCCAAGTCACTCTTGTTTAAAAACTAAATCATTTAACCTAAGTAGTAATAAGGCAATGTGTCCCAAGGTTTAACTTCCAAATATACCACATATCGAATGCAATTTCACAAATTCAACCACCATGCATATCAAACAACATATTCAATCTTACAAACAACCATAACCTACCTTCCAACAATCATAACCTAACTCTGATACCACCAAATGTAACCTCATTGACCTGGCCTAGTCGCAAGACCAAATCGAGCGAGCTACATTAGAGTTTACCAAAATAAACCCCAAAGAGAAATACATTTGAACCAATCCTTTTTATCTTTTCTAAATACATTTTTAGGTCCTAGGGTGTGCATACATGACATGGTTAAAATCTCAGCTCAATTGGGCGTCATTTTGACATCCAATTACTCAAATTCGCATTTTAAGGACTAAAATGTAATTTTTAATATTTAAGAGGGCTTTTACCAAATTAAAAATTACCAATCCTCAATTATTCACATTACATGCCTTCATGTTAAATTAAAACCCAAAACGATCACTCATACTCATTTAATTGCATAACTAAGAAATAAGGACCAAAATGCAAACATTTCAAACTTCACACAGCATCTTAACCAAATTAACTACCAGGGTTTTGGTACGAGTGTCCACCGTATCGACACGGTGTTTAAGAATAATGGCGTACATATACGGTCATCAGTCGTATCGGTACGATATGCTTAATTTCCAATATCTAGATTCTAGTGGCTAAGAATCGTACCAGAACAGTTGCCCGCGTACCGAAACCTCCACTGTTTGTAAGCTTGGCGTACCGATAGGGTTACCATGCGTATTAGTACGGCTAGGAAAATTTGTGGCATTTGAGCCTTGATCGATCCTCGTGTATCGAAACAGAAAGGATTGTACCAGTACGGTAGGACCTGTAATGACCTCTAGGTTCAACATATGACACTTTGGCTCACTCTAACTCCCTCTACACAACATATAAACATCATATAACATCATAAGCACTCATTCATCAACCATGGCAACATTCCAATAGACCACACTAAGCATGGCATCATCAAACAACAACCTAAGGGCATGATTTTCTACCCAAGCATGCTTAAAGTTTCCCAACCCCTCAAAGCACAAGTAGAAAGCATCATACAAGTCTAAAACCATAATCCAAACTATTACAACATGGAGTATCTCCAAAATATAACTCTCAAAACAACTCGGTCACATTGCCTTCTTATTACTACTTGGTACGTATTTAAACCATACTTTGTAATGTCAAGTCTGATAAGTGTTCAAAAGTTTTCTTACACTTTTTACTCATATTATTGTTAGACTTAGGCTCATATTAGTTGCATAATTAGCTATTCATGCATTAATCCATGTTTCCTTCCATCGTTGAGCTTGATTACATAACTTGGTAGTTTTTGTGGAAAAGATGTTGCTTTGGTGTGCTTTGTGTGTGTATGTGTAGGATCACTTGCCAAAGCAATGCCGAGCTAGTTGCCAAGGCAATGCATGAAGGATATGCCGAGCTAGTTGCCAGGGCAATGCATGAAGGAGACGCCGAGCCAGTTGCCATGGCAATTGTCGACAAAGAGAAAATGCAATAGGGATGTCGAAATTAATGACTTTACAAGCCCAAGATGACATGGAGCAAGGCCCAAACCCAAAGGAATTTGATTGCCATGCAGAGATTAAAGAAGAATTAAATTCCAAGAAGATAGGAGAAGTTCTAATAGGAATAAAATTATAATAAAGATTTATATTCTTTAAAGATAATTTAATTCCAACTCAAACTCCTCCTCAAAGAAGGACTTTGGCCTAGCCCTATAAATAGCAAGGAGATTTCGACAATCCAAGGAGGGCATTAGGGCAAAATTCGACAAGTCCAAGAGAGGAAGCAAGGGGAATTTTCGGCAAGCATCTAGGGCAAGGGATTTTCGACAAGCTTCATCTTTTCTTCCTTGTTCGATTGGTTTCATGCTAGGGATTGTTTATCTTGTGTTTCTTTAGAACCTAGCCATGAACTAAATCTACTTGGCTATGGTTATTGTGTTTTGTGGTTGTGAGAAACTATTGGTTTTTGTTTAGGTAATAAGAGTTTGCACTTTTCTATTTCAAGGTTTATTCATTCTTGGTTCTTATTATTGTTTGCGAGTGAATTGGGAGAGGATCTCGTGATTTCATCCATTTATCTAATATCGGGAGAGTTAGATTCAAGAAATGAATGAATATGATCTTTATTCAATCCAATGATGGTGAAGATTAATCCGGCTTAGGAATAAGTTAAGGATTTCAACGGCTAAGAGGAACATAAAATTGGTTGTTGTTCACCCTTGATTCACGCAGGATGTATTATCAAGGCATGCACAAGTAGCTAGAGTTTCGACTTAGGGATAAGAAGAAACCATTGAAGAACGCTCCGAACCTTGAAGGTTGCTGCCCGAAGCCCAACTAGTTGCCCAGGCAACCATCGATTAGTTGCCAAGGCAACCCCACAGCAAGTTGCCATGGCAACCGAGTTGCCGATGCACTCTTTTACCAAGACGATCCAATCGGTTATCACACCTCAACTCACGATAACCTGACCTATCTCTCTCTCATTTGAATTCATCTTTTCTTTTATTTTATTTGCTTTCTAGATTAGTTAAACTTTTATAATCCTTTATTTGTGTTTTTACTTTTACAGTGCAAGAGACTAGATTTTTGAAGTAGCACCAATCCCTGTGGAGACGATATCTTTTATACTATAACTTGCGACGTGTATACTTGCACATTTGCGTAGCACTTATTACGCGCAACAAGTTTTTGGCGCCGTTGCCAGGGATTGGCAATAGCGACTTTGTTTTTACTTTCTAGCACTTTCTTTTTATTTTTCTTGTTTAAAATTCAAAGGGCTAACAAACTTTGGTTTTGCATTGGTATATGACCAGGGCGAGACCGACTTCACCAGAATATCCCTTTGATCCAGAAATCGAACGAACCTTACAAAGACTTAGACGAAGGATAAGAGAAGCAATGGAAAATCAAGATAGCAATATGAATCAAGATGTTCGAGCAGGAGGAGGAGCGATTCTTGCACGAAACAGAACTATTCGAGACTATCTTGAAGAAGATCTTGATGGACTCAACCCAGGAGTTGTCGCACCTGAAATTGAAGCCGACCACTTTGAGTTGAAACTGGTAATGTTTAATATGATCAATACAATAGGTCAATTTGGCGGCTCAAAGAATCAAGATGCACGACAACATCTGAAATCTTTCCTCGAGATTTGCAACTCGTTCAAGATACACGAGTCACCCCGATGTCTTACGATTAAGATTATTCCCTATCATTCGAGGGATAGGCGAAAGCATGGTTGAATAGTATTCTGCCGGATCCATAGCATCTTGGACTGATCTTTGTCGTGATTTCCTTGCTAGATTTAATCCTACAAATCTGGTCGATAAGCTTTCAGAACGACATTACTTCTTTTCGGCGGGCGGATGATGAATCCATGTACGAGGCTTGGGAGCGATATAGAGAACTTCTACACAAATGTCCTTTACACGGATTCCGGTGTGGACTCAAGTAACAATGTTTTACAACGCCGTGAATACACCAACAAGGATGATGCTAGATGCCTCGGCAAACGGCATACTCATAGATAAGTCACCGGAAGAAGCAATGAAAATTTTAAACAGGCTGGCCAAGAATGATTATCAATTCCTATCTACTAGAAGAGGAGGAGTTAGACGCAAGCCACAATACATGAACTAGGATCATCGATTCAATTTCGACACAATTGGCCACTTTAACCAAGATGGTCCGAACATGCAAAAACCAAACAACACACATGAAGTCAAGGTAATGGATTCTTTTTGTGAGTTATGTGGTGATAACCATAATTCTTACGAATGTATGCGTAATCCGAATCCGGCTTCTATGTGGGGAATTACAATCGAGACAATAATGTGATGTCCAATACATACAATCCAGCTTGGAAGAAGCACCGAATTTTTCATGGAGTAATCCCAACAATGCTCTAAACCAGAACAATCAGAATGCACAAGCATCGGGATTCAAGAGAATATGCAATAAAGAACGGATGCCGCAAAGCAACAACCGACAACATCTAGTTCTTTGGAAATTTCTCTAAATGCTTTTATGATGAAAACTGAATCTTATATGGGTGAGAATAGTAATTTCATAAAAAAGAATCGATGCTTTTATTAACAGGACCGAGATGAGATTGCAAAACCAAGAGGCGGCAATCAAATCGTTGGAAAATCAAGTCGGACGGTTTGCTCAAAAAATCGAACACTAGACCGCAAGGAGGTTTACCTAAGCGATACTGAAGTCGCAAGAGGAACTGGCCATGAGCAATGTAAGGCAATCACCACCAGAAGTGGCCAACAACTTAGAGAGGTTCAAACTCGCTCGTCAAACAAAACTCTACAAAAAGATCAAGACGAACCTAGCGGCAAAGCCTCAGATGCTGAACCAGGAATTGCCGCAGCAACCGGCAATAAGCATGCCTCGGCAACCGACGATAAAGACGCCTCGGCAACTTGCGATAAGCATGCCTCGGCAACCCCAGTTGATAATGCCTCGGTAACTCCAGATGTCCCGGCAATGCTGTCAATTAGGTTTCAAACCAATGAAAGGATCGAAGATATCCGACTTCCACCACCATTCCCACAAAGGTTGAAGCGACAAAAGCAAGAATACCAATTCAAGAAGTTTCTTGATATCCTAAAGCAAGTCCACATCAACTTGCCATTGGTGGAAGCAATTGAACAAATGCCAAACTATGCCAAGTTTCTTAAAGACATTGTGTCCAAGAGAACAAGGCTAGAAGAGTTTGAAACAGTTGCCCTTGAAGAGGGATGCATGGCAATGTTACAATCGTATGCCACCCAAGTTGAAGGATCCCGGAAGTTTCACAATACCTGTTCTATTGGAAATCACTATGTCGGGAAAGCACTATGCGACCTAGGGGCTAGCATAAACTTGATGCCTATATCGGTTTTCGAAACTAGGAATCGGGAAGGCAAGACCTACAATGATTATCTTGCAGCTAGCCGACAGATCCTATGTGCATCCGGAGGAAAAATCGAGGACATCTTTGGTAAAAGTCAATAAATTTATTTTTCCGCTGACTTTATTGTTTTGGATTGTGAAGCGAGATGAGCATGCACCCATCATTCTCGGAGACCATTCCCTGAGGGAGAACCTTGATTGATGTTAAAAGGGAGAACTCACAATGAGGGTGAATGACCAGCAAGTTAAACTAAATGTGTTCCAAACACTAAGGCATGTCGATGATCCGGAAGAATGCCAACTACTTCATGCCACGGCAGAGTTTAACTTCGATGGGGAATTTAGTTGCCTCGGCAACTACATTGCCGACCAAGAGGAACATAAGGAGTATGAAGAACCGGTCGATGAGGAACAACCAGAATAGGCAAATTGGCTAGTCAACCGACCCGGTACATACTTTGAACCACTGGACTACTCGGGTAAGGAAGGTAAGCTCGAAAAACCTACATTGAACAACCACCAATTCTTGAGTTGAAACAATTGCGAGCAACTAAAATATGTATACTTAGGGACCGATAATACATTGCCTGTAATTATTTCTTCTAAGTTATAGCTGAGCAGAAAAGAAGCTGATCAAGATGTTGAAGCTACACAAAAAGGCAATAGGGTGGACAATTCTTTGACTTGAAGGAAATTAGCCGGTGTGTGTGCATGCAAGATCTTGTTGGAAGATGATCACAAACCTTCAATTGAGGCCCAGAGGAGACTGAATCATGCCATGAAAGGGGTTGTAATGAAAGAAATCATCAAGTGGCTTGACGTCGGCATTATATACCCTATCTCTGATAGTACGTGGGTAAGCCCGGTACAATGTGTACCGAAAAAGGGAGGTATAACAGTGGTAAGCAATGAAAATAATGAACTTATTCCAACCAGGACTGTGACCGGTTGGAGGGTTTGTATGGACTATCGAAAGCTAAACAAAGCTACTAGGAAAGATCACTTCCCATTACCCTTTATTGATCAAATGCTTGACCGTCTTGCAGGTAAACCCTTTTATTGTTTTCTTGATGGTTATTCAGGTTACAATCAGATTGCTATAGCACCAGAAGATCAATAAAAGACAACCTTCACAAGCCCATACGGCACTTATGCCTTCCGAAGGATGCCGTTCGGATTGTGTAACGCCCCGGTAACCTTCCAAAGATGCATGATGGCGCTCTTTTCAGACATGGTCGAAGACTTCCTTGAGATCTTCATGGATGATTTTTTGGTTTTTGGTAATGACTTCGACGACTGTCTCGGCAATTTAGAGAGGGTGTTAGCAAGATGCGAAGAAACGGATTTAGTCCTCAATTGGGAGAAATGCCACTTTATGGTAGATGAAGGAATAGTGCTCGGCCACAAGATTTCATCCAAGGGAATCGAAGTAGACAAAGCCAAGGTGGACGTGATTGAGAGATTACCCCCACCAAATTAGGTTAAAGGAATTCGAAGTTTTCTCGGACATGCAGGTTTTTACAGAAGGTTCATTCATAATTTTTCTAAAATCACTAAACCCTTGTGTAATCTGCTTGAACAGGATAAAGTCTTCGATTTCGATGATTCTTGCACTCAAGCATTCAAAACCCTAAAGAAAAAGCTTGCCTCGGCACCCATTGTCGTTCCACCAGATTGGACGCTACCTTTTGAGCTCATGTGTGATGCAAGTGATTTCGCGGTAGGAGCAGACCTAGGCCAACGTACAGGTAAGACCTTCCATGTGATATACTACGCTAGTAAAACTCTTAATGGTGCTCAAGTGAATTACACAACAACGGAGAAAGAGTTACTAGCTGTAGTTTTCGCATTTGACAAGTTCCGATCCTATTTAATTGGTACAAAGGTAATTGTTCATACGGACCATTCGGCAATCAAATACTTATTTGCTAAAAAGGATGCTAAACCTCGTTTGATTCGTTGGATATTACTTTTACAAGAATTTGATATTGAAATTGGGACGGGGAAAGGAATAGAAAATCAAGTGGTCGATCACTTATCACGTTTTGGAGCGCAATAGGGAGGAGGGCGAGGATCTAGAGATATGTGATGCATTCCCGGATGAACAAATTTTAGTTGCCTCGGCAACCCTTGGCGCCTCAGCAACCCTTGACGCCTCAGCAACCCTCGATGCCTCAGCAACCCTAGACGCCTCGGCAACCATGGATGCACACGCCTCGGCAACTCTCGACGCCGCGGCGGTCTTTGACGCGCGCGCCTCGGCAATCTTGGGAGCGATCGCCACGGCGGCACATGCCTCGGTAATACCCACTGCACGCGGATTTAGTTAACTTCCTTGTTTGTGGTATTTTTCCTTATGGCATTACTCACCAAGGGAAGAAGCGGTTCCGCCATGATGCTAAGCATTACTTTTGGGACGCGCCTCTTTTGTTTAAACAATATGCAGATCAGGTTATACGCCGATGTGTCCCTGAAGAAGAGCAACAGAATGTACTCCGACAATGCCATTCTTCACCCTATGGAGGACATTTTGGAGGAACTCGTACATGGCCAAAGTCTTGCAATCCGGTTTGTATTGGCCAACATTGTACAAAGATGCCCAAGACTTTTACAAGCAATGTGATCGTTGCCAGAGGACGGGCAATATCTCTAGCGACATGAGATGCCACTCCAGAACATCATCGAGGTGGAACTATTCGATGTATGGGGGATCGACTTTATGGGACCTTTCCCATCTTCATTCGGCAACCTTTATATTCTACTTACCGTCGACTACGTGTCTAAATGGGTTGAGGCATTTGCGGTCCCCAACAACGATTCCAAGACGTGCAAAGATTCTTGCGAGAAAAACATATTTACGGTTTGGGATGCGAGAGCAATTATCAGCGGCGAAGGCAAGCATTTTGACAACAGGACTAATTGCCAAGATGTTGCAACGCTTCGGCATATCACACAAGATCGCCACGGCATATCACCCACAAACCAACGGGCAAGCGAAATTTCAACCGGGAGTTGAAGAGAATACTCGAGAAAGTCGTAAATCCCTCAAGGAAGGATTGGTCATTAAGACTAGATGACGCACTTTGGGCATATCGCACTGCATTCAAAACACCCTTAGGTATGTCCCCCTTCCGACTTGTCTATGGTAAGACATGTCATCTACCGGTGGAAATCGAGCACAAGGCGTACTGGGCAATCAAGACCGTGAATATGGATTGGGAAAGTGCCGGACAAAAGCGCTTGATGGATCTCAATGAGATAGAAGAATTTCGTGCACTCGCCTATAACAATGCACGAATCTACAAGAAGAAAACAAAGCGATGGCATGACAAGAAACTATTGCCACGGCAATTCACGCCAGGGCAACTAGTTCTCCTATTCAATTCTCGGCTAAATTTTTTCCCGGGAAAGCTAAAATCAAGATGGTCGGGACCATTCGAAGTCGTCAAATCATTCTCTCATGGTGCCGTGATAATCAAGTCCATCTCTGACAACCATGAATTCAAAGTTAATGGACAAAGATTGAAGCACTACAATGGTGCCCATGTGGGCGTAACAAGGAAGTGGTCAATTTAGGAGATGCATGAGCATGCTCTCCTTTTTATATTTTTATTTTTATTTTTATTTTTATTTTTTCGACTATTTAAGTATTTTATTTTTTCTGATTTTATTTTATTTTATTTTTTTTCGATTATTAGTAGTTTTAGGATAGATTTTTTTATTCAAGTTTAAGAATCCTATTACACATCTTTATTTATTTTCTCTATTAGTTTATATTTAATTTTAATCCTTATTTGATTTGTTTTTTGAATTGTAGGAAAAGAAGTTCAAGATAAAGAAGGAATTCTAAACCAAGTAGGAAAACATCTTCAACAAGGAAACTAAGGGGCTGAATCTAAAGCTTATATAAAGCCTCAAATTCATCCTAACCAAAACCCCTTTGTCAAAAATTCCTACAAAACCTAAACCCTTTTTCGTTTTCCCCCAATTCCAACCACCTATCTTTTCTATAAAACCCATCACCCTTAACCTATTCCTACTTTCTATCTTGCAACTTTTTAGTTTCTTTTCTTTTCTTTTCTTTGTTTTTACTCACAACCAAGATCATACATGGCATCCAAGATTAAACTTTTAGTTCATCCAAGTTCCTCCAAAGAACCAAGATACAAGAAGTTTGCTACACCGGTGGTTCAAGAAAGATGTCAATCCAAGTTTTGCCGGAAGATTCATGAAGAACAAGGCTTTGAATACTCTAACTCTTATCAAGATTTGGCCTTGAACCATTCATCTTCAAGAGGATTGCACATCAAAAGTGGCAAATCTTTTGCCATCAACTTTGAACAGGTAACATCTCATGGGTAAGAGAATTCTATGCTCACTCACCTAACCCGGATAATCCTTATGTTTTGTTCGTGACAAGGCCATACTTATAAGTCCCGAAAGCATCAACACCTTTACGGACTTTACATTGAGAAGGACGAGCGTCAAGCCTTCGTTGACCAAATCAATCCCAAGCAACTCGACAAGGTGCTTCAAGAACTCACTCAACAGGAACTCATTGGAGCGCCCGGTAAATACAAGGAACACGGTAAATCGCCTTCGGCTTAAACCCGAGGCAAAACTATGGAATAAGTTTGTTAAAAATTCTTTAATGCCCTCCACACACAATACTACCGTTGATATACCACGTCTTTTGTTCATACATTCTACTTTGCATAATCGCATAATTAACATTGGAAAAATTATTTGTGATGAGATTTTTGTATGCAGCTCAAAGATAAGGGTTATCTTTTCTTTCCTTGCTTAATTTCTAATCTTTGCAAGAAGATGCATGTCGAGTGAGTCCACCGATGAAAAGGCCCTACCCAAGTCTGGTTGGAATCAAGCACTAATCCGGAAGCTAATGGGAGAGGCAGGGGGAGATTCTTCAAGACCTCCAATTGCCACGGCAACCTGCCCGCCGCGGCAATCCCTAATGCCCAAGCACCTAACGCCGGCAACTCGGCCATCAATCCGGGACACTTTGAAGTACTTTTGCACCCATTGGCAAGCCGCCTAAAGGCAAATTGAAGATCGGCAACTAATGTTCATGCGGTACATGAAGGAGCACAACAATGCCATCACCCAAGTCATCCTAGAAAAGTACCGGACAATCGCGTGCGTTCCCAATCTTTCCCGCCGATATCCTTGCCCGGTAACCAATGAAGCGATCGCCACGGCAGCCAAGGAAGCAGCGATGCCATGGAAACCAAGCCAGCGAAGATGCCACTTTGCAACCAAAGCTAAAGACATCCGGCAACCTTTGCAAAAGCCAAGGTAAAGCACCTATGCCCGAATCAACTCCTCACGGAATCATTTTACGATTTTTGATTCGGACGAGTCCTCCATTGAACCAATAAAGACCGCGCAATTGAATCCTCAAGCGAAAAACCATTGACATTGATGAAGAGGATGATGAGGACAACCCAGGCCCAAACCCAAAGGAATTTGATTGCCATGCAGAGATTAAAGAAGAATTAAATTCCAAGAAGATAGGAGAAGTTCTAATAGGAATAAAATTATAATAAAGATTTATATTCTTTAAAGATAATTTAATTCCAACTCAAACTCCTCCTCAAAGAAGGACTTTGGCCTAGCCCTATAAATAGCAAGGAGATTTCGACAATCCAAGGAGGGCATTAGGGCAAAATTCGACAAGTCCAAGAGAGGAAGCAAGGGGAATTTTGGCAAGCATCTAGGGCAAGGGATTTTCGACAAGCTTCATCTTTTCTTCCTTGTTCGATTGGTTTCATGCTAGGGATTGTTTATCTTGTGTTTTCTTTAGAACCTAGCCATGAACTAAATCTACTTGGCTATGGTTATTGTGTTTTGTGGTTGTGAGAAACTATTGGTTTTTGTTTAGGTAATAAGAGTTTGCACTTTTCTATTTCAAGGTTTATTCATTCTTGGTTCTTATTATTGTTTGCGAGTGAATTGGGAGAGGATCTCGTGATTTCATCCATTTATCTAATATCGGGAGAGTTAGATTCAAGAAATGAATGAATATGATCTTTATTCAATCCAATGATGGTGAAGATTAATCCGGCTTAGGAATAAGTTAAGGATTTCAACGGCTAAGAGGAACGCAAAATTGGTTGTTGTTCACCCTTGATTCACGCAGGGATGTATTATCAAGGCATGCACAAGTAGCTAGAGTTTCGACTTAGGGATAAGAAGAAACCATTGAAGAACGCTCTGCCGAACCTTGAAGGTTGCTGCCCAGAAGCCCAACTAGTTGCCCAGGCAACCATCGATTAGTTGCCAAGGCAACCCCGTTGTGCAAGTTGCCATGGCAACTGAGTTGCCCGTGCACTCTTTTACCAAGACGATCCAATCGGTTATCACACCTCAACTCACGATAACCTGACCTATCTCTCTCTCATTTGAATTCATCTTTTCTTTTATTTTATTTGCTTTCTAGATTAGTTAAACTTTTATAATCCTTTATTTGTGTTTTTACTTTTACAGTGCAAGAGACTAGATTTTTGAAGTAGCACCAATCCCTGTGGAGACGATATCTTTTATACTATAACTTGCGACGTGTATACTTGCACATTTTATGTAGCACTTATTACGCGCAACAAGTTTTTTTGGCGCCGTTGCGTGGATTGGCAATAGCGACTTTGTTTTTACTTTCTAGCACTTTCTTTTTATTTTTCTTGTTTAAAATTCAAAGGGCTAACAAACTTTGGTTTTGCATTGGTATATGACTGTATGAGACCGACTTCACTGTAATATCCCTTTGATCCGTAAATCGAACGAACCTTACAAAGACTTAGACGAAGGATAAGAGAAGCAATGGAAAATCAAGATAGCAATATGAATCAAGATGTTCGAGCGGGGAGGAGGAGCGATTCTTGCACGAAACAGAACTATTCGAGACTATCTTGAAGAAGATCTTGATGGACTCAACCCAGGAGTTGTCGCGACCTGAAATTGAAGCCGACCACTTTGAGTTGAAACGGTAATGTTTAATATGATCAATACAATAGGTCAATTTGGCGGCTCAAAGAATCGAAGATGCACGACAACATCTGAAATCTTTCCTCGAGATTTGCAACTCGTTCAAGATACACGGAGTCACCCCGATGTCTTACGATTAAGATTATTCCCTATTCACCGAGGATAGGCGAAAGCATGGTTGAATAGTATTTCTGCCGGATCCATAGCATCTTGGACTGATCTTTGTCGTGATTTCCTTGCTAGATTTAATCCTACAAATCTGGTGATAAGCTTCAGAACGACATTACTTCTTTTCGGGCAGCGGATGATGAATCCATGTACGAGGCTTGGGAGCGATATAGAGAACTTCTACACAAATGTCCTTTACACGGATTCCCGGTGTGGACTCAAGTAACAATGTTTTACAACGCCGTGAATACACCAACAAGGATGATGCTAGATGCCTCGGCAAACGGCATACTCATAGATAAGTCACCGGAAGAAGCAATGAAAATTTTAAACAGGCTGGCCAAGAATGATTATCAATTCCTATCTACTAGAAGAGGAGGAGTTAGACGCCAAGCCACAATACATGAACTAGGATCATCAGATTCAATTTCGACACAATTGGCCACTTTAACCAAGATGGTCCAGAACATGCAAAAACCAAACAACACACATGAAGTCAAGGTAATGGATTCTTTTTGTGAGTTATGTGGTGATAACCATAATTCTTCTGAATGTATGCAGAATCCGGAATCCAGCTTCTATGTGGGGAATTACAATCGGAGCAATAATGTGATGTCCAATACATACAATCCAGCTTGGAAGAAGCACCCGAATTTTTCATGGAGTAATCCCAACAATGCTCTAAAACTGAGAACAATCGGAATGCACAAGCATCGGGATTCCAGCAGAATATGCAACAAAGAACAGATGCCGCAAAGCAACAACCGACAACATCTAGTTCTTTGGAAATTTCTCTAAATGCTTTTATGATGAAAACTGAATCTTATATGGCTGAGAATAGTAATTTCATAAAAGAATCGATGCTTTTATTAACAGGACCGAGATGAGATTGCAAAACCAAGAGGCGGCAATCAAATCGTTGGAAAATCAAGTCGGACGGTTTGCTCAAAATCTGAACACTAGACCGCAAGGAGGTTTACCTAAGCGATATCAAGTCGCAAGAGGAACCGCCATGAGCAATGTAAGGCAATCACCACAGAAGTGGCCAACAACTTAGAGAGGTTCAAACTCGCTCGTCAAACAAAACTCTACAAAAAGATCAAGGCGAACCTAGCGGCAAAGCCTCGGATCTTTGAACCAGGAATTGCCGCAAAGAATCGCAATAAGCATGCCTAAGCAACCGACGATAAAGACGCCTCGGCAACTTGCGATAAGCATGCCTCGGCAACCCCAGTTGATAATGCCTCGGTAACTCCAGATGTCCCGGCAATGCTGTCAATTAGGTTTCAAACCAATGAAAGGATCGAAGATATCCGACTTCCACCACCATTCCCACAAAGGTTGAAGCGACAAAAGCAAGAATACCAATTCAAGAAGTTTCTTGATATCCTAAAGCAAGTCCACATCAACTTGCCATTGGTGGAAGCAATTGAACAAATGCCAAACTATGCCAAGTTTCTTAAAGACATTGTGTCCAAGAGAACAAGGCTAGAAGAGTTTGAAACAGTTGCCGCAACAGAGGGATGCATGGCAATGTTGCACAATCGTATGCCACCCAAGTTGAAGGATCCCGGAAGTTTCACAATACCCTGTTCTATTGGAAATCACTATGTCAGGAAAGCACTATGCGACCTAGGGGCTAGCATAAACTTGATGCCTATATCGGTTTTCCAGAAACTAGGAATCGGGAAGGCAAGACCTACAACAGTTATGCTGCAGCTAGCCGACAGATCCTATGTGCATCCAGAGGGAAAAATCGAGGACATACTGGTAAAAGTCAATAAATTTATTTTTCCCGCTGACTTTATTGTTTTGGATTGTGAAGCAGATGAGCATGCACCCATCATTCTCGGGAGACCATTCCTAGCAACAGGGAGAACCTTGATTGATGTTAAAAAGGGAGAACTCACAATGAGGGTGAATGACCAGCAAGTTAAACTAAATGTGTTCCAAACACTAAGGCATGTCGATGATCCAGAAGAATGCCAACTACTTCATGCCACGGCAGAGTTTAACTTCGATGGGGAATTTAGTTGCCTCGGCAACTACATTGCCGACCAAGAGGAACATAAGGAGTATGAAGAACCGGTCGATGAGGAACAACCAGAATAGGCAAATTGGCTAGTCAACCGACCAGGTACATACTTTGAACCACTGGACTACTCAGGTAAGGAAGGTAAGCTCGAAAAACCCTCTATTGAACAACCACCAATTCTTGAGTTGAAACAATTGCCAGAGCAACTAAAATATGTATACTTAGGGACCGATAATACATTGCCTGTAATTATTTCTTCTAAGTTATAGCCTGAGCAGGAAAAGAAGCTGATCAAGATGTTGAAGCTACACAAAAAGGCAATAGGGTGGACAATTGCTGACTTGAAGGAAATTAGCCCGGCGGTGTGCATGCACAAGATCTTGTTGGAAGATGATCACAAACCTTCAATTGAGGCCCAGAGGAGACTGAATCATGCCATGAAAGGGGTTGTAATGAAAGAAATCATCAAGTGGCTTGACGCCGACATTATATACCCTATCTCTGATAGTACGTGGGTAAGCCCGGTACAATGTGTACCGAAAAAGGGAGGTATAACAGTGGTAAGCAATGAAAATAATGAACTTATTCCAACCAGGACTGTGACCGGTTGGAGGGTTTGTATGGACTATCGAAAGCTAAACAAAGCTACTAGGAAAGATCACTTCCCATTACCCTTTATTGATCAAATGCTTGACCGTCTTGCAGGTAAACCCTTTTATTGTTTTCTTGATGGTTATTCAGGTTACAATCAGATTGCTATAGCACCAGAAGATCAATAAAAGACAACCTTCACAAGCCCATACGGCACTTATGCCTTCCGAAGGATGCCGTTCGGATTGTGTAACGCCCCGGTAACCTTCCAAAGATGCATGATGGCGCTCTTTTCAGACATGGTCGAAGACTTCCTTGAGATCTTCATGGATGATTTTTTGGTTTTTGGTAATGACTTCGACGACTGTCTCGGCAATTTAGAGAGGGTGTTAGCAAGATGCGAAGAAACGGATTTAGTCCTCAATTGGGAGAAATGCCACTTTATGGTAGATGAAGGAATAGTGCTCGCCACAAGATTTCATCCAAGGGAATCAAGTAGACAAAGCCAAGGTGGACGTGATTGAGAGATTACCCCACCAAATTAGGTTAAAGGAATTGAAGTTTTTTCGGACATGCGGTGTTTTTCTGAAGGTTCATTCATAATTTTTCTAAAATCACTAAACCCTTGTGTAATCTGCTTGAACAGGATAAAGTCTTCGATTTCGATGATTCTTGCACTCAAGCATTCAAAACCCTAAAGAAAAAGCTTGCCTCGGCACCCATTGTCGTTCCACCAGATTGGACGCTACCTTTTGAGCTCATGTGTGATGCAAGTGATTCGCGGGTAGGAGCAGACCTAGGCCAACGCATGTAAGACCTTCCATGTGATATACTACGCTAGTAAAACTCTTAATGGTGCTCAAGTGAATTACACAACAACGGAGAAAGAGTTACTAGCTGTAGTTTTCGCATTTGACAAGTTCCGATCCTATTTAATTGGTACAAAGGTAATTGTTCATACGGACCATTCGGCAATCAAATACTTATTTGCTAAAAAGGATGCTAAACCTCGTTTGATTCGTTGGATATTACTTTTACAAGAATTTGATATTGAAATTAAGGACAGGAAAGGAATAGAAAATCAAGTGGTCGATCACTTATCACGTTTGGAACGCAATAGGGAGGAGGACGAGGATCTAGAGATATGTGATGCATTCCCGGATGAACAAATTTTAGTTGCCTCGGCAACCCTTGACGCCTCAGCAACCCTTGACGCCTCAGCAACCCTCGATGCCTCAGCAACCCTAGACGCCTCGGCAACCATGGATGCACACGCCTCGGCAACTCTCGACGCCGCAGCCCAGTCTTTTGACGCAAGACGCCTCGGCAATCTTGGGGAGCGAGTCGCCACGGCAAAGACATGCCTCGGTAATACCCTGGTACGCGGATTTAGTTAACTTCCTTGTTTGTGGTATTTTTCCTTATGGCATTACTCACCAAGGGAAGAAGCGGTTCCGCCATGATGCTAAGCATTACTTTTGGGACGCGCCTCTTTTGTTTAAACAATATGCAGATCAGGTTATACGCCGATGTGTCCCTGAAGAAGAGCAACAGAATGTACTCCGACAATGCCATTCTTCACCCTATGGAGGACATTTTGGAGGAACTCGTACCGCGGCCAAAGTCTTGCAATCCGGTTTGTATTGGCCAACATTGTACAAAGATGCCCAAGACTTTTACAAGCAATGTGATCGTTGTTGGGAGGGCGGGCAATATCTCTAGCGACATGAGATGCCACTCCAGAACATCATCGAGGTGGAACTATTCGATGTATGGGGGATCGACTTTATGGGACCTTTCCCATCTTCATTCGGCAACCTTTATATTCTACTTACCGTCGACTACGTGTCTAAATGGGTTGAGGCAGCTGCAGTCCCCAACAACGATTCCAAGACCGTGCAAAGATTCTTGCAGAAAAACATATTTACACGGTTTGGGATGCCGAGAGCAATTATCAACGACGAAGGCAAGCATTTTGACAATGACTAATTGCCAAGATGTTGCAACGCTCGCATATCACACAAGATCGCCACGGCATATCACCCACAAACCAACGGGCAAGCAGAAATTTCCAACCGGGAGTTGAAGAGAATACTCGAGAAAGTCGTAAATCCCTCAAGGAAGGATTGGTCATTAAGACTAGATGACGCACTTTGGGCATATCGCACTGCATTCAAAACACCCTTAGGTATGTCCCCTTCCGACTTGTCTATGGTAAGACATGTCATCTACCGGTGGAAATCGAGCACAAGGCGTCTTTGGGCAATCAAGACCGTGAATATGGATTGGGAAAGTGCCGGACAAAAGCGCTTGATGGATCTCAATGAGATAGAAGAATTTCGTGCACTCGCCTATAACAATGCACGAATCTACAAGAAGAAAACAAAGCGATGGCATGACAAGAAACTATTGCCACGGCAATTCACGCCAGGGCAACTAGTTCTCCTATTCAATTCTCGGCTAAATTTTTTCCCGGGAAAGCTAAAATCAAGATGGTCGGGACCATTCGAAGTCGTCAAATCATTCTCTCATGGTGCCGTGATAATCAAGTCCATCTCTGACAACCATGAATTCAAAGTTAATGGACAAAGATTGAAGCACTACAATGGTGCCCATGTGGAACGTAACAAGGAAGTGGTCAATTTAGGAGATGCATGAGCATGCTCTCCCTTTTTATATTTTTATTTTTATTTTTATTTTTATTTTTTCGACTATTTAAGTATTTTATTTTTTCTGATTTTATTTTATTTTATTTTTTTCGATTATTAGTAGTTTTAGGATAGATTTTTTTTATTCAAGTTTAAGAATCCTATTACACATCTTTATTTATTTTCTCTATTAGTTTATATTTAATTTTAATCCTTATTTGATTTGTTTTTGAATTGTAGGAAAAGAAGTTCAAGATAAAGAAGGAATTCTAAACCAAGTAGGAAAACATCTTCAACAAGGAAACTAAGGGGCTGAATCTAAAGCTTATATAAAGCCTCAAATTCATCCTAACCAAAACCCCTTTGTCAAAAATTCCTACCAAAACCTAAACCCTTTTTCGTTTTCCCCCAATTCCAACCACCTATCTTTTCTATAAAACCCATCACCCTTAACCTATTCCTACTTTCTATCTTGCAACTTTTTAGTTTCTTTTCTTTTCTTTTCTTTGTTTTTACTCACAACCAAGATCATACATGGCATCCAAGATTAAACTTTTAGTTCATCCAAGTTCCTCCAAAGAACCAAGATACAAGAAGTTTGCTACACCGGCGGTTCAAGAAAGATGTCAATCCAAGTTTGAAAGCCGGAAGATTCATGAAGAACAAGGCTTTGAATACTCTAACTCTTATCAAGATTTCGGCCTTGAACCATTCATCTTCAAGAGGATTGCACATCAAAAGTGGCAAATCTTTTGCCATCAACCTGAACCGGGTAACATCTCATGGGTAAGAGAATTCTATGCTCACTCACCTAACCCGGATAATCCTTATGTTTTTGTTCGTGACAAGGCCATACTTATAAGTCCCGAAAGCATCAACACCTTTTACGGACTTTACATTGAGAAGGACGAGCGTCAAGCCTTCGTTGACCAAATCAATCCCAAGCAACTCGACAAGGTGCTTCAAGAACTCACTCAACCGGGAACTCATTGGAACGACGGTAAATACAAGGGCACGGTAAATCGCCTTCGGCTTAAACCCGAGGCAAAACTATGGAATAAGTTTGTTAAAAATTCTTTAATGCCCTCCACACACAATACTACCGTTGATATACCACGTCTTTTGTTCATACATTCTACTTTGCATAATCGCATAATTAACATTGGAAAAATTATTTGTGATGAGATTTTTGTATGCAGCTCAAAAGATAAGGGTTATCTTTTCTTTCCTTGCTTAATTTCTAATCTTTGCAAGAAGATGCATGTCCCGAGTGAGTCCACCGATGAAAAGGCCCTACCCAAGTCTGGTTGGAATCAAGCACTAATCCGGAAGCTAATGGGAGAGGCACCGGGAGATTCTTCAAGACCTCCAATTGCCACGGCAACCCCTGCCGCCGCGGCAATCCCTAATGCCCAAGCACCTAACGCCAGGGCAACTCGGCCATCAATCCCGGGACACTTTGAAGTACTTTTGCACCCATTGGCAAGCCGCCTAAGGCAAATTGAAGATCGGCAACTAATGTTCATGCGGTACATGAAGGAGCACAACAATGCCATCACCCAAGTCATCCTAGAAAAGTACCCGGACAATCGCGTGCCGTTCCCAATCTTTCCCGCCGATATCCTTGCCCCGGTAACCAATGAAGCAGTCGCCACGGCAACCAAGGAAGCTGATGCCATGGAAACCAACCCTGAAGATGCCACTGCAACCAAAGCTAAAGACATCCCGGCAACCACTGCAAAAGCCAAAGGTAAAGCACCTATGCCCGAATAAACTCCTACGGAATCATTTTCTGATTTTTCAGATTCTGACGAGTCCTCCATTGAACCAATAAAGACCGCACCAATTGAATCCTCCAAGCGAAAAACCATTGACATTGATGAAGAGGATGATGAGGACAACCCCGTACGAGGATCGATTCCACCACCGGCAACAAGAAAACAACCATCGCGTTCAAGCAAGAGAATCAAGACACCGACCAAAAGAAAACTAATAATCTATGATGACGAACTCTCGGAGTAAGTCCTCGTATGCATTTTTATTTTTATTTTTCGTTACTTTTATGCATGCATTGAGGACAATGCCTCACTCGAGTTTGGGGGGGATTGTTATTAGTAGTTACCATGTTTAGTTACATTAATCTTAAGTATTACATTTAGGATACATAAATTGCTTGCCATGCCTTTAATTGGAACAAGAATTGCTTAGATTTGATGAATATTCGGTGATGACTTTGTCAATGCACTTAATTGATAGAATCTTTATTCTAGGATAACCATGGAAAAACTTAGAATTTTACTATGATGCTAAATTTGATGAAACATTGTTGTGGTTTGATTGATTTAAGGAATTCTAGTAAACTTAGGTTGATAATTAACAAATTTGGGGATTAGAATAAAAATTGGATGAATGCTAGAGGTGCCCGAAATTGGCTCTAGCATGTGCTAAAAAAAATTTCACTAGAGGTGCCCGAAACTGGCTCTAGGATGTGTTAAAAAAATTAACTAGAGGTGCCCGAAACCGGCTCTAGTCGATTAAATTAACTTAAGAAAACTAAAAACAAAACACTAGAGCTGCCCAACACTGGCTCTAGTTAAAACATGTTAAAAAGAACCCAATGAAGTAATTTGAAAACCTCTTGCTTGCATAGAATCCGAAAAATCAACTTGCACACAACTCCGCACACACTCACAAGCATTATAGTTTGATTCCGAGTAACTCCTCAGTTTTCCGAAAAATAAAAAGCCAATCATACTTTGTGCCCCGGTTCAGAGAATTGAAATCAAGTTCAAAGCTAAGTTTGTGAAAATTGAAGTCTTGGCAGGTAATTATGAGTTTGCATTGCTTGAGGACAAGCAATAGTTCGAGTTTGGGGGTGTGATAAGTGTTCAAAAGTACTAATTTTCTTACCCTTTTTACTCATATTATTGTTAGACTTAGGCTCATATTAGTTGCATAATTAGCTATTCATGCATTAATCCATGTTTCCTTCCATCGTTGAGCTTGATTACATAACTTGGTAGTTTTTGTGGAAAAGATGTTGCTTTGGTGTGCTTTGTGTGTGTATGAGCAGGATCACTTGCCAAAGCAATGCCGAGCTAGTTGCCAGGGCAATGCATGAAGGATATGCCGAGCTAGTTGCCAGGGCAATGCATGAAGGAGACGCCGAGCCAGTTGCCATGGCAATTGTCGACAAAGAGAAAATGCAATAGGGATGTCGAAATTAATGACTTTACAAGCCCAAGATGACATGGAGCAAGGCCCAATCCCAAAGGAATTTGATTGCCATGCAGAGATTAAAGAATAATTAAATTCCAAGAAGATAGGAGAAGTTCTAATAGGAATAAAATTATAATAAAGAATTATATTCTTTAAAGATAATTTAATTCCAACTCAAACTCCTCCTCAAAGAAGGACTTTGGCCTAGCCCTATAAATAGCAAGGAGATTTCGACAATCCAAGGAGGGCATTAGGGCAAAATTCGACAAGTCCAAGAGAGGAAGCAAGGGGAATTTTTGGCAAGCATCTAGGGCAAGGGATTTTCGACAAGCTTCATCTTTTCTTCCTTGTTTGATTGGGTTCATGCTAGGGATTGTTTATCTTGTGTTTCTTTGGAACCTAGCCATGAACTAAATCTACTTGGCTATGGTTATTGTGTTTTGTGGTTGTGAGAAACTATTGGTTTTTGTTTAGGTAATAAGAGTTTGCACTTTTCTATTTCAAGGTTTATTCATTCTTGGTTCTTATTATTGTTTGCGAGTGAATTGGGAGAGGATCTCGTGATTTCATCCATTTATCTAATATCGGGAGAGTTAGATTCAAGAAACGAATGAATATGATCTTTATTCAATCCAATGATGGTGAAGATTAATCCGGCTTAGGAATAAGTTAAGGATTTCAACGGCTAAGAGGAGCGCAAGATTGGTTGTTGTTCACCCTTGATTCACGCAGGGATGTATTATCAAGGCATGCACAAGTAGCTAGAGTTTCGACTTAGGGATAAGAAGAAACCATTGAAGAACGCTCTGCTGAACCTTGAAGGTTGCTGCCCAGAAGCCCAAGTAGTTGCCCAGGCAACCATCGATTAGTTGCCAAGGCAACCCCGTTGTGCAAGTTGCCACGGCAACTGAGTTGCCCGTGCACTCTTTTACCAAGACGATCCAATCGGCTATCACACCTCAACTCACGATAACCTGGCCTATCTCTCTCTCATTTGAATTCATCTTTTCTTTTACTTTATTTGCTTTCTAGATTAGTTAAACTTTTATAATCCTTTATTTGTGTTTTTACTTTTACAGTGCAAGAGACTAGATTCTTGAAGTAGCACCAATCCCTGTGGAGATGATATCTTTTATACTATAACTTGCGACGTGTATACTTGCACATTTGCGTAGCACTTATTACGCGCAACAAAGTCCTTGGATCCTTCTTGCTCACTTACAGCCCAAAAATTGTTATTTCTATGCATTGATGAGGAAAAGAGTGCGTAAGCAATAAACTTAGTGGGAGAATTGTAAAAACACTCATTAATGCATTTAAAACCATTTAGCTCAAAACACATATATATAAATCATGGTAAAATATCTCATGCTTCTCATGTCATCTCAAAATATGCATATTTAAATCATTTCAACACATGTATCATGGATTCAAACTCTACCTCAATTTAAGCTTCATACCACAACTCCCTTTTAACAAGCTTAAAGAGCAATACATGTATAAATCACATTATACAAACATAATCCATTTCTCATGATACATTATCTCATATATTGGCTTTTCAAGTGACTCAAAATGTAACCTTCCAATTCATAAAACACATCGGATACATGGATTCACAAGTGGTTCACACAACCACTTCACATACATACCTCAACCGGAGTAAAGACACACTTGCCCACCTCAACGGTTCAAACCGGAGTAACATAATATTTACCTACCTCTACGGTTTGGATGTATAAATCCACCAGCAAGAGAAAACGAAACATTTACACACCTCAACTGTTGGGGTTCTCACGGTGGAGAATACGGACACTTTAACACCCATCGACACACATGAGGCGACTTTTTATAGTGTACTTTCAATCATATGACCGGTTAACTATATCTGATAACATTTTAAACTCAGCCACTTGCCAATATATTCAATAACCAACATTACATCACTGTTTTACATATGCATCAAAATCATTCTAACACAATACACTAAACCATGTATTTACATATTCTCAGATACTTGCATAAACCGTATGCTATTCTCAAAAACCATCATCAATGATTATTTGCATCATTTTCCACTTTCAAAACATGCATAATACAGTGAGTAATAAATCCGTAAACTTGTGCATGAGATTTCATTCATAAAAATTGAAAACCGAGAGAAACTCAATCGATACTTACTTCCAAGCTTAGATAGGTGTTTCAAACCTTATCTAAACTCCCACAACTCCTTTTCAAACCTTTTTACAACAGTAAAACATTTATCCACTCACCAACAAACCAACGCTTACTGGCCGATGCACGATTCAAGCCTCCGCAACTCCAACGCCTTCTTCGATATGCAAATAATTCAACTCCCCTGCTTTACCAAGCCAAAACAGAGGATTAAGAACACATCTCTGCATCAAAACCCTCCAGCAACCAACAATCTCAACAACACCTAACAAGAATCTACCAAACACCTTCCGAAGACCAACGAGAACACCTCCTAACCTTACTCAAGAAAAGCCCATCCAACATCCAACAATTCTAACACATTAACAACATAATTAACATTCAAAAACAGCCTAAACACGTCCTTATATCTCCAGCAACACCACAGCAACCAAAACATACTTTAAACTAACCATAAACAACCTAAAACTAGCAATCCATATAGTTTTGGGATTCCATTGATTAATCAATCCTTGCAACATTAAAACATATCTAAAATAAGATATAAATCACATAAAACCATCATCAAAACAGATCCAACTTAGTTTCTATAAATTTTCCAAGAAAACTCAATTTAATTAACAATTCAATGTTTAAATCATAAGTCCACAATATAAATCAACAACAAAGGACCAAGAACTTGGGAATTTCATTAAAGAACCTTTAATTAGAGGAGAGAAACGAAAATCAACTCTAATTGTTGATTTCCTCTTAATTGGCCAAGATTTGTTGAAATTCAAAGAGGTTTTGCTAAAGCAATTGAAGAAATCAAGTGGAAATTAAAAAGGAATTCAATAAGAATTGAATCCTGGAGATTTAGAAGTAGAAATCTCAATTTTTTTGCTGAGAAAAGTTGAGAGAAAAGTTTTGGAGAAAAGTGGTTACGTGAGAAAATGTTTTTAAGGAAACAAGATCTTTTAATTAAACCCCCATATATCCTTTTATTAAACCATTTAAAAATACATTAAAATGGTCATAATTAAGAAGGAAATCTGTTGAAAAAGAATAGGTAAATAGCTCCTTAAAGATTCTAAGTTTTGATCCTTTTTCGATTTAGTCACCAAAACAGTTTTAAAAACTTTCAATTTTGTCACTACACTAAAATGTCATAAAATCAGAATTAATTTCCTCAAATTGAATTTACCAAATTACTTAAAATAATAATTAAGTAATTTAAGCCATTTTCCATATTTTAATTTCCTCAAAATCACTTTTAGAAAATTATTTTCCCAAAACTATTTGAATTGCCTAAACCGGTTTCCTCAAACCACCGACCCAACCCGGTTCACATCTACGCCCATTTTCAAGGCGTTATAAACTGGATCACACAGACACACACACACACACATATATATATATATATATATATGTATTTGTTAATAATTGTAACACGTGTATTTGAGATTAAGAAAAAATTGAAAATTTTATTATTATTATTATTATTATTATTATTATTATTATTATTATTATTATTATTATTCTATCTATTAAATACAATAGTCTAAGCAATTTATACTAATAAAGATTAGTTTAAAGAAACCCTTTTAACTAACTAACTAACTAACTAACAACCTAAGCTTAACAACTGTTAAATACAACTGTATTCTATTAGCCCCTTTCAAGTTGGAGCACAGAAATTCTGAATGCCCAACTTGGTTATTGAATTGCGAAATGATGTAGTCTGCAAAGCTTTGGTGAAGCAATCAGAAAGTTGATAGTGTGTGGAAACAGGTAAAAGTGTGACAATTCCTGGTGAACCTTCTCTCTCATCAGGTGACAATCGATTTCAATATGTTTTATCATCTCGTGTTGAACTAGATTTTCTGCAATTTTTATGGCAGACAAGTTGTCACAATACAAATTAGCAAAAAAACTTCAACTTGTAAATCAGAAAGGAGGTAGTTTAGCCATTGAATTTCACAAGTGGCGGCTATCATGACTCTATATTCTACTTCACTTGAAGACCTAAATATAGTTTGTTGTTTGTTTGATTTCCAGAAAATCAAAGTTAAACCCAGAAAAAAAACAAAAACCTGTTACGAATCTTCTAGAATCAAGACATGAAGTCAAATTCGAATCTGAAAAGCATTAATTTTAATATTATTATTAGTAGAAAAGAACAATCATTGTCCTAAAGTTTCTTTAAGATATTTGAGAACCCTGCGTGCTGCAGTCATAGGTATATTCCTTTACTAGAACCAGCAACCTCAAGGCCTAAAAAAAATTTAAATTCCCTAAGTTTTTAATTTTAAAAGTATCATGCAAAAATTATTTTACGACAACTATCTCATGCAAATTTGGGCTAGCAAGTACAACATCATCAACATAGACTGCTAAAGCAATAAATTCATCACTACACCTTTAACAAAAAAGAGAATTATCAGAAGAGACTTGCTTAAACCCTTGATTAATTAAAGTAAGATCAATCTTTCATTTCATTGTCTGCTGGCCTGTTTTAAGCCATACAGATTCTTGTTTAATTTACAAACTAAATTAGGAGTCTTAGTATTAAAACCAGGATGTGGTTCTATGTAAACTTCTTCTTTCAAAAAAACATGCAAAAAGGCTTTATTTATGTTTAACTATTGTAAATTCCACCCTTCAGCAGCAACAACTACCATTAGAATCTTAATAGTAGTTATTTTAGCAATTGTACTTTCAAGGGTTCCATCAGATTTTAATTTGGTTTTATACACCCATTTACACCTTATAGTTTATTTATTAGGTAGAAGCTTTACTAAATTTTAAGTATGATTATTTTCTAATGTTAAAATTTCCTCAGTCATGACTTTTTTTCAACAGTCATGAAGAACTGCTTATTTATAAGTTTTAGGTTCAGTCAAAACAGAAGCATTATTAATGTATTCCTGATGCTTAATAGATAAAAAAATCATAAGATAAAACTTGAGCAATATTACGAGGATAAGTTCTTGTCCCTGATAGAGAAACGTGAAAATTCTTGAATTTTTGTGAAAGTTGAATATTTCTGGAAAGCCTTGCTGATGGTAAAGAGAAATTCAATCTTGGTACTTGAGCATTATGTTTTGATCTGACAGGCCGAGATGAATCAACCAAATGTTGTTGAGGGGAATCTGCATTACTAAAAAAAATAGAATCTGTAATAGAACTACTAACAAAAAATGGTAGTATTTTTTGCTTAGCTAAATGACATATTTCACAATCAAAATCAGAACCAAAAGGAATATTATTATTCAAAAGAGAAATATTTCATCCTTTATTGAGAAGGATGACCCAACCTAGCATGCCAAAGCTTCAAAGAAACAGTAAATTTAAAAACAGTAGTGCATGGTAAAACTTTGAATTAATATAGCCCACTTATCTCTTTAGCTAAACCAATCATCTTCCATGCTGCTACATTCTGTATGCAACAAGTAGCAGAAGTAAAGAATAAGCAAATTGGATTATCTTTAGTCAATTGAGAAATTGAAACTAAGTTAAAATCAAAATCATGTATATGAAATACAATCTGCAAAATTAAAGAAGATTTAACCTGAACACTATACAATCTGCAAAATTAAAGAAGATTTAACCTTAATAAACATTACTGGAGGATTATTGTCCTTGACTAAAGGATCAATTCTAATAAAGATTAGTTTAAAGAAACCCTTTAACTAACTAACAAGCTAAGCTTAACAATTGTTAAATACAACTGTAATACATTAGTATTCTATAGTATTATTAGGATTCACTTACACAATTTATTTTTATTTAATTCATAATATATTTCAATTATTGGATAGTCCGTTTGTGAATTATATTGGTTCTGCTTGTAGTTATACGGATTATTGTGATTGTAATTTTGTTTGTGCATTCTATTAATTTATTTTACTTGTTATATTTATATATTAGTTGTATGATTCTAACTGTAATATTTTTTATAAAACACTATTTACTTTCATTTGTTTTTTATATTTTGTATAAAATTTACAATTTTAATGAATTGAACCTTTTATTTAATATCATAATCGAAATTGTAGTTCACGTTAAATTTCTTATAAATTTGATATTTGTATTAAAATATGTTGATTGATAAAATCATTTTTACATACATTTAATAGGCTTCCTTTTATAGTGAACAAGTAGGTGGCATTTCTAATTCACTTGAAATTCGACGGGCGCATAAATAAAGTATGAAATTGTTGAACATTCCACAGTCCAAAACACTAAATAAAGTATGAAAATGTTGAACACCCCACATAATATCATGATTAGTGGTACTCTTTACATATCTCAAAATTCGTCAAACTGCTTCCAAGTGAGGTTTCTTTGGATTTTTCATGTATCGACTCTCAACACCAAATGCAAAAGAAATATCTAATCTTGTTAAAGTTAAGTAGATAAAACTACCAACTAATTGTCGGTACATCGTATCATCTTCTAAATCTTTCCCTTCATTAGCAAAGATTTTCACATTTGGTTCAATTGGAGTAGAAATTGGCTTGCAATTAAGCATTTCAAACTTTTTCAATAGATCTTGGGAATATTTTATCTGATGGAAAAAAATTCCTTCTTCGGTGTGATCAATCTCTAGACTAAGAAAGTGTCTGAGTTGCCCAAATTCTTTCATCTGGAAGCAAACTGATAAATTCTTCTTGGTTAGAAGAATTTCATCCTCAAAATCACTAGTAATGATTAAATCATCAACATATACTAGCACAATAGCTAATTTTCCTTCAGTTGCTTTCACGAACAGATTGGAATCTAAAGAGCCATAGAATAGCCACTATGAGTTAAAAACTCAATAATCTTGTCACTCAAGCCCTGGGTGCTTGCTTCAATCCATAAAGGGCCTTTTGAAGCTTGCAAACATAATCAGGATATCTCGACTTCGAAAACCAGTCGGTTGATCTATGTAAATCTCTCGATCTAGCTCCCATGCAAAAAATGTATTTTTCACATCCATCTATCATAAATTCTAATCCTTGCTAGCTTCCAGTGCTAGTAGGATTCTGACAGTTGTAAACTTTGCCATTCTACTAAACGTTTCATCATAATCTAGTCTATATTGTTGAGAGAATCCTCGAGCTACCAATCGAGCCTTGTACCTCTCAATCGATCCATTTGTGCGATGCTTTATCTTGTAGATCTATTTACAAGAAATGGGCTTCACATCTCTTGGCTTTGGTACAAGCTCTCAAGTTTGATTTTCGTCAAGTGTAGCAATCTCGTCTTTTATTGCTTTAGTCTATTTAGCTTTTTAAGAAGCTTCTTCAAAGGTTTTTGACTCTTTTACATCGCCTTTTTCTACTATGGCAGCGTTAACATATTTGGGATTTAGCTTCGTGATCCTTGTTGATCTTCTAAGTGGTGTTGGTTCTTCTATTTCACTCAGCTTACCGTTTCGACCGATTGCTGGTGAACACCAGTTTTTCATGAATTTTGAGTTACGTCTTCTTCTCCATCATCATAAACAATTTCAGTTTCATCTAAACTCAACTGAACTTGAGAAGATTAAAATTCTCTCTTGGGAGTATCCAAGTCTGTAATTAACTCTTAATTTGAGGACCACCATGAAGATTCTTCATCAAGCACTACATTGTGGGAAATGTAACACTTTCCAGTTTTAAGATCATAACCCGAGTCAACGACCCAATCATTCTCATAATCTGATTCAATGATCCAATCATTTTCATAATATGGGTCAACGATCCAATCCTTCTCATAATCTGAGTCAATGATCCAATCACTCTCATAATTAATTTTATCTAACATAGTCGTCGTGGGAGCCAGCTCTTCATCTTTTACTACAAAGAATGTCTCTGCACCCCATTCATCTTCATTGTTGGAAGTAACAACAATACTCTCTACAGATTTTTTTCTTTGACCAACAAGATTTGCAATGTGACCCTTCTTCCCGCAATTGTAACACTTTCCTTCAAACCTTTTATTGTTATCGTGGTTTTTAGAACTTCCCCTTTCACGAGGGCTTCTCCTTGATTTCTATTGAGCCCACCACTGTCACGCTGCTTGAAGTTCTGATTGCCTTTACTGACGTAGAGTGCATCTTCTTCATTTTTCATTGAGACACCACCCATTTATTTAGCTAAGACTTATTGACTAGCTAACAAATTTTTGAATTCTACAAGTGATGGTTGAGTTTTCCATCCTTGTACAGCAGCAACAAAACTCCTAAACTCTGGCTTTAGACTATGGACAATAATTCATTTCATCCTGGTATCACCAATAGGAGCCGCTTGATCCAACTCAGAAATCTCCCGACATAACAACTTTACTTTGTGAAAGTATTGTTTGATCGTCATGTTTCTTTGTTTCATAGACAACGACCTGCTCTCTAAAAGTTAGAGCTTAGTATCGTTTTTCTTATAGAACAAATTGGTGAATACTTCTCAAGCCTCATTTGGGGTTTTGACATCTCGAATGTGCTCTAGCATATCTTTCTCCATTGTTGTCTTCAAGGCGTACATTGCCTTGCCTACTTTTATCTTCTATTTTCTTATCATGCCATTTGCATCATCTACTTCTGGTTGCTCCTTTTCACTACCATTGACAATCTCTCACAAGTCTTGTCATTGTATATATGACATCATGCAAGTTGACCATGTATTGTAGTTGTCGTTGTTAAGCTTCCTCATTCCGCTGACAACGTGTGGGTCCATTATTGTGTCGATAAATATCAAGTCTTTCCTAGTCAGAACTTTCCTAAACATGCAATATCACTATACCACACTATTTTCCATCAACCGAGCTACTTGAATAACATTCACTGAGGCTCTGATACTAATTTTGGAACACCTCACAGTCCAAAGCACTAAAAAAGAGAAAATGGAGAGAATCAATGAGAAGAATGAACCCTTGTTATTTCATTTTGTGTTGAATGCTTACATAAAACTTTCATATATAGATAGAGAATGGTTGAACTTTTTACCAATTTACATTTGCAACATTTATTACTAATTAAAGCATATAAAACTTAAACAAGCATTAATAGTTTGGTTTAAATGAACTTTATGGTTTGGTGTTGATATTTCAACAGAAATATGATAGGTTAAATAAATATAAATAGTATTAAAAGTTTTATAAATGTAAATAAATAAATAAATCAGTTTTAGATTAATTTAAATAAATCTCCCTTTTGTGTATACTATGTTAACAAATTAAACTTCCTCAAAAACTATTAACAAATTAAAATGCAAAAGAGTGAACTCGTAGAAGAAACTAATCATATATTTAACATGTGATGAACTAATAAATCTAAATTTTCCTCTCAATCGATCACACTTTCGGTTCGATTGATATGATTGAAAACCGTGAGTTCAAAAGGGGATAAAAGTACAATATCTTTAAGAATTTGAGAATTATGAATAATTTAGGTATTGTATAAAAAAGTAATTTAAATAATATTTTGGTACCAAATTGATTATAAGGTATAATTTTAGGGAACAAAATAATATTTAAACCATATTGGTATGCCTAATCTATCCATAGGCTCCAAAAAAACCTTAAATTGGATGCTATCATACACTTAAGAACGTTTCAACTCATGGTCTTCAAGATGTACAACATCAACCATACTAACCGAATTAAGGGTACGCTTGATTGTGTGAAAAATAGGATGAAAGGAGGGTGATAAATACACCAATAAAAAAATGTTTTCCCTATTTTCTACTCCTTTTATTTATTATCGTTCAACTTTTCTTTATGTTAATCTAGTGAAACCTAAGAATCAATTAATTATTTTTTAAAATTATCGTAATATAATAATGTTGCAACAAATAAGCCAGAAATACATGTGTTTTAATATATATATATTAAAATTATTATACTATAATAATGTTGCAACAAATAAAAGAGACACAATGGAAAACTTAAAGAGCTTTTTAGATAGTGGGATTAGTGAAAATAAATGGTTGAGATTAATAATAAATAATGAAGAGATTTTAAAAATGAATTATTTTTAATTTAAAAAATTTAATCTCAGCTATTAAAATCAATTAATCCAATGATTAAAAAATGTATAGGTGAATCCTAACACCGTATAGGGTGTGTTTGTTTTATGTAATAGGTTTTACGTATTTAATATTATGTATTTAATATTAATATAATATTATGTTAGCTCGTTTGATTAACCGAAAACTGTTAAGTTGGGGTGAATTGGCTTTCCAAATATTTTTGTAGAAGCTTGATCAAAAATTAAAAACTTTTAGCACAATCGATTTATAGTAGTTCGACTTTCTCAATCGAAGTCTATCTCTATTACCTTAGCTTTTTACTACTAAAGATTTCTCAATTCACTAACTTGAATTGAATCTCTCAAGAACAAGTTTTAACCTTTATAGCAATATATTTTCAATGGTTAAGATAAAATCATTTTAGTATTTACAAGGCTAAACTAGAATTACTTCTTTATACAAGATTGAATTTTTGTAAACAAAGAACTCCTATCTAAGTGGGTGTTTACAAATTTGATAGCTCACAAAAGAATGGATGAAAGGTATACAATGAAGCACAAATGAGAAATATATACAAGAGAAAGATAAAAATGAAGATTTAAACTTTATTCCCTTGATTTGGTTGCGTGGATGTTCATCCCATGCTTCTTGAAGTGTCTTTGATGAGTATTTATACTAAGAAATGAATTTTTAGCTTGTATAGTCGTTGGGGATGAATTAAAATCATTTGAAGATAATTTTTCGTGACTTTTAGTCCCTTACACTCAGTGGTATCGATACTAGTATATAGGTATCGATACCTTTTCAAAATGTAGTCGTTAATGCTTAAAATTGAATTTTTGGCAACCTAGTATCGATACCGAGAATGATGGTACCAATACTGACATTATTTGTGAACAATATACGTACATGAACAGTATCGGTCAAATAATAACTAAATAGTATTTTCATGTTTTAAAACTTTTAAAATATTTGTTCATGTCCAAAAATATTTTTATATAAAAATACTTCAATTTAATCTTCAACATATAATAGTTAATTTTTAAAATTGATAATAATAATAATAATAATAATAAGAGATCCACTATTATTAAAAAAAACCGTTTAACCAGGTCTCGAGTTCTAGACCCACTAAGAACACCTTCTTCTTTCCCCTAGAGCTTCATTCTCCTCCCCTATAAGTACGATTAGAATTAGATAGGATTTGTCAAAATAATAATAATAATAATAATAGATCCACATTATTTTTTGGCATTGAAATAATTCAATATGCTATATATTAATGCCAAAGTGTCGATTATATGCTGATTGAGCTTAGTTAACTTAATATTATCGACATTATATTATACAGAAAGACGTAAAATTAAGTATGTTTAAACGTTCTATTTAAAAAATATATGTTTAAACGTTTATTATCTTTTAGTTTATAAATGAAAGTTTTAAATAATATAAACATTATACTAAAAAAATTATATGGTGGAAAAAGTGATCGCAATAATATAATGATTACCCAACATGCTTTGACTGAATTTAACTGGTCCTTTTCCTTTTCCTTCACATCCCCAACTTTTCCCCACTATACAAAGTCAAACAATAAGAGGAAATTGGCTTTGTCACGTTCAGAAAGAATGTGATTTCCAGCTAAATAATCACCATATTAATGCAACTACAAAATTCATAGCCAAATTACATTCAAATGAATCAAAATTATGAATTCATATGTTTTACATATCTCTCCGTACTTAAATTATTCGTCTAAATCATTAATTTTAAATATTTTTTTAAACAATATATTCACTTTTCAAAAAAAAATTACTCATAGAGTCTAAATCTGATTAAATTTCAAAATGATCCTTTATTATTTTATCATTAGAAATTAAAATTAATAATTAGATACAAAAGCAAACAAAACAAGTAGGAGTTTGATGAAATCTTCATTAGATTTTGTCTACATTGTTATGTTTTGTAAGACGTCTATTTGAAGCAAAGAAATCAACTCAAATTTTCAATGCATGAAGACGTGGATTGGTGTTTATATATTTTGTAGTTGCTTTCAATTCTTAGTATCTTCCCATTACCTTCTGCACTTTAATAATTTCATCTCTAGTTGACCTTTGCTAGAATTGAGGGATATGCCTAGTTGGGATAAAGATGAAGACCCTTTTTTTTAATTATTCAATATTTTCATTTTACAAACATTTTTTTATTCAATTAAATTTTTCATAAATGAAAACCGTTAATTAACTGAGTAATCATTGATGCTTATGTTGTTCCCTCTCGCATATGTTCTAATCTCGATATTGTCCTTGAGAATATATTTATTTCTGTACTTAACCCAACAAGTGGTTCAAGTGAAAAAACGGATGATATTCATCTTAAGAGACCCGAATTCAATCGTTTTGTCTACTACCTTGTAATCACCTTTAGACTATTAAAAAAAATGTATCCCTTTTTTTTCTTGTTAATTTCTAATAGACTTGATTATCTTTCACACATTTTAATTGGTTTGAAAGTATAAATTAAAGTATTTTCTTCTGAATAGATAAATTACAATACTACCCATAACTCCAATCATAAAATTGAAAGTAATTATGCTTAAACGCACTCTTTTTTTTAGCGAAGCTGATAGTTTATTAAAAAGAGGAAATATCTAATATTACAATCTAAAATAAATTAGTCATTTAAGATCATATAAGGCTATAAAATGAAGAGGTTCAAAAAATCTAACAAAAAAACTCGAGCAAAAGATAGATATGAACATTTCTGACTACATCGGCAAACGAATCACAAAAGAGGATCAAACTACTAAAAGATCACCGACAATCGTAAATAAGAGCTGAGCGTCGTGAGAAAACTATCTATGAACGCGAACCATTTATCCAAATCTAATCTGAGGGTCCAAAGCATGAAAGATCATCAGGATAACAAATCAACGCCATCTTAGTCAGTCGAGGCGAATTCAAATCCAACTATTAATCTAACCGATACTCAATGGACTACACATTTTAATTACTCCTTATTTTATCACTATGTTAATTCGTTAATTTATGTCATATTACTTAAAGTTTGAATTATTTGCAGTCCTAAATTGAATTATGTCTCCCCATTTTCTTACTACGTTATTTTTTTTACGTTACGTTAAATCGTTAATCTTAATTTACATTGCTTAAATCGTATATTATATACGGTCTTAAAGTTTGACATCTCCTCCTATTACGAATTGATTTTAACTTTTTCCATTTAAAAAAAAAACTATATCAACTTGAATTTTCAATAAAGTAATGAAATTTTATTTTACACGAAAACTATATTTCTAATTTTCTATATATAAATAATTTAAAATTTGGTTTATTTGATTATAAAAAAATTGTATGAAAAGATTGACCCATGTCGAATTAGACTATGATTATGTAAGGTCTTGAATGAAATATTGTCTCAACTAAATTTTTATTCGAAAATTCACGATCAAATAAGCCCCTTAAAATTAGAAAGACGTCTCAACCGGTTCATTATCTGTACGGACGGAGCCAGAATTTTATTTTAGGAGTGTTATTTTCTTTGAACTGTATTTAAAAGATGTCAATTATTTATAAATATGTGTCATTTATATATTTTGAGTATTTTTATATATAAATTATATATAAAAAATTCTAAAAAAATTGGGTGTCAATAGGCACCCAAGTAAGCATGTGGCTCCCTTGATTTTTTGAAAATTCTATAATCAAGTTTCAAGGGCTCATTTGATCGTGAATGTTCAAATAAGGGTTCAACTAATAATATTTCATTAAGAGACCTAATTCAACTAAATCAATTATTGATAAAATAATTATCCAAGTTAAAGTAAGTTGGGTTAGGGCCAGGTCAATTATTTTTGGTACTCAAAAAGTAATAAATAAAAATAATTTTAAAAAAATTAATTCATTTTATACACTACCGAAACTAGATAAAATCTAGAAAAATTTTAAACAAGTTTAAATCCACATCTTCTATAATATTGCAACAACAATTCTATTAAACCAAAATTCAAACGACAGTTAACCTAAATTTAAAACTGTTTTATTTAAGATCCAACTCAAATGAGTCAAACTTAATATGTTTGGAACCGATGGTTAGATCCTTGAAAATTTATTAATATTTATTATTTTATTATTAATAAATACTAGTTTTTCTTATTTATCTTATTATTATTACAATGGAGACATGTTTGGGTAGTCGACAGCCCAATTGCTAATAGTGTTACTTAAGGCTTTTAGGTGGTCGTGGCCCGATTGCTTTTTTAAATCTTCTTAGACTTGGCCCAGTTTCTAATTTCAAAAATGGGCTGCTACACATATTACAAACATCGACTTTCTTTCTCATTTTGTAAGTTTTGGGATTAAAATATGAAGTTTTTTGGTTGCTAACATGTTGATGTACTTGAATGCAGATGGCAACTCTTGCAAACTATTTCGAGATCGGAGTGCAGGCCCACAGGCAAATGAATATAAACTCTTTTTCACCCTTTGGATAACAGTGGGAAATTTTTGTAATAAACTTTCTGCTATATGATTATTCAGGAGCTTAGATGATGTTCGCATGAACCTCTAGGTTGTCAAGTTCTGTGCAACCGTTTTGTTCCTGGTATGGTAGTTTCCGATTCCGATTGCCAAATGCTTTCGAACGATGCGCTTAGGTCTTTACATGCATTTAAGAGTTCAATATTCCGCCAACAGTCATGTGGTTTGTTGGTAGAGTTCTGTTTTCCGAAATTGCCATATTTAACTTGCCTTAACTTCAAACGTGTTAGATCACAGAGTTGGTGTTCATATGGTATCCAGATCAATTCGTTGTATGGAAGTGTAAATTTAAGATCCCGCCCTGCATATACCCTTGCTTCTGCTTTATACCATTGCCTGCCTGCTACTTCTTTGAATACTGGTCTACTGTTTCCTCTCGTTAGGCAAAGCCGATTTTCTTTATGACAACGTTTTCGTTTGCTTCTATGGCATAAAGCTGTGTCTACATACATATACTGCAAGTTCCTTCAATTACAATTCATACATTGGAGTTTGGGGAAAAGATAAAAACGTAGATTTGCCGTATTCTTATGATATGGCAATGGTACACCTACCATAGATGCTCCATAGATGTCGAAATGCTTTGTATTTTCTTTGTACCTATGTGATTTTGAATTGGTCTTGGAATGCCTTGTTGCTCTGCATTTCAAGGCAATATCTATCCTTGAAATGGTTAAATTGAGCATGTTTTGTATGATTAATTATCTAAATTTTGACCAAAATCTTGTATTTATCCACAGGAATCTAGTCTCCCGGACATACACACGGCAGATGGCGCAGGTTCCCAATGTCAACGAGAAGTAACAGTAATATCAAGTCGTCTCCCAAGCAGCCTAGCCCGAACATGAACAACTTTTCAAGTTTAACTTCTGAAATTGTTCAAAATCAATCTCCAAGAAACAGTGAAAACCATCCTATAATCTCTCTTCTGACTCATCAACCTGGAGAGGCAAATGCAGATGTGTCTAATCTGGTTCAATTGGATCCTTTCAACAGTGGTGTACTCCGAAATGAAATGAAAACCGACGCCCTTCAATCGGATGTTACCATGGAAGAAAAAATGCAGCTAGAGTCTCAGGAAATAGATATTGCTGAAGGTAGCAGCAGTTATGCAGAGTTCTTAGAACCTAATGAAGTTTCTCTAAGTTCTATCAGTGCATCTTTGATCCCGTATTACCGTGGCACGCATCGAATAAGACTGTTGCACGAAAACATTGCTTTGCAACTGTTTTGTCCTTGTTTGAGAGTTAGATTTGGAGTCAATGGAAAGTTCCTTGATCAAGCTGGCCGGCCACGTTTGAGCTTTGTAGTCGATGTTTCTCCGGGTTAATGTGAGATTCTGGATGCTTGCGACAATGCTGCAAAAACGATCTTCGAAGAATGCAGAACCAGTTCTGAGTGGAAGTCTATTGTGGGCAGGAATTATCGGTACATCAACAATCTGACCGTGAGGCTGAAGTAAGTTCTCGTAGTGTTTTGAAAATAGAATTAGACAGTTTAAGACATGCACTTGAATCTAGTAAGAATTTTATTGATTCTTTTATTCCTTTCTGGCAGCATACCCACAGTAGTCAACGAGGACGTCGCCCGATATGCCGCGGAGATCCATCAGAAGGACAGCTCCGGTATCGTGCAAAAGCTCCTATTCAGCAAATGTGATGCTGCAGAGCTTGGTAACTTGTTCAGAGCTGGGATCTTTGTGGATGCATTCTTCAGCTTGGATACTTGCGATTATCAGGGGATGGCAGGCATCCGATTGGTGGCCAAAAAAACTGGTTATACATTCGGATTAGTGGAGTCGAAGGGCCAAGATTAATCCATTTCCTGATTGTCTACAGATATGCAATGGCATTGTTTATGTTATTATCTAACTCATAGATTTCTCACGTTCATAGCTTTGTACCAAAAGAAGAAATAAACAAAGATTAAATTCAAGATTTCTAATTATTTGTTAGATGTAAAAAATCATTAAATATATACTAAAAACAATAATATGTTTGATTATTTGTACTTTTACATGCACGAATGGTTAAATGCAACTATATAAATTCCATGGATAAAGCAGTGTGAGATTCATAAAACTCTGAACTTTATTTTTGTTTCCAAGCTACAATCCACGAAAATGCTAGAAAACGATGGAATTTCAGAAAGCTTGTTATTTGAATGAGAGAATCGAAATTCCATCAATCATCAAATAAAGCAGCAATGGTTGATGGTAATGATCAGAGACTCCCTTCCTCGAAGCGACCTCGCCATCTTCCCACCCATCAACCACGAAAATCTCCATCATCAAATCCAACAACAGCAGCAAAACCCAGTTTCCGAATCACCTCTTTTACCGCCGGCCGCCGCCGCCAGCGTCATCCAATCATCCGTTGATCGGGGGATTGGAGATTGGTTGGGGACTTGGCTTCAGATTTCGCGAGCTAGCCTCGCCGGTTATCTCGGTTACGAAAATGGGACCATTGGAAGGGCTTTCCGGTCTTTTAGAGGGATCGTTGACGTGGCGGCCGTGGTGCTATTATGGTGGTTTTGCAAGCGGATACGGCGGAGGAGGAGAGCGTGGAACGGTTGAGAAGAACTATAAAAGAGAAAGATGAGGTAAGGTATTCGCTAAAATGCCTAAGTGAAATTTTAATTCAATGGAACTTGGATAGTTAAAGCTTTGGAATTCATTTATTTTGGGTAATGGATTTTGGATTCAATTATGTTTATTGTTCAGAAAATCGTGGGATTGTTGAACCAAATTGCTGAAATGAAAGCATGTATTGGTAGCACGTCGTAAAGCTCGAAGCTCATTCAAGATGAAGTCCCAGATTCACAAATTATTATTTTTTTCACAATTTGTATGATGTCATAATTCTAGTACATTATGTTATATATATTATCAAAACCTAGAAAAATATAAAAGAATATTTTTGTAATTATCCTAGAACATGAAGAGTTGAACCAAAACCAACTCGATCCAAATATTGTAAATAACTTGACTCTATCCTACTGAGTTCTATAGAACTTGTCGGGTATGGATTTTTAACTATCCCTAGGCACTCGTATGCTTGAAATTCTTGGTTACTTGAGATTTTAAATTCGGTCTGATTTTATGTAAATTATGTGTGAAATATTTAGTTACTTGTAATCTTAACTGAATTTAATTTCAAATGCATTAATAGTTGAATCGTTTTTATTTATATTTATATCATTTTATGATTTGCAATGATTGATTTCTAATTGTTGATTGGCTGAAAGGTGTAACTTAAAAAAATATGTTGTTAGTTGTTTTGAGGAAGATTTGGCTTTCAAATTCTTATATTTTAATTTAAATAACACGACAATTTTTGAGGAATTTTAAAATATATATTAAATGCTATTTGATAAATTAAACATAAATATTAAATAATTAAGTATTTAATATTGAATAGGGACGTAAAATCAGGTACTCGGTTGGGTAAAATCGGATTTGGATTATGTTAGGTCAAGTCAATAGTTTGACTCGAGTCAAGTCGGGTCTGGGCTGATACGAGTTTGGGTCAATGTCGGGTTGATCCCAGCACAAACTCAGTTCGAGTTCGGTCGGGTCAATACCAAGTTCATGTCAAAACGGTTCGGGTCCAAGCGGTTAATTCGGGTTCGGATGGACTTCGGGTCAGGTCATTCCAGATATTATGTCGGGTCACGTCAATTTCGAATAAAATTCAGGTCGGGTTAATTCAGTTTTGGATGGACTTCGGGTCAGGTCGAATTAATTCACTTCTGTTTCGAATATAATTCAATGAGTATAATATAATTATATTAGAAATTATAAATTTAAAAATCATATGAATAATCTCTTAAAAAAATATTAAATAACATTACAAATCTTTTAGAAATTTTAAAATTTTAAATCTTAATGCAACGAGTATATATATATATATATATAATTCTATTAAAATTTAAAAAAAAATCATGTGAATATTCTTTAAAAATTTTAAAATTTAAAACATTAATGCAATGAGTATATATATAATTCTATTAGAATTTAAATAATCATTTGAATAATCTTTAAAAAATTTAAAATTTAAAATCTTAATTCAATGAGTATATATATAAATAATCTTTAAAAATTATTAAATAACATTACAAATTTTTAAAAAATTATATGAATAATCTTTAAAAAATTAAAAATTTTAAATTTTAAAATATTATTTCAATGAGTATATATAAAAAATTATGTTAAAAATTTAAAAAATTGTATGAATAATATTTAAAATTTTAAATATTTAAAATCATAATTTTAGGAGTATATATATATATATATATATAGAAATTCTTTAAAAATTATTAAATAATGTTACAAATCTTTTAAATATTATATTAATAATTTTTAAAAAATTTAAATTTTAAAATCTTAATTCATTGAATATATATAATTATATTAAATTTTAAAATTTTAAAAATATATGAATAATCATTGAAAATTATTAAATAACATTTACAAATCTTTAAAAACTATTTAGATAATATTTAAAAATTTTAAATTTTAAAATCTTAATTCAATGAGTATATATACAAAATTATATTAAATTTTTTAAAATTTATATGAATAATCTTTTAAAATTTAAAATATTAACTCAATCATATACCAAGATTTTTTATCTAAGACATTTAAATCTATGGTAATTAAACACATTTTCTTACCAAACACGACAACATTTTCCTTTCTCATTTTATTTCTATAGCTACCCTCTCCCACCATGAAAGAACTGGATTTCTCCTAATCTTTTATGTGCTCTTTTTTATACTATATTTACTTCAATATTTATTGATATTGTTGTTCACTAATGTTTTTGATTGCTCTTTAATAGATTTCTTATTTGATTTTTTTTAATTTATTTGTTGGTATACCAACTTTTAATTTTATGTGTTCTAGTTATTTTGTTTAATTTTGCTGGTCACTCACGACTCAAAGAACTAGATGATGTTAAGTCGGATCTGTAACAAGTTGGGTCATTTCAAGTCAAGTTATATCAGATATTTGCCAGGTTAATTTCAGGTTTGGGTTCGTATCAGGTCGGGTACAGATTATCACATTATCGGTTCAATTCGGTTCGGGTCGTTCTCAGGTCGGGTTCGGATCTAAAATCATCGGGTCCAACTCGGGTTCAAGTTAACATCAGGTCAAACTTAGTTGAGTTCAGGTCGCATCACCTCGGGCCACAACCAATTCAGACTCGGGTCGATTTCAGTTAGATTTCTAGGTCAGATCAATTTTTTACACCCTTAGTATTGAAGATCTCAATTGACAAAAAATCAATAATGGTAATTACATATTATTTAATTTATGATTTCATATTATTTTATATATTTATATAGATCTCGATTGACAAAAAAAGCAATAATTGAAGATCTCATATACTTATAAAAATAAATAAAAGACAATTTATTTCAATTATAATTTTAAAAGAATAAAATTCAGTTAACATTTTCTGTAAGTAATTATATTCTCATCGTTTTCAATTATAATGTGAATTATCAAACATATTAAAAAAATTAAATATTTTTCTTCGGTGCTTTTTATAAAATACACTCTTGGTTTAAAAAATAATAAAAAGATAGTGAAAGATAGAAGACCACTCTAAGAAATGAGGGGCAATGTTGTCATGATAGTAAGATTCAATGTTATCGGCTAAAACAAAGTCAAGATTAAACTACGGAAAGATAAATTAATAACTTTGAAATAAATAAATCTTAAAATATAATTAAACTATAAAAATTAAGAAAGTTTGAATTTAATTTTACAATTTTTATAATTGACATGTCTTAAAAAAATAATTAAACTAAAAAATAAGAGATCAAAATTTAATTTTATTATTTTTAATTGACAGAATCCTAAAAACCAATAAACCAAAATGTTGGGAAGGACAGGGGCTTAATCTCATAGAGCCTAAAATACAATTAACCCATTAAATTTTGGGGCAATTACCCCTCCAATCTATAAGTTGGCTCCATCACTGGTTATTGGATATACGATTTATAATATTATTTAATAAATCAAATATATCTAAAATAACTACTTCCCTATTCGTTATTCCCCCCTCTTTTCGTTGTTTGACCGATAAAAACGTGAAAACTGTAACTTTTCATTGAATTCGATACAATTATACCAAACAAGTTGAAACGTATGGCAATTGAAATTGGCTTTTCCCCTGAGGAATTACATTACCTATATGACATGTTTAATACCTGTTCCGATCACAAGCTCTTTGAATCGATTTTTCCGGTCACTGAACGACGGATGTCGAGCTGATCCACAATCTCCAAGGGAGTCGTCGTCTCGTCCCTGATCCTCTTAATGTTGGGGCCTAACAATCCCTTGTGTCTAAACCCGTAAAGCTTAAGCACCTGGTTATCGCCGAAGTTGAAAGCTCTCTGCATGCTGCGGAGGCACCTCTCAACAGAGTAATCTCCATAACTCCCACAAGGCTTGCAGCCGACGAAATGAGTCACAAACGGCCACCTCTCGTCTCCCAATCCCGGATGGTATTTCTCCATCATCTCTTCGTACCGATCGACCAACCCCACCCAATAACCATGCAAATAATATTGATTCTCAACGAAAACTTTATCCATCCATCGATCCTTTTGTGAAAGCAACAAGTAAATCAAAGCCGACTGATCATCAGCTTCGAATGCCGGCCTCCCTTTCAAATTAGCAGTCAAAACCTTCCCAGCCTCGTCACGAATCGGACCCTTAGGTCCCATCGGCGCCCACGCATCGAGCAAATCCAACGACCACTGACAATTCCTAAACAGAAAACTCCCCGTATTCAAGGCGATCCACGACTTCTGCTCGAACAGCAAATCGGGGTAGCCATGAACAACCAAATTATACTTATCATACTTGGTCAATGGAATCTCAAACACCATATCTGTGAAAAAAGCATCACTGTCCATCCACCAAATCCACTCAAGTTCAGGATGAGACAACATTAACCTCCTAATCAATGGCAATTTCGCCCAATAACCGGCCAATTCCTTATCTAAATGAGCCATGTTATAAACAATTTCAATCCCATGAAGCCTACAATAATCAATCTTATTCTTTATTGCTTTCAACAAATAATGGTCTCCTATAGGATTATCACAAGGTTTTGGGGGTGACCCAGTGACAAGCAGGATTCGAGCTTTCCCATTAACAAAATTAGGGAATTCAGGGTTTTCAGAAAGCCAAACCTTTCGCTGCTGATCCCAGTTCGAAATTTTGGGCCCGAGAGTGTATGTAACGTTAGGATTGAACTCAGTTTCAGTAGAGTCATCCGGATCGTTAGGGTCGGAGTCGGCGCGGATCTCAGCTAGGATCCGGTTGGTTTCTTCTATCAGGTTTTGGTCGACGGCTTCCGATTCTGAGCTCCCCAAGTTTCCAACGCCGATTGTTCCGCGTAAGACGAGGATCGTAATGAAACCGCAAAGGATTGTGATTTTAATGTTGTTGAACGTCTTGTGCATCTGCCTCCCACGCGGCATTCCGGGAAATCCACGGTTCCTTCCGCCACCGGTCGCATCGTGGTTATTTATCGGTAAACCTCCGCCGCCGCCGCCGCCAGTTGAATATCTCTTTTGGGTAGTGAAACTATCTTGACCCATAAGAGTTATTCGCTAAGCTGGAGAGATTCAAGTTTCTTGTTTAATCTCTCGTTATATAGAAATGATTAAATCTCCCAAAATGATACGTATAACATTGGCAGGGGTGTTAAAAAATATCTGATCCGACTAATCTTACTATCCATTAATTTAATTTTAAAATTTAAATATTTGATCTATTTTTTATTTTTAGATCAAATATTTAATCTGATTTTTATTTTTAAATCGAATACGGATCATAATATTTCAAGTTTCGAATTATCTAAAAATTTGAAATATTCAAATATTCAATTTTTTATAGATATAAATCTTGTTATATTTAGTAATTTAATGCTTGTTATATCCGTAAATTTGAAAAATAAAAATTTTCGTAGATGTTAATCTCGTTATATTTGATAATTTGTTAATTTTTGTATTCAAAAATTTATAATTTTTTATAAATATGACCGTCAAATTTAAAAAAAAATACTTAAATCAAATGATATATTTGAATAACTGAATGTCCGAATATCGGATCCAAGTATCCGATATCTAAATATTTAGATATCCAATTTTTTTCGGATCAGATAACGACTTACTGATATGAATTTTAGAATACCGAATTTTCGGATTGGATTTGATCCGGTATTCGAAACTGAACACCACTAATTATCATTGACATTACGGTTTAATTATTTGTTGTTTTTTACAGTAAATTTTTGCTTAAGGTTAAAAAGTGATGTTAATTAAAAACCCTAAAAGGAAAGGAATGATTGAAGAAAGAAGAATCTGATCCAGATTCATAAAGTCATAGTCTCGTCACTGTTCTGCGTTTCCATTATTTCATTTATCATTTGAATAATTAATTACATAAAAATTCATTATATTTATTTGTTGGGATTAAATATTTATACATTCTATAATCATGTGTTTGAATTTTGTTTCTGTTTTATTAATTAATATCTCGACTTCCACTTATTAGAAATGTATTAACAATAAATACGAGAGGAGATCCACTAATTGGCTTAGTGGCTAAGAATGATCATCTTGTCTTATCTTATATGAGTTCGAATCTCGACACGAGAATATAATAATTCTATTTAATAAATAAATAAATAAATAAATACACCAGAGTTTAAATATTTATGCATTCTATTATCGAGCACTTAGATTAATTTACACAAATTATTTTGATTTAATTAATATTTTAAGTTTGAGTTCTTGAGGGATTCAAATAATAAAATCCCTCAAAAATATTAACCTTTTCGAGTATTAAAATTCAAGATAAATTTTAAATATATGTATGTAATATAAACATATTTTACTTTCACAATTTTATGATGTTTGAATTTGCATAGAAAATGTCTAGAAAAAATTTAAAATAAAAATTTTAATTGAATTTTATTTTAAATAAAATATTTTTAATTTTTTTCGGTTCTCAGGGTTTTACCCTAATTAATCCAGACCGACCTACGCTGCACACCTAATTTTATCAGATGAGTCTCTCAATGGAGAATTTTCTATATATATAAGAACTTATATTTGAGATCTATTTAAGCGATATCAAATTACTTACCACTTGAACATACTCATGTTAATTATTTTAAATAAAATATTAATGTGTCCGGCCCGGTTCTTGCGGAGTGATTTTGTACACAGCTAGCATCAACGCGTTGAATCCAACTTGTCGTGTCCTCCTGGACTTCAAAAAGAGGCCGGCTTGTAATCCAACCCCACGCTATTGAGAGAGCGTGGATTGCACGATAGAAAGAGTCAATATAAAATGTATCGACGTGAGTGATGGCTGTGGACACTGGCACCCACCGTACCCGATCCCATCTCAACTGAGCTGTCTTAAAACCCCGTCCCACGTGACATGTCCGCAATTATCCTTCAATTATATTATTTTTTGAGAAATATCCTTCAATTATATTACATAATCCTTTTTGGTACTGTTTCTATTTTATAATGATATTTCCAATAGTTTATTTATTAAAAAAGTTGAGATAAGATAAGAAAACAGTAAACAAAAGAAGAAAAAAATGTAACATGATACGTGTAAATTATGTGTGGATTTTTTGTTCTAATTTAGTTATGATTTTAATTAATTGTTGAGTTAATTATATAGTAAAGTACGGTAAATTTCCAAAAATATGACCACCAATTTTTTTTCTAAAAATATGGTTCATACTTGTTTATTTTAAGAAATATAATACTTTCTACCGTAAAAGTAAAGTCGGAGTCAAAGGAATCCGACTTTGAACAATAAACACATTTTTTAAATTAAAAATATTGAAGTCGGAGGCAAGAGAATTCGACTTTGAACAACCTTTTACATTGAAATCGGAGCCTCCCGATGTCATCTTTGATTTTTTTATTCGAATTATTCAAGTTATTGTTCAAAGTCGAAATTAGCTGAATCTGTCTTTTAAATTACTGTAAAAATAATAATAATTTCGAAAATAATTTGAGTGTTGCCATATTTGGGGGGGGGGGAGGGGAATATTGACAACAATATTTAAGTAAAAATTTACCGGTAATAATTGCTTTATTTGATACTAAGTTATAAATTTGAGGATTATAAAAATTAATTCTCAGTGAAACTTTAAAAAGTATCATTAGATCATTTTTAATTTTGAAAATTGACAAATTGGTCCTTTACAATAAAAGAGCAGTTTAATCCCTTCCAATTTCGAAAATGAACAATTAATGACAACTGAAAATTTAAGCAAAGAGGTCATTTATTTAGAAACACATTTCTTCTTATTAGATACTATTTTCTTACCCTTCTTTCCCTTGAGAATCTTCTGCTTCATATTCTTTGCCATTTTAACATCCTTAAGATTAAACTCCTTCACCTTCCTTGTTGGCTTGAAAACTTCAGTGATCGAAGGGTCCAAAACATCTCTCGAAAATGAAATACTAACACCCGAAGCAACGGCCTCATCCCATAGCTCTCGACCCTTTTCGAAGTTGCCTTCCCTGCATAGTTTTGGTATAAGCACATCATAAACTGGTCCATATCCGCCCAACGAACTCCTCTTCATCTTCTCGAACAACTCGACAGCAAAATTCACTCTCTCGACTCCGCAAAGAACACCAATGAGATCATGGTAGAACCTATTATCAGGGGTCAAACCTTGTTCAATCATCTCATCGACTATCATGTTACCCTTCCCGAATCTCCCAGTCAAGTACAAGACTCTAGCCACGAGATAATACGTGATCCAATCGGGAGCACAACTGGTTTTCTTCATCAAATCCAGAATGCGACACGATTCTTTCACTCTCCTTGTCTTCCCCAAGGAAGAAAGCAATATGTTGTAACTGACTGATGTTGGTGTGATTCTATGGGATCTCATTTCCATCATCACGTTCAGAGCTTCGGAAACAAGGCCAGAAGGGTTGTGTTTAACATTTGCCCCACAAAGGCACCTAAGGAATGTGTTGTAGCAATACAAATCAAGCTCAATGCCGGCTGATTTCATCTCCTTGATAACTCTGCGAGCTTCCTTTACGTTCTCTTGAAAGGACCAACCATAAAGGAGGCTCCTATATACACAAGGCTCGACACCGGAAATCTTGTCTTTGTGATGATAAACTACACCTTCAGCTTTCTTCGCATGGCCTTTAGCACATAAAGCATTAACAATGGCAGTCAAACTGAAACTATCTCGCTCACAATTGAACTTTTCCAAGTTCTTAAAAATACCCAACGCATCATCTTCTCTCCCTAATTTAACCAACATATCAGCCACAACACTGAAAGTCCGGCTCTCCATTCGCCGCCCCTCATTCCTGAGATCCGAAATCAATATCTCCATTGCTGTATGATCCTTCTTCTCTGCAAACACTCGAACAGCATAGTTAAAGTCCTTATCTTCCAAACTAAAATTCTTAACGGACCACAAGAAAAATCTCAATAACCTTCTAGTGGGAGCTACATTTTCGCAATGCTTTATAACCTCGGTAACAAGTAAGGATGATAAAGAAAGCCTAAGCCGGTTTAAACTCGATTCCAGGTCATCCAAACCACCAATGGAGCTCGAAACAACCTTACAAAGCTTCTCCAATTCCGGTGCTGTTGTTGTTGATGAATATAGAGTGTGTAAAATATTTTTGGGTTTTGGGGTATTGATAATTTGCGTCAAAAAGCGGTGCCGAACCGGGGGAAACAAGAAATGCATAGTGTCTGAGGAAATTTATCGAACAGGTTGTGTGCGTAGTATCACAATTGGATTCGACACATGTAACTGAAAACAGCATTGAGTTATTAAGCTTTGTCTTCAAGGGATTTGAAGCTTATTGTTCTGCAGTGTAATTTCAGGGAAGACAAAGTAATAAAACGGAAGAAAGAATAGTCTTTGGATTTCATCGTTGATTCTTCATTTCAGCCATGGAATACTTGTGTTCGAGTCTTTCGTTTCTAGTTTCTTATTAGTTTCTTATTAGAGTTGTGAGAGTGTACACTCTACATATGTAATTTCAACGGGAATGCAAGGGCACTAATGTCCAAAACCAAAAGGAAACAATTTTTGAGAATGTAATCACTTATTTTTGACCGGTTTTTAATGTTATTAGTATTATTTTAATAATATTATTATTAATATAAACTTAATAAAAAATTATAATATAATATAAAAAAGTAAATTTTAAAAAATTTAAAAAGCAAAAAGCAAAAAAAAAAAAAATTATGTGGTTTTGGGATGGCCACGTCACTCCATAAGCCCCCAATTTCCTATAAATAGGGGGCATGGAGAAGGGCAATTCACGCAAGAATTGAGGAGCCGGCCATGGCAAGGCCAAATAAGGGGCAGCTCCCGACTATCCAAGGACCAAGCCAGTGCCCTCGGTCCTAGTCGGTTCGATCGGGGTCCTATTTTAGGTCCGATTTAGTTAATTTTTTGGAGAGGTCGTGGTAGATTTCGGTGGGGCTCAATCGGGGTTCGTTAGTCGAGCTCCTAATTAGGTATATTTTCTTCCCTTTTTATTTGTATTGTAATTTTTATGATTTAATGAAGTATTATTTAATTTAAAATTGTGCTCTTTTCTAGTTTGTATGTTTATTTATGCTTTAGATTAGTATTTATTATGTTTTAAATTTATGTTTTATATTAATATTTTATTTATGTTAAATTTGTTTTTATTTATGTGTTAGATTAATATTTATGAATGTTAGCATTTTATCTATGTTAGATTTGTTTTTATTTATGAGTTAGATTAGTATTTATGTATGTATGTTTTAGATTAGTATTTATTTATGTTTTAAATTTATGTTTTAGATTAATATTTTATTTATGTTACATTCGTTTTTATTTATGTGTTAGATTAATATTTATTTGTATTTTATATTAATGTTTTATTTATGTTAGATTCGTTTTATGTGTTAGATTAATATTTATGTATGTATGTTTCGGATTAGTATTTTATTTATGTTAGATTAGTATTTTATTATATTAGTATTTATTTATATTTTTATCGCTTTGTATTTATTTTGCTTTTTAAGGTTGCATAATGAAATATAAATTGTCAATGTGGTGTCCTTTTATCCGAGCGTAAACGGGGCCAGTATCAGGTGTAGTGATGGTGGTTGGGCGTTTACTCTCGGATAACGGGGCCTTTAAAATTTACCCGCACTTATAACCAAATTTTAAATTAATCGTCACTTTAATCCGCAAAATTTAATATTAATAAAGAAGTAATTATTAAAGTACCAATTTTGGGCGGTGTGGGGGTGCTAATCCTTCCCCATCCGTAACTGACTCCCGAACCCAACAGTTTTCAAATATCTGGTTTTATGGTGCCCGGCCTACCTAAGTGGCCGGTGGCGACTCCTCATTTTTTTAAATAAAATACGGTATTTTTAAAACCCCACATAATAAATATTTTAATACCCGAAAGACAATAAACACCTAAAAAACCCGGTTTTTTTAGCGAGAGGGACATCGCTACAGATGGTGACTCCGCTGGGGACTATTTTTGTCTCTTCAAAAACAAAATGAGAGTCAAGCTTTTTCAAATAATTACCGCTTTATTAATATTAGAAATTTCGGATTAAAGTGACTATTAAACTATCATTCGGTTATAAGTCCGCGCTTATTTTGACGCATTTAAAATATGACATATAAACCTGTTTTTAAGTGGGGGAAAACGCTAATGCTTTCGTGGAGATATCGTTCTCCCGTGTAGGCCTAGCAAGTACCTTCGGTGCTCGAGTACCTTATGCTTTCGTAAGGATATTTTTCCTTCATGCAGGCATAAGCGAATGGGTCCCCCTGAATTGAACCCGGTTGAAAGGAGCCTATAATGGGTGATGATCGCGGGCCTTGCTACTCTTAGTAGAGGACAGCGAGGACAATTCGGGTACCTCCTAGAACAACACTGCATGTAGAGAACATATAGAAATCCACCCCTTTAAAGCCATGCGGATAATCTTAGGTGTTTTAGACGGGATAAATAGGGTTGTTTTGTTTGTTTACCTTATTTAATTTGTCCTTTTATTTATGTATTTATTATTTTTATCCGGTACTAACTCATTTCTTTTTGTGTTTTACTTTTTATTATTATTATTTTATTTTACACATACTTTTGTTGCATTATCATTGCATCCATATTACATAGAGGCGTTGATTCAAGTGGTTTGCCCGATTAGAAAATCTTTCATCATGGAAAAAATGTGTCTTAAGAAGGACGACATCGGTCCAGTTGTGCGACATTGGTCAGAGATTAATCAACAGATCCGAGGTAACAATTTGCCGAGCAAGCGTGTAGTGCCAAAGTATACACACGAGACCCTGATGGTGGACATACAACGAGTTGCAAGGCATGTGAATGACTTAGCTACCGAAGCCGCGGCTCTCCGACCTTTCGTAACCCCGGACATGGAAGAAACACCAAGGGTTATCAAGTTACTCAGAGCTATCGAGGAGCTAGGAGGTAGAGCTAGGGCTTATGTGTAGAACTTTGTTTTGTAATTAAGACTTTTTGTAATATGGACTCCTTTTGTAATGTTGACCCTTTTTGTAATCTGGACCCTTTAGTTCCCATGAAAGTCGTTCGAAAGGGTGATTACCAGCGGAATCAACGCTTTTATTTGCATTCACGTTGCATATCATGACATGGTGTTGATTCAAGAACAGTTCATTAAAAGGCTTTCAAAATAGAAAAAGTCTGCTTTGCCGGAAACGATAATATTACAGTATCAAGTTAGGCCGAGCAAAGACCAATCGAGAAAGAAGACGGTACGATAGTAAGGCACGTGCGACGCAGAAGATTCAGTCAAGGCCGCAGAACCCCAATTTTAAATCTTCACATTTAACCCTTTTGTAAAAATCTCAAAGATTTTAATTTAACTCATTAAAAAATTGAAAATATTATTATTTTGCTTTGAATCTTTTTCCCTCATAAAACTTTCAGAATAATAATAATAACAAAAGAAACCTAAAAGTTTTATGTTTTAAGTAACTTAAAACTTTTTGATAATAAAAAGGGGAAATTTTTAAACCAAATGATCCTTAAGAATTTTAATTTAAACCCAAAAAAAAGTTTTAAAGTGCTCCCCTAGGATCGATAGAATCCATCCCTGTTTAGACGCATTATTCGAAGATCGATTTGTTTACACCCAGATCAACCAAAGAAGAAACTCTTGTCTGCATTATGCTTACACTTGTCAATGTTTTTAGAAGCCAAGGCATAAAGATCATGACGTCACGAGTCCATGGAATAGAATAAGAGGAGAAGACGAAGTCATCCATCATTTTGAAGACGACGTTGAGCACAGGTTTTACTTTTCGAAGTCAGGGTCTCCAGAATAAATCCAACTATTACCTGTATTAATTTCTTGCAAACAGACATTTTCTCTATTGAAAGTTTTTTAAAGACTGTTCTTGAATCAACATCGCATTTGCATGCATTCTCGCATTTATAGGGTATTGATTCCCGAAGTGGTTTCTCAAATCTCAGAAATCGTTTACAATTGGCAAATGGCCGTCTGGTCAGATATTAGATGGCACGGATCCAGGGTTTTGTCCCAGAGTAAGATCGGAGACAATAGAAGAGGAACTATCTGAAGACTTTAGGTCATACACGGTAAGAAGACACGGTACTAGTAATGAGCAAAGTAAAGTGCAAGAGTTGAAAGAAGAAGAGGGAAGAAGTGGTGAATCAAATGAATACTTTGACGAAAGGTAAGCGATCCATCGAATCAAAAGAAGAACCGATTAAGGATCAGAATAGAAAGCGGGATAGTCAGAATTCTACCTCTAAGCCAGCTAAATACGACAAATTGAACCCTTTTGTGATCCGCATCAATAAACATACGGAAGGTATGTCTGAGTCAGGCTTTCAAAAAGTAGAGCTCGATCCAGAAGAAACCCGAAAAGCAAGTAATGAAAAGAAGTACATCTTGATTCTTGTAAGGTACACCGAACCGCTCCTAATGTTCATCGAGAAGAGCCTTATTACATCGGTAAAATCTCTAGCGAAGAGACCGTCTTATCCGAGAGATTATGACACAGTGTTAGAGGCAGTTACCATTTAGAAAGTTTGGGTCACAGTATTGAAGATTGCGGGGCCCTGAGGAACAAGTTCAAGATCTTATCGCAATGAGAATTTTGGGTTTCGAAGACGGAGTTCCCCAATTCTATAATGAGCTAACAATCACCCGAGGGGCAAAGTCGAGGAAGAATCGATATCCAGGACAAAGTTTGAGTAATGCCGAAGTGGGTCACTCAAGCGAGTTAAATTTGAAGATCGGAGATAGGGGCATCCCAGGAGAGGGATATTCTTTCGAGTTCAGTCAGTTCAGATAAGAGAGAGATAACTTGGATAAAATTGAATTTACAAAATTATCACCAGAAGCTTTACTGAGTGTTTAAGAATATCAGATTGAGTCACATTTAAAGAATAAATGAACGGTGTTGTCCAGTTGGAGGACGACTCAAAATATTGGAAGAAGAGAAACTAGTCAAGCAAGAATCAAGTCAGGCTGTTATCAGGTAAGTTTGAGGAAATTGGGAATAGGTACGACAGTCTCCAGATATGAGCTACAGAATAACTTAGCCATTAACAAGAGTTTTGGAAACAAGTTTACGACAGAGCAATGACAATCCAACACTCTTCAGTTGGAAAGTAAGGAGGACAACTTCCAACCTGCGAAAGACTAAGTAGGGGATAGATGAAGATCCGAAGATCGATATTACCCAAGCAAATAAGGCGACTCAACAAGGTGGCAGGCTCAGTCAGAACATGGACCAAGTGTTGGACCACGGAGTCAAGCTGACCGGACTACTGGATGAAGTTAAGAAAGTAGGCACTAAAGCTTATCAGTAACTGTAAATATCTAATATCTGATATAATGAAACCTTTTGGCCTCAATGAACATCATTCTATGGGGATCACTTTTGGAATCAATACCTTACTGCATTCATGTTTATATTGTAAGATTGCATTGCATTACATTGTACAGTCATGGCATATTTTACATAACATTATCATTACCTTGCATAAAATTTTTGGGGGTAATCCAAAGAACAATTAGAGTTTTATCGTGAATAAAAGAATTGAATACACTCAAAAATCAAGATTCGAGAAGTTAGAAGATGGACTCGATAGAATAAGAGAGAGAGAAAAAAAAGAAGTTTGATGCCTTTGATGCAAGAAAGCTCTGTTTGAACCCTGATTTGGTCATTCCTCTAGATTTCAAAGATTCCCAGATTTTCGCATGATGACGGAACAAGATGCCCCAAGATTCACCTGACCATGTTCTGGAGCGCTACATTGAGAATGATAAATTACTGTTCCACTGCTTCCTCGACAGTCTAGCAGGACCCACCGTGATATGATATAACTGTTTGAGTAGAGAACAAGTTTAGTCGTGGGAAGATTTAGCCAATGCCGTTTTGGGCCCATAAATATGCTTTGGGCTTAGCACCAAGTCATCAGTATCTCCAGGGTATGAGGATGAAACCTGATGAAAGCTTCAAGAAATATGCTTTGAGGTGTTTGTGTTTAGCGACCCAGGTGCAGCCTCCCGTAGATGAAGAGGAAAGTGACTTCGATGCCACATTTCTTTTTTTTATAAGGTGCTCGGGAAAATGAATGCTAGCTTTGAGGACTTCATGACAGTCAGAGAAAGAATTAAACATACACTCCGGGACCTAAGTTTAAAAGACCAGAAATACCTAGGAGCAGAAGGAAATACAAAGATAAATGGGTACCACTTTTAGGGTTCGCGTGGCCATAAAAGAAGAAGACAAACATGCATATTCCTCCGAATCATCGAGAAAAATTCCTCGAACAAGTAAATATTTAGAGATATTCGGAGTATTCCATCTCGGACATATGGCCTCATCTGGTCAATGGTTAGTACCTTACCTCTGGGCCGATAAAGATTACGCCCAGCTCATCTGCCCATAGTTTTGATCCATACAGTGCATGTGAGTTCTACATTAAGACCCCGGGGCACGACACCAAGAAATTTGGGGTCGTTAATAGAAGAAATCAAGAAGTTGGTTGACGAAGGAGTCATGACAAGAATTGATCCAGCAACGAAAAACAAGAGAAGTGGCACAAGCCTACACTACCTTGAAAGGGCAGGAGTGAGTTAATACCCTGGAGATAGCCCAAAGGTCCCTACGGTTTTCTCATCATTTCACAAAGAAATTCTCAACATAAAAAAACTCATCGTTTGTCAAAATAACAAATCACATTTCCATTTAGAAAGCATTTTTACATTTTTTGATTCTTTAATCATTTTATTTTTATGGGGTAGTTTTTGTTCTCCCATATGCATATACATGCATTTTTGAATGGACATATGTATATATCATTTATATACCAGGTCCTCGAATTTTGAATGCAATAGTACATTTGTTTTAGATCCAAAGATCAACTCTAAGTTGCATATATTTAGAAGAGATTGGATGTTGTGGGGATACTGTAAATGTGAGTATCTGCTAGTTTACTTAGGCCAACAGAGGAACAAAGCGAGTGTTTAGACAATGGGCAGTTCCCATTTTAGGAATTTATCTTCTCAGGCACTTGTCGTTTAAGATCCTTGAAACGAGAGTTGACCCTAAACATCTACCCCCTGAAGGCTTTCTCAGGACATCTGTGAATGTGACGACGAACGATATTCTTTTACTTTACCAGAAGATTGAGATGAAACCAGACAGATTGGATACGAAGATCAGAAAATCATCAGAAGAAAGTGGTTGAAAACAAGGATATGTTCAAACAAAAAACCAAAGAAAAGAAGAGCAATGGAAATCAAAAGGCCGAAGCAATCCAGATCGAGTAAATATCAGAAGAGCTGCAGAGAGGCAATTAACTTCGAGCAGAAGATAACATCAACACCAGTATAGATACGTGTTGATTTGAGGATACATTTATAGACTCGAATAAGAAGAAAGAGATTCAAGGCTAAAAACCCAAAATGGACAGTCTAAAACAAAAAAAGAAAAAAACAAAACAAAACAAAAAAAGAAAAGAAAAAATAAAATAAAAAAGAAGAAGAAAAGGAGAGAGAGAGAAAAAGAAGAACAAAAGAGAAAAAAAAGAAAAGAAAAAGGGAAAAAAAGAAAAAGAAAGAAAGAATATTGTATATGCTTCACACATAGATCAGACAATACAAGAATGAGACTTCAACTATGAGCAAAAGACACAAGGAATCCACATTTCAAGTAAATATCAGTTTTGAAAATTAGTATAGAAGCTCGAATTGAAGCCAAGTTAAGACAAGTCGGCCTGAAGATTGCCAATTTCAAAAAAGAAAATGACATTTAGGGTGAAAACCTGAAATGGACAGTCTAGAGTGATCCGGAAAATGAAGAAAATGAGTAGTCTGCCTAAGCATGCTGGCATCAATATCCAACCAAAATACACTGATATGAAGGTACAGAAGAAGGAAGTGACCTCTAGGGTGAAAACCCAAAAATAGGCAGTCTACAGCGATCCAAAAAAAATGAAAAAGAAGAAAAGAAAAAAAGAAGAGAAAAAAAAGAAAGAGATAATAACATTTCATCTCGGCGTGCCAATCACAAGAATTCCCAGAAATGTATTCGTAGTCCTTCATTCAAGAAATCCCAGTTTCGAGGAGTTTTGGAGGATCAAACATTCTTGAACAGAAAACGAACATCAGTACATAGCCAGAATGCAAGGCAGCCTACAGTAAAAAAGAAAGGAAATGAACTCTAGGGTGAAAACCCGAAAACGGGCAGTCTAGAGTGATCCAAAAAAGGGAAGGAATAATGGGCATATCCAAGTTACACAAGTACAGAAATACTGTTTCACTTAACCATAAACTAAAGGCCTACATTACAAGCCCCCAAAGACCATTCTGATCATCCATAGATATCCAAGTTGAATGTCTTCAGATTTCATTCCGCCTATAAGGGTTAACTTTGCTTCAAGGAACGTCAAACTTCGAAGTGCTTGATCGACACCCAAATGAGGGAAGGATGGGGCATGGTGACATAGTGAGATTAAGAGAGCCACCTCAAACAGGGTAGAAACTAGGTAGGGTTGTTCCTCTCAAAAGCCTATTAGACCAGAAGAAACTATACATTTGCATATATCTCCACAATGGTCAAGATCTTCTAAATATGCGCTTCATTAGAGTTGATATCTGGCAATTTGAAGCAGACGTGCTATGGTGTTTGATATTTTGGGGGCAAACATGTTTTAAAAGGTTTGACATTTTCTCCCAAAGTTTTGATGTTTACTATTTCCCCCAAACAATAGTTTTTAAAATGTTTGGCAATATACTTCGAATTTTGTTTACCATTCTCCAAATATTAATTTTTTTTAAAAAAATGTTTGGTCTTTAAAAAAAGGATGTTTACCATTTGTTCCAAACAATGTTTTCAAAATGTTTGGTATCCCCTACAAGTTGTGATTTTCAAAATGACTGTTATCTTTTCAAACAATCATTATTTTTATGAAATATACACAAGTAAATTGCTTTTTGCATTACTTTAAAAATGAATAATGGTGAGATTTAAAGCATATGGACCGAGAGTTAGTTCCCGTCGAAATGCTACGAGAGGATCAAGGATGAGCTCAAGGGACGGAAGCATTTTGGCTCACCCTGGTGACTAGAAATAGATCAAGGCTCTGTATGATGGGTCAGAAAATTTAAAGCAATGGAGCCCGTGGTTGAATAGAGGCAACGCCAAGCGAAGAAGATGACAAGGGTTCTTATAAGAATAATATAATAACCAGAATATCATTTATGAAGACATGTGATAACCCTAAAGACAAGAAAGCCTTTCGCACAAAAGGTTTGAAAGCATGTTAATCTAGATTCGAAGTGATTGATCAAATGTATACAGTGAAGAAGTAAAGAGATGAAGAAATCTGAGGAACGACCTTTCAGGGTGTAAGACTTTAGAACAAAAAGAGAGCGAACAGAAAAAAAGAATAAAAAAGAGAAGAAATAAAAAAAAAGAAAGAAAAGAGAGTGAGAGAAAAACGATGATAAAAAGAGAAGAAGAAGAAAGAGGGAAAAGAGAGAAGAAAAAATAGAGAAAAAAAAGAAATAGAAGGAAAAGAGAAGAAGAAAAAGAAAGCACGGCATTGCATGCATCATATAGATAGATGCATGTCAATTTTTGCTTGTTTTTAGACAAATATTTGAAGAATTGTCAAAGAATTTGCTAAAGAAAAGAAAGATCGGCAGCCATAGCAGCGTGAGGCCCAGATGTTATATCATTCGGGTCATCGGTAAGTCCTTCGGGCACGGTGTTAAGTCCTTCGGGCCACCAGTAAGTCTTTCGAGCATGGTGATAAGTCCTTCGGGCCATCAGTAAGTCCTTCGGGCATGATGCATCAGCCTTAGTAGCGTGAGTCAAGAAAGATCGGTAGTCATAGCAGCGTGAGGCCCAGATGTTAAATCATTCAGGTCACCGGTAAGTCCTTCGGGCACGGTGTTAAGTCCTTTGGGCCACCAGTAAGTCTTTTGAGCATGGTGATAAGTCTTTCGGGCCATCAGTAAGTCTTCAGGGCATGATGCGGCAGCCTTAGTAGCGTAAGTCCAAAGGTATCAACAGTCTTGTAAAAAAGAGAAAGAAAACGAGATAGAAAAAAGAGAAGAGAAAAAGAAGAAAAAAGAAAAAAAAGCAGAAAAAAAGGGAAAAAAAAAGGAAAAAAGAGAAAAGAAAAATTCGAAGATAAAGGTTCTATATAGGAATGGCCTATATTTTCAAGCCCTCGCGGTGAGAGGTTCTATATAGGAAGAACCCGTAGCTCTGAGATTTTAGAAGCTAAAAGTACTATATAGGAAAGACTGGCGGCTCTAGGGTTCGAAGACTAGTAGTTCTATATAGGAGGAACTCCCAGTCGGAAGAATCCATCTGTGGCACAAAAGGTTTTATATAGGAAAAACCCGCCGCGTTGAAGGCGAAGAGTTCTATATAGGAATGACTCCAAGCTTTACTGTCTCAGAGTGAAGAGTTTTATATAGGAGGGACTCATAACTCGAGGCTTCAGAGTGAAGGGTTCTATATAGGAAGAGCCCGTAGCTCCAAGATCGGAAGGTGACGAAGTTCTATATAGGAAGAGCTTACAAGCCTGAAGATTCAACTAAGGAAGAGCGGAGAGTTCCAGAAGAACACGTGATTCCGAAGCCAAAGACAAGGAAGTAGGTCGAAAATGAGTGCTTTTGATCTTTGCTTTATTCTCTTTTAACAAGAACAAGCAAAGAGGGGCAACTGTAATCACTCATTTTGACCGAGTTTTAGTGTTATTAGTATTATTTTAATAATAATATTATTAATATAAAATTAATGAAAAATCATAATAATAATAATAATAATATAATATAAAAAAGTAAAATTAAAAAGCAAAAAGCAAAAAAAGGGAAATTATGTGGTTTTGGGATGACCACGTCACCCCCATAAGCCCCCAATTTCCTATAAATAGGAGGCATGAGGGAGGGGCAATTCACGCAAGAATTGAGGAGCCGGCCTTGGCAAGGCCAAATAAGGGGGCATCAGCTCCCGGCTAGCCAAGGACCGGGGCAGTTTTCTAATTAACTGAAATTTGTTACGAAATTTTGGATAAATTACACAATTGGTCACTAAATTATGCTAAAATGGTATTTTTAGTCACCGAACTTTAATTTTATACTAATTTGATAAAAATTTAATGACCACTTTATAATATATCAAAAATTTTAATGATTATTTTATAGTTTTTAAAAGTTTAATGACCAAAAATAAATAAATATATATAATATTTAAAATATAATAATTTCGGTTAATTCGGCTAATTCGGTTAATTAACCGGTTTTGAACTGAATTAACCGATAACCAAAGTTTGAAAAAACTCTTAACCGTTAATCGATTTTACCTAAAATTAACCGACCAATCAACCAAAAAAATTGGTTCGGTCGGTTAATTCGATTAAAACCGAATAATGCACACCCCTAAGTAGTGGTGGTCTCCGGCGAAGCAGTCAACGAAGACAACGGAGGTAATTTGGGAATTTTGGGTTAGGGATTTGAGACTATTTTGTAAAAATTAAAATTGTTATTTTTAAAATTTTAAACTTTATTTAAAAATTAATTAAAAGAAATTAAAATTTAAAACATGTCACGTGTCACATTTTAATTGGCTAACGTGTTTTTTAACAGTCAGGCACATAAAATGACCGAAATGAAACTTTAAGGACCTATTTAGAGAAAAAAATAATTTTAACACCAAAAGTGAGTTACAAGTATAGTTTAGGCACCTATTTATTAATTTAAATATGTTATTAAAGTTTTATTATTAAAGAATTAAGAACAATGAGTAACTTTATTATTAAAAAAAGAGACAACGAGAATCTTTAGAGATTTTTTAATTTTTAAAATTGTAAAATCACTATAAAAAGAAATTTTGATAATTTCGAAGAAAAAGAAAACTCAATTTTTAGTTTTTTACTAGTAAAACATGTCTACTTCAAAGAATTCAAAAAATTCCATTTTTATCTAAAATTGAATCTTAATTCGAACTTCAATTTTCAATTCATATCGGACAGAATAGATATCACTATACAAAATAAAAAAAAGATAAAAAATGTGCTCAAACTATATATATATATATATTAATTAAGTGTCTAAATTTTGTTTTGGGTCAAATTGATGCCTAACGTTTTATTTCGCAATCTAAAAGTTTTTCCGTGACAGATGTTAAAATTTTTCGTTATCCAATAAAAATGTGGCACTAGACATATTTATATTTATTTTTTAAAAATTTTTAATTTAAAAAATAGAAATCTTTAATTTTATTAAAAAACAAAACTTTTAATTTCTTAAAAAAACTCCAACTCTAATCCTAAATCCTTAAATTCATCCCCTCCCATCACTAATTCAACCACCACCAGCTATCATTGCCTTTGTCGGACATGTGAAGGAATATTCAAAGAAGATGTGGCTACAGGTTTCCTGCACCTCCCCAGTCCTACAACATGTCATCATTTGCATAGTCCATCCACAGAGACGAACGGAGCCAAGATTTAGGGTTGGGGGCAAAAAATAAATGTTTGAAAGTGAGATAAATTCATAAATAAATTAATATTTTAAAATAATTATATAGGGGAGACAAATGTGAAAAAAAATTCTTAAGAGATAGGGACAATTCCGTGCCTGCATAAAGAGTCTCATCCTCAATAAACGAAATGCTATAGGCAATTTGTCAAGGATTGTCATCCAGGCTATAAGAGCATGTTTAGGTATATGCATGGAAAACCGCAATAACTTATGCCATGCCATTTTTTCTCTTCTCTCCTTTATCTCAGACAACACCATCTGATTTTAATCACTGATCAATCAATCACAATTACAAACATTAGTTGAGCCTTATTTCGCAGCTTTAAATTTTTCCTCAAGCTCTTGCTATAATTAGGCTTGCATTCCACTTGCCAAAAATAACACCTTGTTGATGATCTAAGCATGCAACACCCTTGGCGATGGAGACGATAGAGTCTGGGTCTGAGTTATTAGGAGCTTAGGTTGGCTCTTAGTGGAGGTTCTTAGTTTAGGCAGGGGTTCCTGGACAACTTCGGTTTATTTGGGGGTGCATGGCTCATTATAAGGGGTTGGATAAAGTGAGGGCACGTGTCAATCGAGGAGAAACAAGTGTTTTAGTGAGTGACCGTGACTTCATGTCAGTGTAGATCATGTGTGTCGTCAAGTGGTCTGGGATAGCATTCGCATGTCGAGATCGAAAAGGGTCGTGATTGGTCGTTCGCACGATCGTGGTTCGCTAGTACGTTCGTAGAGGGTGGTGATTGGGTGTTCGCGTGGTCGTGGTTCCCTGGTACTAAGCGCGCAAGTAAAAAACAATACTAACCCTGCTTTCAAGTAAGCGCACGAGTTGAAAAAAATACCAACCCCAAGGTTCGCTAGCCACTTCCAAGTAAGTGAACATAGTAAAGCGACCGGAAAAGAAAACGTTCGCTAGCCACTTCCAAGTAAGTGAGCATAGTAAAACGACCAGAAAAGAAAAGATTTGCTAGTCACTTTCAAGTAAGTGTGTATAGTAAAGCGACAAGAAAAGAAAAGGTTCGTTAACCACTTCTAAGTAAGTGAACACAGTAAAACGACCAGAAAAAAGGTTCGCTAGCCACTTTCAGGTAAGCGCGCATAATAGTCGCCAAAATAAAAGAATCAGCTTAAAGATCGCCATTCTCAAAGAAAGTGAACAGAAAGAAAGAATGGTCATCTAAGGTGAATAAATACACAGCGATCAAGACTATCTCACCAGGGGACAAGAATCCTTCCAACTCACGATAGCTATGCGAACACATATAATGTAGTTCACCTCAAGAGAGCGATATAAAAAAGAACTCTTATGCTGCCCTAAGCAAGCGATCCTGCCCCAAACAAAAAATATAAATAGGCATAAGACTATAAATCGTATAAACGATTATCACTCCCAAGTAAGGGTGTATAAATAATCGTATCATTTAGTGCTCATATAAAAAAATGATATTCGTAATATGACAAACGCATGTGCGAAGTTAATGGTTCTACGTATCCAAATAACCAAAAAATAGTTCTCCAAAAATGCTCCCAAGAAAACAACCTTAAATAAACAGTGTTTACACTATTTATAAGAACAAAGGCTTAAAATAGTTGTACCTAAGGCGCTAAATAATTTGCATTCTGTGAACCATTTTTCAAAAGGGGGCAAAGTGTTTGCACAAGTGGAAAAACATACACAAAATATGCGAAGCAACAATTCGCTTCATGCGAAGTGTTTTTAGAAAAAAATGACACAAAATTCGTGAAGATAATCGAAAGATGCAAATGCAACGCAATATTTCAACACAAAAATAACTCTCAAACTCCTGGAAATCTTGTTCCAGTTTCCAGTGTAAAACCTATGTTTGATTTTGATATAACAAAGTGTTTGAGGACTAAATTGTAAAAGGAAATGAATTTTTAAGTACTCAAAAGTCTCACAAAATGACAAGGAAAAGTTTTCCAAAGTTAAAGACTTAAACCCAAAATTTTCTAAGTGTTTTCAAGCCAAAATACACAAATACGCCCAGGCGTATCGATACACCCCTTGGTGTTTCGATACAGATTTTGGCTAATGAAATTTGGTTTTGCAAAGTGTACCGATATGGCTTAGCCCGTTTTGATATGACTTTCAACTTAGCATGCATTTTAAACGATGCGTATCGATACAGACTCACCCATTTCGATACTCAATGAGAGGGTATAAATGCAAGACTCCAAAGCTGCTGCAACAACTAATGAACCTACTTTGGTCAACACTCAAGCAAAATCCAATCGTTTGAGCTTTTATTGTCAAACCCTTGTACCCAACTTGTGTATTTCATTGTAATCTTTAATTCAAGTTTGGGGTTGAGTGTTCTTGTAAATTGGGCAAACAGTTACCTTGTGAAGGCTTTTATTCATTTGCCATTTCTTTCTTTGTATTCAAGAGTGAATTGTTCAAAGCTTTGGGTAGAAAGCTTGAACTTGTAATGGTTGCCTCCTAAGCCTAGAAAAAAGGAAGAATTTCATAGTAAAATTGGTTGAAAATCTTTAGTAGGAAGCTAAGGTAGTGGACGTAGAGCTTATTAGAAGCTTGAACCACTTTAAATCATTGTGCCCCATTGTCTATCTCTTTCGATTTGCTTCCAAACTTTTAAAATTGCCAATTTACCCCCTCTTGGCCACCATCTACATTGATTGGTCATCCTAACAATTGGTATCAGAGCCACACTCAACCGAAGGTCTAACAACCGTTGAGGCGGTCCTAGAAGGTGATTCAATCAATAGAAGTCAAAGCCATGGCGTCCACCTCCGGCAACAACTTGTACGAGTCTCAATCTATCACCAAACCTCCATACTTCAATGGGGATAACTATCCATATTGGAAAAACCGTATGAAGCTCTTCATCAAATCTCATGACTACCTCCTATGAGATGTAGTGAAAGATGGACCAACAATCCTGATGAAGAGATAATGTAATCGGTTACTACCGAAGTCCAAGCACGAGATGACCAATGAAGATCAGAAGAAGCTCTAAATCAACGACAAAGCAATGCACATACTATTTTGCTCACTTGGACCGAATAAGTACTCCAAGATGTCATCTTGCTCAAGTGCCAAAGAAATTTGGGATAAGCTAGAGATCACATACGAAGGCACCAATGAAGTTAAGGAGACCAAGATTGTGCTTCTTAATTTGAGCTACAAAAATTTCAAGATGGAGTCGGATGAAAACATCTCCAAAATGTTCAATGATTCTTCATTATTGTAAATGGCCTTAAGGGTCTAGGAGAAGTCATTTCGGAAGAGAAGCTAGTTCGAAAACTACTTTACTTACTTCTCGAGTCTTGGGATGGTAAAAGAACCGCCATCAAAGAAGCAAAGAATCACAATAAGCTAAAGCTTGATGCTCTCATGGGGTCTCTTCTCACCCATGAGATAATGAAAAAAGGAAGAAAAGAAGAAAAAAATAAGGATCGAAAAGAAGAAAGTAAAGAAGAAGAAAAAGATGGGAATCACTCTCAAAGCTTCAAAAGAAGAGAGTGATTCAAGTGAGGAGGAAGATGAAGAGTTGGCTATGATAGCCAAATGATTCACTCAGCTCATGAGATCTAACCGAAAAAGGAAGTTCAATCGAAGAATAGATCTCAAAACAAGAGCAAAGAAGAAGAAAATGATCTGATCGTGTGCTACAAATGTAAGAAGTTGGGGCACATCAAAATCGATTATCCCCAACTCAAGAAGAAGGGCTTCGAGAAGAAAAAGAAGCACAAGGCCCATGTAGCCACTTAGAGCGATGAAGAGTCTTCAAGTGATGAGGAGTACGAAGTTGCCAACCTTTGTCTCGTGGCCTTTGAGGAGGATCCAAAGGCAACCTCTAACTCATTAAATGATCTTACATATGATGAATTATTTAATATTTATAATGAGTTACAAGAGGATTATGACAAATTGGTTGAAAAGTATAAGGAATCTATTTTGAAAAATAAGAAAACTATCATTGATTTGAAAAACCAAAACGATTCCTTATCTAAAACCAATTCGAAACTCGAAAAGAATCTTAGTGATTTAAAAGACAATCAAAAGTATTTTGAACAAGAAAATTTTGATTTAAATAATCTTCTTTCCGAGCTAAAAGATCATTACCTCAATGAGGTAAATGATCTCAAAGCTTCCTTAAACAAGGTTGGGAAACCAAGTTTTAAAAAAGGGCAATCTTCAGAACCCAACCATGTAAAAAGGAACTTTTGTGGGAACAAACATAGAGGGTATTCAAGGCCCTATTTTGGTAAGAAAGTTAGAAGCATTTGGATTCCTAAGGATGTTGCAGCTTCTAACAATGCAAATAAGGTTGCTTCTTGGATTCCTAAGGGAACCAAGATTTTGAGAACTAATGCTAATGGACCCAAAAAGATTTGGGTACCAAAAATCAAAGCTTGATTTCATGTTTGCAGGTGAAACATTTCTACAAGGCCAAGGTTACAAGTGCAAACTCATGGTACCTTGATAGTGGATGCTCAAGACACATGACCGGAGATAAGAGTCGATTCTTGGAATTAAAGCCAAAGAGTGGATGAGTAGTAACATTTGGTGACAACTCAAAATGCCACATTGAAGGAATTGGTTCCATTGGTAATCACTCATCCATTCTCATTGATAATGTTTTATATGTCAACGGTCTAAAACATAATCTTTTGAGTATTAATCAATTATGTGACAAAGGTTTCAATGTTGTTTTTGATTCTAATGGTTGTAAAATTTTAAACATTAAAACAAATAAAATTGTGCTTTTTGGTCATCATATAGGAAACATATACACAGTGCATCTAGATGACATACACATTTCTCATGCATGTTTTGTTGCAAATAATGAGCATGATTCATGGTTATGGCATAGGAAATTAGGGCATGCAAGCATGAGTGTTTTAGAAAAATTGGTTTCAAAAGATCTAGTTAGAGGTTTGCCTAAAATAAAGTTTTCAAATGATAAAATTTGTGATGCTTGTGCAAAAGGCAAACATAAAAGAGTTTCTTTCAAACCTATTAATGATGTTTTAACTAGTAGAGTTTTACAATTGATCCATATGGATCTCTTTGGTGCTATTAGAACTACTAGCTTGGGTGGAAAATCATATGCATATGTTTTATATGATGATTACTCTAGATACACTTGGGTTTTATTCTTAAGTACCAAAGATGAGGCTTTAGAAAAATTCATCACATTTTCAAAAATTACTCAAAATAACCTTGATCAAGCTATTTCTCACATTCGAAGTGACTATGGAACCGAATTTCAAAATCTAGGTTTTTAGGATTTTTGTAACTCAAATGGTATTAGCCACAATATTTTAGCCCCTAGAACACCTCAACAAAATGGGGTTGTTAAAAGGAAAAATTGAACTTTAGAGGAAATGGTTAGAACCATGCTTTGTGAAAATAATTTGCCAAAATATTTTTGGAATGAAGCCACTAATACAACTTGCTATATCATAAATAGAGTAATGACTATGCCTATTTTAAAGAAAACACCTTATGAGATTTTAAAATCCAAAAAGCCTACATTAGCTATTTCCATCCATTTGGTTGTAAATGTTTTGTTTTAAACAATGAAAAAGACAATTTGGTTGACTCTAAAAGTGATGAAGCTATTTTTTTAGGGTATTCTTTAAACTCTAAAGCCTATCGAGTATTTAATAAAAGAACCTTAGTTGTTGAAGAGTCAATATATGTGATTTTCGATGATAACCTCCTTCTGAGGAAGGATTCTTGTGATGATGATGTAGGGATTTTTAAAGCCAATGATGGCGGGCAATCATCAAAGGTGAATGAAGTTCCAACTAAAGAAGAAGAAACACATGATCCACCTCTAGAAGCCTTGAAGGACATGAGCCTTGAGGAAAAGGAAGTGAGCTACCCAAGAAAGTACAACTATGTCAAAAGTGGTGAGATTTTGCGTGATCCATCCAAAGGGGTAACCACTGAACTTTCTCTTAAAAATGCATGTAATGTGACATTTATCTCATGCATAGCGCCTAGAATGTTAAAGAAGCATTAAATAATGATTATTGGATAATGGCCATGCAAGAGGAATTAAATAATCAAGAGGAATTAAATTAGTTGATAGCCCTAGTAATAAACCTACTATAAGAACTAAATGGGTTTATAGAAACAAACTAGATGAAAGTGGTAACATAGTGAGGAACAAGGCTAGACTTGTTGCTTAAGGTTACACTCAAGAAGAGGGAATCGGTTTTGATGAAACCTATGCACACGTAGCTAGAATGGAAGCCATTAGGATGCTTTTAGCATTTGCATGTTATCCCGAATTTAAGCTTTTTCAAATGGATGTAAAAAGTGCATTTTTAAATGGTTTTATTAATGAAGAAGTATATGTAGAACAACATCCAATTTTGAAGATCCAAATTACCCAAACCATGTTTTTAAACTTTCAAAAGTTTTATATGGTTTGAAACAAGCTCCTAGAGTTTGGTATGAAAGATTATCAAGTTTTCTAATTGAAAAAATCTTTGGAAAAGGAAAGATGGACACTACACTCTTCATTAAAATAAATGGCAAACACATTTTAGTAGTTCAAATATACGTTGATGATATAATTTTTGGTTATACTAATGAATTGCTTTGACAAGATTTTGCTAAGTTGATGCAAGGTGAGTTTGAAATGAGCATGATGGGGGAGATTTCATTCTTCTTGGGGCTCTAAATTAAGCAAAGGAAGGACAACATCTTCATCAATCAAGCTAAGTACATCAAGGACATGCTCAAGAAGTTTGGCTTGGAGAATGTGAAACCTCAAGCCACTCCAATGAGTTCTTCCGTAAAGCTTGACAAAGATGAATGAGGTAAGTGTGTAGATTTAAAGATTTACCGCTCTATGATTGGATCTTTGCTTTATCTTACCGCAAGTAGACCCTACATTATGTTTAGTGTTTGCTTGTATGCTAGATTTCAAGCTAGTCTTAGAGAATCACACCTTATAGTCGTTAAAATAATCTTTAGATACCTTAGAGATACACCTTGTTTAGGTCTTTGGTATCCTAGAGAGTCTTCCTTTAGTTTACATGCCTTCTCGGATTCAGATTATGGGGTTGTAAGATAGATAGAAAAATTACCTCCAGTACATGTCAATTCCTAGGTAGTATGCTAATATCATGGTTTTTTAAGAAGCAAAATAGTGTAGCATTATCTACCACCGAGGCATAATATATACCGGTAGGGAGTTGTTGTGCTCAAGTCCTTTGGATGAAGCAACAACTCATAGATTATGGAATTGATGTAGGTAACATCCCCGTTAGGTGTGACAACACTAGTGCTATTTGTCTCACTAAGAATCTCATCCAACATTCTAGAACCAAACACATAGAAATAAGGCATCACTTCATTAGAGATCATGTCTTGAAAGAAGATGTAGTTCTAAAATATGTAGACACCTTGAACCAATTAGCTGCCATTTTTACCAAACCATTAGACAAAGAGCGTTTTTGGTCTCTTAGGAGAGAGTTAGGTTTAACCAACCTCTCTTAACCCTTAGAACCTCTTTTGGTCTTAAAAACATGCTTAAATTTGTTTAATTGATTGCTTTTGTCACCCCCCACAAACGCCCGTTATCGGTACCTTTTAATTTTATGTGGCATTTTGAAAATAACAATTTGAATTTAATTTGACTGTAATTATTAACTGAATTCTTATTCCAAATGGAGATATCCTTTTACAAGAAATACATTTTTATATTGAATATGAGATTAAAGCGCCCTGTTAAGAAGCACCCTCATTCATATTCATAAAAATGTATTTTTAACATAAAAGGTTTCGAATGCACGATTCATTGTTGTCTTGTTCATTTTAAGTATAAACTTAATTAGGCTCTATTTAATTAAGTTAATTAAACTATGAATATCATTTAAATTTAAAGGCCTTTATGAGACAATACCTATCACTTGAATATCGTCCATCTCAGAACCCCAAGATTTAAATGATATTAGCTAATTAAAATGGTTATTCTAATTACTTAAAGTGATAACCAAATTAAGGTTCTATTAAAAATAACTAAATGATTTTATTTGATTATAGGTTGTATATATTTAAATGTACCTCTTTAAAAGGAGTATGCATCTATTTATGCCCATATATGATGGTCTCATATCATTTACATGCATTTCGATTCGATTCAAAACAAATTTTTGAGCAACCTGCAGCCAAAATTGACATTTCTGGCACAGGCGTATCGATACGGTATTCCTCGTATCGATACGGGTCACTTACAATCGTTTCGGTACAGGTTTACCTGTACCGGTACGGATCGCGTATCGATATGGCTATTAAAGCGTTTTGGTACTTGGTTTCGATACACCAATGTAGCGTATCGGTACGCACAGCCTTTGGGCAGTTTTTAAGGGCATTAAAAGAGGTTTTTCATTTTAACTCAAATACCAAAACCCTAGATACGAAAATATTCTATAAAAACCTCCAAATCCTTCACTTTTTCTCACACAAATCTTCAAAATTCTTGAGGGCTTTTGGATTTTACATCAAACCAAAGCAAAAATCATCAAGTTTGTGCATCCAAATCTCTTCATTCATTCTTAATCTCAACTTCAAGGTATAAACTCTAACCTTTTTTCTTTTTAATTTTCCTACATATATATACACTGTTTTTGTATTCTAATCATAGATTTAGAACATATATAGTATAGTTTTCAATATTTTTGTAAAAACTTTTTCAAATCTGAAATTTTTTTATTCGAATATAAAATTATATCATATAATTTTTAACACTATTTTTGAAGTTTCCTTTTATCAAAAATTATTTTTATAATTTTATATGTTTTTAAACTATATTGTATAGCTTTTTAACAATACCTTGATTATTGGATTAATTTCTGGATCGAATGTGTTGATTTATGCATACATAATTTTGGTTTGATTTTGTTTTTAGATTATGGCCCCAAAAAAACGTGCGCGAAAAGATATTGCCTCTAGTTCCAATCCTCCTAGTCTCAATCTCGACCATAATAGTAATAGACCCAATCTTACCTATATCTATCAACATTGTTTTAATGAACCTCAATTCCCTCAAGCCAATGATGATGAAGATGAAGACGATGAGACGAATCCTTAGGCATATTGCATATCATATCATATTAGGACTAGTTTATGCACCTATGTTCTTATGTTTTGATGAACTCTTATGCTTTATTATTGCTTTGTTATTTGGATTATGTTTTTAGGTTTTAAGTTGGATTAGATTTGTTTATGCTTGAACTTATGCTTTATCTTTGAATGATTATGTTGCTTATTTACTTGCTTGGAGTAATTTGATTATATTTAGTGTTTATCCCTATTGAATTGATTTTGATCTATCAAAAAGGGGGAGAAAAGTTAGCCAAAATTTTTCAAACTTTTTCAATCTTAAATTAAAGGGGAGTTTTTTAAAGATACTTAAAAATTTTCACTTTGGCTTTGTTATATCAAAAAGGGGGAGATTGTAAAACCTGTGTTTGATTTTGATATAACAAAGTGTTTGAGGACTAAATTGTAAAAGGAAAAAAATTTTAAGTACTCAAAAGTCTCACAAAATGACAAGGAAAAGTTTTCCAAAGTTAAAGACTTAAACCCAAAATTTTCTTAGTGTTTTCAAGCCAAAATACATAAATACGCCCAAGCGTATCGATACACCCCTTTGTGTTTCGGTACGGATTTTGGCAACTGGAATTTGGTTTTGCAAAGCATATCGATACGAATTAGCCCGTTTCGATACGACCTTCAACTTAGCCTACATTTTAAATGATGTGTATCGATACGAACTCGCCCGTTTCAATATGACATTCATCTGGGCAAATGTTTTATGCTTCGCGTTTCGATACAGCCCTATTCGTTTTGATACCATTTGAAATCTGGATTTAAGACATTTTTATTCGTACTGATACGGTATCAGCCGTTTCGATACAGTTTGCATTAAATGTTTTCGACCGTTTCCTTGTTAGTTATTGAAATCAACGAACTTTTAATTTTTCCGTTAGCCGTATCGATGCGCCCCTAGGCGTACCAATGCAATTTTTCATCTCGGATTCTAGTGAACAAAACTCATACCGATACGGCCTTGCCATTTCGATACCCCCTATTTTTACACTATGATCATTTCAATACGGCCTCCCGCGTATCGATACGCCTATACACAACGGATATATTTTTCTTGTAACATGTATCGATACGGGCCTTCGTGTACCGATACGAATGGTTGGCAGACAGCATTTATTGCGGGAAAGAAGCCCTCCAATGGCTATATTCAATACTCCAACCACCCAAACGGCTAGAAATCAATGAGAGGGTATAAATGCAAGACTCCAAAGCTGCTGCAACAACTAATGAACATACTTTATCAACACTCAAGCAATCAAGCAAAATCCAACCCTTTGAGCTTTTATTGTCAAACCCATGTACCCAACTTGTGTATTTCATTGTAATCTTTAATTCAAGTTTGGGGTTGAGTGTTCTTGTAAATTAGGCAAACATTTACCTTGTAAGGGCTTTTATTCATTTGCCATTTCTTTCTTTGTATTCAAGAGTGAATTGTTCAAAGCTTTGGGTAGAAAGCTTGAACTTGTAATGGTTGCCTCCTAAGCTTAGAAAAGATGAAGAATTTCATAGTGAAATTGGTTGAAAATCCTTAGTAGGAAGCTAAGGTAGTGGACGTAGAGCTTGTTAGAAGCTTGAACCACTATAAATCATTGTGTCCCATTGTCTATCTCTTTCGATTTGCTTCCAAACTTTTAAAATTGCCAATTCACCCCCTCTTGGCCACCATCTACATTGATTGATCATCCTAACATCCAGGCTTGCAAAGGTCACTTTATAACCTTCCCTTGCACATGGGCAATTGTTAGTACTAGCGAACCACGACCACGCGAACACCCAATCACAACCCTCTGCGAACGTACTAGCAGACCACGATCGTACGAACGACCAATCAAGACTCTTTGTGATCTCGACATGTGAACTCCACCCCATACCACGTGATAACGCACGTGATCTACACCGACACCGAGTCACGGTCACTCACTAAGACAGTTGTTTCTCCTTGATTGACACGTGTCCTCACTTGATCCAACCCCTTATAAGGAGCCATGCACCCCCAAATAAATCGAAGCTCTCTAGAACCCCAGCCTAAACTAAGAACCTCCATCAAGAGCCAACCTAAGTTCCTAATAACTCAGACCCAGACTCCATCGTCTCTAAACCAATGGTGTTGCATGCTTAGGTCATCAACACACCTTTAAGTACATATTCTTAGATCTAAACAACCTACAAAAAACCTTCACCAGTAAGTATGTTCCTCATCAAATAGAACCTACATGTCTTGTTCCAACACTTTAAATTTTTACCCCAAGTATATTTTAAAACCTCTAAAAAAATGTATTTTTATTTTACTTTTATTTATCAATAAATTTGTCTAATTAATGTGTCAGAAAAAAAATAACCATAATAACACGAATTCATAAAACATAAAACATCATGTAACAAATAATATGATAACATGTAAAATTGTACACAATTACTATAATAAATGATTGTATACCAACATAATACGAATTTACACCTATTTATACACAACCATTATCGAAGTCAAAGCTCACTATTCAACAAGTCTGGGTTAAAAGGGTAAGAAAAGAAATTATCTGCAGAAACCTAATCTACACAGCAAACCAATGTACAACTGCTGATGAATTTGAAGACTAAAATCAAAGCTATAAAAATTAACCTCTTTGAAGCTAAAATCTAAAAATAGGTCTCAAATTCTCCACTGAACTCCCCTTTGATCTTATTTTATTTTATTTATTTATTTGTATTACCTCCCTTCGATAGTTGCTGCATCAGAGAAAGTACCTTTTACCACGGTACTAACATAACCTTGGTCCATTGCAGCCGCTTTGAAAACCTAAAATCGGATACTTTGGCGATGAAGTTATCATTTAGAAGAATATTCATTGTCTTGACATCACGGTGGATGATTCTTTCTTCCGTACCGGTGTAGAGATAATACAACCTTTGAGCCGCTCCGATCAGATTTTGAGCCGTTGTTTTTATGTCAATGTTGGTTTATTCGCGGGACCCTAAAGATGGTCCCGAAATAGACCATTAGCCATGTATTAAAAAACCAGGATCATCTCCGAATCCTCGTCGCAAAGCCCTATCAGCGACACAAGATACCGATGCTGGAGCTTTGAAAGTATTTGGATTTCAGTTTCGAACTCATTTATGCCTTGTTCGGATCTATGGTTGCCTTATTTTATTGCGACATTGGTGCCATCATCTAATGTTTCGATGTACACTTTCCCAAACCCACCGACACCGATGACAGCCTTGTCGTCGAAATTTTTTGTCGCATCTTGTAGCTCTTGTAGAGTGAAGCACTTTCCAAGTCCATGGGAGTAAATACTTGAGAACCCACTCTTGTTCTAGTATATCCAAAGATACTTGATTTCCTCGTGTTGTAATAAGATTTATTGCCATGGATTGGTAATAGCCACGACGAGAAGCTTTTCTTCTTTTGCCAATATTAGGGTCATTTATTCCGTCAGACACAAATAACCCCGAGGAACAACATTTCTATAAACGCCAATGCCAGCCCTGACATCGCCAGGACTTTGAGCTTGCTCGATTCAGCCCCTTTATACGAACCATCAACGATATCGACGATGCATTCGGCATGAAATCTGTGTAATATGCAGTGGCCAAATTGCCAACTTTCTCACTTAAATCAAGACCCAAGATCCCCATTAACTCGTTTATATACACATTGAAGTATAATTCATTCTTAGCCTTGCTCACAATGTCGCAAAGTGCATCCTAATTAAATACAAAAAGGTCCCATCGACCTTTATTGCCTAATAGAGATTTAAATTCGATGATATTGTTTGAGCGTATGCATCCTGCGTCATCCGAGCTACCGTGGCATAAACCATATCCGATGCCACCAACTGAGTCATATTTCTATCCGATCAGTATTTGATGTGTCTACCTATGGTGTCCTTGGTTCTTTGGGGAAACACATTCAATGGTTCATCCGAAACCCATATTTTGTCCAATATATCATTTTCTAGAGTTATCAACAGCCCTTCCATATTCAACCAGTACAAGACTTCGAAAGAAACATCCGATAAGCCGTTAATGGTGTTACCTTAAGGCACCGACGAGGCCGAATCGGAGACAAGTTCATCGGGGATCCCTACAGTCTCCATTGCATTAATGAATGCGAAAGAATCCGTTTGGGGCTTGAAAATGATGGAGAAATATTTAGTAGCATTAACAAGATACTCCTTGAGAACCACCTTGGAATCATCCATGGTCAAATCATGCAAGAGGACGTACTTATCCGTTTGAACGGTGAAAATCGTCGTCTAGAGATCATATTTCTCGTGTCGGATCAGGTAAAAGTAGAGACGAACCTAATATTTCCCGGGCTTGGAGATGAAGAGCGAATACGCCGAATCTGAAGTGAATATCTGTGCGATTTTATAAAGATCCATTGTCGACGAAGGGGTGGAATTCGTGAAGGCATTCTCTGGGATCGAATCGGTTGTCGTCGAAACATCTTCCTTGGTTGATAAATAGCTACTCGTTTGAGTATCCTACTTGAATACCCGCCCGTCGTCGAGCTTTGCCTCGCTCGAAGCACAATAGTTGATAAAATAATCATCCAAAGAGTTAAACGGACTCGAAGAAGAAAAAGAAACAACTGGATGAACCGCGGGGGGCATCGCAGGAGAATTGAAAAGAACACGACCACGTTTGGCGTAAACAAAGCTTTCTTCAAGGTTCAACAAAAGAAGACAAAACAAAAGGGAGGAGACATAAACAGCCCTAGCTGGCTTATGATGATCTCCCCCCATGGCTCAAACCAATGGCCACAACCCGCCGTATAATAAGGTTCCAATAGTGGTGGTGATGGCGGCGGTGGGTGAAGGGGACGAGAATAAAAACAAAGGCAAAAACAATAAAAGAAATACAAGACAAGTAACAGAATATTAAACAAAACGGTTAACGAGACAGACAGAGAAAAGAGTTGTTGTTGATGGTTTGAAACATGTAAGAAAGCAAGAACAGAAGAGGTTCGTGCTAAGCTGTAATGTGTATTGTAATGAGATTATTGTATGGTTAGTGTGGATTGATGATTGAAAGGGAGAAGAAGAGAGGGGAAGCGGAGATTATAGATTATAAAAGAACAAATCGCGTGGTTTGCGTTGGGCCAATGAAATACCAAAATTGTGTTGTGTCAACATTTTAGCTTCTATAACAGTTAACTAAAAGAAAAGGATAGGCTCGGGTCGGGTCGGGTCGGATTGGAGTTTTGGCCCCCCGAATTTGACCTGAAAATATATACCTTAAACTCGACCCGACTCGAACTATTAAAAAAATTAAATTTTAGAAACCTAATTATAAAAAAATTAAATTTTAATGACTTAATTGAAAAAATATATATAAAGAGGGAGAATTATTACGAATATCCCTAAAAAATATATGAGAAAATTATACTGTTAGTCTCGGGTCGGATTAGATATTTCCCACCATAAACCCGAATCCGACCCGAAAACGCCCTTAATAAAATCAAACCCGACCCAAACCCAAACCTAAATTTTCTATATAAAAAAATCTGACCCGATTGGCTGGGTCTAGCTGGAACCCGACCCGGTCAGGTAAAATGCCGAATGCAAATAGGGTAGTCGATAAACGCATATGCCTGCAGCCTGCCTTTTTGTTTTTTCTCCACTGTTCTTCAAGCTTGTTTAAGTTGCCCATATTTTTTAAAATATAAGTTAATATACCAGAAAATTAATATGATGGACAATGATGGAATGTAGTAATAAGATAACTTAGTTTTGAATATATAAAAATCTATTTGTATATTTTATTTTATGAAAAATATTTTATGCACTAATAGTAGAAAAATATTTCTCAAACAAATTCATTTTTTCTATTTAGTTATTAGTGTTTAAGGTTTAAGTTTTAGAATTCAAAGGTTAGTGTTTATGAATTAATAACCCTTATTCAATGATATATTTAAGAATTACTTAAAAAATGGAGTAATTTTGTCTTTCTTTTTTAGTTTTATTAATTTAGTCTTTGTAGTTGTCCTAAATCAATAATTAATTAATTTAAAGCCCTCTACTTATATAATCACATCATAAAACAGACTCATCATAACTGATATGATATGATAAGATAATTGACTACACTACTGATTTTAAAAGACTATAAAAACTAAATTTATGGAATTTAAAAAAACTATAAAGTTACTGATTTGAGAATAATAGAACCAAGCTACCTTTTAAATGTTTTGGCTAATATTTTTTAATTGGTCTAGTGATTAAGGATGCTCATTTTGGTTAAAATCTCTTAATTGGTTTAGTTGCTAAGGATGATCATATTGTCTCGTCTTATATGAGTTTGAATCTCAGCATGAGAATATAATATTTCTTTTTAAGTCTTGAATTCGAGACTTTGTATATGCAGAAAATCCCTGCATCCATTAAAACTAGATATACGACACAAATCGAATTAAATTAGTCAAATCAAAACCAAACAAAAAAATCTATTTTCTTTTTCGGAATCAATGGGTCCTAAAAGTTTTTCAACGGATCCCCAAACCAACGTATTATCAAGTTCTTTAGTCGGTTATTAAATCATGAAATTATAAGATTTATTAATTGATTAAAGATAATTATATTTTTTGTACGACTTTAAATTTTCAGAATTATCTTAAAAATATAAATATCTTTATGCTTATGTCACGGCCCGCACATTTGGGTCCGAGACAGATGCACAACAAGCAACCCAAGAGGTTCTAGGCTTGCCAAGAAGACCACCAGACTTAGTCCGATCGTTAGAGACTAAAAGAAAGCCCAAATACATTGAGCCTGGTAAATTAATAGATGACATCTTACCAGGGAATATTCTAAGGGATAAGAATATCTCTCAATGTAAACACAAACTTAAGGAAAGAATTTCATAGTGATAGAGTTTCCTTAGTTAGTGTAGATTTGGTAGGTGGCTTTCGATCTGAGCCGTTAGTGTGATTCGATCTCGTCCGTTCATTGTATGGGATTCAACTATAAATAGAGGCCTCACCACCTCAATTGTATTCATCCATCATTTGAGTAATACACTTGGCATTTACTCTAAAAACACTCTGTAGTGTTCTTCGCGTTCTTGAGCGTTCTTTCTTTTGTTCTTGTTGCCTTTCTCTTTTGTTCGGTTCCTTTTGGAACGATCTTGTGTTTGTGTGTATTGGAAGTATTCGATCTTCCGAAGAAGGATTTCAGGCTTACTTAGTCGTTTGTCTAAGAACATCGACTAAGGCCGCACGTTGGGTTGGTTCAGAAATCTAGCCCCGTGACAGTTGGTATCAGAGCGAGTGTTCGAGCGCAAACACTAATTGGAGATGGCAAAGAAAGGAGGGAATGTTGCAGCACAAAAGGGTGCAGAGACCCAGGCTGACGATGGAAAGCGAGACAGTCCGAGCAACACTGTGCCTACGTTGGAAGAAAGGGTGAGAAAGCTCGAAGGATCCATGAAGGATGCCCGAGAGGAGATTGACGTTATGAGAGTACGTCTTGACGAGCTGGACTCTTCGGGAGAGGAGCTCAAAAGCAATGTGCAAGATCTAAAGAACAACGTGCGAGACCTTGACCAGTGTGCCGACAGTGCGGATAGACGGAGTGATGCACTCGAAGCCGAGCTAAAGGCTTTGAAGGCGGAGATAATGGAGGAAATTAAGGGGCTCAAGGGAGAGCTTCAAGTTTACAAAGCTGCCGTGACTGGTATGTTAAACACGGCAATAACCAGACCAAAGTTGGATGTGCCAAAGCCGAAGGAGTTTAGTGGAACTAGATCGGCCCAGGACGTGGAGAACTTTGTGTGGAGCATGGAACAATACTTTCGTGCTACAGGCATCAAGGATGATGCGGATAAGGTAAACATTGCTTCTGTTTACTTAACTGACGTTGCACTTTTATGGTGGCGACGCATATGCTCTGAGGAGAAGAGCAAGGATATTCCCATCGGAACTTGGGAAGAGTTTCAGGCTGAGTTCAAAGAACAGTTCTACCCAAAGAAAGCCCAACATGAGGCTCGAGAGAAGCTGCACGAACTCAAGCATGAAGGTTCCATCCTAGAGTATGTCAGACGGTTCACTGAACTCAAACTCTAAATTACGGACATCACTAAAGCCGAAGGCCTCTTTATCTTCAAGAACGGGCTTAAGCGATGGGCCAAAATGGAGCTGAAGAGGATGAGAGTCGAAGAACTCTCCAAGGCTATGGCTGCAGCTGAGTCCATAGCCGAGTTTGAGATGGCGGAGTCCCTCAAGCCCCGAGGCAAGGGCTATGGTGGGGGAGTCAAAGATAGGGAAGGTCTTGTGTGCTATATCTGCGGAGGGAAGCACATGATGAAAGATTACCCCAAGAATGATCGTCTTAATGCTGTCAAAAGCAATGAGTCCGAGGAGTCGGATGAAGAAGTGACGAGACTTGGTGCGATTGCGAGTGTCAAAGCAATCAAGCCCAGGGTAGAGAAGCAACTAAAATGCTACCAATGTAAGGGGCCACACAAGTTACGAGCATGCCCACATCGAGTCAAGCCATCCAAGGGGGTGGACGAGCCCGAACAGAGCGAAGCTGCGAGACTTGGCTCGATAATACTGAGTTCTGCTAAGGCGAGAGTACGCAAGCAGAAAGGGTTGATGTTTGTCGACATCAACATTGTGGGACGATCGAGGAGTGCTCTAGTTGACACCGGAGCAACCGATCTATTCATGTCCAAGAAGGCTGCCGACAAACTTGGTCTTAGAGTTGTGGGTTCAATTGGAAAGATCAAGACCGTGAATGCTAAAGAAGTTCCAATTGTTAAAACGGCACGGAAGGTTGAGTTGCAGATTGGTGAATGGAAGGGCAAGGAAGACATCAAGGTAATCAATTTAGATGACTTTGATTTTGTTTTGGGACTAAGCTTCCTTGACCGTATAGATGCTCTTATCGTTCCTTGTGTCGACGTCGTCTGTGTTTTGGATCACAAACAACGTTGCGTTGTGCCTACGTACCGAGACAAGGGTAAAGGAACCAAGACGCTAACTGCCATTCAGCTTGCCGAGGATGCTCCAAGCCAAGGAGACATCGCTTTGGGGGCTACTGTTGGAGGAACTACTTTAGTGGGGCAAGAGTTGCCCGAGTCAGTTAGCGACATGAGGCCCGTGGAAAAAAACACCTTTGGGCAAGGTGGAAGAAACATTGAACTTCAAGTATGAAGAAGGGTCAATGCGGGAAAAGTTGCCAATGGGCAACGAGGCACCAAAATTCACGAGGGAAGGTTTGATGCCGGTTAGAGTGAATGCCACAGAAGAGGTGCATCTCAAACTTCATCGAGATGTGCATAATGATGCGGAGCGAGGAAAAGTTACATGGCGGAAGGAACCAAGGCGAGCAGTCTGTATGGGAAGACAACCCAGTCCGAGTCGAGCGCTCCTTATGGGGGAGCCGTTCTTATAGGGGAACATCGTTGCCTGATTCTGAGTTGAGAGCAAGCCAAGGTACCATGGAAGATCCAAGATCAACCAAGAGAAGTCTTTTCTGAGACAGCGATGAGGGCATCGCCGGATTTGGTGGGGGAGAATGTCACGGCCCGCACATTTGGGTCCGAGACAGATGCGCAACAAGCAACCCAAGAGGTTCTAGGCTTGCCAAGAAGACCACCAGACTTGGTCCGATCGTTGGAGACTAAAAGAAAGCCCAAATACATTGAGCCTGGTAAATTAATAGATGACATCTTACCAGGGAATATTCTAAGGGATAAGAATATCTCTCAATGTAAACACAAACTTAAGGAAAATATTTCATAGTGATAGAGTTTCCTTAGTTAGTGTAGATTTGGTAGGTGGCTTTCGATCTGAGCCGTTAGTGTGATTCGATCTCGTCCGTTCATTGTATGGGGATTCAACTATAAATAAAGGCCTCCCCACCTCAATTGTATTCATCCATCATTTGAGTAATACACTTGGCATTTACTCTAAAAACACTCTGTAGTGTTCTTCGCGTTCTTGAGCGTTCTTTCTTTTGTTCTTGTTGCCTTTCTCTTTTGTTCGGTTCCTTTTGGAACGATCTTGTGTTTGTGTGCATTGGAAGTATTCGATCTTCCGAAGAAGGATTTCAGGCTTACTTAGTCGTTTGTCTAAGAACATCGACTAAGGCCGCACGTTGGGTTGGTTCAGAAATCTAGCCCCGTGACACTTAATAAAAATATTCAAAATTAAAATATTATTAAAATTTTAATTTGTTTAGATTTTGGTCTTTAAATACTCATTTAAAGTTGTAGGAGACTTATGTATTAAACACGTACAGATTATCAAATATTGATAAACATTTAAAAAAAATTAATAGAAACCGTTAGTTTTATTAAATAAGAAATTATCCAAAATTACAATAAGGATTTATAATTATCATCGTAAATTAAATATATAATTTGGATATATTCCTAAAACTAGCCACTTTAGATCATACAAGGACCATACATGAAAAATGTTAAAAATCCATCCAAAAGACTCGAACTGAAAATAGATACGAATAAATTTGATTGCATCGACAAATGAACCATAAAAGGGGATTAAGCTATAGAAAGACCACTGAGAATTCTAACAGAGCCGAGCATCGTGAGAAACTATCTACGAGCGCAAATCGCGTATCTAAATTCAATCCGAGGGTTCAGAACAGAGAAGATCATCATGATTATAAATAAGTGTCATATTGATCAGTCGTTGTGTCGTCAAATCCAACATTAAGAAAAACATAAAATAAAAGAACGGCCAAATTACCGAGGAAGAAGAAAAAAATGCCAAAAGACAGATAAACGTGTCACAAACACAGAGAAAAAAGTATCACAAAAGCAGAATTATTTTATTAAAAAATTAAAAAACAAAAAAATAAATTCAACGGTCGACAACCAACATCAAAATTAGTGCCATTATTAATTAAATAAATAGAAAAAATAAAACTTGTGGTACTCGATAGATGTTAGGAAAAGAACAATTCCTGATGCTAAAATGTGGCTCTCGACGATAAACATTTAAATCTAAAAATGTAGATTAGGTTGATAAAATCATTTAATTAAAAGTTTATTTTAATTTAGAATTTAGAGAGCAATATAAAATTTGATTCATAATTTGGTGCAGGTAAGCTAGAAAAAGAAAAATAAAAGGTGAAGGCAGATTCTATGGCGAGTAACAGTAAGCACGGAACATCAGTGGATCCGTAATGGACTTTAGAACCCAACTAGATTTCTTCCTTCTCTTTTCCTTATGTGTATAAAAGCCCGTAACATGGTGGACGGCGGGCCCCATTTGCAAACAAATTTCTTGATTAATCTTCAGATCTTCTTCAACCTTCGACGCCATTTCCCAGCAAAACAACCAGAAACATTGAGCACTCGCAAAATACTATTGCTTTCTGAAAGGTCAAAAAGAAAGGCGCGTTTCGATTTCGCAAAGTTTGGGCCTTTTTGTTGTTGATGTTGTTGTTGGATTAACTTTGGGTTTTAAGCTCTTAGAACTCACTATCTGCCTCTCTGTCTCGTGGTGAGTTTACTTTCTTTGCTCTCTAATCAAATTCTATTCTTTCTTAGTTGGCAATGAACCTTCGGAATTGATTTTTTTGGTGGTTTACGCTCTTTCATGGCAGCACTCCAAAAAAAAAATGAATCCCGTGAGCTTTTGGGATTAGGGTTTGCGTATTTATCTTTTGTTTCTATCTTCGGTGTCTCACTTAAGCTCCCTGGTAAGATTTAATCCGCGAATTCGTTCTCTAGTTTCAATTAATTTCAGTTTTCATTTTGTTAAATGTGGGTTTTTTAATTTTTGTAATTTCCAGGAAGCCGAAAAAGCTCGAAGCTTTGAGATTAGTTTAGGGTGATTTTGTATTTTGGAATCTTTGAAGGGGGAAAGATGGATGAAGGAAAAGGAGGGGATCACATGGACCAGTTCCATAGAAATGAAACAATCTCAGCCGTTGCCGACGAGAGTTTTTTAGGTGAAGAAGACGATGATTATGAAGACCTTTACAATGATGTTAATGTTGGTGAAGGGTTTCTTCAATCTTTGAGAAGAAACGATGATGTGGGGTTTAGAAATGTAGAAACTAAGAATAGTTCAAATGTTAATAGTGGTGGGAAAGTTGGTGGATCACCAATAGGTGCTCCAGAATCTGGTGTTTCAATTCCCGGGGTTGCAAGTGGTGGTGAAAGAGGGGATTCTAGGGTTTCTTATGAGAATCAAGGGTTTAGAGGTGGTGGTGGTGATGTCAAAGGACCTAGTCCAGGCGTTGGTGGAGTTGGGCTTAGGGTTGATTTAGCTCAGGCGCCGAGTAAGTTGAATGAGGTTGCTGCGGAGCAGAGTGGGAATAAGAATAGTGGTTTAGGTAGTGTAGGTGGTATGGGACATCAGGGATATGGTGTAGGGAATGTGGGGAGTGTTGAGAATGAGGGTTTGGTGAGACAAGGAGTAGTAGTAGGTGCAGGTGTGAATGGCCCTGGTGGCGGCGGTGGTCCTATGACTGGGAATGGAGGTGCAAATATGGGTGTTGCTGGTGCTGGTGCCGTTGCTGGCCCTGGAGTTGTAGCAAGTGGTGGTGGAGGTGGCAGTGGAGGTGGTGGGACAATATTGTTTGTTGGTGATTTGCATTGGTGGACAACAGATGCTGAATTGGAATCTGAGTTGTGCAAGTATGGACCCGTTAAGGAAGTAAAGTTTTTCGATGAGAAAGCAAGTGGGAAGTCAAAAGGGTATTGTCAGGTTGAGTTTTATGATCCAGCCGCAGCCACAGCTTGTAAGGAGGGAATGAACGGGCACATGTTTAATGGAAGGCCTTGTGTTGTTGCCTTTGCATCGCCGTTTACTGTTAAGAAAATGGGAGAGGCTCAGTTAAATAGGAATCAGCAGATGGCACAGTCTGCTCTCTCGCAAGCAAGGAGGGGTCCTAATGATATGGGGGCCAAGACTGGTGCCAATAATATTCAAACTGGTGGGAATTTCCAAGGCGCGGATAATAATAGAGGTTATGGGAGAGGGAATTGGGGAAGAGGCAATGGTCAGGGGATGGGAGGTAGAGGGCCGGGTGGTCCTATGAGGAACAGGGCTGGTGGAATGGACGGTAGAGGTATCATGGGAAATGTTGGAAATGGATTCGGGCAGGGAATGGGTGGGACACCTCCTTTCATGCACCCACAGTCAATGATGGGTCAAGGTTTTGATCCTGCTTTTGGTGGACTGATGGGAAGAATGGGAGGTTATGGAGGCTTTCCTGGTGCTCCAATGCCTCCATTTTCGGGGATTTTACCTTCATTCCCTCCTGTTGGAGCAGTTGGTTTGCCTGGAGTGGCTCCTCATGTTAACCCTGCATTCTTTGGAAGAGGTATGCCCATGAATGGTATGGGGATGATGCCCTCAAGTGGTGCCGATGGGCCTAATACGGGAATGTGGTCAAATCCTAGCATGGGAGGATGGGGTGGTGATGATCATGGTGGTGGGAGAGCTGGAGAGTCAAGTTATGGGGAGGAAGTTGCATCTGACCATCAATATGGCGAGGTTAGTCATGACAGAGGAGGTCGGCAAAACCCAGCTAAAGAAAAGGATAGAACTTCGGAAAGAGAGTGGTCTGGTTCATCCGAAAGAAGGTATCTCGATGATAGAGAACCAGGACATGACAGGGACATGCCCAAGGAGAAAGAAATGGGCCATGGTCATGATTGGCCAGAAAGAAGGCACCGGGATGATAGAGACATTGGTCGAGAACGCGATAGGGAGCGCTCTCGAGATCGTAACTACGATAGGGAACGTGATCGGGATAGGGATAGAGATAGGGATCGATATAGGGAAGACAGAGACAGATATGCTGATCATCGTAGGTACAGGGACCGTGAGCCTGAGCATGATGGTGATTGGGACCGGGGGCAGTCATCAAGAACTCACAGCAAGTCCCAATTATCACGTGAAGATGAGCATCGCTCTAGATCTAGAGATGCTGATTATGGGAAGAGGCCAAGGCTTACCTCGGAGTGACTTATCTGACGCCTCTTATATCAGTAATTTTGGTTAGAATTGTTTTTTGAAAAAATATCAACAAGGGCAGAAACATTTGGTTCATCATTCTCTTTTGGTCTCTGTCATCTGGTGGTGTTGTGGTCATGAATTCATAGCCATTCATAGTTCAATGCCTGAATTTGCTGATTGCTTCTCTTCCTTTGGAGTATGATCTTAATTTTGTAAGTTCCTTGATCATATTTTTCTTATGATATTATCCTAGTACCTTAATATCCATGTAAATATCCTTTAATACTTGTTTTAATGTGCATACGGTATGCATAAATTTCTCTATTTATATACATGTGTCTAAATGTTGATCATCTCAAGATGTTAGCAATAGTCTAGCTAATATAAGATTAATGTATATGCTTAGTGTTTGTAATATAAATTTCCCTTCTTGTTTCTATGCAAAAGTTGATTCCCGAGAATGGATTTTCTGACTGTAAGCAGCAAAAGTCATCTTCTTGAGATTCACTTTCTGTTTTTGCTTTATAGGTGTGGTTTTTGCAGTATGCTTCCCTTATTTTTGTTAATTGAGTTAAAGCGATGCATTCATTATTGATTTGGTCTATTGTGCATTTCTAATTACGGATGCTGCTCGAATTCTTTGATGTATAGCTCAAAGGTATTTGATCTTGATGTTTGATGCTGTTCAGCAGAAGTAGGGGTATCGTGGAGATGAAGATTTGATCGCAGCGTCATTGGAAATTTGAGAGAGTAGATGGTGTTTCCCTTTGCCAGCAGTCATGTAGAATGGAACCATATGCTTTTTAAGTAGTTTTAGCTTTAAACTTGCATTTATGTTGTAGTTGAGTTAACACTTGATGATGATGAAACCAATGTTAAGACATGAGGATGTTGCTGCTGATTGGTGAGTTATGCATTATCTGTTGCCTGTTTTGTTGTATTGTTTTTGCCCTCTCTCTTTTTTTTTATCGAGTTTGGCGAGTTTTTAGCATACCATAAGTTTAAGATTGCAATTTTTGTAAAAAATTATGTAACCATTTGATTTGAGCAATGCCACATTGTTGGAAGACCCTTGAAGTTTTTCGAAATTTTTAATAATTAGTAGATTGGTTTTTAAGTTTGAGTCGGTATATATATATATATGATTAGAGAAAGTTGTTTAAATTAAAATTAAATTGTACTATAACATGATAAATAATTATGATTAAATTTGTATAGAAACTCGAAAACTTGACTCGAACTTGAATCAAAAAATTCAAATAAAGTTTGAGTTGTAAAATATGATTGCGTCAACTCGAATAATTGAAATTTTTTTAACTCGACTCGGTTGAATGCTCACTCTTATATATTTCTTTATATATTTTTATATGTGATATATTTATAAGGTAAAATTGAGAGACCCAAGTCAAACTTAAAAATTGATTACTGTTAGTAAATTATTTCATTTAACTTGTAAATGTGGGTTGATCAATTGTCGATACTAAATCATATCAACTAAATCGAATAATCATTTGACTGGAATATTTGGTTCAAGTAATGGTTTTTTACTTCACTTATTAAAAATATTAAATTAAATAATAGGGTAAATTTAGCAATGGGTTGTTGCGGTAAAAGTGCAAAAACAACTAAAAAGTTGAGAGTTCACACTTTCTAGTAATCGAACTCAAGCCCCAAAAGTCTTCAAAGAATCGTAGGAGCACTAGAATCATTGGACTACAAGATATTTTAAAGGATAAAATTTACAATTATTGTAGATAATCAATCGGATCGATTACTCAATTTTGCCTAAAACTGTAAACTGTAACTAAACTGAAATAATTTTAAAAACTGCATTGAAACCAAAAAAAATTATTATTGGATCAATATTTTTAAAAATTTGGGTTAGATTTTGGTTTGCCATATTTTTTGCACAGCCCTAGATTTAATGGGTTTTTTTAACAGTTGAGTGACTCAATTGCAAGGAATTTTGTTTCAGTGGCAAAATTACAAGGGATCTAAAGGTGGAATGACCATTTAAGTA